>CM062240.1:20015377-21326627 GCA_031216185.1 Syzygium aqueum | reverse complement strand
AAACTGAAGGAATTATTGTACTTGCTAATTCTAGGTGCATTAGTCGAGATGGAACAGGTCATCAAATGAAGAGGAATTTGAACAGCGGGCAGTAAACTCTGATGAAGAAGTACCTTCTCTACTGACATAGGTATCCCAATCGTCAGGACATAAATCCATGTCGAGTATCTGGAAGAGTCAGGGTAAGTTCAGAAGAGATACAAGCCAGTGCTATTGAAGTTTCTTTGTTTTTTTTTTTTTTTTCCTTACCAAAAAAAAAAAAACAATCATAGAAATATACCATGGCTTCAATATCAGAAAAACAAGGAACTTCGTCTCCGCTTTCAGACTCTTCCGGATCCAAGACAGAGGGACTTCCTTGTGGTTCCTGAAAAGCATCTCTTGTAGGTCCTGCTTCGGCATCTAAAGGAAAAGTCATAGCATTGCATATATCAGAAGACTCTAGCTTGGTTGTTGCTTCTCCATTTATATGTAACGGTCCAGATGCTGTTATGCATGTACTCTGGTCTAAATGGGCACTGAAGGCCTGCCTGGAGACAGAATTAAGATAGTTACTACCCGCAATTTCACATTTTACCCCAGAACTAGCAAGGGGAAATTTTGGACCAAAATTTGATGATGCCTGCGGCCCCATTTTCTGACAGGGATCGGAAGATTGTGTGTGATTCTTTTCTTGCTTTAAGAAGCTTCGTCCTTGTTCTCTGTTTCCTCGGTTAGCAGATGATAAAGAGAGGCCACTGCGTGCTTTATGGCTATGATACGATGTAGACGGGATAAAATCATCGTTGCATGGAATCTCTGGGTCTTCACTATTCAACGTGCATGCCATAAATTCCTCACTGATGTCTCCATGAAGATGAGGATCTGCTGTCGCTGTTGATGACAGCTTATCAATGTCTGCACTACCATGCTGGTATCCATGATCAACGTCTAACTTATCAACTCGGACATCTGATGCTGGTAGGATATTTGCATCTTGACTACTAGCCAGGTTTGAATTCAGTGTTTGAGTTTGACAAGGAACAGATGCATCATCCTTAACACTGCTGTTTACATAATCCAACACTTGTGCATTAGCACTCTCGTCACATACCTTATTTGTCGGAGCTTTGTCATCATCGTCTATTAACAGGACATCATCATAGTTCCATAAACATTCAGTGGAAAGATATCCAAAGTCATATTCAGAGAGCGCAACAGAACTCCCAATTTGCTTGAGCACATTTTCATCCGACAAAATTTTCTCAGAGCTGTTGTCGTGATCTGGCAAACATATTTTCTCCCCATTGAGATCCTCGCAGAGTTCCATTACATCTTCAAACGTCTTCCATATAGGCAACCTAGAATGAGGAGATGAAAGCTCTATCGAGTGATTGGACGCACCAGCATCTGGAAGCGTGTGACCTGGATCCAAGTCCTCGAGAACAGCACGATCCTCTGGATGAGTATTATCCACATGCATACTTAGGGTATCTTCATGATGAACATCAGAACTTTCAATGTCCTTTCTCACCAGTTGCTTGACTGGGAATACCAGGACCTTTTCTTCGGACTTGTTACCGTAATCATTTCCCAAGTACCCTCCTTTTTCATGATTTTCTTTAGCTGCAACAGGATCCATGACCAATCCAGGATTCAAAACATTTGCATTAGGATCCTGGTCACCAAAGTGGCCTTGAGTATGATTTTCATGCACAAAACTTTCGTTACGGATGTAACCATTCACATCAGGTTCGTCAGAGAAAATAGAATTGGCAGACTGGCAAATCCTCTTCCGCATAGCATAATATGTTTTACGAATGCTCTCGGCTTTTCTTTTCCCTAAAGTTTCTGAATTTTCTTTACAACTCCCGGATTTTTTAGCTGAAGCTTCGCACTCAATCATACGAGCAGAAGCTTCCGCAGAAATGGAAGGATCATAAAGAAGCGAATGCCACCGCTCTCTGATTTCTCCGACAGTAAACTTTCGAGAAAACTGGACAGCTCCTTTAGCTAGCGCTTCCAGAGAAGCACCCGACTGCGCATACAAGGAAACAGTTAAAAGGCCACGCACAAGCATATCCATTTTAAAGAAAGCACGCGTGAACTCACTCGCTCGATGAATTAAAGCGCGATCATAGCTAACAATTTCCCAACCCGACACCATCTAAAGGAAATTTTCTCACAAGGCAACAACTACTGCAACTACAAATCCAAAAACAGCTCCATTCTTCATTGATCCTCAGCACACGACATTTCACAGGAATAGAGGAAACAGATAGCAAAACTCCGATGCAGTCCCCGAGCCTTGCCATCCCCCAAAACTTACGATTAACTCGTTTGAATCGCAAATAAGCTCAACCCGACACTTGCCCATGCTGCCTAACTGACGTAACAATCAAACCTCGGTTTCATCCAATATAATTCACTGCTAAATTGAATGAGGAGACACCGTTTGCTACCACATGTCGAGACTCGAAAAGACGAAGAAAAGAATGAACCTTCGGGAGGAGACCGCGACGATTTACCTCGACAGCGTTCTTCAACAACAGATCGTCCTCAGGTATCCAACCGGGGGCCGAAGCAACCCCCGCCATCGCGCTCGTGATTCGAGCCCCGAGTGAAGTTGAACCCATGCCTAACACATTACCCCGGTCTCGAGGGCGAATCGGCGAGCTTCGCGCGGCGACGGGCAGAGTCCGGCGGCGGCGGCGGCGGCGGCGGCTCGGAGTCGGGCGAGCCGCAAAGAGTCGGGAGAGAGGCGGAGACGGGTTGCTGCTATGGACTGCCCGAGAGCAACCCGGAAGTCAGAGACCAAGAGAGGTCCGGCGGAGGCGGCGGCGGCGGCGGCGGAGGCGGCGGCGATGGCGATGGTTGCTCCGGCTCGAGAGTCCGACTGTACTGTGGCAGCGAGGGAAGGGAGGGGAGAGACAGAGGCGGAGGCCGAGGTTAGAAGAGAGAGATTGAGAGGTTTCGCTTTTTCCCCCTTTTTAGATTTTGGAATTTAGGAGTCTATTTCATTTTGTTTTTTCTTCTACGATTTCCCGTCAAAATTATTATCAAAATTCCAAAATTTATGGAAAAAACGAAAATTGTTTATTACCCTCAATGTCGACACTTTAGAGTAAGCAAAAAGTAAAATAGAAAATTCATTCCGGACAAAGTCTAACAAAGATTTTTGTTTGGATTTTTCAAAAGCAAAAAAGAAATTCCGTTACATCCCCGCAAAAAGAGAAAGACAGTATTCAGATTTTTTAAAAAAATATGCTTATGTCAATGTGAACCTGGACATTGAGAAAGTTTCAAGAGATTTGAGATTAAAAAGGTTGAAATATCTGCGCCGCTAGACTTGATCGTAACATGGCGACCTACGAGCCTACGCAGCCCCAATCTGAATCACAAGAACCGAACGACTTTTTATGCGGGCTTGTCCATGGGTATCGAGTGAGAAAGTCCAATCTGGCACGTAGATCTTATGTGAAAAAAATTTATGATTGGCAAGCAAAAAGATAGGTCCAACCTTAAGGCCTAGCCCCGACTCGCCCGGCCACATTGTGCTCACTTTAAATAAGCATGGATTCGTTAATTAGTTTATAATTTAAATAATGCTAGAGTTATTGATGGATTGATTGAATAACCTGGTCGATCTCCGTTCAATCCTTTGCTATACTTATTAACTAAAATAATCGCCACATGTTTGGTCGCATCTTTAGTAAACTCATTTGAGTATACGATGATTAGTATCTCTATCATTACTGGAAAATAAAGTTACGTTCTCTGTTTTTTATCTAGCACACCAGCAAACGTGCGTTGACCGGACCGGGTTTTTCCTCTTCGACTCGGTTGATTAGATTAACCTAAAGAACCAGAGGGTAAACCGGTTCATTGACCGGTCCGGGTTAAGAATTTCCGACATTTTTCTCCCTTCCCCGCCCCCCCACGCGAGGCCACCCAATCGGATCGCTCCACGTGTCCCGCCATCCATCGCTTCCGTCGCGCGATAAGATAGAGAGGGCAAACCTCCCAATTGCTGCGGAGCCGTCGACCGCATGGAAACCTCCCTCCGGTTCCACCGCGAACGTCGCCTCCCGACCCGACCGCTCCACGCGCCGCCGCGACCAGCCGTTCGCCGGCCGCCGCCCCTCGGACTAGCCGATCTGAACATGCGACGAGCATGCGCTCACCTGCGCTTCGCCATCTGCAACCGCGGGTCCCGAGCTCCAAGATCGATTCCCGCCCGCCGCGCGCCGATCAATCCGATGGCGACCGGTAGCGGCGATCGGTGGCTCGGGCTCACGACGGAAGCGAGCGCGAGCAAAGGAGCGCAGAGGGAGGAGGAGGAGGAGGAGGTGGAGGATGAGAAGAGGTCGGCTCCGGCTCCGCCGCCGCCGCCGCCGCCGCCGCCGGAGGTGCCGTCGCCGGGAGATTGCTGCGGCAGCGGGTGCGTGAGGTGCGTGTGGGACGTGTATTGCGAGCAGCTCGAGGCTTACAACAATGGCCTGCGCAAAGATGAAGCATCTGGTTCCGATTCCAACCCGTCTTGACACTGATTTGTGGGGTTCGATTCGATTGAAATTCATGGTTTGAGTCATTCATTGTCGCTGTCACCGGAGATTCTTTATCGAGTCCTTCGGATTTTCGAGCGCAATGAAGAGTTGAAATCCAAACCATTGTTCTGCTTCAAATCCGTGCTGATTCATTATTGCGTAGAGAGATTATTTTAGGCTCTCAAACGAATGATTTGTAAATTATTTTTTTTGTATCGCTTGCAATAATTAATTAATAAAAAATATTCTCATTATCAATAACAATTCATGTTCATTGTTCAAATATTTTTGTAAGCGATGAACATATTTATCGTTCATTTATCTTGGTAAGCAATACAATCGATCATTTTTAGCATCAATTTTTCGCGATTCAAATGGAACGTGAATATGAATAAAATGATTTTTTCGAGCTCCAAATCTTAAATAACTATGTTTATAAGGGATTTTCTCTTTTTTTTGGGTAAGTATAAAAGAAACCCCAAACTATATTCATTATGACATATTTATCTTAAACTTTTTTTTACGAGATAAAAAGATACCAAACTATAATGAGACATTTACTCTAAACTTTTTCTCGTGACATCAAAATCCCAAATTTGTACCAGCATGACACGTTTAGCCTCAATCAAAGTCCAATAAGATGATTTTTCAATCAAAACGATGACGTTTTTTTTTATTTAAGTCACATAGGCACATAGAAAATTGTTATATTCGTGCTAATAGCAAAAAGCCCCACGTTGACCTTCTTACCTACATATCTATCAATCATTTTCCTATTTGTTGAAAACTCGCAACTTTTTATTTTACTAAATAGCCACGCTTGTTTAGATAGGAAAAATAAGATCCGATTAGGGATCATGGTTGGTGTGTTCGGTTTGGCTTTTGAGGAAATGCAAAAGCCTTTAGTAAATAGCCACGCTTGTTAAGTGTACGACTAGGGTTTCTTTTAAAAAGGGGGCAAGAATGAAATTATGGATGATAAGTGAGGATGTGGTGGGAAATTTATATTTTCAATTAACTTGGGATATTTCGAAAATGCAATTGCATCTCAAGGTATCGCCAACCTTCCATCGAGTGAAGACTTTTGTAGAGCTTTGGAGATGCATGAAGCTTCCAAATTTTTTTGCCAAATACCATTTGCAGTTTGCCCAATTGTCAAATTTTTTGATCATCAAAAACCCCAAACTGGCACATTTGCGACAGTTATACTCTGAACTATTTTTTTGACCACTAAAAACCTCACACTGGTACACACGTGACAATTTTACCCTCGAACTAATTTTTTGACTACTAAAAACTCCAAAGTGGTACATTTGTGACAAATTTACCCTCTGTTAGTGTCCATTAAATTATATTAATATCACAAAAATCACAAATTGGTAAACTTGTGAGAAACAGAAGGGTAAAATCCAAAACCGGTATATATGTCAATTACCACGTGTCATTAAACTCGATAATTTGACAATAAAATATAACGGAAACTAACGGAAGGTAAATTTGTCACATGTGTACCATTTTAGGATTTTTGGTGGCAAAAAAATTAGTTTGGGGATAAAATTATCACAGGTAACTAGTGTGGGGTTTTTTATGGTTAAAAAAATAGTTTGGGGTAAAGTTATTACAGGTGTATCAGTTTAGGATTTTTTGTGATAAAAAAAATAGTTTAGGGTAAATTTGTCACGGGTGTACCAGTTTGGAGTTTTATGTGGTATTAACCCTCACTTCAATGTACTCAATTAGTGGTGGGGGCCTCGACCCGGCCCGACACAGAGTGGCCCGGCCCATCTGAAGAGCAAGCCCGAGCTGCGCTACTGGCGGGCCTCGTCGGGCCCGTTTAGTTTTGCCCCACGCAAGACGTGGGTGCGCACTTCGCTCGGAGCTCACAGGCGGCAGAACAGAACCACAGACGTGCGAAGCGTCGCCGACCGCCTCCTCCTGCGCTTCAGCGAAGAAGAAGAAGAAGAAAACGACGAAGAAGATGGGCGGTTACCGGCGGCAAGCTCGCCTTGTCCTGCTGCCGGGGCTGGTGGCGGTTCTCCTGTCCCTCGGGGCCGCGGCTTCGACCTCGTCGTCGGCCTTCGTGCAGAACGTCATCTACTCCAACAAGATCGCCATCTTCTCCAAATCCTACTGCCCGTACTCTCTTTCTCTCTCTCTCTCTCTCTCTCTAGCTCATCAACTCGATTGCGAACGTATTCTCTCTGATTCATCTGCGAAAAGAGTGATTAGGTTTCTTTCTGCGTTTTCCGGTAGCCTAAGGATACCGCAATGGTTTCGTGCTGCGGAGGTAGCGTTGCTTCCGATTAACGCTCGTTGATCGTCGGGTGTGCGCTGGAATTTGTCGTCTAAAAACTGTGGCTTTCCTAGGAGGGCATGGTACGCGAGTCTGCACGAGTCTCGGACATTGTTCGGGAATAGGTTTAGGACTGCGAGTAGATGTGGAGGAAGCTCGTCGGGGATTCCGATATGGGTTAAGGAGCTTTGAGCATTTTGGGAGGACCTTCTTGTGATGTGATAATGGTCTTTTAGCGAGGTCATAGGTTGTGACAATTTGCCCAGAATCCTCAGATGAAAACGTAAATCATCTACAGTGCCCTTCGCCCTCCTTTTCCGTTCGAGGAACTTGGATCTGAATCTTTTGTTCGAGTGTGTTTTGAAGTGCTCCTTATGGTAGTGCTTTTCGCATTTTGGACTGGGAGCTATTTAGAAAGCCTGTGAATATTCGGCGGCTGCTGTTTTAACTGAAGTGCTTTTTCAGGCAGCTGTTTATCCTTCTTTAGTAGAAATTGGTTGAAATCTTCTCGAATCGCTTGGTTGGCAGAAGTAACAGAGCTGAGCTATTGAAAGCAAATGGTTGGACTCTTGAAAAACAAATCTTTCGGGTAGTTCTTATATTACAGAGCATTTGAAGAATTTTTAACTTTCAGGCTCAAAATCTACAGCACCAGGAATGTCAAACTTAAAAGCCTCTATAATTGCCAATTGTGGGCCTCATCAGTCTGGCAGTTTCTGGTGTTCATGGGCTGAAATTCTGCACGGTCTGCTGTTTGAACTTCTGACTATGATTGATGGGTTGAAGATTTACAACAAGAGGATCAGTTGTCATTATGCTGAACAAGTTGTCCTTCTAGTCATGTATAATCATGCATAGGCATGTTATGTCTTTTGCTAAGTGGCTGTAGCCAAATGAGCTTGCTGGCTGGGAAAATTTTCTGCATTGCACGTCGATCTGTTTTTGGCAGGGACACGCACAATGTGTATTCCACAAGTATATTAAATTAATAATCTGCTGAAAGTTTCCTTTTTTTGTTTAGATATTTTCCCTCTCTCTCTCTCTCTCTCTGTCTCTCTCTCTCTCACTCTCTCCCTTCCGCTCGAAACTTATATGGGTCTGGGTTCAGAGAGCAAACTTCATCCCGCCTCGTTCCCCCTGCAATCATTGGGCCCTCTGTCCTCTCTTGATAATAACATGAAAGACTCTTACCTTTTCCTGTTGCTAGGTACTGCTTACGTGCCAAGCGTATTTTCAGTGAGCTGCATGAACAACCGTATGTTGTGGAACTTGATCTTAGAGGTACTTTCTCGTTTTCTTTTATATAAGGATTTTTCAGATGATGCATGGAAACTGTTACAAAAGTTTCTATTCTTTGGTGCTCTTCTTTGGAGCTTACTAGTAAAACTCGTACTACCCTTTTCCATCTTTTCCTTTTTGGTATGGAAGGTAATTACTCTGCTCATGATGTCATGCAGATGATGGTGGTCGAATTCAAAATGTTCTTTTAGATCTCACTGGTCGACGCACCGTCCCGCAAGTATTTGTGAATGGCAAGCATATCGGTGGCTCTGATGGTCTGTCCTTGGCTCTTTCCTGTTTTATTCTTCCTCCTTTGCTCTGCTCCGAACCCTTACAGTGATAGCCTTGGGGCGATTTTCGCCAGAAACATCATTGTTCGGGGATCTTTCTCCAAGTTTACTAAGTTTATATCTTACTTTGTCTTTAATATCAGATCTCAGTGCCGCAGTAATGAGTGGTCAGTTGCAGAAGCTCCTTGCCAGTAGCTGATGAGGTACCAGGAAATGAGAAGTAGAAGGATTTGACTCATCTTTGTACATTTTGATGTGTCTCATTTTGTAAAATAGGGTGTGTGCCACTTGAGTGGTACAAAGATACGGCTTTCTGGCATTAGCTGAGTGCTATTGATTCCTGCATGCCTTGTCAGGCTGAAAGTACTCCTTCACGGATGAAAGCATGATTGGCTTTGTGAACTCTGCTTCCAACAACTGATTACTCTCTCTCTCTCTCTCTCTCTCTCTCTCGTGATGAGATGACTTCCGGTGCTTGGGCTTGTATTTCAGTTGCTTGGTACTCTTATCGGCTTTTAGTTATTTCCTATGGGCGGGAAACATGTCATTTGTCAACATGAGCAATAGTTGATTTGTAGAAACTTGACATAATAATTCTTCTTTTTACCTGGGAATTAAGCTCCATCGAGTTGAATTCTCAAGCAATGTGAAAAAAAGAATCACGTGGCATATTTGGCCCTACTCCTATTACGGTGTTTGCTAATTCCTAGTGATATCACATTGACATCAACATGTGTATCTTCCTCTGCTTTCTGGGATGAACCTGCCAGGTCCTCGCACGGGAGGCTTACGTCGCTAAACTTTGCAGTGTGGGGTCTTTTATTGTACAGGCAAGTAGTTTCGGTGTCGTTCACCGGGCTCTACTAAATTTCCAGGTGGTACGGTTGCATTCGATCAAGCATGATGGTGGTTCTGCCGGGTCAATCCCGAGAAAAGTGTGATGATTATCAAGCTTTCGCTATAAGCATCAGATTGAGATGATAGGCAAACATGAAGTGGGTATGAACTGTGGAATTGAGTCCTGGCAACTTTTTATGGTTTAGGTTGATGGATCTATCGTGTTGGTGACAGACATGACATATACATGCGCTTTTATGGGGCTTCTGTCTTAAAGGGAAAGGGGGGGTTCAAAAATTTCAATGGCCCAACGAGAATAGGTCGGCGCACCGCTGGCCACCAGGAATTGAGGCACAGTGCAATGGTTGTTTTACGCTTTGCCTCGTCCCAATCAAAAGCAAATTCAAAATCCTACTAGCTATTTGGCTCCTTTTATCCTCATCCACCCTTACTTTTGAAATGGGATTATCCCATGTTTCTCGACAATAGAATTTGTATGTTCTCTATATACATGTGATCTTCCTTCATATATCGGCTTAGAATTTATGAGTGGATGTTCTAGCACTTTATAAATGATGTTGAATCGGTTATCATTGTTAAATTTTAGATATTGAAAATCAAATTGGATTTAATTAAGCATTGGCATTGACTCTATTCGGTTTAGCTTGTGATTTTTAGGGGTGAGCAAAAAAATCGGGAACCGCTTGGATCACCCGGGATCACTCGGAATTGGATCGGAACCGGTCAAATTCCCGGTTCCAATTTTTGAAAACCGGTGGGTATCGGTCCTATTCCTGATCCTAGGTGTGGAACTATCTGCTTGCCCACCCAGACCAGACCGATAATATAATAATAAATATAATAGATAATACAATATATTTATTTAATTTTTATTTTTTTTTAAAAAAAATCATAAATCTCTAAACGAAACCTAACTCTCTTAACGTTCATAGTCTCACATTGAATCGAGAAACACCTTCTTTCGTTTTCGCCTCACTCTCACTTTCACTCTCTCATTCTTTTTGATCGATACTCACCTTACCATCTCTGACTCTCCGTCTCCATCTTCATCTTTCTATCTTTATCCTTGGCTAGTGGGACCGGTTTCATGGACCCACCTAGGAACCGGACCAGACCAGTGGTCCAGTTCCCAAGTGGGTCCATGGAATAACAAGCAGTTCCAAATTCTAATTTTTCGGAACCGGTCCTTAGTGGACGGTTCCCGGTTTTAGGGTGGGAACCGCCCACCCGGACTGTATGCACCCTTAGTGATTTTGTTGGTTTGGATCTCGAAATTTCATTCTGAATTTTTCTTATGATGCAATAAACACCCTAACTAATAATTTTTTTCCCCTAGATGTTGATTACACGGCTATACTCTTTCTATGATAACTCAATGAGAAGGTTTCTCCTACTACCGAACGTCATATTAATTGCGGTCCCGATGTCATGTTTGACTTGTTCTCGGGTCCTTTTCCTAACAAAAGAGGCCAAATAGGAAGCGTGATATCTTAGATCTCGAGATCTATATGTCCCCACCAAGCCATGGTGGATTGGTCCGCCACTGGCCGCTTGCTAAGTTAAGCTAACCAAGACATAGTTCGTCATAACATCGAGAAAGTATTTATGTATCAATCACGTGGTAGAAAGCGTTGGGCCAAACAACAAAATTAACATAACAAATAAATAAAGTTGACATCAGATTTACGTAATTCGATCGGTGTAATCTACATCCATTAGGAGAGCAACGCGAATAACTGAAATTATAATTACATTCGAGTTACTCAAACACTTAGTGTTTCTCCGCCCCAAATTTTCATACAAAATAAACTTTCAATGTCATAAAAGAATTTCATGGTTTCAAACCCTTGAGGATGTCATTCACGAAGAAAACATCTCTTCGATACTCTTTACAAAGGAGACATTTTTCATTTATAGATAAGAGTTTAATCCAAAATAGGAAATCACTTTTAGGAAACCCACTTAAATAGGAAAGTTTCATTTTCAAGCCCAAACTCAAGACATATTTTCAATAGATCGCACGATTAACATGATGCAATTGAAAATCACATGATCTACGTAGATATAATTAGAAGGCCATTTGGGTGTTCGTATATTATCACAGATGGTCCGAGAATACAGTCGGTGTCCATGTATAACATCTTATTTGCGAGTATCTTATATCTAAATAAAACGAGTGATTAAGACTTAATGTTTGATTTGTGGGTCCATTTGTAACATTTGATTTGTGGTTTGTCTCTATGCCTTCTATGGATTTCGTATATGTCCACTACCACTAAATAGCTTAGGTTTCTGCCGTAGTTATTATTATTATTTAAATGAGCAATTCTAACGGGAGGTCGAACTTGAAGCCAAAAAGTATATAATCACCATAGGACGACAAGGCCATCATTGGACTAAAGTTTCGATTCGGGAATTTGGGGAACATAGCCGCAATTTTGCACAACATGTGTTGTCCCTTAGTCTAATAACAATGCGAATATTTTATCACGAACCATTGGTTTTCAATTTTCGTTCATTTCCATTCATAAAAATTCTTATTAATGTGTATGCAAGAAAAGCTTAAAAATAAAAATAAACAACTATAACTCATCCTTTTCTTTACATGAAAAATTATGAAATTTACCTTAAGCTGTGGTGGAATTGGCCGAGATGATAAATCGATTGAATCCTTTTATTTGTTGATAAATAAAATGATAAAGACTAGGGATGAGCATGGTTTCAGGATAGAATTTGGAACCTGAGAACTTGATTGGTAGGAATTTGTTCGGTTCCAAATTCCAAGGAATGCACGGTAGGTTTCAAGTTTCAAAAATTGGAAAACTTGTTTCGACGGATAGGTTTCAGGTCTTAAGTAGGTGTAACCTGGAACAAGTTTTTGTGTTTTTCTTAGTTTATATCTTCGCGCAATCTTGCGTCATTCTATGGTTTCCGATGATAAGTGTACAATCTGGAACCACTAGACTGAGTTTCAATTTTATGATTGAAACTTTTACTTTGTTAATGTTTCATATTCTTTGTATGTCTAAATATAAATTTTGTGGTTAGTAGATTGTAGCAGCAAGTGGTGGGCATTAGAAGTGATGATTAACTGCAATCGTTCAATTAATAATACGGGTGTAATTTGGGTAGACCTTAAAATCGATCTTGGAACCTGTGACAGGGTAAGTTCCAGATTCCAGTGTATGCATAATAGGTTCCGGATTTCAAAAATTGAGAAAGATATTTCAACGGGTAGGTTTTAGAATCCAAGTAAAACTTGTACAAAATCTAAAACCGCTTACCCTTAATCAAAATCTTATTAACTCTTACGAGTTCAATTCTTACTTGGTGCAATTTCTTGTATTTGATCATACCGACGAGGAGTGACATGAACAACAAACAATAGTAATGGAGAAGACCACTCAACATCCATGGCCTAAAAGAAATTAGCTAGAGACGTTCCTTTACTCTCCCCAGCACTCTTATGAGTGTCTCAATCGGTTCTCAACCGTTGATATTTGCAAACGAATTATGTATCATCGGTCGAGATAGATCGACACATCGATGCGAACTCCGTGCGGAGAAGACAATCCTCCAACCATGCTTCTGATGAGCAAAGCCCGATTCGAAAGGCCACATAGCCACAACCACTGCCCGGAACAAAACAATATCTTTCACATCGACTGTGCGGAAACTATTGCGGGTCAAGGCCAAACGAGGCTTACGGTAAAGAGAGACAAACGATCCCTTCAGTCTCTTCACTCCACACCTAGAAGAAGCCAAACGTTTGTGTTCACAAAAATCCCACGCGAGGGAAGGGAGGGAAAAGAAAGCTGGTGGACCCGAAATGTGCATGTGATCTCCCCCAAAACAAGTTCAAAGGGATCTCCGCATCCTTCTGTTCTTGCCAAGAGACTCTAGTCACGGACTCAGAAGGAGTCCGTGAAGGAAAGGTTGAATCCAAATGCGCGATTGAACGCAACGAATGGAGAAGAAGAGCCACGCTGTAGTTTTGTTTGCATCTGGACTTAACGACGGAGTTTAGTCAAACATCTAAACAAATTAATCAAAAGATTATCGTTTCCGCGGCGCTATCTCTCCCTCCTGTTACGCGCGACCGTCAGATCGAAAATGAAGAAAATTTCATTTATGGAATATGATTAACGAGTGTTTTGGGGCACATTCTTTTAATTAAAAAAATCCATTTTTTCGTGCGTGTTTTATTGACTATTTTCAGCGCAATCGCTATCATCAAGTCACGCGTGTGGCCATAAATCTTAGCACTGCACGCCCTCACCTCGCGATGTGTTTGGCGGACAATGACATAATTTTAGGTTTTTTTTTCCTTTTGTCATATCTAATTTTAGCAACTATTATTGGGCCAACGCAAAGCAAAGATCCAACAGAAGTGTCAAAGAACATGTTTGAAACGTTGTCTCTTGAGATCAGTTTCCAAAATCGAATCGTATTTGGTATTTGATACTTGGCTGTACAGATTAGAAAGTAAATCGATTGAGCAGGTTGAAAATTTCAGTAAAAATTAGTCGAACCGGCCGGTTTATTGCGATTCTTAGAACACCGATTCGGATCAATGAAGAATGAAAAGGAGCAGTTCCAACATACGAATTCGTATTTAATTGCATTCGAGTTACTTAAGTTTAGAAAGAGATGCTTCGTTTGGTCTATTGAGCTCGGATCGGCAAACTCGTCGTTGCCAACGTGATAGATGCGTTCTCATCATTAGTTAATCAATGGAAAGTGAGCAAACACTACAAAAAAACAAGGGATTAGAGATGATTTTTGCGACGAAAAATTTGACAAAATCCGTCGCAAATCGATTTTGCGACGAAATTAGCGACGGAAAAAATTCCGTAGCTAATTCGGCGTCCCAAATTTTTGCGACGGAAAAAAATTCGTCGCAAATTAGCTACGAACTTTATCCGTTGCAAAATTTGTCGCAAATTAGCCACGAACTTTATTCGTCGCAAAATTTATTCGTTACAAATTAGCCACAAACTTTATCCGTCGAAAAATTCATCGCAAATTATACATCATGTGGGCCATCAAATCTTGTCAATAGCAATAGCTACGCATTAATGAACATCATGTAATACATTGAAAATAATCAAAAGACACGAGACAACCATAGATTCTAGTTCAGAAAAAGAAAACGAACAAACCGGACACAATGCCATATAATTGAAAAGTATAACTGAAGGAAAGATGCTAATCTACAAAAAATAATAATATATGCAACGTTGCAAAGTCCGACATGATGCTATTTGATATCCAATCTTATAATACATTCAAATCATCCAAAGGAGGCGGGATAACCATAGATTCTACTTCAAAAACACAAAATCGACAAACTAGACACAAGATTGGGCAGCTTTGATACTCAGCAGGACACCAGAAGCAGTCACTTTTGTCGACACCTGATGAAATGTGAATACATAAATAAAAATATTCAATCGGTGCAGAATATAAAAGAAGAGTTCATGCATGGATGTAGAACTAGGTATAAAAAAACATGTAAGAGGGTTAACAAAAAAAAACGTTTTAGGACGAACATCAATGTTCTTATATATGAATATGAGTCAACTTTGACATCCACTGTAGTTTTTTCTCCCTTGTAAACCGTATTTCTGTTACCTACGAAAAATTTGAACGTTCTCCATACAGCATTCAACCGTTTAATGACTTAGAGAGGTAAATTACCAACACCAATTCCTAGGAAGACAGGACTCAAAGTCAATTAAGGCATATATTTCTACAATGTTCAAATATCATGATTTTTTTGTAATAAGCATGTCATCCTGGAATCTCTAAATTTTTAGTTTTTCACAAGCAAAGAATCTAATTGTAAGAGAGTTTTGCACAGAAAGTAATTGTAGTGCAGGAACATATTGGGCAAACTGCACTTATGGCACAAAAGATTATGAAGTAAGCTTACCCCTGATTTTGGGAATTTTAACTAGAAAAGATAGAGAAAATCATCATCATCAGCAGCAATCTCAGCATTATTGTGTCGCTCATCATTGTGCCCATCACCTATTGGATTGGCGGGGTTGTATGAAGGAATCTCATCACGATGGAGGTTGAGGTGTCGCATAACGATTTACATTTATTGTTTCAAGTCATTTATTTTTTCGTCCTTCTCTACAAGTATATTTTTCAGTTGGTTCACTTCTTGGGTCAATTGCTTGTCATGTCGTGTCCTCCTTCAAACAGCCGCATTGAATGATGAAGTTGTAGTATGATTCGTCATGTGTAACCTTAACATGGATCCCATCCCAAATATTTTTCCTTTTTTCATCCCACCCATTGTCTCCATCCATAATGCCATACTGTCAACTGATGGCTCAGACGCAGCAACACCATCACCACCACTATTATTGCTCATTAAAAGTTCATCATGTTTTTCTTACATTAACAATTAGGATGAAAATAAAATAACTTTATATATATATAACTATCATAAATATTAAAAGCTTTCACGGTTTTCATTCTAGTTTATATAAAGTCGAAAATATAACCTTACATACCTTAATAGATTTTGCTCGATCGCCAGTCCATGTCTTATCTTTTTTTTGAAATGTGCGTTCAAATGTAGCTGCAAATGTCGGTTCCGTCCCTAATTCATGTGCCTATAAAATGTAAACATGAGTAATTGAATTAAATTAACTTATAACTTATTTAACAGACTTACCAATCGTTTGCGATACTCCCCAATATTGATAGAGCCCCGAGCATATGTGGCAGACCCTTCACTAGAACTAGAAAATCGATTCTTTTTATTCTGCTCACTGATTTGCTGATTCTTTTCAGTTTCCCAAATTCTGTTAATTTTCGTCCAATTGTCAGCTGTAATAAAAGCCAGCTTCACTTGCTTGCTCTTCGCTCTATTCATCACATTTTGTATAAAATTACAAACTTTTTTCTTAAAAATTCTTCTCACTTCATTCTCTTCCTCTTCATCTCACCTAAACCTCCGCTGCAATCAACGGAAAAACAATTAAAAATTATTATGATGGTCACATATCCATTACCATGCACCATACAATTCGGCGATAGATTTTGTAAAGGTCATTTCCGGGAAAATATCTGATCCCTTTAATACCGAAAACTAAGGAGTTATTCTGGTCCCTTTACATCATTCTTGACTATCAATATACTACACTGAACTAAGTTGGTGAGAAAATAGAATATCTAAAACTTACCTTAAACTCATTCCACCACAAATCTTTCACTTCTTGTGGAGCACTGCCTTAAGTAATATACCGCCCCATCCAATAGTTTTTGACTATTTTGTTCAATTCTCTCATAACAAACGAAGCATCCGTGAATCTGCAAATAAACGGATATTGTGCAACATCGTCAATTCAGTTGACATCCATATCTAAAACCATAAATATTACATATACTTAAAAAAATTACCTACTTATGAATCTCCAAATGGGCATATCATGAATCGGTTATCTTCTTCACCTATATTTCCGGCATTATTCGATTGTTGCGCTGAATAATAAGGTGGAACGGAAAGAGATAGATCTAAAGGTGATGGATCTGAAGGAGATTCAGTTTGCATTTGTCCAAGTCCCTTAACATGTTCTTGAGTATTGGAGGAAGGGCTTACATGTCTATATTACCCATCAACATATAGTGATTAAGGGTTAGCTGAAAGGGCAGGGGAAGACGAAAGTGACGGGGATTAGGATGAGGAAGGGGCTGGTCTTCTATGCATGTGACCTCCACGTTTATACTGACAAGTATGAAGGTTAGACAAATATGTAAAAAAATATGAACACATATTATAGACACATAATGATGTATATGACGGAGCTTACCATTTTGTTTCAGAAGCAGAAAATGTATCCTCTTAATTAGCCAACGCCGAGTGATTATGATGTACAATTTCCTACAAACAAATATAGTAGGAATTGCACTCATTTGATATGAAATATCAATATATGATCACAATATGTGATGCTAAGCCAACAATAGCCATAATTAACCACACGATCCACTTGCAAACCACATGATCATTCATCAAGTACAAGATCAACCACGAAACATCAATTTCAGCCACACGATCTCCGTTCTCAGCCACACGATCATCAAGCAACCCACACGATCGGGCCATAGTTAACCAATCGGCCACAATTAAGCAAATCAACCACACGATTAAACTAATTAACCATACGATTGGCATTAAACAACTAAGGGTGTGAATGATAATTATTCTGCTCCAGAAATCAACTTTTTGCAAGAAATTGATTTTTGGAATTATTGCTAGAATTTGATTTCCAAAGGAAAAATCTGTTTGGTAAAATATGACTAATTCTGCTTCAGAAATTGATTTTTGGAACAGAAGTTTGCTATGATTTATTGATTTTTTTCACTTAAAAAAATTTAAATTTTACTTAAAGTAGATGGCCATGGGTATTTTAAGCCATTTTGTGAAGTTATGAAATTTTTTAATTTTTTTGGGCATTTAAAAAAATTAAAATTTTTTCCTAAAAATGAGTGACCACAGGTATTCTAAGTCATTCTATGAAGTTTTGAAATTTTTTAATTGTTTTTGGTCACCTAAAAAAATTAAAATTTCATTCAAAGTAGGTGGCCACAGGTATTTTAAGCCATTTTGTGAAGTTTAGAAATTTCTTATTTTATTATTATTTTTTAACTTTTTTCGACAGCTAAAAAAGTTTAAATTTCATTCAAAATGGGTGGCCACAGTTATCATAAGCCACTCTATGAAGTTTTGAATTTTTTGATTTTTTAAATTTTTTTGGGCACCTAAATATATTAAAATTTCACTCAAAGTGGGTGGCCATAGGTATTCTAAGCTATTTTGTGAAGTTTAAAAATTTTTTATTTTATTATTATTTTTTAAATTTTTTCGGCAGCTAAAAAAATTTAAATTTCACTCAAAATGGGTGGCCACAGTTATTATAATTCACTCTATGAAGTTTTGAATTTTTTAATTTTTAAAATTTTTTTTGGGCACCTAAAAAAATGTAAATTTCACTCAAAGTGGGTGGCCATAGGTATTTTACGTCATTTTTTCAATCATATTTTCCAAAATAAATTTGAAAATTAATTATTTAATAATATCCGAAATAATTTATTTTCCAAAATTCAAAATATTTTCTCGAATCATAAACATTCAAATCTTTTTCTAAAAATGCCAACTCATATGGCAAAATCCAATATTGGCATCACAATTTGACGTTAGAAATTTTCCGAAAATAATAACATTTAATTTAGGAAATTAACTATTTAATACTAAGATATTAATATTTAATTCGGAAACAATTTATTCAATAATAAAATAATAATTAATTACGAAAATAATTTATTTAATAAAATAATCAATAGTAATAGAAATATTTGATAACATATCAACAAATACGCGATAGCTTATCGCAACCCAACAATAGCCCATCAAACAATTACCGATAACTAATCAATCAATCCCCGATAACCTATTGCCAAATTTACCGATAACCTATCACTTAATCTCGCTTAATTAACCATAAACCTAAACTAAACTACCCTAAGCAAGTTTAACACCCTAAACACGGGATTAGGAGTTAACTTACTCTGCTAACAATGGCGACAACATGAGGACGACGGCAACGACGAGAGCAGTTCGTGGTGGTTTCCGGCTCTGGCTCAGCAGCCGGCAAACGGACGACAAACCGGAGCGATGACGGGAGCGGCTGCTATGGGCTGTTCTCGGCAGCCGGGATAGCGGCGGTGATGGTCGCTGGTCCGACGGGCTGGCCTGGTGGCTGGCCGGAGCAGCGGCTTGGACGGCGGTGGTTCATGGCGGCGAGCGGAGCTCCGCAGGAGCAAGCTCGATCTGGCAAGCTGCGGCTGCGAGTTGGGCTCGTAGCAATGATGGGCGACGCGGCGGCAGGGTGAGGCCGAACAAGCTGGCTGGTGGCATGGCGAAGCTTGGCCACAACGGCGAGTTGCTATGGCTGCTCAGTGTGGCAAAACAGAGGGAGAGAGGGAGGAAAGGGCAGTTGGGTCGGAGATGGTGGTTGGACGGACGGCGCGGCGACTAGGTGAGTGGTGGCGGTGGCTAGGCTGGTCCCAGCGAGGAGCAAGCAGGAGGAGAACCAGAGAGCGTCGGGGGGAAAAGAGGAAGAAGGAGAGAAGGAGAGAGAGAGAGAGAGCGGTCAGCGGGGGAAAGAGAGAGAGAGAGAGAGCGGTCATCGGCCGAAAAATTTTGAAACGTGTGCGAATGGTATTTTTCCGTTGCAAAATCCGTCGCAAATTTGCGACGGAAAAATAAATCCGACGCAAATTTGCGACGGATTGCAAAAAAAAATCCTAATCCGTTGCAAAATCCGTGGCAAATTTGCGACGGATTCGAAAAATTGCTGCGAATTACAATGATAATAACAATAACAATAATAACAAGAAGAATAATAATAATTATGACAATCAAAATAACACATGTCGCAATAATAATTACACAACATTAGTGTTTTGTCGAAAAAATTTTAATTTTCATGTTCCTCTTCGTCTTTGTCTTCGTCTTGATCTTGATCTTAATTTTCTTCATGAGTATCATCTTCATCTTCGTCTTCGTCCTCATCTTGATCTTGATCTTAATTTTCTTCATGAGTATCATCTTCATCTTCGTCTTCGTCCTCATCTTGATCTTGATCTCGATCTTCATCTTCTTCATGAGCATTATCTTCATCATCTGTCTCAAAATCAGATTTTGTACAATTTTCTACATTAAATTTGCAAATTTCAGTTGGAATCACATCTATCATTACTCCACATGGATCTTGTAAAGTTGGAATATTATATTCCTCAGTTTCAACCATGTTACAAACTTTCTCTTGTTGATAGGCTATATCCTTCCAGTGTTCCTCAATTTTTCTCCGTGCTTTGAATTTACATACAGCCCACCAATTAGTTTTGTCACGTTTCAAACTATGATACGATACATAACACACTTGAATTGCCTGTTGTGCCAAGAGAAATTGTTCATATTTAATATATCTTTTCTTGTGATTTATTTCAACCAAATTAAACTTCGTATGCACCTTCATTCCTTTGACGGGGTTGAACCATTTGCACTTAAATAACACAACCCGCATCATTAATGGTCCAGAGTACTCTATCTCTATGATTTCATCCAACAAGCCATAAAAATTATCTTTCGAACTACTACCAATGGATGACCGAACAGACACACCACTATTCATTGTGGCTTTTCTCATTCCATATTCTTGAGTGTGAAAATTATATTCATTTATGAAATATGATGGCTAACTATGTACCCTTAATTGAAGACTCCATGATAGATGATATAGCAATTCTTGCTCTCCAAGTGCATCATGATTACTGTGAACTTAAGGTTACACACGGTTGGTCAATAATATATATTTTAATAAATGATGTATAAAATATTAATAACTTGATTTTGGTCCATAGGCAACTTACATATGTTTTGCACCATGCTGCAAATTGTTCATCGCACAAACGGTCAAACTTATTTGGTGGTAGTCCATACATTGAAGTTTGAAAAATCATAGTAATAAATACCATTTAAATATTAGCAAATATTTGACATATAATACATATATTTGCAAATTTACACTTACTCGAAGTATGGCTCGATTTCTGGGCAGTTTAGTAAAATATGTGTATAGGCTGCATGTCATTCTTCGCCTGTTAAGTAACGAAACGTATATGCGCCGCTTAGTTGACCTAGATAATTGAAAATAGAGAAAGATTTGCAATTGGAATCAATGGGGCCCTCATCATTTCTGCCTGCTCGTCGCCTCTTGCACTGCACGTGCGACTCAAAATAGTGTGATGTAAATGTTGTCACTTCTTCCACAATATGTGCATTACAAATTGAAGTTTCAACACATGCCTTATTTTTCATTTTTTTCTTCAAATGATATAAGAATCTAGTTACAATAGAAAGAAACTTATCAGAACATAATATATAATAAAGTAATTTGAATTGAATTTTTTAAAAAAATTTACCTCTCAAATGGATACATCCATCGAAATTGGACGGGACTTGCAACTTTGACCTCATAAGGCAAGTGAACTAAGAGATACTCTATCGAATTAAAAAACAATGGAGGAAATATCCTTTCTAAGTTGCAAAGAATAATTTGAATATCTCTCTCTAGTGTCTCTATGTGTGCTTCTTTTAACACTGTCGAGCAAATATCATGCGGGAAATTATTTAACTCTGTAATGACGCCCCATGCAAAGTTCGGTAGAACTTCCTTGAAAGCTATTGGAATTAGTCTTTCCATAAATATGTGACAATCATGACTCTTCAAACCTGTCAATTTGCATTCATTCAAATCGGCACATCTCCCGAGATTTGAAGCATATCCATCAGGAAACCGCATAAATTTCAACCATTGACAAACAACTCGTCTCTGCACCTTATCCAATGTATAAACTGCTTTTGGTTTTGGTCCTTTGCTGCTTGCATCCACATCTAGTGTTGGCTGATCACAAATATCTTACATCTTTTCTTGCATTCAAGTTATCTTTTATTTTTCCGGTGACATCCATCACAGTATTTATGACATTATCGAAAACATTCTTTTCTATGTGCATGACGTCATAATTATGAAGAATGAGATAGGCCTTCCAATATGGTAAATCACAAAAAAGACTGCGCTTAGTCCACTTAGGTGTACTTCCGTACGCAATAGTCGTGCCGTGAGGGTTTTGAACAACAGTTGGAAAGTTCTGCACCTGCTCTCGAATTTGATTGCCGGTCAACCTCAATGGTGGAGGTGTTTTTCTAGTCCTATTCTTGATGAATTTTTTTTATTCATTCTGAATGTATGATTTATCGGTAAAAATTGCCTGTGATAGTCAAAATAGCTGGGCTTCTTTCCATGTTTTAATCTAAATGACTTTGATCTCTCCAAACATATCGGGCATCCTAAGATCCCAGCTGTGCTCTATCCAAATAACATTCCGTAAGCTGGAAAGTCATTTATTGTCTAAAGAAGAGTAGCCTTCATTACAAATGTTTGATCGGTAGAAACATCATATGTAAAGACACCTTCATCCCATAGTCGTTGTAACTCTTCAATCAATAGTTGTATATAAACATCTATTAACTTTTTCGGATTTTGCGAGCCAGTCACGATCAATGTCAAAAATATATAAAGTGCCTTCATGCACATACTAGGTGGAAGATTGTATGAGGTTAAGATAACTGGCCAACATGAATAACTTTTTCTTGATTTCTCAAATGGGGTAAATCCATCAGCACAGATACCTAACCTGATGTTTCGAGGCTCTATCGCAAACTCAGGGTATGTTCTATCAAAATGTTTCCATACCTCTGTATATGAAGGATAACACATTAAATCCTCTTTTGTTTCATGATTTACATGCTAAGTCATGTGTTCAGTAGTGGTTTTAAACGCATAAAATCTTTGCAATATGGGGATTAAGATCAGATAAAATATTTGCTTTTATGGTCTACGCTTCTGATTACGACCCGACCTCTTATTAATCCTATACCTAGGTTGGCTACAGAATTTGCAAGATTCTACATTTTCATCATCTCTTCAATATAACATACAACCCCTACTACATACATCAATCCTTATAACCGAAAGACCTAAGTTATTCACTAACTTTTTCATATCGTAAAAATTACTTGGCATGATGTTATCACGAGATGTTGTTTCCCGCATTATTTCAACAAAAGAGTTGAAACAATCCGTAGACACATTATGTTTTGCCTTGATATTTAACAGTCTTGCTGTCACTGATAACTTAGTGTGGTTCTCACAACCTGCCTATAAAGGTTCATTTGCTGCTTTCAATATTTTTCAGAACTGATTAAATGAAAAAGTTCTATTACAGACATTTTCATCAAAACCCTTTACTCCTATCTCTTCTAATTATGATGTATGACTAGTACTCACTTGTTCAAGTGTAGGAGTAAAACTAGTACTTGCATGATTCGATTCTGAAACAAAATTCTGACCAGCTATATCAATCACCATCCTCTCGTATGGTTTCAATTGATCATAATAGCCACATTCTTCCCTAATTAAAAATTGGTCATTTCTTCGATATCCTTTATCAGATATAAATGGTTCACCATGGGAAGTCCAATTATAATAGTTCGGAGTAAACCCAAATCTATAAAGATGTTATCTAACTTTATCACACACATGAAATTTACCATTACGGCACTTTTACAAGGATACCTTAACTTATTGCCATCCATGAACTCATATTTACTACTAGCAAAGTCTAAAAATAATTTCAACCCAGTACGAAACTCATCTGTCAATCCTCGACATCCAAATAAGTTCTTATTATACATCAAAGCCCCTCTTTGTATTGTGTCTGTATAAAAATAAAAAGATCTCGTAGAATATTAAAAATATCATATCTACTGTTCTTAATTAAAACCATAAAATTAGGAAAATTAAAATTCTATTTTTGATGCAACAATTACTTTGAAATTGAAAAAAAAATGAAAAAAATTACCATGTAAAGAAGACTTACCCAAATATTTGACCGAAATATTTGTAGTAGAAAGTGATCAATTTGATGAGAATTGCACTGTTCACTTGGATTGTGAGACCTTCAAATGGACATGTACTTAAAAAAATCACTTAAGATTCTTTTTTTTTATAATTTTTAATTTTTTTCGAAATTCTTTTTAATTTTTTTTTCTCTTTTTTCCCCAATATGTGTCTCCGATTGTCGGTCCGGCGACCGGCTGCGGCTGGCGAGTTTGACCTCGTCGGCCATGGGGGAGGCCTAGGTGTGCCAGTCGACCTCACCGTCGCCAAGATTTGGGCGATGGCTCTGGGCGACAGTGAGGTTGACCGGCAGCCATAGGGCAAGGCCGCTCGGCCTCCCCCAGTTCAGGTCGACAGCTATGGGGGGAGGCCGACTGGCCTCGCCCCATGGCTGTCAGTCGACCTCGCCGTCACCCGAATCTAGGCAGCGGCGAGGTTGACCTTGCGACGAAAACAAAATTCCGTCGCAAATTTGCGACGGAATTTTCAGTTATTCGTCGCAAATTTGCGATGGAAACATAATTCCGTCGCAAATTTGTGACGGATAAAAATTCCGTTGCAAGCTCGGCCTCTCTCCATGGCCGGCTGAGGCCGCTCAGCCTCCCCCCGTGGCAGGCGAGGTCTCGCCGATCGCCGGTCATTGGACCGACGACGAAGTTACGAAAAAAAAACAAAAAAATTCATAAAATAAAAAAATTCCAATCCAACGATGAATAATTACGAAGTTAGCTATGATACTTACCGGTAGAAAAGCTTCATCGAGATTGATTTGTGCTCTCACGGATAGGTTTATTGAGACATACGAAAGATGGAGAAAAACGAGAGGGATATGAGGAATCAGTACAGAGAGAGAGAGAAATTGACGGGTGGGGTGGAATATCACGGAAGTCATTTGCCTTGATAAACTACAAATTAACGACGAATTCATTTTCGTCGCAAAATCCATCGGGAATTAGCGACGAATTTTTTTATCCGTTGCAAATAGGCGACGGAAAATAAATCTGCCGCAAAATCCGTCGCTAATTTGTGACGGATTTATTTTCCGTTACAAATTTACGACGGATTTTTATTTCGTGGCAAATTCCGTCGCAAAGTAGCGACGATTATGAAATTCGTCACAAATTTGCGATGATAAATTTTCTGTCGCAAATTTCCGTGGTAAAATTCATGTTTTTTTGTAGTGAAATCTCAAAATATGGCGACTATACTATGATTCACACCGATTTGCAATCATATGAGCACATAAACTAAGTCCGAGACGAACATATGAGACTAGGCAGTTTACGTGGTCTTGAAAAGGCTCTTCTTCTTGGGCTTGACACCGTTGAGAAATTTCATCTCCTTGGTCATTAGCATCCATGGATAGACAAACAAATCACTTTTTTTTTCAAAGAGTTATAAGGTGCTTTCATTTCAAAAGTACATAACATAAGCGAGACGTCGATGAAACATCGAAGAGAATATTTAGTACCTCGAAAATTTCTCCTTGCTGGCCTCCGGGCTCACCTCCTCGTCGCATTTCGTCCGATCTTTATGCCGAACTATTACTACTATGCCCCTGAGCTCGAGCTTGATCACTTCACCAACATGCAAACCAAGCTCTAAGAACGATGCTAGTACCGCTGGAGAGACGGACGATAATCTTAGACGGATTGGACCATCGAGCTTGCTGGTGAGTCGATTACTTCAGCAGTTCATTTGAAGGGTTTCTTTCCGAATTCCTCCTGGCTCGATCCTGTATGGGATTAAGGAAAGTTTTGAATTGCGTACAAAAGAAGGGGACAAGAAAGCTGACTCTGAGAACGCCCGAAAGCTGCAAAAGAGAAGAGTCAAAGCCCGGAGGGGAACAATCACAGGGCTCGAGGTCATCCCCCCCAGATTGAGAGTCGCTGCTCCTGACATTCACTCAATTATTGTGTGGAACCCCTTCTGCCCACACGTCCATCCAGATTGGACACAGTCACATTCCTCCAAATTCCCTTCGCCCCAGCCTTGCATGGCCAAACCCCACTGCAGCAACACAAAAATATGGAGAAAGAGGAGCCAAAATGTGATTAGCTTAAGGTATGGATTCATTAGTCATGAATTTCATATATTGCCACCGAGGGATATACCCGCATGATATCGGATTTACCCTTTTGACAGTGATCCGTTTGCCGTGACTGATTTCGCGTTTTATGCTTCGCATGCAATGATCCGGGTTGCTCGATTTCATTGGGTTAGTACTGTTTCATGGATCGTCATGTGTTTGGCTTGACAGAGACCGCCGATGTTTAGTGTACGATTTGGCTAAAAATTATTGGTATTTAGATGTAATATCAGATCATGTAGTGTGTGCTGTCATGCAATGTGAACTACACAAAATTCGTGACTGGAGTGTTCATGGTAGGTCACTGAAAATAAGGGTTTTGTACACTTTGAAATGTTTAGGTTTGACAAAAAAAAAAGTTGAACTTTCGAGCTTCATCAAGAGATATGTGAAGTTAATCAAGAGTTGATTGACTTTAAGGGCCGTAAATTGTTATGTGTACTGGCAACTTTTAGAGCAGATTGACTTTGAGGGCTTTGTTCCATTTTTTGATGTAACAACTGTTAATTTTATTGTCCAATTGGTATTTTGACGAACAAATAGACTAATCGGAGAAATTGTCGAGTGTAGTCTCGATGCACATGGGTCACATGTGTCGATTGAGACACTTTACGTATAGTCATGGGAATTGATTGAGCCGAAAATTTGATATCATGTTATCACGAAAAAAAAAAAGAAAAAACTTTGCTCGGTTACGAACGAAAACTCAATACGATCTCACTTAAGTTTAAGTTTTACGGCATATTTTCATCAATTTGCCTCCCATCAAACGAAAGATCATTGTCCTTTTTCTCCATACTTCTCCATCCTTTTCTAGCCACCAAAAAATCAAAAAAGAAGTTGTGCCAATCAAGAGAAAATTGCAAGCGACAGGACCATGCTACATCGTTGCATATATAAACCCTCGATTCCAACAGTATAGATCACTCATTAATGGCTTAATCAGGGTTTGCCTCCAAAATGCCACATGCCTACCTACCTTCTTTTCCATTGTATCATGAACTAGATAGTGTGGTCACAAATTCCTTTCCATTAAAGCTTCATGGGTTAAGATTTGCAAATCGATTCGACTAAGCTTATATTAACTGCCCGGTTCGTGCGGTCTGAAAATCTAAGATTGTTGACGATGTCTGATGTGCAGATTCGTCACCGAATGAGGTTACACTTTGCTTTCTCTCAACGTGATATAGAGAAATTGAGATCAAATCTCTTCGCTTGTTTGATCTGTCATTCGAGGCGTTCTGCATTTACGTCATGCGATGTTCCTCAACCGACCCACTAAATGATGGCATGTAAGTGCTTTTCATTTGGTTTGGATCACCACAAAGACGTTAGTGCGACTAGATAATATGATCGATCAATTAGCAGACCTCCTATATTGTAAGGGATCTCGTTTAGTCGTCAAAATTCACTCTAAATGTAACGGTTGATCTTTCACGAGTGCAGTGCACGGTCACATCACCAATGGGCACTATTATAAAGAAGTTTTGCAGGTATCAGTTCGAAAGAAAAGGATTGAAAAAATAATCTGTTTAGAAATCAAGAATGACCAGAAAGACTTTATGATCTCGTTTTTTCTTTAATTTGAATTTCGTGATTAGTATATTTTGACCCCTTTTAAATCCCGAACTCTCGAAAATTCCACACCATTCAAGCGTTAATGCCTAAATAAAATTAAGTAATTTTTTTTTTTACTCGAGAGGAAACGAACGATTGCCAAATTTTGGGGATTGATGTGAATAATCCGACAAGATATAATAACATTCCTGGTGAGGACGAAATTACCATATTGCACCCAAATCGTCAATTTTGTGAAAAAAAGCTAAATCTCCGATCAAAAAAAGAAAAAAAGAAGTCTAAAATTCTCGCGGAAATTAATGAATAGGACCGACTGGCAACCGTTTGGATCCAATCACCTTCAGTCGCCGGGATTTCCAGCCGTCGGATTTGAGGTTTCTTCCTTCCTCTTCTTCTTTTTATCTTATTTTCTTAGTTTAAGATTAGTTTGAATAAAGAAAATCTTAAGCCATTCATTTAGGGGACGAATAATAGATCTCGCGTAAGGAGTTATTTCTCTATAATCAAATTTCAAAGTATTAATTATATGCCTAAAAGGTTAAAGGGTTAAATTAAGTTCGTTTGTTTTACGAAAAATAAATTATTTGACAAATATTTTTCTAAAAATGATCGCTTATATCGCTTGAAATAATTAGTTGATTGAAAATATTTTCATCATCGACAGTAATTTATGCTTAAAAATATTTTCGTGGACGATAAAAATATTTTGCGTTCATTCATTTTTTTAAGCATTGCAAGCGATTTGTTTTTAGGAAAATATTTTACAAATCCTTCATTTTTTGTGAAATAAACAAAGCTTAGTGTCTCAATGAATTTGTTCAAGTATGACAAAAAGGTTTTGATTCTGTTACTCAAAAAAGAAGTTTCGATATTCAAAATAGTGATTACACATGTCACTGGAAAAGTCGAACTGGTTTAATTTTTTTTTTTGAGAATTTCCTTATCCAAAGGATATTCGTTGGATTACCATATTAGAAAAATAGGTTAGGTATAGAATGCCTCGCAGATACTTCTTAAATGGCCATCAACATATCGATTATTTTCGCGATGTGCGTAACCGGTGTTTCGAGAACTTAGCCATTTATATTTTAAGGTATGCTTAGCAAGTGCTTCTGCGACACCTGCTAAAAAGACAAAAAAAAAATTCAATTTCTTCAACACATCAGTTTTTCTTTTAGAGCATAATTAGTGCTTCGAAAAATAAAGTTACCCTTATATACTTAACTATTTTCGATTAACAATGCCTTCTTCTCTAGGATCCTGCTAACGAGTGTACTTGCCAAATTCATAAAAAAAAATTACTATTTCAAATGCGCCATTTTCTCTCGTGTCCTCTGTAATCAGCAATCGGAAAATTCAAACATTTTCACATTGAGAATAATTAAAGAGTATCCCGATGCTACTGATTAACAAGACATGTTTTTTTCTTAATTGAGCGACTTAAACAAGTGTCCTACGAAACATTCTTCAATAAAAACCCTAATTAAAAATAAAGAAAGACGAAACAAAAAGGCAAGAGGAGGTGGCGCTTTGTTCCCTTCTATTGCCACGATGTTTTCCACATAATCACGGATAAATCACTCTTTATACACACCACACCAGCTCGATATAAAGCATCCCTCGTCTTCATCGCCCTTAATCTCTCTCGTTCTACCCCCACTAATTGACTACGTAATGATGGTAAGCAACACCAGGATTAAAAATTTAATCAATTAATTAAGTTTTCTCCTTTTGTTCTGAAAAATAAAAAGTAAATGAATAACTGGGTAGTTCATTATCCGAGTGCGGTGTTCGTAAATAATTGGGCATCACATGCCTTTTCCCCCCAGCTTTATAAGTGGAGTCAAACTTTGACCACTAACTTCTCCTTGGCAAAAAAATTATTACCCTGGAGTTATAAGCAGAGATGTGATGTGAACGTTGGTCCACCATAAAGTTTAAAATACATGTGAACCCTAAACTATATATTTACATATAGTTGCCTATTTAATATTTTCTACAGTGGCTTAATTGTCCAGTGTAGTGATTGTCGGAGGCATCGCGCGGTGTAGTTCACAACTCACGAGCTCAATTTACCTAAGTTTCGCATTGGAACATAATGTAATGGTGAAATTATCCGAATGATGAGCATGCAGAACTCATCTTGGGACTTTAAGGATTTCTTAACGAAATATCTGGAGCTCACCTTAGATGTTCGAAAAGATTTAGCTGATAAATACTTGGAACTCACCTCAGGAAATGTCAAAGTTCGTCGAGTTTGGCCAAAGTGACTACGAGTCCATGATGTTGTGTGAATAAAACCGTGCAAATTATCTTGTTGAGAACACGATTAACTTACAAAAATTCCGGTATTCGTGATTCCTAAAGTTGATTAGGTTTCTATAATAATTTGTTCATTAATGGTTGCATAATGGTCATGGGATTATCAAATGCGAAAAGAGAAAGAAAAAAAATCAAGACACTCCATGTATCGAACAAAGGGCTCTATAAAGTTACTTTTTGCAAAGCAAAAGAGAGACCGAAATAGAGTTAGTGATGTACGAGAACACGTGCTGTATCGTGGTAGTATTAGTCAGATTAATTTACCCATTTTGACTTGAAATTAAGCCCGATTGATTTAAAATTTGGTGCATAATTGAATTGCAAAGAAACCTAGATCATATTAGGAAAGTCCAAATTGGACTTATGCTCATAAGATCATGGGGGGCGCATAAAGGAAAATTAATCGTCGATAGCATTTCTTTTCCTTCTTAAATATGAAATCCATGTTGACGCCGGAGAAGGTTCATGATTTTTTTACATACAAGCGTTCTATTATTCAATTCGGTCTAGTGTCCATGTTGACGTCGAAGGAGGAGTTTTCTCAGATTCTCAACTGAGCGAAGGGTTCAAGCAGCAGATGCAAGTCTAGATCAAAGTCCAGAGCGAGAAGAAAGCCGTTTAGGTGTTACCACTGTGAGGTAGAGGGGCACATCGTAAGGAACTGTGAAGAGCCAAAGAAAGAGGAGAAGAGATCAGAGCGATGTGAATGACACGCGAGCTAATTACAACCGATAGTTGCTTTATTTACCGCTGAAGCAGAGTATATTGTGTCGACTGAGGCAATAAATGAAGCTATTTGGCTCAGAAGTTTTCTTAGTGAGTTGGGATTGCAGTAGAAGAAGATTGTATAATATTGTGACAATCGAAGTGCATTAAAGTTCACTATATTGCAGATGCCTAATAGGCAGAGTGAACACATTGATGTTGGCTATCACTTTATGTTTGATATCATATCACACGAAATAACACCCGTTGAGCAAGTGTATACGATAAATATTCAACAAATATGTTAACCAAGTATATTTTACATAACTATTCAGTTCTAATTAGAGTGACCAAGCCCAAAGGGGCTTTGAAGAGACGATGAATTACGAGTAAGGGTGAGCAAGATGGACTGCCCAAATCGATATAGGACCAGACCTACTGATTTGGTTCTGTTCTTGGGAATATCGGTCCGGTGATTCCTAAAAGTGGAACCAGTTTCCAAACGGTCCAATTTCAAGTTCTAGGGTGGGAACCAGACCAACCTGATCAGATTGATAAATATATATATTTCTAATTTTTTCATATATATTTATTTACTTTTTAAAATTTTTGAAAAAAATAAAAAGCCTAATCTAATTTCCCCAATTCCCTTTTACCTTTACTAATAAGTGATTGGTTCTCTTGGAATCGGACTGGACCGGACCATTAGTAGGGTCCACGGTCCCAAGACTAGTAGATTCGGTCCCCGATCCTCCCAGTCCGGTTCCCAATTCTTGAGTGGGACCGGACCGGATCGGGAATCGCTCACCCCTAATTACAAGTTGGAATTTTCATCAAAGTGGAGATTTGTTGATTATAACTCGACATTAATCTCAATTGATTGGAAATGCAACTTTAGGAGAATCCAAATAGACTCTTGCAAATAGAATCGTGGGCGATGCAAAAAGAGAAATTAATTTCGCATAGTATTTCTTTCCTTGTTGAACGTGAAGTTCGTGCATATGCTAGAGAAGGCTCCGAGTTTTTTGCATATAATTATTCATACAATTGATTCTTGCGGGTTCGATTTAATCTAGGAATTTGAAACACTTATAAATGAGTGTAATTGAGCGATCCTGATTATAGTGGAATCATCTCGTCGATCTCTCTCATCAGAGCAAATGCACAACTGAACCACGTAAATCCATCCATTTTAGATTCTATTTATGCAATTAATTTCTTACTCAAACCATTTAATATGTTTAGACTTCTGCGTGAATCATAACAAGATTGGAAATGAATTTTTAGTCCTCTTCATTTTGCTCCTAGGAGGATTTTGTTTTCCTCCTATATAGAGGACGAACCACTGGTGTGCCTGTTTTCTTCGTGCAATGTCAGAAGGATCCCATGTTAATAGTGAAATGATTTGATAATAATAAGATGTAAGATATATATGTGTGTGTGAAAACTAAATGTTTGACATTTCACAAGATTTAACACCCGTGTGATGTCAATTTTACACGGATTTTATGAAACAACCAAAATGACAATCGACGGTTTTAAGTATATTATTTTTCGTGTGTTGTGTCATCAATTTTAGCAATTAATACATACCAAATTCGAGATTGAATTTTCTAAGCGTAAATCTTAGACTCGTCTTAGATCTTATGTGATTTTTGATAGTTGATTTTAAACTCATCCCGGAACTTGAAATTCGTTTACGTCCCTTCAACATTTACTCAGTCGTGCATCCTATTATACCCATCTCGCTTCCATCCCCATGGATCAAGTCGATAGACCCATTGTACACTAATTTGGTACCATTAACCAATACCCTTAGAGTACGTGTAACACGCTTGTGAAGAAACGTTCAATTCTCGCAACATTGATCGTGCATACTATAACGACAATCACAAGGTTGAAAAGTTTACAATACTTTCATATGATAAAGAGGTGATTTCGGGGCACTTGTTAAGCTACTAAACGAATAAATGTTACAGATTTCAATATATAGATCGCTCTATCGTCTCAAGTGATGAGTACTTTAAATATAAAATATTTCTTTATCGAATAAGTTCGGTAAGTGTCCCGTGTACTATGAGCAAAAATTCGTTTTTTCTTTTTTCCATTTGTCAATAAGCGGCACTTTTCAACAAAATCTTATCAATTCTGGTATACAACGATTTTCTCTTAGAAATTATTAATAACTAGAAAGCCAAACTGGCTTGAGACTAGAGAGAAGAGAGAGAGAGAGAGAGAGTCAAGAAGCGCTAGTTGCTGCTAAAGGAAAGCTCGAACCAGCTGCAAATATATCACAGCCGCAGAGAGAGAGAGAGAGAGAGAGAGAGAGAGAGAGATATATCATGGCGGCGTTGCAGAGACAGCGTGATTCTGCGGTCTTTAATGCCCGCAACAATTCCATGTTGCCATCACAGGTACGCTTCAACTTCATCCCCTCCTAATCTCTCTCTCTCTCTCTCAAACCCAACTCAGTTCCCATAAAGAAACCCTCTTCCTCTCTCTCTCTCTCTCTCTCTCTCTCTCTCTTCTCCAGACTCTTGCTGATCCACTCTCCAATGGAAGCCCCAAAGAAGCTTCCCTCCTTCTCTTTGCTTCAAACCATTCAGATGACATGGTGGGTATGAACTCCCGCTGACAATTGATCAGTTCTTTCCAAAAATGGCAGGCCTCTTCTCTCTAGGCAGCGGCGGAAGAGGAACCCACAAGGAACAATCCCAACCACCGGCTGCCGCCGCCGCAGAATTAGAGACCCAACAGGCCAACCACAGCAGCGGCGTCGACCCCAACTGGCTGTGGTATCGGAACGGCGTGGTGTCTTCCTCTTCTTCTTCCTACAAGGGCTTCGAGCTATGCCACCAGCTACAACCGCAACTGCAGCATCCGCAAGATCTCTACCTGTCGTCGTCGCCGTCGCCGAGGATGAACGCGTCGGATGACGAGAGCCTGAGATCGGGGCCGTCGGCGTTCCTGCTGATGAGGGAAGGGGGGATCAGCTGCCAGGACTGCGGCAACCAGGCCAAGAAGGACTGCGTTCACCTCCGCTGCCGCACCTGCTGCAAGAGCCGCGGCTTCCCCTGCGACACCCACGTCAAGAGCACCTGGGTCCCCGCCTCCAGGCGCCGCGAGCGCCAGCAGCTCCAGCTCCTCCGCGGCAGCGACTGCGTCAAGCGCCTCCGCGAAGACCACGATCTCCCCCACGCTAATTCCTCCGGTACGTGTAAATCATCTCCTCTTGTGCGAATTGTCTCTCCCTCGCGGGCCATTCTTGCCTAAAACTCAGTCTAGCATCGTGATCTGAGCTGTCCCATACGTTGCTGTCGAAAACCCCGCAAGATTCACTGCTATTGAAAGAGAGAGGGTTTGCTCCAGTGTTTTCTTTGCCCAGAATGATCAGTTCTTTTGTCCGAAGAACAGAAGATCGTCTTGATTGTATGTGTTGACGTCGGAACAGCTTTTCTTCTTTTTTTAAATCTTTTATATTTTGTTTTTTTGCAATTTTTTCTCCCCATTTTTCCAAGGATACTGTTGTTTAGTATTCCTGACGAATGGATTGACTGTTGTTTAGTATTCCCGACGAATGGATTGACGGTGAAGGAAGAAACAAAAACTGTTTAATTTACTGTGCATGTGATTCTGTGCTCTCTCTCTCTCTCTTTGAGTGAAAGATGGTGTTACATCATTACTTTTCTACTTATAAAACACAAACAAATAATTTAAGGAGAAGGATTTCAGCTCCTTGTCTTGGTAAATAATGTCATCAACCCTAATTTGGTGTATTTTAATGTCTCTCCCTGTGTGTGCGCAAATTTCTTGTTACTTCCAGGGTTGGAGATGGGGAATTTCCCCGCGGAGGTCAACTCGTCGGCGCTGTTCCGATGCGTGAAAGTCAGCTCCGTCGACGATGCCGACGACCAGTACGCGTACCAGACGGCCGTCAACATCGGTGGGCATGTCTTCAAAGGGATACTCTACGATCAGGGGCCCGATCATGCCAATTACATGGCCGCTGGCGAGAGCTCCTCGGTGCACCTCGGCGGTGACAGTGGCAGCGGGATCCAACAGCTCAATCTCATAGCTGCTGCGGCCACTGCCGGCGAAACGATGACGACGGCGGAGGATGGCAACAACAATGCGGCGGTATCACAGGTTGCGGCTCCTCTCTTCGACCCGTCTTCAATGTACCCAACTCCGCTCAACAACTTCATGGGTGGCGTGCAGTTCTTTCCGCACCCGAGATGATGTTAGGAGAAACCCCGCACCCGCTCTAATCTTTTTGACATGGGATTAGGGGAGTCACCCTTCTGATTACCTCGAGGTCTTAGCGATGGTTGCGCATCATCATTTCAATTGTTCGGGTCAGTTCCGATCCGCGGCCCAAGCTTTCACAATGTAAAATTTTTGGAAGAGTGGTTAGACGAGTGTGGTCTACTCGACCTTGTCTAAGCTTTTACACTGTAAAACTTTTTGGAAGAGTGGTTAGACAAATGTGGTCTATAACTTGACCTTTTGGGGATATCGGATGATATGATATTATTATATGAACACCGCACCACATTGCAAATGACCATGAGAATAACGACCCAAGAAAGCGGGGAAAAAAACATGAACTTCCAGCGAGAAAATTTCGATGCTGATGGTTGAAAAACTATTGTCTGTGTCATCTTCTCTCTGCCTTGGAATCTCGAAATTTTGTTACCTCGGCATGTTTCTCGTTCTTGTTTTTCTTATGAATATGGGGTGTATCCGGGTACATATACGGCCCTTTCTTTCGGTTTGACAATCTTGTTTTTTTTATTCTTTTGGTGGGTTGAATTTCATTACGTGTATGAATAATGAATAGCTTTTCGGACTCGGAGACGTGCTTTTCCCCCGATTACCCGTGCGGCTGCCGGGACACGGTTTTGATTTTCGTGTTTTGGTTTGAGAAAGTGCCCGAGATTTTTGAATCCACAAAGAGAGAGAGAGAGAGAGAGAGAGAGAGAGAGAGAGAGAGAGAGAGAGTCCATGATTTTCGCTTCAGTTGGGAGGGAGGTCCACCAGCCATGCATCGAGCCATGCTTCGGTCAAGTTCAAGCGGTACTCTCTCTCTCTCTCCCTCTCTCTCTTAATGCTGTCCTTTTTTTTTCGTAGTTTGTGCTGGTTTAATGTCATAAAAAGCAAGCTTTGTATATATATTTGCTTCGTTTTTTTGTTGAGCAGAGGAGAGGCATGCAGCGATATGACTGACCATTCTGATAAGTTGGAGAAAAGGGGAAGATATTTGGTCACAGCTAGGCAAACTATGTACTACGCGCTTAATGCAACTACAGGTGACTTTGTGTCCTCGGCTACTTTGCGTCATTTGCATTATATAATGCATTTAAGGGGCCTCGTTTCTCGACGCCGTAAACGCGTTCTGTTGGGTTCACAAGTTGATGTTTTCCTTAGGCGGGACAGGAAGATCTAGGTCACAGCACATGTATCTGTCTAGTTTTGGATATGGTGATATGGCGGTTTTCCTCAAACGCTTGACATGTCGTGTGCCATTGTGTTAAGATCGCCCATGGACAAGAAACTGATTCTTTTTAAATCAAGCTTTTGAGAAGTTGTTGTGTAAGTGTGTGCTGTTCTTTATAGTTCTCAAGTATAATGGGGTTACAGGAGGCTTTCACTTAATGATGATATGTACGGTTAGATTCTTCAGGCATTATTTCTGAGAAAATAACTAAGCACTTTCTGGAGCTGTGCTTAGATGATACTTACAATAAGAGTGTTGTTATGCATCTGTTCTCTTCTCCATTATGCCTCAAAATGCTTCTTTCTAAATCAAAAGCTGCACTTTTTGTTTTGAAGGCATCTCTGGACGGTTTAAATGATAAACCTCCAAACTTTGTCTCTCCTTGATGTGAATATATTCCGTAGTCCATATGGAAAAGGCACTGCAGCCAACTATCATATACATATAGTCATATGCATCGATTTAGTGGATCATTATAAATAAATCATAATCATATCATCTTGTGAACGCTCTAGTGGAAACCAGTATCTGTGTGTTATGCCCTAGACCACAGAGAATTCGAACAATGTGTTGGCTAACTTCTTAGGAAGAGGAGAGAAGATGGATTATTAATTACTATACCTGTCCCGTCGAGAAGGAATTGTGTCGTGGTATGTCAAACTTCTTTTTCTTAGATAATTCATAACTTTCTAGCAGTCTTGTGCTAATTAAAATGACTGATATATTCGGTACTCATGAGAAGTTCACACAAAAAATGCAAGTTAGCCAGTTAATGTTCATTCATGACCATACCAGCATCAGTTTTCCGGTCACAGCTCAAGCAATCAACTGGGAGAGAATTTCTGGAAAGCTTTATATGATTCATTCGGCCCCTGGTTAAGAAAAATAATCTGCAAAACTGGCCTTTCTGATCGACGAACTTCTTTTATCTCCTATATTCCAAGTAATTTCGAGAAATATATAAATTGCAGGAGGTACTATTTGAATGTTTGGCTGGTTAACGCTGAACATCGAGACCATCAGCATTGACAATATTATAAAAATTGGCCATAAATTGTGAAAAAGCATGATTTGTTTGTCTCTGTCTTGGTATATTTGCTCTTCTATATATTTATCCTCTTTTTCAATATTTTAGTTTCCATATATGACAGCTTTTAGATGTAGGTACTGTAGGACAGATAATTTTCTGAGATCTGAATCATGAAGGCCATTTCATATACATTTTTGTGCTCTCTCATTAATATGTTTCCTCGTATCCTTGGTGTTCGAAAAGCAAAGCTGTAGCTTTAAGGAAGATTTGGAGTTGGACTTGACGAGGGCACAAATCTCAAATAAATTCATATTCTTCTACCTCCTGTTTTTTTTTGTAAATCCACATCAGAAGACACATGATTGTTGGAACACAGGCTCGCAGATCCCAGCACGCGTACTTTGAAGGAAAAAGCTGGAGGAATATCATTTTCAACAAATGATCTGAAGCATGGGTGATTTAATTAGCTATATTGCTAATGTCCAGATTAGATTAGACTATTTTTCTTGTCACACCTTAACATATATGCTGCACTTGGTTAAGCAAAGTTTTGGCCAACTGTTACTGCATAATTATTAGGAGGAAGAGTTTTATTTCACGATTTACCTTTTATCATGTGCTGATGGATCATGGACCAGGACATCTCCGGAATCTGATAACTTGTCCCGGAAAATTAGGGTGCAGTTTTCCTGCAAAATTCCATTATACAATGTCAATGAACCGCCATTTCCATATTGAAATTAGAAAGTATGCTCCGAATACCAGCATTCATATTTCTTGTGTAAGCTGTTTAGTACTTTAAAAACCCTGTTCTATTAGTTAATATATCTGCATATGAGGCAAATATTTACACATCCTAAATGTTTTGCAGCCTTCCATTTCTTCTCATGCAAACATCAAGGATAGCTTAATTTGACCTACAGAAATTCTTTTTGCCAATTAGTAAATTTTACTTACCTAGTCAATGATTATGCCTATACTATTTGTGGTGGTGCGTCGAACTATGATCACCGAGAAAATACGTTCTTGGATGGTTGATATGACGATGCAAATGAATTGAGCGGTTGGAATGAGTTTTTGCATCTGAGCAACCAACGTGACCGTACATTAGGCTTTTACAATCTTATACTTTTCATCTACATCGATTTGGTTTCTAGGAGATACACGAATATTGAAAAAAGAAAATAAAGAAGGAAAACAACGGTAGAAGTGAGATTCCAAGGAAGAGAAAGGGAGAATATTGCGTGGCCATCTTGTAAAATATGTCACATTGTTCTGCTCTTGACATTATATGATACATTTCCTGATTAATGTACTTTATCTTTGTTCTAGCCTTGTCAAGATGTTTTCAATATATTTAAACAAATTGTTGGTGATAATGGCACTAGTATTGATTAAGATAGAGGCTATGGAAACTTTTACTGGGCCAAAAAGAGAACCGGAAAGCCCTCCACTTGAGGAGCAATTGTGGGATGGCCAACAGTAGTCAGCTGTATAATAAGAGCACTGCATTTAATTTATGTGCATGTTGCGAACTATTTTACCTTTTAAAGCGGTCGTCGGGTGGTACGATGTAGTAATATGAACCAACTTTTACATATCATCTTAAGTCTATCTTTATGATTCAATCGAAGAAGGCTATTTAAGCTGGGTCCAACTTGAGACTACACTTCTTGAGAGTTTGAGACGTAAAGTCGTAGTTGTTTCGTCATTTAGCCAATTCCTTAAGATAAATGGTCCTTACGAAAATGGCATGATATGTATGAATAGTATGATCACGGAATATTAAATACAAAAGCAGATACGATGAGCCCGGAGTCCCGAACCTGCTATAATACTATTCTTTTGGCAATATTATTAATTATAACTTCAAGGAGCAAAGCAACTCACTGAAACTACTGTAGGGCGCATCTGAGAAGGTTATATACCATTCTCAAAATCATTAATCTTCATTTGTTGTGATATAAGAACATGAATTTCGAAATGATTGTCTATGCTCTTCAAGAGCAAAATTCAAATAATTATCTAATGAGAATCATCTGCGCTGAGACGGGTCTCATGTTTTGGAGCGACTCTAAGACCGTATACACTATTTGTACCAGAGGCACAGTGTTTTCCAGAAAAAAGAAAGAGGACATATGCTTATATTTCTTGGAAACAAGTAAACTCAAAACATATGAGGACAGTTTCTTCTCATAATTGGAAATGTTTGGTCTAGCTGGTCATTCTTCCTGTAGAACCAAAAATGTATAGTATCTCCTCGAGATATGTTATTTTGGACCTCCCTACCTCAACGATTGGATTCTGCCACTTTAACTATGCAGACTTAGACTATAAGGCAAAGAAAAAAGTCCTGCAATTCTTGGGAAAGGCAGAACTTCACCAAAAACTCAGTTGCGTTCTCACCTTTTCTGATATATTGAAGCTAAAAAGCTGAGGGCTTGAAACCCATTTCCAATCTCAGATGTGATCATTCCTTGCTCTGAATTGTTGCTTGCCCATGACATTCTGCGCAAAGCGAACACAACAAACATGAATGAATGAGAGAGAGAGAGAGAGAGAGAGAGAGAGAGAGAGAGAGAGAGAGAGAGAGAGAGAGAGAGACCATGCTCAATCATTCAGCTTTTCGAGTACTTTCATTTTATCTTGTGCTATTTGGCATCTTGGAGACGAATGGGAAAAGGAAAGAAACAAAAAACCAACCCAGAAAAGGAAAATTTTCTAATTTGCTTGTGACTAGTATAACGTGAACAACCAAAAGACATCCAAAAAGATCATCACCTAGGGTTCTTTCTTTTCTTACTTATTTATTAGTAGGGCACTCCTCTAGGGGGTGGTTGTGGTAGCATCTTCAGCTGAGGCACACTAGAGTGAGCCCAAAAGTGAATGATGTACCTCGCAAGATCCATAAATTCATGGGTTATTTAACTTGTGGTCCCAAAAGTTTCACTCAAATGCAATTATGCATAGAGGCACATTATTACTTTTGCCGATCTAAATGAGAAACATCCTTTTGTTCATTAGGAAGCTTTGTTCTAAGATTAACAATGGCTGAGGACGCCCTTAACAGATCTTGAAAAGCCAAAAGCCTGTTCTCTCATTAGCTTCGTCTTCAATAGCTCAGTGTGGATTCATCTTAATTTTGCAGGAGCTCTCTAGGGTTTGGACCTATTTCTGCATGCCTACACACACATACCCCTTTTTTATTCATAGTGGGGGTGAGAACTCAGTCACTGTGATGGGTCCAGAGAGAGTACAAGTACCTTCTCTCTTTTTTTTTTGGTGTGTGTGAAGTGTTCTAATGCATTTGGACCAAAGAGTAGAAGAAGATCATGAAGAAGGAAGACGAACCAGCAAGTTATATGGCTTTGTGAAATTAGTCCAAATGAACTCATCATTCAAAGGCAAAATACCGTGTTCGATTGGAGAAATGTTTTCTAATCATGTTTCTGATCGGTGGGTTATAAATATGTACATTCTTCCACCAATCAGGATTGGAGGATAGAAGAAAAAAAAAGCACAAAATTGCAAACCAACTGGAATGAAGGAGGGGAAAACAACAGTGACAGAAATTTGCATTTGTTGATGAATCTAATGATTGTGGAGCAAAACAGCAGCTTATGGTACGGTGATTGTGTGTTATAACTGGATGCTTCACAGCCAAAACGCCCTACGATTCAGTCTAAGTGAACAATTAGAAAACTCTGTGCACATAGTGTTTGGCGTTGTGGTGTCGTGGTATATAATGCGATGATCTACTAATGTGTACTAATGAGTTGAAATATGCGGTGTAGAAGCAAATCTTCGGCACTTTTAATGTTAGCTTGGTTAGCGACGAATCGCTTTGAGAAATCGATATTCTTTGAATTTTTGCATCACATATTACTGAAGTTTATTTCATGAGCTGGTGAAGTGTAAGTCCTTATGAGTTCATAATATCAGTATTTTGTTTGCCATGGAGATTTGATGAAGCATTACAAATTTTACCTTTTTTTTCCTTTGTTTTTCTTCCTGTATTATTGCAGAATAGAATGAATGAGAAAATTTCTTTGTTCTTCTTTAATTAGTAGTCTGGTTTTGCCGGTCCTTTGGGAGCAAAATGCGGTCCAAAACCTTCAAAGTTCAGTCCGTACGCTGAGCGTTCCTGCCTGGCTATTTGAAGGCCGAAGCATATAAATTGCGAAGGGAAGCATCTTTTCAGGATCAGTCATTGATGGATTTACTGCGAACATCCTGGAAAATCACCCAAAACCCACAGTCTGCATCCATCAATCTAGCGCAAGCCATATGTCACTTCTACCATAGAGTCGGTGAAATTATTTAAAGAATGTTAGCACAATTATAAAAGAGTCGTAAAAAGAAAAAAAAATTTGTATGGCAAGCCGGACGTACCTTAAAAGTTTCCACTTATCGTGTAATTATATTCGTATTGATTTTCCATATTATTAGTCATTGCAATGTGTAATATCAGATGTATTTTTGAAGAAATGAGTGAAAACATGTCAATTCGTGTCGAGTTTTAATTAATCCTTGTTGTTTCACGTTGAAGAGGATTTCTCCTAAATAAAGCTCATCTCGTGTTCTTGTAACGAATTAGAGGATGAGGATTGACATCGATCATTTAATATCGAAGTGATGTCAATGACCTATTAAATATCTGCATTGTTCACTGCGGGGCAAGGTACTCTAATGCGAGATGCCATGTCATTGGAGAAGACGTTGGAACGCTGATTTTGTTTTTTTTTTTTACAATAGTAGAGCCCAATGTATTTTGTACCCTTTTTTTTTTCTTGGTACCCTGCCCTATGTTGATATGTCATGAGACGTATAGATTGCGTGATGGCCTGGGTTCTTATTTTCTTTTCTATTGATTAGTAACAGGACACAGGCAATTGACCCGCGACATAAAAAAACTCGTGACCTCGTAAAAGAAGGCTGAAATACAGACATAAAACTGAACTATTAGTCATTCAAATTACGTGGCCTTCGTCCAAGACGGCCGCGGAGCTGAAGAACTTGATAAAGCATTTGAACTCTCAAAAAATGTCGTTGAAGTGAACACTTGACACTGGAGTCGAGACGGACATAAAAACCGGGACAAGGAAGATCAAAGCCTAAATCAACCCGTGGAAGGAACCGTCGAGAAACTGAAAAATTCACAAGAGGGGGCCACGTTCGATTTGTATCAACCAGTGATTATGCTGAATTCATACTAAAAAAGTAGACTTGGTCCATGACAAAGTACACGAGAGCCGTTAAGGCATGCGGATCTCAAATAATTCTCGGTGAAGATTTGGAGATAAATCACAGATTTAGTCTCGAAAGGCTGCAATGAGTTGCCCTCATACCGGGAGCTCAGCATTGAAACATTCAGCCACAACCAGGTAAGCAGGTGAAGATCGACATGTGTTCTAATCTCAAGCAATCGAGCTAGTAAGCCGGTACCAGACATCTTTTACATACTCATCACAAAAAAGTCGTTCTGTAGCTCCTTGAAGGTCAAATGGAAGTGCCGAGGCAGTTTTCTATAAGTAAAACTAGTCTGAGTATTTACACAGTGCATGATGCTGTGGATTTAAAAAAAAAAAAAGTGGTTAAAGCGTATGCAAAGATGGTCCTAAACGTTATCCTCCCCTCAACCCATCACTGCCTCGAGCAAAAGATTTCGAATGGGTGGAAGGGCAATTCTGCTCACCTGCAATCTCCAATCACGTAGCTTGTGGCTAAAGGGAGCGGAAAAACTGACGGTATAGATTTTGTCTAAGGACTCACGAGCTAGTTTCACCAAGGGCCAGACGAGGCACGAGGCTTCCCCTTCATAGAATTCAGGTGTTGGGTGACGAAAATGACACCCATCACGACGATAAGACAACCAACCAGCATGCTGAAGAAGAGGGCACCGGGTTGTCTTGTCTGGACAAAGCCGTAGATTCCATTGGAAGTTACAAGAATGAGGTCAGTCAATCCGTCATTTGAGAAGTCGTCACAGACGAGGGCATGAGTAGGTGGTGAAGGAAGCTCCACCGTTGCTAATATACTCCCACCAGGGGATATCAACACTGCTTCTTGATCCCCTGTGGCAAGAATAATTTCTTGATTATCATGCACACGCAAAGAAAATGCCTTCAAGGTGGGGACCACCATGCCACCTTCCATCATCCCTGATGGAGATGGAAGATTCGACCACGTTGCACCAGTCAAGATTTGCCACTGCCATACGGCATCATGGCCATGCATGCCAGGACGGTAAGATGTGACCTGAAAAATTATATGGGACAGCTCAGTTGTGTATTCTCAATTTCTAGAAAACAAGACTATTAATGTTGAAAATCGAATTCTTCCTCCATATGTGTAGTCTTTATAAAATGATTCGTGATAAGATGAGGAAACTCCGGGGAGAGGGAAAAAAGGATTCATGATGCCATAAATCTAAAGTAGCATGAAAAACAGGAAACTTCAACGGCTTTACACATCAGTATCTTCTGACCTTTTAAGAAGCTACAATCTGTATAGTAATGGAATGGAGTACAACTTACGCAAAACAACCACCAAATCCCATTTCTGGATATTTCCTCAATATAAGATAAAAATGCATGGATAATTTTTTTAGCCACGTTTTCAGTTGCTAAAAGAGAAAGCAAAAGTTAAATAAGAGCCTACCTCCCCTCGATTAGTCAAGAAGACAACATCGCCTTGGCTTCTCTTATGATGTTTATGACCATCCCTTTTTTGGATAAGGATGGGCGTTGCAACCTCCAAAGAGGCTACCTCTGATGATTGACCGAAATTTCTTGAGTAGTCTCCATATGGGAACAAGTTAAATGGGGAATGACGGCATATAGAGACATTGAAAAGTTGTTCTCTCACAGGTACTCCGGATGTCGCCACAGCCCAACAGGGTCTAAGAATTTCCATTGATCCAGTAACAACAGTCCGATCAGCACCATGTCCTCCAACAGCCTAAAGAAATGGAAATCTACTCTCATTACAAATGAATCCCTACCTATTGAGGTAATTCTGCAGATATAATCATGAATTGCCATGAGGAATGTCATCACTTAGCTGTTGATTTGCTTAAATTATGAATTCCTTTGTCCTATGGACATGCAGAATATGGTTCTATATATGCACTTAAAGATCTTTCACGCAATGCCTATAAAGATGTTAAATGCAAGACCAACTTAACTCAAGTGGAAACATTTTAAACATCCCCAGAAACTCTGTTATACTCATAGACCGATACCCATGTAGTGACACAAAAATATATCCAAGCAGTTACATGCAACAAACAGAAACATAGACATATATTTAGGATCAAAGTAACTACACATACACTATAAACACCGAGATAATGATGGTAATCATATGTGTTCAAAAGCAAAATTGCTTACCTGGACATGATCAAGAACTCCATCCCCATTGATATCAGCATGGAGGCCACCTTCTCGCAAATTAAGCTAAAGAAAACAACTCCCACATCAACAATCAAACAAAGCGTTGATGGTAAAACAAAATATCATGAACATCTTTATCCAAAAGAGTGCTGGACAAAATGCATTTCATGTGTGCATCATGCACAAATTCCTCTAAGTATTGTCTGGATGACAGTCTGAAGATGTTATTTGAAGAAAGCAGAGTAATCACTGAACGTCCGTATGAATTATGCTATCCAATATATGGAGATTGATCTTGTAGAAAATATGGTTTGAACCGTCATTCATAATTCATATCAGCCCTGGGATGCATTTGCTGGCAATTGCATATTGGTGAGATAATCAAAGAGTCATAAGAATCCAGAACCAAAGATCCACCGAGATTTGTATTTATTTTTGTATGTACTACTCTTTGAACACAAATTCAAACTCAAGTTAAGAAATAACCGCACTCAACATCAATAATAAAATTATGGAAAAGAGAAGGTGTGACACAACAACAGGAATTCTTTATTATAGATTAAAGGGCATGGAGTAGACTCTACAGCATGAGATTTGCACATAAGAAGTGATTTTTATTGTCCTTCAAAAAATTCTGTCCGCCCAAGATGAGGATAAAGGCTGGCTATTTGTGTAGGCTATCACTTAGATCAGGGGACTTCCCATAAACAACTCCATCAGTATTTTGCAGTAAATTTTGAGATGAAGTGAGTTAAGCATGTAACTTCCATTAGTACCTTACAAATGGTCCGTCCGGAAGCCAAGTGGACAGCTTCTATTCCTTCTTCTTGATGAGCCACAACAACATTAGGAACCCACCAGAGCTGTGTGTAATTTGTTATAGTAGGAATGTAATTCACTGGCTGCACTAAATCAAGATTTTAGGTTACCTCAGGAGATCCAGGGACTATATCACCAGTATGAAATACTTACACTAGAGTATAAAACAGAAAAGTCCTCCAATTCATAAAAATTATACACGAGAATGAAATCAAACTCTATTTTATGTCCTAAAACATAATCATTCCAATATCTAGGCAAAATACCTAGCGACCTCTACTCTGAGTAGACATGTTCATCCAGAGATCTAGTGTACAATTCGATGCCTGACTAGCTCAAGTATCTGCCATCATGTCAGCACAAGGAGGTCAAGTTCCCATTTCCATGCCGGAAATGGAAAGCATATGTAGTAGTAACCAAATAAACTTCATTATCTTTTCGAACCTTGCTAAAGATGAGCGATAAAGAAACTGTACTATTGCTGGCAACACATAAAGACGTACAGGTGGTGGGCTCAGTATCCAAGATGAAATCAAAAAGTATAGCAGACCAATGAGAAATAAGAGTTCTATCGATGACTAGAATTGATTTCCTGCAAATAGCATATTCCATAGCCATTTAACGAATCTCTAGTCCTTATTTTAGCGAGTATATTAATAGACTAGTAACTGGATGGATATTTGAAGCAACCACCTTTCCCTTCCTATTCACCATTTTATCCACAATATCCGATTTACTACCCTGTTTAATTCTGGGATCCGAAGCATTAAACTAAATTACTTTACTGATCACTTAACAACAAAGTAATAAACAAACCATCAAAACTCTCTCCAGAAGGAATCGTGCTGTGCAATGGCAGTACAAGCACTCAAGAATGTGCATTCATAAGCTATGAGAAGTATGAACTGTATAAAGTATGTTGGAACAAGTTTAACTGCACAGAGTTCTTTTGTATGGATTACCTTCTTAGATTTTGCGGAACCAGCAATATTTGCAGCCTTTGCAATTAAGTTTGAAATCTTCTTGGTTGAGTCTTTCCCTGGAGGATGGTTTTCCTCAGGCTTGTGATAGGGGTAATTAGTAGTTTTCCCCGGAGTTTTCTTCAGTGTTTTCCTTTTGTGCCGTCTGAAGTGTGACAGCTTTAATAAAGTGTCTTCTCTCCTACCCTATAAAGAGACGTTTGGTTTCAGTAGCATCACAAATGAGACACACAATAACAAGGAGAAAAAGCTGAAGAACTCCATAAAATTACCCAATGATGCGGCATAATTCCCAAAACTGATTCTCTGAATTCCCTGCACTCAAACTGTAACATAGTGGCGTCTATTAGAGCTTATCAGCGAACTAGCAAAGCAGGTCGTACTCAGTGTCCAAACAACATATAAAAAAACTCCCCGCCAAATTATACATGCATATGAAGGACCACCAATTTTCCATTAGGAGTCAATTAGATCTGATAATCTTTTACCACAGATTGGAACTCGTTGCTGTGAGAGAATGAGTAAATAAAAGGTCATAACAATTAGGCAAATGACTTTAATATAATCCTCTAATAATCAGATCATCAGTCCTCAATGTATGTTAGAACTTTGTCAATTACAACGAAGACTTTTCTTTCCACAGATTACAGTAACTTGCAAATGGCAAGCTATACTGCATCCTAAACCAAGTCTCACCTGCCACTGTCAAATGTCATAGACATATGCTTTCATGCAATAGCAGTTATATGAGGCTTCCACAGTGAATGTTAAAACTGAAACTTGTAACTAGTAAGATATATTTTGAACAGTATATACACTTAACACACACAATGACAACATAGAGACCCAATCAAACCACCAATCTGCATCCAGAATACAATAAAATTGCTAAAAGGAATGACAGAAAGTCACATGTTGAAAGGGCATTAAAGCTGTGGCAAATTTATTGCATCGGCATACATTGCTAATGCATTAGATGGCACGAAAAAAGAGCTGCTTCAAGAGATGCAAACTGATAATAAAGCTAAAGCTTAAAAGGATACCTCTCCAGGGTGACGACTGTTCATTGCATGAACATCAAGCTTGTAGTTATGCTGTGGTATTAACTGTGATGGATCTGCAGAATGCGCTTCAATATTCTGGGCAACATAACCAAAAAGAAAAATTGTGTGAGAAGAACTGGAAGAAAATGTTGCATACAGTAAAGTACCACCAGCTTACAAAAGCTGAGTTAGATCTTTCTCCACTGTTAATGGTTCTTCAGATCAAGTCCTATATATCAAGAAAAGATACCCTAAAATTGGAGAAGACAACAAAAGAAGATACTAAACAACAGTGCAAGTCTTCTCCAAATTGTCATTAAGAAGAGCACCAAAAAAAAGAGAAAGGTCGTGAAATAGCATAACAAAATATAAAGGAGAAATTACCTCATTCTTTCTGCTCCATCTAAGTTGACCAGATTTTCCAGCAAAAGCATAAAATGCAAAGTGTCGCAGATCAACAGTTCCAGCATTTTCAGAGGCCTGGGCATGTTGAACAGAAGATTAAAATCCTTTCCTGAAGACTGACCTCAACTTTGATGGCAAGGCTCATGACCATCAAAGTAAAAGAGGGTAAAAAAGTTATCACCTCTTTTTCACTAGCACTTCTTCGATGCATCTCAGCATTCTTCTCTGATGTCCCAAACTCTTCCAAAGGATCCATGAGATACTATTTACAACCAGGAAAGGGAAAAAGATTATGTCAGTCCGAAGAAAAGACTTAGATATCACAGTGACCATAAGAAAGAGGGTTGAAGGGCTAGGGCCAAGGCAATTGTCATTGAAAGACAGGCGCCTTAGCCCTTGCAAATACAAACTGGGAAAAAATTAGTACATCGAAGATCTTCAAAAAAGTGATAAAGAAAGGATTTGATGAACATGAATCAGAGTAATGAGCAAGGATGAGCAAAAGCCAGAAGAATTCCATATTTATCCAAGAAAGAGAAAAAGGCAGAAGAATTCCCGCCAGAGGTTTTTTTTTTTTGGTTGGAATTCCTGCCAGAGTTCCATTCTAAGAAATAATCTGATTTACGAGTTTATACCCTCCTGCCCCTCACCATTGGCTAATTGGGAAATTCCACTAATGAAAAAAGTAGAAGAAAAAGAAGAAGAAGAAAAAGAGCATACATGAGACTGTGCTTCCATCCTCCCACCAACAATTACTAAACCCGAATCCCCATGCTTGAGAGTATAATTGCTGATTGAGATTGCTATCTCTCGATGGTGGACGTTATGAGGAAAATCTTCCTGCCAATAAGCCCCACAAACGAATCAGACCTTTGCCAGAGTACTTTCATGATATCGAAAAATGAATCAACTCGAGGTATCCAAATCAAAATGGTACGTACCTGCAAATTTTCTTCCCATAGTTTCTTTAGATTGTGATCGAAGCACATGACAGACCATCCTGAGGTAACTACAACCAAGACTTGCTTCTGTGGTTGCCCCTGCTTGTAATTTCGATCAATCACACCCGTTGCCATGGCTACAGGCCGACGCCCTGAAGCAATCCGGGTCTTATCAGGCAACAAAGTAACCTCCGCAAGGACACGTGCTTCACTAAATCCCTCATCGACCCGCCTAGTGTGGGGCTCCAGTACCTAGAACATCCGCCATATTATTAAAAAAAAAAAACAGTTAAAGGACCGATGGTATTGTCTCCAACATCCTTCATTTTGGCGAATATGCTGCAAAGACATTTTCAATCAAATTGGCATTTAGTGTCCTTGAGAAAAACTAGTGCAACAAAACTTTTCTTGGTCAAGGCATGAAAAAAACTAAAATTCCAAAAACAGCTATCACTTTTCTAGAGGAGATGCTAGTTCTCCCAAAGCAAATAGAAATTGTTCTGCACAAGTAACTTATTATTCCAGCTCCATCATCATCACTATCGGCAAAGCATAGGCACGAACACCACCAGGTGCACCACCATATGTGGCCAACATTACCCATTGACCAAATTTGTCATCGTTGCCACCACACCATCACTATCAGGCAGTGGCGGCGGCAACCACAGCAACCAGCTCATTCCGGTCGATGGCAGTCTCCAAACTGCCTCCACACCACCTGACTAGCCAGCCATCGTTGCCGCCACCATGCAAACCAATCCACTTTGCACACATGGTCATCAACTGCTAAAGTTTAAAGAAGCATTTTTCCCCCCCCCCAAGAAAACAGCTTATTTTGATGCAGATGCACCCCGAAAATCTACTGTCAGATGCTCATAAAGAACTCTCACGTCAATCGCAATGCAAGTATGATCAATCCTATCAAGAAAGTCACTCATCTTCCACCAATAAAGCTGGAGTCCGGCAACACAAAGAAATAACCCGGGGGGGCGGCACAAAACAGAAATGCAAAAGATCGCGATCGAACACAGAAAGCACTCCTTCGTCTATCCTGCTAGGCCAAAATCTTCATCGTTCTAAAACCAAAACTACCTCAACAATTGATCCGACACGGCGAATAGACCACACACCACCATAGACACGGCGCAATTTGACACGAGGAACGTCAAATAACAAACAGCACAACAGCCAGAGAGTTGGAAAAAAAGACCTGAATTTTGGCGTCGTGGGTGGCGACGAGAACCTCCTTCTTGCCGTCCCCGTTGAGATCGGCCACGATGGGGGGAGGGAGACGCTCGGCTTCGTACTTGACCGGGTACTCGTCCAGCAAATGGAACCACGCCTCCCTGAACGAGAAATCGCCCTCGTGCTGCACAAGCCCCGACGCTCAACCAGGATCAGGAAACGACCAAAGACCCCAAAAAAAAAGCAAAAAAAAAAAAAAAACCGAAATTCGCTCGTCATCAAGCGGCCGTCCCATCCCCTCGCTCGATCGCCGCGAACGCCAGCGGCCGGCGGGCGTGCCGCGCGAGGATGAAGGAGGAGCAAACGCACGCGAAATGAGGAAGACGAGAAGAGCGCTCGCGAGGGATCGAACCAACCTGGAGCGAGAAGAAGATGGCGAAGGCGGAGAGCATGAGGATGGCCAAATCTCGCTTCCTCATCGCGAATCGCCCTCGATTTCGCCGCTCCGAGATCGATCATGCGCAGGAACTCGCAGCTGCTTCTAGCTCGCAAGAGCAGAGAGAGAGACGAGGTCTTTGGCTTGGACTAGGAGTCTGTCTCAGTCCGAAAACGGCATGTCGCAGCGATTTTGCTCTGTTGAGATCAACGGGCTTGGGCTTGGGCCTGGTCTTGGGCCTCGAGTTTTCGTGGCGCCTTTTTTTTAGAAGAGAGAATTGTGTTCGGGGTGACTTGTTGAAATTACTTATGAAAATTATTTGTCTTAAAATTTACAGACTGCTGAGAATTTTCTTAAGATTTTGAATGATGATTGATAAAATTGCATGATCTTGTGCTTTCATGTGCTCCCTGCTAAATGATTTATCAAATCTTGAATTCTAAAGAGTCATTAGCAAAACCCATTGCAAACAAACCGTCAGAGTGACGGAAAAGTTGTTTTTCGATTTGTTCCTTAGATGGAAGTGATTAATTTGTGATTTGGATAATGTTGATTTGAGATGCAAATGATCCATAAATTAGGAACATTTAAGTGTGTGTTTTTTAGGTGGAAAATTCCAATTAAGGACCCCAAGTGGGGTCAAATTCTCAAAAAAGGACCCAAAACGAATATTGTGTCAAATAAGGACCTGAAGTGCTCAATCAGTCTTAAATAAGGACTTGAAGTGCCCAAAAAGTCTTAAATAAGGACCTGGGTGTCCGGCCGGCCAAAATACCTGCCAGGCGGCGAGAATGTTACTGTTCCGGCACCGGAACAGTAACTTTTTAATTTTTTTCCTTTTCTATTTTTTTATTTTCCTTTTCCTTTTCTTTTTTTTTTCTTTGCTTCCTTCGTCGGCCATAGCCGGAATCGGCGGAGGTTGCCGGCCTCAGGTGAGGCTGCCCTTGCCAGTTGCAGGCGAAGTCGAGCCTCGCCGGCCTTGCCAGTTGCAGGCGAGGTCGAGCCTCGCCGGCCTTGCCAGTTGCAGGCGAGGTCAAGCCTCGCCAGTAGCCTCGCCAGCCGCTGGCGAGGCTTGACCTTGCCTGGGCTGGGCGAGGCCGGCCTCGCCTGACGCAGGCGAGGTTGAGCCCTCGCTAGATCTGGCAAGGCTCGACCTTGCCAGTGTTAGGCGAGGCTGGCCTCGGTTAGCCTAGGCAAGGGCGGCCTCGCTCGACGCCGGCGAGGGCGGCCTCGCCCGACGCCGGCGAGGGCGGCCTCGCTCGATGCCAGCGAGGACGACCTCCCCCAGCCCAGGCGAGGGCAGCCTTCCCCCGATGCCGACAAGGGCGGCTTCACCTGAGGCCGGGGACCTCCGCTGGCCCTAGCTATGGCCGACGGAGGAAGAAAAGAAAAAAAAAAGGAAAAGGAAAAAAAAGAAAAGGAAAAGGAAAATAAAAAAACAAAAAAGGAAAAATAAAAAAATTAAAAAGTTACTATTCCGGTGTGGGAACAGTAATTTTCTCGTCGACCGGCAGCTATTTTGGCCAGCTGGGGACCCAGGTCCTTATTTGAGACTTTTTGAGCACTTTGGGTCTTTATTTGAGATTGATTGAGCACTTTAAGCCCTTATTTAACACAATGTTCACTTTGTGCCCTTTTTTGAGAATTTGAACCCACTTGGGGTCCTTAATTGAAATTTTCCGGTTTTTTAGGTACTTGTCATTTTGATCTTTTGACTTTTTGATTTTAGCTCAATGGGTAGCGTTTTATTGATGCGATAAATTTTAAAAAATATTAGGATGTCCACATTTAAAATCCTAGAGATGTTTAATTGAATTTTATAAAATAATATTTTAACACCTAAGGCTACGTTTGATCGCCTGAAATTTTTTATAGGGTATGATAATAAGATTGAATAGGAGATAGGTTAAATCAAATAAAAGCAAGACTTCTCTTATCTCATACAATGTTTAGTAAATATACGGATATCTAAGTTGGATTAAATGTGCCTGTTCAAAGGGATCGAATGTCCTCTTCCACCTCACACTCTCCTTGCCATCCTCCGCCTCCTCCTCCTGCTATTAGCCCATACCGGATTGAATGTTGACCCGTTTAGATCACTCGGTTCTCGCAAATGTCCAAATTGCTCCAGCACCAATTCCATCATTGGCCTGCAATCTTCAATGACCACCAGTTCGGTCATCACCCCTACCCTCGCAGCCAATGCCGAGGTCAAGGTCCAGCTACCAAACGTATGGTGGATGAAGGTGCGGCTACTAGTGCTCCAAAAGTGCGCGAGACAAAGGGGGACGCCCGCCGTTGCCCCAAATCCGGCCAGGAGGGGGGACGACCACCGGTGCTTCAAATCCAAGCATAGAGCTCCTTTGCAGCCGAGGTTGAGTCGAGCTTAGCGATTGGGGAGTTTCGGATCTAGCCATGAAGCTCCCCCGTGGCCTAGATCGAGTTGGGCTTGCCACCACGACTCTATGGGAAGGCTAGGGGTGGTAATCCTGAATTGACAGAGAAATTGAAAGAAGAGACGAGCATGATACATATTCTATTTATCTTTATCATACTCATATTCGGCACTATTAGGGGTGTGCATGGTCCGGGTGGGCGGTTCCCGCCCCAAAACCGCGGACCACCTTCTACAGGACCGGTTCCAAAAATCGAAACCGAGATCCACCTGTCGGTTCCATGGATCCATCCGAGAACCGGACCATCGGTCCTGTTCGGTTCCCGGATGAGTCTGTGGAACCAGTCCCAACAAGTTTTCCTGGACAAATAAAAAAAAAAATCTGTGGACCAATATCGGATCAACAGAACAAAAAGAAAATAACATAACTTTCCATACGATTCATACATTATGATCGGTTATATTAACCACATCATTCATAAATCAAGTGGGTACCCATCAATTATTGGGAAAAATGACCAAAGTTATCCCAATTACACAAGACCTTTAGACATGATAATAAATTTTCTTCTTTTTAAAAATTTTTTTTCAGATTTTTTAGTTAAAAATTTTAAAAATAAAATATATTATTATTATATTACCGATCCGGTCCGGGTGGGCTGGTGGGCGGTTTCACACCGGGAACCGGATCGGTACCCACCGATTCCAAAAAATTGGAACCGGGAACCGGACCGGTTCCCTTGGGAACCATCGGTTCCGGGTGGTCCAGGCCGGTGCTGGTTCTTTTGCACATCCCTAGGTACTATCCTATCTCGAACGGTAATATACATATATTTTATTCCGGCTTTATTCCTTGTCAAACGTAGCCTAGCTTTACAGCCGAAAATCCTTACTGGGGGCCAAAATATATTGTCCATGTTCTCTCGATAATAAAAGGAAACTGTCCTTTTGTTGAAATCAGACAAAACCATCGCAACCGTCCATGGGAGGCCATCTTCAGTGACTCCTAAAGAGTTCAAGAACATTCCCTGAAAAGTCGTTAAGAAATCTTAATCGCCGACACATAATAAGCAAAAGTTGGCCATTTCTAATTAGATGTGACGTGAGGCAGAATGAAGCAATGACGTCATATCATATGCATACACACAATCCCACTTCTTAACGCGGCAAAGCATCGTATTCCGTTCCAACTCCTTATTTTATTTTATTTGCGCAGATATTATAAATCTGTCAAACCAGCTGGTTCAATCGTGTTAGCGGATATTGAAAATGAATTCAATCCGAATGGGCTCATTTAATTTGTATTGATCTCAAATTTATGTAATATAATTTTAACAAGTCATACTTGACTCGATCCGATTTGCACCCAATTGAACTTGACTTTTCACTTCTAAGCAATTTTCTCCCTTGATTATGGAAAATTAGCGTACCGAAAATAAAATCCAATCGATACAAAATAAAACTAAACATGAAAAGAATTTAACAAATGACAAGAAGAAATTTAACGAATCAAGCTACCAAACCAAAACCAAAATCAATTGGAATTCCGATCTCCTTTTTCCTCTTCTCAAAAGATGTGACTTGACCAAGCGACGCACAGCACTGATGATGTAATCTCATCATCTCCTTTTTCCTCTCCTTTCGTTCTTTCTACTTCTTTGGTTCGATCACAGTTGAAGACGAATCAAACCAAACCACAAGAAGAAGTCATCTTGAATTTGTTCTTCAAAGAGGGCCCAAAAAAATAATTTTATATATATAAGGGAAAAGAGCAACCGTCCCACACGAATTCTCCCATCCTACCACGTTCAATTCCGAGTCGGACTTAATGATTTGATTGGCCATCGATCAATTTCCGATTGGACTTTAAATCAGGGCCACCGAATTCCCGGCGACCATGGCCTCGCGAAAGTCCAACGCTGTAGAATTCAAATTCCACGGCTCCTAAGCATATACATCCAAACGAAAAAGAAAAAGAACGGTCGAAAATATGTTGGAATGGAAATCGATTTCTAGTTGTCTTTCTCTTTGTTCCTTTACAGCTAATATCCTATAGCTTAGCTAAAGCTAGAGATCGTTCCCCGATCGCTGCATGGGAATCTCCCGTGGTCCTTCGCATTCCCAATCTTTTTCCCCCCACCTAAGTGACCTTGACCTTGGGTGGCTGAATCGTAATTTCGCGTCGCGAACGGCGACCTTTCTCTCCTTATTTAAAAAGGAGGACGACGCACCGAAACCGAAAGAAGGCAAAGGCGAGCGCTGCACGTTCGGACAAGTCTTCGAAACAGCAAGATTTCCAGTGTCTCAAGAGGTTTCGTGAAAGCAAAGAGGGGGAGACGAGAATGGCGTCCGAGGAGGCACAGGTGATCAGCTGCCACACCGTCGGGTCCTGGACCGAGCAAATCCAAAAGGGCAACGAGCCCGACAAGCTGGTACTTTTTGTTTTTTTTTTTTACTCTTTTTTGTCCCTCCCTTTCGTCTGCTTTCTTTTTCGTTCATGCTTGCTTCGACGTTTGATGGTGAATGTGGGTTTGACGGTGGTTTTTTTTTTTTTTTGCACTTCGGATGCGTTTTCTTCCTTCCGGTTGTTGAAGTTGCGATTTCCGGGTTTTTGTCTTTTTTTTTTTTAATTTGGCTGGCTTGGTTGATCATCGCGAAACATGAGGCTTTGACTTTGATTTAGACGTACTTGATTCGTCGATCAATGTTTACATGAACAGGCGATTGATTTCGAGTTTTTTTTTTTTTTAGTGATTTGAGCGTCTGCTCTGATTGGTTTGGCTGTTTGATTTCTCTACCATAAGCGGTGTGATTATCTGCACAGATGGAAAAAACCACAATCTTGTCAATAAGCACTGAAATTTGAGTTTCTTCAGGTGGAAGATTCGTGATAAGTCGTTTACGTATGGGTCAATTTATCCGATTTTTTCCAAGGTTGTTCATGGTTGGACAACGTGTAATTGTCACAAGGGAACTGCTTTTTGGACTGTCTTGTGAGCGGTTTGCTTCATCAACAGGGTGTTGACTTTTTGTAATGTAACGGAAGGGGTCGTCTTGCTCCTTAGATTTAGACGGTTTCGAATGGTCCACAATGAGAAGTCGTCTTGCTCTATGCAAATTGCAATGGCATTGGATGGACCGCCCCTTAGGCTGGACTGTTCTTGTGTTGTCCTTTTTGTTTTCTCTGTTATTCCCTTCTGATAGATACATACTTCTTTCTTTTAACTCTGTTTTTAAGTGAATAATGATATCTTCCACGACAAGAACAAGTCCACAGTGGGAAAAAAGAAACATGTTATTTGAAAAGTTTTCATCTTTACGTTAGATTCGATGATGATAAGTGTCACCCAGAAGCGTTATCACTGTTCAATGGAGCGGTCAAGGCACAGTGGAATTTTTTTGAGTCTGGATGAGGTAAACTACAATGGGAAGTGGCTTGCAACTGATAAGCTGTTATCGGGAAAAATACACTGTATACTCGTAGGAAGAACAAGGGAGCACGCTTCTTTTCTTAGTCGATCCGTGTTGATGTTTGATTAGTCACGCCAAATTCCCTCTCTAGTCTCTAGGAGCAGATCAGTTGGTTGCTAGTAGTCCTTGCCATGTCATGCCACCGAAATACCAAAAAAGAGGTCATTTGACATTCGACAAAGACATAACCAAGTCCCAAGCCATTGCCACCTGCATATTTTGAACTGCAGATTTCTCCAATATGCCAATTCATGGATGACCAAAGGGTCTGTCATCCAGCTTGATTTTAAATAACCTCCCTGGACATTGAGGTGATGGAATGTTGTGCCAAAGTCATACTGGCTCACAGAATATGGCTATCCTTCCAATTCTGTTCTCTAAAGGTGATTTGGAGGATGTTGTGACAGGTGACTAGCTTTCAAAAAGTCAAAAGCAATTTGAGGCCGAGAGGGTCTGCTTTCTTTTGTTGCTTCTGGTCCTTTCTTTTTGCTGCATTAAAGCTCTGGTCCTGTTGGATAATGATTGGTGCTTTAATTGACATAGGTGGTTGTGGACTTCACTGCTTCATGGTGCGGACCGTGTCGCTTTATTGCACCTTTCCTGGCAGAGCTGGCCAAGAAATTCCCCAGCGTCCTTTTCCTCAAGGTCGATGTGGACGAGCTGAAGGTAAAGTAAAATTCTATCTAAACTCCACTGAGATTGTTTTCCCAATTCCGACATGCTCCCGGTGCATGTAAATAGCGGACTAATTATCGTGTCTTTGTAGCAAGTTGCTCAAGAATGGGCCGTGGAGGCAATGCCAACCTTCATGTTTGTGAGAGGGGGCAAGATTGTGGACAAGGTGGTTGGAGCAAAGAAAGATGATCTTCACCAGACCATTGCCAAGCATGTGGCTACTGCTTCGGCTTAATTTCCAGTTTGTCTTGGAACAAGCTAAAATTTGCCGTGATATGCTATAAGCACTAGATGTTATGTTAATATACTCTTTTGTCCGCAGCATGGAGTGATTTTCGTGAAACTTTACAATCATGATGAATAAATTTGACGAATTGATGGTAATTTCTGAAAATTTGTTTGGTGATTTTCATTTCTTCACTCGAAACTTTCTATGCTCCCTCTGTATTAACTTGACCACGTTGTTTAGTAGTTTTGACCCATTATATATCTTAGACATCATGCAATTTGTCCCATTTGAGTTCAAGAAAACCCAACTCGTTGTAGACTAAAATGTTACGAAGTGTATTTCCAATGATCCCTATCAAACACGTAAAAGAAATGAAATTGCTATCCTTACAAGGATTGCTTACGCAGCATAAATGTCTATACATTCATTTGAATGATCTCTTTATGGTGTCCTCACTGCTTCAATCACCGAGGTACTGAGGCAGGACTAATGGCTTTCGGCATGTGCTTAATGCATCCAAGTTCGATTTAATCGTGTCGGTACCGTAAACGAGTGATCTATTTCATTCGAGAATGATAAAAGCGACGTCCATGAATTGACCATTTGATCCATTCCACGACATTTCAGACACAGGCCAATAAAATGGTAGATGTTGCATCCGAACTTTTTGTTACATTTTTGTAATTGGGTCTAAAGCATGTCGTATTGCGCAATATATTCAACAATAATGTCCTTTTGGGATCTCAAAATGGTAGATATTGCTTCTCAACTTACCAACAACGGGATAAGGACATTAGGAGTGTCATAACTTTCGTATAACGCTCACTTGAGTGCCATAACTTTTTTTTTCGCTCACTTGAATGCCAAAAATTTGAAAAAGTGATCACTTGAGTGCCATCGGCAATTTTGCTTGCTGGAAAATCCGACGTGGCATTAAAATAATATTAAAACAGCCAATGTGTCTCACCGGTAAGTTGAAGTCGGCATTTAACATGCTAAATGACGTCATTCACCCATCTTGTCAGCAATTGCATGCCAAACGACAACGTTCACCCATCCAATTATAAGAACCCTTGCCTTACTTCAACAAATTGGTGCAAAATCCAATTTCATCTTGAGGAACCCTAACCCTAACCTTGAACTCGCAAACTCTCTCCAAATTGGGGCAAATCATTTCATCAAATTCACAATGGGGAGCATAAGCAAGAGAAGCGGTTCACAAGTTTATGAACAAAGCGAAGATGGAAGTCAATATTTATACAATTGTGGGCTGCAAAGTCTAGCAAGAACAGCTTGGACGAGAAACAATCCTGGGAGAAGGTTCGATGGCTGCGCTAGATATAGAGAAAACTTCAATTGTGGATATTTCAGGTAGGCTGACACAAAATTTTCGAATCAAGCAACGGAGGTGATCTTGGAGCTACTTCAAGGACGAGACGAACCTCCGCCTATATTGAAAGATGAGTTGGACGATGCAAACTCAATGCAAGCAGAAATCAAGGGTCTAGAAACTTTGGTGAATCATTTGAAAAAGAAAGTTTCAAGGATGAAAATTCAAAGAAATATTTATCGAGTGTTATTTGTCTTGTTGTTGTTGGATTTGGTCTGGTTTGTAATCATATGTAACATCATCAATGAGAAGAAGCTACTCAGTCTACCATAGTAGAAGAACAATGAAATGTGTTGTTGTATTTGGTGCAATGAAATTTAGTTATGGGAATGTTTTGTTGCTGGAATGTTGTTACTTTTGGCAAATTTGTGTATGTGAGTTGAATGTTGAATGGCCAAGTTTGTATTTACTTGTAGGTTGGTAGAAGGTTTTATATGGTGCATTATTGTTGGTTTATATAATGGATAAATGAGTTGCAAGCCGTAGAATCTGCAGTAAAAGCAGAGATGGTTATGCATTTTGTAGTTGGTTTTGGCTTTTCTGCATATGGTGTTAAAGAATAGTAGAAGTTCCAAATAACTTTATGAAGGATCGTTTGAGTGCCACAAATTTTTTTTAAGTAAACACTTTGGTTCATTAACTGTTTAAAAGTTACAATTTAGGTTCCTTAACTTTTAAAAGTGACCACTTAGGTTCCTTAATTTTGTTTAATAAGTAAGCTATTAGTTTCACTTTTCTTAACCACATCCTATACAGCTTAAGCAAGATTATCTCATTTTTGCCATCCTGTAACAGTGTACAAAAGAAGTATTATTTCACAGATGCCATCAGCCTTGGCATGGGTTAAACACCAAATAGTATTGCATTTACATCAAACATAAAAACGTAATTATTGCACTAGGAAAATCATGTTCTTTTACATTAACATCAATGTTCTTACATTTAATACCGAAACAACAACATTGCTGCCAAGCACATCTTCGGCCAAAATGCAGCAATAGATAATTAAACACCTAACAACATTGCTACTAAACACATTACCAACCAAAATGCAACAATAATCTCAAACACGTAACAACAAAATCCTAAACAGACATTGACACCTAACAACAAACATAAACAGACGGTCTCCTCCCATCAGTCAAGCTCAACAACCTGGTCACTTCCCTTTTTCTTCGATAGACTCTTGAAATTATTCATGATTCTTGCCCTCTTCTGAACTAGAACTCTAGGCACATCCTTCACTTGTGTTCTTTTCCCACTGTCTTATCTTTTGGAGGATCCATTCTTTTTTTGGAGCTTCATGTGTTTGGGTGTTGTCTCCTATTGAAATTTCAGTGATTGGTCTTGGCATTGTGGTAGTAGGTTGAGATTGATGTATATTGACATTTTCAGAATCATTGAATTGAGATGGAGCTGATGTTTGGGTCTTTTTAGGTGCCGGTTTTCGAGCTGCCCTCTTTACCCTCTGTTTTGTACCTGCCATTGGTTGCTGCTTCTTCGATTGTGCTCGAGTTACCATTGCTTGGTTTATCAGTTCTTGCCCTTGGCTTTTTCTTGTGGATGCAGCCAATTCTTGATTTGGTCCTCCTTGAGATATCAACACCCCGGAACTTTTCCCAGGCGACAACATATAAAAAACTTGATTAATTACCATATCAATCAAATGTCAAACATCAAATGCATAAGCCTAAAAAACTGACATTCAAAACCGTCATGCTAGAATTCATGTCTGTAAACAACCCATAGCCATATTCCCTTAACCTTTTCCCAATTGCACCATGTGTATGCTGGGTGCAAAACTTTCAGAAAGCTCTTCAATTGCTCTTTTTCTAACCTACAAAATGACATAACAGAATGAAGTTAATGCACCAAGGAGAATATATAATGGCAATGACCATAACAAACAGCCTACTTGAAATTTACTCCTATGTTGTGTGCTATTGGACTGAGTTGGCATTGTAGTTGGTCCAGTATCATTGCTTTCTGAGTTGCCTTGACATGCCTCTGCATCATTGGCCTTTATTGTCTCCTACTGCTGTCGTTGCTGCTTCTTAGTTGGACAAACAGTCTTATTATGCCCTTCCCTATGACAGTGTGAGCATCGAATTATTCCACCATCCCTGCTCATTCTGTTATTAGTAGTCTCGATTACCTCCATTCTCCTTTTCTTTTTAAGCTTGCCAACTTGCTTCTTCAGTGGTAGAGGTTCTGGGGGTTGATGGTTTGTTTTGTCCCAAAAATTACAACTTCCCAAAGGCTACATCATGAATTAGTATGCAGCAAGATGCTTGCTTTTTTTGTAACAGTCCTCTACATATTCCTCTGGATTGAGTTGTTTTGAGTGGATTACACAAATGGCATGTGAATAAGGTATTCCAGCTAATTGCCATGCTCGATAGGATCACTTTTTTCTATCCAAATAGACAACATAATTGTCATCGTTATTCATGATCTCGTATCCATCGTCCTCATTTCAAATTGGATGACAGAATTTATTAGTAGCAATGTTGTCATCCAGCTTTTTTATAATCCTGGGCCCACATTGTCTAGACCACAATGAACATTCATCTCTCTGTCTTTGCAGCCTTGTCATAACCATAACTCTAATGTCTTCAAGCATACTGATAATTGATTTGCACCTGGCTCTTATAATCTTGCAATTGAAAGCCTCACAAAGGCTGTTGTCAATAGTATCGCACTTGAATTCTTCATTGAAGAATGCTATACACCAATGCTTTGCTTCGGTTTGGAACAATGCTTCACAAGCTTCAATTGACAAGACATTTAGAGCTTCTTTGTGAATTCTGAAATCTGCCATATTTGTGCTTTTTGCAATAAGCCAAATTGCCTCTGCAATTGATTACCTCTGTACTTCTTTGCCCAATTGGCATATATGTGGTGAGCACACATTCTATGCTCAGCGAATTGTATCAACTTAGCTATCACTAGAACAAGTCCCTACAAAACCAGCAAACATTTGTAAGTTACATGAATTATATTAGAAAGCTAATAATTCAATGACATTACCTTTTGTTGGTCACTCGTAAATACCCAACCTCTTCCGTCAGTTATTTCAAGATCATCCATTAAATTTTTCAAAAACCAGGACCAATTGTCCTTGTTCTCAACCTTCACCACAGCCCAAGCAATTGAAAACATTTGATTATTTCCATTTCTTCCAACTGCAGCCAACAACTCTCCCTTGCATAATCCTTTCAGAAAGCACCTATCTAACTCTATCACTTTTCTATAGCCAACTAAGAATCCAGTTTTACATGCATCAAAGCACATATACATCCTAAGAAACTGTGTCTCATGATTAGGCGAGGGCTTCTCCACAACTTCTACATGAATTTTACTAGGTGGATTCTGAAGCCTACATTCCCTAGCATAGTTTCAAATATCTACATATTCTTCCTTGTAGGTATTTAGCAATATACTCATCACCTTATACTTAGCCCTTTTGCAGTGATTTTTGGACACATTAACATCTAGCTACTTTTTCACTAGCTATTTCAACTGAGAAGTCTTAATTTCTGATATTGCCTTGATAGTGTTGAAGAAGTGTTTGGTCAATTACACACTAGTCACTCTTTTACAATATCGCAGTTATTCTCCTTTTGGAGTGATCGGATTTGGAATGAGCTACTCTTCTTACTCAATGCACCGTATATGCATCGTATATTTTCTATGGACAATTGTCTTGTGCACAATTCGCTCTAATAAAATTCTTGGTATTTCTAGTGAATTTAACATTTTCCTGTTGAGTGATGGAGTACCTGATAATAGCATCTCTAAAATTCTTTGCATCATCAAAATTCATTGATACGCAAAAGGTAGGAAATGTACCTGTTGAATCATAAGAAGAATACCGACTTCTCCTTTTATGCTGCACTGCACCATCTTCATCATCATCATGCTCTAAGCTATTGCCACTATTATTCCCATTTTCCTCATTATCAAAATCATTACCATCAGCCGTATGAGCTCCTTTGTCCTTGTTGAATGAAATACCCTCATTCACCACCCCAAATGATACTTTTGTCCTTTGCTAAACTGCTCTTGCTTCTTCCCTTACTTGTGCAATGTCCTCATCATCAATAACACTCGTACAAATGGTATGTGCTAATGTTTCCTCATCTTCGTCACTCAACATTGCAATTTCCCAAGAGCCCATGCTTATTTTAGTTGATTCTTCGGGCAATGTATCTTCACCATAAGATAAGCCACCAGTATTCTCAAGTTGATCAAATAAATCTAACACAGCATATATATATGAAAAGCATCGATCTCCTCTACTTTCACATCTCCTTCTAAAACAACTCTATCACTGGCCTGGATTTCAGCACCGGTTTCTAACATTGCTTGCTCATCTCCATCACCATGATATTTAGCATACACATAAACATCACTATCATGAAGATAATGATAAACAAGGTCCCTCACACCACTATCATCATGCATATATCTCAAGCAATTCTTAAGACTCTTACCATGTACTTGATGATGTAATTTCCCTATTTTGCATTGCAACTGTTCCTCTATATATTTCTTAAAGTCTTTATATAACAGCTTACTAAAATCGACGAGGATAACAACAACCTTTCCACCAACGTATTCCCACTCTTCCCTAATTACAAACATCCCACCGCACCAAACTTTAATGGGTGCATCAATATCGCCCATGTTAACATTGCACCCCATAAAAAAAGTTATTTTTGTAATAGGGGATCACAATACAGACAGACAATTTCAGTAATCAGTCCCTACAACCATAATAAAAACACTGCACCCCATACAAAAAAAAGTTATTTCTATAATAAGGACCACAACACAAATAGATAACTTCAGCATTTAGTCCTCACAACCACAAAAAAACACTGCACCTCATGCAATTTTTTTTTTGTGATAGGGGACCACAACACAAACAGGCAACTTCAACAATGGTCCCCACAATCACAATAAACAATCAGGGGTGTCGGTCAGTGAACACAAATTGATAAAGTATAACGGCGAATAAATTAAAGCACTCACATTTACACTATGGCACCAAACCCAAATCAACAAAGATATCGCACTTTCCCACGCTATTACACTTCGTCAATAACATGAAATTGAATAAGCATTTGCTCATTTTGTTAGTCAGTAATACAAAATAACAAATCACTAACCTTTACTCTCTATCGACCAAGATTCGTCACGTGACAAGCCCTAACTTTTCCTTACAGTCCGTCGCCTTTTTAGTCTCTATCCAGTGAGTAGCAAAAACAAAGATCGAAGGGGAGAAAGATCGAAACCCTAATTTGCCATTACAGAGAGTGCCAGTGAGAGTTGCGATTTGGGACTTTGGGCGTACAAAGAGAGTGGCAGTGAGAGCTCGATTTGCTTTAGAAGAGATGAAGCATTGAGGAATTAAACAAAATTGAAGCCCTTGTGATTATTTCAGAGAAATCGAGAGAAGGATGGAAGACAACGTGCACGAATAGGAGGAAGATGAAGTGCAAGTGAGAAACCCTAATTTGGCACTTACACGCGATGTTGTTGTTTTCAGGCTATTACACGCCCAGAAATGATGTCCTTTCTATTGGAGGGAGAGATTTGTACATAATTTAAGAAATGATGTCGTTTCTCTCGGACTAAAATTTCTAAATGAACTATTTTTGCAGGAAGTGATACTCAAATGATCTATTTTACTTTAATATGACATTTAAGTAAACGAAAAAAATCATGATATTTAAATAAGCGCCGTACGAAAGTTATGACATTCTTAATGTTCTCGTTCCTTCTAACAACAAATCAAGATGTTTTTTTAGCCAAAAAAATAAGTGAAGATGTTTTGATTTGACGGCCCCATTCTTTCTGCCAATCTTCAATTTTTGCCTTCCAGTCAACCTCGGACAAAGGAAAATCGAGCCATTTCAATGTCTTTTGCTTTTTGAAGGCTCGAAGGCTTAAAAAGTAGCATAGCAACGTTTCTGTTCACAACGTTTCCCTGAATTCGGCGCTAAAACAGCGATCAGATGATGCCTATGTTCAGACCAAGCAAGGACCGCGAACTCCGCATGATATCAACCGTTCCTCGGTTTCGGTTCTGAATCCCCCGCTTCTCGCCGACGCTACCGGCACTGACCCATCCGAGCGCTCGAAGCAGAGACTGCCCTCTTCATGTTTCGCAGGTGCCGGTTGATTCTTGCCGGTCTGAATCGACGACTCCTCGGGCAACGCGATCGCGCTCGACGACTTCTCCAAGCCAAATGCCTACACGCTCGCGCCAATGGGGACGATGGCCGCCGGGCTTCCGAGAAGGGCGGTCGAGAAGCCCGAGGACCCGAGTTTCGGCTTCACAAGAGCAAGGGCCAGCACATCCTCACCAACCCACGAGTTCTTGATTCGATCGTCCGGAGGGCCGACCCGAAGCCCGGCGACACCGTCTTGGAGATCGGACCCGGGACTGGGAATCTCACGCTGAAGCTCCTGGAGGCTTCCCGCAAGGTCGTGGCGGTGGAGATCGACGGCAGGATGGTGGATGTACTCCGGAAGCGCGTGGCGGACTGCGGGTTCGAAGATCAGCTCACTGTACGTGGTTTAGTATGTGATGTGTTCGATGAAATGCCTCACAGAAGCTTTTCAGCCTCTGAAACGGCAAACTACACAAGACTCATTCCGGATCTGGATAAATTAAACACTCGCACTGCTTATAAAAGAAAGAAAAGAAAGTGGAAAAGTTCATACTTTGAAAGTAGATATATTCAGTCTAGATGGCTAACAAGATGGCTCATAACTCTGGTGAGCATAACGTATTGAATCTGCTAACTCGTAAAAAATACGGAGCATAACAAAGTGTCTTGAAATAAAGGGGGTGACCGTGTAATTTCGCTTAAGTACCGGGGCGCTATACTACAAATATGTTTTTCTTTCTTTTTTGAGATGGCCTAGGTGACACAGACTTGTGATGGTGTATGCAGGTGATACAGAATGATGCGCTGAAGACACAGTTTCCACCGTTTGATATTGTAGTTGCAAATATTCCATATCAGATATCGTCACCACTTGTAATTAAATTGGTGTACGGGAAAATCCGGTTTAGGAGCGCGACCCTCCTCCTGCAGAAAGAGTTTGCGAGGAGGTTATTAGCAAAACCTGGTGACTCGGAGTATAACAGATTGGCTGTGAATGTGAAGCTGGTCGCTGATGTGGAGTTTGCCATGGATGTAAGCAAGAGAGACTTTCTTCCTGTTCCTAAAGTCGACTCGTCTGTGGTCATAATCCATCCAAAAACTGAACTTCCTAACGTAAATCTTGCTGAGTGGTGGGCTTTCACAAGGACTTGCTTCGGCAAGAAGAATAAAACTTTAGGTGCCACATTTAAGCAGAAGAGGAAGGTAATGGAGATCTTAAAGACCTCCACATTGGTTGGTTTGAGAGAAGATGTCACCATCAATGACAATGATGGGATTAGCGGTGTTTCTATCGACTGCGGCGATATGGATGAGGAGGGAAACGGTGAAGAGGAGTCTCTGTCGTCGTCTGTCCCTGAAGGGGAGATGAACTTGTTCAAGGAAAAGATTGTCGGGGTTTTGAGAGCCGAGGGGTTTGAAGATAAGAGGCCTTCAAAGTTGTCCAATGATGAGCTGTTACATTTGCTGGCAGTACTTAACCATGCCGGAGTTTACTTTCGTAATCAGGTCAAGTCACGACAGGACACCTTACTAGCTGATGTATAGCAGGACACGACCCCATCAGTGTATCCGTGTCGAGGTGAAAGTACAAGGATTAAAAGTTGCAATTTTTATATGACTCACTGTTTGTTACCTTGTAGAAGAACGAAACGTGTTTGTTTTAAAATTGATGCAACATCTGCTGTTAGAAACTATCCTGTGGAATGACTTTAGTTACTGAACTCGCAATACTGCTTCTCTGAAAATGGGAGAAACTCATTCCAATAAGTATTTGCCGTGTACTCACCAAGAAAAGGAATTCATTGGATGGAATAAGTGGAATAAAGGTGAAGCAGGTTGTAGGGTTGCAATTGCTTCAGCACAGTGTTACTTCACCATGATTGAGGATTGCAGGGCTCTTCGAATAAACATTTGGAGGTTTGTTGCTGTAGGGAACGTTAATATTTGACATATGTCTGTGATCGGCAACTGTTGAATTGTACAAGATGTCCTTCAAACCCTTGCTACGGCTTCCCCAGGATCAAGTAGAATTTTGCAGACAAGGTGGGGATCAAAGTCCTACGTGTTGCTCCTAGTAGAGAAACTGCCTTCTAATAAAAGGGAGAGGGAAAAAATTAAATCCGAATTAAGTCAACAAGGGAAACTTTTGCCTTGTGTTCCTGAGCCATCCTTTTCTATTCCCAGAAAATCAGAGAGAAGGATTGCTTAGCCTTTTCTCAGAGAAGAAATAAGACAAATAATAGTTTGCAGTTGGTTGTAGTGCATGGCATTTTCGATTACATGAAGAACTGTAGCTATACAAAAGGTGCCTACACCACTGGTCCTTGAAGTGGGCAAGACCTTTTGACCAAACAAAAAAAAGAAAAAGTGCGCAAGACCTCCCCGAGCATCTACTGCCGCTGAAAACTCTATGATTGACTTGGTTGTCAATGTAAATCCACCTAATTGTGTTTGGCCAATCATGCGACAGTTGCACCTAACGGTGTGACCTTTATGGGTAGCTTCCTTCTCATCTTGACAGTTGGAAAGGACACGATCTCATCTTTCTCAGCTATCCAACTGCGCAGCAGAATGCACGAATAAGCAGCGGGCAGATGATCTTGAGAAAGCAATATGGCTGATTAGCAGATCTTTCCGTCACATTATCTAGGCAAGGAAGGAAGAGGTTACCAGTATGTGGTGACAAAGTGATGAAGAAAGATTGAGATCTCGAGCCTGGACAATTCTAAGCCTGGACATAGCCTCTGTCCACCACCAAATGGAGTAAAGCAGGTGTTATTGACCGCGGCTCCTGTTTTCTGCCAATAATTAATCACATAGCAAGCATATAGCATGAGTAATTGCTTACTTTCTGCCAAGTTGCCTTAGTCACGGGCAAATAAGAAGATTAAACTGTTTAAGCAGTTCGAGCATGATTTGAGGACCTGGAAATCTAATTTCCAGCAAGACTTGTGAATGGTGATGTCGGCCGATACAAAGACATGGGTCCTTTAAATATATGAATTACAGGGAGTGGTTCCTAGTAATGTTTTACTTAGCTGCTCTTAATACAAATTCTTTTGGCCAGTGACGTCCGACACAGTTTGAACATTTTGTCATGCAAAGCATGTTGCTCGAGTTAGCATCAATGTGCTCACTACTGATTCTTGTGCTTCTATACAGGAGTTTCTCGACACCACAGCGTACGTCTATAACTATTCCTTTCAATGACTCTTACTTCCTGAGGTTACCGCAATAATTGTTGACGATGTAATAATTTAGCTTATTGATTGGAGGGAGTTATCAGATTCATTCTCTAGTCTGTGCACAAGTAGAGAAGTGATGCTTACCTCCCATCTCCAAGGATTGAATTCATATGGATCTTCATAGTTGTCTTCATCCATGTGTACGGAGATAAAGGATGCCAAAACACACCACCCTTGTGGTATCAAGTGACCTGCATAGACACCAAAGAGGCTTTAATAAATGCAGAAAGATACTTATCAACTTTATGAATGATTTTTCCCTTCTAAACAACCATGGAGCAAATTTTATTTTTAAAGAGAAAAAAATAAGACATACAACAAGATTCACCTTTGATTTCCACATCTTTCAATGCTTTTCTCCAGACCCCGTTAATAATATTTGCCAATCTCAGGGTTTCGCTAATCACCTGGGACCAAATAAGAAGGCAAATATGAGGTGAATACTTCTCCAGTTAGTTTCATTAAAAATAAACTGGACCTTTTACAGTAACGCATGACTCCCCATTGATCCTTTTCCAGTAACACATGACTCCCCATTGCTACTTACATTTTGAGTAAATGACAAAGACATATAGTCAGTCCATCCATAGTCATCACCAGAATCAGCCTTCTGCCTCTTCAATTCCAGGTTTTCCTCCTAAATGATAAACGACAGCAGTAAATAGCATGTGAATGAATCTCGATTAGAATTGCAGCACAGGACTAAGGCCAATCCTAGTGATTTCCACTGAATTGTTCTCATTTAATAGAATCAAGAAAAGTCATGTTGAAGGTTGTCTTGACTAACTTTGTGACAAAAGGGAACAAAGGGTGTTCTCCTCCAAAGGTCAAGGTTGGCTTAGCTCAACTATCTATGAAAGGGTCAAGCCTTAATAACATGTACAATTCCTTTATATACCATTTTGTGCCCTAACTAGCCAAGGTCTCTGGAGCACTAGACCAAGGCAGGCATAGTAAAGTTTATTTCCCACAAACACAAAAAGTGTTCCTGAAAAACTTAAAGCCTAAAAGAGGTATACTTATCTCCTTCAATTGCAAGAAATATCCATAAAACTAATGGATATTAAATATTGCCATACGGAATTTTTGCCTCATGAAGGACTTCGAACAGGGTGAGAGATTATTGGTGTGAACTCTCTTATAGTGAATCATACTTCGTTGTTACGAAACCTGAACCTCACAACATATAACTGTGTCAAGTATCCAGTTGAGGACTTGGTCCTACCTCTGAACACTGATCAGAATTCTGTGACCAAGAGAAACCAACTCTTAGTATCTAGTCCTCAAAAGTTTATTAGCGCTTCCTGTCCTTGAAAGGACACATACATTTCAAGCACTCTATGGTCCAATTACTTCAAGCAGGGGCTGAGAAGTGAAAAAAATCATGAGACATCATGCTAGCCTATCGCACACAAAAGATGAAAAACACCTTACCATCAAATGCTTTAAAGCAACAGGTGAATCACTGAGAAATTTGATGGCCAGGGTCATGGCTGTGGGCACAGTCTCTTCTCCTGGGATCATCATTTCAATGATATTCCCACAAATAAAGTCCATTGGAAGGCATTGCTTCTCATTGGGCTCACCATTATCATATAGGAGCACATCAAGCGCGTCATTCGGTGTGCCCTTTCCATCTGATTCCTCGATAGAAAGTTTTCTTTCTTTAACAATGATTTCGACCTTCTTCAGTAACCTCTCCTTGGCCTACAAAACAGAAGTGAACCTGGGTGACAATCTAAAAGCAATCGCTTCAGATAATTGTCATTTTTAAATTGTACCAGGTCTTTTACCTTCAGAGACTTGTATAGTCTTGTTCCAGGAAGTCTGACAGGTACACATATCAAACCTTTGATGAATTCCTCGAAATCTCTCTTTAAATCGTCGAGGTCTCCACCGGGACCGATACTGATCAACATCTTAACCAAAACTTCGAATGTGATCTGTGGAACCAGAAAGAAAATCCACAATGTCATTCTTTAATATGTAAAGTGTCCATTTCCTCTGTGTGTGTGTGTGTGTGAGAGAGAGAGAGAGAGACAGAGAGACCTTTTGAATTTCCTCTTGTATGTGTATCACATGCATGTCTTTCCAACAGGCCAAAGTACGTTTAACGCCGTTCTCGATGTCTTTGGTTATACGAGCTTTAAATTGTGGCGATCTTAAGAAGCCCCCAATCAGTGCGTGAACCCTCTTTTGAAGATATCCATTCGTTTGCAGGATAGAATTCTGTCCCAGCAACTCTGTAATTGATTTAGGATAAGCAGGGATAAAAGTGTTCCCATGGTTTTGCAGAACCACCTTATTCACATCAGGATCCGTGGACACAATAATGGGCGTTCCCAAGATGTGTGTCTTGAACACTTTGCCGTACCTATGAAGAGAGAAAGTAAAGAAACCGAAAAAAAGTATCTTCCCTATCTGTTTTCCCGCTATGAATTGTGTGCATGGATGTTTAATGTAAAGAAACAAGGTATCATCTCATTAGAAGGGATAGGAGTAAATATCTACACGGTGATCCGTAAGGCAACAGGATTTTTAGTGTCTTCCTTCAAAATGCTCCTTGTTCTCGCGATGTTACTACTCTCTCCTCTTTGACATGAAACTTATGAGCGCATCATATTCCTCGTATATCTCTCAGGGAGAAATTATATATTTATAAAGATTTCATAACACGAAACAAGGCTAAAATACCAGAGCAAGAAAAAACTTTGAAAGCAGGTATGCATCAACATATTGTCCTTTCAAAAACACGATCATTCGATTTATGATTGCTTGACAATTTTGGTCCTCTCTTCCTACACAGCTCATATGAAGAAATGACTTTGAAGACATGATTGTTCGACAATTTCCATCACCCTTAAACACATAAGCATTCGTTTCATTTTGGTATTATTTATCTTTCTTCCTTCTCCATCAAATATTTATTGCAATTCCTATGAAGCTTTCCTAGTAATATGAACTCACAATTATTTAAAACAAGGATAAAAATGGAGCACTATCATGATGGTGATCAATTGAGTGGATATAACATTCGTCCATGCATTCTCTCTCGGGATATTTGTCAAGGTAATTGTCTAATTTTTGACACTACATCACACCCACAAAGGCTCTATATATGTCCCGATCGCCAACTCAGACAAGATCCAATAATACACGGAATAAACAATCACACTCATTGAAGTGACAAGATCAGAAACAACGAGGGTCTAAGAACCACCATAACTTGAAGGAATGTAACTGCTCACGATTGGTCTACTTAAGCCAGGAAACTATAGATCTTCTTCGTTGTAACCAGCTGGGTCGAGAAAAATATGGAATGCGAAAACAAATTTATGTAGACATATGCACTTATGTTAGTCAAACCGAAAGATTCGGTAACTCCCGTGCTGTTAAAACAAATTATGCAGCTAGAACCACAAGAGACAATAAGTGAACTTACAGATGTTTGCGCTTGTCCATGAAGCTGACAGGTTTGGAAGTGTATCCACAGGCAATGAAGTCGAGCGTTTCTCCGATAAGAGGCCAACCCGAGCTGCCTTTCGGAATCCCGCGCCTCTCATATATCTTGTTCTTCGCTGATTTATGTCGATACCAACACACCGTAAGAACAGCCACCAGAAACCAAGTTCCCCAAATCCACTGCATCTCGTCCCCAACCCGACAATCAGGGAATGGCAAAACAAGCCGCTTCAATTTTGACTGGGCAGAAACACCCTCATTCTGCTCGGCCTTTCAGTTTCTCTCGATACTTGACTGTAACCTGTAAACACGATATCAATGCAGTAAGATGGAAACTTTAATAGAATGTGCCAAAATTTTCTATATATTTCGATACGTCATGGAGATTTTGCATAATCTTGAGAGATAAAACCAACAGAATTATTTTAATTATCTCTAATATAGGAGGACATCCTAGAGAAATTATCCTAATCATCTCTAACAAGCGCCCGACATCTCCCGAATATCACCAGACTAATTGCATATGAAACAGGTTTATTTCACTACTTTTAACACTTTAAAAAAAAAAGACTGAAACTCAAGATCTTGCAAAGATCTAAGGATTCAAGATCATCTTTCTCTTAAGGTAAGAATCGCAGTACGAGATCCCGCAACCTATTAACTTCGGTAGGGTGCACGGCTAGGACCCATGCGGGCTCCCGCAGACGAGCACCCCCCCCCTCCCGCAGACGAGCACGCCCGTGCTCGGAAAGCGGCGAGGGGGCCACGCGCGCACGTGCGGGCGCGCTGCCGCTGCCGCTCGCCGCCCACGTTGTCCTACCTCTTTTTTCCTTCCCCCTTTCTTTTCTCCTCTCCCTCCCCGCAAAACTTCCCCCGCATTTCCTCCCTCCTTTTCCCTTCCCGGCGGACCCCCCGCCGGCGACGGCGAGGCTTCGAGTCCGGCTCTCCTCAGCCCCCGCTCCTCCGAAACCATGCCTCTCAGCCACCGACCGGGACGCGGACTGCTAAATCCATTCCTCACGCCCGAAATTCAAAGAACCGCAAAGAAACGAGCGGGAACGTACGTACCTGCCGCTCCCCGCGAGAGCCCGAAACCAGCCCACGCCGGCGATGCTCGCGGGCTCTCCCTCTCCCTCTCCGTCACGGGACCGAGCGAAGGAGGTGTCGGGAAGGAGGAGGGGGACTCTGGGAGGGAGAGTTAAGGAAAGCCGGGAAGCAAGGAGAGCTTCGGACTGCGTGTGAACCAGCAGGACGTGTGCGCTTGCTTGCCTTCTCCTTATACGGGGCTAGGCTAGGCTGTTAGCATCGCCCCCCATTATTGCAGAGCACGTGGATTTTCCTTGCCATCGTAGTCACATTCTCCTCTCTCTTTTTTTTTTTCTTTCCCTATTTTAGATTGCTTTGAATATTTTTCCTTTTTTTTGAGATTTTTTTTATCTGGTTCACTTTATCCATGACCCTACTCTCAAATTTTTACTTTTTTTTCAGAGCTTGAAAATTGAAACCTATATTTAAAACTATCCCTCCCCGTTCACAAATAAGAGGATGGCTACTAAGGTAAACCTAGTGATTTTTTTTTTTTTTGCATTCTTACAGCGTGAAAAGAAAAAGGGAAAAAAATTATTTATTACGTCGAAACGGGGAAAAGGTAGAATTTTTTTAGCTTTCGATATTAGATATAAATATATGATTTAATATTTAATTCTTGTAACAAAAACATACGTGAAATGCAGTGAGAGAGATGCTTCGAATTGAACATGAATAGATCGGCACGATAAAGGTCTGTGACGGTTGAAATCTGAATACAGTGAGAGATGGCGACCCCATTCTGCAGGAGAGAACCAGTTATGCGAAAGCAATTATTTGGTATGGGTCACGTGGCATGCACGTGATAAGATGATGTGTATGAGATCTACTTAGAGGGTAGCTCGATCGATCGATTTCGAAACAGTGCGAGCCAAAAAAAAGGGTGTGGAAAAAGGCCCGCGCCATTGTTCCGTGATATGGATACGAGCCTTTTAATACGGCTTTATATGGATCTAATTTTCTTTTATGATTAGAAGGCGGTCTATCATGTAACAATGTTTTATTAATATCAAAATTTCAAAAGAACTGTATTAAAAAAACTATGATGGGTCCCACCATATTTTTATGAATTTTTAAATTAATCATTTAGATGATAAGGGCGGGATTAATTATTGGGCTGGGCCTACGCTGGGGATTTGGACGTGTTTCTAGAAAGACAGCACAAGAAGATAAAACAACCATTTGGGTCTTGATCCCATGCTCGAATGATCCTGGCCGTTCGATGCGGCCTTGGAAAAATGAGTTGAAAATTGGAAATTATTTGATAAATGATTATGATCAAATCATGTGAATTTGATTGAAAACAGTTCGTTTGAATTAACCCCACATATATATATATATATATTTGAAGAAATGAAAAAAGATCGAATGTCAAATTGAATCTGAGCACCGAAATCGAGCGTACTTCATTGACGGACCCCGAGCGGGAGCTCGTGTGTGCGATTTTCTCCTTTAAGTTCTTGGATCAGGTCGTCCTTGTCCTTAATTTATCTCAGTATAAGACTTTTCGAGATTTGGCATTCAAGCTCAAGCTCCAACTCGAGTCACTAGAGGGCAAGATCCAACCCGTTTAAGTACGCAGGACTTCAAATTGGACCCATGCAATGATGGATAGGTTTAGGATGACATTGAACGACCAAATTAAAGACATTGCAAAATCCTTTTCTTTATTTATATTTAGGGAAAAAAAGCTATCGAGAACCCTAAATTATATCTATCATGATACATTTATCCTAAATTTTTTTTTGCGAGACAAAAATCCCAAACTATGGCCATTGCGACACATTTAAACTTATTTTGTAACGTTAAAAATCTCAAATTTGTACTTATGTAACACATTTATCCTTCATCAAAGTTTTCGTCTAATGATTTGTCAATTGCTTGCTTTCAAGGTGCCGATTGACAGAATCTTGACAGACAAGTATAAGTTTGGAATTTTTGATATTACGTGAAAACGTTTAGGATAAATGTGTTACAATTAGGAGTGAGCATGGTTCTAGATTCTATCCTAAAACTTAAGAACTTGATTAGTGAGAATTTGTAGGTTTCAGGTTTCAAGGTGCATGGGTAAGTTCCGGGTTCAAAAAATTGAGGTATCTATTTCGACGGATAGGTTACAGTTTCTAGGTACGTGGAACCTAGAACTTGGAATCTAAACAAGTTTTTATTTTTTCTTGGTCTATGTCTTTACGTGATCCTGTGGTGTTTCATGGCGTTAAATGATGAGTTTATAATCCGGAACCACTAGCCTGAGCTTTCATTTTATGGTTTGTTAATGCTTTTCTATTCTTCGTGTGTCTAAATAAAAGTTGTGATTAGTGGATAATAGCAACAAATGGTAGTTATTAAATGCGATGATTCATTGTAATTATTTAATTAATAATAGAGGTGGAACCTGGGTAGATCCTGGAACCAACCCGGAACTTGCAATAGGATAGGTTTCAAATTTAAAAAAATCGAGGAACCTATTCTCATGGATAGGTTCCATATGGAACCTGTGCGGAAAATGAAATCACTTATTTCTAGTATCGATTCACACAATGATTTTTCATTTTAATTATATTTATTTGAATCGTAATGTTAGGAAAATTAGTCTTTTGTATTCTCTTTGACGAATGACGAGCTTGTTCAGTATTGTTGGCTTCATTTTTGTTTTGTTTAACTAGAAATAAAATAAAAAAAAGAAGAACTTGTTAGATCCTGTAATCTACTCCGACGGAACCTATGACAGGGTAAGCTTCGGATTTTAAGTTCTGACAGGTGAATTTTAAGTTCTAAATAATGAAGAATCTGTATTCGAAAGTAGGTTCCAGATTCTAAACGTAACTTGTAAAAAATCTGAAATCGCTCGCTCTTAATCACAACAGTACAGTTAAAAATTTTTGGCGGCTCCTTACCAAAAACAAAAAAAAAAATTTTGGCGGCTCTTACGTCGGCCAATCCCGCGAGCTGCTTCCCTGCGTCTCCTCCTTGATTGGGCGGCGCTCCAAACGGATTCGCCCATCCGACACGTCGCACGGTTGGGGACGAAAAGTCAAAATCGTCGTAGTTTGACTTTGCACTCCGCCTCCACATCATCATCGTCTTCCTCTGTCCCCGGGAAAGTACAGTTTCATTTGCCCTCTCTCTCTCTCTCGCAGCATCGAATCGAGGACATCGCCTGGTGGTCGTACGAGGATGTCGTCGGTGCCGTTCGAGTACGAGGTGAGCCACAGCAGGGTGAGGACGAACGGGATATGGATGCACGTGGCGGAGAAAGGGAAGGGGCCCCACCTGGTGCTCCTCCTCCACGGCTTCCCGGAGACGTGGTACGCCTGGCGCCACCAGATGGTCTCCCTCGCCGCCGCCGGCTTCCGCGCCGTCGCCCCCGACCTCCGTGGCTACGGCGACTCCGACTCTCCTCTCAGCCCCACCGCCTACACCATCCCCCACCTGGTCGGCGACCTCGTCGGCCTCCTCGACCACCTCGGTCATCGCCAGGTTCGCCACGTTCCATTTCCCCGCCTCCCCCTCCTCCTCCTGGTGACTGCTGAACCGAATTCTCGCCGCGGCCCTGCAAAAAGTTGCAAAATTTTGTCAGTTGATCTGTTGACCCGATGCTCCGAATATACTCATGAACAGAACTTTTCACATAGAGCTTCAGGAAGCATCTCATATAGTAACTAAAATTGGTAGGTGAATTTGAAAATTTGAAACTGTGGGGTATTGCAAGCAAACAACCATATCAATTAGCAAATAGCAAAATTTTGTATTTTTCTGGGCAGATTTGAATTATCAAGTGCTTTAAGGGCAATCTTGCTGCTGTCCTATGTAGAAAACTCTGATGATTACGATGAGCAATTACCGTTATACGAAAAGAACCAATGCTCCCCGCTGAGATGCAATCTATAAATGACATGGACATATCAAGACACACGGCTTCGGTGTTCTTGGTTGGTATGTTGTAAGTCGTGCTCTAAATTTAGGGACGCAATTGTGTGGTTTGGTCAGGCATTTGTGGTGGGGCATGACTGGGGAGCAGTTGCAGGATGGTTCCTGAGCTTGTTCAGGCCTGATTTGGTGAAGGGCCTGGTTGCTCTCTCTTCTCCCTATTCCCCCAGATCTCCAGGAATCAGAATTCTTGATTCGTACAAGCCACTTGGAGATGGTTTCTTCATCACTCAATTTCAGGTACTTTTTTCGCTTTTCGCCGCAAAAACGGAGTCTGAGTTGCTCGCACCCAACTTGGGTTCTGTTCAACTCTGCTCGTGGCGACTTTGCATCAATCTTGAGCTATGAGCTATTAGCTCAGTTGTTGTTGATTGATGTTCATTCAGTTTCACTTGTGTTTGGCATGGCTGAGTCCGAAGCTTGATTCTGAGTCATGCACTAGATTTTGATGTAGCCAGTCACTGAAGCATGTTAGGATGAGTATATCAACGTGTAGAAGTGTTCTGAATGTTGTGGTTCTGGTTCAGGCTTTAGCTCAGACGATAAGTGAACAAATTACAGAACTGCCTCAAAGTCAAGCATGTCAAGTACTTCACTCCACCGAGCTTTGAAATGAAATGTAATTGAGTTCATATGATGATTTAGAAAATATTGGCTTTCTAAGCCAGTGTAGATCCTAATAGTTCATTACACTGGTTTATAGGTCAGACCAATGTAATTCATGGACACTTTGTCCGCGTTTTCCAGTAATCATTAGATAGAGTCATGAACAAAGTCAGCTTCAGCGTATAAATCGCTTAGAATTGCCTTAAATATGAGCATGGCACAAATTTTTGATTGGCAACACAACTACTTTGTGAGTAATTGAGTATCATTATCCTCAGTCACTCTTCAAGTTCATTGATGTTGCTCTGCCACATGCTGTTGGATACAACAGAAGCCGGGAAGAGCGGAGCAGGCGTTTGCGAGATATGACTATTTGACGGTGATGAAGAAGCTGCTCTTGCACAACAAAAAGGAGATACTAATTGCTCCTCCTGGAATGGAGATCATTGACTTCATGGAAACTCCGGCCACATTGCCCCCCTGGATTACCGAAGAAGATTTGCAGGTCTATGCTGACAAGTTTCAGGAGTCGGGTTTCACTGGCCCTCTCAACTACTACCGAGCTATGGACTTGTGAGTATCTAAAATCTCTCTCTCTCTCTCTCTCTCTCTCTCTCTCCACAAATACTTTTTCACAGAAAGAACCGCGACTCGACCATGCGTCAGTTGGCTTTGTTAAGAGACCCATCCGCTATCATTTTGGTCAACTGCATATCTAAAAAATCTACCTCATTCAGTAAAATTTTGTCGACATGGGAGATGAGTTCAGCTGTGTGTTTAATGGAAGCAGGAATTGGGAGCTTCTTGGGCCGTGGGATGGGGCAAAAATCACAGTGCCTACCAAGTTCATAGTCGGCAACAAGGAGCATGGTTTCGAGTCGGTTGGTACCAATGAGTACATTAAAGGAAAGATATTCAAGAACCTCGTTCCCAATCTTGAAGTCGTCATTCTAGATGGGCACCGTTTCATCCACGAGGAGAGAGCGCAACAAGTTTGCGACGAAATTCTCAGCTTCTTTCATAAACTTTCTGTTGAATAGCTACTTTGATTGGTCTTGATCATACTGCAGAAAGTTTCTCAATGTGCCATTACCTCCCCCACTTTCTCTCCACTGTGCAGTGTACTCGCCAATGTCAGTTAAACAAAAGAATGAGATTGTCTTCATAGTCATGTGCTTCTTCGTTTTCATGGTCATGTGCTTCTTTGGTCCTTCATGGAAAGCTTCACGCATTTTCTTCCTGATGTCTTCCCTTGCTTCGCTAAACGTTGATCTGGAGCTTTTGGTCTGTAAAGCTCGCAGCTTGTTTATGTTGAGCATCGTGGATTCGCAGGCTGACTGAACTAGCATGGCAAGTTATATTGGGAACCTGAATAATCAATCTTCAAATGCAAACGATTGGAGGTTGGAACACATGCTTTACTAGTTACATGCGAGTTTGAAAGCATGCCGTAGACAATTCGACGGCAGCGATAATGTGCATATATATCTCTATCAGAGATGGAGAAAAATTACATATGAACAAACAATTTGGGGGGGAAAAGCAATCCATTTTCCTATAAATTAATTGAAGAAATGATTTTGTTTTAGATCCTGTACTACCTCCTCATCCATTTGAATATTGAACTAATCTTTTGTTACCTTTAATTTTTTGCCAAACCTCTATCAACGTACACAAAATTACCAAACCTCAAAGGCATTTTCTGCCACCCTTCTGGTTTTTGTAACTATTTAGACTGATAATTCAGCCAAAAAAGAAGAAAGTGCAGACTAAGGTAGGTCTGTATATCCGTGTCAATTAAATTAAATGCCATTATTTCATTGAATCTTTTGAAGAGGAAACTTTATTACATTCACAAAAAAATTGAAAGAAATCACACCACAGCATATCTTGTGTACATCAATCACAAGCAGTTAAACAATGAAATATGCCCATAGATCATAAGAAAGAGAAGAATCACATCAAATTTCATCAGAACACCATTATGTGCTTGGTTTTAACTGTTGATCTTCCTGCAGATCTTTCCGATCTCAACCCTCATTCCTGTCAATGGCAAGAGATTACCCATCTTGACCATTGAAGCTGCAAATTGCTGCAAGAAGACTTTGTTGTCCTCTGCGTATTTCTTCACCAGCACCATTGATTGCTCGTTACTAGTGAAGAGCACTTGGTAAGAGCTCAGCAGGCCCTTGTAAGCCAGCAAGTTATTGAAGTAGCTGTTATCGAATGCAGTCGGAGTGACGTTGTCCAAGAAGAACAGGTTCTGATTACCGCCCGATCTCAGGCAAGTGGCACGGAGTTGGGAAGCGTATGACTGGTTGAGCATGGAGTCTGGTTGACTGTTCCCTGACTGGCTGTAGAGCCTCCGTCTGAAGCTGGTGCATCTTGCATTGCCAATGGTGTGGCATCCTGTACAGCAAGAAAAATCATGTATCAGACACTCGCACTTGCATAATATGACTCTACAAATGCTTAAACTGTTGCTGACTCTAACTGATAATATGAACATATAAAATTTGCCAGTGATTTCATGAAATGACCCACTGTCTCTCTTGATTAAGTATGATACAATGATGCTGCATTAGGAGTTCTATTATTTGCACCACAGAAATTCGTTCGACCAGGTCAACAAGAAAATTGCTGCATCATATAGATAGTTTCCCTTTTGTCGGAAACGTCAGATAGAAGAGGCTTCAAGATTCTACCCAGAAGCAAGAGTAGATCGTTATAGGTTAGCTTCGAATATTACCCGATAATGCGACGAGATCAATAATATCAAGTCCCTGTCTGTTGAACTTGTTCAGGAGGATCGGGAAAGTGTCATTTGGGGCGGGGATCTCAAGGTTGAACTCCGTCAACGACCAAGACCATAAACTACAAACGATTGACTGATTACCTCAATGCTTATTCGAACAGGACCTGAATCGAGCCGTCTATGTATCATGGTCTCTCGTCGTGGCTGTCAATGTCTATCAAGAACTCATTTGGCTTGTATATTGCACTTCTTTTTCTTGATGTACAACTTTTGTAAGCATTCTGAAGTTATGAAATTAGCTTGATGACTAGTGGCGACTTGGTGAAAGAAGGGCTTTAACCAACGGAATAGGGAAAGAGAGGAGCTAACAAAGAGCGACGCAACGCTTTATTTTGAACTACCTTCTTTCAACTTCATTGGAATTCGCTGTATTGAAGTCGGAGTAAACCACAGATCAAAAAGCATCATTGACAATGCCAAAATATCTCGAATCGTTTTCTGTTTCCATCATGCACTTCAAAAGAATTCTCGATTCCGATTTTTTAGGTTAGTTCAATTACTGCGGGGGGCGAACAAATGCATTTGTAGTACCATCTACGAGGTTTTTGCTACCATGAGAGTAAATAGTGTACATACGTTTAAATATGTTAGGCTCTTAGAAAATAATTCTTTCGGCATTCTTCAGTTTCTTCTCATATTTCCAAAGCATTCCTACCATTCTTACCATAAATAACCCGGAAACCAAGTGGATAAAAGCCCAAGAGAAGTCATGGTGAAGAAGATTCAATTTGTTCATGTAAGAGACATCGTCCAAATCATATTCTAAATTAAAACATTCCAGGGGTATTGTCGAAAAATTCTTCCTTTGGAGGACAGAAAATCTGGAGATAATTCTTAACCAAAAAACAGAAAATCTGGAGATAATTGTTTTCTTTCGGTTCAATCTGAAAAATAGTTGAGGTCATAGCTTTACTTAAGCTTCTGGAAAAAGCAAGGAAGATATGTTCAATCATGCATATCTTACTTGGATAAATTAATTCCCGGTTTGGTTTTTCAGGTCCCTCGGCTTGTTTGGTTCACTTTCAGTGACATTCATTGAATTCTCTAACACGGACGAGAGCAGAAGACAGTATTTTATATGATTGATATGCCACTTGACGTTACCGATCAATCAAAAGTGAGATGTGTAATATATGGCACCAAAAAGGATGAGATTTATTGCCCACCGGCAATGGTAATTTGTTGGTTACACTATGTCGTCACTTCAAATGGTGTATCCATCGCATAAAATACTTACTCAGAGAGCGGACCATCTTGTTGTTACAGGAAGAGCATATTAACAGAGCTGTACATTTGAACGCGAAGAGCATGGAATGGAAGAGACAGAGTTTGAACAAACTCAGAGATACAAACTCAGGCATAATGCTAGAGTTTTGTGATGAGAAAAGATAATGACAGAGCATTAACTTTGTATTACTAAGAGAAGAAAAACAGGTCACACAATATACAAATTTGTGTACTCAGTGCTTACGGTTAAAACGAACCATATGTCTTTCCACTTGATTTCTTTGCTGCATAGTCATAATCTGGTGGTTGTTCCCAAGAGGCTTGATTAGTGAAGGCACTGTTTATTTCCTCAGCTCGCGAATAGCTGCTCCTCCCGCCGCTCACCTTTTAAATAAGTTCCAGATTATACATCAATGAGAAAATAAGCATACAAAATGAGAGTCCCTCAAAGTTGACGATCATTTGCTAGCTGAACTTATAATTTTGTTTTTGAACTATAGAAATGGTTCCTAAAAAGGGAGTGCAATAAAGGCATGACGAGATGAGTTTCTTTTTTTTCCCCTAAAAGGCTTGACAGAACAAGTTAATTGAATTAGCATAAGTAGAACCTACTTACAGTTTCTAGACAAGCAGATAGAATGGTTACACCAGGCAATGCATCAAGTCCACGCTGCAAACAGTGAAGAGGTGCACATATCAACTTATTTCCACGGTTAGTAAACTATGACGTAACATACAAGGCCATCTAATCTTTAAATGCACAAGTTAGACAGCCTACCTGATGTTCCACTCGTATCTTGTAGACAAACCCTCCAATGCAGAGCAAAGTTGACAAAATGATGCATCTGATCAATGACAAATCATTCAGAATTAATTTAAGAAAAGAAACACATATCACAAGATCACATTTTAGTGATTAGAAAGACATAAAACCTAGCATCACGATCTAGAAATGTTTAAGCTACAATCTACCTCAAGGATGAAGTAATCCACAAAAATATGCCGCACTTCTATTATTTGCGACGTATGTTGGCTACATGGCAGAAAAGGGACAAAGGCAAAGGGAAAAAAATCCCACCATGTATGTCACAACCTTAGGTTCTCTATTTAGCACCTCTTGGTAGTTAAATAGATATTACTGACTGACAGCACATGGAAACAATATCAAAGTAATAGTACATGCAAGATAGGATCCCAAATACAGCCCATCCTCTCATAGCATCTCCTCCTGTGTCCTGCCTATGCTCTGCAGAATTTTGAACAACCAACCGAACAAAATCAGTTAAATGGCAAGTCATTAACTGAATATGCATGGTAAAACCCACTCAAGCAAGTGAGAGAATAAGAGGCGTGTCCCATTGAATGAGCTCACCACATATTTTGGAAAGTGTAAAATGAACAGGCTCATAACCGTCCACAGGCACTGTGATCCCAACTTCATATGGAGAATCATGGGGTGTCTCACCTGAAAAGTTAGAAACATGCAAGTCATAAACATGATAATTGCTAAATATGTTATTACTAAATCAGCAGTTCAGGATAAGATCTTATCCATACATCTCCAGTTCAAAATTAGAGTCGTTGGAGACAAAGTTGTAGGATATCTGCCTGTCATCGCTGATCCAGATAACTCGACATCCAATCCGTTTTCTGGGAAAACCTAAGAAAATTATGCGATTTTAAAGCAAATAGATAGCTGATTCAATGCACAGTGGTAAGGTCTTTAAGTAAGGATGAAGTACCTTGACAATAGGTTTTTGCACCAAATTGGAGTGGGAACTGATAGCAGTCATGTAGAGGGCTACATGGGCTTGCTCTGTCTTAAAACTGCAAAAGGTAACCCATGGAACTATTGTTGGGATGATCATGACTAGCATATTTTGGTTAACGTGGAAAACTAAGCTGTTTATACTTATTGAGTAAGAAAAGTTGAGGAACAATAGTACTTTAGTTAAATAAAAACATACATTGCCTACCTGTAATCAGGGTAAGATTTCTCAAAACCAGGCTGAGTCATGCCATTATAAACCTATGAAGTGCACCACATGCAACTTTCAGTAATTCATACAAATTCTCACACTGTGGCAGGTGGATGAAGGGGTTCTTACAATTTCCCAAGACCGGGGATGAAAACCAACAGTAAAGCCCTCAAACACCCGAGGACCCTGTTTCTCGCATGGAATGGCAAGTTCTACAAGAGCTCTGGAAAAAAGAAAGTAGCCAGTACTCAAGAACAAATCACCGAGGGTACTGCTTAGTAACCATATCAGAGCAAGAGAACAATCTTCCACATGCCTTCGAAAATAACTTTCCACTTCCAGTATTATATTTCTTTCATACTAACCAACAAAAATCATATCTATACGGCCCAACTCCCTAAGCCTCTCAGATCATAAACCAACATCGTCCAGCTGTGCCATCTGGGTGAATCAGTTGCAAAGACTACTAATAGAATAGGTAATGTATATATTGAACTACCAACACCAATATAGCACAAGGTGTGCAAACTCTGTACACATCCTGGAATGGCAGGGGATCAACTCACCTTGCCTCTCTTGCTTTTTGGTAATAAAGTTGAAGATATTGTAAAGATTAAGTATTTCCCATAATGAAGAGATGTAGCCACTAGAAGTCAAGTGATAAAGTACTGCAACTCTTTCTAAGAGGGCAAAGGTACAAAAAAAGGCCTTCAAAATATCTTTCAATTTGTGGTTGATCAAAGGATCCGTCAAATCAGTTTCTTGCTAGCTAGCTTTATACTTGAGGTTTGTAGCATTTGCTTGCTCCAGATAAACCATAGACATCACACCTCAGCAAGAAAACAGAACAAAGTTCTTATGAATCTTGAAGATTCAAAGAGGCAGGTTTTTCAGCAACCATAGACTTGCTCTTGGTTCTCGCACCATTTAGGAAAAGAAAACAACATTTCCACATAAATGCATATTTGGGAGATAGATTTTGTGGAGCATGGAACTTTTATACAGAAATGCTATAACCAAGACCCCAATCTAAAAAATGATACAAGAAAAAGGGTAATGTGTTGATCACCTGCATGCAGACTCATAGGTCACATTGCATATGCATCCAAGTTCACCTGTCGTAAGACACCCGATTGCTTAGCATATCCCAACTCTATTTGCAGTCAATCCTCAGCAACCAAAGTACTCCGAAGTGTTTTCGTAGAAGAATTTGCCAAGTGTTTTGCACACAAAACTAGTTTACATCAATGAAATACAAGTTTGAACTTTAAACCATGCTCAGAAATATTCACACACCGAGTAGGCCATGCACATTACTCATGTACAAGCCAAGACATTAACTTGAGCTTTCACAAACCTTTGCATTGGCTTTTTGAACAACTCCCGCAAATTATATTCACCTGAAATTAAACAGAAGAAAAAGGCAATTTGATGTTTCTTTCATGTAACTAAACAAATGGAAAGGGACAGAATGGGGTAGGTAAAGTGAGCTCCTACTCCATTCGGTTACCCACCCCATTTGGTTGGGCTTGTTCTGTGACCATTCCAGGCATCAGAATAGCTTATTTTGTAGATTTTACAGCACAAAAGGAGGTTTGAAGGTTTACCAACCTGAGCCGTCCGTCCCAATTTGTCATGGCTCTTTTCACAATTTCTCAGGTCACCATCGTAAAAGCGCTGCAAATTTGGAGAAGACATCAATATAGCTTGAGATTATGGGGGGAAATAAAGATGCACAGGGAACTTCTAAAGGGAATAATCACAGTGATTGTGGATACTTCCCATCATTAGAGGTCATCTTAGGCTAACGAGTGCTAAAAAGTTGACCATATTATGAGCAGAAACGTAGTGGGGAGTAAGGTGACATCTAGTTAACTTGAGATAGCAAAGTTCTATTCACCATAATCAAGCTTAGATGAAAAGCTCACAAAAGAACTGTGCAACATAAGAGAGAGCATACTTGAACAAAATCGATGTGTCCCGAACCAGCAGTAAAGTAATTGAACTTATCAAATCGGCCAAAATCCACAAAGCCCTGTGATGTTATAAGATAAGCAGCTGATCATTACCCCAGTGATAGAATGTTATGAGTATTGAGTATATCATGGAGATGAACTTTGCCCTCAAAGAATGCGAAGTTTTGCTAAAACTACATGTAAGGTGTAACATGCATTCTTTTGCGATGATAAATGTACTCTCTGACATTCAATCTGTTAATGGTTGTAATTAGACCCATCCCTTACTAATTTGGACAATCAATTGACTAAAAGCACCTCAGCAGGAAATAATAGTACATTTGAAGCACAGTAGTATTTACAGTCATTTGCCTTAATTTGTTGATTCTACAAGGAAAAAATGACCATACTCTGGTTTACCATAATAACAAAAGCATTAGCTGAAACATTCATCCGTAGTACGTGAAGATGGCCAGTATGTGAACTTCAAGTTAAGCAGAATACCAAATTGGACCGAGTCTCCACATCTTTGCAAAACCGGACCACCAAGTCTGCTTCCTGCATCGAGCGAAAAAAAAAAAAAACACAAAAAAAGACGGTCGATGCAATATCTTGGCCATTGAAAAACATGCCCATGAAATTGAACATGACAGCAAGATTACCTTCCCCTCGTATTCAAAGAAATGGCCAATCCAGCTACTCTAAATCAACAACTAAGGAAAAACAGCTTCGCTGTACTGCAGCATTCAAAGGATGCCGCCGATGCCAGCATTCAGATTCCATTACGAACTAGAATCATCAGTACAATGACCAAAAACACATTGCCTACTGAACGTAAGCCGTTAGATGAACGTAAGTTGGACTTTGGCCAAAGCTTAAAGCATGAAAATATGCAATTGGAGAGGCAAAAGAGGCCTAAAAGATTTGAACTTAAAACCTGGTTGCTCTAATACCACGTGAGATTTTGTGATGCCAGTGTCTACTTTTCTAAAAGCTTTAAGCTACTAGACGTTTTCAACTAGATAAACCATCACACGCCATAAGTGGAACAAAGAAAGCTGCACCCACTATTGCCCAGTGCCCAATCTCAAATTTTTGCGCCAAACTCTTTCGCAACGACCGAAGAAGAAGGATACGAAATCAACGAGGCGGCTGGAATTATCGAGCGCGTAGCAGCTGGTGCTCGGCACGGCAACGGAAGCAGCTCCAATCGCTCGCGAAACAACCACAACTGCGACAAGCAACAGACACGGCGGTTAAGAAACGGGTGGGGCATCAGACAAGAGCTCGAAAACAACGGAGCTCATCAAGAACGCAAACGACACCGGGGGGGGCGTGTCCCCCACATGCAATCGCGACGCGCAAGCGCGACAGAGGACGGGCGGCGAGCCTCGAAGGCTCCATCATTGTCGGCGCGAACCGGAAGGTCCCGAACCTCCCACTCGGGGTTGCGTCCCGGATCGACGGCGAGAAAGGCCCAATGATCAAGCCGGCATCCGGAGATTTTCCCCGATTCGAGGATTTTCCTGGTTCAAAGCGAGGGAGAAAACGACGCCGCCGCGATCGTCTTCCTCAACTTCGCTCCGAATCGTTCGTCCCCCGCAAACAATCAAATTCCAATGGAGGAATCGGAGCAGTCAAAGAGGCCGGAGCTGATCTCGGGAGGAGCCTACGCCGCGTCGGTTGATAAAATAGCAACAGTGAACTTGGAAAATATGACATTATTCCTGAATTTCTGCTCGGCATGCAATGTCATTCCATGAACTCTTGACTTGTTCGATATGGTCTTGAGTTAAAATGTTCGGTCTGATTCCTAGACTATATGAAAATTTTCAATGTTGTTCTTCTGTTAACTCGGGTTAATGAAATCTACTTACGTGAGTTTCAATCTATTAAGCTTGAAGAAATAAAAAAAAAAGGTTTGTATATAAATTATCTAAGTAAGATATTCATCTCAAATTAGAATATTATGATTCGCATTATTAAATAGCACCGGATATGTTAATGTCCTTACTTCTTTTGTCCTCCTCTAAAGTAGAAATATGGACATATTGGCTTATCATCTTTAAGAATCCAACTCTGCATACAATATTTCTTATCATCAAATTACGTTTACCAATAATTTATGAATTATATTAAATAAATTAAAGGTTTAGAAACGATACCGTACACTGTCAAGCCTTTTCTTGAACCATTCTTGTGTTGGGTTCTCGTTATGATCTAAAGTTTATGGATTCTTTGCGTCATTTTTTCTTGTCGGTTAAATGGAATAAAGGAGGATTGATTGGGTCCATAATAGCCGGCATATACTTTCACTCATTATTGAGAATAACGAATACAAAATCATGACTACTTTCTCTTTACCAAAAAAAAAAAAATCATGACTACTTTCATATGAATCACATCTTTTCCAATTTTTTATCCAAGTTCAGTCCCCATCGTTAAAGTCCATGAATTTTTAATCAAAACCAATTTTAATTAAAAACCCTTTTTTGATCCAGGGGGTTGCAGAAACTCCAAACCCTTAATTAATTGACACAGCAATGAGGGTGTAATAATCCCAACCTAAGTGGTTATGCCACGAGTCTGCTTGATTGAAGAAGCTTGTACAACTGAAGAGAACACCAATCAAGACAACTCATGAAGAAAGAGAATCAAGCTTTATTTTAACTGAGGAAGACTAATTAAACCCACAATTATTTGACATGTAAATGAGACTTCTACAAGATGATCATGCCCTTTTTCTAACTTGTATTCATTCCTCTATAGGCTAAAACATTATTGGAATGAGATCTGTCACTAATAAAGTTCTTGGTGCTGTTCATGCTCATTCTTGGGTTTCTGCAGTGGCCCAAACTTCACGTTCAGATCATCAACGACTTGCCAGGAGGGAGCCGTGCTCACCGTGCACTGCAAATTGGGAGACGACGACGTCGGCGTTCATCAGATCCGACCCGGCGCAACCTGGGAATTCGCGTTCCGGCCCAAAAAACGCTGTTCTTCTGCAGTTTCCAGTGGCCGGGTCACCTTCACTACTTTGACACATAAACGAAGAGGATAGATTTATACCGGCGCGAGAAACACTGCCCGTGGCACATACACCCGAGCGGTCCGTGCTTGAAAGACGGTGTGAGAGCTGGAAACCTCCACGTCGAGTGTGGGGTTCTGCGCTATGCAAGTGTCGAGGAAATAATTGACGAGGATCTCTTCGTCCACCAGTCCTCCATCGAGTCCGAGGGCTTCCGCAGCCTCGCTGAGGGCGAGATCGTTGAGTTCCAGATCGAGTGCGACTCGTTATCCTTATCAATTACAAGACAGTCGAGGATTCTTTCCTTTGTTTATTTTCGGTCGTCCAACGTCGGTGAATGAAGCGACGGTTACATGTTCTGTTCATCTGCATTTGCTTATGTTCGAAAAGGGTTCAGTCTTTCAGATATGAAGGTAGGTAGATTTTTTGCAATCTTGAAATCATTGTCAATGATTTTCGAAATTTTGCATTTGATGGAGACGTTTCAGCTGCTTGGTCTGGTGTCTTCTTCATCCTGGTTTGTGTCTTCTTCGACCCAAAGGATCCTTAGCTATGGTGGGGGTGGTTACGGAAGGGAGGCTACGGTGGCGGAGGGGGAGGAAGGTATGGAGGAAGAGGAGGAGGTGGCTGCGGCCGAGGCCAGGGCGGAAGCTGTTGTAACTTAACACATTAATTTAAAATTAAAATACGAAACACGTAATCCAACCCGCCCGACCTGAACAGATTATGCGGTTATATGTTGTTTAGTCTTATCTCGAGTCAGGCCAAGTACACATGTTCATTATGTCGGGTCAGGTTTCATGAAAACCCGATCCGACCCATTGATATCTTTATGTGGCACTGGTAGAGCTGTGCGATGGTGTCGTCAAGGAGATGGACTGCTTGAGAAGAGGCTATAGTTCTTCGATTTGACTTCCACGTTTCGTCGCGTATATAACTTTTGAGGATTTGTACAAGGATCACGCTAGCTCCTGATATTCAAACAAGTGTTTATTCAAACACATATGTACAAAAAGATGAAGCTGAATTATCCGGTTATAGATAAGAAAAATGTTAGCAAATTAATTTTTTTTTCTAATTTAAGAGCACACGTGCGGTGTATAGCTAGCAATTCTGATTAGATTCATTGTGATTTGATGATGTGATCTGATGAAAGTGGCATATTTTTTTGTTAAATCATTACACACTCAATAGACATATGCTACAAATTAAATCATGGCATTTTTCAAGTAACGACGAAGAAACAAATAGTTATGCTAACTGTTCATGAACACTTTTGCCAAGAGGCATTATGCTGGCCGTTCATTGCAAATCCACACGAGATGATCTCAGCTTTCATCACATCTCTCCTAATGGCATTTGGAAATTCGCATTCCAACCCGATTTTTCGGTTCAACGCTCTTCCTTGACAGCTCTAAGTGGCCGGGCCATTTTCACACGTCGATATATACAAACAGTCGAGAGATTTAGACCGACACGCAAAACATTGTTCTTGGACCATATATTCAGATGCAGCGTGTTCAAATAAGAAGTACTGTGAACCCGGGAACTCTTGAGATCGCTTGAGAAAGGATCTGTGCTATGAGGTATCAAGAGAAAGCAAAAGACAACCAGACAACGGAAAACAAGATCGGAATAAAGATGGCATGGCTGAGAGGATATGGCATCCTCCCCCTCGAGATGAAATAATGATGGTTGCCTCTAAACTTTCAGTATGGTTCGTGAAACCTTAAACTGCTGTTAACTTCTGATGTCTGCCGCAAACCACCGACTGCTGTTACCAATATGAATGCAGACAGACTTTTAGCAAAGTTCTTGTTTTGACCCCCCTGTTCCTCAGTCGATTTTGACAATGCTTTTAATCTCTGAGAACTCCTGTTGGAGCATCGAAGTAGCCACCGAACACGGGCAAGCTGGTCACGCAAACCCCGAGGAGAGATGCATCGCTAGTATCAAAATTGAATGAAGAAGCAAAGAAAACTATTCTATGTTCTAACTTGAAAAGGGAAACTTCCGTAATGACATGAGGACATCTCTAAGAATGCAAGAACTTATGCAACAAACGAATGCACCGACATTTCGCCACCACCTCGAGCACCCTTCGCAGCAAGCTTGTGTCCATTTAAGAAATGGAATTGCTATGCAAGACTCACCTACACTGTCAATGCATTAAAGCAATCCAAAAGTTCATTGCAGCGGCCCGGACAAACACAGGACAATAGTATGTGAGCAAGGCAAAAAAGAAAAGCCAACATCCAGGGATATCCCACGCACGGCCAATACAAAGTTCCAACCAACGAGGACCATTAGCACCAAACTGAAGGATCAACTCATAGTTTCTGCCATACATCAGCGCAGAGAATCATATGACTATCAAGCCACACCATCAGATACAATTCTGAAATAGCCAGCACAGTCAAATGACTTGAAGCATGGGAAATGGAAAGATCCACCACATCCACAAACACAAACTTGCGAATTTGCAAAAGGACATGGAGACCAACCCGAAACACTGTGCAGAGTTCCCCTTATATGTGACTCCTGTAAATCTAAAACATTCATCTTATTGCCATCATCCCATCGCAATTTGCCAACAAAAAGCTGTACAACAAAACTCGCAAAGTGCAAATATCTGCAGACAGAAAGAGGACAAACATTACAACCCAACCCAGTCATTCAAAAAGATGGATAGTTTGATATACATCTTGAGATGAGATAGACCTAACACTTCTGCATCTTCGTTTCATTCATCATCCTAGTTGATCATGACAAAGGAGAGGCACTTCAGGTCAGCCACTCAAAAGGATCGGCTATATGAAGATTTGGACTATACTTTGAATCGGAGCAAGTGCATGGAGGATAAGGCTGATGGCTACCAAAGGCTCTTATCAATGTCAATTGTCACGCACACTTCTCTTTACTCATTAAGAGCAGGATCCAGCAAGAAGGATGAACTTAAAAATCGAACTTGCTGATTCTTGCATAAAAGTAAATCAAATAGTGAGCCTTGGCTCCATCAATTTAGTTGTTTCACATTGAGGAAATTGCCGATACTCTTTGCTCTCCCAACCACCTTCAATAATTCAAAGTGCTTTTGTAAAGGAAGAAGCATCATCCTACAAGACAATCTGAAGGCTCCTTTTGAATGTAGATGAACAGGAATCAAGATTGAGAAAATACAGTCTTGTCTGTTCCATCATGATCAATAATTCTCCAGTTGATTTCATCCACCTAAATAGATCCCCTGGAAGATGACAAACTTAGCACATAGTCACGTCACCTCTGTATAAGTGACAAAGTTAAACCCTGAAAAGACACCATTGAAGGTGGAAATGCGTCTTTGGCTGAAACAAGACATGTAATCAATGCTTCCATTTGATGCATCAGCATGAACACTTCATCAGCTGAATGCGTTGTCACCCATTCTTCGTTCGTCCTGCGTAAGAATTCATTGCACCTTCTTCAAAAAGCATTCCTTTTTTGTACATTCTCTAGTTTTATTGACACATTACTGTATAATTGTTGGGAGGCCAGAAGACAAATAGAACACAATTGCCGAATTCAATGTGAAGAATAATGTCCAACAAAACTGTCTACAGGATCAAATATTGGCTGCTTATATAACTTGGAACACGATAAGACTTGTGGTATAAAAACCACATGGCTCAGCTATTAAAATTCCTTGCTTGAAACAAGGAAGAAGTTGATAATACCACTCATTTTACAAAATTCAAGCTTCCCAGAAAAAGGGAGGATCAATGAAGAGAATGAGTCAAGAAATGAACTTACTTTGAGCTAAACAGCGTGCTGTCCCTGCAGTCATTAAAAACCACCTTAATCACTGGGTGAAGATTTAGCTTCGTGGTTAACTCTGGAGGATTGTCCATGTCAAAGCAGTAACCAGTAGACAACCAACAATTTGGATTTAAAAGAACTATTTGAAGAACTGGAGATTTAGTCTTCATATCTCTAACTACTGTACGAAAGGATAGGTCATCCTTTGCACTTTCCAGAATCTGGTTGCTGAACATTCTCTCCAAGGTATATTCCCTGATAGCAAAGTAAAGATAATTCTCTCATGAGTTACAACACGATGCACAGATCCGCCAAAGAAACAGGGGCTTAGTTCATACATATATTTAGAACATGCCAAAGGTGCCTGATCCAAGATCATTGACATTGGTAAGCATACAGAGTTCCATTCTCTCTAACCCAATTTGCTATCTATCTTTACAGGTTAATATTTTCCTCAAATGATGTTGATGACTGCTGATCCTCATAGTTGTACATTTTGCTGTAGGTGGGTCTAAGACAGGGTGGCAATCCTTGATAAAACACAAAAGCACGACTCGAACATGATATGACACCAGAATTTTTACTAAGAAAAACCGCAATATGACACTTCAAGAACATGATTGATACATAACCAACACCAATTGACATGCAAGAATGTCAAACCTAAAAACTTAAATTAATAGGTGGAGAGAAACCACATGCATATAAAGAGCATACAATCCCGTAGATAGTGATACGATATGCTCTAACCCATGTCTTAACAAATTCATTTCAAAAACCAAATTTGAGTAATATTAGACCAGATTTAAGCTATGTTGGCAATGATATGGAAGGAAATGAGCACAATCACACAACTTAGGTTACTTCCCCTAGGTCTGAGCGTATAGGCCTGTGTGCTTACCTTGGGATCTATTGAAGTACATAAATATAGGAAATCATAAAAAAAAATCATATTTGGCATAAAGGAAACTTCAAGTGTTATTTGCTCACTTGCCTGAACAAGTCATTGGATCCCTCAACTGGCAAATCAGTAGATACGCAACATTTATAGAACCTCACTCCATTGTCAAGAGGTGCACAACTGTCGGCACAAGGATAAGCTCCGAGAAGTGCTGAACACCGGGGACACGAAAATTCAACCCACTCGATAGCTGTTGAAATATTGTGAGATTTGGCCATGAAAACATCTCCAAGAAAGCCATTCAGAAAATATCTCTGGCTTGGAGGCAGTTCCAATTCATTTGGGGGATTCAAGTGTCCACACATATCTTTAGATGCATCCCTTGCACGGCCTCCATGCTCATAGCTTAATGAATGACTTGTGTGAAGACAACATCCAGTAACTGATGTCTCATTTTTTGGTGATTCACAATATAAAATAGATCCATCACTATCAGCACCAATAGCATCACATTCAGGGCGATTCTCATCATTAAGATGCATAGACGTCAGTTTTCCTTCATAAACATGCGTCGGCCCAGTTGCATTATTACTTCCAGGATGCATCAGGACTTTACTCCGATCATCATCTTCACCAGCCAAAGGGGGTTGATATTCACAACTTTGGTTTCTTTCATCTTCTGGAAATTCACAATTTAAAAGATCGTCTTTGCAAATAATGACTGCTCTAGATGTCAATAAGCATCTTCCTCTTGAAGGAGCATAAGACCTTGCATACCTAGACACTAGCTTCTCGCTTATACCTCCAAATGAGCAGCAGCAAGCCCCTAACCAGTTGTCAGCTGCCTCTTGCCAATTGATTGATGGTGAGTCAAGAAAGCAGCTGGATGTAAAATGGAAAAAGGGGAAAAAAATCAAAAAATGACAGTTAATACTTTCAAGGCGTCATATCCACCTATATAGACAAGAACATACAATTACCACGAGATTGGATATATCTAAGCAAGTTTCTTCCTTTACTTTTAATCGAGGCAAATTGGATATATCTAAGCAAGATTCTTCCTTTTACTTAATCTGAAAATACACCCGCCACTCGAAATTTGCCACTCTGCGGGCCCTAGCTCTACCATAGTGATGCAGTGGTGCCAGTTCTCACAAGTATTGCGAGACATCTCATGAGTGAGAGATGCGCCTAAGAGAGGTTTGCCTAACTTAAAGCAAGAAAATGGAGCAAAACAAAAATTGAGCACCAAGAAGAACGCCAGCTTAACCTGATGGGACTCCGAGTCAGCTTAGCCGAGCAACTTCTGCAGTAAAAATCGACACTTCCCTTGGAGGACAATTTCTCCACATCTACACCGAACAACATTACCAACACATGTCAATTTCAGCACAGCTTAGTGGCCCGTAAGAGCAAAAACCAAGAAACCGAATCCCTAATCTCACCGGAGTCCATCGAGAGCGGCTTCGGAGCGTCCGGCAACAATGCCTCCCCTCCGTCCTCGGACAAACTCAGCACGGAACGGAGATTAGACATCACGGGGTGATCGACGGGGAGCAGAAGCGCGAGCTTCACCTCGATGTGGTCGTCCAGCGCTCGGAAGCTCACCGGGGAGTCGCCGTCGATGAGGACCCCGGGGATCGGGACCCAAAGCGAGACGTCTCGCCCGGGATCGGTCGCGAAGCTCACGTGGACGGCGGACCGAGCGGGATCCGACCGGACCGCCAGGCCGCCGCCGCATCGGTCGGCCGGGTGCGCGGCGGGGTTGAAGAGGAGGAGCTTGAGGGTCGATTGGTGGGACTGGGCTTCCCACGTGAACCGCCATTTTCTAGGGTTTTGAGCTTCACCGCACATTGCTTCAGTCCCGCGCTTCAAAAGAGCGCGCGCGCACTTTATAGTGGTGCCGGAGGATTTGAGATGGAAGTCCTCGAACTTGCACTATTTGCTCAACGCGGTTTTCGGAACGTGCAATCGAATCCCTAAATTTTTAGAAAACTTCAATTGAGTCCCTCCGTCGACATGTAAATCGTTCGCTATGGAGAAACGCATGATGGTATTGCAATAATCGAAAGCGGTTATCGAATGGAAGGCTGGTGAAAATTCATTCGAACTTGTCTTGCACTATCGTTTCTCCATTTTGCTCGGCGTAACATTTGTAGCGGCGGTGACTTATCCCACGTCGAATTTTGGTTGCAACCGATTTACCCGTCAACTTCGATTTGACGAAATCAAAGGCCGAGTGGCTTGATTGAAAAAAATGAAATTTACAAGTTAGGGAATTTGGTTGTACAATTTAAAAACATTTTAAGGTCAATGCTGAAAATATAGCGCAAAACAAGGGGCCAACCATGCACTTTTGGCTTGTCAAATTACCTTCTATGAGCTCTATTTGTAAATATATTTTATTTTTTGCTGAAATGCATCTTTTCATCTTTAATGACATGATTAGATGCAAATTGCACATTTTCGAGACACCTAAGCAAATTTGCATCGTTGCTTCTGTGCTTCGAAGAAGCTAGTGCGATTGTATTTTGATGATTACACAGACAGAGATTGAAGCACCGAGTTAAACTTCAAATGAACCTATGATTAGAGTTTCGGGATTAGCGAAAAAATGGAAATAATATCACAAAAATATAGTTTTAAAGAAAGTGCAATGTGCTATTTCAGTTGGTATGGACATTGCAACTAATTTATAAATTACATATAACATCAAGTATTAGGTCTCTCAATGCAGGAACCAACAAGAAAAGTTTAGGGAAAATTTAAGGATGGAGGCGAGAAAATTCTTGCTCTGGCATGCCTCCTGATAGCCGATGGTGAAGGGATTCCGCAATTTTTTGCCTGGTAATAATTCGGAGATTCGAAGCGTTCATCCATGGAGGGAAGAAGCATACTGATGAGGATGGTAATGAAGGATTTCGTTCCACATCATCTCCCTGATCACATGCTCCCCCATACTCTCGTCGATGTCGAGGCTGATCGGGTACTGAGCCGACGGGTTGCACCGCGGATCGTACAGCCCCGCCACGTAAGGATGCTGGAGCGCCTCCGTCACGGTGATCCTCTTCCTCGGGTCGAACACGAGCATCCGCTGCAGCAAGTCCACGGCCAGGGGATCGGCCTGCGGGTACAGCCGGGAGAAGTGGGTCCCCCTCGAGAAGGGCAGCGCCTTGATGTACCGCCGGGCCTTCGGGTTGTCGATGAACTCGATGTCCTCCTCCCCCTGACTCCCCAGCGTGTTGATGATCAGCTTCAGCTGGTTGAGGCACTCCGTCCCGGGGAACACGGGCTTGCGCCCGAGGATCTCGGCGAAGATGCAGCCCACGGACCAGACGTCGATCGAGGTCCCGTAGTTGTCGCACGAGAGCAGCAGCTCGGGGGCGCGGTACCAGCGCGTGACCACGTACTCAGTCATGAACTGGCCGTTGCCTTGGCTGGTCCGCGCGAGCCCGAAGTCACCTATCTTCAGGTCGCAGTTGGCGTTCACCAGGAGGTTTCCAGGCTTGAGGTCGCGGTGAAGAACATTGGCCGAGTGGAGATATTTCAGCCCTCGCAGTAACTGAAATGCGCAGACTCAAAATCAGAACAAGAGCGAGAACAGAAACATACATGCAAATGCAATGAAACAATGTGTATCATCAAGTAAGTCGAGCAAAGCTAATGGTATATGAGCATGAATTTTTGTTTGGCAAAGAGCTGCACTTCTGGATATTTGCCTAACCCAAAGTCTTAGCGTTTCCTGATGAATTTCGGCCCGGATGGCAATCTCATATCACCCGCACCGGTGAATTCGAGGTCGCGATTCGAAGGAGCTACTCGCACATTGTTATCCCTTTCAAACCAAAGGCGGTGCACATGGCTGAACCGGCAATAGAATTCGACAAAGGAAAATTGCGAATTGTACCTGAAATATGAAGTATTTGCAATGTTCGTTGGACAGCGGCTGCGAGGACTTGATGATCTGGTGCAGATCGGTGTCCATGAGCTCGTAAACCAGGTACACATCCTTGAAGCTAGCGCTGTGGACCGGCAGCATCACATCCTTCAGGGCAATCACATTCTCATGCTTGATGTGCCTCAGGAGCTTGAGCTCCCTCAGGGTCCGCAGCGCGTCGATCCGGTTCTCAAACACATTGTGGATCTTCTTGATTGCGACCTTCTCGTTTGTCTCCCTATTGATCGACGAGCACACCACGCCGTACGCTCCTTTCCCGATGGGCTTGATGGGCACATACTTGGTGTCCACCTCAAACAGAGTTTTCCACATTGAGTAGTAATGCTTCCCTCTTTGCCTAACTCCATCCGGGGGCTCAACCAGAGTCGCCATACGTCCCCCTGATCACAACCAAAACTCTATCACCATAAGCACAAGAAGAAAACGAAAAGAAAGCTGGGACCGCAGTGAGTTGGCATCAAACCCAGATGTGAATTGGGGAGTTTCATCAACGGAATTGACTGATAAAGTACCGAAAATTTAAGGAGAGTTCAGCCTCAATTTCAATGCACGATGAGCAAGAAAAGAAGAGCTGGAATCCCAACACAAGAAGATACAAGATGGAACAGGAATCGATTCTTACTTGCCGCTTCTGCCGTGGAAACTGTGAAGCTTTTTCGAGATCACCTTCTTTGCACAATCTGTGCTGATGCTCTTGTCCTTTTCGGTTCGCTCTGCTCTCTTTTCTTGATTATAAAATTCTATCCTTTACCTTCTCCGGACTCTCTCCCAGACCAAGCCCACCACCAAACCCCTCAAGTTCCAGATTCTTCAAACCTCTTCCCCTTTCTTTCCCCTCACATGATTTCAACTCCCGCTCGCTAGTTTCCCCCGGAAAGCCAGAGCCAAAGAAACGATCGCGGAGGGCAACTACAGGAGGAATTCCCCTGTTTCGCCACTCAAATTCTTGAATTCCTCCGCCAAAACCCACCAAGCATTCAAGCCCATAATCGGTAGAGAGGGTTCTTGCAAGCTTACCGGGTTCGATTCAGATCTTGCAAGAGATGTAACGGGGGATCGCTTATCTGGGCAAGAGGATAAATATCTTCTTGATCAGATCTTGAAAAGGAGAGGTGCGAGCAGAGCAGAGAGAGGGTTGAAAAAGAAAGGAAGGGGGGGTGGAATCAGAACAACTGAAAGTGCGTAGTCATGAAACCGTGGACACCCACGCATGCTCTGTAAAAGAATTGTACAAAGGATGCTGCAAGATTTTTCTCTTCTGTGGTAAAGTCTCTGGGAAAGCTCACCTAGAATCCATGAACAGAAGAACGAGCGGATACGATGAACTTGAGGAGCTATCGCAAGTAGAGCTTAGCTTTGTTGATTTCGTGCCGCCGCGCACAACCGGTTCACTTCTTGGGGACAGCCAATGAGGGAAAAGCTTGGTTTCCCTCTTTCTGTTTTGATAATGTAGCTCTTAACCTATCTTATCTTGACGTGTTTAGTACATAAGAATAAGATTTTTGCATACCACATTAGAAAATCACAAAAATAGGGTGCGACCCGACTTTTTGGAATATCGGTTGGACAAAAGTAAGACGATCCATAAAAGGAGTCGTCAATAATTGAGCATGCTGCGAAGGGCTGAATCGAAAAAGAAATGAACATCTTCAGCTTGCTTGAAAAAGAAATCTACAAGGATGCATTCTCAATTTCTTAACAATGAGGTATCCCGAACCTTTCGTATATCGGACCATTTTCTCGCCGAGATATGAAAATATCCCTCAATCGACACTACCGATGATCATCATCCAAACGTTTAGAGCCATGGTCCTAGCCTTCCGAGCGACTCGAGAGTCCCTCTTCGTTGCAAATCAGATCAAGCCGCGAACAATCCATGTGCATTTATTTTTCGGCTTCGTTAAACATCATGAGTTTCCCAAGTAAGAGAACTTTGCAGAGACACGTGGTCCATTTCCTAAAGGTTAAAAGTGGGTACGTTTGTCTTTTCGACGTACTCGCACATCGTTTGCTTTCATCTAACGTTTAACCCATTCGGACCAAACCTCCAATTATTTTATTCAGCCGCTAGCTTGAAACCCTAGAATCAAAGAGCCTTTTTTTAGAAAGAGTTTCGAAGACCACTCTTTCATCTCCCCATCTATCAAATCGCTTGCTGAACGTAATTTTCCCTTGCTGGTTTCCCTAATTGGATAGCTTTGGATCGAGAGAAGTAGCCGCCTAGCGCCTGCCTGATGTTCAATTTCGGCACGCAATTGCAATTCGTGCAATTATAGGACGTCGCGATGATGCCGATATGCTTCAATGGGTTTGTTGAATTAATTATTATTATTATTATTATTATTTTGGGTTTAAGTCGAACCAAAAGAGTAAAACAATACCACTCACCTGGGTGGCGCTGCTGGCGCGAGCACTCTTCCTCTCGCAAAAGGTTGAGTGTTCGAATCCCGGGCGCCGCAGGGTGACTTAACCGGTGGCACGTGTGTGGTGGCTAGCATGTGTCGCCCCCAGGGTTTACGTCCCGGCTTTCGGCCGTGCGGGGGTTCCCTGGGTTACCAAAAAAAAAAAAGAGTAAAACAATTAAAATAAAAAAAAAATTAAGTATGGTCACATGATTTAAAAGAGACAAATTGCGTAATTGCATCTGGAAGCATAGATTTTAGGGACGAAGCAAAGCGGCGCCGACACGTGGAAAGCGTTCGGGGCGAGGCCGGCTTGGCTTGCTTCCATTTGCAGAGATCTCCATCTTTGCTGGGGCCCCACTGCCCACTTCCCCTATCCTACGAATGGAGATATTACATTTTATCACTCAATATTTTTTTTTCAAGAAATGGCGAAAAAAAGAGAATTATAATGCATTTAAATTGCGAGATTAACGCTCCGTTTGTTTCTCGAAAAACGAGTGATAAAAAATGATTACAAAAATGAATGAGCGAAAAATATTTTCATCGTTTATGTAGATATTTAGACACGAATTGTTGTTATTTATTTTTCATTAATTAATTATTTTAAGCGATATGTGTAATCGTTTTTAGGAGAATATTATTCAAACAACTTATTTTTCGCGAAACAAACGGAGCCCGAAGTCTCTTTTCAAATGAAGAAAATTGCACGTGAATTCCGCCTTGTTGATTGAACCAAATGAATAGAAATTATGTTGTTTTGACGATAAATTTGATGCCGAGTAACAATCCTATGATCAATTAATAATGCCACTCCAAATACAAAACACAATTCTTACTTCTTACAGAAGAAGAAGAAGAATATTGCATGGTCAACAAATTGTACAGACTGCGTCGATTTTTGTTCGCGTTGATCTCTCGAGTCCTGCGACGAGACCCATAAAAGTAATTATTCATATGATATTGGTTCGCGTGCTCTATATACCATGCTATAAGTCTCCTTGTAGAGTCTTTGCTGCAAGAGGGCGTCTCCTAACTCGCCGGATGTACATTGAAGAGGCTGTCTCCCTCGACGATCTTGTCGTCATCTTATCTCAAAGAGTATTCCAATGAAATCTCTTCAATCTTTAGTTCTGCGAACGATTAAGGCCTAGTAGCGAGTGGTACCGAATTTGACTCCTTACTATTGTCGACTCTCAAGGTTTGATGTCCCCGAAAGTCATGGATTCGTGCGACCCGATGTGATCAAACTATGGAGAATCGTCACACTCACGGAGGCGCTGAACAAACCGACAATATCTATAATAGCATTGCTGAGATGATCTAATCGCATGGACATCGGCCAAATGGAAAGACATTTCTTGCATTCGTTGCAACAACCAAATTTACGGGTGGAAATGGTAGATAAAAAGGAGAAATAAAAAGAATGTGGCTGCTGGGATTCGAGCCCAGGTCTCCACGGCCACAACGTGGAATTCTAACCACTAAACTACAGCCACTCTCAATTGCCTTTTTCTGTATATTAAAAAAGACAAATTAAACAAAAATGATAACAATCGACGTGAACTAAAACGGCGAGCAAATCGGATTAAAATGCATTCTTCTATGTGGTCACATGTCGTCTTTCTTAACACAAAGAACTCCATAACAATCTGGGTAAAATTGATGGAGAGACGTACCACCACAGCCAATCTTTCCCCCCACCCTTCTGCTTTCCTCTTCGCTCCACCCATTTTCTTCAATAAATTGGCACTGGCAAACTTTCTCCTAATTGACTTCTTCATTCTCTCCCCTCTTGTGATCGATGAGGAAGGTAACCATGTCCCTGAGAGCGGCCTCCACTTCGTTGCTCTTCAACAATTGCTCCGCTACTTTGGCCGGAGTGACTCTAGCCGTCTCGAGCAGACTCTCGATCCAGTCGAAGAGCTCGTGGCGATCGACCTTGAGATAATTGAAAACGAGAACCCTGAACCCGCACGGGGTGCAATAGGACACGGGAATGTGCAGGTCCATGCGCCCTGGGTGCAACAAGGTCGGGTCTAATCTCTCCTTGTGGTTCGTCGTGAAGACTGTGATCTGCTCATCGCCGCAGCTCGACCAAAGCCCGTCGATGAAGTTGAGGAATCCGGTCGGTGTCACCTGTTCCATGTCAAGGACAGATAATATGCATAGTACGGAACAATTGAACTAAACCTGATATTGAAAAAAAAATTGCACTTGATTTTCTTGCTCAGAATTGAATGACATCGATTTCATGCCTGCGGCTGGTGTTTGCAACATCCTATCTTGCAACTTAGTAATGCAATCGATGTCCTCGACCACCACTATGGACTGATTCCTAGCGCTTATGAGTAGCCTCCTGAGGTCTACGTTGCGCTGGAGCCCACTCAGCTCTAGGTTTTATATGTTGAATTTCAAGTGCTTGCCTATCGCCGCGACCAGGCTCGATTTCCCTGTGCCGGGGGGTCCGTACAATAAGTACCCTCTTTTCCACACGTTGCCGACTCTCCTGCAGTACTCCGTCCTGGTCACAAACCTCTCGAGATCGTTGATGAGCTTCTTCTTGAGTTCTAGGTCCATGGCCACCGTCTCGAATGTCGCCGGGTGGTCGAGATTCACCGGGGTCCACCAATCTGAGAGAGGAGGGTGTAGAGGAAAAGAAATTGTGATCAAGATGCAAAATTCAGTTTTCTGTTGGAGAAATTGAGAGCAGAATCATTGTAGATAAGGAGGTACAACACTGGTTTAAGTGAATTTTGACCTTAATGTTCTGGGGGATGTTGCGAGTCTTGCGACTGATCTTTTCTGGTAGCAAGTACTTATTTTTCGAATGGACCATCTGATTCCAAATTTACAGTGTCTGTGATACTTCCGCTGGTTCGAACGAATTAAAAAGTTTTGTGAATTTAGTATTTCTACTCCTTTCCACACTTCTAATAGCAGAATTAATCATCTTTACAGATGATTACGCTGTTTCCAACTCAATGGTCGGAGATAATTACAGCCAAAGCCCCGGTCGAAGCTCGGTGTATAGCTTTAACGTCTTCTTCTCCTGGTTCATGGACTCGGCCTCGCTGATGACGAAAGGCAGATAGGACTTGCGCGCGAACTCCTCGTGCTTCTTGTGGAAAGTGAGCTCAAAGTACTGAACTTCCTGCGACCCCGGTGAGTCCAGGCCTCAAAGTGAGCTCAACCCACTTGAGTTCGATCCCGCCAAACGTATCCACCAGCACTTGATTTTGGCCCATGGCCAGAGTTAAGTTGTCCTCCTTCGCGGGCTTGGCCACCCGGACGCTCCTCATCGAATGGAGTTGCTTCACGGGCAAGAAAACCCGGGCCGAGCTCGTTTGGATTAATCCTGTTGTATTCGTCGATGACCATGGTCATTTTGTTGGAGAAGCGAGACAAGAAGCCGCGGATCCCGGAGAAGAGAGAGCCCTGGAATTCGCGGGGGGGGGGGGGAACGGTTGAACCACCGACTGCACCACCATTGCGGCGGCAGTCACGGACTCCTCGGCTGATAGCGCCGCCTTGGCCACCATGACGGGGTTCTCAATACGCCATTCTTTTCCAGTTCAATCTCTTCACTATAGACAACACACTGAAAGGATGTATCGAGAATCGAAAACAGAACGATCACACAGAAGATAGAGAAAATAGACGATGCACGAATTTTACCCAAGTTCGCCCTCGAATAGGGCTACGTCCTGCGAAGAGATTTCACTATATTTTTAGTTTACAGCCATTCAACTCGTTACAATGATCAGAAAAACGACCAAAATATATATGTGCCCCAAACGAGCCCAAAACCTAAACTTATATGAATCTCTTAATCTCGCACCATACGAGTCAGCTTAAATAAAAGCCAAAACCCGTTGAGGTTTATGGGGCGTTGCTCCCGAGCCCCCACCCGCTCAATAGCTAGTGGGGTAGCCGTCCGCTGATCAGGCAGCGGAACCCCCGTCGGGGGGGGGGGGGGGGCTGCCCCCGAACACACACAACCGGAAGAAATCGGGGAGATGAAATCGGCGATGAGTATGAGAGCGGGAGATCGATATATCATTGTGCAAAAATTCTCGAGAGTGAATGGGAGTGGGAGACCAATGAGTATAGGTCTTGACTTACAGAGCGAGCTAGTAGCGAATGGCCCCTTCCAATGACGTGATGTTTCAGCCTTCTTGCTCCGACCGAACGCTGTTCTTTCCGAATTCTACATCGTTTCCTTGGAGAGTGGTGGCAGCAATTGTCAAAGCCTGCCGTGTCATAGGCAACCCCTAACTGATGACAGAAGACATAAACCTCACGCAATTTGCCTCATCTGTCCTGATCGCTGATTCATTGGATTCTCTTCCACCGCAAAGTGTTGATGAAATACCTTTCAAAACGTGGGTGAATTGATAAAAGGTTGTGAAGGGTCCCCTATTGGTTTTGAGCGGGAAAGTAAATGACTAGGTGTCTAAAGGTATGGAGACGGAAAACAATTGCTGCCGGTAATGTAAATTGCAAAAAAATAAAGATAAAGATAAATTTGCAAAAGAACGCATAAGTTCCTTGATTGATTGACGGGAATCTTGACAAAGAGTATAGCGTGAGTGTTTATAACCCACTACCAATGGTTACAAACAATCGTTTATAAATAAGTAACTTCCTAATTCTATTAGCGATTATTATAAGTCACTCCACGCAATATCTACCTACAAAAAGTTGGAGAATTAGGTCGATGTCTCATTATCCATGAGTTGGTCTGGGATTTCATAGGGTGAGCTAGTGACACTTTTCTTTTTGGTGAAAATCTCTACGTTCATGGAAGTCTGACTGGAAAGCGAAAAGGTACAAATGAATATGATGCTTTTGTGTTACCTTCTCGACCAAGTTGATTCGTGCACTGTTCTTAGTCCATGTCTTCGTACCCTTTGATCTTAATGTTAAAGTCACATCGACCAATCCCTATGAAATTATCTAATTCAATGATTTGCATCTCGGTGTAATGCGAAACCCCCTGTGTCCATGGCACATCCCACTTCAATTTAGTTTAACTTAGCATAAATTGGTATATCCGTGACAACTTTACCTCAGATTTACCAAAAATCTCAATCCGGTACACCCACAACTAATTTACCCCAACAAAAAATCTCACACTGATACACTTGTGATAAATTTAACCTCCGTTAGCTTTTATTAAATTGGATTAATATTACGAAAAATCATAAATTGATACATATGTGACAAATTGTGGGTAAAATCCCAAGTTGGTACTCCCGTCAACCGACATGTGTTATCCAACTCAGCAATTTGATAGTAAAATATAATGAAAACTCGTGAAGGATAAATTTATTACGGGTGTACAAGTTTGAAATTTTTGATAGTCAAAAAATTAATTTGAAGGTTTTTTGTAGTATTAATTCTAAAAGAAAAGGCGAGAAATAGATAATTTTTTCAGCCAACCCAAGCAAATACAAGATTTCATGGAAGGCCCAAAACTTGAGAAAACATGAGCGTCAGATTGTGCCCTTGACCTGATAACTGTAGGAAGCAAATTATACTGTCGGCATGATACAACTATCAATCACGAAAAAATATAGCATGGTTCATAGATCATACAAATCAAGTTCATCTAATATGTTGATCATGTAATTTTAGCATCCGACCCACATAATTAATAATTCGGATGATCATACAATAACTAAGTGAATCCTTAATTGTCCCTATCTTTATAATAGTCTTAGCTCAAATCAATGAAAACGTACCAACACCGTCGATATTTATCGTTTATTCTTCAATTAGTTCGCACTCGCTCCTTTCTTCTTGACTCCCTCCATTTTCTTCCACCAATTGGGACCGACGAACTTTCTCTTCATTTTCTTTCCTCTTGTGATTAGCGAGGAAGGAAACCATGTCCCCGAGAGCGACCTCCGGTTCGTCGCTCTGCATCAATTGCTCGGCTACTTCGGCTGGAGTGACTCTAGCTGTCGCGATCTCGCTCTCAATCTGGTCGAAGAGCTCGTGATGATTGATCCCGAGATAATTAGAAGCGAGAAGCCTGAAACCGCAAGGGGTGCAGTAGGACATCGGAACGTGCAAGTCCATGCGCCCTGGGCGCAACAGGGCCGGGTCTAATTTCTCGATGTGGTTCGTCGTGAAGATTATGATTCGCTCATCGCCGCAGCTCGACCAAAGCCCGTCGATGAAGTTGAGGAGTCCTGACAATGTCACCTGCTTCATGAGAAGAAAATTAATGTCGTAGTGATAAACATAAGTTAAATGACGAGGACAGACATCTTCATGGTATGCAACACCCAAAAAAAAAAAAATCGACCTTATACTAAAAAAGAAAGCCAAAAAAGAAAAAAATTGTACTCCATCTTGTCGCTGATAACCATTCGATGACAGTTTCCTGTTGGCGGCCTGTGTTTCCGACATCCTATCTTGCAACTTAATGGTGCAATCAATGTCCTCAACCACCAGTATGGACTGATTTGCGGTGGCGATGAGCAGCCTCCTGAGTTCCTCATTGCTCCGGATCCCGCTCAGCTCTAGGTCATATACGTCGAAGCTCAAGTAATTGGCCATGGCCGCGACCAGGCTCGATTTCCCTGTTCCAGGGGGTCCGTACAATAAGTACCCTCTTTTCCACGCCTTGCCAACTCTCCTGTAGTACTCCTTCCTCCTCACGAACCTGTCGAGATCGTCGAGGATCTTCTTCTTGAGCTCTAGGTCCATGGCCAGTGTGTTGAACGTCGCTGGGTGGTCAAGGTTCACTGGAGCCCACGCGCCGCCCGGGCTGGTACCTGCAGAGGAAAAACATTGTGATGGACATAACAAAATACAGTTTTCCTGTTGATGGAATTGAGATCAGAATCATAGTAGATAAGAAGGTGCAAGGCTGGTTCTAGTGAATTTTTTACCTTAATGTTCTTTAGGATTTTACATGTGAACCATTTAATTGCAAATTTACAATGTCTGTGAAACTTCTGAAGGACTAAAAAAGTTTTCTTGAATTCAGTAGCTTAATGTTCGAGTACAATTACCGCTATAGAAGCCATGAGAGTTCGTAGTGTACAGCTGCAACGTCTTCTTCCCCTGCCTCAAGGACTTGGCCTCGTCGATGACGAAAGGCAGATAGGATTCGACCACCATCTCCCTGTGTTTCTTGTGAAAAGTGAGCTCGAAGTACTGAACTTCGAGCTGAAGCGACGAGTTCCGGCCATGATGAACTCGGTAGCCCGAGCTGACTTGTCTTGACGTGAAAACCCACTTGAGTTCAACCCCGCGAAACGTATCCACCACCGCTTGGTTTTGGTCCACAGCCAGAGCGAAGTGGTTCTCCCTCGTGGACTTGGTCACTTCCATGCGCCGCACCGAAGGGGATTGCTTGGCGGCCAAGAACACCTGGGCCGCCCCGAAGAGCTCGTTCTGGGCGTGCGCGGCGTGCTGCTTGATAACCAGGGTCATTTCATTGTGGAAGCGAGATAGGAAGCCACGGATCCTGGAGAAGAGGAAGTCCTGGAACTCGGGGGGGACGAACTGCCGAACCACTGACTGCACCACCATCACGGTGGCCGTCGCAGAGGCTGCGGCCGACAGCACCGCCTTGGCCACCGCGACGGTCTTCTTGAAGTCGTTCGGACCCGGGGCCGCCATTCTTTTCAGTTTACTACTCTGTTTGGTATTAGTCGGTATTCGACCGGAGGGGGGGATCGTGAGATGCAATTGGCAATGTATGCGAGATTCGAGAATTGGAGATCGATATGTTAATTGTCAATTAGCTAGTGACATTTTCCATGGAAGTCTGGCCGTAAAGCACAAGGGTACGAACGCCATGATACATTATTGTGTTACCTTCTCCACCAAGCTGATCCCTGCACTGTTCTTAGTCCAAGTCATCGTACACTCAACCTTTTGTCGCTTGTTCTGCTTTTGCTAAGCTTCTCGTGGTCCTAGGAAAGAAATGACCCGTAAGTGACGCACGTGATGACCTCATCCGATTATGCAGATGATGACCTCGTCTGTCCTTATCGCCGATCGACTGGTTTCGAACCACCGTAATTGCATATTTTCTTGAGACAATACTCGGAGCACGGACCTATATATGTGAAATCTAGTAATTAACCGATTTGTGTGCGCAACGGAGGATAATCGTACAGAGAGAGAATCTGTATAGTGCTCAAATAAGTATAGACCCCCTTTCATATGAAAAGAAACGGCATAAGGACATCATTGATGCCATAACTTGTGTACGGTGATCACTTTGGTGCCATAACTTTTTTTTGGATCACTTTGGTGCTAACTTTTTTGAAAAACGATAACTTTGGTGCCAACGTTGACGTGGCTCGCCGGAAATTCTACGTGGCGCTGACATGGCTCGCCGGAGAGGTCCAGTCAGCATTAAAAATAAAATTTAATGCTAACGTGTATTTTTTTAAAAAAATAAAAATTATATTATATTAAAATAATAAAAAAAGGAAAATAACACATAAAATTTAAATTTTTTTATTTTTTTTTCTTCTTCTCCGGCGAGGGCCCTCGCCGGCGTCCGGCGAGGGCTGCCCTCGCCTGGGCGGGCGAGGGTCGCCCTCGCCCGACGCCGGCGAGGACGACCCTCGCTCGACTCAGGCGAGGGCGGCCCTCGCCCGACGTTAGGCGAGGGCGGCCCTCGCCGGATCTGGCGAGGGCCACCCTCGCCTGGGCCGGCGAGGGTCTGGCGAGGGTCGCCCTCGCCCGATGTCGACGAGGGCGGCCCTTGCCTACGCCGGCGAGGGTCGCCCTCGCCGGATCCGGCGAGGGCCGTCCTCACTGGTGTCGGGCGAGGGCGACCCTCGCCCGCCCAGGCGAGGGCCGCCCTCGCCGACGTCGGGCGGCCCTTGCCCAACGCCGGCGAGAACCCTCGCCGGAGAAGAAAAAGAAATAAAAAAAAGAAAAAAAAATTCAAAAATTCAAAAAAAAATCATATAATTTTCACGTGTACAAGTTAAATTATTGTTTAAAAAAATATAAATGTCATGTTAGCTTTTTGACCGGAATTTTGGCCGGAGTCACCAAAGTGATCTATTTTTTCCGATTTTAGCACCAAAGTGATCCGAAAAAAAGTTATGGCACCAAAGTGATCGCCGTACACAAGTTATGGCATCAATAGTGTCCTTCTGCCGAAAAGAAACAAAGGGAAAAAAAGAAAAACTTTCTATCTCGCCCACACAACATGAGAAAGGCTATGCGTCCTTGACGTGATATAATTATATAAAGCATAATATAGTGCTGGCATGACATGAACATCAATCATGAAAAGTATTGCATGGTTCATCTAAACTGTTGATCATGTAAATTCATCTAGACTACACATTATTTCACTATCTGACCCACATAATTAATGATTCGGATGATCGGGCAATAACTACCCATCAATTACGTTTGTGATTGAATCCTCAATAATCACCATCTTTATAATAATCTAAATTAAATTCGATGGGAACATACCAGCATAGGCAATATTTATTGTTTATCCTTCAATTAGTTCGCACTTTTCGCTTTCCTCCTCACTCCCTCCATCTTTTTCAACTGATTGGCACTGACGAACTTTCTCCTTATTGAATCCTTCATTCTCTTTGCTCTTGTGATCAGTGAGGAAGGTAACCATGTCCCTGAGAGCGACCGCTGATTCATCGTTCTTCAACAGCTGCTTGGCCACTTCGGTCGGAGTGACTCGGGCCTTCTCGAGCAAACTCTCGATACGGTCAAAGAGCTCGTGACAATCAATCTCGAGATAATTAGAAGTGAGAAGCCTGAACCCGCAAGGGGTGCAATAGAACATGGGAAGTTCCACGTCCATGTGTCCTGGGCACAACAGCGTCGGGTCTAATCTCTCCTTGTGGTTTGTTGTGAAGACTATGATCCGCTCATCACCGTAGCTAGATCAAAGCCTGTCAATGAAGTTGAGAAATCCAAACAATGTCAACTGTTCCACGAGAAATAATTAACGCTGTAGGGACAAACATAAGTTAAATGTTAAGGACAGATCATATGCATAGGGTGCAACAATTGAAGTAAACCTTGTACTAAAAAAGAAAGCCAAAAGAAAAAATTGTACTTCATCTTGTTGCGGATACGGGGCCGACATCTTATTCTTGCTAGTGGCCCGGGCTTCCGACCTCCTATCTTGAAACGTGGTGGTGCAATCGATGTCCTCAACCACCAATATGGACCGATTCGCGGCGGCAACGAGTAGCCTCTGGAGGTCCGCGTTGCTCCGAAGCCCACTCTGAAGTGGCTAGCAAGGATCACCTAGAGGGGGGTGAATAGGTGATCTTAAACAATTTTAAGAAATTTAAGCGGAAATGATAAAATACAGTTTGAGTCTGAATAATATTCAGATTCTATAAGGACGGTGCTCTTGAACGTGCAGTGTGTAAAGTAAAGATTAAGGAATAGAAAAACTGCACACAGAATTTATAGTGGTTCGGCTTATAGTAAGCCTACGTCCACTCTCCCACGCTGACAGCCTGCCGGCTGGATTCCATTAATCAAATCAATGAGAAGTTATAGCAAGTTGTGCCGCTTAAACCCAAGCACTTCTCCCCGAAGCTGGTGCTGCTTATACCAAGCCGATAGATCACACTATCTCACACCTAAGCACACACTTATAACACTGTCTACACCTCTCAAATGATTACACGTTTAAGCTCACGAAAGACAAGAGATTGAATCGGAGTATGCTCAGACTTTGGACTTGTTGATTCTTCAATCTGTGTATCTTCTGCTACTCGTTGATCTCCTTAAATATTCCTCCACTTCCAAACTAGCCGTTGGACAGTCTTCAGAGGATCATCTTCCAATCTTCACCTTGGACAGATTTGTAAAGAAGGAATTGAGTAGCCGTTGAGTGACAGATTCTGAATCCCGCTGATTCTGGTCGCCCATACAATCAGAATCTTGGTTTCCATAAGTAGAGATTAGTCCGTTGTGATAATATCTTGATTGACAATCAAATTGATTTTGATTGAGTCAATCAAAACCTTCCTTGTGAAATCCAAGCCAGATCACTAGCTGTTGTGTTGAGTTCTGCGTCTGCAAAATTTAGCGTCTGCAAAATTTCAGCGTCTGAGTCTGGAAAATTTCAGAGTCTGGAAAATTTTCTGCGTCTGGACTTCTGCTTCTGAAAAACTTCAGAGTCTGGAAAATTTTCTGCGTCTGGACTTCTGCTTCTGAAAAACTTCAGAGTCTGGAAAATTTCAGAGTCTGGAAAATTTTCTGCGTCTGGACTTCTGCTTCTGAAAAACTTCAGAGTCTAGAAAATTTTCTGCGTCTGGACTTCTGCTTCTGAAAAACTTCAGAGTTTGGAAAACTTTCTGTGTCTGAGTCTGAACTTTTAGTTCTGAGTTTGAACTTTCTCGTTCTGAGTCTGAATCTCTTTTGCTTGAAGTTCTTTCACAATCTGAACACGAACTAGATCAAGATTGACATATGCTTTTCTTCCAAAAATAACTTCCTGAATCAAAATACTTCAAAGCATTTATCAAATTTACAAAACACTTATGGACAGTTTTGTCAACTTCAAAATCTGTTGGGAATTTTCCTTAACAATCTCCCCTTTTTGATGGTGACAAAACTTCTATGCAGATATATAGATTTTGAGATAATTTTGAAAAATATGATCAAGCATATAATGTAGCAGATATTCAAAATATCATATATGATCATAGTAATTTGATATGAGATTTTTTATACTCAGTTTTTGAATAAGACATCTGAATAAGACAAGGAGTATGACAAAATCTGAATTGAACCGTAAAGAAATCTAAATCACAGTCTGTCTCCTTTTCTTTGAATCCAATAATCTGCATATCAAACAAAATCATATCTGCATATTTCTCCCCCTTTTTGTCAGCATCACAAAAAGATATATGCATAAAATTCCTTAATGATTATGACAATATATGGAAGTATAATCACAACTCAATATTATGCATCAATTAAGTAGAATTAACCACTAAGCACATATGCATATTTACATTCTCTCCCTCTTTTTGTCATAAACAAAAAGTGATAGTAATGGAAAGGGTATCACGTAGAGAATATAAATTTAACTCATCTTCACATACTATTTTCAAAATATATTTGGCATGAAACACAACCTTAAAAAATATCATCTTTTGAGAACATAACATATATTCAATATAGCTCATGTTCTGAGGAATCAAATATCATATAACGAACACGTATGCACATAATAAATTTCACAATCTTTTTGTCATGAAAAAAAAACGATAATATAAATAAGAGATTCGTTAATGACAAAAAGTAAGAAATACTAACCCGGATTGTGTAGAACTTAGCAAGTTCTAACATACATTACCTTTTCTTTCATAGTAATCAAGAGTGGGCAGAAATTAAATTGACTTTCATACTTGATTTACGCTCCCCCTCAATTTGATACCATTTTGAGATGATTCTCCCCCTTTCTCTTGCATTTTTTTTCACTTTTGATTTTTCTCCCCCTGTCATCAAGACAGCTTTTGCAAATAACTTTCATTGCAGCTTGTGAACTTTGAACAAATTGTTGTTCATCTATTTTCTTTGTAGCAGCAACATTCGCCACATTTGTTTGCATTTTGAAATTCGAGAAAGAAATTTGTTTTCTTCCATCAAGCTCGTCTCGGATTCAAACTGCATAAACTCAACGAACCTTTGCACAAATTTGCAGTTAAAGATATAATATCTCACGTAATACGTAATGCCTTTTCTTTAGCAATTAAAATAATATCAAATATTTAAACATGAAGCAACTTATCCTTTCGTACGACGCATTAAGCGTTTGCTCATCGTGTTTTGACATGCCTCCAATAATTTGTCAAAATATTGCATAAAGGAGAAATTTTCGATCCTTCGAAAATGTGCAGAATCTCCCCGATTGTGGGATCAAGCTTTCCAAACTTCACAAGGAAAGATTCTTTTACATCCTGCAAATACTTGTAAGAGAGATAATAATCTTTGCAAAATATAGAGAATGTCACGTACATACCTTGCTCTGATTTGTGGATCAAACTTGCTAATTACAAAAAAAATCTTCTAAGAATATAGCAAGTGATTCAGGATTGTAGGAATTTTCCTTAAGCGTGAATCTCATAAGCATAAAGATTATATGACATTAACGAATTTCGCAAAAGAAATGTAGCTATTTCGAGCATTAAATATATGCAATATCTTACACACATGGCAACAAATATTACCAATTTGTATCTCAACATGCAAGTTCAGAAAATACCTTTCCTCTTTAGAAAGAATTCATCACTTGAGATCCTTCGTTGAATGTATCATGACTTGCGTAGGTTTGCATTCATGCTTCCTTTGTATAATTGTCTGCAATAAACTCATTTCCTTTCTAGTATCCTTATATTTGGATCCTTTGTTTTTGTTAGACGCAAAATAGGAAACTTTCATAGAAGTCCAAGGATACTTTCCCAACTCATCTCAATAGAGTATTTAAGGGAAATATGCATAATAAAACAATATCTTGCAAAAAAAAAATTCTTTCTTTGTAGGGCATGACAATATCGAAGAACACATAATGAGTCTAAAAATAAAAAAAATATTTCATTTCCAATAAGATATCAAACAATCTCTTTTATAAAATTTCATCTAAAAAATCCATCAAAATAAACTTGACTTTTATTACGACATTTCTAACACAACCATCGTTGTAAAACATGCCATTTCAAGTCAAAATAAAGCAAAGCACGGAGATAAAATGTTAAGGCCGAAGAGAATTCATAGATATTTAAAGTACGTATCCAAAACAAATTTAGAATTTGAAAAATATATCTTTACTTACCAAATTCTCTTTTCTTATTCTCTGCAAGAAAAGTAATCTCATTTTTTCTTTGGTACCCAAACTTGTTTGGGTCCTTGAAAGTCAGTATAGGCTGTCTTAATGAAGTTTCTTCGAATAGGCCTCCAGACCTTAGGACATTCATTCTCAAAATGTTGTGGATTTCCACATTTTGAGCATTTCAAAGCACTTCGACCAACAGGTTTAACAAAATTCTTTTTGTAATGATTTTTGTAAGCTTGTCGAGGAGGTCTTTGTCTTAATCTCTCCTTGACCTTTGGAAAATCAATTAAACTTTTGTTTTCTTTTACAAACCCGAGACCAGATTTGTTGAAATAAGGAATCTGTACAGAAAGAATATTTTTCAAGGTTTCTGAGCCTTTTGAAAATTTGGAAACAAGTTCTGTAACTTCCTTTTTCAAAGCAGTATTTTCTTTGGAAAGAAAATCTCGATTTTTCTTGAGTTGATGAAATTCTTTTTGAAGAAAATCAATTTTTTCTTTTTGAGAAGACTCCTGTTGTCTAAGAGATGAATTTTCCCTTTTCAGAGAAGAGATTCTTTTAAGAGCAGCCTTGAATTCCAAACATAATTCATCAATGTAGTTTGAAACTTCAATAGGCATTTCAGAATGACTTACCTCGATCTCAATTTTTGCGTTTGATTCTGAATCTGAGTCTGTATCTGAGTTGGCCATTAGACAGAAATTTGAGATGTCTTCATCACTGTCTTCGCACTCTGTATCGCTCCATGTTTCTGCTTTCAAAGCCTTCTTTGCCTTTTCGAATTTGGTTTTCTTCTTAAGAAGAGGACAGTTCGGTTTGATGTGTCCTCGCTTTCTACAGTGGAAACAGATTATTTCCTTTCAAAAGGCCTCTTTCCTTTGAGGTTTCTCCCTTTGATCTTCATCCTCTTGTATTTTTTAATGAAGAGAGCTAGTTCTTCATCATCGACATCTTCATTCTCAGAATCTGCATCAGAATCAATGTTAGTTTTTAAAGCAATTGATTTGTTACCTTTGGATTCATTTTCCTCAATCCGTTTTTCTGTTTCATATGATTGAAGAGTTCCAATCAACTCTGTCACAGAGAGAGGCATGATTCTTTGAGTTTCTCTGATGGAAGTTTTGATGTTCTCCCACTGTTTTGTCAATCCTCTCAACAGTTTGTTGACTTTCATCACATCTGGAACTGGTTGTCCCTGATATGCAAGACCATTTACAATTTCTGTAAATCTGTCATACATATCGGCAACAGATTCTTCAGGCTTCATTTTGAAGGATTCATATTGCCCAAGTAGTATGTTGATCTGAGTTTCCTTGGCGCGATCTGTTCCTTCGTAGGTGATGTAGAGAGTGTCCCAGATATCTTTAGCTGATTCACAAGCAGCAATTTTTTTATATTCAACAGGTGCTAAAGCACAATAAAAAGAGTAAATTGCTTTCGAATCTAAAGATTCTCTTTTGGATATCTCAGTTTGAGATAATGGAAGATCAGTTGATATATTTTCATCCATCTTCTCTTTTGAATCAGAAGGTTTTGGTCTGACTCCTCTTATGATGACGTCCCATTGCATATGATCAATTGACTTTATGAAAGCCTTCATCTTGTTTTTCCAGATGCTGTAATCCTTGCCATCGAAATAGGGAGGTCTGTTGTTACTTTGACCTTCAATGAGACCTGGAGCACCAAAGCTAGCCATATAGATCGTAAGCTCAGAAGTAAAACACTTCAACAGATGAGCAACCTGCTTTGATACCAATTGAAGTGGCTAGCAAGGATCACCTAGAGGGGGGTGAATAGGTGATCTTAAACAATTTTAAGAAATTTAAGCGGAAATGATAAAATACAGTTTGAGTCTGAATAATATTCAGATTCTATAAGGACGGTGCTCTTGAACGTGCAGTGTGTAAAGTAAAGATTAAGGAATAGAAAAACTGCACACAGAATTTATAGTGGTTCGGCTTATAGTAAGCCTACGTCCACTCTCCCACGCTGACAGCCTGCCGGCTGGATTCCACTAATCAAATCAATGAGAAGTTATAGCAAGTTGTGCCGCTTAAACCCAAGCACTTCTCCCCGAAGCTGGTGCTGCTTATACCAAGCCGATAGATCACACTATCTCACACCTAAGCACACACTTATAACACTGTCTACACCTCTCAAATGATTACACGTTTAAGCTCACGAAAGACAAGAGATTGAATCGGAGTATGCTCAGACTTTGGACTTGTTGATTCTTCAATCTGTGTATCTTCTGCTACTCGTTGATCTCCTTAAATATTCCTCCACTTCCAAACTAGCCGTTGGACAGTCTTCAGAGGATCATCTTCCAATCTTCACCTTGGACAGATTTGTAAAGAAGGAATTGAGTAGCCGTTGAGTGACAGATTCTGAATCCCGCTGATTCTGGTCGCCCATACAATCAGAATCTTGGTTTCCATAAGTAGAGATTAGTCCGTTGTGATAATATCTTGATTGACAATCAAATTGATTTTGATTGAGTCAATCAAAACCTTCCTTGTGAAATCCAAGCCAGATCACTAGCTGTTGTGTTGAGTTCTGCGTCTGCAAAATTTAGCGTCTGCAAAATTTCAGCGTCTGAGTCTGGAAAATTTCAGAGTCTGGAAAATTTTCTGCGTCTGGACTTCTGCTTCTGAAAAACTTCAGAGTCTGGAAAATTTTCTGCGTCTGGACTTCTGCTTCTGAAAAACTTCAGAGTCTGGAAAATTTCAGAGTCTGGAAAATTTTCTGCGTCTGGACTTCTGCTTCTGAAAAACTTCAGAGTCTAGAAAATTTTCTGCGTCTGGACTTCTGCTTCTGAAAAACTTCAGAGTTTGGAAAACTTTCTGTGTCTGAGTCTGAACTTTTAGTTCTGAGTTTGAACTTTCTCGTTCTGAGTCTGAATCTCTTTTGCTTGAAGTTCTTTCACAATCTGAACACGAACTAGATCAAGATTGACATATGCTTTTCTTCCAAAAATAACTTCCTGAATCAAAATACTTCAAAGCATTTATCAAATTTACAAAACACTTATGGACAGTTTTGTCAACTTCAAAATCTGTTGGGAATTTTCCTTAACAATCTCCCCTTTTTGATGGTGACAAAACTTCTATGCAGATATATAGATTTTGAGATAATTTTGAAAAATATGATCAAGCATATAATGTAGCAGATATTCAAAATATCATATATGATCATAGTAATTTGATATGAGATTTTTTATACTCAGTTTTTGAATAAGACATCTGAATAAGACAAGGAGTATGACAAAATCTGAATTGAACCGTAAAGAAATCTAAATCACAGTCTGTCTCCTTTTCTTTGAATCCAATAATCTGCATATCAAACAAAATCATATCTGCATATTTCTCCCCCTTTTTGTCAGCATCACAAAAAGATATATGCATAAAATTCCTTAATGATTATGACAATATATGGAAGTATAATCACAACTCAATATTATGCATCAATTAAGTAGAATTAACCACTAAGCACATATGCATATTTACATTCTCTCCCTCTTTTTGTCATAAACAAAAAGTGATAGTAATGGAAAGGGTATCACGTAGAGAATATAAATTTAACTCATCTTCACATACTATTTTCAAAATATATTTGGCATGAAACACAACCTTAAAAAATATCATCTTTTGAGAACATAACATATATTCAATATAGCTCATGTTCTGAGGAATCAAATATCATATAACGAACACGTATGCACATAATAAATTTCACAATCTTTTTGTCATGAAAAAAAAACGATAATATAAATAAGAGATTCGTTAATGACAAAAAGTAAGAAATACTAACCCGGATTGTGTAGAACTTAGCAAGTTCTAACATACATTACCTTTTCTTTCATAGTAATCAAGAGTGGGCAGAAATTAAATTGACTTTCATACTTGATTTACGCTCCCCCTCAATTTGATACCATTTTGAGATGATTCTCCCCCTTTCTCTTGCATTTTTTTTCACTTTTGATTTTTCTCCCCCTGTCATCAAGACAGCTTTTGCAAATAACTTTCATTGCAGCTTGTGAACTTTGAACAAATTGTTGTTCATCTATTTTCTTTGTAGCAGCAACATTCGCCACATTTGTTTGCATTTTGAAATTCGAGAAAGAAATTTGTTTTCTTCCATCAAGCTCGTCTCGGATTCAAACTGCATAAACTCAACGAACCTTTGCACAAATTTGCAGTTAAAGATATAATATCTCACGTAATACGTAATGCCTTTTCTTTAGCAATTAAAATAATATCAAATATTTAAACATGAAGCAACTTATCCTTTCGTACGACGCATTAAGCGTTTGCTCATCGTGTTTTGACATGCCTCCAATAATTTGTCAAAATATTGCATAAAGGAGAAATTTTCGATCCTTCGAAAATGTGCAGAATCTCCCCGATTGTGGGATCAAGCTTTCCAAACTTCACAAGGAAAGATTCTTTTACATCCTGCAAATACTTGTAAGAGAGATAATAATCTTTGCAAAATATAGAGAATGTCACGTACATACCTTGCTCTGATTTGTGGATCAAACTTGCTAATTACAAAAAAAATCTTCTAAGAATATAGCAAGTGATTCAGGATTGTAGGAATTTTCCTTAAGCGTGAATCTCATAAGCATAAAGATTATATGACATTAACGAATTTCGCAAAAGAAATGTAGCTATTTCGAGCATTAAATATATGCAATATCTTACACACATGGCAACAAATATTACCAATTTGTATCTCAACATGCAAGTTCAGAAAATACCTTTCCTCTTTAGAAAGAATTCATCACTTGAGATCCTTCGTTGAATGTATCATGACTTGCGTAGGTTTGCATTCATGCTTCCTTTGTATAATTGTCTGCAATAAACTCATTTCCTTTCTAGTATCCTTATATTTGGATCCTTTGTTTTTGTTAGACGCAAAATAGGAAACTTTCATAGAAGTCCAAGGATACTTTCCCAACTCATCTCAATAGAGTATTTAAGGGAAATATGCATAATAAAACAATATCTTGCAAAAAAAAAATTCTTTCTTTGTAGGGCATGACAATATCGAAGAACACATAATGAGTCTAAAAATAAAAAAAATATTTCATTTCCAATAAGATATCAAACAATCTCTTTTATAAAATTTCATCTAAAAAATCCATCAAAATAAACTTGACTTTTATTACGACATTTCTAACACAACCATCGTTGTAAAACATGCCATTTCAAGTCAAAATAAAGCAAAGCACGGAGATAAAATGTTAAGGCCGAAGAGAATTCATAGATATTTAAAGTACGTATCCAAAACAAATTTAGAATTTGAAAAATATATCTTTACTTACCAAATTCTCTTTTCTTATTCTCTGCAAGAAAAGTAATCTCATTTTTTCTTTGGTACCCAAACTTGTTTGGGTCCTTGAAAGTCAGTATAGGCTGTCTTAATGAAGTTTCTTCGAATAGGCCTCCAGACCTTAGGACATTCATTCTCAAAATGTTGTGGATTTCCACATTTTGAGCATTTCAAAGCACTTCGACCAACAGGTTTAACAAAATTCTTTTTGTAATGATTTTTGTAAGCTTGTCGAGGAGGTCTTTGTCTTAATCTCTCCTTGACCTTTGGAAAATCAATTAAACTTTTGTTTTCTTTTACAAACCCGAGACCAGATTTGTTGAAATAAGGAATCTGTACAGAAAGAATATTTTTCAAGGTTTCTGAGCCTTTTGAAAATTTGGAAACAAGTTCTGTAACTTCCTTTTTCAAAGCAGTATTTTCTTTGGAAAGAAAATCTCGATTTTTCTTGAGTTGATGAAATTCTTTTTGAAGAAAATCAATTTTTTCTTTTTGAGAAGACTCCTGTTGTCTAAGAGATGAATTTTCCCTTTTCAGAGAAGAGATTCTTTTAAGAGCAGCCTTGAATTCCAAACATAATTCATCAATGTAGTTTGAAACTTCAATAGGCATTTCAGAATGACTTACCTCGATCTCAATTTTTGCGTTTGATTCTGAATCTGAGTCTGTATCTGAGTTGGCCATTAGACAGAAATTTGAGATGTCTTCATCACTGTCTTCGCACTCTGTATCGCTCCATGTTTCTGCTTTCAAAGCCTTCTTTGCCTTTTCGAATTTGGTTTTCTTCTTAAGAAGAGGACAGTTCGGTTTGATGTGTCCTCGCTTTCTACAGTGGAAACAGATTATTTCCTTTCAAAAGGCCTCTTTCCTTTGAGGTTTCTCCCTTTGATCTTCATCCTCTTGTATTTTTTAATGAAGAGAGCTAGTTCTTCATCATCGACATCTTCATTCTCAGAATCTGCATCAGAATCAATGTTAGTTTTTAAAGCAATTGATTTGTTACCTTTGGATTCATTTTCCTCAATCCGTTTTTCTGTTTCATATGATTGAAGAGTTCCAATCAACTCTGTCACAGAGAGAGGCATGATTCTTTGAGTTTCTCTGATGGAAGTTTTGATGTTCTCCCACTGTTTTGTCAATCCTCTCAACAGTTTGTTGACTTTCATCACATCTGGAACTGGTTGTCCCTGATATGCAAGACCATTTACAATTTCTGTAAATCTGTCATACATATCGGCAACAGATTCTTCAGGCTTCATTTTGAAGGATTCATATTGCCCAAGTAGTATGTTGATCTGAGTTTCCTTGGCGCGATCTGTTCCTTCGTAGGTGATGTAGAGAGTGTCCCAGATATCTTTAGCTGATTCACAAGCAGCAATTTTTTTATATTCAACAGGTGCTAAAGCACAATAAAAAGAGTAAATTGCTTTCGAATCTAAAGATTCTCTTTTGGATATCTCAGTTTGAGATAATGGAAGATCAGTTGATATATTTTCATCCATCTTCTCTTTTGAATCAGAAGGTTTTGGTCTGACTCCTCTTATGATGACGTCCCATTGCATATGATCAATTGACTTTATGAAAGCCTTCATCTTGTTTTTCCAGATGCTGTAATCCTTGCCATCGAAATAGGGAGGTCTGTTGTTACTTTGACCTTCAATGAGACCTGGAGCACCAAAGCTAGCCATATAGATCGTAAGCTCAGAAGTAAAACACTTCAACAGATGAGCAACCTGCTTTGATACCAATTGAAGTGGCTAGCAAGGATCACCTAGAGGGGGGTGAATAGGTGATCTTAAACAATTTTAAGAAATTTAAGCGGAAATGATAAAATACAGTTTGAGTCTGAATAATATTCAGATTCTATAAGGACGGTGCTCTTGAACGTGCAGTGTGTAAAGTAAAGATTAAGGAATAGAAAAACTGCACACAGAATTTATAGTGGTTCGGCTTATAGTAAGCCTACGTCCACTCTCCCACGCTGACAGCCTGCCGGCTGGATTCCACTAATCAAATCAATGAGAAGTTATAGCAAGTTGTGCCGCTTAAACCCAAGCACTTCTCCCCGAAGCTGGTGCTGCTTATACCAAGCCGATAGATCACACTATCTCACACCTAAGCACACACTTATAACACTGTCTACACCTCTCAAATGATTACACGTTTAAGCTCACGAAAGACAAGAGATTGAATCGGAGTATGCTCAGACTTTGGACTTGTTGATTCTTCAATCTGTGTATCTTCTGCTACTCGTTGATCTCCTTAAATATTCCTCCACTTCCAAACTAGCCGTTGGACAGTCTTCAGAGGATCATCTTCCAATCTTCACCTTGGACAGATTTGTAAAGAAGGAATTGAGTAGCCGTTGAGTGACAGATTCTGAATCCCGCTGATTCTGGTCGCCCATACAATCAGAATCTTGGTTTCCATAAGTAGAGATTAGTCCGTTGTGATAATATCTTGATTGACAATCAAATTGATTTTGATTGAGTCAATCAAAACCTTCCTTGTGAAATCCAAGCCAGATCACTAGCTGTTGTGTTGAGTTCTGCGTCTGCAAAATTTCAGCGTCTGAGTCTGGAAAATTTCAGAGTCTGGAAAATTTTCTGCGTCTGGACTTCTGCTTCTGAAAAACTTCAGAGTCTGGAAAATTTTCTGCGTCTGGACTTCTGCTTCTGAAAAACTTCAGAGTCTAGAAAATTTTCTGCGTCTGGACTTCTGCTTCTGAAAAACTTCAGAGTTTGGAAAACTTTCTGTGTCTGAGTCTGAACTTTTAGTTCTGAGTTTGAACTTTCTCGTTCTGAGTCTGAATCTCTTTTGCTTGAAGTTCTTTCACAATCTGAACACGAACTAGATCAAGATTGACATATGCTTTTCTTCCAAAAATAACTTCCTGAATCAAAATACTTCAAAGCATTTATCAAATTTACAAAACACTTATGGACAGTTTTGTCAACTTCAAAATTTGTTGGGAATTTTCCTTAACACACTCATCTCTAGGTCGTATATGTCGAATTTCAAGTAATTGGCCATCGCCGCGACCAGGCTGGATTTCCCCGTACCGGGGTGTCCATACAATAAGCACCCTCTCTTCCATGCCTTGCCAACTTTCCTGTAGTACTCCTTCCTCCTCACGAACCTACTGAGTCATCGACGAGCATCTTCTTGAGCTTTGGGTCCATGGCCAGCGTCTTGAACGTCGCTGGGTGGTTGAGGTTCACCGGAGCCCACGCACCGAAGAGAGAACCAGTAGAGGAAAAAATAAAATTTGCGATGGAGATCCAAAATTCAGTTTTCTGTTGAAGAAATTGAGAGCAGAATCATAGTCGATACTAGATAAGAAGGTGCAAGACTGTTCCGGTGAGTTTTAACCTTAATGTTCTTTAGGATTTTACATATGAACTTTTCTATAGCCTAGTAATTATTTTTGGGACTGGACCATTTAATTGCCACTTTACAATGTATAGGATGCTTCTGACTAGTTGGATCCAACTGAAATGTTTCTGTGAAATTAAATGCATTTAGAGAATGGCAGATAGAAACTAACCACGATCTCCCCGTCTCTTGTGAAAAGTGAGCTCGAAATACTATACTGAACTTCGTGCTCAGCCGTCAAGTTCCGGCCTTGAGGAACTTTGGTAGCCCGAGCTGACTTGTCTTGACAAGAAAACCCACTTGAGACGTCTCTACCAGCACTTAGATTTCGGTCCATAGCCAGGGTGAATTGGTTCTCCTTCGTGGGCTTGGTCACTCAATTGCGCCGCATTGAAAGGGATTGCATTTGCTTGCCAGCCAAGGAAACCGGGGCCGCCTGAAAGAGCTTGTTTTGGGTGTAGCTGCTGAAGCTTTCGATGACCATGGTCATTTCGTTGGAGAAGCGAGACAGGAAGCCGTGGATCTTAGAGAAGAGGGAGCCTTGGAATTTGGGGGGCACGAACGGTCTAATCGCCGATTGTACCACCATTATGGTGGCCGTCACAGAGGATACGGTAGACAACACAGCCTTGGCCACCACGATGGGGTTCTCGAAGTAGTTGGGAGTTGGGGTCGCCATTCTTTTCAGTTCAATCTATGGGGGGATAGATGGTATTTGATTGGAGGAAATCGGGTGATGAAAATATGAGAATCGGAGATAGATAGATTTTGGTAGAATTCTCCGGAGTGAATGGGACACCACCAATGAGTTGGCCTTGGATTTTATGAAAAATGACACAAATAGTCTCTGAACTTTAGCCCCATGCGTAATGTAGTCGCTGAACCTTTAATTTGTTTAATATGATCCCTGAACTTTAACTCAATATGCAATGTGGTCCCTGAACCTTTAATTTTTTTCAATGCAGTCCATAAATTTTTTTGCATGTTTAATTTAGTCCATGAACCATATGAAAATGTTCTTGATCTCGTATTAATAGAAGGACAAAATTGAATAATTTTATATAGTTCAGGGATTACATTGAACATGCATAAAAAATACATGAATCACATTGAAAATTAGTTGAAAATTAGGCTAAAGTTCATGAATCACATTAAACAAATTAAAAATATATAGATTACATTACACATTAGGTTAAAATTTAGGAACCTTGCATTCTTATTCCTGGATTTTATGGAGTTAACTCTAACCGAGCGGGTTCCTGGACTGTTCCTAGTGCAAGTCTTCCTAGACTCAGGTTCTTGCCCCGACCGGGCGCTGTTCTTTGCCTTTTCTTTTGAGGGTGGTGGCAAATATATTCAAGTGAGATCGACCAACCCCGCGCGATTATCTTATTCAATGATCGCATCTCGATGTAAGTTAGTTCCCTTTTAGAATGATTTATCTAACGTTCTCTCCTTAACCCTCGCTGCGTGCAACCAGTGATAGTGGGAACCTTTTTCTACCTCGTTTTGCGTTGGCAAAGCTTGTCGCGTTCCTAGGAAAAGAACATGACCTCATTTGTCCTCCTTATCACTGATCAATTTGATTCGAATCACTGCACATACGCATTTCTCGAGACCATCCTCGAGCTCGGATCCATGTGATATCCATCGAGAATTTGTCGAGTCCAATAATTGAACTCGAATCCAAGCTCAGAGGAATAATGCTTTCGACCAACCCAAGCAAATACGAGATTCCGTGGAAAGGTCCAAACCATGAGAAAACTTAGTGCAAGATCATGTGTCCTCGACGTGATATAACAATATAAAGCAAATTATACTCCCAGCACGATATTAATATCGATGGCTGAAAAAATGTCACAAAGTTGATAGATCATGTAAATCAAATTCATCTAGACTATTGACCATGTGGTAAGTGATTTTACCATCTGACTCATTTAATTAATGACTCGCAATGATCATGTAATAACTTCCCACGATCACTTAATCCTCAACAATCATCATCTTTATAATAATCTAAGTTAAAATTGATCAAAACATACCAACCCAGTAGATATTTATTGTTTATTCTTCAATTATTTCATACTTTCCATTTTCCTCTTCAGTCCCTCCATTTTCTTCAATCAATTGGGACTGACAAACTTTCACCTTTGTGACTTCATCTTCTTTCCGCTTGTGATTAACGAGGAAGGAAACCATATCCCTGAGAGCAACCTCCGGTTCATCGCTTTTCATCAACTGCTCCGCAACTTCGGCAGGAGTGACTCTTGCCATTGCGATCAAACTCTCTATCTGGTCGAACAACTCGTGGCTATTGATCTCGAGATAATTAGATGCGAGAAGCCTGAACCCGCATGGGGTGCAATAGGACATGTGAACGTGCACATCCATGCGCCCTGGACGCAACAGGGCCGGGTCTAACTTCTCCTTGTGGTTCGTCGTGAAGACTATGATCCGCTCATCGCCACAGCTCGACCAAAGCCCATCGATGAAGTTAAGCAATCCAGACAACGTCAGCTGTTGCATGAGACAAAATTAATCTCGTAGTGACAAACATAAGTGAAATGTCAAGGACAGATCATATGCATAGCATGCAACAAACTGAAGTAAACCTTATAATAGAAAAAAACCCAAAAAGAAAAAAATTGTACATCTTCTCGTGAATATTCGGTCGACATTGTATTCATGCGTGCAGCTCGGGTTTCGGACTTCCTCTCTTGCAACTCAATGGTGCAATCGATGTCCTCGACCACCAATATGGACTGATTTGCAGTGGCGACGAGCAACCTCCTAAGCTCCGCATTGCTACGGAGCCCACTCAGCTCTAGGTCATATATGTCGAAGTTCAAGTAATTGGCCATTGCCGCGATCAGGCTTGATTTCCCGGTGCCGGGGGGTCCGAACAATAAGTACCCTCTTTTCCATGCCTTTCCGACTCTCCTGTAGTACTCCTTCCTCCTCACGAACCTCTCCAGATCGTCAATGATTGTCTTCTTGAGCTCTAGGTCCATGGCCAGTGTCTCGAATGTTGCCGGGTGGTCGAGGTTCACCGAGGCCCACGCATCAGAGAGAGGACCTGTAGAGGAAAAAATTGTGATGCAGATACAAAATTGAGTTTTCTGATGAAGAAATTGAGAGCACGATAACAGTAGGTAAGAAGGTGCAAGACTGGTTCTAGTGAATTTTGACCTTAATGTTCTTTAGGATGTCGCATATGAACTTTTCTGTAGCAAGTGAGACTTCTGACTTGTCCGGTTGAATTAAAAAGTTTTGTGAATCTAGTATTTTTACTAATTTCCACACTTCTAACAGCAGAATTAAACATCTTTACACATAATTTCATTGATTTGAGCTTAATGGTCAACGATAATTACCGCCATAGATGCGGTCGAAGCTCGGGGTGTGTAGCTTCAACGTCTTCTTCCCCTGCTTCAAGGACTTGGCCTCGTCGATGACGAAAGGCAGATAGGCTTCGACCACCATCTCCCTGTGTTTCTTGTGAAAAGTGAGCTCGAAGTACTGAACTTCGTGCTGAACCATCGAGTTCTGGCCATGATGAACTAGGTAGCCCGAGTCGACTTGTCTCGATGCCGAAACCCACTTGAGCTCGACCCCACGAAACGTATCCACCAGTGCCTGATTCTGGTCCATAGCCAGAGTGAAGTGGTTCTCCTTCGCAGGCTTGGACACGCGGATGCGCGTCGTCGAAGAGGATTGCTTGGCAGCCAGGAAAACCTGGGCTGCCTTGAAGAGCTCATTTTGGACGAACCCATCGTACTCGTTGACGACCATGGTCATCTCGTTGGAGAAGCGAGAGAAGATGCCACGGATCCTGGAGAAGAGGAAACCCTGGAGTTCACGGGGGACGATGGTGTGGACCATCGACTGGACCACCACCGCGGTGGCCGTCACGGAGGCAGCAGCTGACAGCACTGCCTTGGCCACTGCGACGGCATTCTTGAAGTCGGTTGGAGCCGGAGTCATCATCTAAGCAGTCTGGTAATAGATGGCAATTGAGCCGGAGGAAATCGGGAGATGAAATCGTTGATTGTATGATCTTTTTTGGGTGAATGAGAGAACAATGAAGTATGCGTTGGATTTTATAGAGTGAGCTAGCGACATTTTTTGTTTAGTAAAATCTCCTTTGTTTAAGGAAGTCTGACCGAGCGGCACAAAGTACAAATTATTGGAAAATTTGGTGCTTTGCCTTCTTGAACAAGCTCATCCGTGGACCGTTCATAGTCCAAGTCCACGTAAAGACTTGCACTTTGCCCTCCTAATGCCGTGAAGTTTCAGTCTTCTTGCACCTACCTTCACGCTTTTCCTTTCTCTTGTTTACTTTTCAGAGCGGTGGAAATTGTTACTACAACATCAAAATGGTCCCACGAATGAATGATTTGAATTTCGATGGATGGCGAAAGCCGCATGTACATGGCACGTTCCGTGTCAGCATAGCTTGACGGCATCAACGATGTTACATATCGATGAGCGTTTGTTGGCAAGTGAATTTCAAGTCGGAACATTATTTGACTATAGAAGTTGTGGGATCCTTACGAGCTATCGATTTCGTAAATTTGGTAATGTTTTAGAATGACCTATCTCTAATGGGTTGGCCCTTAATTCTCGCGGCACTCTTTTGAACATGATCCGTGGACATCTAGGAGTGATCATCACGCTCTGCATTTCGAGTGGAAGATGGAGCAGGAGCGTTGACTTGTAGACTTTGATCCGAGCTCTAGTATCAGAGAAATGGTCGTTTGGTCAAGCTGGAAACTTTTCTAGCTTGTTTTGCTTTTGGAAAGCCTGTCTGTCTGATAATAGAAAAAAGCACTGAAAGATTAAGTAAAGGACAACTTTATCTGTCCTTATCGCTAGTCAATTCAATTAGCACCGCGGTATATACGCATTTTCTCAAGGCAATCCTCGGAGCCAACACGTGCTTCTCGAGTTATTGATCGGTACATGCCTGACAGGGGATTACTCTGCCCGGTGAGAATTAGTCGGATGCTCAAAGAAATAGGAGCATCCTTTTAATATGGAAAAAATTGAGACGAATATGCAATTACGAGATTCTATGGAAGGCCCAAAACGGGAGAAAGTGTAGGAATAGCTTGTTGTCCAGGGGAAGTAGTCTCTCTCGGAAGAGTTGTCCCGTCCCTAGGTACAAAATGGCTGTGCATCTGATATAGATTCAGTTAATGAAGAATTTGCAGAGGAAGCAGAGATTATATTCTCCACTGATGTTGATGGTTCCTCTCACTCTTCTGTGACTGCTTCTTCCTTCACCACTGATGTTGATGGTTCAGCGCAACGAATGCAGCTGGTAGTCATCTGGGTTTTCGCCCTTCATTCTTTTCCTTCTGTAGCCATCATTTCCTGATTGTATCATGCGGTTGCAGTGAACTTTTTGTTTCTGTTGACATTCTAGAGATGCTACAGGTACCTCTTTGTTAAGATTGATTGTGATGGGCATACTAATGGATGCGTTGTGTGTATTTTTGCGCATGAGATGAACCGTTCATCAGGGGAATTCATCTACATATGGATGGTAGGCCTAGACAGTCCTCATGCAACGGCGGCCGGAGAAATCTTGGCTGAGAATTCATAATATCATTGGCTTTTCTCGTAGTTACACAACCACCTCATTGGGTATAAATTAGTGGTTACCTTGAATCTTCCATCTATGTTTTTGATGATATCTGTGCTGGGGATTAGTCACGGCATCAGAATTAAGGCAAGAGTTTACAATTACGGTATGTTTCTACATGCTATGACAGTACTGAGCCATTGCCAGAGTGGATTGAGCGCTACGGGTTATAACTTGGGGAAAGCGGTGGAAATAAGCGTATCTTAGCTTCGGAAGCTGAGCTTAAAAGATTGAACATGATTCCAAGCATCACTGCACATGGTAAGTTCTCTCCATGGCCCTCACCTTCATCGTCGGTTGATTTGTCCCGTGAGCTGGGGAGGCCAGAAAAAGGACTTCATCAATCCCGACTGACTGACAGAGCAGCAGTTGATTCCATCCGAAGAAGAACTGCGAAAGGAGAAATGCTACTGTAGACTGGCTGAATGGATCTGTAAAGATTACTTGCATCCTTTCCAAAGGTGAAACCACACCATGTGAATTGTGAAGCAGTTCATGCTAGCAAAGGAAATCCTGGAATTGACAGACCAAGGCATGCGTGAGTTCTGTGCTGTCTCCCTCAGATGCTGCTAGTGCTAGGATCCAAAGGGAATGGAAACGATTGTCGCATTGCAGAGGAAGAAAACGAAATCGGTCCCGTGCTATTTACGAAACACCTTCATTCGATGGTCGACACAACTCATCTTGTCGTAAATTTCGTTTCGTGTTGGAATTGAAACTCTAATACGTGAATATCGATAATTCTCTTAAATATTACCAGTGCGCAAGACCTACGACGCAACCTTTCAACCGGATGGAATTGGCCAAACCTGACAACAATCAAAAGAAATATAATAAGGCAAGTAAATTAAATTAAAATATATACAAAGTTCTCGCATATCATCTTTCTTAGTACATAGTCTGAATAAAATCGATGGGAAAATACCATTATTCATTTATTTATTAATTCACTCTCTCCATTTTCTTGAACCGCTTGGCACCGACAAACTTTCTCCTTAACGACTTCTTCGTTTTCTTTCCTCTCGTGATCAACGAGGAAGGAAACCAAGTCCCGGAGAGCAACCTCCGGTTCGTCGCTCTTCATCAACTGCTCAGCTACTTCGGTTGGACTGACTCTAGCCGTTGCGATCGAAGAGGTTGTGGCCATCGATCCCAAGATAATTAGAAGCGAGAAGCCGGAAACCGCACAGGGTGCAGTAGGACATGTGCACTTGCACGTCCATTCGCCCTGGGCCCAACAAGGCCGGGTCAAATTTCTCCTTGTGGTTCGTAGTGAAGACTATGATCTGCTCATCGCCGCAGCTCGACCAAAGCCCGTCAATGAAGTTGAGGAATCCAGACAATGTACCCTGTTCCAGTTCCATGGAGAAAAGATTAATGCTGTAGCGACAAACGTAAGTTAACTGTCAAGGACAGATCACACGCATAGAATGCAACAGTCGAACTAAACCTTATACTAAAAGAGAAAGCCAAAAAACAAATTGGTACTCGATCTTCTTGCGGACTAGTCGGCATAGTATTCATGCTCGCTGCTCGGATTTGGGACATCCTATCTTGCAACTTAATAGTGCAATCAATGTCCTCAACAACCAATATGGACTGATTCGCGGTGGCGACGAGCAGCCTCCTTAGCTCTGAGTCGCTCCGGAGCCCGCTCAGCTCTAAGTCGTATATATCAAAGTTCAAGTAATTGGCCATCGCTGCGACCAAGCTCGATTTCCCCATGCCAGGGGGTCCGTACAGCAAGTACCCTCTTTTCCACACCTTGCCGACTCTCCTGTAGTACTCCTTCCTCCGCACGAATCTCTCGAGATCGTTGACGATCGTCTTCTTGAGCTCTAGGTCCATGGCCAGTGTCTCGAAGTCGCCGGGTGGTCGAGGCCCACTGAGGCCCACACATCTGAAAGAGGACCTGTAGAGGAAAAACATTGTGATGGAGATACAGAATTCCGTTTTCTGTTGAAGAAATCGAGATCAGAATCGCAGTAGATAAGAAGGTGTAAGACTGCCAGTCCGATTGAATTGAAAAGTTCTGTGAATTTTAGTATTTGTACTCCTTTCCACCCTCCTAATTGCAGATCTAAACATCTTAACAGGTTTATCTCGTTGATTCCAGCTGAAGATAATTCCTGCCATGGACGCGGCCGAAGCTCGGGGTGTGTGTAGCTTCAACGTCTTCTTCCCCTGCTTCATGGACTTGGCCTCGTCGATGACAAAAGGCAGGTAGGAATTGAGCACGATCTCCTTGTGCTTCCTGTGAAAGGTGAGCTCGAAGTGCTGAACTTCATATTGAACCATCGAGTTCCGGCCCTGATGAACTCGGTGGACCGAGTTGACTTGCCTCGATGCGAAGACCCACTTGAGCTCGACCCCGTGAAACGTATCCACCACCGCCCGGTTCCAGTCCATGGCCAGAGTGAAGTGGTTCTCCTTCTTGGGCTTGGTCACCCGGATGCGCTTCGTCGACGGGGACTGCTTGGTGGCCAGGAAGACCTGGGCCGCCTCGAAGAGCTCGTTCTGGACGAACCCATCGTACTCGTCGATGACCACGGTCATCTCGTCGGAGAAGCGACCCAAGAAGCCCCGGATCCCGAAGACGGGGAAGCCCCGGAACAGGCGGGGGAAGATGGTGTGGACCACCGACTGCAACACCATGGCAGCAGCCGTCATGGAGGCCGCGACGGACAAGACCGCCTTGGCCGCGGTGGCGGCAGTCTTGAAGTCAGCGGGGAAAGAACAGAAATGAAGATGTTGCTGATTCAACTGGAAAGGCAAGAGATGAAGTCAACAGTCAAACTTCCAGCTTCACGTGTCCAACTATAAGTGAAGACCTCCTACTGCAAAGCCGTTACTCTGTTTTTGAGCATTTAACTGAATAACAGCTGTATTTTCCTATTCTGTTATTCGGTTAGTTTGTTAGATGAACTGTAAAACCACCTTTGGTGGTTCTTCAGGAATAGATCATTGAGTATAAGTAGAGAATAGAGTAAATGAAATGGTTAACGGGTTGATATTTTTCTTCTTGTTTTCTGTCCTGTATTTCTCTTCATTGCTGTATGTTCTTGCTTTCTGTTCTATAAGTCTTCTCATGGTATCAAAGCAGGTCTGAGAGCTCGAGAATGGCAGCAAGAATACAGAAATATCCTTTTCCAATCCATGTTAATATCTCCAACTTTGTCACGATCAAGCTAGCTAAAAACAACTTTCGTCTTTGGCAAGCACAGTTTCACAGATTCTTGTGAAGCCAAGAACTTTTTGGATTCATTAGTGGTGAAATTTCATCACCTACTCAAGCACTACAGATTGAAGTTGAAGGTAATGAAGCTGAAGTTGTGTATCCCAATTATACAGATTGGGTAAGAACTGATCAGCTTGTATCATCATGGATCAGTGGAGCTGTATCTGAGAATATCTTGAGTCTGATCATTGGTTTGGAAACTTCACATGAGGTATTACTTAATCGTTTTACACAGAAGTCTGTAGCTAGAGAATTTGAACTGAGAGGGAAACTACAAGCCTGTCAGAAAAGAGATCGAGCATTATTGGTTTATCTCAGAGAATATAAATCAATTTGTGATCAGCTAAATGCAATCAAGAAGCCTGTAGATGAGATAACTAAGATGTTTGGTGTTCTTGAGGGATTAGGATATGAATATGAGAATTTCAGAACTACCATGTATTGCTTGAAACCTCAACCAGAATATGATGAAGTAATATCACAGTTAGAGAGGTTCGAAACAAGATTACAGAGCTATTCCTCATGTCAATATAATCCTCATCTAGCCTACTATGGACAAAGAAAACATGAAGTTCAGCAGAACGTGGATTCTGACAGAGAACTTGTTCAACAAAACTTTACCTTCGAAGGTCAAAGAGGTAGTAACCATGGAGGACGTAGTTATGGTAGAGGACGTCCATTTAACAGTAGAAGCCGTAGTTATGGATATCCTAGAAGAAATCAGAATTGCAGACTAAATAGTTTGAATCAGAATCAGGAGGATCAATGTGTTAAGCAGTTCAATAATTTCTCTAGCTCTGGTCAAGGATTTCATTCATATGCTGGTTCTTCACAAAGGTATCAAGATACCAAATCATATCCTTCCTCAAATTTAGCATCTAACAAACATTTGCAGGATGAGAAAATATCAAATAATACTCGGTTGGAGTGTCAAATCTGTAAACGTCCAGGACATGATGCACTTCATTGCCGGTATCGTTTTGACAACTCATATCAGGCTGAGGAGATTCCAACAGCCTTAGTAGCAATGCATCTTGAAGACTCCAAAGGCAGTGAGTGGTATCCGGACACCGGTGCAACTGCTCATATCACTGTAGATTCGGGTATTCTTCATAACTCCTCTAAGTACAATGGAACTGATACTGATATGATAGGGAATGGCTCATGTCTACCTATTACCTATATTGGTGATGCCGTGTTACATACTGAAGTCAATTCATTACCTCTAAATGATGTACTGATTGTTCCTGAAATCAAAAAGAATCTCCTTTCAGTGTCAAGACTAACAAATGATTATCCCTGCTCATTTGTTTTTGATAAAAATGGGGTGTATATAAAGGACAATCGTACCAACACAACAGTGATGCTCGGAAGGAAAGTTAGAGGACTTTACCGAGTGGATCCACAAATCACAGAGGCCTTCTTCACTCAGAGACATAAAGTTGTAGGAGAAGATGTGTGGCATCAACGATTAGCTCACACCAACTTAAAAACATTGAAGTATCTCCAGACTCAGCAATTCATTCATTGCACTACAAGGACTCATACTATGTGTAGAAGCTGTCGAGTTGCCAAGAGTACTGCATTACCATTTCCTTTATCAGAATCTGTGTCTACTATTCCTTTAGAGAAGATTCATTGTGATATTTGGGGTCCATCACCAGTCAATTCTTTTCAGAATTTCAAATACTATGTCATCTTTGTGGACAACTTTTCCCGTTACAGTTGGATTTATCCAATGAAATTGAAGTCAGACTTCTATGACATCTTTGTCATGTTTCAAAAACGAGTGGAGAATCAGTTTAATCGAAGAATCAAAATTTTTCAATGTGATGGTGGAGGAGAATTCACTAGTAACATATTTTAGATTTATTTACAAAATTGTGGTCTCAGACAATGTATTTCTTGTCCTTATACACCAGAACAGAATGGGATTTCTGAAAGAAAACATTCCTATGTGGTTGAACTGGGCCTAGGTATGGTCTATCATGCTAAAATTCCTTTGAAATACTGGGTCGATGCATTCATGACCGCTAATTACATTGTCAATATACTTCTGTCGCGACCTAAAAAAATCGAGTCTTCCGATCTTAGGCTAATATATTACTAGACCAATTAAATTAACTAACCTAGCTCGAGTTCTCCCAAACTCTACAAATTCGCAACCTAGATCCAATTATGAGCATGCAAATATTTTCAACGGGAGTCGCCACTAATAATTTAAGGTAGGTTGATTAGAAACCTAAATATAATAGCGGGAATATTATTTTATTCCTACGAACCAGAGATTATAAATCCGGGGACTTGGTTACGCTAGATTACCCTAACGCCCTTTCGGTACCAATTTCAAGAAAAATACTCAATTTGGCAATTTTGATAAATCCTGACTTAGAGTTCAAAGGTGTAAAATCTTTCTTTTTTGATTTTCTTTTATGAAATTTTTTTTGTATTTTCGAATTTAAATTCAAATTGCAAATTTTTTAGTAAAAAAAAATATAATCGCTAAATCTTTCGAATTAAATTTCGATCTGAAGCATGACAGATCGATCCTAAAATTCGAAATACCCGCTATGGAAATAACTCTATCTAAAGCCTGATAAATAGATTTATTTCCATGTGTGCGGTTGCGGATTAGGAAATTTTCCTAATCGATCACATCTTGAAAAAATTTTGATATCTCAAATATCTTGGATATATTCAAAAGATTTTGAAAATTTTAAATTCTATCCAAATTTAACGAGTAATAGATATCCAAGATTTTAAAAAAAGGAAATAAATCCTAATTGAAATAATGCCTAATGTTCAAATATGCAAAGTTAGATGTCAATAAGCACGAATTAGGCAACAAAATATTCAAATCAAATCAGGATAAGATAATTATCTGATTTGCAAATTTCTTTCCAAATTTGAATTTGCAGTGGATCGGGATTGTGGATCGGGATGGTGACCGGCGATGCATCCGGAGCGGCAACGTTGGGAAAGTGGCGATGCAGCGGCGTGGGCGGTACAGCGGCAGTGCAGCGGCGGTGTCATGGCGGCAGGTGTGCAGTGGCTTGCGATGGAGACAGCGGCGGTGGTGCAGACGGGGCAGCGACGTGCAAGCGGGGCAGCGGCGTGGCGCGGGCGATGGCATAGCACGGCGGCATCGGGCGTGTGGCAAGGGCGTCCAGCGTACGGTAGAGACGTCCGATGCGGCGATGCGGGTCTGGGGCAGTGGCGGTGCAGGCGGGAACGGTGGCACGTACACGAGGCAGCGGCGCGACATGCAGCGGCGTCGGGTGATGCGGACAGCTCTCCGGGTAGTGGCGTGCGGCGGCGCGGCGGGGTGTAGGCGGTTCTTCGGCCTGCGATAGTGCAGGCAGGGCAACGGCGCGCAGGCGGGGCAGCAACGTGTAGGCGGGGCAGCGGCGCGCAGGCGGTGGTGTGGTGTGGCGTGCGGAGGCGCGACAGCGGAGGGGCGCGAACGGCGGTGGCGGTGGCGGTGGCTTCGCCGGTCTCTCTCTCTCTCTCTCTCTCTCTCTCGTAAGTGATTCACTCGTGTCTCTGAAAATTCTGATTTGCCGATTATGAGAGCTCCCTGATTATGAAACATAACCATGTATTTATATCACAACCCTAGGCTAATTAGTCGGGCTTTCTAGTCCTAATAGGCTTAGACTTAGGCTTTATCATTTAATTTTATTTAATTCTAAGTGGGTTAAATTAATTTGAGCTATTCTTTAATTAAGCTTGACGGGCTAATTTAAGCTCAAATTAAGGTAACCAAACCCTTTTGACACGTGATTTTTGGCCCCCGTCTTCCGAGTGAGCCGAGTTTCGTTCGGTGCCCGAGCTAGATTTATGCGACGGATTTTCAATTTTCTCGCCACCGCCGATCCGATATGGAATGCAATTAATCTATATGAAACTAAACTATATGCTATGCAATTGTAATATTTTTGTTCAGGGATTAAAATTAACCCCTAATTTTCTATGCAATTAACCACTAAATGATGTGCCAAAATTTAGGTGTCAACAATTCCTACACCAAAAGTTACAACTGCACTCACCCTACAACAAACTTTATCAACAAGAGCCTAGCTATGAACATCTCAGAGTCTTTGGATGTGCATGTTACCCCTGTCTAAGGCCATATGCACAACATAAATTTGATCCACGATCACTCACATGTGTATTTCTGGGATATAGTGCACGCCATAAAGGACATAGATGTCTTGTGCCTACTAATGGTCGTGTATACATTAGTCGACATGTGTTATTCGACGAAAGTTTCTTTCCCTTTACTAAGAAACTAACAACAAAATACAATCAATATACTACTCTGTATCAACAGTGGGCAGAAGAAGTTAAACTTCTGGATTCTACAAGTACAGAATAGTTGCAAAATCACTCAAATGGACATCTAGGACATTTACAAGATAGTGAAATTTTGGAAAGTGGTCACTTAAATCCATCTCATCCTATTGCCGTATCATCAAATTCATCTCACTTACACTTGCAGTCTGCCTCAGTTTCTAATGAACAAGTAGTTCTTTCTCACACATCTGAGGCAAGAGATGAAGTCATTATCAACCACACCCAGCAAAATCCTCCACCTATTTCATAAGGTACACTTTCTACTCATTCTATGCAAACTCGACTAAAATCTAGCATTGTAAAGCCAAATCTCAGATATGCATGTCTGGCTGAGTACAAAGTTCCTCTTGAACCAAGATCAGTTAAATCAGCCTTAGCAGATGCTGGCTAGTATCAAGCAATGCAGGATGAAATGGATGCTCTGCATGAAAATCAGACATGGATATTAGTTCCTCGAACTAATCAAATGAATGTCATAGGGTGTAAATGGGTGTTTAAAACTAAGCTAGCACCTGATGGAAGCCTTGATAGATTGAAGGCTCGGTTAGTGGCTAAGGGGTTTCACCAAGAAGAGGGTGTTGATTTTACAGAAACATTCAGTCCTGCTGCCAAACATGCCACCATCCGTATAGTACTCTCAGTGGCAATGATGAAGAACTGGCCAATACACTAACTTGATGTTAAAAATGCTTTCTTACTGTTGACACCTAAATTTCGGCGCATTATTTAGTGTTAAATTGCATAAAAAATTAGGGATTAAATTTTAACCCCTAAACAAAAATATTTAAACTGCATAACATATAGTTTGGCTTCATTTAGTTTAATTGCATTTTGCATCGGACCGACGATGGCGAATGAGCTTAAATTTTATCGGACGAGACTCGGCTCGCTCGGAATTCAAGGGCCGGGAATTTCAATGTCAAACGGGCTCGGTCGATTTAATTTGGGTTCAATCTGATATGTTGGGTTTAATTAATCAAAAGCCTAAGTTAATTCAGCCCATTAAACCTAAGCCCAAGCCTAAGCCCATTAGGACATAAAATCCATCTAAATTGACCTAAATTAGTACTATATAAGCATAAGATTAGGTCAGAAACAAGGGGGGACAGAATTTTTCAGATCAGAATTTTTGAGGCACGTGAGCAAGAGAGAGAGAAAGAGAGAGAAGCGGGAGCACGCCGCGCCTCGCCGCCGCCGTGCCCCTCGCCGCACGCTGGTCTCCTCCGTGTCAGCCACCGCATTGTCGACATCCGCACCTTGCCGCACCGCTTGAACAGCAGCTTGTGCTGTCGAGAGCTCCTGCTTGAAGACGTTGAACGAGACCATTGGAGACGAAGCTGCTGCCCAGCCCGAGAGACTCCTGCATGGCGACACCTTCGGCAGCTGCAACCTTGAAGCTGTCCCGCGATTGAAGACGCCAAAGGAAGAGGAACGTTGATCATTCCAGCGTCCACGTTGACGTTCTTCCTCAGCTTGACGAGTCCACGTTCTTCTCCAACTCTTCTGACAAGTCAACCGAGAAAAACTAATCCCACGAAGTCAACACCATGGGTTGCTGTTCTGGATCCATCAGCCAACGAAAATTGTCCAGGCGTTGACGTTGAGCTGCTGCTTTTGCCCCTTTGAGCCGAGAGACCTTCGCTGTTGCCGCTGCTCCTTCCCCGACGAAGACCTGTGCTGCTCACCGACGTCCACTTCCTTTCAGAATCGCTCACTCCACAGAGCTTATTTGCGGAAACTCAAAACACGAAAGTTGTAGATCTACGAGTCCTTGATCTGTGGCTTTTGGAATCGGGTCAATCCGACGTGTATTGAGGAAGTTACGCCCATTTTTCCGGAATCGTGCAGTCCTGAAATTACTGTTCCGAGACGGAAAGCCCACACCGGAGACGCCCGCCGTTCCCGCCGCTCAGTGCGCTGTCCGAACAGCCGCGCCCGCCGTGCCGTTGCCATTGTCGACAGCCTTGTCCCGTCGCCGTCGTGAGCCCCACCGGATTTGTTGTCATCTCGATCCCGTTGTCGTCGTCCCGATCCGCGAGTCCGATCCCGAACCGAATTCAAATTTGGAAGTTATCCAAATTAGGTAACGATATTATCCGTTGAATTTTCAGAAATATTTAATTTCCTAATTTGGGTATTTGAATATTTTGTGGATATTGCATGAATATTTGTTAGATATTTTAGGATAATGCCTGATATATCCGCAATGTTTGAAAATATTCAAATTAGGAAAATTTCCTAATTTAAGCAACGTATCTGGACGTCTATCCGACTTTAACCCTAAAGTCCGATACGCGGCGGTACGGGAAATTATCATCCTATGTATAATCACTTAGATACGATGATAAATTTCATTAGCTTTCCAAATTTGAATATTCGGCTTTCCGTCGATATCTATAACCCTTTAGATATGACCGATAGTTCGAATTTTGTACCTAATCCGAGTTTGAATCAAATTTGGCGGATCGCGTGGTTGATTTGAATTCGTTGCTATCTTTACTTGTTTAAATTGTTTGCTTTCCTTTTCAAATAAAAACAGAAAAATTCAAAAATATTAGTTAGAGTTTGAATTAGAATTTTTGCATGTCTAGGATTTTTGAATATATCCTGAAGGATGAGATAAGTATTTAATTTAAATTAGGACTTAACGTGGCATGTTTCCTAATTTAAATTAGGTATTGTTTTAATCCTAACGGATTATTCCCGTTATTTTATTATTCCGAATTTTCATAAAAAAACCCCAAAAAAATGGTGAATTGCTTTAGAGTAGATTAGGTTAGATTGCATCTTAATTTCAGCAATTTAATTATTCCGAATTTTTACAAAAAAATCCCAAAAAGAAATCATGCTAGGATAGTTTAAATCATCATAGATTACATTCTATTTTAGGCATTTTTACCATTCCGAATTTCAATATAAAATATCAAAAAAGAGGAAAGTCATTAGTTTGCATGTTATTTTAGGCATTTTTCATAATTCCGAATTTCATCGAAAAAATACCAAAAATATGTCATTGCCCGTCATTAGAATTAGGTCACGTCGTCGCGTGTCATATAGTATGCATGTTAGGATACATTATTTCGCACGTCATATTTTTGCACGTCATTGCATGTAGACTAGATTGCATTTAAATAAGTGAAAATCCAAAAAAAAGAGAAATTGAGTAAATGCTTGTTAATTAGAAATCATATTAAGGTTGATTGATATGATTTTCTAGCTAACAACGCAGATGCTTGCTGGACTCAAGGTAAGTAATTCTTCCCAACTTGCAATTTATTTAATGCTTTGATTTCTGGGTGTTAAATTGGTGGTTTGCGCACCCGCATGAACACCTCACATGTTAGTACCTAAGTTAAAATGGATCCAAACTGCCTGTCAAAACATTTTTGAAATGAAAAGGTACCGAAAGGGCGTTAGACTAGATTTAGCGTAATCAAGTCCCCGGACTTAGAATCTCTGGTTCGTAGGAATAAAACATATCTCCCTATGTTTTATTTGGGTTTCTAATCGACCTACCGTCAATAGATTAGTGGCGACTCCAAGCATGAAAACGACTGCATGTTAAAAAACTGAAACTCTAAGTTGCGAATTGGTAGGACTTGGGAGGGTCCGAGTTAAGATTAATCTTAATAATCCATTAGCCCGAGAAATCGATAAAATTATTTTTAGGGTCGCGACACTTACATGGAACATTAAATGAGACAGTATATATGGAGCAGCCACCTGGTTTTACACATCCTCATAAGTCTCACTTTGTATTTCTTCTCAAGAAGTCCTTATATGGTCTGCGTCAAGCGCCGCGTGCTTGGTTTGACAAGTTTAGCAACTTTCTTCTTGAAATTAGTTTCTTCTGTAGCACAACTGATCCCTCTCTCTTTATGCTTCATAATGGACCAGACACAATACTTTTGTTGCTCTGTGTAGATGATATTCTATTGACTGGCAGCTTAGATCAGCTACTCACTCAACTGATTCAATCCCTAAGTCTTCATTTTCATATGAAAAATCTCGGGTCCCTTCACTACTTCTTAGGGATTGAAGCCCAACGAACCACTAATGATCTTTTCCTATGTCAAACCAAGTATGCTCTTGATCTTCTAAAAAGAGCTAACATGACTGAATGTAAACCTGTAGCAACTCCTCTATCACTAAGACCAATTATTATAACAAACGATGCTCTTCTCTTAGCTAATCCACTTGAATATCAAAGTCTAATTGGTGGTCTTCAATATTTAACAATCACTTGTCTTGATCTTGCTTATGCAACAAATCTTTTATGTCAGCAGATGCACCAGCCAACAGTTGGAGATTTTCATAAGTTGAAAAGGGTTATTCGCTATGTTAAAGGAACTGTTCATCTTGGCATGTTTATTCATTCTCACAATTCACCTACCTTATATGGATTCTCCGATGCTGATTGGGCTAGTTGTATTGACACCAGACGTTCAACTACCGGCTTCTGCACCTATCTTGGTTCTAATCTCATTTCGTGGGCAGCTAAGAAGCAACCTACAGTGTCTCGTTCATCCACAGAAGCTGAATATCATGCACTTGCATCTACTACTGCTGATCTTTCATGGATCAGCTTTGTTCTATGTGACATTGGTTTATATCTCTCCTCACCCACACTTTTGTTCTGTGATAATAAGTCTGCCATTTCTCTTACTGCCAATCCTGTCCTACATGCTCGCACCAAACACATCGAAGTTGACTTCCATTTTGTTCGAGAAAAAGTTTCCTCAGGTTCTCTCAGTGTATGTTATATTCCCAGTGCTAATCAGCTTGCTGATATTTTTACTAAATCATTATCACATTTAGCTCACTTTAGTCTCCGAACCAAATTGGGAATGGGTTTTCGACCCCTATCCAATTTGTGGGGGGATGTTAAGCAGTCTATGGTGATACATGCACACTCGGTTTCTACAAAGAACAGAAGTGAAGATGTTGCTTATTCAACTAGAAAGGCAAGATATGAAGTCAACAGTCAAACTTTCAGCTTCACGTGTCCAACTATAAGTGAAGACCTCCTACTGCAAAGCCGTTACTCTGTTTTTGAGCATTTAACTGAATAACAGCTGTATTTTCCTATTCTGTTATTCGGTTAGTTTGTTAGATGAATTGTAAAACCACCTTTGGTGGTTCTTCAGGAATAGATCATTGAGTATAAGTACAGAATAGAGTAAATGAAATGGTTAATGGGTTGATATTTTTCTTCTTGTTTTCCGTCCTGTATTTCTCTTCATTGCCGTATGTTCTTGCTTTCTGTTCTATAAGTCTTCTCACTGGGGTCGCCATCTCTCTTCAGTTTGATCCGTCTGGTATGGATGGATGGTGATATGGCCGGAGGAAATGGGTTGTCGATGAACACGAGAATACGGAGATTGGATCTACAATTTGGGCGATTCTTGATGGTTATGGGGACTGAGAGAACGGTCAGTGAGTTGGATTTTTGTGGAGTGAGCTAACGACGCTACTTCTTCTTCTTCTTTCTTCTTCTTCAACACAAACCTCTTTGCTATGTTCATGGAAGGTTCGTAGTCCCAAAAAAGTCTTCGTAGACTTTGACTTGATGCCGTGATGTTTCAGCCTTCTTGCACAGACCGTACGATGATGTTCTTTTTCTTCTTTTTGCCTCCCTTTTTTGGGAGTGGCGGGCATCGTGGGGCTTGGAGGTTCTTGTGTTGTTGGCGTTCATACCAAAACTCATGTCGAGACCAATCTCATGCAATTATCTAATTTATTGATTGTATCGGGGTATTACTATTTCCAAACTTTTAATTTGTTCGATACGATCTCTGAATTTTTTATACATAATTAATTTAGTCTCGAAATTTTATGAGAATATTTAATGTTGTTTCAGAACATTTGATATTTTTAAATGATATAAGTACTAGATTGAATATTTATAAAAAATTGAAGGACTAGATTGAACATATTAAAAATTCACGGACGTCATTATTTAAAATGGATAAAAAGAAGAAGCCGAAATGACCTTGAGCCCCCATAGTTGGACTAAATCCAAGCTCGGACGAGTAATGTTTTTAAGCTAAGATTGTTAGTTTGAATGATCTGATTTTGTCTGTAAAAGTTTCGTAATGTTGCTCGGGTCAGGAGGCTGATGGTGGTCCACGCTCTGGCTCAATGGACCCGGGCCAGGGCGTGGGGAGGCACGGGCACGGAGTTTGGCATTCGGCCTTGATGGACCCAGGTCCGCAAAGGCCAGGTTTGAGACCACGCATTGGAAATGCATGCCCATCTAGAAGAAAATATTATTTTCCTTTCCGAACAATAGAAAATAGTTTTCTTTTCATTTTCAGGTGTCAGCCAAACACCTAAAAATATGATCATTTTTCTGGAAAATGACTTCTTGGAAAATATTTTCTGGAAACGTTGCATTTTCTGCAAAACAAACGGAACTAGTGTAACTACTTTTTCCTTGGAGTAGCTTTTCCTTTCCACAAGTGAACTTGGTTGTGAAGTTCTATATCAATTACAAGTAATTAATTTCTTCACTAAAGGTATCTTCTTAGCGAAAAAAATTAAACGCATTTAGAGAATGGCAGAGAGAAATTGACCACGATCTCCCTGTGTCTCTTGTGAAAAGTGAGCTCGAAATACTGAACTTCGTGCTCAGCCATCAAGTTCCGGCCTTGAAGAACTTCGGTAGCCCGAGTTGACTTGTCTTGACATGAAAACCCGCTTGAGACGTCTCTATCAGCACTTAGACTTCGGTCCATAGCCAGGGTGAATTGGTTCTCCTTCGTGGGCTTGGTCACTCGGATGCGCCGCATCGAAAGGGATTGCATTCGCTTGGCAGCCAAGGAAACTTGGGCAGCCTGAAAGAGCTCGATCGTTTTGGGCGTACCCATCAAAGCTTTCGATGACCATGGTCATTTCGTTGGAGAAGCGAGACAGGAAGCCGTGGATCTCGGAGAAGAGGTAGCCTTGGAATTCGGGGGGCACGAACGGTCTAATCACCAACCGCACCACCATCACGGTGGCCGTCACGGAGGACACGACACACAGCACAACCTTGGCCACCACGATGGGGTTCTCAAAGTAGTTTGCAGTCGGGGTCGCCATTCTTTTCAGTGCAATCTACGGGGGGACAAATGGTATTTGGCCGGAGGAAATCAAGAGATGAAAATATGAGAATTGGAGATCGATACATTATGGTAGAATTCTCCGGAGTGAATGGGACGCCACCAATGAGTCGACCTTGGATTTTATGGAAAATGGCACAAATGGTCTCTGAACTTTAGCTCCATGCACAATATAGTCCCCGAACCTTTAATTTGTTCAACGTGGTCCTTGAACTTTAGTTCAATATGCAATGTGATCCCTGAACCTTTGATTTTTTTCAATGCAGTCCATAAATTTTTTTTGCATGTTTAATTTAGTCCCTAAACTACATAAAAATGTTCAATATTGAGCTTGATCTTGTATTAATGGAAGGACAAAATTTAATATTTTCATATAGTTCGGAGATTACATTAAACATGTATAAAAAATACATGAATCACATTAAAAATTTACATTAAACATGTATAAAAAATACATGTATCACATTAAAAATTAAGTTAAAGTTCATAAATCACATTAGACAAATTTAAAATATACGGATCATATTATACATTAAGTTAAAATTCAGAAACCTTGCACGATTGTTCCTAGATTTTATGGAGTGAACTCTCTAACCGGGCGGTTTCTTGGACTGTTCCTAGTCCAAGTCTTCCTAGACTTAGGGTATTTCCCCGACCGTGCGCTGTTCTTTGCCTTTTCTTTTGAGGGTGGTGGCAAATATATTCAAGTCAGATCGACCAACCCCGCGCGATTATCTTATCCAATGATCGCATCTCGATGTAAGTTAGTTCCATTTCAAAATGATTTTATCTAACGTTCTCTCCTTAACCCTCGCTGCACGATATGAGTGCGACCAGTGATAGTGGGAACCTTTTTCTACCTCGTTTTGCGTTGGCAAAGCTTGCCGTGTTCCTAGGGAAAGAACATGACCTCATTTGTCCTCCTTATCGCTGATCAATTTGATTCGAATCACTGCACATACGCATTTTCTCGAGACCATCCTCGAGCTCGGATCCATGTGATATCCATCGAGAATTAGTCGACTCCAATAATTGGACTAGAATCCAAGCTCAGAGGAATAATGCTTTCGACCAACCCAAGCAAATACGAGATTCCGTGGAAAGGTCCAAACCATGAGAAAACTTAGTGCAAGATCATGTGTCCTCGACGTGATATAACAATATAAAGCAAATTATACCCCTGGCGTGATATTAATATCGATCGCAGAGAAAATGTCACATGGTTGATAGACCATGTAAATCAAATTTGTCTAGACTATTGATCATGTGATAAGTGATTTTATCATCTGACCCATATAATTATTGACTCGGAATGACCATACAATAACTTCTCACGATCACTTTATCCTCAATAATCATCATCTTTATAATAATCTAAGTTAAAATTGATCAGAATATACCAACCTGGTAGATATTTATTGTTTATTCTTCAATTATTTCGCACTTTCCATTTTCCCTTTCGGTCCCTCCATTTTCTGCAATCAACTGGGAGTGACAAACTTTCTCCTTTGTGACTTCTTCATCTTCTTTCCTCTTGTGATTAACGAGGAAGGAAACCATATCCCTGAGAGCAACCTCCGGTTCATCGCTCTTCATCAATTGCTCTGCAACTTCAGCCGGAGTGATTCTCGTTGCCGTGATCAAACTCTCTATCCGACCGAAGAGCTCGTGGCTATTGATCCCAAGATAATTAGATGCGAGAAGCTTGAACCCGCAAGGGGTGCAATAAGACATGTGAATGTGCACATCCATGCGCCCTGGACGCAACAGGGCCGGGTCTAACTTCTCCTTGTGGTTCGTCGTGAAGACTATGATCCGCTCATCGCCACAACTCGACCAAAGCCCATCGATGAAGTTAAGCAATCCAGACAATGTCAGCTGTTGCATGAGACAAAAATTAATCTTGTAAAGACAAACATAAGTGAAATGTCAAGGACAGATCATATGCATAGTATGCAACAAACTGAAGTAGACCTTATAAAAAAGCGAAAAAGAAAAAAATTGTACATCTTCTCGTGAATATTCGGTCGACATTCTATTCATGCGTGCAGTTCGGGTTTCGGACTTCCTCTCTTGCAACTCAATGGTGCAATCAATGTCCTCGACCACCAATATGGACTGATTTGCAGTGGCGACGAGCAACCTCCTGAGCTCCGCATTGCTACAGAGCCCACTTAGCTCTAGGTCATAGATGTCGAAGTTCAAGTAATTGGCCATTGCCGCGATCAGGCTCGATTTCCCCGTGCCGGGGGGTCCGAACAATAAGTACCCTCTTTTCCATGCCTTGCCGACTCTCCTATAGTACTCCTTCCTCCTCACGAACCTCTCCAGATCGTCGATGATTGTCTTCTTGAGCTCTAGGTCCATGGCCAGTGTCTCGAATGTTGCCGGGTGGTCGAGGTTCACCGAGACCCACGCATCTGAGAGGGGACCTGTAGGGGAAAATATTTGTGATGCAGATACAAAATTCAGTTTTCTGATGAAGAAATTGAGAGCACGATAACAGTAGGTAAAAAGGTGCAAAACTGGTTCTAGTGAATTTTAACCTTAATGTTCTTTAGGATGTCGCATATGAACTTTTCTGTAGCAAGTGAGACTTCTGACTTGTACGGTTGAATTAAAAAGTTTTGTGAATCTAGTATTTTTACTAATTTCCACACTTCTAACAGCAGAATTAAATATCTTTACACATAATTTCATTGATTTGAACTTAATGGTCGACGATAATTACCGCGATAGCCGCGGTCGAAGCTCGGAGTGTGTAGCTTCAATGTCTTCTTCCCCTGCTTCAAGGACTTGGCCTCGTCGATGACGAAAGGCAGATAGGATTCAACGACCATGTCCCTGTGTTTCTTGTGAAAAGTGAGCTTGAAGTACTGAACTTCGTGCTGAACCGTCGAGTTCCGGCCATGATGAACTCGGTAGCCCGAGCCGACTTGTCTCGACGCGAAAACCCACTTGAGCTCGACCCCACGAAACGTATCCACCAGCACCTGATTCCGGTCCATAGCCAGAGTGAAGTGGTTCTCCTTCGCGGGCTTGGACACCCGGATGCGCGTCGTCGAAGAGGATTGCTTGGCAGCCAGGAAAACCTGGGCCGCCTCGAAGAGCTCGTTTTGGACAAAACCATCGTACTCATCGACAACCATGGTCATCTCGTTGGAGAAGCGAGAGAAGATGCCACGGATCCTGGAGAAGAGGAAGCCCTGGAGTTCGCGGGGGATGATTGTGTGGACCATCGACTGGACCACCACCACGGTGGCCGTCACGGAGGCAGCGGCGGACAGCACCGCCTTGGCCACTGCGACGGCATTCTTGAAGTCGGTTGGAGCCGGAGTCGTCATCTAAGCAGTCTGATAATAGATGGCAATTGAGCCGGAGAAAATCGGGAGATGAAATCGTTGATTGTATGATCTTTTTTGGGTGAATGAGAGAACAATGAAGTAAGCGTTGGATTTTATAGAGTGAGCTAGCGACATTTTTTGTTTAGTAAAATCTCTTTTGTTTAAGGAAGTCTGACCGAGAGGCACAAAGTACAAATTATTGGAAAATTTGGTGCTTTGCCTTCTCGACCAAGCTCATCCGTGGACCGGTCATAGTCCAAGTCCACGTAAAGACTTGGACTTTGCCCTCCTAATGCCGTGAAGTTTCAGTCTTCTTGCACCTACCTTCACGCTTTTCCTTTCTCTTGTTTACTTTTCAGAGAGGTGGAATTGTTATTACAACATCAAAACGACCCCACGAATGAATGGTTTGTATTTCGATGGAAGGCGAAAGCTACATGTACATGGCGCGTTCTGTGTCAGCGTAGCTTGACGGCATCGACGATGTTACATATCGATGAGCGCTTATTGGCAAGTGAATTTCGAGTCGGAACGTTATTTGACTACAGAAGTTGCGGGATCCTTACGAGCTATTGATTTCGTAAATTTGGTACTGTTTTAGAATGACCTATCTCTAATGGTTTGGCCCTTAATTCTCGCGGCACTCTTTTGAACATGATCCGTGGACATCTAGGAGTGATCATCACGCTCTGCATTTCGTGTGGAAGATGGAGTAGGAGCGTTGAGTTCTAGACTTTGATCCGAGCTCTATTATCGGAGAAATGGTCTTTTGGTCAAGCTGGAAACTTTTCTAGCTTGTTTTGCTTTTGGAAAGCCTGTCTGTCTGCTAATAGAAAAAAGCACTGAAAGATTAAGTAAAGGACAACTTTTATCTGTCCTTATCGCTAGTCAATTGAATTAGAACCGCGGTATATACGCATTTTCTCAAGTCAATCCTCGGAGCCGACACGTGCGTCTCGAGTAATTAATCGGTATATGTCCAACAGGGGACTACTCTGCCTGGTGAGAATTAGTCGGATGCTCAAAGAAATAGGGGCATCCTTTTAATATGGAAAAAATCGAGACGAATATGCAATCACAAGATTCTATGGAAGGCCCAAAACGTGAGAAAGTGTAGGAATAGCTTGTTGTCCAGGGGAAGTAGTCTCTCTCGGAAGAGTTGTCCCGTCCCTAGGTACAAAATGGCTGTGCATCTGATATAGATTCAGTTAATGAAGAATTTGCAGAGGAAGCAGAGATTATATTCTCCACTGATGTTGATGGTTCCTCTCACTCTTCTGTGACTGCTTCTTCCTTCTCCACTGATGTTGATGGTTCAGCGCAACGAATGCAGCTGGTAGTCATCTGGGTTTTTCGCCCTTCATCCTTTTCCTTCTGTAGCCATCATTTCCTGATTGTATCATGCGGTTGCAGTGAACTTTTTGTTTTTGTTGACATTCTAGAGATGCTACAGGTCCCTCTTTGTTAAGATTGATTGTGATGGGCATACTAATGGATGCGTTGTGTGTATTTTTGCGCATGAGATGAGCCGTTCATCAGGGGAATTCATCGACATATAGTTGGTAGGCCTAGATTGTCCTCATGCAAAGGCCGGAGAAATCTTGGCTGAGAATTCATATTATCATTGGCTTTTCTCGTAGTTACACAATCACCTCATTGGGTATAAATTAGTGGGTACCTTGAATCTTCCATCTATGTTTTTTATGATATCTGTGCTGGGGATTAATCACGGCATCAGAATTAAGGCAAGAGTTTACAATTACAGTATGTTTCTACATGCTATGACAGCACTAAACCATGGCCAGAGTGGATTGAGCGCTACGGGTTATAACTTGGAAAGCGTTGGAAATAAGCGTATCTTAGCTTCGGAAGCTGAGCTTAAAAGATTGAACATGATTCCAAGCATCACTGCACATGGTAAGTTCTCTCCATGGCTCTCACCTTCATCGTCGGTTGATTTGTCCCTTGAGCTGGGGAGGTCAGAAAAAGGACTTCATCAATCCCTCCTTACTGACAGAGCAGCAGTTGATTCCATCCGAAGAAGAACTGTGAAAGGAGAAATGCTACTGTAGACTGGCTGAATGGATCTGAAAAAATTACTTGCATCCTTTCCAAAGGTGAAACCACATCATGTGAATTGTGAAGCAGTTTATGCTAGCAAAGGAAATCCTGGAATTGACAGACCAAGGCATGCGTGAGTTCTGTGCTGTCTCCCTCAGATGCTGCTAGTGCTAGGATCCAAAGGTAATGGTAACGATTGTCGCATAGCAGAGGAAGAAAAAGAAAGCAGTCCCGTGCTTTTACGAAACACCTTCATTCGATGGTCGACACAACTCGTCTTGTCGTAAATTTCGTTTTGTGTTGGAATTGAAACTCTATACGTGAAGATCGATAATTCTCTTAAATATTACCAGTGCGTAAGACCTACGATGCAACCTTTCAACCGGATGGAATTGGCCAAACCTGACAACAATCAAAAGAAATATAATAAGGCAAGTAAATTAAATTAAAATATATACAAAGTTCTCGCATATCATCTTTCTTAGTACATAGTCTGAATAAAATCGATGGGAAAATACCTTTATTCATTTATTTATTAATTCACTCCCTCCATTTTCTTGAACTGTTTGGCACCGACAAACTTTCTCCTTAACGGCTTCTTCGTTTTCTTTCCTCTCGTGATCAATGAGGAAGGAAACCAAGTCCCGGAGAGCGACCTCCGGTTCGTCGCTCTTCATCAACTGCTCAGCTACTTCGGCTGGAGTGACTCTAGCCGTTGCGATCGAACTCTCAATCTGGTCGAAGAGCTCGTGGCCATCGATCCCGAGATAATTAGAAGCGAGAAGCCGGAAACCGCACGGGGTGCAATAGGACATGTGCACGTGCACGTCCATTCGCCCTGGGCGCAACAAGGCCTGGTCTAATTTCTCCTTGTGGTTCGTAGTGAAGACTATGATCCGCTCATCGCCGCAGCTTGACCAAAGCCCGTCAATGAAGTTGAGGAATCCAGACAATGTACCCTGTTCCAGTTCCACGAGAAAAGATTAATGCTGTAGCGACAAACGTAAGTTAACTGTCAAGGACAGATCACACGCATAGAATGCAACAATCGAACTAAACCTTATACTAAAAGAGAAAGCCAAAAAACAAATTGGTACTCGATCTTCTTGCGGACTAGTCGGCACAGTATTCATGCTCGCCGCTCGGATTTGGGACATCCTATCTTGCAACTTAATAGTGCAATCAATGTCCTCAACCACCAATATGGACTGATTCGCAGTGGCGACGAGCAGCCTCCTGAGCTCCGAGTCGCTTCGGAGCCCGCTCAGCTCTAAGTCGTATATGTCGAAGTTCAAGTAATTGGCCATCGCTGCGACCAGGGTCGATTTCCCCGTGCCAGGGGGTCCGTACAGCAAGTACCCTCTTTTCCACGCCTTGCCGACTCTCCTGTAGTACTCCTTCCTCCTCACGAACCTCTCCAGATCGTCAACGATCGTCTTCTTGAGCTCTAGTTCCATGGCCAGCGTCTCGAATGTCGCTGGGTGGTCAAGGTTCACCGAGGCCCACGCATCTGAGAGAGGACCTGTAGAGGAAAAACATTGTGATAGAGATACAAAATTCCGTTTTCCGTTGAAGAAATCGAGATCAGAATCGCAATAGATAAGAAGGTGTAAGACTGCCAGTCCGATTGAATTGAAAAGTTCCGAGAATTTTAGTATTTGTACTCCTTTCCAGACTCCTAATAGCAGAACTATACATCTTCCAAGACTTATTTCGTTGATTCCAGCTTGAAGTTCGAAGATAATTACCGCCATAGACGCGGCCGAAGCTCGGGGTGTGTAGCTTCAACGTCTTCTTCCCCTGCTTCATGGACTTGGCCTCGTCGACGACAAAAGGCAAGTAGGAATTGAGCACGATCTCCTTGTGCTTCCCGTGAAAGGTGAGCTCGAAGTACTGAACTTCGTACTGAACCGTCGAGTTCCGGCCCTGATGAACTCGGTGGCCCGAATCGACTTGCCTCGATGCGAAGACCCACTTGAGCTCGACCCCGTGAAACGTATCCACCACCGCCTGGTTCCGGTCCATGGCCAGAGTGAAGTGGTTCTCCTTCTTGGGCTTGGACACCCGCATGCGCCGGGTCAACGGGGACTGCTTGGCGGCCAGGAAGACCTGGGCCGCCTCGAAGAGCTCGTTCTGGACTAACCCGTCGTACTCGTCCACGACCATGGTCATCTCGTCGGAGATGCGACCCAGGAAGCCCCGGATCACGGAGACGAGGAAGCCCCGGAACTGGCGGGGGAAGATGGTGTGGACGGCCGACTGCACCACCATGGCGGCGGCCGTCACGGAGGCGGCGGCGGCCGTCACGGAGGCCGCGGCGGATAGGACCGCCTTGGCCGCCGCCGCGGCGTTCTTGAAGTCGGGCGGGGCCGGGGTCGCCATCTCTCTTCGGTTCGATCCGTCTGGTATGGATGGATGGTGGTATGGCCGGAGGAAATGGGTTGTCGATGAACACGAGAATCGGAGATTGGATCTACAATTTGGGCGATTCTTGATAGCGATGGGGACTGAGAGAACGATGAGTGGCGTTGGATTTTTGTGGAGTGAGCTCACGACACTTCTTCTTCTTCTTCTTCTTCTTCTTCGGCGCAAAGCTCTTTGCTATGTTCATGGGAAGGTTCGTTGTCCCAAGAAAGTCTTCGTAGACTTTGACTCGATGCCGTGATGTTTTAGCCTTCTTGCACAGACCGCACGATGATGTTCTTTTTCTTCTTTTTGCCCCCCTTTTTTGGGGAGTGGCGGGCATCGTGGGCCTTGGAGGTCCTTGTGTCGTTGGCGTTCGTACCAAACTCATGTCGAGACCAATCTCACCCAATTATCTAATTTGATGATTGTATTTGGATACTGCTATTCCCCGAATTTTTAATTTATTTGATGCGATTTCTAAATTTTTTATATATAATTAATTTGATCTCGAAACATTACGAGAATGTTTAATGTTGTTTCAGAGCTTAAATTAATAGAGTGATAACATTGGATATTTTTAAATGATATAAGTACTAGATTGAATATTTATACAAAAATTTAATGACTAGATTGATCATATTAAAAGTTCACGAACAACATTATATATTGGGTCAAAATTTGAGGGCCACATCGAACAAAATAAAAATTCGAAAACGATATTATATATTGAATCAAAGTTCATGAACCATCTGTGTAATCGTTCCTATTGGTCCTAACACGGCATGAATGTTATTCACGCGCATAAAAAAAATCACCTCTAACTAGGAGTAATTCATTACGCTGGGCCTTTTGTGCGTGGAAGAAGATGGAGTAGGGAGTAGACTTTGATCGGAGTCTGTCGTGTTAACCCCTAAAAAATTTAACCAAAAGAAAAAACAAAAGAATAACCTTATATATACTCATCTCAGATCGGTTAAATTCAAATGATTAATTCCCGTGCATGCGCAACCGGGACGACCATGCTCAACGAGAATTAGTCGGGTGCTCGAAGAAATACGAACACTATTTTAAAATGGAAAAAAAGAAAGAAGCCGAAATGACCTTGAGCCCAAAAACCAATGAGAAAGCCCAATAATTTGACAGTGTGTGGCAAAAATTTAGGAGTTGAAAAAGCGTCGACAGCAGGGTTCGAACCTGCGCGGGCGAAGCCCAACAGATTTCAAGTCTGTCTCCTTAACCACTGGGCCTTTTGTGCGTGGAAGAAGATGGAGTAGGGAGTAGACTTTGATCGGAGTCTGTCGTGTTAACCCCTAAAAAATTTAACCAAAAGAAAAAACAAAAGAATAACCTTATATATACTCATCTCAGATCGGTTAAATTCAAATGATTAATTCCCGTGCATGCGCAACCGGGACGACCATGCTCAACGAGAATTAGTCGGGTGCTCGAAGAAATACGAACACTATTTTAAAATGGAAAAAAAGAAAGAAGCCGAAATGACCTTGAGCCCAAAAACCAATGAGAAAGCCCAATAATTTGACAGTGTGTGGCAAAAATTTAGGAGTTGAAAAAGCGTCGACAGCAGGGTTCGAACCTGCGCGGGCGAAGCCCAACAGATTTCAAGTCTGTCTCCTTAACCACTCGGACATATCGACCCCTCCTGTTTCCAATTTCCTGTAAAATATATAAATAAATGACCAAAACAGGTTCACTCATCTAACCACATTCATCTTCTCCCGTCCAAGCCTGATCGCCATATCTATCTGGCCTTCTCAGAGTTGGCCCGAGGACCCACGTGCCTGCCACACAACTTGCATCGTCAAACGAGAACGACTATCGTACCCCGATTGATGGGTTTAATCAAGCACTTAAACAATCTCAAATGCTCCTTTGTAAGGAAAAAAACTGTTAAGGAGATTTCTAAAAATAAGTGACCGGTTTTTCTTTCCCCTCGATCAAGAGCTCCGGGACCGGCGGAAGAAATTTACAAAGAAGAGAGCCTTCTTCTTTTTTTCGCCCTTTTTGAACCCCGTCCAAAGAGGAAAGCTCGATTTAGCCCCCCATGATTAGACATCGTGCCCTTCGCTTACGTGGGTAGGCAAAGCACTGGAGAGGGGGCAAAATACCAAAGTATTCAAAAAGGTTATTCATTTCAGGTCCACCGCTTGTTGAAAATTTCCTACAAAATGAACGAGGCATGCTTACATTGAAAAATAGCTTCGTGGGAGGCGAAGAAATTTTCGAATGTCAACGAATCTCGATCTACGGTTCGTTCTACCTGGCGGCAGCAATTCCTTCCAGATCCTCCCGGGCGAGAGATAAGAACCTAATAATAACCGTCTCCCGTTTTCACGGTACGAGTGAACTCTTTAATCAAACCCCGGGACCCTCGATCATGCGCCACATGGACTTTGAAACGTGATTAAAGAGGAGGATGTGGTGCCCAAGTGTCCAGGAGAGAAACATCAAATGCCCAGCTTTTGCAGATCCTCTCTCAAAAAGAGGCCGCACTAATTTGATTCCCGCCTGTCATTGGTTCTAACCTTATGCTTTAAACCATCTATCCACATTCGAAGACTGATTTTGCAATTATCCTCTCCACCTATCACTCCACGTGGATCCCCTAAATTAAAGAACTCCCGAGTAGTGGTGGCCACGGTTCGGAACCGACCGGTTCCGGTTCGGAACCGGCGGTTCCGGTTCGTGGCCACATGTGAACCGGAACCGGAACCGCCCCTAGCGGTTCCGGTTCCGGTTCCGAACCGGCCGGTTCCGGCTCCGAACCGGCCGGTTCCGGTTCCGAACCGGACCCGGACCCGGCCGGTTCCAATTCGTAATTTAAAATTTTAAAAAATAAATTATAAACTAAAAAATAAAATAATTATAAAAATATGAAATAATGAATTATTCAATATAAATTATAATCAAAATGAAAATTATAGGGGTGATCAGTTCCCGATCGGAACCGGGAACCGAACCGGTAAGACCGGTCTTTTAATTTTAGAACTAAGAACCGAACCGGCAAACCATAGAACTGAGAACCGGACCATTGGTCCGGTCCGATTCTAGGCGGTCCAATGAAACCCTTTGCTCTTAATTAGCAAAGGATTGTAGCCACAAAAGGCATATAACTTCACATTCTCATGACTTGGCTTGGATTTTATAAACAACCCCTTTGATGGTCTCTTCATTCCCATTCGATGTGGGACTCTTGGCATTTGCATGAAGACAAAGCCAAAAGTCTCATATTGAAGGCGTTTAAGGCAAACCGAGAGTCCCACATCGAATGGGAATGAAGAGACCATCAAAGGGGTTGTTTATAAAACTCAAGCCAAGCCTTGTAATTAAAGTTCAATACACCCAAGCCAAGCATTGCAATTGAAAATCAATGCACTTACAATGCATGGCAATTAGAGTTCAATTTTGTTTTATAAAAAAAAATAAATAATGAAATTTTTTTTAAAAAAAATCATTATTATTATTTTTTTAAATTTTTTTTTTTATTTTTTATTTCGTAGAACCGGCCCGGAACCGGCGGTTCCGGGCCGGTTCAAATTTTTCGGGAACCGGAACCGGGCCCGTATGCCACGGGCCGGTTCCGGTTCCGAACCGCGGGCTCGGTCAACGGTTCCGGGCCAAACCAGCCCGTGGCCACCTCTACTCCCGAGACCCCAAGCGCCATAAAATGGTGTACGGACACTGACGGCCGATTCCTGTTTGAATGGTCAAAGAGAAGGACCTTTACAAATTAGGACGGCATGCCTGCCTTAGATCTCCATCGATTTCCATTTTAACCGGACATGCACCAACCAATTGGTGGTCCTCCTATGACTTGACATTCATTAAGAAGGATACAAAATTAAAAAAAAAAAAACACCCAAAAGAGAGAAAAAAAAAAGAAGAAAAAGGAAAAACACACCCCCACGTGACTCAACGTTTGGGCCCAACTAGTATGTCACGTGCGCCAGCTTTTGGTATGCGACGTGACTACATAGAATTCAATTCATATAAGAGTCGAGGCCAAAGAGAAGCTGCCACACGGCATTGAAATGTCAATATGATCTCTGAAATATGTTTGACATAATCTTGTTTAACGTGTATACATAGGAAATTGTCATGGGGCGTGATATCGCGTCAGATTTTATTCATGTCACCATGACAGCTGCCTATATTTCGTACTTTACTTTACTTTGTATATACAAGCAAAAGCCATAAACCCAACAAAAAAAAAGAAAAAGAGCAAAAGAGAAGACCGTGCGTGCCTATTTGCTCCGCCTGGCGTTTTCCTTCCCTTCTTATAGATTCACATGTTTGGGTATATATCAAGTGAAAAATGTTAATATACTCGCGATTGTTTAGTTGATACAAAGTACAACGGGAGGGCAAGTCCATGGTTTTGAATTCGCATTAAAAGCTATCGATATCAATAAAATAGGAATCGTCGTATCAATCAAGCCAAGAGGAGGATGTACCGTATAATGCCGATAAGATTTTCAGAGGAGGTCACGGAAAGTCTTGCGATCGAAAAAAATATTCATTGGTATCAAAGTGCCATACTAACCGTAGACGTAGCGCAATTATCTGATCAGATCCATTCACGAATTTGCCCGTGCCGAAGTAATTATAATTAAATGGAATGCCATGCAAAAGACGACTTGCAAGCCCTAAATGCTACTCGGCTTTTTAAAAATAGGAATAAGTGCATTCAAAGTCTTAAAACTTGTCACGAAAGTGCAATTGAGTTCTAAAAATTTCAAAAAGTACAAACAAATCCTAAAATTTGTCACGAAAGTGCACTTGAGTCCTAAAACTTTAAAAAAGTGCAAACAAATCCTAAAACTTATCACGAAAGTATAAAATAAGTCCTAAAACTTATCAAATTAGTTTAATCAAGTCCTTCTATTTATTGTACTTTTTAAAAGTTTTAGGAGTTGTTTGCACTTTTGTGATAAGATTTAGAACTTGTTTGGACTTTCGTGACAAGTTTTAGGATTTATTTGCATTTTTTGAAAGTTTTAGGACTTAAGTGTACTTTCGTGATAAGTTTTAGGACTTATTTACATTTTTTAAAAGTTTTAGGACTCAATTGCATTTTTGTGATAAGTTTTAGGACTTATAGTGCACATATCCCTTAAAAATATAATTCAAATAGCCGCCCAAAGCAAACTCTCTCCGGGATCGGTCACTCCTCCTCGTCTTTATTTATTATTTTTTGCTCGAGAGGAAAAAAAAAACGGAACTAAGAATTTGTCCTTTTCTAATTCTCTCTTTTTCGATAAAAAAAAATTCCCCCTCTCTTTATTTTTTATTTTTTTTATTTTATATTGTAAACGTCCTTTTCTGATGCATGTGTCGTTTGTTCTGCTCCCGGGGTAATAACAAATAATTTTGAGGGAAAATTTCAAAAAAGGACCCCAAGTGGGGTCCTTTTCTCAAAAAAGGACCCAAAGTGAAAAAGGTGTCAAATAAGGGTCTAAAGTGCCCAATCAGTCCCAAATAAGGGCCCAAAGTGCCCAAAAAGTTTCAAATAAGGGCCTGGGTCGCCGGCCGGCCAAAATACCCGCCGGCCGGCGAGCACAGTACCTTTTCCGGCGAGCACAGTACCGACCAATCTCTGTTTTTTTTTTTTCCTTTTTCTGTTTTTTTTTCTTCTCTTCCCTCCGCCGGCCATAGCCGGGGCCGGCGGAGGTCGCCAGCCTCAGGCGAGGCCGCCCTCGCCGGCGTCGGGCGAGGGCCGCCCTCACCTGGGCTGGGCGAGGTCGGCCTCGCCCGACGTCGGCGAGGTCGAGCCTCGCCAGCAACGGCGAGGTCGAGCCTCGCCCGACGCCGGCGAGGGCTCGGCCTCGCTAGATCTGGCGAGGGCTTGGCCCCACCGACGTCGGGCGAGGCTTGACCTCGCCGTTGCTGGCGAGGCTCGACCTCGCCGACGTCGAGCGAGGCCGGTCTCGCCTGCAACGGCAAGGCCGGCCTCGCCCGACGCCAGCGAGGCCGAGCCCTCGCCGGCGTCGGGCGAGGCCGAGCCCTCGCCAGAACGGGCGAGGCTCGACCTCGCCGACGTCGGGCGAGGCCGGTCTCGCCTGCAACGGCAAGGCCGGCCTTGCCCGACGTCGGTGGGGCCAAGCCCTCGCCAGATCTAGCGAGGCCGAGCCCTCGCCGGCGTCGGGCGAGGCTCGACCTCGCCGTTGCTGGCGAGGCTCGACCTCGCCGACGTCGGGCGAGGCCGACCTCGCCCAGCCCAGGTGAGGGCGGCCCTCGCCCGACGCCGGCGAGGGCGGCCTCGCCTGAGGCCGGCGACCTCCGCCGGCCCCGGCTATGGCCGACGGAGGGAAGAGAAGAAAAAAAAACAGAAAAAGGAAAAAAAAATAATAATAAAGATTGGTCGATACTATGCTCACCGGAAAAGGTACTGTGCTCGCCGGCCGGCGGGTATTTTGGCCAGCCGGCAACCCAGGCCCTTATTTGAAATTTTTTGGGCACTTTGGGCCCCTATTTGGGACTGATTGAGCACTTTAGGCCCTTATTTGATACATTTTTCACTTTGGGTCCTTTTTTGAGAAAATGACCCCACTTGGGGTCCTTTTTTGAAATTTTCCCTAATTTTGACGTCCCCAGCACAAAAATTATTGGAGCTAAAAAAATGACTTTTCTTTTCCCCAATTGAGCCTTGAAAATGACGGGAAGATGGTGAATAATATGGCGTATATTCTATATAGTAAAATTAAATTAGATTTGGATTTGCTAAAAGGAGACGTGACCTTTTTTCCTTTTGCAATTTTGCGAAGCTCCCAGAATATTCATAGCCTCGCTTTTCAACCATTGGACCCGCCCTAGCATCCACGAGAAAAACATGTGATATAAAAAATGCAATGCTAGATATATATATATATACATATATATTATATTTGTGAGATGATATTTGAGTCTTTGACTAAATTTAGTTGGCGCATTTGAGCCAAGCCTACTAAAAAGAATCTCATATAGAAAATTGCGCGTCAAGCCCGAAAAATCATAAAAATTTGAAATTTATGAGCAAAAAGACAATAAGAGGATAGGAATGGTGTCGGCCAGTTTTTCCAAAATATTCCCATGTTCAGAATATTAATTAAATTCAATGCGAAAAAATCGGGCATTAACAATTGAAATTTATTAAATTCATTTTTTTTGTAGAGGACGATGACGACTTTCGGATTTTTTCTCTTTGGTCTCCATCTATTTACCTTGATGAAAGAGGCATCCTCGAAATTTTGAAAGGAATTTCCATTTCTAATTTATTCGAGATCGGAAAAACAATCCTCACGGTCCGGTCGGCATATGAAGAATTGTGTTTGGGGAAAGAAGATCTTCGACCAAACATAGTAACACGTAGATGTTGATCCGAGATCATGAGCGGGCTTCGAGATTTTGGCTGGATTTGTTTTGCAAAAAAATGAAAAATTCAGAAAATATATTCATAAAAACATTTTGCTTGCATCGCTGACAAACATGATTATTTATATATATTATTATCGATAATGACAATATTTTTTTATTGATTACCGATTTCAAGCGATACAGGCTATCAATATTCTCATTTTATTATAAAATTTATTGCAAATTTTATGGAATTGCGATTTATCTCTCTCGTACGGGGCCTCCTTTCCGTTAACAAATTTCAAAATTTCAAGAATTCTTCCCGAAAGAAGGGAAAAGATTAAAGACCAAAAAAAGAAAATTTCCATTCAAAGCAACGCAGACAGCGATCGAGAACAGAAGCACCGCCCCGTCGATCGGATGGCGACGGAGGCGCGCGATCGTCTCTCGCTCGTCAGCATCCGCCAAAACCATGTCAGATCTTTATCCCCGCGGCCACGATCGTCCCTGGCCCCTCGGCGTCCGCCCGCGACAGCGAAACGCGCGACCTCTGACACGCCCCGCCGTGGGGTCGCCGCGCAACAGAACACAGCGATAGCTCCAGCTTGAAGATCGGGCGGTCCGAAGTTGGCCGCACCGGAAGGGCAAAGGGGGAATCTATGTTTGGTCTCTAGAGCAAGAAAACAGAAAAGGGTAAAAAAAAAGAAAAAGCGGAACAGTCCCGTGTCGTTGTTGTCATCATCATCCATCCATTTTCCCTTGCTCTGTTTTCCCCGTAATTAAATAGCCAACCCAGCACCCCACCAAGTGCTCGCTCGATGAAAAGGCGAGGCTTTGTTTGCTCCCGCAAAAGATCGCGCGAAACCCATTTCAAGAACCGGAGATCGATATCGGAGCTCGTCCCTGAGGGCTGCCGCGAGCGATGGGTCGATTGGGAGAGAGGTTCCGGGCGCTGGTCAACAACAGGTGGCTGGTGTTCGTGGCCGCAATGTGGATACAGTCGTGCGCGGGCATCGGGTACTTGTTCGGGAGCATATCGCCGGTGATCAAGAGCTCGTTGAGCTACAACCAGAGGCAGATTGCGAGGCTCGGCGTGGCCAAGGATCTTGGGGACAGTGTTGGGTTCTTGGCTGGGAGCTTGTCTGAGGTCTTGCCTATGTGGGGTGCTCTGCTCGTGGGTGCTCTGCAGAACTTTGTTGGGTATGGCTGGGTTTGGCTCGTCGTCACCGGCCGAGCTCCAATTCTGCCTTTGTGGGCGGTGAGTATTGATGATGCAACAGAAGCTATTAGATTTATGTTTTGTGTGTGTTTGGTGATGTATGTGTATAGGACCTGGCGAAATCTGTTCTTGCTCATCCCTATAATTTGTTATGCCGATGGACATTTGAGGGAAACGAAGTTCGAGATGTCAATTGTGGAAGTAGGTCATGTAGGATTTAGGAAATATAGATCAGAACTTATCTTTCCTATTTCTGTGGTAATGGTTTTTATTTTGTGAGGAGATGGATTTGGATGTTTGAGGAAGGTGTTGGAGCTGCATCATAACCTGATGAGTGATGATTTTCTGCTGAAATTTGGCAGTCCGAGTCCATGGCTTGGGCTGCAGCGTTTGGAGCTCCGGATCTCACATTTCTCTGTTTATATCTGTGACAAGTTAGAATATTTCAGCATATGCATCTGGTCGAATTAATTTAGCCCTCTGGCAGTCGCTGGTTGTCTTTTGATGATAGTACATATTAATTGTCCTTTAAGCAGATTAACTATGTTTGACTGCATGAAAAGATATCTGTGCCGATCCTTTATGAACACGTGTTTTCTTTTAGTGTTCTTCTCCCTTCATTTTGTGATCTATGAGAAGAAACAAGACGTTTGGGTAGTATTCTTTTGCCATTGGTGGACATTTGCATTCTTTCATGCAAGGGAACAAACAATTTAGATTCCTCAAACTATGAAAACTCTTGAGTTCTTATGCATCACCAGGAGTAACTTGTTTGGAGTTTAGCTCTCAAGATCATTTAGTCTTCTGCTGATCCCTTTGCACTTATTACTGAATATCTCCTGTTTCCCTGCATCTTGGCATACTTGCGAGACAAAGTCAAGAGTGCTTATTGACGGAGGTCCTTTTGGCTTATGTAGATGTGTGTTCTTATCTTCCTTGGAACCAATGGCGAGACCTACTTCAATACAGTAACTCTGGTTTCCTGCGTGCAAAATTTCCCAAAAAGCCGGGGTCCCGTGGTGGGCATCCTGAAAGGCTTTGCTGGGCTCAGTGGTGCTATTTTGACACAAATTTATGCGGTGATCCATTCCCCCGATCATGCGAATCTCATATTCATGATTGCAGTTGGTCCAGCAATGGTCACAATTGCTCTGATGTTCATTGTCCGACCAGTTGGAGGTCATAGGCAAGTACGCTCATCTGATGGACTAAGTTTTACATTTATCTATAGTGTATGCCTTCTGTTGGCAGCATACTTAATGGGGGTCATGCTCGTGGAAGATCTAGTTGATTTGACTCAGACAGTGATCACGATTTTTACGGTGATTCTATTCGTGCTGCTCCTGCTTCCGATCGTGGTGCCGGTTTCATTGACTTTCTTCTTAGACTCAAGGGCACCATTTCAAGAACCTCTTCTGCCTGAGCCACAGAAACAAGAACCAGGCAAATCTGAGCAGGATGGACATGAGGTCATTTTCAGTGAAGTTGAAGATGAAAAGCCAAAGGAGGTGGACTTGCTTCCAGCATCAGAGAGGCAAAAGCGAATAGCGCAGCTGCAGGCGAAACTTTTCCAAGCTGCTGCTGAAGGTGCAGTGAGGGTAAAGAGGAGGAAGGGCCCGCATAGAGGAGAGGACTTCACTCTGACGCAGGCTTTAATTAAGGCAGACTTTTGGCTTATCTTTTTCTCGCTTGTACTGGGTTCTGGTTCTGGAGTGACGGTTATCGATAATCTGGGCCAGATGAGCCAATCTCTGGGGTACAATAACACGCATATATTTGTGTCCATGATCAGCATTTGGAACTTCCTAGGCCGTGTTGGTGGAGGCTACTTTTCTGAAATCATTGTAAGGTACAGAGTTAATTTGCTTTCCTCCGCAATGGTGATTTTCTTACCAAAGAACCTCTGTTTTAGCATCACCATTAACCATGATGTTACCTTTTGCCCCAACAGGGATCATGCTTATCCAAGGCCAGCGGCAATGGCCGTGGCTCAATTCATTATGGCTATAGGGCATGTTTTCTTTGCCATGGGATGGCCTGGGGCAATGTACATCGGTACCCTCTTGATCGGGCTTGGTTATGGGGCCCACTGGGCGATCATGCCTGCCATGGCCTCGGAGCTGTTTGGGTTGAAGAAATTTGGTGCTTTATACAACTTCCTTACTTTGGCTAACCCTGCCGGTTCGCTAGTCTTCTCCGGTGTGATTGCGAGTAGCATATATGATTATGAAGCAGAGAAGCAAGCGCATCAGCACCATCACCATCCACGAAGCTGGGGGTCGATATTTTCAACCATGCTTGCTGTGGATGAGCCGCTGAAATGTGAAGGTTCTATATGCTTTTTCCTGACGTCAATGATTATGTCAGGACTCTGCGTCATCGCGGTGGTCTTGAGCATGATCCTTGTCTACCGGACTAAAATTGTTTACGCCCATCTCTATGGAAAATCTCGTACCTGAATTATATGATGGGGTCAGAGTTGTGTTCATCCCTATGAAGCGATGTTGAGAGACTTGATTGTTCAGCTGGTAATGCCATCAGACCATGCTTTTCTTGACGTGCTGCGTTATGAGAAGCAGTGTCAAACTCTCCGTTGCTCCTGTATCATGAGCCTAATTAGAGAGAGGTTTCGGTAGTGACATGTGCCGTAGAAGATTGATGTATATGTACATTTCTTGGGTTGCAAGTTGCGACAAGTGTGCTATATACCTGCTCTTTACTTTGCCATCTATTTGGCATGAATCTAGAAATGGTTCTTCTCTTTGTTGTCATCATGGTGCATATATCCTCTTACTCCATCTGCTTGCATGAATGGTTAAGAATCAGTTTCCTTGATGGCTTCAATTCTTGTAGAAGGACAAATATTACATCGAAAGAATTTCTGAAAGTTGGTTTACTCGAACAGTATGACAATTTCAATCGATAAGATACTCCGACACAAAACAAATGGGGTGGTTCGTTTTTATTCCACAGTTCAGAACCACGCACTGCTTATTGATTCAATGTCTAAATTTTCAAGCCGTGACTGTAAGTTACGAATTGAAAGCTGTACAATCTGTTCTGATCTGTCCTTGGCTTCCGGTCTTGACATTCACCCTCCCGAGCTTAATCATCGCAGTGGCGAAGGCCTTGTTGAACTTGCCCGGGCTGTCGGCAAAGCCCACTACGGTAGGCTTAGACGCCGAATCGGTGAAGAGCGACTCGTCCGAAGTGAACAGGCCCATGCCTTGGACCAGATTCTTGTAGTACGTGTTGTCGAATATCTGAGGAGTCACGGGGTCCATGTTGATCGCTATTTGCGGGTCCACATTCTGGGGGCAATCCTGCATTAGCTGCGCTGCATAGGTAGAGTTGAGAGTCGGGTCCACTTGAGACGACGAGGAGAACGAGTAGAGACGGTTGGCGAAGCGGCTGCAGTGGGAAAAGCCGACGGTGTGAGCGCCCGAGAGCGCGATCATGTCGGATTGCGTGAGGCCGTGTCTGGAGAACATTGAATTGAGCTGTTTGAGATCGAAATTCGGTTCTGGCAATTTCCCGGCTACTAGAGATGCTTTGGAGATGAGACCATCGCGACGTCCGAGCTCTACGTTGAACGATGGACCTCCGGCCTGAACATTTTCCATGCAACATTGAACAAGTGAGAAAACGTTTAAGTCTTGAAGCATGACAGTCATTTGACTCAACATTCAGCTGCGAGGGTGAATTGTCCCCGGAGGTTCTTGCTTACCAGGACAACTACGTCTCGAGCAGCTATGGCTAAGATGTCTGTGCACGACACGATGCCGGGGCAAGTCTCTTCGACAGCTTGCTTTGCCTTGATGACAGTGTCGAACCCATCTCCGGCCAGAGACTCATTATCCGGAGCGTCCTTCTCGGCATCCCCGTTAGGCGACGCAATCAAAATCGAAGCATCGCATCCCTAAAAAACATTGAAATTAACTTGCCGAAACTGTAATTGAATGAGAATTGGTACGAGGTGTTTCTTAACCAAAGTAATCCTGAACAAGTTTATACCTCCCGGAAAATATCTTATGAACAAGATCGGACCCTGAAAAGCAAGTTCGCTGAATAGATTTATGGTTTCTAAACTTTTTTTAATTTCCCCTAATTTAACGGGCGACCAAGTCGGATGAATCATCACAAAATCAAGTCCGCAATTAGGAAAATCAACACAACGATGTCCGTTTAAGGGTCGGTGCTTACTCGAATATATGAGAGTTTTGTATATACATTACGACATAAGATTAAGCTAACATGAAAGAGATTGTCGATCCACACAATCGATTTGATTTTCTTTAATTATTCTCCTCCAAATGTCGTGTCCAACTAGTGATGTACTTATCTGCCTCCGGAACATTTCTTTGTTTGACAATTGTATTAGGAATGCTTTTGGTTCCTAAATAATGAGGTTGTTGTCGCAACAAATTTTGACAAATCGTGATTAATTAATTCAAAAGGGGTGGTTGGGGCTTCGTGAGAAAGTTCACTAAGATATTGGGGTAGCTGAAGTGTCTCATCTTGACCATGAAAATGATTGAAAACGCCAAATATGTGTTCCCAAGTCCACTTCTTGTTACTTATGATTCCTCTATGCAATTGACATAACTCGTACGACCATAGGATGGAACCTGCCCAGATGTTGCAACCCGGCTCAGCTAAGGCGTGAACGAGCGACAATTTTGACCGTTTAGAAAACTTTAATAACGTTGTGGAAGAAGTAATGATATTCCATGTATTTTTTATTTCTTTTTTTCAAAGAAAAATATGCACGAGGATATACGAAAAAGAAAATAGCACTGTGTACGCGTAGACGAATATCCGAAAGATTATGGAAATGAGAGTTTGTCAAATGGATTGGCCATCCAGTTGGGGCTTCTGGAATTGCAATCAAAAGCTAGTAGTTTCCAGGGTTACGTATGTGAATTCAATCAGATGAAACTGAAAGTGGAGGGGGAGGCGGAGGAGGGAGCATGATTGGAAATGCATGCATGGAGGAAAAGGGTTCACCTCGACGAAGCAGTCGTGGAAGAAGAGGCGGAGCGTGCCGGGGATGGTGACGAAGGTCTGGCGGAACTTGGTCGTTACCGCCTGCTTCACGATGTTCTCGACGTTCGGGCAGGTCTTGACATAGAAATCCTCCACCAGTTGTGCTCTTCCCACCTCCACCTCCGTTGTCACCGCGAGCACCATCACCACCCAAAACCCTAACTTCCTCGCCGTCGACCTCTCCATGTCCGTCCCCTCTAGTCTGCAAATTCTTCCCCTCACCAACCACCAAAGAAGCAGCAGCAGCAGCAGCTCGTGTCTTCTGTCTCTTACAACGTTTTCTTCTCAGCCCAACAACACGACTTCTTCGCACACGTTTATACGAGTCTAAGGATGTGGCGTGTCTGTATGTGCATGCATGGACAAGTTGCCCTCTTTGTACTTGGTCTAAGCATCCGAGAGAGATATATATCAGGCTCTACTTGGCCCTTTTGATTATATACTTATTTAATAACTTGGCATGCTGTTTGAATGGTCAAGTACCTTCCTCAGTCTCTTTCTTCCACCTTCTGTCTTCTTCTTGGGCTTGTTGTTCACTCAGATTTGGTCTAAATAATGTTTTTTTTTTCTTTCCTTCTCGAATTATAAGAATTGGTCTCATGTTTAATTTATATGCAAATGGCGTCAACCTCTATCTCGTCGGATTTATATGCTCAAGGAGTTGAACACGTCTCCCCCTTTCCGGTCATAGAGATACAGATGGAACTGAAAGCTGTTGAAGGGTTCGTATTGTGATGGCATGTGGACAGCTAAGGGCACGACCGGTCTGCCATCATGTGCAGCTAGTCTAGGTCAACTAATGAAAATTTACGCTCTCTCCAGATGAAGTATTATTATTATATACATTCTAAATATACAATTCGCCTCGCTTGGCCGTCCGAAGCATTTTGAATATATAATTATTGTTTGGATTCGCTCGCCTGTCCAAAGTGTTTTGAAGTAGCCTGTCTAATGGACGCGAATATGACATGTGAACACTAGAGCATCACATTATAAGGTGCAATTTTAGCTGTTAGTGTGGATGACAATGCGAATTTTGGTTAATTTTCTAGGCTTTAAATCCTTGAACGTCTGAGTGCCAATATAGTTGAAGTCAGAATTTTCCTTTTATGAAGCTTTCAAAAACTACGTAATTCCCATTTATGCCGCAACCCCAGGTAACTCTTTTCTATCTGGTAAATTAAAAACTTTAAGAGTAATAAAAAAAAAGCGGCTTGGAACTTCAGAAGATAACCTCGAAAATCAACCTAACTTACTCGTCTTCGTTTGAATTGAAACGCTTTCGTCTCGTCCGTGATCCTCAAGTCCAACCAAGAAGCCTCGTGGCAATGGCGCTCCTACGAATATTCTTTCGCCATTATCATTCGTGAAGCTTTTTTCAATAAAGAGCAGCAACGGATAGACCATAGAACCGGTCGACAAATTCCGCGACACGCGCATATTAGAACAAATCAATCACATTCGAGCACTCGATGGACTTAGTAAAGCAAATTTTATAAACCTCTCCCCTTTTTGCCCTCACAACCCAAAATTTATAATTCCGTGCATTTCAAAATATTATCCCTAATGCGATCATTGTCGAGTGCGGTTATTATTCTCGATTAAAATATACCAAATCAAGTAATTATTACGAGGCACAATTTTTTTTAATTCCGGGATCATGACACTTCGTATCCAAGCCAATCACGCATACGGTCCACTCCCCAACTTTTGCCAAACAAAATGTGGAATATTGTGGTGGGGGAGTGCTCACCTGCCTTGCAATCCAATAAATTAATCTTCGTGTGATATTTATAATCATGTAGTTAGGGCAACGGTTTAAGCATCATTGTTGTGACAGTCGGCGAATTAGCAGGTCGAAGAGAATTGCTTTGTTAAGTGCGTTTCTGAAAAGCGTTATATTGTCCCACCAAGAAGTACTCGGCATTTTTGCCGTATTTGATGTCACATGCTTATGCCGGAGCAACTTTGATTTATGCACGTAAGCTTTAGCCTTCTCAACTTGTCATTCATTGTTTTATTATTGATTAGGTAGAGAGTCAACTCCAAACAGGAGGGTCGATGCAACTGAGAAGTACCCGCACCGACCAACGGTCGGCCGGAAAAGAGAGAGAGAAAGAAAAGAAAAGAGAGGATTATCAAACAGATTTAATTTCTTCTTTGTCCGCACATGATTCTTCGTCTCCTTCTCGCGTTCCGTGAATGGCCAGAATAACGGCAAAGATGCATGCTCTGAACAAACGGTCAAGAGATCGAAATACCCTTTTAAGGACAGCTGTTTGAAGTAAACAAAATATTTACAATCGCTGTTGTTCGCTTCACTTACACCAGCAACAATAAATTGTTGCTTCGATCTCCCTGTACAATAGAGGACTCCTATTTACACGTGATCAGGACTCCTGATGCCCCCAGTGTGCATTAGGAACTATACATAACCATCGGTCAAGATGCACAGATCGAGTAGCGCCAGCAATGAGATCCTTCTCGCTGTCCACAGCTTCGAAATCGTCTTCAGCCACCATCCAGGGCAATTTAGGTCCCTAAGATTATTCCGCAACACCGAAGCACCAGAGACGTGGAGTACGTCCGAAACTCGGCGAACTCTCCATACGTTTGACAGTAACTTTCCTTTTAGCAACTGAGCTAGCTTAACTAGAGCTTTCTTGCCATGTCACTTTGAACAGGAACATATTTACCCGTTTTTGCTCTAATTTATCTGTGCAGAACATCGAAGCTACACCGTACGGTTACAGAAAAGAAGTCGCCTGATGTCTGGGGATAAAAATCTGTTTCGCCGGAAATGCTCCCGCGACGAAATATAATTCACCAAACGTCGTTCTTCGGTTCTTAATGAGAGGAGACCGGGTTCCATGGCGACTCCGGAGAGAAAATATCCAGGAAGACAAGGAAAAACTACAAACTTTTACTTTGAACTTCAAACCGGACTGTACGTACAAATCGTGCCGGAATTTAATCAACGACAAAACTTGAAAATACAGCCACACACATACACAAAGATGTAACGCCGGAATTTAATCGACGACGCGAATCGAAAAGCTATAGCTAAAGAAAGATAAAGTGCGATCCATGAAAGTAAAAATAATTGAAAGATAACATGTTGTTTGATTTTTGTGGTGGGCTCTCCAGTAGATGGCCAGTGATATTTATAATGGTTGTGTAGTAACTGCTCTTTAGCCGTTTTCAACAGTTGTGCGCATGTTCTTCCATTCCAAAAATCTTGCCTCATGTCCATGTGATGCCATGATCCTGCTTTCAAAATTACTTGTCTCACGATCTTGTCTATAAGTGATAACTGCCTCATGATCATGCTTCCAAGTAACTGTTTCTTCAAAATATACATGTATGCTTCTTAGCGGTTTCCAACAGTTATATTGAGTCGACTGCCTTGACAGTTTATTCAACTCCACTATGTTGGCGGTTGCTTCGACCCACTATGTTGATGGTTACTTCTTCGATAGTTGTATTTGAGGTTATCGACTCCACTTTTTGTTAATTCCTTCAAGTTGGCACTTCTTTATTGAAGTGTATTAATTACCGCATTCTGACTAGTCATGACCGTCGACTTCCTTTTAATTTCGACAGCCCTACAGTGATTTTTTGAGAAAATTCAAAACATAAAAGTTGTAGATTCAGGAGTCTTTGTTTTTTTTGGCTTTGGAATCAGGTCCATCCGATCTTTCTCGAAGAAGTTATGATCATTTTTCCGAACTAGCGCAGAACTGAAATTTCATCGACGCCCTCGACGAAACGAAGTCACAACCGTCGACTTCCTTTAACCTCGATAGCTTCTACAGTGATTTTATGAGAAAACTCTAAACATAAAAGTTGTAGATCCAGGAGTCTTTGTTCTTTTGTCTTTGGAATCAGGTCAATCCGATCTGTCTAGAAGAAGTTATGACCATTTTCCCAAATTAGCACAAAACTGAAATTTCATCGACGCCCTCGACAAGACGAAGTCACGACCGTCGACTTCCTTTAACCTCGATAGCTTTTACAGTGATTTTCTGAGAAAATTCAAAACATAAAAGTTGTAGATCCAAGAGTTTTCGTTCTTTTGGCTTTGGAATCAGGTCAATCCAATCTGTCTTGAAGAAGTTAGACCATTTTTCCAAACTAGCACAAAACTGAAATTTCATCGACGCCCTAGACGAGACGAAGTCACGACCGTCGACTTCCTTTAAGCTCGATAGCTTCTACAGTGATTTTATGAGAAAACTCGAAACATTAAAGTTGTAGATCCAGGAGTCTTCGTTCTTTTGGCTTTGGAATCAAGTCAATCCGATCTGTATGGATGAAGTTATGACCATTTTCCCGAGCTAGCGCAGAACTGAAATTTCCTTGATGAAGTTGTAACCAGTCTTGTCAATAATACCCAAAAATTGATCATTTTTGGGTGAAAACATATACATGACACATGTCTCTGACATGTGTCCCTTATGTTGGCAACTCGATGATATTTGCTTCCACGTTACCTCAAGTCTTTGCCACGTGTCCCTTGATGATCCTTGGCACAATCAAACCATGTCGACAAGTTGGCCATTTTTTGGTGTAAATATATGCCCCCTTAAAAGAATGGAATGATTCATCAATCATTCGATACTTTTAAATTAGGTAAGCAAGAGTTATCATACGCCCCCTTTTCATCGGCAAATATGATTTTTTTTTTTGCTGAATTTCATATTCTCCTATGGCTCATATTTTTTTCTCAAAAGACACGTCGTCAGTAAAGTCTTCATGTGGCCCTCTATCTCCATTCTTAAGTAATTGCTCATATTTAGACACTCTCGTTGCCAATTGGAATAAATCGGCAAAATTTTGGCCTTCAAATTTTTCTCTAAAATTGAAGTTCAATCCATTGAAAGCCAAATTTATAAATTCTTTCTCTGGGAGTGAAGTAAGACATCTATTTTTAGCTCTCTTGAATTTAGAAATGAACTGCTCAACTGATTCATAATTATACTGCTTAATATCAGCCAAATCAGCAATAGACACATTGGGAACTAACCTGTAGAACTGGCTATGGAATTTTGTCTCCATTTGCTCCCATGAATGTATAGAATTAGCCGGTAAGAATGTATACCACGTGGAGGCTATCTTAGATAATGACAAGGGAAATAGCCTTAACTTCCAACAATCAGCATGAGATGTATCACCGCATTGTGCATCGAATCAACTAACATGTTCCACTGTCGATTGATCATCTTTGCCAGAAAAAAGGTTGAAATCAGGAATTTCAAAACCTCTTGGATATGGTACCGCGTCCATCTACTCTAGATATGGTTTTCTGTATACGGCTCTTGTATTTACCGGATCATATTCGATGCGTTGCATCGCTTGGTCTAGTCTTACTTGGACATGTTGGGAATCTTGATTAGGGATCGCTCGAGTAGGATTATCAGGACTTGCCTACACTTGAATTAAACGACTTGATGTTCTAAGCTCGTGCATGACCTCATGAAAGGTGTTGACAATTATGGGCTTGATCACATCGATGACGTATTTCATCATGCGGATAATCATTTCGTTCCGGTGTTCATCGAGAATCCTCCTCATAGTAGCTAACATCATAGGACTTGGCTCTAAGTGCATTCTCTACTCATTAGTGAGTTGTCTTGAGATGTCGACATCTCCACATTGCTCTTGTTCTGCCACCGGTTGTGTAGTCGATGACTCAGAACATCCCACTGTCATTTCCACGTTGCTGTGATGAGTTGTTATCACCAACATTATCAGGATCAAGTTGTCTCCTTGTTCTCACCATCGTATCTCCTCAAATAAACCACAATGGTCCCACCGAGCGTGCCAAAATTATGTTTTGTTGGAAATGCTCCCGCGACGAAATATAATTCACCAAACGTCGTTCTTCGGTTCTTAATGAGAGGAGACCGGGTTCCATGGCGACTCCAGAGAGAAAATATCCAGGAAGATAAGGAAAAACTATAAACTTTTACTTTGAACTTCAAACCGGATTGTACGTACAAACCGTGCCGAAATTTAATCAACGACAAAACTTGAAAATACAGCCACACACATACACAAAGATGCAACACCGAAATTTAATCGACGACGCGAATCGAAAAGCTATAGCTAAAAAAAGATAAAGTGCGATCCATGAAAGTAAAAATAATTGAAAGATAACATGTTGTTTGATTTTTGTGGTGGGCTCTCCAGTAGATGGCTAGTGATATTTATAATGGTTGTGTAGTAACTGCTCTTTAGCTGTTTTCAACGGTTGTGCGCATGTTCTTCCATTCCGAAAATCTTGCCTTCATGTTCATGTGATGCCATGATCCTGCTTTCAAAATAACTGTCCCACGATCTTGTCTATAAGTGATAACTGCCTCATGATCATGTTTCCAAGTAACTATTTCCTCAAAATATACATGTATGCTCCTTAGCGGTTTCCAACAGTTACATTGAATCGACTGCCTTGACGATTTATTCCACTCCTTTATGTTGGCGATTGATTCGACCCACTATGTTGACGGTTACTTTTTCGATAGTTGTATCTAAGGTTATCGACTCCACTTTTTGTTGATTTCTTCAAGTTGGCACTTTTTCACTGAAGTGTATTAATTTCCGCATTCTAACCAATCACGACCGTCAAATTCCTTTTAATTTCGACAGCTCTACAGTGATTTTCTGAGAAAATTCAAAACATAAAATTTGTAGATTCAGGAGTCTTCGTTCTTTTGGCTTTGGAATCAAGTCAATCCGATCTGTATCGATGAAGTTATGACCATTTTCCCGAGTTAGTGCAGAACTGAAATTTCCTTGATGAAGTTGTGACCAGTCTTGTCAAGAATACCCAAAAATTGATCATTTTTGGGTGTAAACATATACACATGACATATGTCTCTGACATGTGTCTCTTATGTTGGCAACTTGATGATATTTGTTTCCACGTTACCTCAAGTCTTCGCCATGTGTCCCTTGATAATTTTTTGCACAAACGAACCATGTCGACAAGTTGGCCATTTTTTGGTGTAAACAAAATCATAAGCCATCATCACACAAGCAATCGCTTAAGAGATGGTTCCTTCCAAACTCTTACATGATGATATTTATGCACATACAGACCCAAAATGATATGCTGATAGCGGCCCACCTTCCCTTGCCGTAGGATTTTCGTGGAACGTCCCACCATATCAACCACAGTAGATGGGTCCGCCACTCTGATGCATCCACCAACCACAAAGTCAAGGCCCTAATTGCGCATACAATAAGGAACAAAAGAAAAAGAACACACAAAACTGTCATTTTTGTCTCTATTGATTTCACAGATAGATGACTAATGCACGTACCAAAATTTGAGATAATCCCTTTCACCAAAAATCCGAGCAAATGCGACCATAATAATGCATCAAATTGTAGAATTTTCAAGGATTTCCATGGAAAAGGATTTTAGGACAGACATGTAAGAAGGGGACGCACGAAACTATTCATTTTCTGCCAATCTGTTCAAATCCTTTGGTAAGGACCTCATCCAAGTAATTGTTCTGAAAACAGTCAATATTAGAACGGTTCATCTCTAGCAGATATTCGTTCATTTGTTTAATGCACAGGCATTGCTAAAGTTCAGTCGTGTGCCACATTTTTGTGATGAACAAGAAAAATCAAATCTCAAATAGTCAGCAAGATCCAACTTACTAGAATCAAGACATACCTCTGGTCCATAACTATCGGCTATGACAACTGGATCTATCATCCAGTCGTCATCCTCTGGCCCTTTGACACTAGAAAGCAGGACAATCAGTAAAGGATACTTACTGAATTTGTTTAGATATGCTTGGCATCCATAGCATGATATACACTATGAACGGATGCAAAAAAATCCAACCTGGTCGAAATTAAGGTGAATCCATCATCTCCAATAAAGATTGACTTATGGCATGATCAGGAATTCGGCTGCGAACACACTTCCTGCGAGCATATTTGCCAGCTGTAGTCCCATACCTTGTGCATTGTTTTGGCAACTCTTTGCTTCCAGTTAAAATGAACAAGTTGTGATACTATCAAACTCCTTAGCATTTATCCAATAACCGGGCGTGACATGTTAGAGCTACTACGAAGGACTAAACACTCGAAGCCGTACAAAAGTTGGCCGGTCCACTAAATCAAGAATAAAATTTTGGGAAACTTTTTGAAGATGCCGAAAGTGATGCACAAGGAAGCCATGACAGGCTTGGAAACGAAAACATCATTGTCATCTGCACTCTCTCCACTTGCAAAACAAAATCAAATACTTCAGGACCTAAGACATATCTCAAACTCGTGACGATAGCCATATTCACATCAGTTAGTAGAAACTACTCCTCTTCTTTTCTAGTGACTTCTAAAGAACTTCCAAAAGCTAACCTCACTTTTACAAAACTGGGATACAAATTCAAAGGACTCCATCAAGAGCTTGGGAAATAATGCAGCAAAGTAAGCGTCCAAACCCTCAGAAACTGATCCGAGCACCAACTGCCAAAAACATCAAAGCAACATAAATGAGCCTTTTATGCATGCAGCCGCAGACCAGAGAGAGAGTACCTGAGCTTTTCTTGGAGAGTCCCCGTGCTGGTTCAAGCAGTTTTTCACAGCTCGCAACAAGTCTTTCATAGAGTTTTTGTAGGTTCTACATTTGACTAGGAAGTCCATAACATGAGCATCAATTTTATTTGTCCAATGCACACCAAAAACTGTTGGCGCGATCTTCTCCAATGCTATCAAAAGAGGTGAAGTGGTTTTTGCTTTGTCTACTTTATTGCTAACCTCACAAAGAAAGGACAGCCTAACTTTGAACTCCAAAAAAATGGATCGTGGAGCACCTTTGATGTCTTTGGCCAGAAATTAGTCAACTAAAAATGGTTACAAAATCTATCAAACAACGCAATGAAGATTCAAATTAAAGAGATCGACATTCTTACCTCAATGCAGGATTCGTACTTAGTAAACTCGAAATCAAGTGATGAGCTTCTGGTATATATGTCGCCGAGGACAAATCCACCGTGTTGTTCGCAATATTGACTTCACGTGCTCAATGCTTGCCAAATAGGTGGTCTCCACCTGTGATGCAGAAGAAAATGATGCAACCCAAGCTAAGCATATCGATCACGGTTGTTTGGCAGCCCCCCAGAAAGAAGCACTTCAGATGCTTGCCATCCACGACCTACAATATAGAAATCAAAGATCAACAACAAAAACAGTTGTCATGAGCACTTGAGGAAAAGAAAATGCTGTCAGGAGCACTTACCAGCCAAGGAAGATTCATCTCCATGGATGCATTTAAGAATCCCCACATCTGATATTTTGGCAGATAATAATTGGGTGATCAAATTTTTTGAGGCTTTAAGTTTTTATGATCAATTCCTGAGTTATGCAAATGAGCGATTCCTGATACTACATCCCTGTATCATGATATAGAATAGACATTATGACTCATGAGAGATAAAAGGCCTTTACGTTAAACAATTGTAAGCAAAGAAAAGTTCATGTAGATAGTGAACTCATCACATTACGTCATCAAATTCGGCACGTCAAAACATAAAGAGGTCGTTTATGTAAACTTAAATAAAAAAAACCTGGTATAGAATCTGATCGCCTCATCAATAACATAACCATTTACTGATTAGAATGCATAAGGATTTTGTAGCATTCACGAGTCACAAAGAGAGGGAAGGTATACTGGTTTTACCAAAACAAGGAAATCTATGTTTTGTCACTATGTAATTGATAATACCTAATTGATTTCTATGGAAAATAAGAGTTTGGTCTTGATAGTGACATTGAACTTAACCAATGACTCTAGAAAGGAAGCTAAATAAGCAAGCTCAGTAAAATTCAAATTTACCTCATCAAATTCAGCGACTGAAGTGTGGGATTACCATTTGCAATCCTGAATTTTTTATTTCTTCTTTTTGTCAAAGCACTCCATAATTTTACATGCTGCATTTTGGCCTTAACATTTACCAATTTCTGTCTATAAGCACCAGAGAAGACAGACATATCTACAGATGGTGAAAGTGTCTAGACTAAATCATTTATACTGCAACTGGGCAACTCATGAACAACATATACAAAATGTTGGCTTCGCTTTACTAAACGATAGTGAACTACATTATTGTGTCGATTTTCTAAATTTGCCATAAATTCCTCAGCGCGTTGATCGATTTCAACCTGACCCCGGACCAGCCTATTAATGGCAACCGATTGACCTCTATATAAGCCCTCTAATACTGTAGTACCCCTACTTCCCCTACCTAAGACAGTGCTCAATGGTTCCAATTTTGCAGTATTATACATAGCGCGAACAGAAGGATGATCTCTACTATTCCCCAAATCACCTCACCCAACAAAGCACCGATATTTTCTCATACTTCGCGTAGATTTGCAAGTAAATACTTATCTGCATCCGTAGCCGCCGGTTCACCCTACTTTCTTCACCTCTTTGAGCGCGTGGGACCTTCGGCCATTGGGAGAAACTAATGCATTCTATACCAATAAAAACAAAGTGAAAGAATAAACTTTAAGGGACTAATTCATCTACATTGCAAACTTCAAAGGGTAAATATTATTTCCCCCCATTAGTGGATATCTAGAAAATCTACATAGTAGATACAAAGATTTCATGTAGGTGTTTCCATCTTTATTATTTTAGCGTTCGAATTTTTTACGAATGTGTTGGTCCTGAGAAATGTATTTGAAGAACTTCAGCAACAAGACAATTCCTGCCCACATGAGCATAAGATGGACCAATTACCAATCTGGTAGAGGGCTGAATGCTTGACTTTTTGGTGTTATTAGAGCATGGTCTCTTCTATAAACACTTCTAGTAAAACCCGGCAAATCTACCAAGGGGAAAAGCTCTATCAGTGGAAACAAAAATAAGGGACGAACATCTTTAACCATTCGCCTTGATAAACTTTCACTTTTTATCACCAAAAGAGATATCAAATAAAAGTCGAGGTTCTTCTTCATTATCTAAGGCTAATTTCATCGAAAGATGAGGTATTTCATGCCCAATGAAACAAAACAAAAAAAAAAATAAACAATTGCTCGTGTCAATTGTAATATTTTGGTATAAAAAAAGGTCAAAAAGTCAAAAGTAGATATAGTGAACGCTTAGCTAAGTTAAAAGGAGACTGAGAGCTCCTTGCCAAGAACAGAAATAGAAGAGGGAAGAAGAAAAAGGGGAAAGGAGAAGAAGAGGAAAGGGAAAAGAGGTTTTGCACCGCACGAACCTCGCCTAGCCAATTCGACTTCGTATTTTAATGCTCAATAAGCACTCACACCACTCATTCATCCGATCGGAAAAGTTTTCAAATTTAAGGTTTAAATTCGGAATTCTGGAAAATTCAAGCCGCGAAATCCAATTTTTGAGTTGTTGAGTTGCGTATATATATATTATATATATAATCAATATTTTAAGATGTCGTGGAGCCGTGAGATTTTACGGATCTTGATTTGGATTAACCATTTGCCCGAAACGAATTTTTGAAGTTTTTCGCGTGAAATGAACAGTTCCGGTAGCCTTTAGGCCATATTTCATTGGTTTTTGGCTCCATTTTGGGGCGGCCAAGCTAGAGGTTTTATAATGCTTTGAACGGACTTTCTTTTAACTATAAGTTTATTAGGATCAGAGTTCGATGGAGAAAGTTATGGCATAATCAATTTCCATGATCAAGTTCCGCATTGTGGATAATTTTGAATAGCCATTTCGGTTGTGAGTTTTGTTAGCACATAGGAGTCTTTTCGTTCGCGTTTAAGCTTACTTTAGCCATTTCGTAGTTGTCGTAGTATTTTACTTGATTTTGACATCAACTCTCGTTTAATTGTTAGGATTACGTCATCATCGACTTGTTTAGTTGCATGTTGTTGATTTCTGGTATTCCAAGATGAGTGGTACTATCTCTTCTTTGGTTTTGTAAAACCCGTGTCTCAAAGAAATTATGATTCGATATAGATATATGTATTGAACTTAAAAGAGTATTATGTTGCATAAATTGTAATCGAGCATTTACTATATTTTGGTATTTGATAATGATTTGAGAATTGTTTTTGGACATGTATTGTGAAAGGATCCATATGAGTATTGCGTTAAGAACTAGTTTATGAAATGAGTTCGGAAATGATTTAAGAAATAATCTACGAAATGTTTATATGGTCGGGGTGTCAATGGTTCAGTTCAGTTCAGATTTCCTTAGAAACATAAACCGTTGGGGTGAGTGCTTGAACCGAACCAAATAGCAAGCCAAACCGAATATGACCCGAACTTAAAACCTGATTCGACTAGGTTCTGTTCAATTCGGATCAGATTGGTTTGGTTTTTTGGTTTTCCTCTTCTTCTTTTTTCTTTTTTTTTTCACCGTATCTTACAAGGTAAACTGTGAGGTCTTCATGTTCTACCAGTGAAGGGGCTTCTTTTCTGAAAGAAGCTACACACTCTGCACACTTAAGAGGAGATGGCCAGACATCCGAGATAGAGAGACGCAATATTGAGTCGAGGATGTTAAAAAAATCCTTGAGGATCGATACAGGTACTGTTAAAGGATGACACGGCAACGAGTTTGGAGGTCGCTAGTTGCGGTGGATCGATGATCGGAGATTGAAAGGTTGGAGGGACATGGACGAAGAGTTGAAGCAGCGGGGTAACTCCGAGAGAAAAAACTGAAACAATGTTGGTGAAACACAAGTCCCAAGAGAGAAAACCTTTTACTACTCTTCTTTGGCCTTTTCCTCTTTTTGTGTTCTCTCTTCACTTTTTTTCTCTGTATGTGCAGACTTCTTCTTTTTTGTAAGAGTGTCCCTCCTCCTTGTATTGTCTCTATCAGTCCCTTTTTCTAAGCCAAGCGAGGGGCCAGACAGTGTCGAGTTTTTCCCTCTATCAGCTTGTTCCCTCTCTCGCCTTGATCTTGCGCTTCAACCCAATAACAGCAGCAGCAGCTCCGGCAACCACCACAGTGATAGATCAGTCCCAGTACTGGGGGCAACACTTCAGGTGACGCCAAGCATAGGTGAGCCTCTAGTCAACGGAAGAAAGTATCTGAAGAGAGACGCAGTAACGAAATGGAGAAGAGAAACGAAGATTGATTTTGAGAAGGGTGAGTAAGAAAAGAGATATTGTGCAAATTCTAGTTCGGTTCGGTTCGGAATCGAAAACTGAACTGAAATAATCCGAACCAAAAAAAATAACGGGTATTTTTTCATTATCCAAACCGAAAACCGAACTGAACCGAAAATGCATGAGATTTCGATTCGGTATAGTTCAGCTTCGGTTTCGGTTCGATTTTTCGGTTCGGTTCTGACACCTCTAATATCTGGCGAATGAGTCGTGTTGCGAGAAAATTACTTATTTGATTTGTGAAATGTATTACGGATTGGATTTCTGATTGATGCTCAATATGACTGTGAATCCGGGTAGGAGTTTCGAGGTATGCATACCAATTTAGGATATTCTTTTGGGCCGAGCTACTAGCTTTGTAGGTTGGACCTTGCCAAGGAGGAATCTTGATAGCCTTGTCACAAGGTTTTGTGGCGTGACTATGGTATGATATTAAGCAACAGATTAATCAATAGAATGGATCATCGACGTGTGATGTGATATGAGATTTATCAATGGAATAAACCATTAATGTGTGATTTGAGATTAGTCAATGGAATGGACCATTGACGTGGTTTTTATAAAGATTGATCTATAGACTTGACTATTGATAGTTTGAATTATGATAGTGGATTTAAATATATATTTGTAACTTGTACAAAGTTTTGATGAAATGAAACAACTCTTATGTGATTTTATATGTATTTTAAACCATGATTTTGGCTTCTGAAGTTTTGGTATTACTTTGTACACATGCACAGTGATTGCTCGATCTACTTAGAAAATATGTACTATTTACTATGCTATGGTTGCTCATCCCTCTCTTTTTTAATCTTTTCAGGTTTCTCAACTAGCGGCCGTTAGTACGAGAGAGCTATCACTGGGACTTTTGGGAGTTAAATTTTAGATATGATTTTTGGGAGTTGTATTTAAGGTTGTTGATAGTTCGTCGGGTTGATTGAGTTCTTGATGTACATGTTCTTTTGGTGGATTATAGAAACTCTGATGTTGTAACTAACCAATTGAGTTATCCAATATATATAAATATATATATATGATTTGAGATATATATAACAAGTTGTTGGTTATTATTGAGGCTGCGTCCTTCGTGTGGAAGGACGGCCATGTCATCCCCTTTCTAGTTGTTTTCGGCGTGTGGCATCAATCGAACCAACACACACACATAGAAATCCAAAGATAGTGTGACCAGTCCAACCTGGATTTGACACTAAGATCACAACAATACAGAAGAAGATCCAATATAAACTCACATACAGAAGTGGCGATACCATCACTGATCCTCGAGCGAGATAGGTACACACTTGATTATTCCTTCATATTCTCGTGTTGGGCATGTGTTCACCGCAGCAACCATTCGCGAGAGGGCGTCCTCTCCCTTTCTGAACAAAATCCAGATCGAGAGAGGAGGGACGAGCGAGGAGGGGAGGAGGAGAGGACGAGCGGAGGGAGGGGGAGAGGATGAGCGGGAGAGGGAGATGGAGAGTGAGATTTCACTAATTTAGTGTATATTTTCAAAAAAAGTCACCTCTGCAGCACCAAATGAGTATCCCATACATCTCACTGATGCATTCGTTTACGATTGACATATCTTAAATATTGTAATATATAATTTTTTAGTTCAAGTTTTTCTTATGTGAATTCTTTCGAAAGAGTTGCAAATTTTTTATGATTTTATTATATATTTAAGGCATGCCAATTAACAAATATTTTAACATTATTATTTTAATTTTATTAGAGTACTTGAATCTTAGATGATTCTCGTAAAAATAATGAAGAGAAGAAGAAACAACATATCAGGAAATGTTTATAGAAATTATCAAATTGATATGTTTTTCCTCTTTCATCGATCTCGCCGCTAAGAGGAGGTCTTGGTGAGGTCATAATATATTAATTGGACCATTAGAATCTTAGAGTGTGTGTAAAGCTATTTGAGAGGTGGAAATAGTATGAGCCTCTAAATATGCTAATTATCACTTTACTTTATTTTGGATTAAGTCCACTTTGTTCCTTTGAAAGCACATTTGCGGCAAAAATTGCAGTATTTAGGCATGAATCCATCACCTCTAGCTGTAGATAGCAATTTACGCTTTGGATTTTCTATTGGCTATGCGTGAAAAGAGAGACTTTATGTTTTGTAGCTGATTATACGTCCTAATTATGTTTCCTAAATTGACATATTTCATAATGGGTAATAACATCTCTTAATGTGCACGGTTCCGAAATCAACCAACCTATAGATTGTGGTCATTGACCGTGTCATGTGAGACGACTGGCATATACTCCAGCGGCTGGACGAATTCAATTGCCAAAATGTAAAAATATTTAGGACTCAATTGGCACTTGAAAGGTTTATGAGTGAATTAGCACAGTTGAAATAGATTTACGATTTTTATGGTAATTTTTCTCGAACACTCCTCTGTTAGGAAAAAAGTATTAGGAAAACTCATAAAAACATGCGACCGGATTCCTCCCTCGATGGAGGGTTCCGAAATCGTTAAAGACAAACTTACAAAGAGAGAGTTCTTTTCTTTTTCCTCCTTTTTGAACCTGATCTAAAGAGGATGCTCGACTTAACCCTCCAATTAGAGACGTCATTTCCTTCACTCACGGGGGATGGGCTAGCACTGAACGGTGGAAAAGAACCAAAGTATCCAAAAAGGTCGCTCATGACTCGTGGAGGGCATGACTTTTGGGTCCATCGCTTGTAGAAAATTTCCACAAAATGATCGATCCTGCTTGCATAGATCGATGTAAAAAATGATCGATCATCTCCCAAATTTGAAATTTCTACTCATGGGTTGTAATTTTCTATGGCATTGACTTATAGAGGGGGGCCGAAGAAATTTTCGAATTTCAACGAACATCGATCTACTATTCATTTCACTTCGCGGCAACAATTCGTTCGAGATTCTTCTAATTGAGATATTAACCCAGTAACTGATGTAGCTAGCAAGGATCACCTAGAACGGGGTGAATAGGTGATCTTAAACAATTTTTATCAATTTAAGCGGAAATGAATGATCACGGTTGAGTCTGAATAAAATTCAGATTCAAAACAGTTTATATAGACTATGCTCTTGATGTGCAGTATGTAAAGTAAGAGATAAGGGTTAGAAAAACTGCATACAAGTTTATAGTGGTTTGGCTTATAGCAAGCCTACGTCCACTCTCCCACGTTAACAGCCTACTGACTGGATTTCACTATGTAATCAAGAGGCATTACAGATTTAGAGTGACAGCACTCTTGTGTATGATATGATTCTCTATCTCACATAATCACTCTTACAAAGTGTTCCTCAAGATCTTAATGTTTGACTCAAGAAAGATAAGAGAAAGGATCGGAGTATGCTCAGACTTTGGACTTATTGATTCTCTATTTCGTTCTTCCTTCTGCTCCTCGTAGATCTCATTTTATACTCCTCCACTACCAAACTAGCCGTTGGACAGTCTTCAGAGGATCATCTTCCAATCTTCATCCTAGACAATTTTCTATAAAATGGATTGAGTAGCCATTAGTTGACAAAATATGAATTCCGCTGATTTTGGTTGCCCATACAATCAGAAACTTGGTTTCCATAAATAGAACTTTATCCGTTGTAATGCATGCTTGTCATAGGGTTTGATTGTCAATCAATTAGACTGAGATTGAGTCAATTAAATCTTCCTTTTGTAAAATTCATGCCATATCACTAGCTATTGTGATTCCTTCTGAATGAGTTTTGCTTCAGCGTCTAAAAAACTTCAGCGTCTGCGTCTGCATAACTTTGGCGTCTAAAGAATTTCTAATTCAAAACTTGAGTCGGCGTAGATTTTCAGTAAAATCTGAATATTTCATAATTAGAGTCTGAATAACTTTTATGGTAAAGTCTGAAGATCTTATATCTGAACTTTTAGTTCTGAGTTTGAACTTTTTGTTCTAAAAACTTGTAAAGTCTGATATTTCCTTCTAAACTTCCAGAATATATTAACCTGAGAAGAAATGTATGTCAAATTCACAAGTTAAATATAAAGAGTTTTGTCAACTTCAAAATCCATTAAGAATTTTCCTCAACAGTAACAACCGTCTTGCATTTTGCAGCACAAGCGAACTTCTAATCAAAGTCCAGGACACTTAATTATTTGCCATATGGATTTGAAACGCGATTAAAAAAAGAAAATGTGGTCTTGTGGGTCCTGGACAAAATCGTTGTCGATGCACAGAGTTTTGCAATTCATATTCAGAAAAAAGGTAGCGCCGTTTGATTCATTTTAACCGGCTGTTGACTTTCGAAGGCTCTGGTTCCGCAATACGCAATAAGGATCCTGCAAATCAACATTCGGCCCAAGTAATTATGTCACGTAGGGCTAGCTTGGTATCCGACCATTTGCTTTCTCCAAGAGGCACGTTCGCAACACGACACAGTATGATCTTTGATAAATATCGACATGTATCTTATTTAATGTAAGAGAGGAGTATATGTGTCATCATACGATGATACTACATCATCCATCGTGTGCATACGATGATACTACATTATGCGAAATGTTGATATTCTCGTACTTCGAAACTTCATTTATCACGATCCTTAGGCTCAAGTTCGCGAGCATTAAAAGCAACCGGTATTGATAAAATCGAGATCGCCATATGGATCAAACTAAGAGAAGGAGATCCCCAGTTGCACATTAGGAAGTTAGAAAAGACTAGCCACGTGATGCTGCGATCCGGCAACCCAAACACAATAACTTCGTCTCCCGAGCATTGGGAATTGGTGCGTCCCGTGAAGTATATGCAATCCCCATTGTGTCCCCGGAGCTTGTGCATGGAGATCGAGTACGAACGGTGCCCAGTGAGAAAGAAAGCCATGTTGCCCAAGCTTCTTACCTCCGCCCATTTCCCACTTTGTCGATCCAAACTATAGACTCTGAAATCAAATGCGTCCTCCAATCTGTATAGATCTCTGCTAAAGTATCTGTCCACAACATACAGATCACCACTTGATGCCACCAAATGTTTGCAATTGCCGCCACTGCAGATTGATGGTGAGAACTTTTGAGTCCTAAATGATGAATCGATCAGCACAATCGTCCCGGACCAATCAACGACACAGACTTTGCCTTCATACACTATAATGTCATCATAAGAACAGCCATGCTGATCATCCAGATAGGTCCAAATTCTCATCCGCATACTTCCAGAAGCCTAATTGCCCGTCCTCTCCAACGGAATGAACCTCAAGTTCATCTAAATCGGTCCATACACAATCTGGGGACACCACTACTTTCCTTATACCGCTGAGGTTGCGCCCTAAAGGAGTACTGTACTGGAGCCTATATTCTCTACAGATTTCAACAATCCTGAATTCGAGAGAGTCTATTACCTTGGGGAAATTGCGGGGCAAGTAAGGGACTTGCAGATGCGAGAAAATAAATGAAATCCAGTTGAGATGCTCGGATAAGCAAGGACGGGTCTTACGTCTGTGTAGTCTCACGTGGAACTAAAAGTTGTTGGAATGATCTTCAGACTTTCTCCTGCACCCCATTCAAAATCGAATTCTTCTGGTTTCTAGCAGTTCAATTGTCATCGAAGCAGAGTTTTTGATTAAGACAGCAACCAAGCAAGCATTAACAAGAGCCAGTGGAGCCCCAAAAAAACTATTCAATGGACCGCTATTGGCGATCCTCGATCGCCTCTAAAATGCCATTCAGGATTAGAGTTCAAATGTAATGGAAACAAAGTTGGCATTAGACTTAGCTTATGCATGAAAGTGCAGACTTCCGAAGCTACAATTACTTCAGAATCTAGATTGGTGTACCTCTTCAAGTGTGATAGATATTACACAAATACCGAGCCTCATGTAGAGGAACTTGCAGTTGTAAGAGCGAATTGAAGCCGTCAAATAGTTGGAATTCCAGCTCATCTCATTCACTCAGTGTCCAACATATTGTGTTTGCATAGAAGAAGTACACTGGTATCAAAAATCGATATAATGAGAACATATTGCATATCCATTTGCATCTATGGCTGACGTTGATTTAGCAAAAAGTTGTCAGGACATAATCATGTTACACTTGTACATAACTTGCCAACATTAAGTAAAGGTAGCTAAGAAGCTCTTAAATTTTTCGGGACAGCATGACTTGATTGAGGACCAAAGTACTTCTGCCTGAGGTGTACATTCGGGTGACCAATGAAAGACAGAAAGTGGGCAGGCTTTGAGAAAGAGTATTTCATACCACACTTGATTGTTCTCTTCAAGCTCAATCGAAAAGCTCTCTTCCCCAGCCTGCAGCAAAATCTAATGCCACAATATTATTGAAGAAGCCTTGATTTCTGCGAATAAAACTTGGTCATATGCCCAAAGAAAACATTCGCGAGTAGGAGAAACTGAGAGGTATGCCAGTTTGCCGCATCAAATGATTGAAACAGACTTTGCAAACATTGCCGAGTAACATGTGATGGGGTTCTTATTAAGATTTAAAGATGATGAAAAGACGTGACAAATGGAAGATTTAAAGGTTGTCGATCCATAGTCTTCGATAGAAGGCCAAGACAGCTTAACAATAATCAAAGGGTGAGGCATTACGAAATCACGAAGACCCAATTGATAAGCCCATTGTCGTAATCAGCCTAAGAGCTGCTATGAGACGAACTTAGGCTCCATGCAACTTTGTGTTCTTGGAGGTCTTATGAGTGCTAGCATTATCGTATTTGCTACAACTTTCAGATGATAAGAACTAAAATCTGTGGCCGGAAAGGAGCTGCCAACTAGACTGAAGCAATAACAACTTCTGTACGAGACAATATCGGAAAAATTAAAGATACTGAAACAGTTTGCTTAGAAGGGGGCGAGGGAGGACACATATGCATGCACCCAATTTGCATATTCAATAGTAGAGCAACTGATTAGAAAAGATATGAATCTTAATTAGTCTGCCGTCATGGTTTATGACTCCTCATGCTTTATTTTGACAATTAGATAATGTAAAATATATCTTGAATTTTATATACTTGGTCCGATTTATAATCTGACCCGACATATTTTTGTGCGACTTAAAGATGGAGAAAAAATTGAGATTTGGTTTGTGACATGAAGGGTTGGGCTGATAGGCGCAACCTGTAGCAAGCAAACAAATTTTCATAGAGGACTGCCCAAGTTAGAGAAAATGAAGTAATGTCTTGAGGGGTTTGGGGGTGTAGCCCCCGAGAAAAATTTTTTGGGAGCCCTATTTATACTGCGGCTAGGTTTTCTCATTGAAGTACGAAGAGAATTTTGTTTTCGGAGAGTTTTGTAAGCCGTGAGCTTTTGTCGTTGTTTCGACTTCTGAAAACTGTACTCTCTTTTGATTTAGTGGAATCTTGTCTTGCCTCGCCCGTGGACGTAGATCACGTTGTGATCAAACCACGTAAATCCTTGTGTTCTGCATTTGTTTTTCCACATTTGTTTATCAACAGATAACGAGCTTTCAGCTTGTAACGATAAGAAGGCAGCAGAGAAGTCAACTGCTTAATTAGGATATATACCAGCGATACAGTCAACTGTCCTGTTATTGCCAAAAACTCCCGAGATCCCCATGTCTCCATAAGCAAATAGTACATCGAAAACTTTAGAGAATAAAGCTCGTGGTACTGAAATCCACACTACAACTTGCAAATTAAGTTGAACAGCAGAAAAAACATGCTGCACAGAAGAACGAAGAACCAAAATGAAAACTCAAGATATGCTTGTAGATGACAGGAACAGCGACCAAGCATAGTCAAATGGAATTCCGTAAATCACACAAAATCAAGTCAAAAGCAATCCATGAGATGCAAAATAGCTTGCCACGAATAACGAAGTGTAGGTTGCCTAAAAGACATTCAACACTATTCCAAGCTAACATTGACACATGCATCTGAGGTTGAATTTGATCCCTTAGGAGGAGACAGTTGGAAATTGAACCCTGTGGTTGATTTTCTGACAGGAGGAGCTGTTGGGGTAATTCCTACAGATACGATGTATGTTCGCCCTCTCTGCTTTCAAGCCCGAGGTTTGAATATTCTGAGGCTATGGCAGATAGTGGTGTTTCACTTGTTCGCAAGCGTCTGATTGGAACCCTCTTTTCGGTTTCGGTTTGGTACTCGTGGAATGTGTCGTTATTCCATTAGTTGTTTATGTGTCGACGCATTTCGTATTCGTACTGCTAGATGTGTGTATCCACTAATCCTGCCCTTCATCTCTCGCATTAATCAAGCGATTTGTTCGTTTGATGAACTTTGACACTTCCATTACATAAACATAATCATAAAGGGACGAGGACCCTCTTTGTGAATTTACTTTCTTGGTGCACTTCGACCATGGTGGACAGTTACCTAATTCTACTTTAGGTTTCATGCTCAAACTTATCTCCTCATTTTTTTTTCACCAACCTGGTCTTTCGTCTCTGGAACAGAATTGGAATACAATCTTATCGAGTAGTCACTTTAATGATGGCCGCGATCCGGGAAATGCCTCTTAGTTACCCTCAGTCGAGTTTTTCTCTTCATTTTAGTACCAGGGCCGTATATCTTCCGTGTTATTCTGATTACCATTTATCTTCTCTAGTGTGGTCCTCTAAACTATGGTGATTACCCTTTACAGGGCTTGTTTGATTCGGCTTTGGGGGAATACCTTTGACAAAATGTAAAGGCCTTTAAGCTAAAAAGATTTTTCGAAATGCAGGTAGTGTTTGGTAATGTATATTTTAAAATCACATTTGAAAGCAACGTTGGCCTAAATATCATTTGGTAAAAATTATTTGTAAAAGACTTTTGCTAATATTTTAAAAAAAACTGGCCAATCAACCACCACCGCTGGCCAGCGCCGCCGGCCAACCCCACCTAACCTCAGGCAAGTCAACCTGAGGTTGCCGGACCTTAGGCGTCGCTTGGGTCACGCGACCTCAGGAGGCGGTCGCCTGGGGGTTGCGTGACCCAAGCGATGCCGCCTGGGGTCGCCGGTGTCACATGACCCCCAAGTGGCGGTCGCCGAGGCGCTAGCCCTCAGGCAGCAGTTGCCAACCGTCAAACCAACTGCTTTGGAAGACGATAAACAGTGCGCAATAAATAGTGATGAACAGTGCCTAATTACATTTCGAAAATGCAACTTCTCAAGTCTCCTCATGGACTCCATTCAACCAAAGGTCATTTCCAAGTTTTGGAGATGCAATTGCATCTCCTCAAAACTTACTAAATAATTTTGCATTTACTCAAGAGACTTTAGAACCCCAAAGCAGCATTCAAATGCTAAACTAAACAAGCCCACAGTGTAGGTCCCAAAGGATTCCTGTCAATAATATGTAGACAGAAATACTGATAATGTGTAGACATACGTACTGTTACAATGAAATGGTTCCTCGACTTGTTCTATCACAATACACCTGGCTAAGTCCTCTAGTTGCTTTTTTTTTTTTTTAACTTTGGTTGGTCATAGATTGTTTTCCTTTTATGACGATCTGCTGACTTAAAATACGACGTAGGCGGATGGGAGGAGGATCCAGAAAAATTTCTCCAACTCCTTTCTCTTTGAGCGATTTCCCTTTTTTGAATTCTAGATATTTTCTTTTTTATACAATCAATCTCCACCCTTCAAAGTAACGATGATTCAATGGCCACGATGCTTGCTTGAAAGGGGCACATGGACATGTGAGACTGCGTGGTGATCTTCTGGTAATTACGTTCCCAATTGCATATCCCTATCCACGTCGATCTTCCTCGTCGCAAAATTGACAATTTATGTTCCATGACCAATGTAGCTTTATCAAAATCATGCTGCCGATTTTGTGTTAATATGGTTGTTTTTCATGCGTTCCATAGGTTTTCAAACTTACTGAGTGAGACAACGGTGATTTTCTAATTGAATAATAGGCTATTGGCTATTTTTATGTGTCAATTTAAATAATTGACGTATAAAGGAGCATAACATGTTATACAAATTTCGTCCAAAGAGGATAAAAAGACAAATGGTGTATTTTAAAGCGACTTAGTTTTGCAAAAGTACAGAATAATTCTAAATTGTTGAGGACGAGTTATGGGGTGTAAAACAAAAAATATATATACTGAGTTTATTATATTCTATTTTTTAGGCCTTAATGAGAAATAGTGAACTAAACAAGAAAAGGGGAAGGCCTCCTTGTCCTCACCGTGTATATGCCAATAAAGGAATATACCAATAGTTGATCGTGTCAAGTCAATAGCTTTCCAAAAAAATTCAAATAGAAGGAAACACCAATAGTATAAGGGTTAATATTACGAAAAATCCTAAACTGGTATACTTATGACAATTTTACCCTAAACTATTTTTTTGACCATAAAAAACCCCAAATTAATACATCTATAACAAATTTATCCCGAACTATTTTTTTGACCACCAAAAACCCCAAACTGATATACTTGTGACAATTTTACCCCAAACTATTTCTTTGACCACCAAAAACCCTACACTGGTACACTTGTAATAATTTTACCCCTGAAACTAATTTTTTGACCACTAAAACCTCAAACTGGTATATTTGTGACAAATTTACCCTCTGTTAGCGTCCGTTAAATTATATTAATATCACAAAAAAATCACAAATTGATAAACTTGAGACAAACAAATGGGTAAAACCCAAAACCGGTGCACATGTCCTTAAATTTCGCAATTTGACAGTAAAATTTAACGAAAACTAACAGAGGGTAAAATTATCACAGGTGTACCAGTTTGGGAAATTTTGTGGCCAAAAAATTATTTTGGAGGTAAAATTATCATGGGTATACCAGTGTAGGGTTTTTTATTATAAAAAAAATAGTTCAGGGTAAAATTATCACAGGTGTACCAGTTTAGGGTTTTTTATGGTCAAAAAAATAGTTTTGGGTAAATTTATCATAAGTGTATCAGTTTGGAGTTTTTCATGGTATTAAATCCATATTATAAAGCGAAAAAGGTTTTTTTTTCTTGATTTATAAAGTTGTTAGTTATCCTTGACATGGCACGGAGCCATATGGCAATTTAGGCACGATGGTCTAGCTCTAGTAGAAACGAAGTTCATCAACAAAATGTATTTATCAACCCGTAGTATTGTAGTAACTGTCAATCTACTAGCAACAAGTAGATATCTACAAGATTAACGCTACTCTATTAACAAGTTTAATTATAATGAGATTAAAGCTCGATATATCAATTAGTGAGATTAACTTAAAATTAGTGAGAAAATCATTCACATTGCTTCCATAAAGAAATACAGATTCTTCACATTCCATACACACTGCTATTGATTTTGTACCTCATATTTGGCGAGTCTATTTGCGACAGTTTTATCCTAAACTGTGCATAAAGAAAGGAAAGAAAACTTATACTCACATTATATTATGCGCAAAAAGTTAGATTAAATTACACATTCAATCAAAATTATCATTTTCATCAATAGAGAAGTTTCTTTCACACCAACATCACTTTTTCTGATCACGACAAGTGTAGACTGTAGAGATAAATTTAGTTGCGGAAACCAATTCATTCTTCATGTATATTGAGATTAACTATGCTTGCATAATAATTTATATGTCAATGTAGTATTTTGTAATTGAATTATCAAATATAATATATCTCCTCCATCGACATGAACACCAAAGAAATGAACGTCTGTGTTTCATACCAGTAATAATTATATGGCCTTTGATCAAATTATTAGTGAACCATACAAAAATAAAGTAAAATATGTATATAGCCATCTTAACCCTTCAAATATTATTTTACAAACTTCTGGTTACTAATAAGGATCCCATTATAATTTTTTTTCTCAATTCGATCTTTAATCTTTAGCTCGGCCCAGCAGCAAGCACACAGTCCTCCCAAAGATACTATAAATATCTCAAGAAACATAAACTCAAGCTCCCAAGAAAACCTTATTCCTCCAGCAGTCTCTCTTCTTCCCCAAACAAACCAATCTTAAAAGTACATAAAAAAAACTCTACTATGGCCTCCACAGCACCACCACAGTCTCTCTCTCCTCCCACCAACACCGACCTCCGAGCCCTCCTCGACACTGCACGGCCATTCCTGCGCGGTGAGCTTGAGGTCGTCGACCCACGCCTCCCCCCTCCCTTGTGGCCACCCTCCGCTCGGCCGGTGCGGGGGAGTGCTGCCACAAGAACGGCACCTTCCTCGATCACTTTGTACCGCATCCTCCGTCTCTTTGGGGGGAGGGGAGGGGGGGGGGGTGGCGTGGGGGGCGATGCCGTATGCCTGTGCGGCCTCTACCACTCTGCCTACTCCAACTCCCACGTCAACCTGGCCACTCAAACCCAACGCTAGCCGCGATGCCGTCCGCAGCCATGTTGGCAGTGCCGCTGAGCACCTCATCCACCTCTTCTGCATCGTCCAGAGGCCAACCCTTATCCACGATGACCTGAAGCTATGATGACTCGGAGCTCATCGAGCACCTGAAGCTCTCAGACATGTCCCTCCGGAACGCCAAGGATTTTTTTGTAGTAAGGATAACTCCTAAAGAATTAGTGAGATTAACTTAGAACAAATTCTTCCATTTTTGCTTTGCAAGCAAGTAAGGGACAGACTTTATTTTCACGTTTGGACGCACACTTTTCTGCCTTTATAATTTGCGTGATTAGTGCGATGAAACTTATAGCAAGGACAATCATGTCTTTTTGGAGAACGAAGCCAGGCTTGGTAACTGGAACAGTGGTGATGACTGATGACTGATGAGGGTGATTCACTGATTCTAATTAGAAAACACTTTCCAATTGGAATAATTTTAATTTGGAAACGCTTTACAATTGGAAGTAAAGATGGGAGTTTGGAAAGAGCAACAGAAGTCTTGAAAGAAAGGAGGAGAGAAAATTGTCCAGAAAGTCTCAATTTATCGCACTTATGTCAATTTGGTCATAAACCTTTTAATTTTACCAATTGAATTATCAATATTTTCATGTTTTGCCAATTAAGTCTATCTGGCTAATTTTAACCGAAAATCGTTAATGTGGACTGTGGCCGTTCTATGTGACATGAGCGATGCTAACATGGATAATTTTTAATAATGTTTTTCGATTTTTTTTCTCTTCTCTTTTCTTTTTTTCCCTATTCTCTTATTTTCTTTTTCTTTTTCTTTTCTCTTTTTCCTTTCGCCATCATTGAGCCTCGGCCAATGGAGGTCGCCGGCCTCGCTAGCCCAGGCCCAAGTATCCCTTGCCCAAGGCCAGCGAGGATAGCCCTCGCTTGAGGCCAGCGACCTCCGCTAGTCATTGACAAGCCTAGTGGTGGCGGGCAGGAGAAAAAAGGAAAAAATAAAGAAGAAAAAAAAATGGAAAAGAAAAGAACAAATCGATCATGTTCGAGCACTTGATAGAATTAATAAAGCAAATTTATGAACCTCTCTTTCTTTCTCAACCCCCCCCCCCCTCATAAACCAAATTCATAATTCCATGCATTTTAAATGTTATCCCTAATGAGATCATCCTCCAAGACGGTTTTTGTTCTTGATTAGAATATATCGAGCTAAGTCATTATTACAAGACATTTTCATTTTAACTCTGAGATCATAAAAACTACGTATCTAAGTCAATCATGCATACGATCCACTCCCCAACTTTGCCAAACATTATGTGGAACATTTTGCTGGGTAGTGCTCACCTAGGTCAAAGATAATTGCTTTGCTAACAGCGTTTTGAAGGGTTATATTATCCACTAAGTACTCGGCTTTTGTTGTATTTGTTGCCTGAGCTACTTTGATTTGTGCACGTAAGTTACCCTGCTCAACCTTTTTATTCATTGTTTTGTTGATTGGGTAGAGAGTACTGTGAGGGGGTATTCATTGGCAAACGAAGATGATAATTGCCAACCAGAGGACAATGCAAGTGAGAAGAACCCACGCTGACCATCGGTCGGCAGAAGAAGAGAGAGAAAGAGAAAGGAAGGATAGTCCTAGAAATTTCTTCTTTGTTCGCACATGATTCCTCATCTCCTTCTCACGTTCCATGAAATATCAGCATACCGGCAAAAGCGCACGCTTTGGACAAACGGTCAAAAGATCGCAATACTCTTTTAAGGACAGCTGTTGGTAGTTACATGATATTTACAATCATTGCTGTTCTCTTCACTTACACCAGCAACAATAAAAGGCCTCCTTTTTACACATGATCAGTACTCCTGATGCGCCCAGTGTGCATTAGGAACTATACATACCATCGGTCAAGATGCACAGATCAAGTAGCGACAACAATGAGATCCTTCTCGCTGTCGGCAGCTTCATAATCGTCTTCAGCCACCATCCAGGGCAATTTAGGTCCCTAAAATTATCCCACAACACTGAAGCATCAGAGAATTGGAGTATGCCCGAAAAACAGCAAACTCTCCATACGTTTGACAGTCACTTTCTTTTTAGCAACTGAGCTAGCTTGGCTAGAGCTTTCTTTTCATGTCACTTTGAACAGGAACATGCTTACTATTTACCCATTTTTTCCAATTTATCTGTGCAGAACATTTAAGCTACAGCATACAGTTACAGAGAAAAGAAGTCGCCTGATGTCTAGGGGTGAAAATCATAAGCTATCACACAAGCAATTGCTTAAGTTCCTTCCAAACTCTTATAAGATGATTTATTTGCACATACAGACCCAAAATGATGCTGATAGCAGCCTACCTTCCCTTGCCTTAGGATTTTCGGGTAACGTCCCGTCATATCAACCACAGTAGATGGGTCAGCCACTCTGATGCCTCCATCAACCACAAAGTCAAGGCCCTAATTACACATGCAATACGGAACAAAAGAAAAAGAACACACAAAACATCATTTTTGTCTCCATTGATCCTACAGATAGATGACTAATGCACGTACCAAAATTTGAGATTAATCCCTTTCTCTACAATCGGAGCAAATGTGACCAAAATAATGCATCAAAACGCAGATTTTCGAGGATTTCCGTAGAAAAGGAGTTAAATAGTTGGATTTTAGGACAAACATGTAGGGAGGGGATGCATGAAAAATTTATTCAGACCTATTCATTTTCTGCCAGTCTGTTCAAATCCTTTGGTTCAAAACCCAAAAGCTGGACAAGGGATCAAAGATAAAAAGAAGCACCTCATCCAAGTAATTGTTCTGAAAACAGTCGATATTAGTAACTGTTTATCTCTAGCAGAAATTCATACATTGGTTTAATACACAGTCATAGCTAAAGTTCAGTTCTGTGTGCCACAGTTTTGTGATGAACAAGAAGATCAATCTCAAATACCCAGCAAGATCCAACTTACTAGAATGGAGACATACCTCTGGTCCATAACTATCAGCTATGACAACTGGATCTATCATCCACTCGCCATCCTTCGGCCCCTTGACACTAGTAAGCAGGACAATCAGTAAGGGATACTTCTGAATTTGTTGAGATTTGCTTGGCATCCATAGCATGATATACACCATGAACAGATGCAAAAAAATCCAACCTGGTCGAAATTAAGGGTGAATCCATCCTCTCTAATATGGCTTGACATATGGCATCATCAGGAATTCGGACGCCAACACTTTTCCTATGAGCATATTTGGCAGCTGTAGTCCCATACCTAGTGCATTGTTTTGGCAACCCTTTGCTTGCAGTTAAAATGAAAGTATACTGCAAATGGAGAAATTTCTTAACTGAGTCGGGCACCGAAAACTTCATATCACGATGTCTGACAGATCTGTTGTCCCCAGGGGCATCCATCAGACTTGCAATGCAGTAAATTAAGCACATCCTTATGTCACATATATCTTGAAGGCCACAGCAACAAGCAACCATCCAGAATACAAAAGAAATGTTACATTTCATAGTGATATTCCCATACAATGTACAAAACAGAGAAACTTGATGGTCAGTAGTCTATTCATTTATGCTGTTTAACTTATTACCAAGGGTTAAAAAGCCGAATGAAACAATGCTACTTCCTCTTTCACATAAGTAATGATCCACAGGCATAATGTACAATCAAGTTTTCAGGTTCCCTTTTCTTTTCCACATTGTGTCAAACACATTGATTTGACATGCCACCAGTGCGAACCTTGGCTTCCTCAATGAGAAACAACATTTGAAAGTGAGAAACTTACAGGGCCAGGTAAGCAATGTTTCACAGCTCGAAATATATTCGTATGTCCTTGACCATCACCACGAGGGAATCCCGTTGTGTATGTATCAATGTCGCGGAAGGAGCGACACAATATACTAAGAGGCTGCACAATCACATGTAATAGCAAGAAGCATTAATCATACGAAAAATGATATGATCAAAAAATCTTGCTGCAGAGGTTGCTGCAGAGGTGTTCTAGATGGAACACTGATTCTGATCTGATATTACTTTCTTAGATTATCACTTTGCTACTTCAATGACATGACATAATATTCTCAGGCCCATAATATTATTCGGTAATACTGAACTGACAAAAGAGAACCAGAAATATTCTATACCTTGGAAGGAGTTATCTCTTTGATTCTGCAATCACAAAGCACATAAAACAACTTTAATAACGACTAGGATATAAATTATGTTAAAACGATCTTCAACTAATTTACAAGAATATGCCAATACCTCCTAAGTCTTTCAATTGCTGAAGGGCTCTTCAAGTCACAAACTATGGCGTATCTAGTAATACAAAAAATATTCAGAAAGCTTTTCATAGATAATCATCTCATGCATACAGGATCCTCATGCTCATGGAATGGTAAATTAACAAGTAATCACTACCTGAAAATTCAGGTATTCAGGTTGGGTTGAAAAAATAATTGTACACTGTTTCACATTAATCTTAACTGCAGAGGGAATACAAAAACTCCAATTTCTAGGATTTTCCATTATGAAGATTGCGGAAATCAGCCACTAACCAACAAAAATCTTAAAAAGACAAGAGGACTTAGCCAGGTGTATTGTGATAGAACAAGTCAAGGAACCATTTCGTGCCGGGCATAAATATTCAAATGCGAAAAAAGAAGAAAAAATATTGGTTTAAATCTAGAACGATAACACACTACTGCCGCCCCATGCCGAAGGACATAGCATGTCTGTCTACATATTATTAACAGAAATCCTTTGGGACCTACACTATAAACAGAAATCGTCAAAATTTTGGAGGACCACCCCAGAGAAAATAAATGGCGATCAGAATAATATGGAAGATACACAGCTCTGGTTCTAACATGGAGACAAAAACTCGACTGAGGTTAACTAAGAATCATTTCACAAATAGCAGCCATGATTAAGGTGACTACACGGTAAGATTTAGTATTCCAATTCTGTTCCAGCGATGAAAGACAAGGATGGCGACATAAAGTTAGGACATAAGTTTGAGCACAAAACCTAAAGTAGAATTGGGTAGCTGTCCACCGTAGTTGAATTCTGCCGAGTAAGTAAATTCACGAAGAGGATTCTCACTTTAAGATTATGTCTATGTAATGAAAGTGTCAAACATTCTCCAACGAACAATTTGCTTGACTAATGCGAGAGACGAAGGCCAAGGGCAGTATTAGAGCATACACGCCACAATTAGCAGTACGTAAACAAAATGCGTCGACCCATCAATGACTAAAGGAATAATAACAACAGGCTTTAGCAGTACCAGACAGAATCCCAAAGTAAAGGTTCCTATCAGAAAATTTTGTAAAAGGAAAACACCCAACATAGGATTAAAAGTAGAGAGGGCAAACATACATTGTGTCTGTAGGAATCACCCCAACAGCCCCGTCTTTCAGAAGATCAACCACGGGATCCAATTTCCAACTGTCACCTCCAATGGGATCAACTTCAACATACAGCAACCCACCCTCCTACAGTTATTACAGTGCAAATGCAATGTCATAGACATTCTTGCTACCCTTCAATCTAAATCAATCTTTCGTTCTCAAGTAATACTCAGGAAAGAAACCAAAAGAGCTGAGACCCACATCAATTGAGAAGACGAACTCCAAAAGAAGAAAGAAAGGGCAGAGGGCATTTGTACGGTATCACCTTGGTGAAGCGAGGAGTGGCGTATTTCAGGCGCTTGGGGCTTCTCTTCACCGCAAGAGCTAAGACTCCGAAGCGTCTCGCCGGCACGAAAGATCCGACGGCGCAGGAGCGGCTCCGATTAGGAGCGCCGACGTGTTCCGGCACCGAGCGCGAGTTCAGGAAAGACAAAGGTCCGCATCGATCGCCATGAAAATTCTTCAATTGCAGTTGGACTGCCATTCTTGGAGAGAGAGAGAGAGAGAGAGAGAGAGAGAGCGCGAGGGAGATGAAACATTGTCGCTTTGCAACAAGCCGTTAAGCGCCTAAGATCGATGTCGTTTTGGAGCTGATATTCTCTTCGCTCTTGAGGGACGTTTTTAGAAAGGGAAAATGATACAATGGTCCTAGACCTTTAACATAATATGCAATATAATTTATGAATTTTTAATTTATTTACTGTGATCTTTAAACTTTTAGTACATATTCAATTTAGCCTTTGAATTATAATGATTAATGTTATCCTTGAATTTGAATTTACTCTTAAACTTGAAATGACAGTATTGAATATTTCCATATAATTCGGAGACTACATTGAACGTGTATCAATAATCTAGGAATGACATTGAATAAATTATAATTTTAGCAACCAAATTGCACAATAAGTCAAAATTCCCTAAAAAAAAGCACATCTTTATTCAATTGGCATAACTTTACACTTTATTATACATACGAAATGAAATTAGCTATCTTAGATAATAACGAAATGTCGAATAATATTCCTAGTATCTAATTAATATCTCTAACAATATTTTCTAATAAGAAATTTCTAATTTCCATAAATATACTTCATCACAATATTTCATATGATTCTTCCTTTATCTATATGTGGATGCATCACACGACAATTTGAAAGGTAAAGTCTAAAACGGGATAGTTAGCACAATTCCCTTCGTTCATAATTTTTTTTGCCGTGTAATTAAATTGGTCAAATTGGGGGAGTATAACCCAATCAAACGCACAATCCATCTTTTTGCAAAAGTTCAATTGTAGAAATTGGTGGATCTCTCTTGTATTCTATTGATGAAAAATCCTTCTAATTCTTCAATCACCCTTTCCAATTTGCCCTATTGTGGCCATTAGTTTATGACTACGGAGAAGAATTTTATGCCGGGTATATGTGGCTGGACCATAATGATCTTACCGTTGAAATCTAGAAAGAAAGATCCGTACTTGTTTTTGCTGCACGGAAAATAAATAATTTAAACATTATTTTCTTTCGTTTGTGTCACTTGAAAAATAAATAAACAAAAAATATTTTTATTATTCATGAAAATAATTAAACATAAATTGCTGTCAGTAATAAAAATATTTTTTATTAACTATTTATTTAATCGATACAAATGATTATTTTTAAAATTATTTATTTTTCGCAAAATAAATGGGGTCCAATTCTTGAATTTTCGTATTTCATGCTTCTTTATCTTTTAACCGATAAATCTTCCAAAAAAATCTAGCCAATCGGGGTGACTGTACTTAAAGCTGTCGGTGAGGGTACGGTCTGGGGGACTGTGGACCAAAACGACATGCTCCGACGTCGTTCGCTTGCTGTTAAAAAGACTCAACGGTAATGAACCGCCTTTTTGCCAACATCTCAGAAAATAATAATTATCAACTGTTCAAAATAATTCAAAAAAGGAAAAAGAAAAAAAGAAAAACATTTTGACTACTCGAGAGATACCTGATCCAACGTGGGACTTGGGCAGAAGTTGAATGCCGGATGTGAGGCAGACAGCCATGTGAAATTCCAATTCGAGTCATCAATTATAGGTGGGGCTCTTTTCCATGGGTAAATTGGTAAAAGAAAATTTGTATTTTTGTAAAATATATTAAATTTTGGATAAATTGCTTCTTGTTCTTTTCATATCCTTACTCCTCATGTGCTTATCTTAGCCTTTCATGTATAAGTTTTCATCTGGCTAATCTACTAATGGTTGTAAAAAAAATCTTCAAACAAATAATATCTATGACAATATTTTTCATTATAAGGATAAAAAATTTTTTGGTGAAAGTATGAGGATAAGAATTTGACTCCTTGAACTCACAATTCATGATTCAACCAAAAAAAAAAAAGAACTCTTAATTCATGTCGGTTCAGTTGGGAATGGAACAACATACACACTCATAAAATTTCATCGGGTCCTTATATTTTTATGGACATCGTAAGCAATAAGATTGGAGGGAGGTTTTTTTCCAATGATTATTGTGCTTTGTGTAATCATTTTTTACTTTTTACAACTTTCGTGTTCGGGAAAGATGTTGATCGCCATGAAAATTCTTCAATTGCAGTTGGACTGCCATTCTAGGGAGAGAGAGAGAGAGATGAAAGATTGTCGCTTTGCAACAAGCCGTTAAGCGTGTAAGACCGATGTCATTTTGGAGCTGATATTGTCTTTGCTCTTTAGGGATGTTTTTTGAAGGGAAAATCATACAAATAATCTCTGAACTTCAGCTCAATATGCAATATAGTCCATGAAATTTTAATTTGTTTAATGTAATCCATAAACTTTTAGTACATGTTCAATTTAGTATTTGGATTATACAAAAATGATCAATGTTGTCCTTAAACTTGAAATACCAATATTGAATATTTTCATATAATTCGGAGACTACATTGAACGTGTATCAATAGTCCGATGATGACATTGAACAAATTAAAAGTTTAGCGATCAAATTGTATAGTAAGTTAAAATTTAGTGATCATATTACACATTAGGCCAAAATTCAGAGATCATTTGTGCCATTATCTCTTTATGGAAAATCTGATTTGTTTATGATTCCTGAAGTTTCTTATTGACAACAATATTATTGATGGAAAAATCTAATCAACATGAAGGAACAAATCAGTTATAGATCACCTTTTGACATAAACTCTCGTGCAAAATTCTCAATGCAGTATGTAAATATTCTAAGGTTTTCAAAAGAGAAAAAGAGAAAAAAAAAAAAGTACATCTTTACTCAATTGGCTTAACCTTACACTTTATTATGCGTACGAAATGAAATTAGCTATCTTAGATAATAACAAACTGTCAAATAATATTCCTAGTATCTAATTAATATCTCTAACAATATTCTCTAACGGGAAATCTCTAGTCTCCATAAATATACTTCATCACAATATTTCATATGATTCTTCCCTTATCTATATGTGGATGCATCACGCGACAATTTGAAATGTAGAGTCTAAAACTGGACAGTTAGCATAATTCCCTTCGTTCATCAATGTTTTTTTCGTGTAATTAAATTAGTCAAATTGGAAGAGTATAACCAATCAAGCGCACAAACCATCTTTTTGTAAAAGTTCAATTGTAGAAATTGGTGGCTCTCTTGTATTCTATTGATGAAAAATCCTTCTAATTCTTCAATCACCCTTTTCAATTTGCCCTACTATGGCCATTAGTTTATGACTACGGTGACGAATTTTTTGCCAAGTATATGTGGCTAGGCTGTAGAGGAGGATGTCATCAATATAAATTTGGGCATTGGCCAGAATAAGCTGAAAAATTCTGCACATAACTTTCTGGAACAATCGTTGAAATCTAGAAAGAAAGACCTGTACTTGTCTTTATTTTGCAAATAATAAATGGTTTAAAAATTATTTTATTTAAATGATCATTTGTGGCGTTTGAAAAATGAATGAACAAAAAATATTTTCATCATCCATGAAAATAATTAAACATAAATTGCTGTCAATAATAAAAATATTTATTTATTAATTAATTATTTAAGCGATACGAATGATTATTTTTAGAATTATTTATTTTTCGTGAAATAAATAGAGTCCAATTCTTGAATTTTCTTATTTCATGCCTATTTATTTTTTAGAGAAAAAACCACAAAAAACCTCAAATTTTGCCACATGTGATACATTTACCCCGGACTTTTTTTTGTAACACAAAAAACCTCAAACTATATTATTTGTAACACATTTATCCTATTGTACTTTTGTCCATAGGTATTTTCATCTTTTTTGCTTTTTTTTTACTATTTTTTCCTTTTCGGCGAGGCTCGCCCTCGCCGGATTTGCCCTCATCGGAAAGAAAAAAAAGAAAAAAAGCAAAAAAGACGAAAATGCTCATGGACTAAAGTACAATGGGGTAAATGAGTCACAAATAGTATAATTTGGGGTTTTTTGTGTTACAAAAAAACATTATGGGTAAATGTATCACATGTAGTAAAATTTGAGGTTTTTAGTGATTTTTTTCCTATTTTTTAACCGATAAATCTTCCAAAAAAGTCTAGCCAATCGTGGTAACTGTAGTTAAAGTTGTCGGTGAGGACACGGATTCCCCGGGACTGGGGACCAAAACGACATGCTCCGACGTCGTTTGCTTGCTATTGAAAAGACTCAACGGTAATGAACCGCCTTTTTGCCAACATCTCCGAAAATAATAATTATCACCTGTTCAAATAATTCAAAAAAGGAAAAAAAAAAACATTTTGACTACTCGAGGGACACCTGATCGGCTGATCCAATGTGGGACTTGTGCAGAAGTTGAATGCCGGACGTGAGGCAGACACCCATGTGAAATTCCAACTCGAGTAATTAATTATAGGTTAGGTGGGGCTCTTTTCCATGGGTAAATTGGTAAAAGAAAAATCATATTTTTGGAAAATATATTAAATTTCGGATAAATTACTTCTTGTTCTTTTCATATCCTTACTCATCACGTGCTTATCTTATGGCCTTTCATATATAATTTTTCATCTGGCTAATCTACTAATGGTTGGAAGAAAAATCTTCAAACAAATAATATCTATGACAATATTTTTCAATATAAGGATAAAATTTTTTTTTGGTGAAAGTATGAGGATAAGAATTTTGACTCCTTGAACTCAAAATTCATGATTCAAACCCCCCCCAAAAAAAGAACTCTCAATTTATGTCGGTTCAATTGGGGATGGAACAACATACACACTCATGAAATTTCATCGAGTCCTTATATTTTTATTGATGTTGTAAGCAATAAGATTGGAGGGGAGTTTTTTCTAATGATTGTCGTCATTTTACTTTTTACAAGAGAACTTTTTTGGAGGTCTTATGATATTTTAGTGAGCAAAATTTTGTGGTTTTACAAGGATTAGAAAATCTTCATGAAGAAGGGAGGAATTAGTGGTTAACAATAGTCTAACACTACTAAAATATATTTTTTCTAGTATTGCCATGACAGCATGTAACCCAAATCACTACACTCGGGTGATAAAAAAAATCACCACGATTGATTTAATTGAAATTGCCCTCGAGTCTCAAATAATGGATGCCTCGTGTTAGAATTTGATTAGATGAGCTCCATAATTTCTGAAAATAATTCCACATCTTAACCAGACTAAGATTCCATTGCCAAACACTTACTTTTTTTTTCCATTAATTGGAAATCGTAATTACAATGCATTTTGCACCATTCTCAGTATAAACCGGCAATAATCAATCGATATGCCACCTCTTTGCTAGCACTCGATTTATGCTTTTATTGATCGAATCAGTTCGTGCTTCGAATTTGAATAACCAAAGTAGTTGCGCTCTAGTTATTATTATTATTATTATTATCGTCCGAGTTCAAAAAGTTGAAAAAAAATGACAGGGGAATGCCACCAACAAAAAAAAAACAAAACAAAACGAGCAAAAAAAGAGACAAAAAGAGAGGGAGTTTTAATTAATGGTTGGAAATAACAGTGGCATTCTGGGAAATACCGGGGGAGCCATAACATAAATACACAGTACAGAGAGAGAGGGAGAGAGAAACCCACCTTTCAGTACTTCCTCCGCTTCTCTTCTCTCCTCTGTCGCGTCTTTCCGGGGACTCACAAGACAAAAGGCACGCACAGAGCCAAAAGCAGATTTCAAAGCCAAAGGTTTCCTCTCTCTCTCTCTCCCCTTCTCTCTCTCTAGGGTTCTCGCTTCCCCCAAACTCCGCGGAACTCCAGAGTTCCAGTTCGCAACCAGCTCGCCACTCCCCTCAAGCTCAGGTACTTGCGCGGGCTAGTTCACTTGCCCTCAGGCTTCCCTCGCTTTCCCTCTGTTTTGTATCTGGTTGGAGAACTCGGTGAGGCTCGTCACGAGGGGTCGCGCATTTCCGTCGCTCCGGATGCGCGGGGCTTCTTGATCGAGAGCGGTTGACTTGGGGGGGGGGGGTTTCGTGTTTTGGTCTCCGTCTGAGCAATTTCTGGTGTAGATCTGTTGAAATGCTGTTTCGGTTTTGGTTGCGAGGGCTCGCGCCGCGGGAGGGAGGGGCGAATTTTAATCCTTAATTCTTTCTGTGTTCGGTCGCGGCTGGATTGGATTATGCTTCTCCCAGGAAATGAAAAGGGTTTTTGTTGGGGGGGGGGGTGGAATGTGGAATGTCAAACTTGTTTTGGGGGTCAACGTGAATGTGCTTGGCGCTTTCGGCGGTTTTGATGCCGATGTGATCTGATAGCGTGGCCGCATTCTCTGACATTGCGTTTCTTTATGTGTTGTGGAAGTTGGTTGTTCCTGCTGGTGCTAAGACCTACCTCGGCTTGTGTTGTCGATTGTTGCTGCCGCGTAGACAACAAATTGGGATGAATTCAGCATATGTCTCGGGCCGTGCTGAACTCTTGAGCATTAGTTTTCGAGCATATAGTGAATTTACTAATGCATATAGGTATAGGGAGTGGTTATGTATAAGCAGCTAGAGGGAAATTAGCTGTGTCTGTTCCAATTCGGCTTGGCAGCCTGACAAGGATTCCTAGTATTGTATAGTTCCAAAGACTTCCTTTGAGATCTGGGAAAGTTTTAGAAGATGCTCGGAGAACTCTAAACACTGAGATTTTTTTCAAAAAATTGGTGTGGCAGTTGCAAAACAATTTCCCACTGCCGAAAGAAACGAAAAACCTTTTCTCATGAGTTGGGTCGCAAGGTGGAGCTCTTACGCCACTGTGTTACGAAGCATCTTTAGTGTCATCGTAATACTGAAGATCCTTCTATGAAATTTTGTATCAATGCCTTTGTAAGCCTTCCCCCTGCTACCGAGATGTGTGTCTCAAATATTACTGCACGTTCTAATTAGAGCATGGAAAACTGTATTTCATGTCTCTAAACCGCCTTACATGAGATTCTTTTATGTCATCATTGATGTTCTTATGGATATTTTTCTCAGATATGTCCAATTTCTTTTTGCGGGAATACATATTGTGAATTGCAACAAATTTTAAAGATCGTCAGATAGCTTAGGCTGGAGACAATTGAACATGCCATTGTTTGCTGGCCATTAATTCCTCCGATGATTTTCATTTCCATTACACTTATTTGTGCACATCTTGATACTAGAGGCTATTATGTTGGCGGTATAAGATTAAGAGCAGAGTCACGTCGCTGCTTTATGGAGCCTTCCTCTAAGATTTAATATCATCCTGTGGTAGTGCAGGGCACTAATGCAATTTTACCTTACATCCGTTTCTAATGGGTCTCATCTGCATGTACCCCCACATATTTAGTAAGATACACTGGATTGGATATAAACTAAAATTGCTTGCATTTTTGGTGTTCGTTGGTTTTCAACTCTGACTGTAGCCTCGCTTAAGCTCTTCCTTTTCCTGACTTCCTAGCCAGGATGTCAAAATTCAGACCATATTTGTTTTGTAATGAGTAACTGATGTGTCAAGTACTACGTCAGTTGAACCGCTACTTTCTTTAAGAATGAAGGTGATGATATTGCCGTTGTTTGTTGATTTATTATTTTGCATATTTTGATGAGTAAGATTTTTTGGTAAATACCTTAAGCAGGTAGACAGTACACTGTCCTGCAACATGCCCAAAGACATTTAGTAAGCAGGATAATCAAAATTTTGACATAAAGGTCCTCAGCATATCGAAATAAACTCATCTGGGCAAGTCATGGTTAGTGTTAAGTCTGAAACCAACAATAGACCGTACCATCTTTACCAGGCCACAAAGCTAGGAATAAAATCAGTATCATGAAGCTCAGAGTTCCTTGTTTTCGAAACATGATGTACAACTGCATTCTAGGCTGACTTATATGTAAAAGAAGGAGGAGCTTTGCAATTACAATGCTGAATTGCCTAGATAAGTAGAAACGCCAATCTTCAACAAGCCTATCAATCATGCGCAATCAAGTTGCTATTTCCAAACCTCAACAGTGAAGGGGCACTCAAAGAAGATATGGTTTGCATTAGCGCATAATAGACAAACTGTAGAGGGTGGCATCCATTTCATTAATTTCTCTCCGATAGCGAGTCTATTCGTTGTCCCAAGCCAAGTAATAAAGCAATGTTTGGGCAAGTTATGAAGGATATAATTGCTTCTGCAAATTTTTGTCTTTCCTAAATTTGAGTTCAATTGGAAGTAATATAACCAAAAATGCGTTGATGAAGATGAAAGCAGTTTATTTCTTTAAATTGATGGGATGATTCTCAAGTTCTGCTCATTGTTGAAGATTGAAGTATTAACTGTTCAACAAGTCAGCTTATTCGTTGAAGAATAATTTTTCAGGGTCAATGGGTTTTGGATATGATGCAAATTCCTAGTCTTATAACATGTTCTTTGCCCTTACACTCACTTGTTGCTTCCAGTCCTTCAAGGGATGCTGAGTGACGTGGTTGCCCAGCTTTATTTTGCAGAACGTGCTTCCTTAAACTACAAAAGCCTTTCGGGAAATATTACACTTTTCTTTATTCAATCTCTGATAGAAATTGGAAAGCAACTTACTGTCCATTGTCTTACATATTCAATAATCTCTAGTCATGCAAGGTTTTTTTGTTTGATAAGTAACCTCGCTTGGTGTTCTGGTTACGCATGTTAAATATGACTTTTGGTTTTCATGGTTATTTGTGTGATTCCTCTTAATGCCTGGTTGCTGTAGCATACTGGTTTTGTTTTACTATCCGCACCTTGTTTTTACAAGTAGGAGTCACCTGTTCATCCCTTTACTTTACCCATCTTAATAAAGTAATATATCTTTTCCTTATCTTCTCGATACTGCATTAATCTAAAGTGTAACGTGTGTTCTCTCTTTACGTTTGCAAGATGGAAAGCATGCATAGCTTTTGGCAGTTGGGTGATGAGCTACGTGGACAATCAAGAGTCTCGGAAGATCACAAGTGGCTAATGGTTGCTTCCAAATTGGCAGAGCAGACAATGTGTAAGAGTGAACGCATGAATAACACTGACGTTTTGAAGGGTCCAGCAGAAATTAGGCCGAGAGATAAGGTCGGTTACCAGGAAGACAACAAATTTGAGAGCTTCAACTTTCACATGTTGAACTTGGAGTCAAAGATGGCAGAAAATGTGAGCAAAAGTTGCTTCAGGAATGGTATTTATGAGACAAATGCAGTGTGCCAGAAAAACAATCTGAACAGTATTGGAAGCATGGCTTCAAACAAGTATAGCGGTAATCACTTTAACAAAGATGCTTCTGCCTCTGCTGCCAACAGTGAAAACTGCAATGCAGTTGACAAAAGGTTCAAGACTCTTCCTGCTTCAGAAACCCTCCCTCGAAATGAAGTGCTTGGAGGATACATATTCGTGTGTAACAATGACACTATGCAGGAGGACCTGAAGCGTCAGCTATTTGGTACAAATCATTCTTCTCTCCTGATTATGCTCTAGAGCTTGGAAATTGCATTTGCTGAGGTGGTAGAAAGCCTTTTGTCTCTTGCTTTGAATTGTTATTTTTGTATCAAGTGTAATACAGCAATTTAAATGACTTATTTTTCCTGAACGAGTGGCTCCTTTTTGGGGGTGGTTTGTGCGCACTAAAGCGGGGAGAAAAGGAAATTAAGTTGTAGGCTGGCTAGTTGGGTGGTGACTTTAGTGCTAGTCTAGACCCTAAGGATCTTGAATTGAGAAATGTCTGGTGATATGGGACTCATCAGACCTTACAGTTAAGAGTAAGGATGTATATTTTGGGGAATTGTAGTTAAAAGTCCTCACTTAATTTGGTTGCCATAGCTGACAGGTGCTAGTTGCCCACTGCAGTTCCGAATCAGTTAGGGTCAGCATTTGAGTATCTTGGACTCTAGGCTCTTTGAAGACTCAATGTGGAATCTGAAAGTTATGATTTCTTATAGGACATTATATATATGTACATGATGTTTGAACTAGATTATCAATTAAGCCAATAGACCTTTTACTTGAGAAAACTAGATTAACTGCCGGTCATGTTTTCATCTTGCAGGTTTACCACCAAGATACAGAGATTCTGTCCGGGCAATTACGCCAGGCTTACCTCTTTTTCTCTATAATTATACTACTCATCAGTTGCATGGTATTTTCGAGGTTCGTGGGATGGCCTTCTGCACAGATTTTTTGTTTTACTAATATCATTGTCTCTCCTTTTTTGGGATGGCCGATAATTTGGATCCCTGGATGTTCTTGGTTGTTTTATCATCCTGCACCTTTTCAGTTAAAATTGTAGGAGATAAATAATGGTGTTGGAGGTGAATGTCACTGGTTTTGCAACCTGGGACTTTTGTTTTGACATTGTGTGTGGGTAGTTGCTGGTTTTGTGGGCTTAACTATTGTCTCTGATATATTTAACGTGAAGTCTTCTTCTCCAAGTTTGCAGTCTTTAGTGGGGCAAAGTTCGGTAATGTTGACCATCCTCACCGCTAAATTTTAACTGCTTGTTCCCTTCTAATCGACAGGCATCAAGCTTTGGAGGTTCTAATATCGACCCCACTGCATGGGAGGATAAGAAATGTAAAGGTGAATCAAGGTTTCCTGCCCAGGTTGGACTCACACTACCCATTTGCATACTCGTGTCTATTTCTTCTTAGGAAGATAGTTGTTTTTGCTGCAGCATGTCATTCTCTCTTTTCTTGCTGCCCGAATTCAACAGGTGAGGATTCGCATTAGGAAACTCTGCAAAGCATTGGAGGAAGATTCATTTAGGCCAGTCTTGCATCACTATGATGGTCCAAAGTTTCGTCTCGAGCTCTCAGTTCCAGAGGTATGCATGGGGTCTGTGATCTCGAACGCTCTTGCATATACTAACAGAGTCATTAATTATCTAGTTCTTTGGCTATGGTGGTGTATGGAAGCAAACTAACTAATCATCATTGGATGGTTTTTTCTGCAGACCCTCAACTTACTAGACCTGTGCGAACAAGCGGGATCTGCATCGTGAGAATGGTAAACAAAAAAAATGGAACCGTGGTCGTTTCTCTGATGTGTGAAAGCCATGTTGGGTGTGCGTGCGTGCGTGTGTGTGGGCTTTTGACCAAATTTTCCGAAGAGCGTAAGCTTGGAAAGTGCGAGTGTATGGATCGTGTCAAGTATTAGGTAATGGTGTGCGCGCCAGCCTAATAAGGAACCTCCGTCACTTGAAGACTACTCCGTGAGTGTGTTATGCTTATCTTTTGTTCTGTTGTAAGACAATATACCCTTCGAGATGTAAAACCCGTGATGGCGCTCTAGTTCCCTTGAAAGCCTTATATATCTATCTATATGTTTCTGAATTCGCCGTTCTGAAGCAAACCAACTCACAGATCTTCTGTTACTCCTCAATTCCGTGCTTTATACTTGTGGAAGATTTTTGGCGTTGGTGCGAGAAAAGATCTAAGGGAAGAAAAAGAAAGAAATATGGACAGAATACAGGATAAGAGCACTTGATTTTTACTTTTATCTTCTTATCGTGACTACACAGGTGCATATGGTGCATGACTTCCCCTAAATGGTCGCGAAATAATTGTATTCATTTGAAGTGTAATCTAGAGTGACTGATTTTACCACATATCCATGATCGACATCTAACGCATGAAGACGCATTAAGAATTTTGGTGCAACGAGGAAAGCTCAGGGAACGTTAGGGTATGACAATCAGAGCAGATGATATACCTATATCTCTTAAAAATGAATAAATAAAACATATCTTCCGCAAATCATGGCGTGGATTCTTGTAATCAAACGACAACCGGGCAAATTTGATTTTTTTTTATTTTATCTGTTTTTCCATCTCTTTGGAAATAAAACCGGTTCTAAAAAAAATTAGTAACACTGCTTAGTTGCCCATCTCATCAAATTCAAGTCTCTGAAAGAACAATTAAACTGAGCACCAATCTCGCTAGTCACTACTAAGTTATTCTGGCCTCCCCTAAAAAATCTGATTACTAATGGTAACATAACGACCCTAGTGATTGACATACCAACACATAGATATCCAATCATCTAGTAGAAAAATCGAGCAAAGAACTAACTGACACCCTGTACTCTTCTTGTTTAAAAGGTCAGTGATAATTATGAAACTGATGATTCCCTTGCGAAGAAGCCTGCCTCATCTGGGTCTGGGTTGGGATCGGATCGACGTGCATCATCGAGAGCGGCATGGGTGGCGGGACTGGCTGGACCAACTGGGTGTCATAGCACGCCGCAGAGCTCGAACTGCCTCCCAGCGACATGTGCCCCGCGATGGGGCCGTATGCCGACGCCTCAGAGAGCATCATCCCGTCCATAGTGGCGAACTGGTAGTTCTGCGTTGCGGGAAAGCTGACCGACTGGTGAAAGCTGTTGACAAATGCATTGCCGCCGCAGCCACTCGGCCCGCGCTGGCCGTCACCAACGAGGCAGTGGTTCTGGTATTGGATCTTCTGTGTCCACCACTCACTTGGCATCGGGATTGAAGAATTGAGACAGTCTGGTTCAAATATGGGTGGTGGTTGTTGCTGCATATGATATGGCAAGTCAAGATGTGGTTTTACATCAATTGGTGGCTGCTTCATTGGGATTGGCATAATATGGTCCTGAAACATTCCCTGCATGTGGTGATGATGATAGACATGATCATTTGCGTGAATGTGATGATCATACACATGGCTCGATGATCTCCTTATTGCATCCTCCTTCATCACGGCCAGCCTTGCCTTGGCCACCTCGAGCTTGTGCCCTAGAGAGGCCAACAACCTCCTCAGGTCCTCCTCCGAGAAGCCCTCGATCAGCGCCTCAGAGACTGGGTACTTGGCCTCCCAGTTCGCTAGCCGTGCCTTGGCGAGTTCAGCGTCAACCTTCCTCTTCCGGTTAGCGAAAAACTCGGGCAGCCCAATCGTCCTCTTGGCACGGCGATCAGCGCCCTCACTTTTATACCGCTCGATGACAAGCTTCACCTTCTCTGGACTCGCAGGCCAGACCTCGGGCTCGGTGGTGGCAGTGGACCCTGCCGGACCATAGATGATCATGCATGTGTCGACGCCACACAAGGTGGTGAACTCTTGGGCCTTCTTCATCAAACCCTTCTTCCTCTTCTCGTAGGTGATCTTGCGTGCCTTCTCTTTGGGGATCAGCTCTAAAGCCAATTTGCCACGACCCATGTCGGAGAATCCTAGATTTTTCTTGAATTCTACCTTCTTTCTTTCTGTAAACTCTGCTACAAAAAAGAAACAACAGCATTGGCCAAACTTGGAAGAAAAAAGTGCATGCCCACACAAGTAAAGACATATTAGGGCAAGATTTGTTGCTATCATAGGGAAAAAAAAACGCAAATATCTACAACTATATCATCATGTCAAGCTAATACATGAAAAGCAGACAATGACAGTGGAGAAGGAAACTCAGCAACATATTAATGGACAGTCGAACTCCCTTTTGTGAAGAAGAGAAAGAGGGAAAAAGGAATGAATAAGAAGAACATAATTACCGTTCACAATCCTAATCAAGACAAACAGCCAGTTGATTAAGTGCCATAAACAGGTTAAGAAGCAAAGGAAGAAGCAATAAGGGAACAACTGCTGTCCCTCTAAAAGATGGGAGAAGGAACTTACCTTCTTTTACAATGGCTTGTCAACGTTCTCGAGAGTTATTTCCAGAATTTCTCAAAGTCCCAATTAACTTTTATAGCGTGGAGAGAGGGGCTGAAGAAACACCCAATCCACACCTTTTTAGGAAACTAAAGATTTAATTGTTTCTGGACAAGATATATTGGTATCATCTTGTATCTCACAAGATACCAAGTTATTACATATCTCGGTAAGGTAATAAAGGATCTTGACTTTTCTAGATATTCTTGATATTGAGGAAATAATCGCTTGGTTGCTTGCCTAGGATTTTATTTTTCCCGTTGATCCCAAATTTTCTCCATTTCAATGCAACATATGATTTGATTGTGGTAAACTCGCGCCCTAATTATGGCATTTATGATGAATTGAGCCTCTAGAATGCCTTCAAGAAGTGCTTGACTTTGGTAATTGATGAGGCCTCTTAATTAAAAACTTTAATGAACGAGTCTTGAACTATTCTTCCCTGTTTATGCAATGAATCATCTTGGCTATTCTTTTCTTTTTGCCATATGTATCTTAACTAATCATATTAGTTGTTATGTTCCGACCAAAAAAAATTATGTAGTTGTTATGTATGTATTTACATTGAATATGGAGAATATTCTTTGAAGGGCTGGGGTAAATTTTTTGGGACATTCAATTTCGTTACTTGATTTATTTGTGCCAAGCAAGAGATAATGAGAAATATAATTGATGATGAACGTAATTGTAACCTAATAAATTTAAGTAAAAGTTCCAAGGCAGTTGATAATTAATCTAAACGCAACGCTAAATGAAATATCCTATGCGTTGCATGGGTTATACTACTACCTAGAATAAATATACCAAGAACATGACAAATCTTTATGAAATGAAAATTTTCTCAACTCCGTAAAATATTTACAAATAATCGTCCGTTTTAGATTTTGTCTCAGAATATATACTTTCACCGAAACGTTGTGTAGCTGAACCGAATTCTACACTTACACAATTACAATACAGCTAAACATGACCGGGATTAGTTCAAAAGGAAGTGCCAATACATTTGGCTCTTCACTCGTTTCAATATAATGAGGCTAGTCAATCGAATCATTGACAGTTCCTGGATTAGTTCGGAAACAAATGAATTGCTCGCAGTTTTATGGATCAGTCAATCATAAAGCAACTAGGACAATTTGCAAATAATTATGCGCCGGGATTATTATAAGCATTTATCAGCTGGTATGATCATGATTTTCCAAGATTATGTGAATGTAAATGGACCCTCAATAAAAGACGTGCACGCTCATCACAACTTGATCGAGTGTAGATGTCTATCAGCCAAAGAAAAAAGGACAACATTACAAATTGATCCGCCACTGCGAGGTAGAGAGAGTTCAGTTTTCTTTCCGAGAAAAAGAGAATTCGAATTAGTCAAAAATACATCTATTCTTAACTTCAACAGATTATTCGCTAATTAATTCTTTTGTGCAAAGAGATTATGTTTAAAGTATCAAGCGAGAAAGGATAAACATATAAATTGGTGATAGTGTGAACTTTTCTAACATGAACGGAAAGTCTTTTTTATCACGGTTTTTTCGGGGAGCTTTCATTTCGTATCCAAACCACAACGTTTTAATATTGTTTTCATTTGCACGATTTATCTTAATGCAAAAAATTTACAATATGGATTTTGTCAACAAATGCTTTAGAAATCTTATTAAAAGCCAAATGGGAAAATTGTCCAATTAATTCTAAATCTATTGTGTGGATACTAATTCAAACTTAAATTTCTAATTTTGCCAATTTGCAATCATACCTTTGCACGAAATTTCAATGTAATTCTTCAGATCAATTTTTGTTGGAATCGCTGACGTGGCGGTGTGCTACTTTGGGTGATGACTAGACTGGCCAGCGATTTCTCGTAAAAATTGACCAGAATGACTACATTAAAATTTCGAGCAAAGGTTAGGACTAAATTGGGAAAATTAGAAAGTTCGGGATTTAATTGACATCCATACAATAGGTTTAAAATTGATTGGGTAATTTTCCTCGCCAAAAGCTTTAACTTTTCTTCTAATATGCTCTAATTAGTGCCTTTTAGGATCAAAATACTTTTGGTAAAGATGCATGATAAGTTGGCTTAAAGCACTCCATAACATAGTCCTTTTAATTCCGACCCAAAAAATAGAACATGATCCTCGTAGTAATCACAAGTTCCCAGGGTAACAAGACAGTAAGTATAAATTTCTTGTGTACGAAGACAATTAATTTTCCGAGCGCAACAAGCACATCGATCCGTAATCTAATTAAGGGCTGCTTAAGTAAAGATAGAAGAGGGGATATTACTAAAAATTGCTTTCAGCTTTCTGAATAATTAACTTCGCATATTTTTAAAAACTCATAAAAATAGAGAACCAAAATAAAAAAAGGCAGAAGAAAACACAACTATAGAAAGTACGGATATTTTTCTGACAATATTGATCGAGGTCCTTAATTAATCCGGAGCTCCGGACACAGCGTAAGTTGGCTTCTCTTTCTAGTGTGTTATTTTTTTTTGGTAACCCAGGGAACCCCCGCACGGCCGACAGCCGGGAGGTAAACCCTGGGGGCGACACGTGCCAGCCACCACACACGTGCCACCGGTTAAGTCACCCTGCGGCGCCCGGGATTCGAACACTCAACCTTTTGCGATAGGAAGAGTGCCCGCGCCAGCAGCGCCACTCAGGCGGGTGGTTTCTAGTGTGTTATCTTATTGCATAATAGCAAAAATACGCATGCATTGCCTGCATAAAAAAATTGACATTCCAAAGACTTTGTGAAATCGCCTTATCATAAACCACGTGAATTATTAATTAATGAAAAAAAGCTATTGACACAAATATGCAGGAATCGTATACACACATATATACATGTGTGGAAAATGCAAAATGCCTCGAGATTTGATTTTTCATTTTTTTTAGTAGGGCTGCTTATAAGATAGAAAATGTTGGAATGTTAAAAATAATAAATAAAAAAAATAACGTGAGAGATAAAGTAGGGTTGTTAATTCACGCATGTGCCCATCCATAAAATATTTACAAAATAACTGATTGACGATATTTTCTGGGAAAGGAAAAAAAGGATTATGATCCCTTTAGGAGATTTTTTTAGCTTTACATAATAGTATAGATCGGCAAAAACCCAACGGTCATTTTAAGACCGTTGTTTTGCTAATTCATTTGTATTCGAGATTTCTTCGCAAAAACTAAAAGCCACAAAAAAAAAGTATCAAGTTCCACAATCTTTGGTTCCTAATTTATCTTCTAGAAGAGATTCCATCGTGATTGACATGAAAAAAAAATGCTTCGTAATTAAAAGTGTATATTCTCCGATTAACATTTAATTCTTTGAGAATGAGGCCTTCAATTCCTTCGTGTTTCACTGTATCTCTCTATTGATTTTAAAAGTGTTGTCCCATATCTCTAGTTCTCCACTAATATAAAGTAAAAAAATTGGTTCTTTGTCTCACTTTCATCTTGTCCATATTCATCGAGATGTTATATGATGACAACGCAAAATGATGATCTACAAGTGAATCCATCTTGTTCTTAACGACAATTTTACTCACTTGCCCTTTTTTTAAGGAAAACAAATAGACCTTTATAATCTTAAATGAAAGTATTTTGAGAGAATGTTTGTTCCATAATTTTTCTTTTTTGAGCTTAAGGAAAATCGTGGCAAAGTTAGAATATTTGCTTCATCATTTTTTACTTTTGGCTCACGCTATTGTTTTGTCAAATTTCGAATTTTAGAAATTTCAAAGTAACAATACGATAAAAAGATCAATAAACTGTCAAAGCTTTATGAATGATCATTTTAGTGCCGATTTTTTAAAAAAAAAATGTCCATTTAAGTGAATTGGCGAGTCGCATTAAATTTTCCAACAGACTAAGTTACTAGAGTCACTTAAAAGATCATGTTTTACACTTTAATGACTTTTGAAAGGTTTTAGCATCAATTAGTGTCGTATCAAAGTTGTGGCACTGATGTGTCAAAAAAAGAAAACTTAGTTTGAGGTTATGAATTCTTGGACTTCAAGGTTTTTGTAAGTTCTTAGTCACGTGTTTCAAGCCTTGATTTGCAATGTTAAGGGCTTGGTTAAGTTAAGCTAGACGTGGGCCACCAGCCGCATGTCTTTCGCGGGCAACGTGTGGAAGATCAAAATGTTCAGCGACCGTCATGCACCACATGCATCCTTATGAAACATCGTGTGTGTATAAGGAGAAAAATGTTCAACCGGTGTCGCACTTCACGTGCCAATTGTTCAGACATGGATGACAAGTTGTGCTCATAGTGATCATAAACCACTTCAGCTGATGGCGACATGGTGTAAGATATAAGCGTTCTTGTGCAATGTTTTATCGCGGTGATGACTTCATTCACGGATTTGACATGGAGATTAGTGTTCAATGAAATAATTTTCTTGTTTGTTGGAATTGAAGCAATCGACTTAGTGCTTCGGAATTGCTTCAATTTGGAGTGAGCATTAATCACCCTCTTATGCCCACTTTGGGCGTCTTTACTGGTGATAGCAAGTCAAATAGGTGATTTCTATATTCTACATGAATCACGTTAAGCTGGTGATGCTTGCCGGACAAAGTGTGAAAATCATAGTGATTAGGATGAAGTTCACTAGATTTTAATTTGGAGCAGTGATTGAGAAATCAAACTTGAACCCTCGACCTATATTTCAATCTTCTTAATTAAAGTAGATCATACTCAAGCTAGTACAAGTGCTGGAACTTGATTCTGTCACTTTACTTTTGCCTAGGGCAAATTCAGAGGATCGCTTGACGATTATGTTACGAATAATGTGTTGTGGGTGTTCCGAAAGCGTACTACTTTTTTGTTCCTTGTAATGTTATGCAGGGTAAATAGTTGCTTCTAAATTTGATTCCTATCCCAAGTTAATGCTTATATAACGGTGGCAGTTCTAAGAATGATATTGAGGCGAATTCCGTGCTAATGCTGCTTTGCCTTGCTTTGTCCTCTCCACATATATATACTTGACGGCTCTTTGAGACAGCGCTCGATCGTTGCGCCTTTTGGTGCCAACTGTTCGAGTTCAATAATGGGGCATTTGCTGCTCCCCCAAATCAGTCGTGAACTGTGGAAAGAGTGGGAGCCGCGGTTGCTCGTCCTCCTCAGGTTGGTCCTCCAATTAACTCTTGCGTCTCAGGGCAGCCGGAGGAAATCTATCTTCAGAAACTGGATCCAAGTCGTGATCTGGACAACGTACCTATTGGCCGACTACATAGCGACCTTCACGCTCGGCGTCCTCTCGCATCGCCTGGCCAACATCAAAGAAACCAAAGGGATGATCGATCCGAAGAGCCAGATCACAGCGTTCTGGGCACCGTTCCTTCTCCTCCACTTGGGCGGGCCCAACACGGTCACTGCGTATGCCTTAGCGGACAACGAGCTATGGCTGAGGCAGATGGTGCGGGTTTGCGTCCAGGTAGGTATAGCGTGTTACATTTACTCCATGGCCTTGTCGGGGACTGCACTGTCGATATTAGCGGCGGGTATGATCCTGGTGGGGTCCATCAAATATGCGGAGAGGTCATTGTGTTTTTACTTGGCTAGCAAAGATGCACTTCGAGGTACGATGCTTCCGCGTCCCGATGTCAATCCCGTATACCCCAGGAAAATGGAGGAGTTCAGTCTGAAGAAAGAGGAAGGCTTTCGGGTCGGAACCGACGAGGTCATACAGTTTCGGGCTCCAGAGAATCTCTCGGTGAACAGCGGAAAAGCCCACGACCGAGAAAAGGACAGGACTCTGGTCGAAGCCAATGAGTTGTTCAAGATCTTCAAGCTTCTCTTCGTGGGCCTGACCGTCAACTCTGTCGACCTGGACGTCAGTCGGCACATGTTCATGGGCCTGGACATGAATTCGGTGGAGGCTTTTAAAATCGTGGAGATCGAGCTCGGGTTCATGTACGATCTGCTCCTCACCAAGGCCCCGTTGCTGAACCGTGCTTGGGGCATCATTCGCTGGGTCATCAGTCTCTCGGTGCCGTGTGCCGTGTTGGTATCGTTCTCCTTACAGGATAAGAAGGGTTACCCCAAAGTTGACATCTGGATAACTTTCTTGCTGATAAGTGTGGCTATACTTTTAGAAATCTACTCGCTCCTTCAAGTAATTTCATCCGATTGGGTCAATCACTGGCGGATTCAGAGACCCAGCAGATTTCCAATTTCATGTGCCATCCGTTTTCTCCGGTTCAGGCCAAGCCAAAGATGGTCGAATTCCGTGGCCCAGTTCAGCCTCTTGACATCATCTACTAGGAAAAAAAAGGCATCTTCCGCCATCCGAGGTTAACCAAGTTGCGCGAGGTGGTGGAGAAGAACTTCTACATCAGTTACGAAAAGTTTGACATCGGCATCAAAGAATCGATATTCCGTCGCATGCAGGAGATGGTCACAAGTCTGAAACGACCCGACCAATTGAAGAGCGGGTTGGAGAGCCTTAGGGTGGAGGCTGGCGAACTACTGAAGAAGTCAAATTGCGATCATCTGCTCTGGAGTGTGGAAATGGAGTTTGACCAGAACATCCTCATCTGGCACATCGCCACTGAGCTCCGTCACCACGAGGACCGTGACAGCATGCAGCAGGAAGCCCTGGCGAACAGCAAGATGAGTATGCTTGTCTCTCAGTACATGCTCTATCTTCTAGTGTTCTATCCTTCCATGTTGCCAACAGGGATAGGAGTGCTCCGATACGATGACACTTCGGTCGAAGCTCGGAAGTTCTTCGACGACAAGCTAGAGATATTGTCAAATGATAAAGGCAGCAGCATCTCCTCGGTTGTCATCGAGTGGGCGCAGATATTATTCAAGAAAGAGGCACATGTCCACACCCGCTTCGATAGCTGCATCGAGGCGCACGAGTCGAGAGAGTCACGCGATCTGTGCGAACTCTGCGGTCTTCTGCTCCAAGTGAGAACTGAACTCCCCGCATCGAAGGTGCGCGGAGCCAAAAGCACGTCGGTGCTGTTTGACGCGTGCCGTCTCGCTCGCCAGTTGAAAGGAGTCGACACGTGGGACATCATCAGCAAGGTCTGGGTGAGGATGCTAGTTTACGCGGCTTGCCAATGCAAAGGCTACGAACACTGCGAGAGCCTGAGCAGAGGAGGAGAGCTTCTCAGCCATGTTTGGCTTCTCATGGCGCATCTCGGCATAGCGCAGCCAGTACAAACTTCCGAATCAGCATGCATTGCCAAACTGATAATGAAGTAAAAGTTTCAGGTGTAATGTGTCCTTTGGTTGAACGTAATGTTATTTGAGCGAGATAAATAAGTGTGAGCTCATCATCTTAGAGATGGTGAGGCTGAGTTATTTCAGTATGTGTTGTACTTGGAATAAAGTCAGAAATAATAAAAATGTGTATCAATTGTTCACAAGAGCCAGTCCACTGAAGCTAGCCAAATTGGGACGGAGAACTTGAGTCCCTCGAAACGGTTAGTCACTTACTAGTTACTACCCATAGGCATTAGCCACTCCTCAAAGTGGTTACTAACTTTTCGTTCCATGACTTGATTATTATCCTTAACGTACCCCAATTTTTTAATTTTTAATTGAGAAAGTAAATATGTCGAGATTTAGACTAGCAATTTTTGGGGAAAAGCAAAAAAATTATAAACTATGTCTATTATGATAGATTTACCGGAAACTTTTTTTTGTAATATAAAAACTACCATACTATGCCAATTATGACACATTTACTTTAAATTTTTTAAGGTAGCACTTTTTCCACTCCTCCTTTGGCATAGATACTTTTTTCTGTGTTTTGACCATACCATCCCTGATGGGGCCCACCACTTCTAGCATAACTCTAGTACAATGATTTTTTTTAATTATCCGATCCTTCCTATTTTTTCTTGCGGTCCCACTTTCCTTCTTTTACTTTCTTTCCACATGTATCAGTTCTGTGCTTTTGCAAATCATCTCTATATATTTTTTTTGTTTGATAGGCCATTCTCTTAGGCCTCCCACTCCTTTTCCTTCTTCTTCTTCTTCAGTAAATCTATCCTGCATCTGCAATCCCCAAAAAACTGCTTACCCTAGCAATCCGTACTCTTCTCATTCACTATCGGAGGTACGATTCTGGCAAAAGCTTTTTTTTTCTTTTTAGTTTCCTTGTTGTCGAATCATTCTCATCCAGGTCTCTATTGAGTATTTCTTTATATATTTTCTTAAAAGTGAATTTGAGTTTTGGGACGTGGAAATGCTTGATTTTGTGATTCAATTCTATGTTTAGAGCATAGCCTGCATCAAAATAGTGTTTGTGAATTAATTGTGCAGTTGCTTTGTAGTCTGTAGTATACTTGCGTCTTATAGACTTTTGCTTCCTTTGGGTTTAGTTTCTTACTATCGTTTCCATAAGTGCTTCATCATTACTTTTGTGATGCTGTTGTTGCTTCTCGTTAATTGCCTTGTTGGAAATAACGATACATCATATGTTTAATCAGGTTGTTTGATCTCAGGAGAATTTGAGGTAATCGATTTTCTTTGAAGACAATGGAGGCCAAAGGTGATTTGCAAGAGTGAAGAACTAAGAAGTGAAAGGTGTGAAAGAAAGAAGAAGAAGGAAAGTGAGACCCACAAGGAAAAAAGAAAGAAATGAAATCCAAGTAATAAAAAAAATCACTTAGAGTTGTACTAGAAATGGTGAGCCCTACAAAGTATAGTATGGTCAAGACACAAAAAAAATGAGAGTGTCTAAGCCAAAGGAGGGGTGTAACAAGCGCGGCCCATTTTTTATTGTGACATCAAAAACTTTAAATCGATTCCAATGTGACACATTTACCCATCATCAAGGTTGTGCTAGATGATTTTTAAGTCAAAACGACATTGTTTTTATTTTACTTAAGTCACATGAGCACCACTTTAACACTGTTTCACTTTGGTCGTCTATAGCCACATGAGCACCACTTTAACACCGTTTGACTTTGGTTGTCTATATGGATAAATTTTTAACTGTGCTCATTGACGAAGGGTAAATGTGCCACACACAGGTTTAAGTTTGGGATTTTTGGTTTCACAAAAAAGTTTATGATGAATGTGTTACAATAGACATAGTTGAGATTTTTTTTTGTGGCTATTTCCCTAATATTTTTAGAGTGATTAGTAAGTTTCAATTATAAAAAAAGCAACTTTCAACCTATCAAAAACTAGTAGCTAGCTTGTCCATGTGGTTAAGACGAGATGTTTCTAAGGTAACGATTGCATCATACTCCAAACCTAGGCCACCAAGGATGCTAACAACCAATTGGGAATCAGAGATAGGATGAGCAACCGCAGAAAGATATCCACATTGTTCTTGGCTTTTAAACAAAGGCTTGCATGAAACAAAGCCCTTCTTTATATATCGAAGCTAATACTCCGATGGCAATATGCAAACTTGGGATTGAGGAGCATAAAGTTTCTCAAGCATGGTGCATACATCATGAGAAGTCTCAAGACCGACAATATGTGAGAAAACTGATTTAGTAAGAGTGGAGAGGATGCAGCAGATGATGCGCTAATCTTGATAATGTCATGTAGTATGATCCGGTTTGACAATCATAATACTATCGGCAAAGTGATAGTGGGAACCGGACAAGGATATGAGCTATCCACAAAGCGAAGATACCCATGAAGATGGAATAAATGAAGAAATTGCGCTTGCCACAGAAGGTAGTTGTTGCGATATAACTAGATTTGGAGAACATGGGATATATTGTCGAGAGCAAAGGGTGGTTGGGAGGGGGCCACAAGTATTAAGAGCCAGCACAACGGTGGCAATAATGGTGTTGGAGAATGTGAAACAAGACTTTATAATGAAGAAAAGAAATAAGGTGAACAAAAATTTAGAAGCTATGATACCATGCAAGAGTATGAATTTGAATTTGATAGCACACCATCGGTGTGGAGATTTGTACTATATTTATAGCATGTACATGATCGGGAAAATCACAATTGAAAAGATTTTACAAACACAGATTGTGGAAGATTTGCTCGATAAGCGGATTGACACAAATTGTGAAAAATTGGCTCTATCTACAGGATTGGCATAGATTGAAAAAGATTACTCTATCATCAATATTTGCCTTTGAAGCTTGTGTTTAACCTTGGTTTTGCCACAATAGTCCAGGCTCTGGTTTTGTCCTTTGCTCATCCGCTTGTGGGCTTCATTTGTTATCGGAAGCCTGATTAGCTGCTGCTTAATTTGTTTGTTTGTTTGTCTAGTTTCGCTGCAATTTCAGCTTTGGTTCAAAATTATGTGTAATATCTAGAACCTTGGAGACAGGAATCAACATCGATCGAGACCCTGCCAATCTGTTGAATGTCCGTGCAATGCTATCGTACTACGAGGCAAATCTTTTATATCTAAACAAAACAAATGGTTGAAGGTTATGTGAATCAAAAAGCGAGTAATTTTTTCTTTTCTGATGTATATATAGACTTCCCATTAAAATTTTGAGAAATTACTCATTCGGTGGATTTTCTTGTGCAAAAGAAAAATTAAAATCTTCATTCTAATGTTTTTGGGTATTTTGTGGCTGGTTGATCAACAGTGAAGGGCATGAAGACTACTAAAAGATGATACTACTCAATATTTACATGCGAAGGTGGATGCAATCATTTTTGTCTGGGTTGATGAAGCTCTCTGACACGGGGAAGTTCCTTCTTTGAACCTCTTTTATTCATAGTTTAGTTCAGTTTGTCAGTTTCTTGAATTAGGGTACTGAAATTTGTTCGGGACAAATGAGAGGTGAGTGTGAATCCATGAACTTCTCTTGGATTTAATGAGAGTTCTATTCCATGATTGATAAGTTCCTATCCAAATTGATTATGGATTTTGTTCTTCAGTTGAAGAACTGAACAGGACGAGGGCTGAGGACAAGAAGCTCCCAGATTGATGACGGGTTCTTCAATTATTGCAGGTGCTATGAGCCAGAAGAACAAAACTTCTCTAAGTCCTTAGCTGAAGATACTCTTGTCATTCGTACTTTTCTTATTTGTCAAGGAATTTATTCTCTTTTCAATGTACTCATTAGTTGAATTATTATTGTAAGGTGCGAACCATAAGAAGGAAGTAGGGTGGATACAAACCTTATTTCTAAACACTTAGAAAGGTAGCATTCTTAGATATCGTGTATACCATATAAAATTCCTTTGTTGCATAAAGATTGCTTCACCCTAGTGATTATTGTATATCAATTTCATGCATCAATTTTTTTAGTACACCTTGCTGAATTCTTCTTTATACTATACCGTTTCATTTCCATTACTCTGTTTTTGTGAAGCTGAAATTCTGTGCACATCGATTTATCGCTGTGGATGCTTTATTTGTTTATTCTTTTGCCAGAGCTGTCCAGTATACTACCAAAAAAGCAAAAAATAATGGGCGACGTGCCCCCCATTCGGGACGGTCACTAGAACTCGTCTTTGCAAAACCCTCTTCTTTATACACAGCTTCGATTTGGTCTCCAAATTACTCGGAGAAGTTCGCAATCTATTTTTAGTTTTCATTATCCGAATTAATCACTTTTCTAATAAATTATGAGCTTTTATTGAAATTATCGCGTTTGCATAAAATTACCAGCTTTTTTCTTGGCAAAGTACAGAAGAAAATGAAAAAAATCTTCCATACACAAGGATGTAGGAATCCATCCACAAACAAGGCCCACTTAATCTGTTAACCATATTTAGTTTTCAACACACAAATTTTTAAATTTCCTCATAAAATTGATTGCTTCTACGAAAAGACGGATAATCGGATATTGTTAGAATTTCACTACACCAAAACCGTTAATATCTCTTCTTTTGGCTACAAGTGTCAATCTACTTAATTATAATTAAATCAATTTTTTAAGCATACGAAAGCATATCGTTTCAAAAAAGTTTCCTAAAATAAATAATATAATATTTGGTAACTTATTCGAACAAAACAATTTAACGGTCACTTAACTGATATCCACAAACCATTTTTTTTTTAAATTCACTAAAATGATATCCACAAGAGGTAAGCTCTTATTTATATGGGGTCCATTATGTCAAAGTTGATAATCGCGCTCGCCCCACCCTGATGTACCTGTTCATCCTTATACCAAGGGTTAGAAGATCCATCTAGACTACTTAATTAATCTATCTATCTAACTGTAGACCAAAAAAAAATCTATCTATCTTGCTAATTATTTAAAGGGTTAATATCACAAAAAACTAATTATTTAAAAAATTAGTTATTTTTCTGATAATATCAGTCATGGTGTTTAATTAATCAAGAGCTCCGGCACTGCTTAGCAAGTTGACTTTTCTTTCTAGTGTGTAAGTGGGCTTCTTTTATAGTGTGTTATCATACTGTATAATAGCAAAAAGACCCATGCATTGCCTGTATACAAAAATTGATATCCAAAAGGCTTTGTGAAATCGCCGTATCATACACCATGTAATTATTAATTAACGAAAAGAAGTTATTGACACAATATGCAGGAATATTATATACAGTGGAAAATGAAAAAAAAATTCGAGATTTTTTTTTATAGTAGGGCTGTTTATAAGATAGAAATGTTTAATTGTTGAAAAAAAACATGAGAGATAAAGTAGAATTGTTAATTGATGCATTTGCCCATCCATAAAATATTTGTAAAATAACTAATTGAGGATATTTTTGAGAAAAAAAGGATTGTGATCTCTTTAAGAGATCCTTTTTGCTTTACATAACAGTATGGAGTAGTATAGATTAGTAAAATCCCTGGTTTAAAAAAGTTACATATGATTGATTCGATCAAAGAAATGCATTTGTACATTTTTTTTTTTTGATTTTTACAGCTTTAACCACGAGGCTGTAATTCCTCCGGGCTTTACCTATTTCTCTATTGGATTCTAAAAGTTTTGGCCCATGTCTCTGGTTCTTTACTAATATAAAGTAAAAGATTTGATATTCATCTTGTCTATATTCCTTGAGATGTTATATGGTGACAACACAAATGGAAGATCTGCAAGTGTTGCCATCATGTTCTTAACTTCCTTTTTTTTTAAAGGATAACAAATAGATCTTTGTAATTTTTAATGAAAGTATTTTGAAAGAATGTTTGATCCATGACTTTGCTTTTTTGATTGTTACATGACTTTGCTTTTTTGAGTCTAACAGGACAAAGGAAAATAGTGGCAATTGAATACTTACTTTGTCATGTTTTGCTTTTGACCCACGCCATGGTATTATCAAGTTTCAAATTTTAATAAAATTTCACAGCAACAATCTAATAAAGGGTCCAATCACTTAAAATATTTTTAAAAGCATATATTTAAGTAAATTCAATGAGTCAGGTCAGATTTTTCGATGAATCGGGTCATTGAAGTTACTTAAGTGATCATTTTCACACTTCAATGATTTTTGAAAGGTTTTAACACCAAAATCAGCATCATACAAAAATTGTGGCTCAAATATTTTTATTTTCCTTGATGAGAAAAAGAAAACTGAGCTTGAGGTTATGAATTCTTGGACTTGGATGCTTTTGTAGGTTCCTAGTCGCATGTTTCAAGCCTTGATTTGCGACTTTTAGATTTAATTAAGTTAAGCCAGAGTTGGGCCGCCAATCGCATGTCCTTCGTGGGGTTGCGTGTGGAAGATCAAAATGTTCACGATTGTCATAAATCACATCAACTAACGGCGGCGTGGTGTGAAATATACACACTCTCATGCAATATTTTATCGCGATGATGACTTTATTCCTGAATTTTAGACAGAGACTAGTGTTCAAGGTAATAACATGCTTGTCTGCTGGAATCAAAGCAATCTACTTGATGCTTTGGAATTGCTTCAATTTGGAGTGACCATTTATCACCCTCTTTTGGCCCTTTTGTGACTTTACTTGTTATAGGAAGCTAAATAGGTGATTTTTATATTCCACATGAATCTTGTTAGGCTAGTGATGTGTGTCGGGTGAAGTGTGAAAATCACGGTGGTTAGAATGAAGTTCACTGAATTTAAATTTGGAGCAGTGATCGAGAAACCAAACTTTAACTCTCGGCCTATATTCCCATCTTCTCAATTAAAGTAAATCATACGAATGTTGGAATCTGATTTTGTCGCTTTACTTCTACCTTGGGTAAATTCAAAAAATCGCTTGACAATCATGCATCCAAAAGTGGCATTGCGAGTAATATGTTGCTGGTGTTTCGAAAAGGGTATTGCTTATTTGTTCCTTGTAAAGTAATGCAGGGTAAATAGGTGTTTTTGAATTTGATTCCTATCCCAAGTTAATGTATATATAATAGTGGCAGTTCAGAGGACGATGCTGAGGTGAATTCAACGATAATGCTACTCTACCTAGCTTTGTCCTTTCCATATATAATCATCCTAATGACAATTACAATTTTACTGGAATGTAAATATTAGTAAAATCTGATTTATATAATCACAATTATAAGATCATTTTTTACATATAGAAAGGACAGTGGGCTGGCAATCACAAGTCCTTATCTAATTTAATTTCGAAAGAAAGTTCAGTTTAGAATACAAGCCGTCACTTAAATCTGTCTCCTTTCTAGAAGGCTGGCTAGGCCAAGTGCTCTTGCTATCCCCTTAGTCGTGGGTAACCCTCAGTAGTATAGTCTGATTCTATTCTAGCGGTAGTAAACGGCCGAATCCGTCTGTTCCTTTCTTTGCACACAAGTAAGGAACTGTCCTTAGACCCTTCTCATAAGATGTTGTCTATCTTTCTAGTCTGGTACCAGTAGTTCTCCATAGTTTAATGGACACTGAGCATAACCTTTGCTCCAAATATTCGAGAATATTGACCCCCATGCATTGTGCGGGATAGCACAAGACAAATTCAGTAATTTTTAGAATATCATATTTACTTTTTAGAATGGCTGGTTCTCTATCTTGATTGCAGCTCGTATGTGTTCTTCATTGTGAACAACGAGCATTACACTCTCGAGACTCCGTCGAGCGAGCTGAAGGTGTATTAGACCTATCAAAATGGGTCCAAAACCCATTTATGAACCTTTATTTGTTTAAATGGATTATTAATGGGTCACTTCTTATTTTCCAAATCAGCCATAATGGGTTTTAAAAATGATGAGGTCAAAATCTATGAATCTTAAATGGGTAGTCTGAACCCATTTAACGACCCATTTTCGATGGAAAGCCCCGCTCGCGATCTCCCACTGTATATTAAGAGCAGTAACTATTGGAAGAGGCCGGGCCAGTTCCTATGAGAGCTGATCTCAACAAAGTATGGGCGTCGCGTTCAAATCTCTGGGCAGCGAGTTGCTCGTGACAGGCGCATCGTCGGCTTCGTGCGCTGGCCGTGGCATGACTATCTTCACTCGCTGCCCCGATCCAGACACCGAAGAACTGCAGCGGACGCCTCTTGGTTGTTGCAAGAACAGTTCTGGTCACTTCATCCTGACTTCTTGAAGTTTGACTGGTGACTTCTGCTGCGAGCACCTGAATAAAACGCTACATTAGCAATCCGAGTAGCCGGTCTCACTAAACCATATACACGTAGCTTGTCTCATCCCAAGAAGATGGCTGTTATGTTCAACTTGCATCATCGCAGTTGGGTTAATTTCATGACTCAGGCTGTAATCTTTCTTGTGCCATATTATCTCCCAACTTGATTATTTCAAATGCCCGTCTTTTTAAATTAAGGGCAAGTGTTTCTATCATGGTTTGCTATCTTGTTGAACTTGTAATGAGAGATTTTCATGCCCGAATGGAGAGCTCCAGTTGTTGCTGGACCTCAGGTAAGTTGCGCAAGATTTTCAGTTCATCTTTTCTTCGAGACGGACAGCAGAAAGTTCTAGCTTTTCACATATTGCTTAGGTTGTATCCTCAATAACATGTTACCTTTACTTTTATGTAGTAGGATTTACGATATCAAAGCCTCCTCAAACGACTTAGCGATCGAATCTCTCTCTTTCTCTCGCTCTGGCACGCAGAATCATCTATGCTCAAGAACTAATCTGCAATGAGAGAACAGGATGCTACCTTAATACATGCGCTTTCTTGCATTACTTTTCAATGATTTTAGAAAAACAAGCAGATTGCGAAACTTGCTTCCCTGCTCACTGCAGATGCTTATTCAAGAAACAATGTCACAATTGACATCATAGTCCCCGAAGCACCAGACACGAACTTTGAAGATCGATATTCCTAAGAGAAGCAGATTCCCTGTTTTGGGGACGAAGGACACAAAGTTCAGCATTGAAGAGATAACCTCAACAGATGAATCTTTTTAGCAGATGGACAACCGCAGATCACCTCGAGAAATGCATCTGTGTTTACCTAAATAGAGCTCTCGTTCTTTAGATACAACCAACTCGATCCCGTTTAAGCTAAAATCCCGAACGGGATATCGAACTCGAATCCGTACGCTAGGTTCAATAAGCAATGTCACGTTTCTATGGTTCTAGGCTTGTCCATTTAGCCTGATAAAGCATCCTGAGTAAGTAATTCCGGGGGTGTCGAACAAAGTTGATCAATCGGAAAATGCCAACTAAGCGAATATGCAGTTTGAGACGACTAGATTCACGTAGAAATTGGTCTGGCGTTTTTTTTATTTTTTGACCGTATGGAATTTGGTTCTAGTTGATCGGTCCGAGGTTCATCCAAGCACCGTGAGCAATAAAGAAAATTGAAACCGATCAATTCGGACCAGACCGAACTTGGTGCACACCTAGTGTGCATTACTTAGATGTGCCTATTCATCTCTTAATTACATATACAAATTTTAATAACCATGTAATAATACTACAATAATAATTGGGAGTAATAATTTATTCGTTGGAAAATCGAGAATCTGTTGTTGTTTCCCCTCCGTTTCATGGTACTTATCCATGTATCCCGACAGTTAACCCTAAGTGGGAGATCAATCTCTTGTTCAGAGGGGTGGCAAAACTTCAAGTCTAGGGTTTAGGGTTCTAAACGAATGATTTCAAAAATATTTTTTGATTAGCTACCTAAGTCATTTTGTGACTTTACCGGTAGTCTCTTAAAAAGGTGTTTTCTCTAAGGCTTCGTTTTGTTTCGAGGAAAACGAATGATTTCGAAAGCACTTTCTTAAAAACGATCATCTTTATTGCCTAGAAAAATGAATAAACGAAAAATATATTCGTCATTTTAAAAAATATTTATACATAAATTGTTATCGATAATGAATGTATTTATTTTTCTTTGGTTAATTATTTCGAGTGATACAAGTGCTCATTTTTAAGGAAAATATTTTCAAAATCATTCATTTTTCGCGAAACAAGCGTATCCTAATTGCATGAACCGTCTCATGTGCGGTTGCCTATTGACATCTCACGTACTTTCTATGCTAACACACTCGTCCCGGTAACACTAATTACATCAGTCCATATAGCAGCAAAATTGTCCATTTCTTTGACCGTCAAATTGGGGATGCGTTTATTTCATGAAAAATAAATAATTTGAAAAATATTTTTCGAAAAATTATTATTCATATCGCTTACAAAAACAAATGGACAATAAATATTTTAATCGCTTATGAAAATATTTAGATATAAATTATTATTAAAAAATGAAAAGCGATGTAAATAATAATTTCAAACTTTTCATATTCAGCTAAACAAACGGAGAGGCGAGTCGTCATCCGTCAGTGGGTGCCATTGGCCACGATAAATTGGCATCAGAGTCCGCATTCCACCTTGGAAATATATATATATATATATATATAAAAGGGGGGAAAAATACAGACGTCACTCGCTCGCTCTCTCCGTCTCCGTCATCTCCGCCACACACGCACGCTTTCTCTCTCTCTCTCTCTGTTTCGAGCGCTGAAGGATTTCAATTTCAGGTCGTCGGAGTCGGAAGGTCGCCGGCAAGGCGAAAAGAAGAGGGGGAGAAATGCCAGGGCTGAGGGCGCTGTCGGAGTACTCGCAAGACCCTCCTCGTCATCCCTCTCTCCTCATCAACGCTATGGTCTCCCTCTCTCTCTCTCTGTCTCTCTCTTCCCGATTCTTCCCCTCTGCTTTTTTCCGGATTTCTCTTTCTTCTTATTTTTTCTTGTTTTCCAAGAATCTGTTTGTGCTGCGCTGGTTTCACCTTTTGTTGCGATCGCTAGAACATGGTGGCGTCTAATGTTGTGAGGTTTCGGAATCGGTACCGTGGCTTTTTATTGTGTCTTTTTGGATCGTGCTTTTATGTGGCATGTGAGCGATTTTGGTTCTGTCCGTTTTGAGGTAAGAACGGGAGATTCACTTGGAAATCTGCTAAACAAGTGTCTGATTCTGGTATTAGGTGGAAATTCTCAGATTGGGTTGGGGTTTTCAATCGATATGATCTTTCTCCTTATGTGCCTCGAAGACCGTATTCTCTGAGTTTGTTGTGTTCCCTGTTTCTAGTGACGCTCCGCTCCATGGCTGGTCTCCACACACAGCCGGGAGTCCTCATCGGTTGTTTAATTTGGTGAATTTTCGAGACTCGGCGAACGCTCTTTTTCTACTTGAGCCACGATCAGCTACTTTCATGGCTTGTGGGCATTACTACTTGAACGGGTTTATGTTGTGCAATTGTTGGGACTAGAGAATCGAAGTTGATGTTTCCCAATTGCCCAAAAGTGCGAAACTTGAGTGCTATTTTGTTTTGTTTCCCCGTCCGGGTCCATTACATATGGCGGTCGAGTTGTTCGAGTGAGATCTATTTAGCCAGTGGGAGTTTTCTGTAGATTGCTAGAAAATAATACTCTGATTAGATGAATGTGTGCTAATGCTCTTCATGGCGGACTGTGCAGGAGCCTTTCAATGCCGGACCACCCCACTCAGCTATAGTTTCATCTTATGTGTCTCCGGTGGATCTGTTCTATAAGAGAAATCACGGACCACTCCAATGGTGGCGGTGGACCCTGCCGGGCAATAGATGATCATGCACGTGTCGACGGAACTCTTGGCTTGATTGCTTTCTCTTTGGGGATGAGCTCCAAAGCCAATTTGCCACAACCCCATGTCGGAGAATCTTCGATTTTTCTTGAATTCTACTTTCTTTCCGTGTGAAGTTGTAAACTCTGCAACAAAATAGAAGCAACAGCATTAACCAAATTTGGAGGAAAAAGAAAGTGCATGCCCCCAAGAAAAGACGCAAGAAACGATCATATTAGGACAAGAATTGTTGCTATCACGGGAAAAAAAAACCGCGGATATTCACAACTATATCATCATGTCAAACTAATCGATGAAAAGCAGACAATGACAGTGGAGAGGGAAACCCAGCGACATATTAATGGACAGTCGACCTCCCTTTTATGGAGAAGAGAAGAAAGAGGGAAAAAGGAATGATTAAGGAGAGTATAATTACCGTTTACAATCTTAATCAAGACAAACAACCAGTTGATTAAGTGCCATAAACAGGTTAAGAAGCAAAGGAAACAATCGGGGAACAACTGCTGTCACTCTAAAAGAGGGAAAAGTGCCAAAAAAGTCCTAAACCTTTTGCATTAGTGCCAATTTAGTCCTAAACCTTTTTTTGGTGCCAATTCAGTCCTAAACCTTTTGCATTGGTGCCAATTTAGTCCTAAACCTTTTTTTGGTGCCAATTAAGTCCTAAACCTTTTAAATTGATGCCAATTAAGTCCTAAACCTTTTGTTTTTGTGCCAATTTAGTCCTTCCGGTCAATTTTGACCGGAATTTGCTGACGTGTACGCCGGCCGGCCGGCGACCGGTCACCGGAGCTGACGTGGCGCTGATGTGGACAAATTAAATAATATTTTAGTATTTTTGTGAATTTTTATTTTTTTCTTTTTTTTCACTTTTTTTTTTGGTTGGCCTTCTACTGGCCGGCGAGGTCGCCCTCGCCGGCCAGAGGCGAGGTCGCCCTCGCCGGCCACTGGCGAGGGCGACCTCGCCTTGGTCGGGCGAGGCCCGACCTTGCCAGATCTGGCGAGGTCGGGCCTCGCCCAACCGTGGCGAGGCTCGGGCCCTCGCCGGAGGCTACTGCGAGGTCGGGCCTCGCCCGACCAAGGCGAGGTCGCCCTCGCCGGCCACTGGCGAGGGCGACCTCGCCTTGGTCGGGCCTCGCCCGACCATGGCGAGGCTCGCCCTCGCAGCGGCCTCCGGCGAGGGCTCGAGCCTCGCCACGGTCGGGCGAGGCCCGACCTCGCCGGATCTGGCGAGGTCGAGCCTCACCCGACCAAGGCGAGGTCGCCCTCGCCAGTGGTGGTGAGGGCGACCTCGCCTCTGGCCGGCGAGGGCGACCTCGCCGGCCTGTGGCCTCTGGCCGGTCGCCGGACCGACGACCGGCCAGTAGAAGGCCAACAAAAAAAAAAGTGAAAAAAAAAGAAAAAAAGGAAAAAAATAAAAATTCAAAAAAATACTAAAATATTATTTAATTTGTCCACGTTACCGCCACGTCGGCTCCGGTGACCGGTCGCCGGCTGGCCGGCGTACACATCAGCAAATTCCGGTCAAAATTGACTGGAAGGACTAAATTGGCACAAAAACAAAAGGTTTAGGACTTAATTGGCACCAATTTAAAAGGTTTAGGACTTAATTGGCACCAAAAAAAGGTTTAGGACTAAATTGGCACAAATGCAAAAGGTTTAGGACTGAATTGACACCAAAAAAAGATTTAGGACTAAATTGGCACTAATGCAAAAGGTTTAGGACTTTTTTGGCACTTTTCCGGCACTTTTCCCCTCTAAAAGATGGGGAGAAGGAGCTTACCTTCTTTTTCAATGGCTTGTCAGCGTTCTTGAGAGTTATTTCCAGAATTTCTCAAAGTCCCAATTAACTTTTATAGCGTAGAGAGAGGGGTGAAGAGACACCCGTTCCACACTTTTGAGGAAACTAAAGATTTAATTGTTCCTGGACGAGATACATTGGTATCATCATCTTGTGTCCCACAAGATACCCAGTTATTACATATCTCGATAAGGTAATAAAGGATCTTGACTTTTTTTTAGATAATCTAGATATTGAGGAAATAAACGCTAGGTTGCTTGCCTAGGGCTTCTTTTTTTCTTCCGTTGATCCCGAATTTTCTCCATTTCAATGTAACATATGATTTGATTGTAGTAAACTCGCGCCCTAATTGCGGCGTTTATGATGAAATGAGCCTCTAGAATGCCTTCAAGTAGCGCTTTACTTTGGTAATTGATGAGGCCTGTTAATTAAGAACTTTAATTAATAAGTCTTGAACAATTCTTCCCTGTCTATGCGATGAATCATCTTGGCTATTCTTTTCTTTTTGCCATATGTATCTTAACTATATCAGTTGCCGTGTTCCGACCAAAAAAAAAAAAATTTAGTTGTTATGTATGTATCTACATTGAATATGGAGAAAATTCTTTGATGGGCTGTGGATAACTTTTTGGGGACGTGAAATTTCGTTACTTGATTTTTTTGTGCCAAGTAAGAGATAATGAGAAATATAATTGATGATGCAGGTAATTATAACCTAATAAATTTAAGTAAAAGTTCCAAGGTAGTTGATAATTAATCTAAACGTAATGCTAAATGAAAAATCCTATGCGTTGCATGGGTTATACCACTACCTAGAATAAATATACCAAGAACATAACAAATCTTTATGAAATGAAAATTTTGTCAACTCCGTAAATATTTACAAATAATTATCTGTTTTAGATTTTGTTTTAGAATATATACATTCACGTAACGTTGTGTAGTTGAACTGAATTCTATTGTCACATAGTTTACAATATAGCTAAACATGACCGGGCCTAGTTCAAAAGATTTCATCCATCCTCACGAGGAAGTGCCAATACATTTGACTCTTCACTCGTTTCAATATAAGAGGCTAGTTAATCAAATCATCGACAGTTAATGGATCAGTTTGGGAACAAATGAATTGCCAGCCGGTGAATTAGAACAAAATATTTAAAAATAAAAAAGGTCTTTCATTTTTATTTTTATGGATCAGTCAATTATAAAGCAACTAAGACAATTCTCAAATAATTCGGCGCCCTGATTGTTATAAGCATATATAAGCTGGTATGATTATAACTTTCCAAGAGTATGTCAATGTAAATGGACCCTCCATAAAAGATGTGCACGCTCATCACAATATGATCGAGACAAGATATCTATTAGCCAAAGGAAAAAGGACAAAAATTACAAATCCATCCAAGACTGCAAGGCAGAGAGAGTTCGCATTTCTTTCTGAGAAAAAGAGAATGCAAATTTGTCAAAAATACATCTATTCTTAATTTCAATAGATTATGCGCTAATTAATTTTTTGTGCATTGAGATCATGTTTAAAGTATCAAGCGAGAAAAGCTAAACAGATAATTTGGTGATAGTGTGGACTTTTCTAACATGAGTGGAAAGTTTTTATTATCTTGAATTTTTCAGGGAATTTTCATTTCGTATCCAAACTACGTGTTAATATTGTTTTCATTCGCATGTGCACGATTCATCTTAATGTAAAAATTTACAATATGGATTTTGTCAACAAGTGCTTTAGAAATCTTATTAAAAGACAAATAGGGAAATTGTCCAATCAATTCTAAACTTATTATATCGATACCAATTCAGTCTTAAATTTCTAATTTTACCAATTTATAACTATTCCTTTCCACGTCTTTACCAAAAAAAAAAACTATTCCTTTCCACGAAATTTCAATGTAATTCTTCCGATCAATTTTTGTCAGAAATCGCTGACATGGCGGTGTGCTACATTGGATGGACGGCGATGACTAAACTACCTAGTAATTTCTGGCAAAAATTGATCAGAAGGACTACGTTGAAATTTCGCACAAAAGGTTTAGGACTAAATTGATAAAATTAAAAAGTTTATGAATAAATTGACATCCGTACAATTGATTTAGGATTGATTGGGTAATTTTCCTTACCCAAAGCATTAACTTTTCCTCTATTATGCATAATAAGTGCCTTTTAGAATTAAATTATTTTTATTAAAGATGCCTAACAAGTTGGCTTAAAGCACTCGATAACATAATCCTTTTAATTATGACAAAAACAAAAACATGATCCTCATAGTAATCACATGTTCCAGGAGAATCAAGACGATTAAGTATAAATTTCTTGCGTATCAAGTCCATGAGTGCATCAAGCACATCATCAATCCGTAATATAATTAAGGGCTCCTTAAGTAAAGATAGAAGTGCGACCAAAAAAAAAAGTAACGATAGAAGAGGGGATATTACTAAAGTTTGCCTTTAGCTTTCTGAATAATTAACTTTGCATAGTTTTAAAAACTCATAAAAATAGAGAACCAAAAACAAGAAAAGGCAGAAGAAAACACGACTTAAGAAAGTAGGGAATTAATTCTTGCAAAGAAAAATTAATCAAGATATTTTTCTGATAATATTAATCGAGGTCTTTAATTAATCCAGAGCTCCGGACACAGCGTAAGCTCGCTTCTCTTTCTAGTGTGTAAGTGGGCTTCACTTTCTTGTGTGTTATCTTATTCTATAATAGCAAAAATACGCATGCACTGCCTGCATACAAAAATTGACATTCAAAAGACTTTGTGAATTCGCCGTATCATAAACCACGTGAATTATTTATTAAAATATGCAAGAATCGTATACACACACATATATACAAGTGTGTGGAAAATCCGAAATATAATGTATCGAGATTTGATTTTTCATTTTTTTAGTGGGGCTGTTTATAAGATAGAAAATGTTTGAATGTTAAAAATAATAAAAAATAATAACGTGAGAGATAAAGTAGGATTGTTAATTCAAGCATTTGCCCATCCATAAAATATTTACAAAATAACTGGTTGAGGATATTTTAGGAAAAGGAAAAAAAGGATTGTGAATGCCTATAGGGGATCCTTTTTGCTTTACATAATAGTATAGATCAGCAAAAACCCAACGGTCATTTTAAGACTGTTGTTTCGCTAATCCATTTGTATTTGAGATTTCGGGCCAAAAAGCCGCAAAAAAAAGTAGCAAGTTCCAAGCTTTGGTGCCTAATTTATCTTCTAGAAGAGATTCCGTCGTGATTAACATTAAAAAAAACAATGCTACGTAATTAAAAGTGTATATTCTCCGATTAGCATTTAATTCTTTGACAATGAGGCCTTCAATTCCTTCGTATTTCACCGTATCTCTCTATTTATTTTAACAGGGTTGCCCCTATTCTCTAGTACTCTACCGATATAAAGTCAAAAATTGGTATTTCGTCTCACTTTCATCTTGACCGACAAACTCTTAAGTGATTATTTTTCACGCTTTAATGATTTTTTAAAGGTGCACCAAAATTAGCGTCATAAAAAAGTTATGGCACTAATGTTTTTTTGTTCCTTACGGGGAAAAGAAAACTTAGTTTGAGGTTATGAATTCTTGGACTTCAAGGTTTTTATAGGTTCTTAGTTGCATGTTTCAAGCCCTGATTTGCAATGTTAAGGGCTTAGTTAAGTTAAGCTAGAGGTTCGACCAAAAAAAATTAAGCTAGAGCCGCATGTCCTTCCGGGGGGCTGGGCGTGGAAGATCAAAATATTCAGCAACCGCCATGCACCACTTGCCTCCTTGTCAAACATCGTATATAGATGGAAAAAAAAATTGTTCAGCCAGTGTCGCCCGCCGCATGCCAATTGTTCATACATAGATGAAACAAGTTGTGATCACGGTTGTTGTAAACCACATCAGCTAACCGCGACGTGGTGTGCGATATACGCGCTCTGGTGCTTGTATTATCGCGGTGACGACTTCATTCACAGATCTGACACGGAGATTAGTGTCCAAGGAAATGATACGCTTGTCTGCTGGAATCAAAGCAATCGATTCATTGCTTTGGAATTGCTTCAATTTGGAGTGAGCATCTATCACCCTCTTTTGGTCTTTTTGTGACATTACTTGTGATAGCAAGCTAAAATAGGCGATTTCTACATTCCACATGAATCACGTTAGGCTGGTGATACGTGATGAACAAAGTGTGAAAGCCACAGTAGTTAGAGTGAAGTTCACTGTATTTAAATTTAGAGTTGTGATTGAGAAATCAAACTTAACTTTTGGCCTATATTCCAATCTTCTCGGTTAAAGTAGATTATACTCATGCTAGTATGAATGTCGTATCATGATTTTGTCACTTTACTTCCGCCTTGGGCAAATCTAGAGAATCTCATGTATCCAAAAGTGGTGTTGCAAGTAATGTGCCACAAGTGTTTCAAAAGCATACTACTATTTTGTTCCTTGTAATGTAATGTAGGGTAAATAGGGCCTTCAGAATTTAATTTCTATCCCAAGTTAATGCTTATATAATGGTGGCAATTGTGAGGATGATGTTGAGGCAAATTCTAGGCTGATGCTGCTTTGCCTTGCTTTGTCCTCTCCATATATATATATGACCGCTCTTTGAGACGGCGCCCCCTTCGTTGCGCTTTTCGGTGCCGACAGTTCGAGTTCAATAATGAGACTTTTGCTGCTCCCCGGAAACAGTCGCGAACTGTGGAAGGAGTGGGAGCCACGGTTGCTCGTCCTCCTCAGCTTGGTCCTCCAATTGACCCTTGCGTCTCAGGGCAGGAGGAGGAAATCCACCGCCAAGAACCGGGTCCAATTCGTGGTATGGGCGACGTACCTATTGGCTGACTACATCGCAACTCTCACGCTTGGCGTCCTCTCACACCGGCTGGCCAACATCAAGGAAACCAAGGGGATTATCGATTTGAAGAGCCAGATCACAGCGTTCTGGGCGCCGTTCCTTCTCCTCCACTTGGGTGGGCCCGACACGGTCACTGCGTATGCCCTGGAGGACAATGAGCTGTGGCTGAGGCAGTTGGGGCGGCTTTGCGTCCAGGTAGTAATAGCGTGTTACATTTACAGCATGGCCTTGTCGGGGTCTACACTGTCAATGTTAGCGGCGGGTATGATCCTGGTGGGGATCATCAAATATGTGGAGAGGTCATTGTGTTTGTACTTGGCTAGCAAAGGTCCACTTCGAGATTCGATGCTTTGGCGTCCCGATGTCACTCCCATATACCCCAGGAAAATGGAGCAGTTGATTCTGAAGAATGACGAGGGTTACCAGGTCGGAATCGACGAAATCACACAGATTCCGGCTCCGGAGGATCTCTCGGTCTGCAAAAAGTCCACGACTCTGGTCAAAGCCTATGAGTTTTTCAAGATCTTCAAGCTTCTCTTTGTGGGCCTGACCGTCAACTCTGTCGACCTGGAAGTCAGTCGGCACATGTTCATGGGCTCGGACATGAATTCGGTGGAGGCCTTTAAAATCGTGGAGATCGAGCTCGGGTTCATGTACGATCTGCTCTTCACCAAGGCCCCGTTGCTGAACCGTGCTTGGGGCATCATTCGTTGGGGCGTCATTCGTTGGGTCATCAGTCTGTCGGTGCTGGGTGCCGTGTTGGTATTTTTCTCCTTACAGGATAAGAAGGATTACCCCAAAGTTGACATCTGCATAACTTTCTTGCTGATAAGTGTGGCTATACTTTTGGAAATATGCTCGCTTCTTCTAGCAATTTCATCCGATTGGATCCCCCGCTGGCGGATTCGGACGCCCGGGATACGTGCGATTGTGTCTGCCATCGCTCTTCTCCCGTACAGCCCGAGCCAAAGATGGTCCAATTCAGTGGCCCAGTTCAGCCTCTTGAAATCATCTATCAGGAAAAGAAAAGGCATCTTCCGCTATCTGAGGTTCACCAAGTTGGACAAGATGGTAGACAGGAACTTTTCCATCTATCACAAAGAGTTCAAGGATGAGATCAAAGAATTGATCTTCCGTCGCATGAAGGAGACAGTCGAGAGACTGGAACCGACCGTCCAAGCTCGCAAGACGGAGACGGTCTGGAATCTGGAAGGGACCGTCCAATTGAGCTGGTTGGCGAGTCTTAAGCTGGAGGCGCGCGACCTCATGAAGATGGCAAACTGTGATAATATGATCTGGAGTGTGGATATGGAGTTTGACCAGAACATCCTCATCTGGCACATTGCCACGGAGCTCCTTTACCACAGGGACCATTGCGAGATGCAGAAGGACGACGACATCGTGAACTCCACGACGAGTATGTTTGTCTCTGAGTACATGCTCTATCTTTTAGTATTCTGCCCTTCCATGTTGCCAACAGGGATTGGGGTGCTCCGATACGAAGATACTTTGCTCGAAGCTCAGAAGTTCTTCGACTGTGAGCTAGCGATGTTGTCTAATGATGAAGGTAGCAGCATCTCATCAGTCGTCATTGAGTGGGCGCATAAATTATTCAAGAAAGAGGCACATGTTCACAACCGTTTTGGCAACTGCATCAAGAAGCACGAGTCGAGAGAGTTGCGTGATCTGTGCGAAGTCCGCTGGCTTCTGCTCCAAGTAAGAACTGAACACTCCCCGTGGAAGATGCGCGGAGCCAAAAGCTCGTCGGTGCTGTTTGACGCGTGCCGTCTCGCTGACCAGTTGAAATCAGTCGATACGTGGGACATCATCAGCAAGGTCTGGGTGAGGATGCTGATTTACGCGGCTTGCCAGTGCAAAGGCTATGAACACTGCGAGAGCCTGAGCAGAGGAGGAGAGCTTCTCAGCCACGTTTGGCTTCTCATGGCACATCTCGGCATAGCGCAGCCAGTAAAAACTTCCGGAGCACCATACGTTACCAAACTGATTATGAAGTAGAAGTTTCAGGAGAATGCGTCTTTCGGTTAAACGTAATGTTATTTGAGTGAGATGAATAAGTTAAACTCATCGTCTTGAGATGGCGAGGGAGTTATTTCAGTGTGTGTTGCAATTGGAGTAAAGTCAGAAATAATGAAAATGTGTGTATCAGTTGTTCACCATAGGCATTCCACTGAAGCCAGCCAAATTGGGACGGAGAACTCGAGTCCCTCAAGATGGTTACTATCTTTCTACCTGTCCGCAATTAGCCACTCCTCAAAAGTGGTTGGTAACTTTTCATTCGATGACTTGGTTAGTAACTGCTTAACGTAATTAATTTTCACCCCGGTTTGTAAGTTTCTAATTTTGAGAAAGTAAATATGTATGCGAGATTGAGACTAGTAATTTTTTGGAAAAAAAGGAAACAATCATAAAAAAATCATCAACTATGTCCACTATGACAGGTTTACCCTAAACTTTTCTTTGTATACATAAAAAAGCTATACTACGCCCATTATGACACATTTATCATAAATTGATATTGTGACATTAAAAACTTTAAACTTACACCTTTGTGACATATTTACCATTAGTCAAGGTTCTATCAAATGATTTTCAAGTCAAAACAATGTTGTTTTATTTCACTTACGCCGCGTGGGCGCCACGTCATCACTGTTTGATTTTAATCATCTACGTAGGTAGATTTTTACCCATGCTCATTGACGGAATTTTAACTGAGGCTAAATGTATTACACATATACAAGTTTGTGACTTTTTTTGTGTCACAAAAATTTTTATGATAAATGTGTCTTAGTGGGCATAATTTGTGATTTTTTTGTAGTATTTTGCCTAATTTTTGCAGAGTGACTTGTAAGTTTCAATTAAAAAAAGTAATTTTCAAACTATCAAAAAATAGTAGTTAGCTTGTCCATGTGGTTAATAACTTTTACTTGAAAATATCCGGTTTGTGGCGATTTTTTTCCCTTTCTCTAAAATATTTAGAAATAAAAAAGTTGTCTCGAAAAATTATGAAAAACTCATTATATATGATTCTACGTAACACTATTTAAATTCTTTGAAAAGTATCGACCGTTTCATGACAATTAAAAGTCAAAGTATGAGCACCGCAAAATTTATGAAAAATTAAAAGGATTAATACCATTAAAAATCTCAACTTGTTTTTATCCAACTTGATTTTTGGCTTAAGAAAAATCCTAAATTTTTACCTTGACCAAAATCTAACCTCCGGGTATTTTGGTACACAGTCATGAATCATCCGAGTAGATGACCATCCATGCGCATTCATGCATTCATCAATGGAAAATAGTTGGGGTGATCAATTTCAGGGTAGGTAAGTTTCAAACTTAGTACCTAGAACTGGTTCTAACATAGTAGGTTCCAATTTCTAGGGTCCAGTTAGAATCGGTTCCAATTTTTGAAACTTGTAATCTACCTTGTTTGTCCAATCCAATTCTAGGGTCTACGGGGGGAACCAATTTCTTTTTTTTTTGGATAAGTGCATTAGAAGTTATAAAACTTGTTGAGAAAGTGTGATTGAGTCCCAAAACTATTAAATATATGCAATCAAGTCATTCCGTTAATATTGTCAAATTGTCTAACAAAAAATGATGACATGAACTTTTAAAATTAATTTCTCTCCTACGTGGCATTTTTCTTAGTTATTTTCTTCTTCAAATCTTATTTAAATTAGAATAAAAAGCTAAAAAAAAGCCAAAACTTAAAAAAAAAACACTATAAAGAGAATGTCAGGGACTTGCCGGTGGGGCGCCGTCACCTATTTCCAAAGGGACCCGTGACCATCGCCCGCCCTAGGTGAGTGCTGGCGATCGTCATCAAGGCATCGCCAGCCCTTGCCTAGGGCTAGCGAGGCTCGCCCAGATCTAAGTTGAAGGTGATGTCGACCCTCACCTGGGCTGGCAACCCTTGCTAGGCTAGGGCGAGGGCCGACATTGCCTAGTTTTGGGCAAGCTTTGCTCGGGCCTAGTAAGGGTTGCTGGCCCTCACCTACGGTCGATTAGGCCTTGCCCGAGGCTGGCAAGGGCTAGCCACCCTTACTGCTGGCCTCTTCGATAATGGGTGGCAGTGGCAATGCCCCATTAGTGAGGCCCTGCCATTCTTTTTCTTTCCAGTTTATTTAAAATAAAATTTTAGCATTTTTTTTAGTTTTTTTTTATCTAATTTAAAGAAGATTTGAAAAAGAAAATTGTAAAAAATGCCACTTTCCTAGAAATTAATTAAAAATGTCATGTCAAAATTTGCCATTAAATAAATTGATAGTGTTAACAAAATGAACTGATTGTACCAATTTGACAAGTTATAGGAATCGAGTGCACTTTTTGAAAATTTTAAACTAAATTGCACTTTTGCGACAAATTTTAGGATTTTTAGTGCACTAATTCCCTTTTTTCCCTTCATTCTTTTAAAAAACCAAGACAAATAGCAGTTTCAACAAAATAATATGAGCAACATAACAACTTTAAGTAAAATATTGATACAAACATTTGGAAATATAAAGCAATAGAGACGTTAAGCTCATTTAAGAAAGATAAATAATCTTCTTTCAACTTCATAAAATAAGTTTTAACCGGTATCCGAGCACCCAGAACCTAAAACTTACCCACATGGTTTCAAATGGTTCCATATTTTTGGAACTAGTTCGGTCCGGTTCTTGTGGAGAATCGGACAAATTGCATAGCCCAAGAAAATAGTACTACATTTATCTTCCAAGGTCTCACCCAATAACCAAAGTCATTCCCCCAAAAAGCACATCAAAATTACACATGATCTCTTCCCCACCACTGAACAAAAGGGAACAAAAAAGAAGAAGAGAAAAACAAACAAAGAGTTCTTCATATCAGCTGCGTTAAAATTTCGGGCACGTAGAACAAAAAGAGACATTGATAAGCAGCTTGAACATTCAAATAATACTATTATCGTAGATAATGCTTTCTGAAACTATCAGCTTTTGTTTTCTAGAAAATAAGGTTCATAACTTGATGAAAAAAGCAAAATATTGGTTGAAGACCTACTTTTTTTGTTTTGTCGGTTGTTGAAGACCTACCGTTATAAGCATATCATTCAACTGTAATAAAAAAGGAGAGAGAGAGAGAGAGAGAGAGAGAGAGAGAGAGAGAGAGAGAGAGAGAGAGAGAGAGAGAGAGAGAGAGAGAGAGAGAGAGAGAGAGTACGTATGAGTGAGTCGTTGCAAGTGGTTAATATCACAAAAAACCTCAAACTGGTACGCTTCTGATAAATTTATCCAAAACTAATTTTTTGACCACAAAAAACCATAAACTGATAAATTTATGACAATTAATGGGGTAAATCCCTTAAACTAGTACACCCGTAAACTACCACGTGTAATCTAACTTATCAATTTGATGATAAAATTTAACGAAAATTAATAGAGGGTAAATTTATCACATGAATACCAGTTTGGGATTTTTTATGGTTAAAAAATTAGTTTGGGATAAATTTGTTATATGTGTATTAATTTGGGATTTTTTCATGATATTAACCATTTTTTCGGTGGGTCCTGGGTAAGTTGAAGTCAACACCTATATTGGCAAATAACTTTCCAGAAAACCGATTTAGTTAACCATCCATGACGCAAGAGAAGTTAGAAAGTAAGGATCCAAATTTGTTGATGAATTATGTAGTTAACTACAATAAGAACTTTTACAGTGAGGTTTAAGAGACATACCGTGTCTATATCATAAACATAAAGTAGATCTTAATCGAGCAAACTACTTTGTTAAAGATATATTTATAATGACAATGATCCTATGTGATGACTAAAACTGTAACAATGCCAGCCACACAAACCACGATTCTGTCCGCTGACGAACACCACTATCAGACTGCCGCCCTCAGATTTGTTTCGTAATAACGCCAACCGCATCGGCCACGTTTCTCCATGGTGTTCGCAACAATGCCAGCCGCACCAACTGTGTTCCCCTACCAGTCCACATACTAACACCACCACCAGACCTGTAGTGACGGCAGCCTCTTGCCTTGTAGACCGTACAATAGCTATGATAACGCACAACAGCCTCGCTACGGCTCTCTCTACAGCATGCTACATCACTTCAAAATGCTAGAGATATGTAGGGTATTCTTAAGAGATATTTAAGATATTTTTCATATTTCTCGTGATTGTTCATATCTTGAGTTGATTAGTCATATAATAAAACATATTACTCTTCATTAGGTAATATCAAAATATAGACAAATTTCATAATTCTCTCTTCCGCACATGTCTTATCTTGCACGTTTTAAGTTTGAAGGCTTCTACATGAAGCTAAAAACTTTGTCGATTGCATCATGATATGGATATATTAATGACTTAAAATTCGATATAGAAACCTTTACTTACTAACAAATTTCTCTATCACTCCTGCATTAATCCACACTCTCCAAACCCAATTGGAAACAAATAAGATTGGCATATGGGCTGATTTAGAAGTCAACTAAGAATAAGGACCTCGCCTTAAATGCAGACAGGATGAACCCGGCGAAGCTGAATTTAACCATTTCCTTAAACTTTTGAGTTAATACCACGAAAAACCCTAAACTGGTACACTTGTGAAAATTTTACCCCAAACTATTTTTTTGACCATAAAAAATCCCAAATTGATACACTTGTGACAAATCTATCATGAACTATTTTTTTGACCACCAAAAACTCTAAACTGGTATACATGTGACAATTTTACCCCGAACTAATTTTTTAATATTATTTTTCGAATTTTTTTTTATTAATTTTTCTTTAATTTTTTTCTTTGTTTTTAATCTTTGGCCGGTCGCCGAACCGGCGACCGGGTAGAGGCAGAATCCGACGAGGACGAGCCTCGCCGGCTTTGGGCGAGGTCGAGCCTCGCTAGATCTGGCGAGGGCTCGGCCTCGCCGTTGCAGGGGGCCGATCTCGCCAGATCCGATGAGGCTCGACCCCGCCGTTGCAAGGCGAGGCCAACCTCGCCGACGTTGGGCGAAATCAGCCTTGCCCTGCAACGACGAGGCCGAGCCCTCGCCCAATGTCGGCGAGGTCGAGCCTCGCCGACAGCCGGCGGGGCCGGGCCCTCACCAGATCCGGCGAGGCTCGACTTCGGCGGCTTCCCCCTCTGGCCGATCGCCGGTCCGGCGACCGGCCAGAGATTAAAAACAAAGAAAAAAAATAGTAAATAAAAAATTAAAAAAATTAAAAATAATATTAAAAAGGGAAAAAGCCACCAAAAACCCCAAACTTTGCCACTTGTGACACATTTACCCCGAACTTTTTTTGTGTCATGAAAAACCCCAAACTATGTAATTTGTGACACATTTACCCCAATTCAATATAACCTAGGGCATTTTAGTCTTTTTCCCATTTTCTTTTTTTTCTGTTTTTTTTTCATTTTTCTGGTCGCCGGCGAGGTCTCCGGCGAGGTCTCCGGCGACCTCGCCGGCGACGGCGAGAAGACCTCGCCCGCCCAGGCGAGGGCTGCCCTCGCCTGGGCGGGGCGAGGGTCCCTCGCCCGACGCCGGCGAGGGCCGCCCTCGCCTGGGCGGGGCGAGGGCAGCCCTCGCCTCGCCGGCGTCGGGCGAGGGCGAGGGCGGCCCTCGCCTCGCCGGCGTCGGGCGAGGGCGAGGGCGGCCCTCGCCTGGGCGGGGCGAGGGTCCCTCGCCCTCGCCCGACGCCGGCGAGGCGAGGGCCGCCCTCGCCCCGCCCAGGCGAGGGTCCCTCGCCCTCGCCCGACGCCGGCGAGGCGAGGGCCGCCCTCGCCTGGGCGGGGCGAGGGTCCCTCGCCCTCGCCCGACGCCGGCGAGGCGAGGGCCGCCCTCGCCTGGGCGGGGCGAGGGTCCCTCGCCCTCGCCCGACGCCGGCGAGGCGAGGGCCGCCCTCGCCTGGGCGGGGCGAGGGTCCCTCGCCCTCGCCCGACGCCGGCGAGGCGAGGGCCGCCCTCGCCTGGGCGGGCGAGGGCCGCCCTCGCCCCGCCCAGGCGAGGGTCCCTCGCCCGACGCCGGCGAGGCGAGGCTGCCTCGCCCCGCCCAGGCGAGGGCGGCCCTCGCCGGCGTCGGGCGAGGGACCCTCGCCCCGCCCAGGCGAGGGCCGCCCTCGCCCGACGCCGGCGAGGGCGGCCCTCGCCTGGGCGGGGCGAGGGCAGCCCTCGCCTGGGCGGGCGAGGTCTTCTCGCCGTCGCCGGCGAGGTCGCCGGAGACCTCGCCGGCGACCAGAAAAATGAAAAAAAAACAGAAAAAAAAAAGAAAATGGGAAAAAGACTAAAATGCCCTAGGTTATATTGAATTGGGGTAAATGTGTCACAAATTACATAGTTTGGGGTTTTTCATGACACAAAAAAAGTTCGGGGTAAATGTGTCACAAGTGGCAAAGTTTGGGGTTTTTGGTGGCTTTTTCCCTATTAAAAAATTAGTTCGGAGTAAAATTGTTACATGTATATCAGTTTGGAATTTTTTATGGTAAAAAAAAATAGTTCATGGTAGTTTTGTCATAAGTGTACCAGTTTGGGATTTTATATGGTAAAAAAAATGGTTTTGCGTAAAATTATCACAAATATATCAGTTTAGGATTTTTCATGGTATTAACTCTAAACTTTTTATCACATTCCAACCAACGAAAAGAATTACAGAACAGGGCAACATTACAAATTATGCTCAGACAGGGGAAAGCATAATTTGCAGATTTGTAGAATAATATAGCGTTAATCCGCCTATTGAGTTTCTTGGTTTACGAATCGGATTAAGCGAGAAGGAAAAAGTGATCGACGAGAGAGAGAGAGAGAGAGAGAGAGAGAGAGAGAGGGGGGGTTGGGGTAATCACACTGACAAATCACGGTGACACTAAGTTCGACAATTTCAGACGTCGATGATTAACAGCCATGATTTGGCTTCTCTGACATCTACATTGTGATTGTACAGGCAGAGAGGAAGAGAGAGAGAGCGTGAAGCTAGTGAAGTAAGTCCTCGTCGACAGCGCACATAATTGTGGTCTGGCACAGAAGATATGGACCATGTGGCCACGGTTGCGGTCTGACAGAGAAGATATGGACCAGGTGGCCGACAGTGCCGTCATTCTCGCTGCTCGTTGGTTTTGTTCAGCCTGAGGAAGCTTCCAAGGAGATGTTTGGCCTCAACTTTACTCCTTGGCCGTCAAGCACAAAACTTCGTAAGTGAAAAAGCGTGATGATGTCTTTCTTGCGATGCTTTGTTTTGGATAGTTTTACTTTTGCAGAATGACGATAAAATCTTCCTTCAATCATCTGCGATGATATGACTTCTTTTTAATTAGTAATAAATATACACACAAATGATTTAGATGCGGGTCATCGTACAAAAGCTTTCTAATTTTACTCGTGAATAGAGAGAAAATATTAGGTGATCCCGGACCGCCTCGTCAGCGCTGGTGGGGCCGGCGAGCCGGGATCACTTTTTTTTCACAAAATATTATTTCTTTTACCTTTTTAGCCTGTCCCCTCCTCTGCAAGCTAAGAACCTACGCCCCATCAGTCTCTCCCCTCCCTCTCTCTTCATTAATGTGGGGCCTCCTCTCTCTCTCTCCTGCTCTATCTCCTCATCTCTCGTCTCTTCAGAGAAACTCACGAATTCTCTCTCCGTTTTTTAAAAAATCGCTCCCGCCCGAGAGCGATTCGCCCGCCCGCCGGTACCGACCTCCGCCGTGGCGTCCGCCTCCGCCCGCCGGTCTCGATCACCGCCGTCGTAGCTGCGTCCCGAGCTCTGACCGCCGTCGCCTCCGACCTCCGCCCGCCGGTGCCGACCTCCGCCGTCGCCTCTGCTCGCCCAAGAGCGTCTGGGTCTCGAACCTCTCACCGCCGTCGCCTCCACCCGCCCGCCGGTCCCGACCTCCGCCTCGTGAGTGGTCGGGGACCACGCTGACGAGGCGGTCCGGGACCACCTAATATTTTTTTCTCGACGATCATTTCTCCGTCGTCCCCTGCTCCTGCTCCAGTGTCGTCTCCTCTCCTCCGCAACTTTTCGGTGGGCGTGCGGGTCGTCGCGGTTATTTGTGGTGCAGATCTCCTCTACAAGGACTACCAGAGCGACCACAAATTCACCATCACTCCCTCCTCGGTCACGGGTGCCGTGAGCTTTTCCCTCTGTTTTTTTTTTTTGGAGACCTTTGCATGCTTGTTCACTTCCTTGAGCTGCGATTGAAACCGTTCGTGGTTTTGGACTTGGTGAACGACGGCTGTTTCTTCTAAGGATTTGATGTAGTCTTGGCTGATCGAGCTTTTCCTTTGGAGATTGTTTGGGGACTTCCGACGGTTCCGCTCGAATATATATGTAGTTCCACCGTCCCGAGCTCCCGAGCTCCGCGTCGCCTCTCACCTCCGCCCAATAAAGTCGAGGTCCTGATCTCAGGCAGAATGAGGTCCTCTTTACTTTGGAAACAGTTTTAGATGGTACGCACACAAATGGACGGTTGCTTAGCAGTTTAGGTGTTTAATTGTTTTCATCATGTATGGTTTCGTGACTCGAGTCTCCATATGTTATGCAGTTTTTTCCATAGTGCGCCGCTGTTGTGAGTTCTGTTTGCAGAGGCCAGTCGCTCAATATTTGAATCACTCCCGACCTCCGCCGTCGCCTCCTTCCGCCCAAGACCAGCTAGGTCCCGAGCTCTGACCGCCGTTGCCCGAGAGCAAGCCGTCCGTCCGCTGATCCAGAGCTCCGCCCTCCGCCGTCCCCCGAGCGGTTTGCGGTAATTCTGATATCAAATCGACGGATGTTTTTGCTTTTCAGTTTCCGTTAATAGCTTGGTCAAACATCCCTCCCTGTTCTTCGTATGTTTCATATCTTCAAAGGAATTGCTTTTACATCATTTGAAACATGGCACTATCAATGGACAGCAACAGGAAGATCAGGAAATCATCTGAATCAAAATAAAAGATACGACAACATTTCAGGCTGACATTAGAGCCACCCTAATTCTAGGCTTTTGTTTCTTCTTTTCATCCCCAGAACAAGTAAATTCTTGCATATGTGGGACAATATTCATCAAAACCTGATTTTTACTTTTTGTAGCCAACAAAGTGCATACTGTGCTGGCTATAAGATTAAAAATTGTTCATTTGCCTTTTAGTAATCTTAGTAGGCACCATGTTGTGCCATGAGATCTTACTCTCCTAGTTCAGTTCTCCAATTTCTTACAACAATGGATTTGTGTTCTGTATTTATATGCATAGACTGAGTTTCGAGAGTACACAATAAAATCTTGTCATATACCCCGTAACAAACAATAACTAGATTATGGTGCCTAGATTTACAGAGTAATTCACCGAATAGGTAAATTAAAATGCCTAAAACATTTGGCATCTAACAATTTCTTTTTTTAATTATATTTTCAAAATAGACATTTAGCAATTTTGTTTTATTTTGCTGCCTTCTTTGCCATGTCTAATACATCCGGTCCAATTTTGTCATTATCATCTATTTTTTATCAGCTCCATACGTCTCCTTCGGTTTTAGGGTAGTGTTCTACCATTTAATTATTCTTTGACCTAATGTTGCCCCCTGGATTTCTTCATCTTGCAGAAACAAAAGCTGCTCAATGCTTGTCCTTTGGAATTTGGCATTGTGAAGAGATTTTTGAAATATATATTGGATCGTGAGTTACCGGTATGCCCCTTAGATTGTCTGTGACATTATATTTTTTAAAAAAATACACCTTGTTAATTGACTCCGGCAAAGACAAAAGCACACTACACATAAAGCAAATCTTAATCTTGCACTCATATGCTTCTCATGCCTTTCACACGAGACTGATCATTTTGTCTTTTACTATATATCAACATCCAATTTAAAAGTAATAATGATAGATGACCTCAGCTGAGGAAGCAGTGTCTCGTTTAGAGCATGTTGTCAGGAGTTTTTTTATATATGTCCAGCTTCTACAAGATTTTTTTTCGTCTTAGTTGCAGCACCACTTTGTTATTTCTTTCTTTTTAGATCATTAGTTATTGGTTTGAGCAAACATAGATTGGTCTCCGAAAATTCTCATCTTATAATTCTTCTTGTGGATAATTTGTTAATTCAAATGTGGTCATTATGTTTTGATTTATCATATCTCAGGAATACCTTGTTGTGCTAAGTCGGCCCTGTGCAAGGAACTATCGAGTGCCCTAGGTTCCATCTCTCTCGGATTCGCTCGAGATTAGTTAGTTAATTCGCAAGTGTAAGGTTATCCGATGGCTGAGTTGGAGGTAATCTTTAACTCATACTATGGGAAACATATTTGTTGGATGTTATTTTGCTTGTGAAAGCACTACATTAAATACTTGTTGCTCTTTGCTTGCAGCATGAAATAGCACATGTTACCCGTGACTTGGAAAAAGATTTTGAGTTTATGGTAGGAATGGTTTTTACAAGTGAACTTGAAGCATATCATAAATATGTAGCCTATGCTATAAGTAAAGGATTTGGAGTGAGGAAGTCTAAGACTAGAAAAAACGACAAAGGAGAAATAACTCGATGCACTTTTCTATGTAATTGTGAGGGTTATTCTGCCAACTCGTCTGAACAAGAAAGAAAATATGAAAGACTTGAAGTTAGATGTGGGTGTCCTGCATTTATCAGATTTAAGTTGAGAATGGTATTTATGAAGTTATAGAGTATGTTCACGAGCATAATCATGGATTTATACCTGAACATCAAAGGCACTTGATAAGATGTGGAAGAATGATTTCCGATACTTGCAAGGGTGTTTTAGTTGATATGACTAAAGCTGGTATTGGAGGGACCATGGCATATAAGTTCTTGGCAAATGAAGCAGGAGGAAGCCAAAACTTGGGTTTCATCCTGCGCGATTGTCAAAATTTTTTGCAAAGTGAAAGATCGACTCATATAAGTGGGGGTGATTGTCAAAGTCTTCTGAATCATTTTCATCGCATGCAAATGGAAAATCCTATGTTTTTCTATGCACAACAAGTAGATCAAGATGGTAGATTGACAAATCTATTTTGGAGAGATAGTTTGGCCAAATTTGATTATGATTGTTTCGGTGATGTGGTGGTTTTTGATACCACGTATCGTACTAACAAGTATAATATGATATGTGCACCTTTTGTTGGAATAAATCATCATTGGAAGAACACTTTGTTTGGTTGTGCATTTTTGTTGGATGAGACCACAAATTCATTTATTTGGTTATTTGAGATGTTTTTGAATTCTATGGAAAATAAGGCTCCAAAAACCATTTTCACTGATCAAGACCAAGCCATGGCAAAAGCCATTCGAACAGTGTTTCCGAATACTCAACATCGTTTATGCACATGGCACATTGGGAAAAATGCCAATCAAAACATTCCACATCTTTATCACAAGTCAGAATTCAAGGATAAATATTTCTCAAAACTTATGTATAAGTGCAAATCAGAGGATGAATTTCAATGTACTTGGAGGAAAATGGAACAGGAGTGGGGTACTGAGAATAACAGTTGGCTTCAGAGGTTATACGACCTTAGACATAAATGGAGTTCGGCTTTTGGTCGTGACATTTTTTCTTGTGGAATAAGATCAAGTCAAAGGAGCGAGAGTACTAACAATGTCTTCCAAAAAATGTCGACTAAAACATTGACCCTTATAGAATTTGTTTACCATTATGAAGAACAATTGAAACATATGAGAGAAATTGAAGGTCAAGATGATTATAAATCTCGTGGGAAGCCCAAATCGCAGCTTGCGGATAACAGGATAGTGAAGCATGCCAGTTTGGTGTATACTCGTACCATTTTTAAAAGGTTTCATGAGGAATTTCTTCAAGGTGTCTCCGAACTTGTTTCAAGTGAAGCTTTTGACGGGGTAATTTTGCACTACACTCTCGTACGTGAGGGGATTGAAGGTGAACATGTTGTCAAATTTAACCCTGTTAACTTTTCGGTTTCTTGTACGTGCAAATTATTTGAATCAAATGGGTGGTTATGTCGCCATGCTTTGCACGTGTTGAATAGGAACATATTGGTTTCGGTCATTCCATCTTCTTGTATATTGAAAAGATGGAGTAAGGGTGCAAAACAAGGGTGTCTGAATGATGAATCTCATGAGATGTCATCGAGCCCTTCTACATTTAATCGATTTTCTACGCTAATGCGAAATTCTTTTGAAGTGATGAGTTTGGGAGCCCAAGATGAAAACACTATGAGGATAGCGAAGAAGAACTTGGATGTAACAGTGGCTGAAATTTCAGCATACAACTCAAGTCTCGTTGTGATAGATGATGCTAGTGATGATGATAACGATGAGACTTCTTTGCCTGAGATGCCGACATTGGATCCCCTTCGAAAGAAAGGAAAGGGAACTACTTATGGAAGGCTTAAAAGCTCGAGTGAGAAAAAGAAAAAAAAATATAAGAAGGGAACACCCCCAAATCTAATAGAAAGTCGAGGTGAGCTGAGCGATGTAGAGTTTTAGCTAATATGTTAAGTTTATTTTTATACTTATGCTACATGATGGCAATTAATATATAGTTTATTTTACAATGTAGAGCTGGCTGTCCAAGCAACGAAGTATATGGCTAATTTACCAGATCATTCAAGATATTCAAATCAGACTCGAAATACCTTGCATCCTAACAACATTGGTGGTCCTACAGTAAATCTCAATCTCCATAATCAGGTGTGTCCCTCTGACTTCGACATTTATATTTACATTCTACTAATTAGTTAACTTTTTTTAAATAGATGCAACCACCATACGTTATGCCGACAGGGATTATGAATGGGTTTCCTCATTCACTAGTCAGGTATTTAGAGTTTGGGTTACTATGTTGACTGAAATTTGTTGCAAATTCTAAGGTTTATTATTAGTGATGTATCGTTTATAGATATTGGAGTAGCAAAATAGATCCCGTGGCTACATTTTGTTACATTCTACTAATGAGGTCATTTTTTTATATAGATGCAACAACCATATATCATGCCGCCAAGGATTGTAAATGGATTTTCCCCATTCACTAATCAGGTACCTATTATGAAAATCATTTTAGATCCCGGTGTTATTTCACTTTAGTAAACTATTCTAATGCTTATTGATAACGGTTTTTTGTTGATAGATGTTGGAGTACCATAATAGATCCCATGGAAACATTTTAAGTCTTATGTCACATTGTTTAGCATACCGCCTTATGTCAATGTATTATTTATATACCTTTGTACAGGGGCCATCAAATTTTTTTCCACATCCTAGGATGCATGAATTGAACAATTCTGAAGACATAGACAATGCACGGTTGCACGATAATTCGTCGGAAGGCGGAAGATAGCAGGATGGAATATAACATCTATATGTTCCACAGGTGATAGTGCTGCGTATCAAAGATCCTTAGCTTTGGGGACAATATAGTGATAGTAGATACAACTTGCTCTTTTATGTGCATATGCATTTTTCCATCTTCACTTTTTTATCATGAGTAGGAGGTCTCTAAGTCGATGAAGTCACCATGATGCAGCTGATTTATTGCAAGTAATGGCAACCAGAAGTCCCAATGTAGACTCCGCAAAGCTTTAACATTTTTAGGCTGATCTCGTGATGTAGAATAAGGAGCGGCGCTTAAAATATGGAGACCATGTAACTGGTTTAGATTTTCTTTTATACAAAGTGAAAAACCTTTGGATGAAATTTGGAGCTTTAGAATTTACAGTAACTAAAAGCTTGTGAAGAAATAATTGTATTCAAGTTGACTGCATCCAATCTTTGATCCTTAGTGTTAACGTTAAATATCTTAGCATTTTTCTTATGTAGTTTTGCTTTGCTTGTGGATAGTCTCCTACTGTATGGATTGCTTTTGGTTTGACCATAAAAATTGTTGTGCCTGTAACTACACCTTACTATTTTGCACTGTAGAAAGGGAAGCTTGTCAGTAGCCTTTTAAAGTTGATTACTTTCTTTTTTCTCTTTCCCCATTTTTATGGGTATTCTGTTTCGTAGGCTTCTCTCTTTAGCACAGTGCATCTCTATCTTGTTTTGCTGCACTGTGGAAAACGTTAATTCAATAGAATCCATAAGGAAGACGAAATGATGCTCAAATGGCTGATAATAGGTTCACTTGGCAACTGGCATGTACTTTGGAGTTAATGCTATGCAGTTCCATTGTATCGTCAATACAGTAATGAAAACTAAAGACAGCCATTTTGAAATATATCCACTCCTGCAAGGTTTGCTGCAATGCCTTTTAATTCAGTAATCTGAATTGTTGCTGTGTGGCTTTACTATGTATTTACTTGCAGGATTCTGTTGGATACTTTCTCACAGACCTTGGGATGATATTCTGGTTTTATCCATCACCAGTGTTCTACATTTATCATCGTGATACTCCCAAGTTGGTGTCAACCGTTTTCTGCTTCTAGGTGAATGCAAATTTGTATTGAGAGTCTGATAACTCCTTGTCATAGTTTCCATGAACAATTTTCTCATGTATGAAGAAATTCTTGGGTGGTGAATGCAGGTTTCTTGATAAATGCTTCTGGCCTTTTTTTACTTAAATTATAGCTTTCACTTTTTTGGTTCATGTACCTTGACATGGTTGGAATGAAGAAGTCTAAAGCATATCTTATCAATGATGTTGTCATATTCTTATCTTGGCTGGTAACTTTTCGCTACTGTTGTCTGTTAAATTGTTAAAGTGATTCTGTTTGCTATAGTAACTTTTATGCATCTTGTAATTGTTTGACCTTCTGTGACACTCTTATTACATCTGTGCAGGTTGCCAGAATTCTCCTATTTGTCTACATGTTTTACCATGTCTACTTGCACTTACTTCAGGTAATAACCTCTCATAGTCTTTATTTGTTTAGTTTCATTAGAAATAATCACTAAGGTTGCTCTTCTCTGTGGAAAAATTAATGTTTGCAAGAACTTTGCATTTGCAAATTAATGTCTTGGCAGATAACATGCTTTAATTCCTTTCTTTTTCTTTTTTTTAAAACTCTGTATCTTATATTTATAGTGGCGGTCTTGGTTGTGGACTGCCATGTGTTATATCCATATTAAAATTCTCAAACCATTTATCAGTCTAGATGGTCTGTCTCTGCGCAGGTCAATGAGATGTATGCGTCCGGGAAATTCTTGGTGTTTGGTGCACCATTGGCGCTAACTGTGATGAACTTATTGTGGTTCGAAAGATCATCAAGGGATTGAAGAAGACTATAGCAAAGAGGCAGTAAAAGTGAGAGGGAAAGATCATCAAGGACCCCTTAGGTTAGATGGAGAAATTCGGATAATGGACTTGCTTGTAACAGCATCTTTGGTGTCTGAAGTTTAATCATTTGGTTGCATCACGAGCTCCACTTCTGAATTAGATGTACATAGTGTAAAGTACTTATTTATTTGGATTTGAATGGAGATGAAGTTGCTGGAGATCAATGCAATTATTGGTGAGTTCTTCTGCCTGAACCTTACATGTGTTTACCCAAATATTGTCCACCCTGTGGAAATTATGGCACTGCGACTCTGCGTTTTGATTAGATTGTGTAGACATCACTTTGAGTATGGGACTGTTAAAATTCACTTTTGAGTATGGGACCGTTGCTCTAATACCACTTGCTAAATGTGGATGTGTGGCTCTGATAACACTTGCTGAGTACGGAAATATGGTGACACAAGAAAATTATATCCGATAACTCAAGACACCGAAATACGGTACAAGTATACCACTAATAAAATATTGTCTCGTACAACTAGTACATACACTATACGTGAGTAGCTAGAGACCATAGCTTGCTGTTGCAAAACTTATTTTCACACACTACACATAAAACTCTGGATCAGCATCTATTGAATTAGATTGAGAGTGACCACTCAATGGTCAATGCAACACAATCGGATAATGAAAGGTCTTCAATAGGCCATGGATAATGTAGTTTTTAGCGTATCCTTCTCTTTTGGCTAGTTTTTTTTCCATACAACCCTACTCATTATATATCTTGTTATGTAAACAAATGGGAGTGGAAAAGGTATCAATCCAAATACACATGTCCAGTTTTGGCCCAAAAAATGAAAAATACATGTTCAATCAAGAGGCACTGTGTCCAATTTGGAGAAAAGGAAAAGATTTCGATTGAGCAATTGTTGCGTTATAGCGAAAAGTGCAACCGGAATGTTTATTGTAAAACCTGCGTATGAATCTGTAAAATTAGAGACTCTAGATACTTCGAAACTCACATGACACAGACGGATGCATGTGCCGAAAACAAGAGCGACAATACTTGCAGACGCCGCTCAGAATCACAATTTTTCGTTCTTCCATTTGATCGATTGAACAAGTGAAGATTCTAAAAATAGACCCCAAGGTTCACGTCAAGGACATTTATTTTTACACCTCCAAAAACCACCCAAAAGTGGAGGGAAACTTAGGAAATCAGCATAACTCTCAGACAGAGATTACAACCAACCCAAACAAAAAAAAACACAAATAAAACCATCGGTCCAATCAAACTACACAACTTTCCTAAATTCCTTTTTCCCATCAATGCGCCGAGCCACAAGTGAGGAAAATACTCTCATCATGGCTTAAGAGCCAGGGCGAGACCAACCTTGGCACTCTTATCAATGGATTTGGTGTCGACCTCCCCGGAGACGGTAAAAAATGATCTTGGGTGCCACTCGTGCTGGATAAGAGCGCTCGCCTTACCAGAGTTGTTGATCCGTGCCTTCAGCATGGTCAATGCGTCCAGTGCATGTTGGGTACCGACATTTATGGTGTTTACATTGGAAGAAAAGCTATGGGTAACCTCAGCACCGATGGCAATTTTGATCACAAGGTTCACTATGTGGTAATAGGATGCAGTCAGTGAGTCGCCCTTGTTGTTCCTGCGTAGACAATGAGAATGTTAAGCGAAATAGGGACAAAAAGCGCAAAGTATCCACACCAGCTCTACACTTACATAATGAAGCAATCTAGTTTCATTCTCAAATTCAAAAGAGATATGTTGCTATTAGAACCCAGTTGATTCTAAAAAAGCTAGAGGACCTCCTAATCCAAACGTTAGAAGAATGGCTTCCACTGTACATGAAAGGAAACATATAGGTTTTAGTATACCCCTTTCTTCAAAAGAAGTACAAGCTAAAATCAAGACTAAAGGCAGGTGACAACTTCAGAACATCCGAACTATTATCTAGTAATGTCAACATTGGACCAGACAATGGCCAGTGTTATTCAAGAGAGCATGAGAGATCCAACATGGAGTACATGCTAGGTACAGATATATAAAAACTTTCCGGTTCATGAACGAGAAATGCAAACTACTTACATGGCCAATGACACAATCAGGTCAGCATTTGAGAAGCTGATGCTAGCATTGCATTTGGTGAAATTGCTTGTTTTACTGTCAAATGACACACCCGTGCCAAGTGACAAAACATTACTTCCTAGCACAGTAGCAAAGTTGACAACAGGATTTGCGGTCAACCCAACTGACAAAACATTACTTCCTAGCACAGCAGCAAAGTTGACAACAGGATTTGCGGTCAACCCAACGCTTGTGCTTATCCCAGCATAGTCATGCAATTATTGTAGCTCAATCTGTTAATTGCAAAAGTCAGGAAGTGCCTTTCTCTCAGTAACAATAATATATCCAGTAAAGGAGCTCAATAAAAGCAATGACATGCCTGACTCAGATGATTAACAAAAACCATCATCCTTTTCTAATCAGCATTAAAGATGCCATGAGACATGAATGCTCACCTGGCTAGACCTTTGATCTGGCACTTTAAAAGAGAATATTGTCTTCAGTCCAGGGCAAGGTTTATCAACAGTAATTTTTGTGACAAGCTGCGTATTATGAGGCAAGGTTCAGCAAAACCATGAAACAATTAAGTAAGGTATCGGAGGTCCAACTTATTCTTGTAAAGAACTTAATGAGTTATAAGACAAAAATGTACAATATAGACTTAATCAGCCTCATAATAAGTTCTTGACATAAAAGGCCTTTTTCCACAACCATAACATACAGCACACCATTTATGAATCCCCTTGAGCCACGATCCAGTACTTGGACCCCAGTTTTAAAATTTCTCTCCATAATTGCTGAAAATCGATTTACTTGACTCAACTACTCAAATAGCAAACAAAGATAGTAGAATAGGATCCTGAAAATTGACTCACTTGACTCAACTACTCAAGTAGTAAACAAAGACCGTACAATAGGGTCCCATAAAGCTGGCCTCCTACAGGTACATGGTACAACCTAATTTAACAAATTACAAGAAACAAGTACAATGCTAATTGACTCTGCTAGCCTATTGGTCAATAGCACCGAAAGTTGCAGTTTACCTATAATGTTCAGACGCTAACTACTAAAGAGAACGCAGAGTCTTCCCTGATTACTACAAAGAATAAACCAAAATCATGTTTTGAAGGATCACAAGAAACCAACCAGTGATCCCAATAAGCATATTCTTGCACACCATGTTCTTGACACCCAACCCATTTCCATTCTGGTCATAGAGCTGGCTTTGCTAATGACAAGCAATCATCAGGAGTTTACATTCAGTATACCATTGGCCACTATCCATTTCTCCATCAACCCCCTCCCGCCCCTCGACACCCGCCCAGATATGATTTAGAGAAAGAATAACATGCTATAAGAGAACTTTTCACTTTCTTCGTGCTATAAATTGACAACACTTACATTGGAGTTTGTGTCCACTTTGACATCAGTTGTAACATTCTTGTTCTTCAGCTGGGTATTAACTTTAGAAACAGCTCGCCTTTCTTTGTTGCTGCAGATGTTATAGTCTGCAATATCATTGTGAATCTCAGTTGCATTAATAAATAAATAATATGTTGCAGACAATCCCAGAAATTAAACTATGATACCAGACAAGAGTAAGCTTTTTCATCTAGCTCGAAGCGCATAAAAAGTGAATATCCAAGACAAAAGCAAGAATGTTGACATCTAAGAGTTGCTATAGAGCTCGAACTGTGAGCGAATTCATCTAGTTTATTACACCTCTTATTTACAAATACAATATAAAACCAATTGAAATCAGCAAACTCATTAACAGACTTAAAGATCATTCTTCTGAAACTATCCAACGGTTTAGATCCAGAAACTGATTTTTCAGGTTCTGCACAACCACGTCCAAGTTAAAAATGCACGGTGCCGTGTAAGAACACAACGCTGTTTTCAAACATCGAGCGGAACCGTCGGAAGTCCCCAAACAATCTCCAAAGGAAAGCTCGATCAGCCAAGACTACATCAAATCCTAAGAAGAAACAGCCGTCGTTCACCAAGTCCAAAACCACGAACGGTTTCAATCGCAGCTCAAGGAAGTGAACAAGCATGCAAAGGTCTCCCAAAAAAAAAACAGAGGGAAAAGCTCACGGCACCCGTGACCGAGGAGGGAGTGATGGTGAATTTGTGGTCGCTCTGGTAGTCCTTGTAGAGGAGATCTGCACCACAAATAACCGCGACGACCCGCACGCCCACCGAAAAGTTGTGGAGGAGAGGAGACGACACTGGAGCAGGAGCAGGGGATGACGGAGAAATGATCGTCGAGAAAAAAATATTAGGTGGTCCCGGACCGCCTCGTCAGCGTGGTCCCCGACCACTCACGAGGCGGAGGTCGGGACCGGCGGGCGGGCGGAGGCGACGGCGGTGAGAGGTTCGAGACCCAGACGCTCTTGGGCGGGCAGAGGCGACGGCGGAGGTCGGCACCGGCGGGCGGAGGTCAGAGGCGACGGCGGTCAGAGCTCGGGACGCAGCTACGACGGCGGTGATCGAGACCGGCCGGCGGAGGCGGACGCCACGGCGGAGGTCGGTACCGGCGGGCGGGCGAATCGCTCTCGGGCGGGAGCGATTTTTTAAAAAACGGAGAGAGAATTCGTGAGTTTCTCTGAAGAGACGAGAGATGAGGAGATAGAGCAGGAGAGAGAGAGAGAGGAGGCCCCACATTAATGAAGAGAGAGGGAGGGGAGAGACTGATGGAGCGTAGGTTCTTAGCTTGCAGAGGAGGGGACAGGCTAAAAAGGTAAAAGAAATAATATTTTGTGGAAAAAAAGTGGTCCCGGCTCGCCGGCCCCACCAGCGCCACGTGGACCACGTGGCGCCTTGTGAGTGGTCGGGGACCACGCTAACGAGGCGGTCCGGGACCACCTAATATTTTCTCGTGAATAGATGAGGGCTTGCAGGTCCTCTGACCGGTGTAGGCTCTTCAACATAAGCATTGACGCCTGATTGATGTTAATGCGGTCAGAGGACCTAAATATTAATACGGCATCTTTTTTGCGTATGATTTTTATCATTCTTTTTAATCACTAATAAATAATTACTGAAATTATCAAGTCTATTATAAACATTTTCATTATCATGCGTAAAGAACATGTTTGAGATTTAATATTATTTCATACTTGTCATCATCGCCCGCGAATTCAGATGTCTCGATGTCTTCTATTTCGTATAGATTCATCCATTTTCCTTTACCGTTCTTGAGATGGTCAACAAAACCCTGAGCACCCTTTTTGACTACCACACAAATATTCTCCAATTCTTTACACTCGTTGATCCTTTCAACATTTTTCATCATATCGAGATGCTTGAACTCGAGTTCTTTGAGATGTGGCATTGCTCCTCCTTCAATAGTCACTGTCTCAAGCCGAGGCAGCTTCCAAATCCTTAAGATCACGAGGCTCGGAAACCCATCTTTTATGAATGTCAGACTAGTGCCTAGGAAAGAATTGGCCAAGAGCCTGAATGTCCTCAAGTTCCTCAGGAGACCACCCAACTCGGCCATCGTGTCTATTTCCACTTTCGAATCCGACCGAGTCAATACCCTGAGTGAGCCCGGCAAGAGCTCATGCGGCGTCCGCTCATTAATTGTGACTCCTCAACTTCATTTAAACCATTTTATTTCTTTTGCTCTGGTGCTTTTCTGACCTCATTGGATTGAGTAAATGTTGACATGGATGCCTAAGACTGAAGAAAGAATTTCTTGCATTGGATGAACGGCATTGTAAGTTCATCACATAAAATGACAGTTTCATGAAATTATTTGTTCGTACACTTAGAGAGAGAAAGAGAGGGGTTGGCGGGGTGGGAGGATGGGACATATACATATGTTCAACTGCAAAGATCATTGTAGTGGCTTGTATTCAATGAGAAGCGTCCTCGCCCTTGTCACGACTGTAGAAAACAAGAAACCACTAAATAAATAAGCTTCACACACACGTGCACACATATGACCTAATAGTACTTGTAATGGTGAAAAGAAAGCGACCTTGTAGATTTGTTCCTATATGAGATCCTTCTTTTCTTGAACCATAATATAGTACGTAAACGAAAGGTCTTTAACTAATGTAAAAAAACGTCTTTATCTCTTCTTCAGCGTCTTGCAGGTGAGCTAGGCGAAAGGCTCACTCAAAATGCATAAGCTATGAACGATAACGTTGGTTCCAAATGTTACTTTTGAATCCAACATAAGGTTCCATAAAAGTTAAATGATACTACCCATGTGATTTTGTATCGCGATTATGACTGAAAAAAGAAATAATGTAGACTGGTTTCTATGAATAATGTTGTTGTGTCTGGTGCAGATATTTTTGGTTAATTAGTAGGATTCACTGTAGCCTTCATAGATTCTTAATATGTATTGACTTGGTATGGTGGAACAAGCCAAGGTCATTCTTAATTATTTGATAAAAATCATAATCGTTCTTTTTAATCTCTAACGAGAAATTATCAAGTCTATAAAACCATTTTTCGTCACCATGTGTAAAGAACATGCTCGAGATTTAATATTGTCCTATCCTTGTTGTCTTCGTCATCGTCCGTAGGTTCGGGCCTCTCACAGTGGTTTTCAATGTACAAATACGGCATCTCTCCTATTTTGCGTATGATTTTTATCATTCTTTTTAATCACTAATAAATAATTACTGAAATTATCAAGTCTATTATAAACATTTTCATTATCATGCGTAAAGAACATGTTTGAGATTTAATATTATTCCATACCTGTCATCATCGCCTGCGAATTTAGATGTCTCAGTGTCTTCTCTTTCGTATAGATTCGTCCACTTTCCTTTCCCGTTCTTGAGATGGTCAACAAAACCCTTAGCATCCTTTTTGAATACCACGCAAATATTCTCCAATTCCTTACACTCATTGATCCTTTCAACATTTTTCATCATATCGAGACGCCTGAACTCGAGTTCTTTGAGATGTGGCATTGCTCCTCCTTCAATGGTCACCGTCTCAAGCCGAGGCAGCTTCCAAATCCTTAAGATCACGAGGCTCGGAAACCCATCTTTGATGAACGTCAGACTAGTGCCTAGGAAAGAATTGGCCAAGAGCCTTAATGTCCTCAAGTTCCTCAGGAGACCACCCAACTCGGCCATCATGTCTATTTCCACTTTCGAATCCGACAGAGTCAATACCCTGAGTGAGCCCGGCAAGAGCTCTGTCCAGATGGGTTTGTTGAGTTGGCCCAGCAAGTAGAGCTCCAACAGAGAGTGATGTTCTTTAGCCAACGACAGTTTCGGTAATGGGCATAGCGGAGATGTCGCGGGCTTGGCTCCTTCCGTGCGTTCGGCTTCTTTCGTGGGTTCGGCTGCTTCTGTGTCTTCTTTCTTGGCCTTGGCTTCTTTCGCGGGCTTGGCTTTTTGGGTCACCCCAAAGGTCAAGGACTGGAGATTGGTGAGCCGCTGGCTAATCCAACCGGCTACTGTTTCCCCTGCAACGCCTGAGGTGTCCCCACCCGAGCGTCGCAAGAAAAGCTTGAGCGTGGTCAAGCTGTTCATGTGGCCCGTCATCAAGTTCGAGTTGACCTCACCGATAACCAGCCCGTTTAAGGTTTGGAGTTTAGTCAAGGCCATGACATTATTGCTGCAAGCCTTGAGGATGGTATTCAAATTGATGTAGAACCAGTTGAGATGCAGGTGCCTCAAGTTCCTCGCCTTCCACAAGGAACTCGGCAAGGAAGTGATGTTGGTGTGCTTTATGTCAAGAGTCTCAAGATAGTATAGATCCGCAACCTCGCTCGGGAGCGAGTCCAGCACCGTGGATCTCAATCCTAGGTACCTTAGGAGCACCAGCTTGTGGAGCACACCTTGCAAGGATGGCTTATGCACACCCTCCAAATCAAGCACCCTTAGCAAGCTGTAGGCGGTCTCGGAGGTCATGTTCCTAAGGAACGTGCTGATATCCTTGGTGAGAATGCCTCTCTTCATGTAGAACGCCAGAAATGAGCGGACGTGGCCGAGGTATAAATTAGGCAAGCTGCCACCGTGACTGTCTGTGACTATGCTCGTGTGCTCTGCGAGCCACCGGACCTTGGTTCTTTCTAGCAGTTGGGCTGGCAGTAGTTGCTTGCCAGTTGGATTGCGGATAGCTTCATGTATGTGGATGAACCCTGTGCTCATTGCGATCCGGCGGATCATATCATACAGAGAGGTGAGCATTTGGCAAGCTTTGGGGGATCCATCTGCCCTCCAGCTCACCACATCAATCACGTTCCTATCCACGAGTTCTAGAATGAACCTCTCTCCCACATCCTCGGGCGGGCTTGTCCTTTTCCTTTCTATGTCATAATAATTCATATCCAATAAGCCCTCAGCCAACCACAGCCTCACTAGCCTTCTCATCGGAATTGGGAATGCTACAGGGAACAAAGCCATATAGATGACACACGGTTTTAGATGGATCGGCAATTTATGGCAACTCAATTGTAGTAGATCTAACAATGTCATCATAGAGCCCTCTTTCGCCAACGCTGCACGTTCGTGCTCTCCAGCATTCGACAGAAACCCACCGAGTAAGGATATACAGAGAGGCAAGGGAGGACACAATTTCAGGATATCCTCCTCCTCATTTGAGAGTCTCTGACCATCGAATACTCCATGCAACTTCCCAGCGAGCATCCTCCGGCTTTCTTCTTTGTCCAAGTTTTCTAGCTTGATCGGCCCTTCCTGGGATGTATCCATGGACCGGGCTATCATATTGTCCTGAGTCGTGGTAATTATGCGGACAGCAGCCGAAAAGAACTGCATGCTCATCGCCAACTCTTGCAAGAGTGGCCAGTCGGACGGCTGCACGTCATCCAACACTAAGAGGAATCCCTTCGTCTTGGCCAATTTCATAAGCAGAATTTTCCTTATGGCCACGATATCCATGTCCTTCATTTCCCTCTCTAGCTTCTCGACTTGCTTCAGTATCTCCAACAGGAACTCCCGCTTCTCCAAGCTGCCCGAGACGTGGACCCAAGCGCGCCGCTCATAGTCCATGTACTTCGCTTGGCTGTAAACCCATCTCGCGAGGAACGTCTTGCCAGTGCCTTGCCCGCCCAAAATCGAAGTCCCTTCGATGCCCTGCGATACCATCTTGATCCGCTCCATTATTTTCTCTTTCTTGGCAACGAAATTCATCGGCGCTTGCTGATCACAGAAATTAGTCAGCCTCGCCAATTTTTTGCCTTGCCACGGAACACTAGAATGGGAGGAGGAACTGGCAGGTTCGTTTTTCCTCTTGCCCTCGTCCTCCTTCAAGAACTTCTCATCACACAACTCCTCCATCTTATTCACCAGTATGGACAAGTCCCTCCTCAGCTTGTACTTGGAGACAAGTGCGGCAAATGGCCTTGCCGCCATGTGGAGGGCCGTGTACCTCTTGCGGGCCTCTCTGAAGTGGAACTTGTCGATGAATTCCTCAGCGTCGGACATGGCATGGAGGAGCCAGACGAACCACTCCATGGCTCTGGGTGCTCTGTCTTGAGCGGAAAGAATCTCTGGGATCATGGCCAGCTTCTCCTTGGCATCCTTCGCGCGGGTTTGCCATAAGCACTTGACGCACGCTGGGTGAGAGAGCAAGATCTCTAGTTTCTGCAACACGATCTCGGTGGCAACTTCGGCAGCCAACACGTAGCTTCTCGCATGGGAAGCAGCCATGGCTGATCGATGTGACTGTTTCGAGCAAGGTCGTGTGTGTACGTTGGCTTGTTTGCTTGGATTGAATTAATTTGTTGGGACACATTAGTCTCTCTCTATGTATATATTCTTCATTTTGTTCTATACTTTTCTTGGTACGGCCTCTCGTGTCCACAGCAAGCTTTGTTTAATTCTTTGCTTGTGCGGTTTTGGACCGTGAGACGGGAGAAAGTATCTCTCAGAATGATTATGATAGGATGACTACGGGTAAAATTCTTTGCTTCTGAAATCTATGGTATCACTTAATATAATAATTTTACAGATCCATCTCAATGTTCCTTACTTTGCTCTTATACGCGAAGATAATCGATTCGGTCTTTATCATCGGGCTGGGCGTTGCAGAGATAACAAAATATGAGTGATGTGGGATCAGCAAAATATAACAGACGCATGGAACGAAAATACTTCATCAGTTAATTGGATAACCCAAACCATGTCAACAATTAAGTATCGAGTTTTAGTGACTAAAAAGGGAAGCATTTACTTTATTTATTTCTCCATCACTGTTTATCAAGTGTTGTTGTTGGTTTTATCTTTATCTTTTTCTTCGCAGTTAGACACTTTAAAAAGCACAATCAAACATTACCAAGCACCCGTGCCCTCAATACTAACTACTAAGGAAATGTTTTGGGATGCTTATACCTTGTCTCGATCTTTTGATTATACTTTTTATTCCTTAAAAATCAAGTTTGGAATATTGATGTCAATCATCAAACTTTAAGTTACTAACCTAGTAAAGGTCACTTTGCATTTCAGGGGGGTGAACATATGTAATGGACAAATAAGAGCTCTCGCATCGTCCTACAAAACAAGCTACCATTGTTGTTGAGAAAATGTTGAGTTTGATCCCGTGAAAGATTTCCGATCCAAGTAAAAATTTCAAATCTCAATTAAAAATGTCTTGATTGGGCTTTTGGTTGATAGAACATATGAAACAACAACAAATTTGCTAGTTTAAGTCAGCCAAAAGAGGTTTTATATTTTTTATACAAAGAGGTGGATGTCCGTTTTAGGACACTAGAGCACACGAGCAGCGTCAAGATTTTTTCTCTGTGAGTTTTTTGAGTTCTCTACTAGAGCTGTAACTGTTGGCTGCACTAAAATGCTTGGCATCAAGAAAACGAAGTTTTGTGCAGGAGCGTCAGTTTTCGTTTTTGAGTTTTGCTACAGATAATGAGGCTGTAGAACCTGTTTACTGGACTCTAATGTTTTGATGCCAATAACCAAGTAGCATATGCGTATCCCATCCAAAAATCATCTGTGGTAATTGTAGTTGAAAATTGGAATTCATACTAACTTCTCCTAATATGAACGGCTGATCTCTCTCACTTGATGAAGCAGGTCCTCATATCCATGTTAGAAATTAAACTAAATTTATTGATACTTATTTGAGTCTGTTTGTATTTTCATATTTTGATTTTTCGTGTTTTTAGGTACTAAATATAGTTTGAGTTCGAAAGAGGAAAGTTTTCTAAGTCAATTAGATTTCCTAATTGAATAGTTTCCTAATCGGAATAGGCTTCCTAATTAGAATAGGTTTCCTAGAAAGAGGTTTCCTATTTCGAATCAAACTATGACCTATATAGAGTCTATTTCTCTTATAATTGAGATATGCAATAGAAAGGCGCGAATTGCGATTGTTTCACCTTCAAAAAATTTCTTCCACTAAATCAAATTTGTTGCCGCGTCTTTAACGCTCTATAAATTAGTATAAGAGCTTACGGTTCGTGATCATGGCCTCAACGAACAATCAGCTTCCTCTTCAATACCCTCATCTTATCAAAGAAAATTATGGTAACTGGGCTGTTAGAATGAAAGCTCTACTCGGTACCTACGGTGTGTGGGAATTTGTTAACACTGGCTATGATGAGCTAAAGGATGAAGCCATGTTGAACCAAAACTAGAGGAATGCCTTGGAGAAGGTTCGTACGAAAGATCAATATGCCCTGTCGATCATCTATCGAGCGTTAGATGATTCCATGTTCGAAAAAGTTTCGAACGCCACTACCACCAAAGAGGCATGGGAGATTCTTCAAAACACACATCAAGGAGTTCAGAAAGTTCAGAAGATTCGCCTTCAAACCTTGAGAGGCGAATTTCAGGTAATTCATATGAAAGAATCTGAATCGATTGCTGATTATTTCACGAGAATTTTGGCAATTATTGACCAGATGAAAAGAAACGGAGAAGACGTTTCTGATGTTCATGTTGTTGAGAAAATACTTCGGTCCTTAGACAAGAAGTGTGATCATATTGCAGTTGCAATTGAAGAATCCAAAGTCTTGGATGCCATGACGGTCGATGAACTTATGGGTTCATTACAAGCCCATGAAGAAAGGTTTAGAAAGAAAAAAATTGAATTGGTGGAGGAAGTTCTCCAAACGCAATTGACCATTCAAGATGAGAAAGAGCAAAAAAGAGATCCCGTACAAAATCGCGGAACAAATCAAGATCGTGATCAAGGTCGTGGCCGAGGTCACTTTTGAGGAAGAGGTCGTGGACGAAGCAGAGGAGATCCTACTCGAAGTGATGGAGGATACCAGTACCAAAGAGGTATTCATGGAAGAGGAAATAATTCGACAAGCCAATGGTATGATAAATCTAAAATCTGATGTTATCATTACAATAAACTTGACCATTATACTTCTAACTGCTGGAACAAAGAAAGTAGCAGAGCAGAAGAAAAGGCGAACTTGGTGAATGATGCTGATCAAGTTCTCTTATTGGCATTCAAAGAATATGAAGAAGGTCAAAGCGATATGTGGTATTTGGATACCGGCGCAAGCAATCACATGTGCGGGAGAAAGGAGATGTTTGCCAAGTTAGATGAGATAATTAAAGGAACCGTCTCATTCGGTGATAACTCTAAAATTCTTATTGAAGGAAAATGTACAATTTTGATTCGCTCAAAGAATGGTGCACGCCAGTTTATCACCAATGTTTCTTATGTTCCAAATATGTCAAGCAATATCTTGAGTTTGGGACAACTTCTAGAGAAAGATTATACTGTTCATATGAGAGATCTTAATCTTATGTTGAGAGATCGAAATAATAAACTGATTGCTAATGTGAAGATGTCGAAGAATAGGATGTTTATTCTTAATATAAAGAGTGAGATGTCTCGATGTCTAAAGACGTGCGTAGATGATTCTTCATAGTTGTGGCATTTGAGGTTCGGCCATCTCAATTTTGGCAGACTCAATTTGCTTTCTTGCAAGGAGATGGTTTATGGCTTACCACGTATTGATCATCCCGATCAATTATGTGAAGGATGTGTTATCGGCAAGTATTCCAGAACTAGCTTTTCCGAAAGAGGCAACTTATCGAGCAAAGAAGCCACTTGAGTTGATTCATTCTGATTTGTGTGACCTGATCAATCCTCACTCATATGGTAATCATCGATATTTTGTTACTTTTATTGATGATTTTACTCGGAAAACTTGGGTGTATTTTTTGAAAGAAAAGATAGAAGTGTTTGATACTTTCAAACAATTCAAGAACCTAGCTGAAAAGGAAAGCGGTTATTTTATCAAGACTTTAAGGACTGATCGTGGTGGATAATTTACCTCAGTCATATTCAACAAATTTTGTGAAAATCATGATATTCGGCGTTTCTTAATGGCCCCGTATTCTCCTTAACAAAACGGTGTGGCTGAACAGAAAAATAGAACCATTCTTGATATGGTTCGAAGCATGTTGAAGAGCAAAAATTTGTCCAAGGAACTTTAGGTTGAAGCTGTTTCGTGTGCCGTTTATCTTCAAAATAGATGTCCCACATATGGACTTGAAGGCGTAACTCCACAAGAGGTATGGACCGGGAGAACACCAAGTGTTCGCACTTGAGAATTTTCGGGAGCATTGCCTATGCTCATGTCCCAGACCAAAAAAGATTAAAACTTGAAGACAAGAGCAAAAAACTCATCTTTATCGGGTATGACTCATCATCCAAAGTCTATCGATTATTTGACCTAACACTTTGAAAGTGTATATAAGTAGAGATGTCAAGTTCGATGAAGATGGAATGTGGAAAGAAAATATAAAAGAAGAAACGAATGTTCGTGGTGATTCCGATTAAATGGAATAAAGGATCAACCTTCATCATCTTCTCTAACATCTTCTTCAAGTTCATCAACACCATCCCCTTCAAATAGTGTCGACAAACTATTAGTGCCAAGATCAAAAAGATTATCTGAAATTTACGAAGCTACCGAAGAGCTTCATCTTATATGTCTTCTTGCATATTATGAACCACTTACTTATGATGATGCGGTCAAAGAAGAAAAGTGAAAAAAAGTCATGAACGAAGAAATTGAAGCCATCGAGAAAAATTAAACATAAGAGCTTGCTGATCTTTCGAATGACAAGAAATCGATTGGTGTTAAATGGGTGTATAAGGCCAAGAAGAATGAGAAAGGTGAAGTGACAAGATACAAAGCTAGATTAGTCACGAAGGGGTACAAGCAAAAAGCTAGAATCAACTATGATGAAGTTTTTGCCCCTGTCATCTGCATGGAAACTATTAGATTGATTATTTCCATTGCTGCTCAAAATAATTAGCGGATTTATCAAATGAATGTCAAATCAGCATTTTTGAATGGCATCCTTGAAGAAGAAATTTATGTCGAAAAACCCCAAAAGGTTTGTTGTGAAAGATGATGAAGACAGAGTGCTAAAGTTGAAGAAAGCTCTATACAGGCTTAAACAAGCATCGAGAGCATGGAATTTTAGAATTGATGCATATTTCAAGGCGAATGAATTCTCTCAATGTCAATACGAGCATTCACTTTATTTGAAGTAGGAAAAATGTGATATTCTGCTCGCCTATTTATATGTTGATGTTCTTGTTTTTACATGAAATAATTTAATGATGATTGATGCTTTTAAGGTATCAATGGTGAAAGAATTTAAGATGACCGAAAATGGTCTCATAAATTATTTCCTTGGTATCGAAGTGAAGCAAAGTACCGATGGGATTTTTATTTCCCAAAAAGGATATACATAAAATATCCTTGAAAAATCCAACATGAAGAACCGTATGCCGGTCAATACACCAATGGAGTGCGGAACCAAGCTTTCGAAGTTTGATGATAGTGTCGATGTTGACTCGACATATTATAGAAACTTGATTGGGAGTTTGAGATACTTGACATGCACGAGACTAGATATTATGTATAGTGTTGAAATTGTAAGTCGATACATGGAGAAGCCGAAATCATCTCATCTTAAAGCTGCAAAGAGAATACTTCGGTACATCAAAGTTTTTCATGAACGGAGTAAACATATCGATGTTCGATATCACTTCATCTGAAAAAAGGTTAAAGAGAATGAAGTTGAAGTATTGCATGTGAAGACCGGAGATCAAGTAGTAGATATTTTTACTAAACCTCTCAAGATCGATGTTTTTCGAAAGTTCAAGAGCCTGCTTGGAATGATCGATGGAAGAGAATTTGGTTTAAGGGGGAGTGTTAGAAATTAAATCAAATTTGTTGATATTTGTTTTCTTTTTGAATCTGTTCGTATTTCCATATTTTGATTTTTCGTGTTTTTAGGTTCTAATTATAGTTTGAGCCTGAAAGAAGAAAGTTTCCTAAGTCAATTAGATTTCCTAATTGAATGGTTTCCTAATCGGAATAGGTTTCCTAATTAGAATAGATTTCCTATAAAGAGGTTTCCTATTTCGAATCAAATTATGGCTTATACATAGTCTATTTCTCTAGTAATTGAGATATGCAATAGAAATGCGTGAGTTGCGATTGTTTCATTTTCAAAAAATTTCTTTCATCAAATCAAATTTGTTGCCGCGTCTCTGACGCTCTACAATCCATAGCAGAAATCACACAAAAAAAAACTTCAGATTAGGATTCACAACAGTACATCAGATAATGCAAAATCCAGTTAAATGTTCAGCATGAGTAAAGAGTGTGAGGCCAAATTTAAATTCAAACAATCAAAGTTAATGTTCAGGCAAAGACGGGTGGGTCGGAGCCGCCACGCTTCACTTGAGAGGAAGCATGCCGATATCTCTTCGGAAGCAGCTGAGATTTGGGTGTCTCTTTTAACTTCTGATAACACAGCTTTATTAGCCAAAATAGTCCAGGCAATGGTTTCGTAATTTATTCACCTGCTTTGCGGGCTTCATTTGTTATCGAAAGCTTGATTAGCTGCTGCCCAATTTATTTGTTTATCTAGCTTTGCTGCATTTTCAGTGTTGGTTACGTGCAATAGCCAGAAGAAGGGGTCCACATTGGAGATTGGAATCAATAATGATTGAGAATCTGCTAACTATTGAATGTCTGCGCAATGCTAACCCTAGCTGACTGTTATTAAGACAACTTCAATATGTAAACAAAAGAAATAGTTGAAGGTAATGTGAATTTAAGAGCCAGTATTCAAAATCGCCGGGCTGGTGCATGAACGAAGCAAGATTATTTTTTTTTTGATAATCCAGGGAACCCCCGCACGGCCGACAGCCGGAAGGTAAACCCTGGGGGCGATACGTGCTAGCCACCATACACGTACACCGGTTAAGTCACCCTGCGACGCTCGAAATTCGAACGCTCAACCTTTTGCGAGAGGAAGAGCGCCCTCTCCAACAACGCCACCCATGAGGGTAGTCGTAAGATTATTACTTTCGATGCACGCGAAATTAATAATCCCCCAGAGATGCGAGCAGTCCTGGAGAAGTTTGAATGGTACACGAACAAAATATAATGGGCGACAAGCCCCTTTAGGGATGGTCCCTAGGAACTGTCTTTGGAACTCGTCTTTAGAATTTGTCTCTACAAAACCCCTCTTCTCTATACTCAGATTCGATTTGGTCTCCAAATTGCACAGAGACGCTCGCAATCTATCTTTAGTTTTGTTATTCCATCAATTCTCAATTATTCACTTTTCTAATAAATTACGAGCTTTTATTGCAATTATCGATGTTTGTATAAAATTACCAATCGTTTTCTTAGCAAAGCACGAAAAAAAATATATGAAAAAAAATCTTCTATACACGATGGATGAAGGAGGAACTCATCCGCAAACAAGGTCCACTTAACCTGTTAACCATAGTCAATTTTCAGCACAGAAATTAAAAATTTCGTCACGAAATTGATTGCTTTTAAGAAACGATGGACCATCACGAAATTGATTGCTTTTAAGAAAAGACGGACCATCAGGGATTGTTAGAAATGCACTGCACCAAAATTAATTCGGATCTCTTCTTTTAGGTGACACGTGCCAATCTACATAATCATAATTAAATCAATTTTTTTTATCTATATGAAAGCATATCATTTCAAAATAGTTTCCTAAAATAAATAATATAATATTTGGTAACTTACTCGAACAAACAATTTAACGGTCACTTAAATGATATCCACTAACCATCTTTATTTTGAAATTCACAAAAATGATATCCACAAGAGGTAAGCTCTTATTTATGTGGGGTCCATTATGTCAAAGTTGGATAATCTCGCGCCCCACCCTAATGTTCATCCTTACACGTACCTTGAAGAGTTTGAAGATCCATCTAGCAATCTCCGTAATTAATCTATCTATCTAAGTGAGTAGTTAATTATAAACAGTCGGTTGCTATTGTCAACAAAATTCCATCGTTTAATTCTATCAATTGCCCAGGAAAAAATACCACGATCGAACTAAATAGGAACTTTTATTAGGTTTATTATCGTAATTTGACTTTTTAATGCAGATCTTCTCATTTTGACTGTCTTTCACGTTCAAAAACCTTATAACTATCTCGAACGGCATCTTTTCTCACTATTTCGCTACGAGCTCTTTATAGTCGACATTTCAAAATTGAAATTTGATTCATTAACAAATTTCTCATCAAATAATTTTTCTGATTTCTTTGGCATGTATGTAATACGTGAACCAATACTGGTACCATTTTAAAAGAGTCTTGCGGATGAGTGCCTTTAGAGCTGTGTTAAGCATATTAGACGAGGAATGTTTTAAATTTAAAAAAACCGATCACACATAATGTGAGATAAAGCGCACAGCATTTAAGAATTGCAATCTTTCTATGTTTAGTTTAGTTGCTTAATAAGTGCCCAAGAGCACTAGTTAACAAAGTCCATGTTGGAAACCCCAGAAACTTTGCAAGGCCTCTATTTCTCTTTCATGATATATGGCCCATAATTATATGTCACGTCACATTTTTGTTTGCATGCCCCTACAATACATTACAAATGAATAAATGCACCATTATTCACTACAACAGTGCGCGCCAGTTGATATTGTTAAATGGTGCTTGTAGCCTTTAGCTGCTTGAGGATCTGTCTCCTTGTTATTCGACAATAATCACATCAGTCCATATAGCAGCAAAATTGTCCATTTTTGTCTGACCTTCAAATTGAATAATTTGCAAGTTAGGCCAAAATAGTTTGGAATACAAAGAGATAATAAAAATAAAAATAAAAGAAAACAAGAATCGTTATCTTATTGTCAGAAAACTGAGAACCCCCATAACTCGGAATATATCTTTTAGCCAAAAAAAAAAAACATCTCTTTGTTTGTCAGAGTGTGGACTCCACGAGCAAGGTTCGTAGATTCCAATTCCATCACGACCAAGCAAAAATAATAAATAAACAATAAAATGGGCCAAGTAATGAATATTCCAGCCTCAGCTCTCCTAGGGTGTTCGTGGTTCATTTTACTTTGTGAAAATGACTTAACCGTAGCAAAATTACAGTAATCAGCTTTTTTTTTTATCAACTAGTATTTTAGCTTTATCAATTTGAAACAATGATGTTCTCTTTTGAGGTAAAAATGAAGGTCGAAAGGCCGTGTGTATATCAACTCAATGTAATATTTTACAACCAAGACAGTTGTTCTCAATCACCAAGTAGGTTAGAATTCAAATTCCTCGAATGAAAATCCAAATATAAAAAACTCTCCTCGATCATCAAGTAGCATAGTAATCGAATTTTTCGAATAAAAGTCTATGTAGACTTATACGTCAGGACTCAAAGCAAAATTTGCCAACTAATTCGCGCAGGAATTTGTTTCTTCATAGACATGAGAGAGCCTCTTATCAAACACCTAAGTTGATCTTGAACATAAAAAAGATTATAGAATACCTTAAAGTTAAATAAAATAAGATTGTATGCAATATAATCTGAAATCATCCTGAATTTGGTCATAATTCTCAAGTCTCAAATCATACGTCTATCTGACTGTGAAATTCAACAGGGGGCTTTTGTTCGCTTAAAATTGATAAATTTAGAGCATACAGTTATTTTATCCTAAGGTGTTCTTTGTCTTGAATTGTAGTTTTAGACCGAATCCAACTTTTAACTTAATAATGGTATTATAGACATAATAGCTCGGTCACAAAAGAGTTGGATTTTTTTTATGAGATCACAAATTCGAATTATTTTGTGAGTAAATCTCTTGCTCGTTTGTATTTCAGGAAATCTCTAATTAATCGGGCTGAGTATTAACGTTTGAAACCGAATTCATCACGAGCAAGAGACCAGGCAGCTAATTTTCACTCACCCTTTCTTTTTAGGGAAAAAACCACAAAAAATCTCAAATTTTATCACTTGTGACACATTTACCCCGAACTTTTTTTTGTGTCATGAAAAACCCCAAACTATGCAACTTGTGACACATTTACCTCAATATAATGTAGCCTAGGACATTTTAGTCTTTTTTCCATTTTCTTTTTTTTTGTTTTTTTTCTTTTTTCCGGCGAGGGCTGCCCTTGCCGGCGAGGTCTCCGGCGACCTCGTTGGCGAGGACTAGGGGGACCCTTGCCTCACCAGCGTCGGGCGAGGGCCGGTGAGGCGAGGGCTGCCCTCTCCTGGGCAAGGTGAGGGTCCCTTGCCTAGGCAGGGTGAGGGCAGCCCTCGCCTGGCTGGCGTCGGGCGAGAGACCCTCGCCTCGCCCAGGCAAGGCGAGGGCTGCCCTAGCCTGGGCAGGGCGAGGGTCCCTTGCCCGACGTCGGCAAGGCGAGGGTTGCCCTCGCCCCGCCCAGGCGAGGGTCCCACGCCCGACGCCGGCGAGGCGAGGGCAGCCCTCGCCTTGCCGGCTTCGGGTGAAGGGGACCTTCTCCTCGCCGGCCCTCGCCCGACGCCGGCGAGGGCAGCCCCCCCCCCCCGCGGGAAAAATAAAAAAAAAAGGGAAAAAGACTAAAATGCCCTAGACTATATTATATTAGGATAAATGTGTCACAAGTTGCATAGTTTGGGATTTTTCATTACACAAAAAAAAGTTCAGGGTAAATGTGTCACAAGTGACAAAGTTTGGGGTTTTTGGTGGTTTTTTCCCTTCTTTTTATAAATGTAAATATGCATGGTATTTTGTTATTTGCTAGTGAACAACGGAGACTTCTGAACAAAAAAAAATGGAGTCATGAGGTGGGACCGAAAGATTTCCCATCCATCATCAGTGATGACGATGAATTCAAGTTGTGACACTGATGCTTTTCTTTTTCTGATAAGGGAAAGAAAACTTAGTTTGAAGTTATGAATTCTTGGACTACGAGGCTTTTGTAGGTTCTCAATCGCATGTTTTGAGCCTTGATTTGCAATGTTTAGGGCTTAATTAAGTTAAGCTAGAGGTGGGCGGCCAAGTGTATGTGCTTCACGGGGCAACGTGTGGAAGATCAAAATGTTTAGGGGCCGCCGTGCACCATATGCGTCCTTGTGAAACATCGTGTATAAATTAATGGAGAAAAATGTTCAGCCGGGGCTGTACATTGCGTGCCAATTGTTCAAATAAGGATGACAAATTGTGATCACAATGGTCACAAACCACATCAGCTGAGAGCGACGTGATGTGAAATATACGCACTTTGGTGTTATGTTTTATCGCGGTGACGACTTCATTTGCGTATTTGACATGGAGATTAGTGTTCAAGGAAATAATATGCTTGTCTGCTGGAATCGAAGCAATCAACTTGATGTTTCGGAAGTATTTCAATTTGGAGTGAGCCTTTATCACCCTCTTTTGGCCTTTTTGTGACTTTACATGTGATAGCAGGTTAAAATAGGAGATTTCTATATTCCACATGAATCGCGTTAGGCTGCTCATGCTTGCTGGACAATGTGTGAAAATCACAATAGTTAAAGTGAAGATCACTATATTTCATTTTGGAATAGTGATTGAGAAATCAAACTTTAACTCTCAACCCATATTGTAGCCTTCTCAATTAAAGTAGATCATACTCAGGCTAGTACAAATGCCAGAATCTGATTTTTTCACTTTACTTCCCTCTCGGACAAATTTAGAGAATCGCTTGATAATTATGCATCCAAAAACGATGTCGCGAGTAATGTGTTGCATTTACCCAAAATTAGTTTTTGTGTTACAAAAACTCCCAAATAAGTACACTGGTGTTACATTTATTCTAAATTAATTTTTGTGTCACAAAAAATCCTAAACTGGTAAACCCGTGTCACATTTACCGCAAGTTGATATACCTATGCCATATTTACCTTAAATTGTAGTAAATTTGAGATTTTTTTAGGAGTAAATGTGGCACGAGTATATCAATTTGAAATTTTTTGTTACATAAAAATTAGTTTTGGATAAATGTGGCACAATTTGAGATATATGTGGCATGAGTGTTCTAGTTTGGAAGTTTTGAGATGCAAAATTAGTTTAGGATAAATATGGCATGAGTGTATCAACTTTGGGTAAATGTGGCACGGGTATAGCACTTTAGGATTTTTTTGTGACATAAAAATTAGTTTGGGGTAAATGTAGCATAAGTGTACTACTTTGGGAGTTTTTGTAACACAAAAACTGATTTGGGGCATATGCGACACATTACTCGCGACACCATTTTTGGATGCATAATCATCAAGCGATTCTCTAAATTTGCTTGAGGGGGGAAGTAAAGCGACAAAATCAAGTTCTGGCATTTTTACTAGCCTGAGTTTGATCTACTTTCGTTATATTAACCCTATAATAAATACAAGTTTCCAGGTATTTATATATCCAGTTTCAAAAGAGAAGATAAATTGAAAATTTCGTCTATTTATAGGAATGTTCACATGAAGACAATATATTATCTGAGTGCAACAACCACATCATCCATCGGTAATTTAATTAAAAACTGCTTAACTAAAATTAAATAGAGGGGAAATTACCTTCACTTTCTATGGCTTAACAAGATATTTGAGATTCCAGGTTGTTGTTGCAGGAAATTAATTTTGGCTTTTTGATTAATTAACTTTGCAATCTTTCAAAAAACACATGAAATTAGAGAACCAAAAATAAGAAAAGGCAGGAGAAAGCTCAACTATAGAAATTGCAGATTTAATTCTTACAAAAAAATTAATCAATATATTTTTCTGATAATATCAATTAAGGAAATTAATTAATCAAGAGCTCCGAACATAGGTAAGTTGGCTTTTCTTTCTAGTGTCTAAGTGGGCTTCTTCTATTGTGTGTTATCCTATTGTATAATAGCAAAAATACACATGCAATGCCTGTATACAAAAATTGATATCCAAATGGCTTTGTGAAATCGCCGTACCGTACACCATGTGAATTATTAATTAACCAAAAGAAGTTATTGACACGATATGCAGGAATTGTATATACCGTGGAAAATGAAAAAACTTTCGAGATTGATTTTTTTCATAGTAGGGCAGTTTAAAAGATAGAAAATGTTTAAATGTTAAAAATAAAAAAAAAACATGAGAGAAAATATAGAATTGTTAATCGATGCATTTGCCCATCCATAGAATATTTGTAAAATAAATAATTGAGGATATTTTTGAGAAAAAAAAGGATTGTGATCTCTTTAAGAGATCCTTTTTGCTTTACATAATAGTATAGAATAGTATAAATTAGCAAAATCCCAGCGGTTTAAAAAAAAGTTACATATGATTAACTAGCTTAAAGATCTGCATTTGTACATAATTTTTCTTTGATTTTTACAGCTTTGACCAGGAGTAATTTAATTCCTCCGGTCTCTATTGATTTTTAAAAGTTTTGTCCCGTATGTCTCGTTCTCCACTAATATAAAATAAAAGAATTGGTATTTCGTCTCACTTTCATCTTGTCCATATTCCTTGAGATGCTATATGGTGACAAGTGACAACACAATTTGATGATCTGCAAGTCCTGCCATCGTGTTCTTAATGAAAAATTTACAGACTTCCCCTTTTTCTAAGGAAAACAAATAGATCTTTGTAATTTTTAATGACAGTATTTTGAGAGAATGTTTGATCCATGATTTTGCTTTTTTAGTCTAACAGGACAAAGGAAAAGAGTGGCAAAGTTAGAATACTTGCTTTGTGCTTTTTTGCTTTTAACTCACGCCATCGTTTTGTCAAGTTTCAAGTTCTAACAAAATTTCATAACAACAATCTAATAAATGATCCATATACTGTCAAAACTTTATGAATGATCACTTCAACACCAAAACTTTTTTCAAAGCGTCCATTTAAGTAAATTTGTTGAGTAAGGTCAGGTCAAATTTTTCAATAAATTAAGTTATTAGAATCACTTAAGCGATCATTTTCGTACTTTAATGATTTTTGAAAGATTTTAGCACCAAAATAAGCGTCATTCAAAAGTTATGGCCCTAATATTTTTCATTTCCTTGACAAGGAAAAGAAAACTTAGTTTGAGGTTATGAATTCTTGGACGTCGACACTTTTTTAGGTTTTTAATCACATGTTTCAAGCCTTGATTTGCAACTTTTAGGGCTTAATTAAGTCAAGCTAGAGGTGTACCGCCAGCTGCATGTCCTTCGCAGGGCAACGTGTGGAAGATCAAAATGTTCAGCCACCCTCATGCATCACATGCATCCTTGTAAACATCGTGTATAGATGGAGAAAAATGTTCGGTCCGTCTCGCACACTGCTTGCCAATTCACAGCTGCGGAGACATGGTGTGAGATATACTCGCTCTCATGTAATGTTTTATTGTGGTGACGACTTCATTCGCGAATTTGACACGGAGATTACTGTTCAAGGAAATAATATGCCTGTTTGCTGGAAGCGAAGCAATCGACTTGATGCTTCGGAATTGCTTCAATTTGGAGTGAGCATTTATCACCCTCTTTTGGCCTTTTTGTGACTCTACTTGTGATAGCAAGTTAAATAGGTGATTGCTATATTCCACATGAATTACGTTAGGCTAGTGATGTTTGCGGGACAATTTGTAAAAATCACAATGGTTAGAGTGAAGATCACTGGATTTCAATTTGGAGTACTGATTGAGAAACCAAACTTTAACTTTTGGTCTATATTCCGATCTTTTCAATTAAAGTAGATCATACGCATGCTATTACAAATGTTGAAACCTGATTTTGTCGCTTTTAATTCTGCCTTGGCCAAATACAGAATCGCTTGATAATCATGCATTCAAAAGTGGTGTTCTGAGTAATGTGTCGTCGGTGTTTCGACATAAATCACGTTAGGCTAGTGATGCTTGCGAGACAATTTGTGAAAATCATAGTGGTTAGAGTGAAAATCATTGGATTTCAATTTGGAGTACTGATTGAGAAACCAAACTTTAACTCTCGTCCTATATTTCGATCTTCTCAAATAAAGTAGATCATATGCATGCTAGTACAAATGCCAGAACCTGATTTTGTCGCTTTACTGCTGCCTTGGGAAAATTCAGAGAATCACTTGCCAATCATGCACCCAAAAGTGGTGTTGCAAGTAATGTGTCATCGGTGTTTCGACATGAATCACGTTAGGCTAGTGATGTCTGCGGGAGAATTTGTGAAAATCACAGTGGTTAGAGTAAAGATAACTGCATTTCAATTTGGAGTATTGTTTGAGAAACCAAACTTTAACTCTCGGCCTATATTCCGATCTTCTCAATTAAATTAGATCATACACATGCTAGTACAAAAGCTGAAATGTGATTGTGTCGCTTTACTTCCGCCTTGGCCAAATTTAGAGAATCGCTTGAGTGTTGCAAGTAATGTGTCTTCAATGTTTCAACATGAATCACGGTAGGCTAGTGATACTTGCGGGACAATTTGTAAAAATCATAGTGGTTAGAATGAAGATCATTGGATTTCAATTTGGAGTATTGATTGAAAAACCAAACCTTAAGTCTCGGCCTATATTCCGATCTTCTCAATTAAAGTAAATCATATGCATGCTTGTACAAATGTTGGAAGTTGATTTTGTTGCTTTACTTCCACCTTGGGAAAATTTTGAGAATCGCTTGACAATCATGCATCCAAAAGTGGTGTCGTGAGTAATGTGTCGTCAATGTTTCGACATAAATCATGTTAGGCTAGTGATGCTCGCGAGACAATTTGTGAAAATCATAGTGGTTAGAGTGAAAATCATTGGATTTCAATTTGGAGTACTGATTGAGAAACCAAATTTTATCTCTCGTCCTATATTTCGATCTTCTCAATTAAAGTAGATCATATGCATGCTAGTACAAATACCAGAACCTGATTTTGTCGCTTTACTTCTGCCTCGAGAAAATTCAGAGAATCGCTTGCCAATCATGCACCCAAAAGTGGTAGTGCAAGTAATGTGTCATTGGTGTTTCGACATGAATCACGTTAGGCTAGTGGTGCTTGCGGGAGAATTTGTGAAAATCACAGTGGTTAGAGTGAAGATAACTGCATTTCAATTTGGAGTATTGATTGAGAAACCAAACTTTAACTCTCTACCTATATTCCGATCTTCTCAATTAAAGTAGATCATACACATGCTAGTACAAAAGCTGAAACGTGATTGTGTCGCTTTACTTCCGCCTTGGCCAAATTTAGAGAATCGCTTGAGTGTTGCAAGTAATGTGTCTTCAGTGTTTCAACATGAATCACGTTAGGCTAGTGATACTTGCGGGACAATTTGTGAAAATTACAGTGGTTAGAATGAAGATCATTGGATTTCAATTTGGAGTATTGATTGAAAAACCAAACTTTAACTCTCGACCTATATTCCGATCTTCTCAATTAAAGTAGATCATATGCATGCTTGTGCAAATGTTGGAAGTTGATTTTGTTGCTTTACTTCCACCTTGGGAAAATTTTGAGAGTCGCTTGACAATCATGCATCCAAAAGTGGTGTTGCGAGTAACGTGTCTCAAGTGTTTCAACATGAATCACGTTAGGCTAGTGATGCTTGTGGGACAATTTGCGAAAATCACAGTGGTTAGAGTGAAGATCACTGGATTTCAATTTGGAGTACTAATTGAGAAACTAAACTTTAACTCTCGTCCTATATTAATGCCAGAACACGATTTTGTCGCTTTACTTCTGCCTTGGGAAAATTCAGAGAATCGCTTGCCAATCATGCACCCAAAAGTGGTGTTGCAAGTAATGTGTCATCGGTGTTTCGACATGAATCACGTTAGGCTAGTGATGGTTGCGGGAGAATTTGTGAAAATCACAGTGATTAGAGTGAAGATAACTGGATTTCAATTTGGAGTATTAATTGAGAAACCAAACTTTAACTCTCGGCCTATATTCCGATCTTCTCAATTAAAGTAGATCATACTTACGCTAGTACAAAAGCTGAAACGTGATTGTGTCGCTTTACTTCCGCCTTGGCCAAATTTAGAGAATCGCTTGAGTGTTGCAAGTAATGTGTCTTCAGTGTTTCAACATGAATCACGTTAGGCTAGTGATACTTGCGGGACAATTTGTGAAAATTACAGTGGTTAGAATGAAGATCATTGGATTTCAATTTGGAGTATTGATTGAAAAACCAAACTTTAACTCTCGACCTATATTCCGATCTTCTCAATTAAAGTAGATCATACGCATGCTTGTGCAAATGCTGGAACTTGATTTTGTTGCTTTACTTCCACCTTGGGAAAATTTTGAGAATCGCTTGACAATCATGCATCCAAAAGTGGTGTTGCGAGTAACGTGTCTTAAGTGTTTCAACATGAATCATGTTACGCTAGTGATGCTTGCGGGACAATTTGTGAAAAATCACAGTGGTTAGAGTGAAGATCATCGGATTTCAATTTGGAATACTAATTGAGAAACCAAACTTTAACTCTCGTCTTATATTTCGATCTTCTCAATTAAAGTAGATCATATGCATTATAGTACAAATACCAGAACCTGATTTTGTCGCTTTACTTCTGCCTTGGGAAAATTCAGAGAATCGCTTGCCGGTCATGCACCCAAAAGTGGTGTTGCAAGTAATGTGTCATCGGTGTTTCGACATGAATCACGTTAGGCTAGTGGTGCTTGCAGGAGAATTTGTGAAAATCACAGTGGTTAAAGTGAAGATAACTGCATTTCAATTTGGAGTATTGATCGAGAAATCAAACTTTAACTCTCGGCCTATATTCCGATCTTCTCAATTAAAGTAGATCATACACATGCTAGTACAAAAGCTGAAACGTGATTGTGTCGCTTTACTTCTGCCTTGGCCAAATTTAGAGAATCGCTTGAGTGTTGCAAGTAATGTGTCTTCAGTGTTTCAACATGAATCACGTTAGGCTAGTGATACTTGCGAGACAATTTGTGAAAATTACAGTGGTTAGAATGAAGATCATTGGATTTCAATTTGGAGTATTGATTGAAAAACCAAACTTTAACTCTCGACCTATATTCCGATCTTCTCAATTAAAGTAGATCATATGCATGCTTGTGCAAATGCTGGAACTTGATTTTGTTGCTTTACTTCCACCTTGGGAAAATTTTGAGAATCGCTTGACAATCATGCATCCAAAAGTGGTGTTGCGAGTAACGTGTCTTAAGTGTTTCAACATGAATCACGTTAGGCTAGTGATGCTTGCGGGACAATTTGTGAAAATCACAGTGGTTAGAGTGAAGATCATTGGATTTCAATTTGGAATACTAATTGAGAAACCAAACTTTAACTTTCGGCCTATATTCCGATCTTCTCAATTAAAGTAGATCATATGCGTGCTCGTACAAATGCCAGAACCTGATTTTGTTGCTTTACTTCCGTCTTGGGTAAATTCAAAGAATTGCTTGACAATCATGCATCCAAAAGTGGTGTTGCAAGTAATGTATCGTCGGTGTTTCGACATGAATCACGTTAGGCTAGTGATGCTTGCGGGACAATTTGTGAAAATCAAAGTGGGTAGAGTGAAGACAACTGGATTTCAATTTGGAGTACTGATTGAGAAACCAAACTTTAATTCTTGTCCTATATTCCGATCTTCTCAATTAAAGTAGATCATACGCATGCTAGTACAAATGCTAGAACCTGATTTTGTCGCTTTACTTTCGCCTTTGGCAAATTCAAAGAATCGCTTGACAATCATGCATCCAAAAGTGGTGTTGCGAGTAATGTGTTGTCGGTGTTTCGAAAAGGGTACTGCTTCTTTGTTCCGTGTAATGTTATGTAGGGTAAATGGGTGCATCCGAATTTTGTTCCTATCCCAAGTTAATGCTTATATAACGGTGGCAGTTCTGAGGATGATTTTGAGGTAAATTAAAGGCTATTGCTGCTTTGCCTTGCTTTATCCTCTCCATACATATATCATGCTAATTACAATTACAATTCTACTTGAATGTAAATATTAGTAAAATCTGATTTATATATCCACAAACAGTGGGCCGGCAATCACAAGTCCATTTCTAATTGAGTTTCAAAAAACAGTATAGTTCATAATACGAGCCGTCACTTGAATCTTTCTCCTTTCTAGAAGGCTAGGCTAGGAAATGCTCTTGCTATCCCTTTAGTAGTATAGTCTGATTCTATTCTAGCGGTATCAAATGGCCGAATCTATTTTCTCCTTTCTTTGCATGCAAGTAAGGAACTATTCTTTAATTGTCTCGAGCTACATACCCTTTTCATAAGATGTTGTCTATCTCTCTAGTCCGGTACTAGTATCTCTCCATAGTTTATTAAAGAAACAATGTGTCACAATTCAAATTATAGTCCCCGAAGCACCGGACTCGGACTTTGAATATAGATATTTCTTAAGAGAATGATTTCAGTAGCAGATTCCCTGTTTTGGGGACAAAGGACACAGAGTTCAGCAGAGAAGAGACAACCTTAACAGATGAATCTTTTTAGCAGATGGACAACCGCAGATCGCCACAAGCAATGCATGTGTTTACTTGATCCCGTTCAAGCAAAAATCCCGAACGGGATATCGAACTGGAATCTGTACGCTATGTTCAATAAGCAATGCCCCGTTTCTATGGGTCTAGGCTTGTCCATTGAGGCTGATAACCCATCCTGAGTATGTAATTCGGGAGCTGTCGAACAAAGTTGAATAATTGGAAAATGACAACTAAGCGAATATGCAATTTGAAACGACTGGATTCACATAGAAATTGGTCTGGCGTTTTTATTTTTGGCCACACGCAATTCGGTTTGAGTTGATAGGTCCGAGGTTCATCCAAGCACCATGAGCGATAAAAAAAATTGAAACCAATGAATTCGGACCAAACCAAACTTTGTGCACACCTAGCGTGCATTACTTAAATGTGTTTATTCATCCCTTAATTACATTTGCAAATTTTATTAACCGTGTAATAATACTACAATAATAATTGGGAGTAATAATTTATTCATCGGAAAATCGAGAGCCGAATAAACCAAACAAATCCATCAGTTCAAATAAAAAATTCATGGTATTGAAGCACGTAAAAGACTGAAGAATGTTTGAGCGGTTGGCTTTCGCCCGGCCCGGCCCGGCCCATTTACATCCTAGCCGACCCGATATAAGATCGGGCCGGTCATATTGGATCCGGATCGCATCCCCAACTTGATTTCATTTTGACCTACTCGGCACAATCCTGCAAGCTGATTTCTATATTCAAGCGAAAGCGAAGCTGAAACAGATCTGAAAAGCTCGATCGCTACCCTTGATCACGTAAGGTGCTTCCCTACCGCTTGTTCTTTGGATCATCGATCTCGACCACAATTCGAGGTGTACTGTTGCAGAGTTCTTATAAAGTCAGATGCATCCAAGTTCGAAGGAGGCGGCAAAGAACTAGTATTGGAGAGCTCTTTTAACCGGATTAGATCAACAAAAGACCAATGACAAATACATCAGCCGCATCTGTATCCTCAACACTTTTTTGCTTCTTCCGATTCCGGTTGAATAAGTGAGTGAGTGGTACACACAAAGCACCTGTTGCTTGCAGTGGTAGTCCTGTCTCTCCGCATCATCAGCATGGACAATCTAAGTTTTCCGACATCCTCGTTTGACTAAAGTTCGGTTCTCAAGCCACTGCGACTCCATCTTACTAATTGTATTGACATTTCAGGGACATTCTCCTCATCTCTCATTATTGCTCCAGGACTCAAAACAAAGCCATTTGAAGAATTCAAAAAGAAAAAGGACAACTTTGGCTTTCAGGTAGTTTTCTGGAGGCTTCTGGCCATTCATATCCGAATTCGAAAATATCGATTCTTAATCAGAAAAACAACATGCAATGAACCTGTTCATGTCCCCAAGTACGGTCCTCAAGAACACAAACCCGGGTTCTTAAGCAATCGAAATCAAGAGACAATTGGCAAATTTTCGTAATCGTCTTCACAGCTTCACGATACGTTAACATATGAATAACATAACGCGCCAATCCTTCAACCGTCCTTTAAAATCGGCCATTTATATCCCAGTCCACTTGTTTCGTTTCTCTCTCTCTCTCTCTATTTTATCGAACACCTCAAGAGAGCTCACCATTTCCACACTGAGATCACACGTGCACATGCTCAATAGCAAGCATGCTCATCCAAGCTCTCAGCTAGAGCTCCTCTCCGATTTGTCTCTTGTTCCTTTGCAACCGCGGCCAGAACCGCGCATTATCGCGATTTGGATTGTTCATACTCATTTCCAACTCATGTTCATATTTAGCTTCTAGTTACTTTTTTAGATTATCCAGTTACAATGTGAAAATTAAGTGGATGGAGCGAACAGAAGTTGATTGCAAAACAATGGCATGCACAGAGAATGGGGTTGGGGGATATGGAAATAGTACATTTGCATTTCATGAACTATAGTGCATAACTACTGAAATTTGCACAGGGGTCTAAGTGCTGGCCTGCCACTTCTTCTAAACATTATCATGCTGCTCCGTTCGGGAGCTTTCATTCTTCCCTCAGAGATGTTGCGGAGCACATATGTTTGCTAAAAGCTAAGGATTAACCTAACTGATGAGGAAGAGAAGTATGTGCCGGAGAGATATATGTGCTGGATTATCTCCATGCATCCCTGTACATTCATCGTCCGCAAAATATTTAAACACAAATTACTATCGATAATGAAAGCATTTTTCGTTGGCTAATTATTTCGAGTGAACATTTTTAAAGAAAATGCTTTTCAGATTATTCATTTTCTGCAAAACAAGCGCACCCTAAGTTATGTGAACCATCTAATGCGAGGTTACCTATCAACATCCCACATACTTTCTATGTTGACACATGCGTCCCGGTAACACCAATTACATCAGTCCTTACAGGAGCAAAATTGTCCATTTTTGTCCTACCTTCAAATTGAAAAAAAAAAAAAACTTTGCAGGTCAGGCCATAATAGTTTGGAAATCACGAAGAGATAATAAAAATAAGAAAAACAAAACAAAATCATTATCATCGTTTTCCGCTAGGACAAATGCGCACCAATTGATATTATTAAAATGGTGCTTTTAGCCTTTAGTTGCTTGAGGAAACTCCTTGTCATTTGACATTAATTACGTCAGTCCATACAGCAGCAAAATTGTCCATTTTTTGTCCGACCTTCAAATTGGAAAAAGAAACTTTGCGGGCCAGGCCAAAATAATTTGAAAATTACGAAGAGATAAATAAAAAAATTAGACTAAAAAATAAAAAATAAAAAACTGCTATCTTATTAACAGAAAACCGACGGCGCCCATACCATACCATTGCTTGGAACACATCTCTTTGTCGTTGTGTGGAGTCCCACGAGCAAAAGGTTCATGGATTCCATCACGACCGTACAGAAAACACAAATAAATAAAACAAAGAAAAGGGGGCCAAGGAATGAATATTCCAAAGCTAGTTGTCTTGTCCCGATGTGTTTGTGGTTCTATTAATACTTCGCGACAATAAATCGACCGTGGCAAAATTATAATAAAAAGTACTTTGTTATTTTAGCTCCTTTTTTTATTAATTGTTTAACTAGTATTTTAAGTTTATGATTATGAAACGATAGTGTTCTCTTTTGAGGTAAAAAAAAAAGGAGGTCGAACGGGCGAATTTATGTGAATAAAAAATAATATTGCACAACGAAGAATGTTGTGCTCGATTATTGAGTAGCTTGGAAATCGAGTCCCTTGAATCAAGATTATATTTGACCATCAAAAAGCTTAGAAAACCAAATTTCTCTTAAGGAAAAATTAAATGGACTTTGTACACCAGAACTCGAAGCGAAATTTGTTTTTACCAAAAATAAAAAAAAAAAACTCGAAGCGAAATTCACTAACTAATTTTCACGGGAATTTGTTTCTCCTTGGATATGAGAAAGCCTCTAATCAAACACTTGAGTAGATCTTAAACACAAAATATCATGGAATACATTAATTTTTCAAAAATAAAAGAATCAAAATGTATGCAATAAAATTTGAAGCCATTCTTGAATTTCTCCATGTTTCTTAAGCCTCAAATTATATTGTTCTTTGGGTGTGAAGTTCAAAAAGGGGGCTTTGTTGGCTCAAAATTGATAAATCAAAGCATACACTTGTATTATTGCAAGTTATTCTTTGCTTTGAATCGTAGTTTAAGACTAATAGCTCGATCATCAAAGAGTTGTATTCTCCTTCAGGGATGACAAGTTTGAATTATTTTGTGAGTAAATCTCTCGTTAGCATGTACTTTGGACGTTTGCTAATGAATCATGTAGAGTACGGGCTTTTTTGTGATCGAGACTGATTATTATGTAACGAGTACGGGATCAAGCAGCTAATTGGCCGCCCACACTTCTTTTTTGAATAGATACACGGTTAAATACGTACGATATTTTGTTATTTCTCAATTTTTGTTTCTTTTATCATTGAAAATAGATAGATACCCACACGAAAATAGATTTGGTGGGATAATTTAGTTTCATAATTCCATAAAACAAGTTAGATGCATATTAATTCGGTCACACTCGAATTGACTTGCAACGTGATTGATTGATACGAGTACCAAAAATTAAAACTTGCACTATTTAATCAATAAAGCAAAGATTACGTTAAGATCAGGATGCGTCTGTTTCGTGAAAAACGAATGATTTGAAAAACACTTTTTTTCTCAAAATGATCATTTGCATCTCTTACAAAACGAATGGATCATAAATATTTTAATCGTTCACGAAAATTTTTAAGTATAAATTATCATTGAGAATGATGATATTTTTAGAAATTTTCATATTCCGCCAACAGAATGGAGAGACAAATTGGCATCAGAGTCGGCATTCCACTCTGGAAAAAGACCGAGCACCTGAATATATATAAATAAATAGATAATAAAAGGAAGAAAACAGAAAGAATACAGACGTCAATCGCTCGCTCGCTCTCTCCGTCCCTGCCATCTCCGCCGCACACGCACGCACGCGCGCACGCTCTGTCTTGTCTCTGTCTCTGTCTCTCTCTTTCTCTCTGTTTGGAGAGCCGAAGGATTTTCAATCTCGGGTCGCCGGAAAGAAAGAAGGGAGAGAGAGAGGTGGGGCAGAAATGCCAGGGCTGAGAGCGCCGTCGGAGTACTCGCAGGAGCCTCCTCGTCATCCCTCTCTCCTCATCAACGCCAAGGTCTCTCTCTTCCCCATTCTCTGCCCCCCCACCCCACCCTGCTTCTTCTTTTTTTCTTCCTTTTTTTTTCCGGATTTCCATTCGTTTTCTTTGTTTTCCGACGATCTGTTCGTGCTGCGCTTAGAACCTGGTGGCGTCTAACGCGCGAGGCTTTTGGGAATTGATACCGCGGCTTTTTGCTGTGTCGTTCTGTGATCGTGCTTTGTTGTGCATGCTGGGAGGGACTTTGGTTCTGTCCGTTTTGAGGTGGCGCTGGAGATTCACTTTGGAAAGATCTGCTAAATAATTGTATGATTCCGGTGTTAGGTGGGAAATTCTCAGATTGGGCTGAGGTTGTCGATCGGTATGAGCTTTCTTCTTTATATGCTTCGAAGACCGTATTCTCTGAGTTCGTTCCTAGATTCTAGTGAGACTACCCTCTATGGCTTGGTCTCCACGCAGCCATGAAGTCCTCATCGGTTGTTTAATTTGGTGAATTCTCGAGACTCGGCGAGCGCTCTTTTTCTACTTGAGCGACGATCAGCTACTTTGATGGCTTGTGGGCATTGCTAGTTGAACCGTATTCAAGTTGTGCAATTGTTGGGACTAGAGAATCGAAGTTGATGTTTTCGAATGCCCGAAAGTGCGGAACTTGAGTGCTATTTTGTTTCGTATCCCCCGTCCGGGTCCACTGTATGTGGCGGTCGAGTTGTTCGAGTGAGATCTATTTAGCCAGTGGGAGTTTTCTGTAGATTGCTAGAAAATAATACTCTGATTAGATGAATGTGTGCTAATGCTCTTCATGGCGGACTGTGCAGGAGCCTTTCAATGCCGAGCCACCCCGCTCGGCGTTAGTTTCTTCTTATGTGACTCCGGTGGATCTGTTCTATAAGAGAAATCACGGACCCATTCCTCTAGTGGATGACCTAGATAGGTTGAGTTTCCTTTATTCAATTCAATAGAAGCTATTGGTCGATACTTCTTTTTTTCGGTGAATCACACGGTAAACTCTTAGCCTTCTTGCCACTACTGATCTCACAACTGTCTGACTGAGCAGCTATTATGTCACAATCCATGGGCTGATCGAAAGTCCTAAGAAGATATCAATGAGAGATTTATGGTGAGTGCCCAATGCAGGCTCACTTGAAGTTTGGCTGGTAAATAATGTCGAAAGACCATAGGAGTGCTTTTCATATACTTTATCCCAGTGTTTGAGTTCTATCCAGATTCTTTAAGGGGTCTGCGTTCACTTCACTTTTCTCTCTTTCCTTAAAGTGCTGGGTAATAACTGACTTTTCTACTGATATCAGGGCTCTTCCGAAATACAACGTTACCGCTACTTTACAGGTATAGTTTATTTTTTGCTTGCTCGCTGCATATTTCCTGGGCACATGTCTCTTAGGCTATTGTTGTGCCTCTAATTCAGAGGATCAGTAGTTTTCTGATTGATTATATGTTTGAGGACTGTCTGTTTTGGCTTGTGGGAGCTGTGAAGTGTGCAGGCAATAGGAGGACAGCAATGAGCAAGATCAGAAAAGTGAGGGGTGTTGGCTGGGATATCTCTGCCATAGGAAATGGTTTGTTACTTAATTTTTGGTTGAATATGCTAGCTACCTGCATTATGATTCATTTAACCAGCATCCTATGGTAGCTTATAGTGGAATCTGGATTGCGTAAATTGCAGAAGCGTGTGAAACAATGGACATCAATGTGTTGGACGAGACTTGACGCATGCTCCTTCTCATGCTTTAAAATTGAATTATGATAAATGCCATGCATGTTTGCAAGGGACATTATGCGAACAATTTTCAGGATGGGTGCTGGCTATTATTGATGCTCCATTCGATGCTTTAAGTACATATGATTGGTTTTATTTGGTGAAGAATGAGGGTTGGGGTAGTCCGAATATATAATTTGGTGCATTCTGATTGCTTTCTAACATTTTGTTCAGTTATCTTATACGTGGTGTTCATATCAGGGAAAATGGAAATTAAATTCAGTGTACTTGACATGATAACGTATTGCTCAGTCATCTCATATATGCTGCCTAAAGGCTTTATAATTGAGTCACAAAAATGATAATTTGATTGGAGAGGCCTGTCGCTCTGGGCACCTTGTTCTTCTTCTAGTTCCACATTGTCACTCGAATCTTTAATTTTGCTAGCATGTTCACGGCAACAGTGAGTTCAAATTTACAATTTTCCTTTTGTTGGTAAGTCCATGCAAAGAGTGGCTTCCTTATAAGAACATTTTTTTTGTTGAATAATACTGCTTTATCCTGCTTCTTGATTCTAGCTAAAAACAAAAAATCCTGTGTCTTGATAACATGATGTTCTTTTTGCATAGAACTGTGCTTGAGGATCCAAGTTCAAGTTTTTTTTTTGGTCAGAATACAAGCTCATTGCATCTAGATGTTCTGTCAACTCCTATCACAAATGGTGAAAGAAAAGTTTCTCTTTGGCTTATGTATGTGAAAAGGCAGATGGATCGTCGACTTACTTATTCTCTTAAGAGTTTAGAAATAGTTTTAGCGGTTCTCCATCGTTATTTTGACCCAAATTCTGGTCAGGTTTTTGTCTTTTCTTTCCTTTTTTCTTTAGTTTGAAACTAATCATTATCCTGATATGTCCAGCTGTGTGGGGCGGTGCCAAGTTGGCTGACGTTCTTGAGCTTGTTGGAGTACCTAAGTTGACAAGTGTAACTAGATCAGGTGGAAAACATGTTGAATTTGTGAGCGTTGACAAATGTAAGGTAAAGGCTCAAGTTATTCTTGGCCATTGTTTTCTGTCAAGAAAAAAAAAGGCGGAAATTAGGAGGGTGTGCTCTATTCTGAATCACTTTAATGTTATTGGAAGCACTAAAACGGTGTTTTTAGTTTCTTTCACCTGATCTTTTTTTTCAGTTTGTAAGATTGAAAATGAATTTCATAATTATGGCTGTGTTCTATATGCAGAAAAATGTTTCTACAGTTTGCTTATGATTTTTTTGGGTTTCTGCCGGAGGATTTTTCGGTGCATGTGGTGTACTTTAATTAGAAGGAAGTAATAATTTCTTGGAGCAGCTTCTTACTTTGCTGTTTCATGTGGAAGTATTTACAAATTGCAATCTCCGTTTGGAACTTTTAAACACAAAATTGCTCTTTGATAACCTTTAGGAGGAGAATGGAGGGCCCTACAAAGCATCAATCCCATTAAGCCAGGCTACTAACCCTGACGCTGATGTTTTACTTGCTTATGAGATGAATGGTGAGGTTAGTGAACTTGTCTTTATGGAAGCATATATGGTAATTTCCATCACAGTGTTCTATCACAAAATAATTGATTATGCTTTTGTATCATATGTGTATACTCTTCTTTGCAATTATCACTTTCTCTGTTGCTTCTCTTTTCATTGTCAAGATATAAACCCTGTAGGAATTTGTCTAGTATTGATAGTTTTTCCTGTCCCGCCAAAGACTCTTAACAGGGATCATGGTTACCCATTGCGGGTGGTTGTCCCGGGTGTTATAGGTGCCCGCTCTGTTAAATGGCTAGACTCTATCGACATAATTGCTGAAGAGTGCCAGGTTGGACAAAGTTATCTTTTGTTGAAGTTTATACAGCTCAATCTTGTCTTCTCATATTATTTAGGTAACAATTGTTGTCTTTCAGGGCTTCTTCATGCAAAAGGATTATAAGATGTTTCCACCTTCAGTAAATTGGGATAATATTGATTGGGCAACAAGGAAGCCTCAGATGGATTTTCCTGTTCAGGTAATGTCATTATGAATTAACTCCCGCCTTGGAAAATATCAAATCTCCATAATTGCACAGCTACATTTTCTTGTCTTGAAGTTGGACACCTCGTTCAGTTTCTAGCTTGCATTGTGCCAGAAAATTTATTTTACTGTCGAATGCTCAAAAACAATGTCACATTCTGTTTGTTTCTCTTGTTCTTTAGGAAGGTCTAATCTCGGAATGATAAATTTAGTGCAGGATGATGGAACTTTACCTCCATTGAACTGTAGTGGATTATTACCTTTTGTTTTTCATGTCATATAGTTGCACTGATTGCTTGATTTTGTGCTGGCAGTGTGCAATATGCTCCTTGGAGGATGTGAATGCAATACAACCTGGAAAGGTTCGATTGTGATCAACAGTTTTACTTGCATTGATATCACAGTTCTTTAGTCAGTAAATTGAGGCATGCACAGAATTCTGTTGATTCACGTACTATTTACAAATCTACGGCGGTCTGGCATGCACCTGTACTTTTGTTCATCTTCCCAAAGGAAAAGTGCTTGTCTCAGTTATATCCATGTGCTAGATTTAATTTCGATATTAGTATGAACCTTGCTCCATTTCCTACATTTATTAGTTTTGGGACTCTTAGGTACTGGGGAAGTTTGTTGATATGTCTGCATTTGGATTTCTAAGTTGTCTCACAGCACAGGGATAATAGAGGCTAGAGAATTTGTTCAATCATAAAGGATTTCCTTTCCTGTACAATAATCAAAGGTTTCTCATATAAACTTGCGAAGTGTTTTTGAAAAGTAAATATTGGGGCTTCAAGTAAAATATAAACAAAAGTGAAAATTGAGGGAAATCTGGATTTGATCGCTGCCCAGCATAGGGTTGGTCAATAGTCACTATGATTTGCCCTCCACTAATCCGCAGTTCTTTTGGTTTCCCCTCTAAAGGGTGAATAAATATTTCTCAAACTCTTGATGCTCTCAAGTCAATGTTGGTGTCCTTCTATGCTATTCAGGGGACTTCCTAATTTGTAGAAATTATTCACCTGAAAGAAGAATGAATCATGATGCAGGTAAAGGTTAGTGGATATGCAGCATCAGGAGGTGGCCGTGGAATTGAGAGGGTTGACATTTCCATAGATGGTGGCAAGAATTGGGTGGAAGCTTCTAGATATCAAAAGGATGGCATTTCCTATGTTGCTGGTGATATTTGCAGTGACAAGTGGGCGTGGGTGCTTTTTGAAGCTACAGTTGATATTCCTCACGATACTGTGATTGTTGCAAAAGCGGTATGTTGTTTTTTTGATGTGGCAAAGCTTGTTGCAGCTCCCCAGTCATCACTCTCAAAGCCTCGTAATAGCCTATTATGATGGATGAATCTCAAAATATAAATCATCTTCTGGCTATTACCACTTGTTGCACAGTATTCACAATATTGCGAGGGCAAATAGTTATACAATCTTGCTTTAGAGAAACTAAAATGCAGACATACTTTGACACATGCTGTTTTTTCAGGCACTGCTTTTCTCAAGGTACTGTTTGCTTGTAAGCATAGCTTGTTTCTTTTTAATTTGTATGGTTGGTATTATGGGGTATGTTTTGCATTGATCGGTATTGTGAATTGCATTATTTACCTAGCAGTGCAGGCGAAGCTACTGATCAGGAGTAGTAACAGCTGTTTTTGGTCCTTTAAATCATGAATTTGACTAAGAGGCTCAATGATTCTGAACGTCTGATATAAGCCCGAGTACCCATCAGTCTCCTCTTTGATGATCTTGCTGATCAACTCGCATTGATGGTCTCTTTTTGTTTTTTCAGGTTGACACTGCAGCTAATGTCCAGCCAGAAAACGTGGAAACCATTTGGAACTTGAGGGGGATACTGAACACTTCCTGGCATCGCGTTCAGGTACGGGTGGGTCACTCGAAGATGTAGATGAGGAGTCGTGCTAAGCATTTACCACGACTCGTGGACTCGACCCGAGAAATAAATGCTGCCTTTTACTCTTTCTCATGGGGACCGTGTAATGGTTTGTTTCGAATGTGCTGTTGAAAAATGACATCCCATCCCTAATCAGCTGAACGATGCAAGTTTAGCGAGTCTTTTGCCACTATACACCAAAATCTCCATGGCATTGTCGGAGACTCGTGCAGTTTCCTGTGTTGGCCCTTTTGTGTTCACGAATATCGATTCTGCGTTTTGTTTCCCCCCAAAGAAATCCACAAAGAAGGAAACAAACCTTGGTGCCTCGCTAACGGGTCCAACCGCAATTGGGCTGAGACGAAGATACAAAGCATTCTGGCTGTGAATTGTGCGCTTTGCACTTTTCAATGGTAACACGGCCTCGCAGGGAGCAAACAGGATGAATAACTCTTGAATGATCGTGATGCATGCGAGCCGATTTGAAAAAATTCGGTCTTGGATGGAGCAGTGGGATGCAAAATTTCTCAAAATGATCCCGGTGCATGTGAACTCAATTGAGGCGCTTGATGTCGGCAGATCTTATGTGGCAGGGGTGAGCATGGTCCGGTAGGTGATTCTCATCCTAAAACTGGAAACTGCCCACTAATGGCCAATTCAAAAAAATTAGAACCGGGTATCATCCGTTGGTTCTACGGATCTATTTGGGAACTGGATTGATCCGTGGAACTGATCCAACCATCCAAGGACGAAGACAGGGAGGCGAAGATGGAGATGGAGATAGAGAATTGGAGATGGTGAGATGAAGATTGATCGAGAAAAGTGAGAGAGCGAGAGCGAGAGCGAGGCGAAAGCGAAAGAAGGCGTTTCTTAGCTCAGAGTGAGGCTGTAAGCGAGCATCGATCGAGAAAAGTGAGAGAGTAACAGAGTGAGAGTGAGTGTGAGGCGAAAGCGAAAGAAGGTGTTTCTTGGCTCAGTGTGAGATTGTGAGCGTCAGGAGCGTTAGGTTTAATTTAGGAATTTAAGATTTTTCTTTTTTTAAATAATAATAATAAATTATATTATTATTATATTACCAGTTCGGTCCGAGTAGGTGGGTGGTTGGGCGGTTCCACACCTGGAACCGGGAATCGGATCAGTATTCACCAGTTTCCAAAAATTGAAATCAAGAACCGAACCAATTCCCTTAGGAATCACCGGTTCCGAACAATCCAAGCGTTTCCAAATTCTTTTGTATACCTCTATTACGTTAGACCTAGAACTTCCAAGATGGAAGGTGAAAATCGTTCCTGATCTTTGAAATAAAATGGATGCTGAGTTTTTAAAAGCGAAGGGGATAGATAGAGGGGCGTTTTCGAATGTAACCAAGCCCATCACTAACTCGTAATTGAATCTTTTTGGCAAGCAAGCGCTTCTAAGATAACTAGTTTAGGATGCCTAAACAAGAATGTTTCAACTTTCGTAATAATTATCATGAGTCAATCTAGAAAAAAAAATCGTAAACACATTTCGTATTTAGTTGCTCCCATAAAATATCTCGCGTCTTTCCGTCAAAAAAAAAAACAAGAATCTTGCGTTTTGTTGAGAAAGATATTTCATAGTTAGATCAATTGTCACACGGGGTCGATGCGGTCATGTCACGTATTGATTCATACCATTTATCACACGAAAGGTGGGTCAAAACTCGAGCTGTCTTATCAACAACATTGACCTTTTGAAGTTTGCTTAGCCCAAAAAATAGGACCGGCCACCTATGAGAAAAGTTAAGCTAATGGAAAATTCACCCCGGGGGTAAAACTGAAGTTTAACTGTCGAGATCATTACCGCACGATCATCATCATAAGACTTTGTACTAACATGTTTCAATTCATGAAGTTCTTCTTGTTCCCCACCAGCACGAGGCCGGCCAATCCCAGCCATTAAAATCTCTTCGTTTCTCCACCTCCTTTCTCCTGCAATTCCGCACATGGACACGAACCCCGCCAACGTCTGGCGCCTTCAGAGGACAACCCCAGGTTCTAAGTCTTTTCTTATCCTGCGTTCGGGGGGCCCCTTTCATGTCGCGGCACGTGTTCCGATCTCTCGAGACCCTACATCACCTGCCACGGCCACCACAAATGTGAACCCGTGAGAACTGAGAAGCATACCTCCAAAAACTCTGAAGAAGGCAAGAAACCCCACCGCCCGCCTTTGCCCCTTCGTCGTGTTCGCAAAGGCTTCGATGTAAAATTCGATAAAGTGTGCGCATACGACAACGGCCGAACCAGTGGGACAGCTTGAAATGAATTTAACAACTGCAGCCATATGATATTGTTTTCTCGGTTGATGAACAATGAAACCACGTTTCGAAAAACGTTTGATTGATAGTCTTTTTCTTTTAGCTTCTCTCTCTCTCCGAGGGGCCTAATACCCAAAAAAAAAAAAACCTCAAACTTTCGCTTTTGTCCCATTTCTATCTTTTATCTCATAAAAAATCTTTAATTTTAGGTCGTGTCCCAATTTTGCCCTAAACTTTTTTTGTCTCATAAGAAACCCTCAATTTTAGGTACAGTCCAAATTCTACTATAAACTTTTTTTTTGTCTCATAAAAAACCCTTAACTTTAGGTTCAGTACCAATTTTACCCTAAACTTTTTTAGGTCAAGTTTCAATTTCACTCTAATTTTTTTGTTTCGTAAAGATCTCCATTAACCTTCCGTCAAAATCGTCCTCGGGATTTTGCGCTTATCGATCTCTTATGCTTAGGAATGTTCCATATCTGGCGGTCGGAGAGTACTTGGGACACTCAAACAGCTCTTGCTTGAGAGATTTCTATCTCTTGGTTGTCAAAGAGAAATTTTGGACGGAAGGCTAATGGAGTCAGATTTGTGACTCAAGTAAAATTTTGTGATCTTTTATGAGACTGTAAAGATTTTACAGTAAAATTGAGACTGAACGGTAAGATTGGGATCCTTACCAAAAAAAAACGGTAAGATTGGGACAAGACCTAAAGTTTGAGGTTTTTCATGGGAGCTTAGGATAAAATTGGGACAAGATCTAAAGGCGAAGGTTTTTTACGGGATAAGAAAAATTTTATGGTAGAATTGAGACATAATCTAAAATTGAAAGTTTTTTATAAGACAAAAAGTATAAATGGAACAAAAGTTAAAGTTTGAGGTGTTTTTTTTTTTTGGTATTAGGCCCTCTGTGGGTGTGTGTCACGGTGTGTGTGTTTCTCGTACCAACCCCGCCCAGTTCACACCTTTCTCGGACACCCAAAAACACAATTGCCAAGAAGCACGTGGGGTTTGTCCGTTTGCTGGATTTGAAAAAGAGCACTGGTTTCGATTGTTCAATCCGTGCTCTGCTTCAAGAACCTCCTGGCAGAGCATATGTGTATCGCATGTGGGAGTTTCAACACGTGTTTCCCTGTTTCAAATGCTGCGGCAGTTGGCCAATAGATGTCTCTTGATCATCGCTTTTGATGGTTTCTATGTCTTTGAGGGTCTCGCAGGTCGCTCAGACGTGTTACGATGAGCTCCTGGATGTTTGCAACCGCACTCCGCTTTGATGTTTTAGAAGTTTGAATTTGAGAGAGTCGAAATAGGGTTGATCAAGCACCTCGTTCGGATGAGATTAATCTAAATGCCGTTTTCGCCATAAAGATTCGATCCGGTTTGAATTTCAGAGATTCAATCCAGTTTGCTGTATACCGTTTTCACCTATAAAAATATCCTTATGATATATCGTAACAATAATTGTAAAACAATTATGATGTTACGTGATCAAAGTTCACAAATACTTAAAAGAGATTAATACTCATATTATGTTTCCTAACATAGCATTCAAGACTATATTCAATTTCTTTTTATCCTTTCCTCTATAGAGAGATAACCCTGATGAATGAAAATAGCCGCAAAATGATCGCCGCGCAACACATTCAAAATTCACAATTACATGTTCTAACACAGCATTAGAGACTTGCTCCAATTTCTTTTTATCCCTTTTCGCCATAGAGAGAGAGAGAGAGAGAGAGAGACTCGCCAATCGAATTTTAGAAAAACATCCTTTGAAACAATGTTGGAAAAAAAATATATTAACTCGTCCATTTTCGGTGATCTTTTTATGATATGATTGTTATGAGGGGTGAGCTCAGCTATCTCACAATCATCAATATTTCCAACCAATCCTTCGATAAACAGCTTTCAGAGCACACCAGCATCGAAAACTTTAGATCCCCACTAGAACTGTGTGGATGCAAAAGAAGATGAGAATTCTGGATGTCAAGGCAACCATTCCACTTAAATTAGCCCTTAGAATAGTGCACAAAAAACCAAAAGAAAGACCTTGGCGGACGAGACAAAAAATTTTGTGCAAATTATTCGTCGGTCCTAGCTCAATTATTTGCAACACCGTCCATGATTGGAGCTCCACTAGCACTAAGAACGCACCCCCATTGCGTCATTAACTACGACTTCATGACTAATCCATACAATTTTTATTGAACGATGAGTTTGCTGGGTCTATTCAATTCCCATAAAAAAGAAAAGGAACGCACATATTTCAACCTAGCTCCATAGATCAAGTTGTGTAATAGAAGAGCCCTATAATGTTTCGTGGGCGTTGGAAAACAAGATGTGCACCAATAGCGATGATGTATGGCTACAGGGACTGATGTCGATGCCCATGGTTTGTCTTGATTCATGTGGTGGAAGTGTGCTTGTTGAGGTTTGGATAAGGACATGGTGTGGGGTCGACAACTAGTGACTGCAACTTAAATTTCAATTACCCTTCATGCGTCTTCTTACAGATGAGACCCAAAAAAAAATGGATAAGTGAATTTTGTATGGATTCATACAAAATTCATACAATTTTGTATGAATTTTGTATATATAGATATATTTTGGAGTGAATTTTGTAGATCCTTAAAGTTTTATTTTCAATTTAACAAGGGAAACAACTGCTGGTGGAAAGTTAGTTCCACCAGAAATTCACCCAAACCTTTTGCCCTAGCAAGAACTTAACCACGTGTCATGAATAAACCTCTCAACCTAGGTTATCATGTGATTGATTCGGAGAGATGTACGGTGTTTAAAAATATGTATGACAATTTATTTAGCTATTGATGGACCTTAGATAGGTGGAGAGTTACAAGGATGGGCTCATACACCTACTGATGGATGGAATAGTCGTGAGATAAATCGAACATTCCGTACCCGATGTGGATTTTTATAGCAGCACTCGAAGGAGGTGGCTGCTCTAATCGCTCCCTTCCCGCCCTTTTAACCGTAATTTACTTTTTTGCCGATCTATCGATTTAATGCAGATTTTGGTTCCTCCCTTCAATTTTCGTTCCTTACGCTTACAAAACATCAATTCACCGTCAGGAACAGACGAACTCCTCCAGTGTTGCAATTGGTGGAATCTTCACGCGGTCCCACATGCACGAAATTCTCGTTCGTTTTCTTCTAATTGTACTCACATTGATCCCATTCAGGTGGTTTGCTTGTACGTTATGGATCAGATCAGCTCGACCACGCAATGTCTCCTCATCATCAGATTAATCGATACGGACTGTACATGATATTTAGACCGTAGCGCCCCCCCTCTTTACGGTGATGTTGTGTGTGGTTCTAGGACCACAAGCTACAGCCTTGGTTGCCCATATGCTGGGACGAGAGGACTTGTGTTTTCCAGAGAGTTTCTAGATCTGCGGAGCCGTGGCCGTCGGGTTTTCTTTGAGTTTAGTATGCGAATCAAAGGGCGTCATCGAGATGCTCGATGATTAAACAACCTGAACTCATCGAACCGAAATGTTCAGATACCCGTGTTATTAAAGAAAACAACAGCAACTCCGAAAAAACCCATTATTTGCCTTCATCAACCACCATCTCATAAAGAAGGAACTAACCTTTCCCGCACCTAATCTTTAGCATGAACTTCACATGTTAGAATCCTAAAACAGTCTCCAATCGCAATAATACACAAGTACCGCTCAATATCGCCTATCCTCCCATCAATACACTCTATTACTTCCCATATCCAACTTTTGCTTCTTTCCCTGTGAGGCAAGGCAAGACACAAGCCATGATCTTCACTTTCATTGCATCGCAGACTCTCACTACTGCCTTCTTCTTCACAGCCCTCTACTTCCTTCATCTGCTCAAGGACAAGTTCTCTCAACAAGTCGTCAGCTTCTCTGGCCACAGCCCGCCTACATACCCTGTCATCGGGTGCTTGATATCCTTCTACAGGAACAGGCGCCGCCTTTTGGACTGGTACACCCAACTCTTGTCCCAATCCCCGACCAACACCATCGTCGTGTGGCGGCTTGGCGCCAGGCGCACCATCGTGACGGCGAACCCAAAGAATGTCCAGTACGTGCTCAGGACCAACTTCAAGAACTACCCAAAGGGCAGACCGTTTACTGAAATATTGGGAGATTTTCTTGGGCATGGCATTTTCAATGTGGATGGAGAGCTATGGCGAACTCAACGCAAGCTCGTGAGCCATGAATTCAGCACCAACTCGCTGCGGGAGTATGTGATGAACACGTTGCGCGAGGAGGTCGAGAACCGGTTGTCGCCGGTCATGCAGTCCGTATTGACAGAAAACAAGGTCGTGGACTTGCAGGACCTGCTGAAAAGGCTTACATTCGACATGATATGCAAGGTCTCATTGGGGACTGCTGATCAGCACCGTTCGTTGGATCCCACGTTTCCCATTTCTCCGCTTGCCGAAGCTTTCGATGTGTCATCAGAGATTTGCGCTTGTCGTGGGGCCGCCACTCTGTCTCTCTCGTGGAAGATGAAGAGGTTGATCAGAGTTGGGTCAGAGCGGAGGCTGAAGGCAGCAGTTCGAGAAGTCCAAGGATTTGTATCCCGGGTGATTAGGGACAAGATCACGGATATGAATGAAACAGCAGCTTCTGGCAATGACGATCTTTTATCTCGACTGATCTTGGCTGGGCATGATGAGAGAACGATAAGAGACCTTATGATAAGCTTCATAATGGCGGGAAGAGACACGACTTCGGCCGCCATGACATGGCTTTTCTGGATGCTTTCTCGGCATCCAAACATAAAGCAAGACTTGGTGAGCGAAGTCGAACTTGTAGTGAAGAGAAGGAAAGACTTGGACTACGAATCGCTCAAGGAATTGAAGTTGTTGAATGCGTGTCTCCTGGAGTCCATGAGGCTTTACCCGCCTGTGGCTTGGGACTCCAAGCATGCCGTTGAAGATGATGTTTTGCCTGACGGCACGATCGTGAGATCAGGAGATAGGGTGACCTATTTCCCGTATGGGATGGGGAGGATGGAAGAGCTGTGGGGGACGGACTGGTTCGAGTTCAGACCGAACCGGTGGTTTCTCAAACCAGAGAAGGGGACCAGAGAAATAAGGAAGGTGTGCCCGTACAAGTACCCAGTTTTTCAGGCGGGGCCGAGGGATTGCATAGGGAAGGAGATGGCTTTTATTCAGATGAAGTACGTGGTAGCTTCGATTCTGCGCCAGTTTGACATTGAACCAGTGAATCGAGGTTCCCCAGTTTTCGTGCCATTCTTGACGGCCCACATGGCCGGCGGCTTCCCAGTCAGGATTCGCAGAAGAAACATCTTGTAAGCACGACGGTAGTGAATTCATCGGATTGATCGGAGCAAACGCTCCCGATTTAAGATCATTGTGTCAATGCTGCAACATCACATTATTCCTTTTTTGGTCCCTCGTAACTCGTCTTTTTCAAGCTGCAACTGACTATTTTCCGAGACGGGGGAAATTTACTGTAACATCATGCAGCGATCTTATTGTTATTGCTGCGCATACGCGAGGGTGGAGTCATGTTACATTAGTCACGCAGTTAAGGTTTGTGTTCGTGAGATCGACCGACCTCAGCATCAGGCATACCGTAAATGATGTGTCTCAGGTGCTAATTCAAGTATGTGTCATCCAGTGGTAGGCTATGATTCGTTGCCTAAATAAAAGTACGTATTCGTGCTCAAAGATGCCAGAAGCCAAGTTGAATTTTTCTAGAGAAGCTTAGAGGGCACATGGGCATTTCCGGATGGATAGGTTCACGTGGAGAAGTCTTTCCAAGCGATAAGAAAGTGAACTGAGACGAGCACTTCTCTTTTTGTGTAGTATTTTATTACGGATGTCCTGTCTAACTGTAGTAGGACCTCTTTCATTTTTCAAATCTTTCTTCCTTCCTTCCTTCCTATTATTATAATTATATCGTTTTTCATTTTTCAACTCTTAAATGCACCAAATCCATACCAGTCCAAACGATGGATGAGGTGCCGCTAGCTAGCTGAACACATGATAGGAAAAGTTTGAACAGAGATTGTTGCTCTATCCACGGAGATACCTATCTCTAAGGATAGATAAAACCACGCAAGCTTGGACCTGCCGCAAAGACTTTTCACCAAACTGCGCTTTCTTGACCCATGTTTTTCTTTCCCCTTTTTGCCAAGCAATCTTTGTCTGGACTTTAGCTATGCACGCTTGTGGAAAAGATAATACATGTTACCACTAAAGAAGGGAATCACGGACCTTATCTTCCATTGAGTTCTCCATGGAGTGATGGATGGATGAAGTCACTTGTATAATTACAAGATTCACTATCGTTCTGCACTCACAACATTCACAGGAACGACTTCTAAAGCGACAGGCTCCCGAATTGCTTGTTCCATTCCTCATAGATGCCAAGTTCATTCGTAGAAACTGAGGGCCTAACCTCTTGCAGTGCGTCCTCAAAGTCCTAAATCGATCCGAAAAGTGAGTCAAACTATGCCTCTTTCACGATTGTGCCAGTGCTTGTGCGGCAGTGGTAGCTGTGCATGTCGTTACCTGAAGAGTTACTGGACGCATATCCTCCTTTCTCAGCTTCGTGATTTCTATTCCCTGTCTCAGGGCCTCTCTCAGGGGACCCATAGATGCATCTTTTACCAAATTCTTCATGTCCGATCCTGAATATCCTGAGAACAAATTCCAGGCGAGTAAGGAAATATATCCAAAACAAAACTCAGGAGTTCTCCGTAATCAATGGCCTGCAGCAAGCAATTAACTGACTCAGCTTTGGATATGTTAGAGCTAGTACCCTTTGTCAAGTTGCATATGATATTGATATCCTCACTCGAAAGCTTGAAGAGACCATCCTTGTTTAGTAAATTACGTACAATCCAAGCCCTTGCTTCTTTACACCATATAAAAAAGCTGGTTAACCCCGCCACAGTATGTTCGAGAAATAGATACAGAAAACCAACACAAGTATGAGTGCCACCTGATGAAGGGAGGGGTATATAGAGTCTTTTGGTCAGTCGCCTCCGTGCTGCTTCATCAAGTTCTTGAGGTCTGTTTGTTGCTCCTGATTATTTAAGAAAACAGCATATCATCCCAATCCATTTTCAATATATTGTGCAAACAAGAACTTGTAACATCATATGTAAATATGTCAGAATAGGAAGGCTAAGAGAAATTAAACATGGAAAGTGAATTGATGAGGAAGTTGATAATGCAGTGTGCTTTTGCCAAGATCCAGTGTAATGAGGTGACCTATTGTCATACTTTAGTATGGTGTATTACTTGCCATTACATTTACATTTACATTTACATTTACATTTACATTTACATTTACATTTACAATAAAAAATAAATCGCAAGCTAAAGAACAAACTGAAAATGTAAAACTAACGGCATAAACAGTAAACTGAAAAATCCGTCATCAAAAAATAACCACCGGCCCCTACTCTTCGAAAATATCACTAATTTTGTTTTGTGGAAAGTGAAATTCACCACAGCAGAGGAAGGTATAAAACTTTGGAAACAGTATCAACTATTTAAAACATGGGACCGCCAAATCATGATGCTTGCGAGTTTTAGAATGATGAACATTATGTTGTCCATGTTCCACAACTCTAATCATTCAATTGGTTGTTGATATTAATTTGTGGTCTTACTACATACTTCAGACTTCAGTTTCAAGCCAATCCTAATTGAGGCGTCCCTTTAATTCGTTCATTCCTAAATGTTTGATCTTATTGCTTTGACTTCAAATTTTTTTCCCCACTTATAAATAGAATCAATGCACCAAACCACCCAAGGTGGCAAAGCAACAAGCAATCAAATGGAGTGAGATCAAGACTTCTAAAGCAAATGTGTTTTGGGGAATAAACTGTCTTCAAATTCAACAGCAAGCAATTTTAGACTATGTTTAGGGTGTCACCAATACCTATTAGAAGAATTTGCTCACTGCCGCTATCAAAGCCTTCCATTTCAATGAGGAACTGCGTCTTGAGGCGTCTGCTTGATTCATGTTCCCCTTCAGACTTCCGCTGCAACCATTTATAGACTTCAATGACGTTCTAGTTTCTGCCGCTAACTACAGCAATTAACCTAATGATTTCATACTTCTACCAGGAAAATTTAACAGGAGAGAACATTGCTTGAGCACAATTTTTTATTTACATGCATAAGCAGAGCATTTCAATTTAAAGACGTACATACTCTTTCTACCCTACTCCTATAATACCAAAATGAGCATCTATATGATCCCCTCCAGGCTTGTCAAGGGTGATAAGAATACTTCTTACCTGAGAAAGAAGAGAATCTATTTCATCAACAAATATTACAGCAGGCTGGCGACAATGTGCAACGCCAAAAAGCGCACGTACCAGTTTTTCACCTTCACCAATCTAAAAAACCCAATAAAAGTCAGAATTCCTTTTTAGTAAATGCTTCTTCACTTATGGTGTATCATACATGCAAAACAAAGAGGAAATACACAGTAGTAAAATAAGTCCAGCTAGAAGACGTACCCATTTGCTTGTTAATGAACTGGCAGATATGTAAAAGAAAGTTGCTTTTGCCTCTCCAGCTATAGCTTTGCCAATCATTGTTTTCCCTGTGCCCTGAAAGGGTAAATCGATATACACACAGTTCATTTCATAAAAGTATCAACCTTCATCCCTCATATTGAATAGCATAATTCATACCGGAGGACCAAACAGAAGAAGACCTCTTCCTGGAGAACGACAGCCTTTAAAAATGTCAGGACGCAATAAAGGCCATATGACCATTTCTGTCACACACTTTTTAGCATGCTCCAGTCCCGCTACGAAATTATCCAGCAGTGCGAGCATATTAGGACAACTTCACACACTACGAAGTGAAAAAAGGACTTAAATCTTTTTTTCCCATTTCTCGTCAAGACAGGAATGTTACATCTCATATTACCTATATCGTCCCAGCGAACATTAGGATCCCGATCCATAATCTCATTACTAACATGTTCAATGAGACGGGGTTCTAAGTTCCTCAATTTTTCTGGAAGCTCTCCATCAGGACCACAGAGCATTTCCAAACTGTATCATGCAACAAAATGCAATAGGAGATTACTATCATGCACTAAAAAGAATAAGACTGCTAAAAATTTTTGATCCATGAGCTAGGAAAATCAGAGATCACAGAGTGTTTATACAAAACCCAACCAGTTAATCACAATTCTTTACAGAAGAACACGTGTGTGATAAGTGTACTTCATGAATGAAAGTAATAAAGATAATTATAAATGTCTGGGAGAGGCACCGTGTGCTATTAACCTATTTGTGAACTTACCATCTCTTCGTGGAGTCATCTACTCCATCATCAGACTTTCCTGCAACTCGTGAAGTCACATTTCCCATGCTATTTCCATTGGATCTGATGGGGGGAATAAAATTACCCTGGACACCGCGCCTTAAGGAACCGTACGATCTCCCTCCATAGCCCCTACCGGTGGAATCACTTTGGGGAGACAGAGAAGCACTAGGTGATCCTGCCAAACCATGCTTTTGCCTTGCCTCCATTTCCTAAAAGCCAAAGAGCTTATGCAACAAGTTGCTCCATGTGACCACATATACAGAAGACCACATAATCCATTATCCACACTTAGCGAAAGAAGCTTTATGGTCAAACCAGATTCATTTGTCGCACATTTTGTCATAATAAACTTTGAACACACATTTACGTTCTTGATCTAAAGAGCCAATTTTTATCTGGGTACATAAAAGAATCCTAATTGTTTCATGCCTCAAGTTGCTTAAAATAAATTTTTGAGTAATCCTCTTTCCAGCTTCATCAAGTCCATCATAAAAAGAGGCATCCACTGGTTATAATATGTTAATATGTTCAAATTATATGGAATCAAAAGAAAGTACACTATCTATGCTGAATGAAAGGACTTCACATACATTAGGCAAAGTCCCACTGAAAATAACTTAAGGAAAGTGAGAAAAAATTCTCTTCTTAAAAGTTTTTTTCCACCAGCGGTTGAGAGGAAGATTAAGCATTCAAACATAACCATTGCGTAGGATGGTTCTATCTCATAAACTAATGTTTGCAGCTATGCCTGACATCATTTAAACGATAGATGTACTGTATTCCTTCCATATAAGAAAATAATGCTGTCCACAGTAGATAAAGAAGAAAAGAGAATAGTTCAACTGGCTAAATATCTTATTAAACAGAGAAACAGGTTGCAAAAAACAAGCAGATACCAATTTGGCTCTTGCAGTCACAAATCCATCGCCTGCCACATGACCCTTAGATTCTTCATCATTAGATGGCGACTTCCCAATATCATTGCCAGGGCTACCTATTTCCATGTGAACACGCTTTGCCCCTAAAGCATTACCATGAGATCTCTCTTCTTCGACCTTTGGAAATGGTGAGAGAATAGTACTCTTGGGATGGCTACAAATAGGATGGGTTTTATCTAAAATAACACAATCCTCAGAGTTATTGCTCCTGGAACTCAGAGAATTCTTGCAGGGTCTGGTGCTTTGTCTATTAAGGTTGCTTCCATACAAAGATGCCAACTTTGCTTGTTTCAGATTTTTGGCTGTCTTATCTAACTTGTCCTTCCTATCTGACTGGTCGTCCTGAGAGGAAGAAAAAATTTTGTTAGACATAATTGATCTACGTCATTGGGTATGTTAGCAACATTTCCATCATGTAGGGATTAAGGATGGTGATCTTTAATTTCAAAAGTTTGTAAAGATAACAATTAAGTGGACACGCACACCAGAATAATGTATATCATAATTTCATACCATTTGCTTTGAATCTCCATTGGAATGCTGAAGAAGAGCACGAAAGTATGCTGACTGCTTTAATTTCTCCATGTCAATACCACCCTTCATGCCAAAAACAGTACCAGGAGCTCTGTCTGCCAATTGAAATGCTCGGCTGAAGGTAGACAATACATCACGAAGAGTACAGAACAGACAAGTAGTGAGCAATTACCAAATTATATTGTCCTTCCAAAGTACTAGAAATTCGACAGTTTTTCAGTGCCATTACTTTCCTCACTCCTAGAAAATGAACTTGATCGGGGATATGTCCAACCTTCCCAAACGATCAGAATGACTAGGGCTTAAATTGGAGAGTATTCGTGCTTTATATCGAACATAGCTTCACTTAGATATTCCACAAGAATAGTGAAACAATATTGGAATGTAGAATCCGTTTTAGGTTCTATAAAAGCTCAACCAGTCGATGCAGGATATAGATTATTCAGTGAATTCATCTTCTGTACAATCAAGTAAACTAATCCAGGTCAATTAGCTCCACTTCCTTTTGACAAACGAACAATCAAGCGCTGTCCAACGCCCTCCAAATCATACCTCATTTCCGCTCCATAACTAAGTTCCAAGGCAGATTTAGACTCTAACCTATAAGGTTGACGAACGGAACACACGCTGCACGATCGGAAGTGTAAACATCCAGAACAAAACGATCTAGAGAGAGAGAGAGAGAGAGAGGGGGGGGTTACCGATCGGAGTCGGGCGTGAGGGCCCGGCGAGCGGCGTCGAGCTTCGCGGAGGCCTCGCGGCGGATAGGGCGGACGAGGGCGGCGTCGACGTCGGTTTGAGTCTGGGAGTCGAGGAAGCCGAGGAGGCGGAGCGAGAGGATCTGGGCGGCGGAGAAGTCGCGGCGGTCCAGCGCGAGGTCGGCGCCGAAGAGGAGGGAGTGGAGGCGGTTCAGCTTCCCGTCCGCTTCCTTCCTCCAGCACGCCTCCTTCTCCCCGGCTTCCGCCATTTTCGAGCTTCTCCAGCGAGAGCGAGATAGCGACGGAGACGGAGGAGCTGGTTCCGGTCCGCTTTTAGCTTTAGCTCTCTCTCTCTCTCTCTCTCTCTCTCTCTTTCCCGCCATCTTTTATCGTGGGCTTTTCGATTGGGCTTTTGAATTTTCTCATCTCAGCATCTAGATGGGCCTCGCAAATGCAAGGGTCAGGGCCTCTTTCTTTTGCTTGTATAGATTGCACAGGATAAGATTTGACTAGGATTTCATCGGTAGACCTGATCAATGAGCAGACCTCGACGAGGAAAAGCTAATGTGCCGAGCCTGAAAGTACTTACGCAACCCCGCTCGTGATTAAGAAAAGAAAATATCGAGTCGTCTTCGAAGAAGACTGGGCCTAGGTGAGCGCGAGACCCAGAAGAATTTTACTTGTCTGATAATCACCCAAACTACCGCTTCGAGTCTTGAACAGCTCCATTGTGAGAGAAAATAGTCAAACCTGATGAAGACAAACCAGCCAATCCCATTTTATATGCAATGCGACGCTTGGTTAATGACATGGACCGACCTGAAGCCTACCATGCCAATAATACATTAGATCTAGGCGACCGCTTTCGTCAGAGGATGTTGCTTGATTCGATGCATGGCACGGACCATGCACTTCAATGCACTAGACACTTGATCGGGTGGCCGAAGCATGTGCCGCAATACACCAGGCACCCGATGTCATTTAGGAACAAAACAGGTGGACATGCCTTACTTTGGATAATCCATGGAAACTTCATGGTGTCATCTTTCGAGACATCTTTCCTCGCGCCCAAGTTGCCTTGGCTCCATCACTACCAGATTATAACGGGCACTCTGCAAATCTCCAGGGCTCAGATCCTCGAAGATTGCAATGGTTGAATTACAAGTAAACAAATCTTGATCTTTTATTGAAAATCTTTAAGTTGTTACCGCAGATATCGCATTCATCCAACAATTTACACTCGGAATGCAAATTAAAGAGTACTGCATTTCCTTATTCACAGGTTGAGCCCCGACCGCAGGACAAGGCAGTCTCATTCTTGATCCCAGGCAGCATCTCACCCACGCAATGAATTCTATTCACTGCAATGAAACCAAGACATTGGCCCCTTACAATAGAAAACATCAGCAACCACCACCTTCAACCATGAAGTTGTCGAATGTGTACGAAATATCAAAACATGAACAACACCTCGGCCATACAACAAGCAGAATCAATTGTATAACAGTTAACTTAACAACATGGCGTCGTAATCCCTGAACAGTAACAACAGAGGAGGGGTAAAGCAGCAGGCACGCAACTATTTACAACAGGCATTGCCTTTTTAAATAAATAGTTCCACATCCAAGAGTTCCATCGCTGAAATTATATCAAACTCCATATAACAGGAGGTGTGTGGATGTGATTCCAAAGCCGAAGCTACGCCACCAGGCCCCCTACCTCAAGTAGTCAACAACATGCATGATTGTAGGCGCCGAGCAAAAGGAATCTACGGTTCGCAGAGTGGCCCACCCAAAACCTCCCAAACATAGTTAAGTGCTTGGAGGAGCATCACTTCCAGTTGCTGGTTTGCGATTCAAGTACCGAATAACAGCATCTTCCACCCTATAAAAATAAAAACATAAGTCATTATTCATCTTCATAAAGCATTTAGTCCAGAGGGTATGTTTTGCGCACTTAAGCGGAAACTCAAATCAGACATGACCACATCATAAACAGGTTGTAACGTTGTGCTGTGTGGCCAAAGTGATAATTCTGAGGTCCCATAGTGCAGGAAGAAATTTTAAGAGATGAAAAAGGCCCAAATGCATAAAGTAAGAAATTCCCAAATACATAAAGATGATGTAAATACCATGGCTGATTGAAGAAATCAGATCGACGCTCCTTTTCAGCACTACGACTACCTTCTCCAGAAAGTAGCTTTAGATCTTTGCTTTGTGATTCAATGAGGGCATTAATAAATTCCACAGGAGATTGACTAAAGCCAAGGAAAAATGCCCGTCTCTTCCGGTGCTCGTGAATTTTTCGTATTGCAGAATATATTGCCTCATCACAGGCATCGATCTCTTTGTTCTTCTCCACATTCGCCAACAGCACAGACAGCTCCCTCTGAATGGGAATGGGCACGTCAACTAGCACATCATAGCATGCAGTTCCAGCTGGACTATTTCCTGAAAGCTTGACTTTGTGCTCCAGATGTATCGGCTGTGGTGGAGATAAATGATTGGAGATCTTCTGCGAAACCATAGTAAATTTCATCTTCTCTTCCCCAAACACTTTCTGAAGAGGCGGGTCACAGTTAAAAAATGAGGGATCATTTGGGTTCTGCAATTTCCTGGCCTTCACATAATGCCAGATTGCAGTAATAATTCTTGGTCTAGTCTCAACTTCGATGCCAAGAACTTCCATCAAAGCTGGTGACAGCTTGAATTTCTCAGGCACATAATTCATTTCCAACCGGATAGTCACAGTAAATTCTTTATCCCCTTTCCGCTTCACCTCAAATCCCTCTTGAGGAGCAGACGATCTAGAGTTCTCCCAAACAATCACAGGGTTTTCAGGATAAAGCCGCTGGTCCAAAGAAATAGTTACTCTCCTGAAGAAAGATGAAAACTTTGGGTATAAAGGGTTTGATTTCTGAACTACTCCAGGCTGGTCAGGATCCACCCCTTCCTCCAAGATCCTCCCAATTATCTTAAGGGTCCAAGTAGGTGGCTCAGCATTTGGCTTCTGAGGTATCGTGCGAATCTGGTTGGCAAATGTATTGAAGACATAAATCCTAAGTGTTTTCTGAATGCATGGAGGGTTCTTCAGGGCTTCCTGTATGTCAGTTTTCTTTCTCGCGAGAGCAGCATCAACGCGAGACTCAAACTCAAGGAGCTGCGTGTACAATGCGGACTCAGGAAGAATTGCTGCCACTCTGTCTTGTAGCTGCTTCTCGGGGACCTTCTGCTTCTTCTTGCGAGCAGCTGAAGCAAGCTCCATTTGTTTCAATGGCGAAATCATGGTGTTCATAGGGACTCCAGGAGGTCGCATCGGGGGCTTTTGAGGTAAACGCTTCACGCTGCCACTTCCAGGCGTGGACATGGAGGGTGAAGGCGAACCCAAATTCCCAAGGCTTCCCATTTGACTGAGAGAAGCTTGCAGCTGCGCCTGGAACTGGGGGTTGTTCACCGCTTGCATTTGAGCCTGCGCCTTCGCCTGCGCCTGTGCGATGGCTTGCGCTTGCGACAGCTGAAACTGCGCCTGAAACCCAGGCCCACCTTGACCCTGCGCTTGCCCGAACGCGGGGTTCGTGGGCATAGCCGAGTTCAAGATGGCAGCATTCCCAAAAGGAGACGAAGAAGCCGGAAGGTTTCTAGACGGGTTACTATTGTTATTCATGGAAATCACCCAGTACCCACCAGCTGAAATTACCTCACCAAGACGGACACACTCCACAGAAGCCTAGTATCGACTAATACACAGGCCCCAAGCCCCCCATACAAGAATCTCGGATAGCTCAGGAGACAGGACCCAAAGTTTCCCAAAACATAAAAAACAAGAAACGCCAGGAATCAAAAGAGCTCCTTTGTCATAAATAAAAGGCGTTTAACTTGGCCAACAAATGGGGAAAACCTTAAACCCTAGGCTCGAAGTTGCGCCGCACCTCCGAACAAGAAACTGATCTCACGCTAAGGGCTAACCGTCAGGATACATGTACAGGCGCCATGAAATGGAAGGGGGGAAACAACAACAGATTCGCGATCTGCTTCCTACAGGATGTGGAAATCGGAATTGAGGACGGGAAAGTGCCCAATTCTCGCGAATCAAGGCGAGGAAGCAAGCAAGTAAGCGACTTTCACAGAGAAGCACCTTACGTGGTTCGAGGGTAGCGACCGAGCTTTCGGATCTGCTTCAGCTTCGCTTTCGCTCGTCAATGGCGCAGAGAGAGAGAGAGAGAGAGAGAGAGATCAGCTTGCTACGGCCCTTCCCTCTCTTCTTGCAGGATCGTGCCGAGTAGGTCAAAATGAAATCAAATTTGGGGATGCGCATCCGGATCCAACATGACCGGCCCGATCTTATTTCGGGTCGGCAAGGGGCGTAAATGGGCCGGGCCGGGCAAAACCCGACCGCCGAAGCACATTCTTCAGTCTTTTGCGTGCTTTTTAACATCGTAAATTTTTTATTTGGCCCGATGGATTTGTTCAGTTCGGTCGCCTCTCTCGATTATCCAACGAATAAATTACGACTACCGATTATTATTGTGGTATCATTACGCGGTTATTAAAATTTGTAAATGTAATTAACACTTAACGGATGAATTAGGCACATTTAAGTAATGCACGATAGGTGCGCACAGGGATCGCCTCGATCCGATTCGACTGGTTTCGATTTTATCATAGCTCACGATGCTCGAAAGAACCTCGGACCTATCGATCCAAACTGAATTCTATTCGGCCAAAAAATAAGAACGCCGGACAAATTTCTATGTGAACCTATGTGTTTCCAACTGCGCATTAGCTTAGTTGGCATTTCTCGATTAATCGACTTTGTTCGACACCTCCTGAATTACACACTTAGTATGCGTTATCAGGCTCAATGGACAAGCCTAGACACCCATAGAAACGAGGCATTGCTTGTTGAACCTAGTGCGCGCATTCCAGTTCGATACCCCCCCATTTGGGATTTTTGCTTAAACTGGATTGAATTGAATGAATCTAGAGAACGTGAGCTTGATTCAAGTGAACACAGATGCATTGCTTGAGTTGAGGTGATCCGTGGCTGTCTGTCTGCATTGCTTGAGTTGAGTTTGAGTTGAGGTTGTTCTCTCTGTTGAATTCATGTCGTTTGTCCCCAGAACAGGCAATCTGTTACTCAAATCATTCTCTGAGGAACTCTCAATCTGCAAAGTCAGAGTATGGTGCTTCGGCGACTATAATGTCAGTTGTAACATGATTTCTTGAATAAGCATCTGCTGTGAGCAGGGAAGTAAGTTTCGCAATCTGCTTGTTTTTTCTAATATCATTGAAGAGCAATGCAAGATAGCACGTGTTATTCAGGCAGCATCCTGTTCTCTCGTTGCAGATTTAGTTCTCACGCACAGATGACTCCGCGCGCCAGATCGAGAGAAAGAGAGAGCAGAAAGAGAGAGCTGCTACCCTCTTCTATGATGCTGCGGCACCGTCGACTAAGTCGTTTGAGGATGCGTTAGTATTGCAGATCTTCTGCACTCCGTCTCGAAGAAAAGATGAACTGAAAATCTCGCGCAACTTAACCGAGGTCCAGCAACAACTGGAGCTCTCCATTCAGGCATGAAAATTTTCTTATCATAAGTTCAGCAAGAAAACAAACCATGATAGAAACACTTGCCCTCAATTTAGAAAGACACGGGCACTTGAAATAGTCATCAAGTTGGGAGATAGAATGGCACAAGATAGACTACAGCCTGAGTTATGAAATTAACCCCACTGTGATAATGCAAGTTTGAATAAAACAGCCATCTTCTTGGGGGCAAGCTATGTGTATATGCTTTAGTGAGACCAGCTACTCGGATTGCTAATGTAGCGCTTTATTCGGGTGCTCACATCGCAAGTCACCCGTCAAAGTTCAAGCCATCATAACACAACAATTCCAGATAAAGGGACTGGAACTGTTCTTGCCACAGCGAAGAGGCGTCCACTGCAGTTCCTCAGTGTCTGGATCAGGGCAGCAGGTGAAGATGGTCATGCTATGGCTGGTGTCCGAAGCCGAGGATGTGCCTATCACGAGCAACTTGCTGCCCAGAGATTTGAATGCGACACCCCATCCTTTGCTGAAATCAGCTCTTATAGGAACTGGCCCCATCCTCTTCCAAGAGTTGCTGCTCTTGATATACACCTTCAGCTCATTCAAGGATGTCTCGAGAGTGTAAAGCTCGTTGTTCACAACGGCAATGAGGGGCGGACAGTGGGAGGTGGAGACGGGCATGTCTTTCAACATGTTGGGGATTATTTCCCACTTGTTTTGGCTCTCATCGAAAGCTTCCGCGCACGTGAGGTCGTTTCCCTGCTCATTCTTGCCACCAATCACGTAGAATTTCTTGTCCATGTAACAACCAGAACACATCTTCCTCCTTTGATGCATCATAGGAAGCCGATCCCACGACTTAGTCTTGGGATCATACTTCTCAGCAGAATTAAGAACTTCCTTTTTGCTGCCTATACCAAACCCACCGGCTACGAAAGCATAGTCACCACAAGTGGCGGAAGCAAACAAGCACCTTGGGTTCTTCATGGAGTTGCCCTTGAACCACTTATTTTCAGCCAATTCGTATCTCCAAATCACAAGGCCATCGATCTCGTTGCCCGAAACCATAAGGTGAGTACCTGCACAAAGTGTTTCCTTGTCTCCAGCGGAAAAGCATGGGTCAGAGGGTAATATAGGAAGATTCCGGCAAGATTCGGACTGCGGATCAAATGCCCACCAACTAGTTTCCCCGCTTGCCAACATAAACACAGACGGCTCTTTAACTCCAATCTCCCTCCTGATTTTGAAGATCTCTCCGCTCTTAACTAAAGATAAGAACCGCTTGTTGACGGTGGAAAATTTCCGGTATAAAGATCTTGGCACCCTAGCCAGTATCAAGGCCTCCAACTCATCGCTGAGCGATGGAGTGTAATCTGCATCCTGAGGTTCCACAACTGAGGAACTACCAATCCTGCTAGAACTAGAAGATGATTTTTTCTCCGATTTTGTTTTAGTCTCGCGACCCCCTGACTTTGGCGGTGGGCATTTCTGAGAATCGTCCCAAGAAGCACTGCCAAAGTCCAAGTTGAGCACGGATCCTGTGATGCATCCGTCAAGGTCCATGGTTGCTTTTTCTTCGTCATCTGAATCCTCCATGTTGGCCCTTTCTTCTTCACCATCCAAGTCTTTTCCTTTCGACATTGGCCAAGATTAACTTGAAAAGCTCCGAGCCTTCTGCAAAAATTTAAACTGAATTATTACAGCTAACCCATCGAAGAAGGCGCATCACGATTCACTTGGCATATCTACCAAAAAGATGATGGTCATTACCGTAAGGCCACCCAATTTTTACACTATGAAGCTTGCTCAAAGATGAATAACAAATGATATACAGACAGAAAGAACACAAGGATCGCACATATGATGTACAAAGACAACTGGAAATTAACCTTCTTCATGTAATTGGTCTTCAAAAGGGATGCTACAAAACAGAGCTAATATTTCACGAGTGAAAAATTCCGAACAGATTAACTTCTCACCGGCCAAATACTGATGACAACCAGAACTTTAACAAAAACACAGAGAAAACATGCGTATGCCAAGTGCTGAGCATCAGGATTTAGCACTATCATCATATTACACCCAGCAAAGAGTGGGATTATCAAAACTAAGGAACTGAGGCATGTAACATCACGGTACAGACATAAAGCCAGATGACACCAAAGATTTTTTCAGGTCTCAAATCATCGGAGTTCCAAGAAACACGCCCTTCAAGTGCAAACATTGCAAGAAAGTTACCTCTGCGGAACGGAGACGCCCACCCCACTTACCCCACAGCCCAGAACGACACGGACTTCCTCTCATACACAACACACCAACTCAAGACTCCAATATAATAACATGTCTGAACGGGGAAGCCGGAGCCGAAGCCGAGACCGAAACCGAAACCGAAACAGAAATGGGTCAAAACGGAAACGCATGCAAAGCAGTAAACGCAGCGAGGGAGGGAGAACCGGTCAAAGGTGGGGGCGCACCTGAGGAGAAGCGGTCAAGTCAAACGAAGTTTTGAGTGCAGTTTGGACTGAGACGAGTAAAGATGGGAACGGTTACAGAGGAAGCAGATGGAGGAAGAGGAAAAACTGGGAGGGATCATCGGGCATCTGTTGGTATTAGCAAAACCCAAAAGAGCAAAAACGGCCTTGAATTTGGAGTAAAGGAGGAAGGAGAGAGAGAGAGAGAGAGAAGGAGAGAGTGTGTGGCGGAGATAATGAAATAAAAATTGCAACTTGGGGAGGGAGGAGAAGGCAAAGGAGGAGGCCCTTATTTTTAAATAAAATTGGCAACTTTATGTGGGGGGGATTAATTGCTTAATCTAGTGGGAGTACAAAATTTTGTTGGGTTCCAAGTGTGAAGAGCGAATTTATTATGGGAACACTATTCAAACCACCCACACAATCTTGGATTCACAAAAGCAATGTTGGAAGAGAACAATTAAAGGAGATTTTTTTAAAGAAAAATAATCACTTTTTTTCCCTCCTTTAACCCACATAGAAACCCATGATTTTCGAATCATGATTTTTATAAATTCCACAAGAGCATAATTGCTTTAAAAGGTTCTCAGGACTACTTTCATCGATCGATAAGCATTACGATGCCAAACATGGCAAGGATCCTAATGCAAAATCTGGCCATGAAGTAGGAACAGATGCCCAAACTTGGCAAATCAAAAGCGCGCATATTGTGCCAATCGGTCAAAAATTGGCCATGTTGTTGTAAGGGTCCTATGGATAATCTAGCAATGTATTTGCTGTACTAAAGTTTCATATTACACTACAAGTTGCTTATTTCAACAAAAAAAGGAAAAATGACTCTAACGGTCCATGAACTTCGGTTTAAAGTGCAATGCAATTAATGAACTTTAACTTAATGTGCACATGACGTACCTGAAATTTTAATATGTTCAATATAGTTTCTGAACTTTTGGTACATATTTAATTTAGCCCACGAATTAAATGTTATCTCTGAATTTGAATTAATGAAATAATAATATTGAACATTTTTATATAGTTTAAAAATCACATTAAATAAATTAAAAATTCAAAAATCACATTACATATTGTATCAAAGTTCATAGAACATTTGAGTTATTATAAAAAAAAATATTTGAAGTTGCTGATCAAAAGAATGTCAAAAATTGATGGCTCCAATGTCACCCCATAGGCGCACTTTAGCTTCACCAGTCATAATCTGTCATTCCATGTATCTAGGCACCTATATATCCATCATGACACGTCAATCGGAATGTCTCTTGTACTAACCATAAATAAAACAATCATTTACATTGTCCTCCAATTAAAATGAGTATCATTAACGGTGCAATGTCAAAGGATCTACACCCATAGCTTGCAACATCATTAGATATGAAACCATCAATTTACCTAACACCATCGCGTTTATTGCTTGATTTGTACTTGTAACAGGTATTTTTTCTATTAATGATTTGTCACTTTAGGACTTTTAGTGTATTTATAAAAAGAATACCAAAAATTACAATTAAGATTGTACGATCCCGTAAGACCATTACCATTTGTATCTATTTAAAAAGGTTAAGATGTGTAGAGAAAGCATGATTTAATATTGACATTTTAACACTTTGTACATTGAGGCGCTCGTCTTCATGCGTAGGCTGGACAACAGTTTAAGCTCCTCCTCACCCGTAGGTAAAGCTGTTAGATAAATGGCACTCATCCTCATGCATAGGCTAGACAGTAGTTTGAGCTCCTCCTCACTTGTAGGCAAAGCCATTAAATAAATGTGTAGTTTAATATTAATATTTAATGCTCTTCCTCACCCGTAGGTGAATTCATTATATAAATTCGTAATTTAATACTAATATTTTAATGCTCCTCCTTAAGTGTAGGTTGGACAGCCTAAAACATAAAAATATGTAATTGGATAGGCAAATAAGGGGTTCAAAAGATTGATGCAATTGGGAAGGCAAATAGAACCTTGGAAGATTTGAACTCGAAATTTCCTCATTTAATACCATGTGAAATTACGTGGAATTATTGTCAATTGTTTTAAATGTTTAAATTGTCAAATGAAAGCTTGATTTAATAGTGATATTCGAATAGACTTATATTAGTATTACAAAGTGAAATTCCATGTTCAAAGTGGCATCATGAGTAATCTCTTCTCATGAAAAGTCTAATCAGAAATGCTGTGGGTGTAATGATGAGATTTGCACACACGCACAAGCACATTCACACCATGCATCTTTCTTCTTACTTCTTCTTTTTGCCTTTAAAGAGTGAATCGATGGTCTATTCCAAAGTTAATAAGAAGAAAGGTACTTCCAAAGCCGTTCGCTGTTGGAGCAAATGACCTAACAAGACAAGCCATTTTTCCTCATAGCCGAAACGGGCATAAAGCGTGCACCAAAACGTTTGGGCATTCGTACTAGTGCGATGCTTTTGCATTGTCTGTTGTCTTTCCGTTTCTCTTTCTTTCTCCTTTGCCCACTTTACAAAGAAAAATTATTCAAAAAGTCATAAACCTATTACACTTTTACCAATTCAGTCTTAAACATTTTAATTGTGTCAATTTGATCATAAATATTTTTACATTTTATCAATTGATCTCATCCAGTTAATTTTGGCCAGAAAACGTTGTCATAGACTCAACCATCCTACATGACACACCAGAACTAATGTTGAAATTTTTAATAACATATTTAAAAATTTATTTTCAATTTCTTTTCTTTTCTTTCTTTCTTTTTTCTCTTTTCCCTCTTTAATTTTTTTTGTTTTTTTCTTTTTCCCTCCACCAGCCATCTTTTGCCTCGGGTGAGGGCCACCCTCGCTAGCCTTGGGTGAGGTCACCCACGCTTTGCCTAGCAAGGGCAGCCCTGCTAGACCATACAGAGGCAAAGGTGCCGAGCTAGGCGTAGGCCTTCTTGACGGGGCTTTTGATCTTCGTGATGTGATTGCCTCAACACCGCCTCTACACGCCCTTGTACTTGGGCTCACTAGCACTAAGGGGTTGTGGTGGTCGCTCTTTAGGGCCGATTTGTCGAGTTCTAGGATGTTGTCGAGCATCACAGTGGCTCTCCTTCGAATCATGCTGAGAGAGAGAGAGGGAGGTGGAGGTGAAAGGATTGGAGAGGAAAGAGCAACAAGGGCCAGAGTTTCTTCCTCTTGTTCAAACTCCGGTTACCCCTTTCGCTAGGCTGGCAAGGGCTGCCCTTCACCAAATTTGGCAAGGGTGACCCTTGCCAAGGGCTGGTGATTTCCGTTGGCCATCGACGGGACTTGGTGATGGCCAGCGAAGGGAAAATAAATAAATAAATAATTCGAAAAAATATTAAAATATTATTAAATGCTTATGTCAACTTTGATCATGTCATATAAGATGGTTGATATCCATGTCAACATTTTCCAACAAAAATTGATCATATGGACTTAAATTGGCAAAATGTAAAAATATTTAAAACTCAATTAGCATAATTAAAAAATTTAGGATTAAATTTGTAAAAGGATAAGCGAGGCTCGCCTCTGTCGAATTTGGTGAGGGTCGAACCTCACTGGTGGTGGGAGCCAAGGGTGACAAGGCTCGCCCTTACTAGTGGCTGGCACGGGAGAGCTTCGCCTGAGGCTAGTGAGGTCTACCTTGCCTTTGGTCGGTAGCCGAGGTCTGGTGATCGATTGCAGGAAAAAGGAAAGTATAAAAAAAAAGAAAAAAAGTAAATAATAAAAAAATTGAAAAAAATATTATCAAAGATTATTCACGTCAATGTCGATCATGTAACGTGGGATGATCGACATTCACGTTAGTGATTTCCAACCAAATGGATTCAATTAGCAAAACATGAAAAGAGATTTAAGATTCAATTGGCACAATTAAAATGTTTAGACCTAAATTGACAAAAATGTAATAAATTTATGATTTTTTTTGAACAATTTCCCTTAAAACCACCCAATGATAAAAGATTGGCTTTTTCATAAGGACACAATCGATAGAGTTATTATGACAACATTTCGCGAATAAAAACCACCAAAACAGAAACCCTTCTTTGCCAAGTAGAAGAGAAGAGACGTCACATAGAGCCAAGAAACCAATTTAAAAAAGAAAAAAAACGACGAAACCTAACCTAAGATTAGTTTAAGTCAAGACCAATAGTAACAGAAGATGCCACGCCTTAACCCCAAGAAAGTGGATGCCCGTTGGATAAGCTTTCCTTTCCCCTAGCGTTCTTTGTTTTCCCTTCTTTCCTTGGTGTGTGTGTGTGTGTGTGTGGTGGGGGTCTTTTCATGTTAGTATGCAAAAACAATATGAACGTGATTCTTGTGTCGTCGTTCCCACTCAGGAGTTTATGTCCCCTTCCTCGCCATTTTTATAATCCTAGAATCACTGTCGCAATCGCTTTACGTTTCGCAATTGCCTTCGACACTTGTCTCCCCCCATTTGCTTCCAAAAGAATAATATGTGTGTATGTATATGTGTGCATGAATTGTATCAATAGAAAAAGCCGATCTCTCTTTGTCGAGAAGCTGAGCCTTGATTGGCTCCAGGACAGATCCTAGTCAGCTTAGAGCCCACAGATTAGGAAAAAGAGCATTCCTGGGAGAGCAAACATTAGCCCTAATATTCAATTCTCCCACTAATTCAGCTTTTCATTGGTTCACATCCCTAATATTCTTTTATTTGTCTCTTTTAACCATTTTATGCTACTGGTCACTTTCTGGGGATGCTCTAATGTTTGATGGGCTGATTCAGAGCTTTCTTTTCCTTCTTCTTCTTGCTTTCATTCCTTCTCCCTTTACTATGGTTATTATTGTTCGTTTTGTTACGATCCAGAGGCACGATCATGGAGCTCCGACTATACTTAAAAACTCGTGTCACGTCTTTTCAAGCCCTATAAGATGGTTAAATTCAGATTTTTGGCTCGTACAAATGGACGTGAAAAGAGAGGAGTTGGGATACAATTGATGGGACTCGAACGGGTGATTTTCAATTGCCGAAAGAATAAACAAAGTCTTTTGTCCCCTAAAGAATATAATCAATTCAGACAAAACAACATTAAATATACCTGCATAGGCTTTGTTGGGATGCTAATGTAGGACCGAACACACGATGTAAGTGCATGATAACAGAGAGTACCCAGGTAATGATGCTTTTGAGGACTAATTGAGCCTTTAGGGATGTGGGGGTAGAATCTGAATGCCCACTTTGCCATAAGAAAAATGGAAAAATTAAAGGCATACCGCTATATTCTAGCTTAAATTTCAATACATCGAGAGTGCCGGATTTCAAAAAAGTCACTAAAGTTTTGGTCATGAATAGGGAGGCGGGATGTAATGTCTCAAGTCCCACATCGGTCTTTCGAGTGATTCAAGAATATTACACATTTTAATTGGCAATTGAAATTTGCTGGAGCATGAATGATGTGACAAGAAAAGAAATATATCACAATGCATTGCACATCGAGATAGAATACTGATGTGAAATCCCGTGGAAATGAAAGAAAGAAATACATGTTGACCCGGCATCATGCTCATAATTAGAGGTTTCAACGAGTCAAGTGAGCAAGCTCAACTTGTAATCATTCAAAGCGGACTCCAACTGAACCATTCGATATTGAGGTAGAAATTACTCAACTTGGATAGCCCGCAAACCCAATTGGGTGGTTGAAATATCTTCCATATCCAATCACATATCCGTGCACAAAACGTAGATAGACAAGCGCCGTTGTTTTCAATTTTGGGCAAGTATCCATTCTCTGCATCCACCGTCATGCCGCCACAGTCATATAACCTCTTGGGCTTTGCTTTCGTACCATGCTTCGCTTGATTTACTCTGAACTGATTAATCATCACGTTCGTGGCAAATGAAGACGGGTCTTCCTCAGATGGATCAGACATCTATGTTTAACGCACCCAAGCGATCCTGGAAACCCGAACCGAATCGTCGACACCCAGTACCTAAGTCGACCTCGATGAACTTTAACGCAAGTTGAGGCTATAATATCCATGCAAAGCTCAAAGCTTGTATTGGGAGGCACACCTCTACGCGCATGATACGTGTGAGGACAAAACGGAATGCCACCTGAGGCATACAATGATAAGAGGGCGGTGGCCAATGGGAAGGCAGCGGCGGTGCATGCGGCGGCCAAAGCCCGATCCACACGCCTACGCGTCACGCCCTCGGACGCCGTCGCCCTTTCGAACCTCTTCGTAATTTACTTCAATTTGATCCCTTTGAATAACATCATTCATTAAATTTATTTATTTTTTATTATGACTTCAGCACGTACGTAGATTTCGGGCAAAATCATTGCTTAGATTGCCAAAAAGAGGATGGACGGATGGGATGGACGATGCTTGTTTATTATCAACGGCGGGAGATCGGTCCATTTGCAGCATTTCACTGCCCCTTTTGTCCTACTCTTTCTTATTTTTAATGTTTTGTGTTTCCCTTTTTTTTATTATTGTTTATCATTTTCGTTTTGTCCGATTTTCGCGACGTGTTGTGTTTTGCTAGTTTGGGTGGTTGAGTGGGCCACCGCGAACCCTGTTCTTGTGGCGCGACGGAGGCGGCGGTGGAAGCAGAAGCATCTCTCTTGAGTTATGTGTTCACATCATTGTTGTTGGATAAGTGAGGCCAAGGTTAGAGTCCAATTCTTAGTCTTCACCTGTTAGTTACTAATAAATATGACGAGTGTTAAGGATTCATGGAACCGGAACTGCTAGTTGCAACTGATCTCGTGCCATTTCATGTTTCTTTTTCTCTCGAATAATGAAGTTGCCGTTCCTTGCATATAGGTAACTTGTCGAGTGTTTTTGTTGCTCTAGTCATTAGTAGTACTCGGTTGCACTTGCCTTCCTTGGACAAATTTTTAAAAATAGGAGGTTGATCACGAATATTAAAAAGAAAAGAAGGCGTTCTTAACAACCCCAGATTGTCATTACATTTTTTAGCAGCTGATTAATAAAAGGAGACTTTCGGTCTTTGAATGGGAAAGGAGGAACGAAAGCGTAGCTTTCTGTTATTGTCACGAGAAAAGCTAAATTCGAGCTCAAATGAAATATAGACAGCCTTTGAAGCACGAGTTTTAAACACTGATCGAGTTATATCATGTAGATTAACATCAAATTGGAACGTCTGTAAACTAAATAATATGACAAATTACGGGCGAATATCTCGTCAACCGGGTTCTATTCAACATCCATAATGGTTCGCCACATCATTCAGCGTATAAACCTTTGTAAACCAAAGTCCTAGCAAATCCCAGAAGTTTTCGTACCAAAATTTGAAATCGAACGTACGGTCAGATGACCGACTCAGCGGGGTTCGGCTTCGCTCGAAACATTGGGCCAAGCCCGAGAGCAAAAGCCCGTAAATGGGCCCAAATGGACTTGAGCCCAGCCCATCAGATGAGCCCACTAGGCCAAGCCATCCATGATCTATCCAGGAACCAAGAGCTTTTTAACCCACAAAAAGAACGAAGACCGCCATAGCCAGACGCTGAAGCTCTCTCTCTCACCAAATGGCGTCTTCGCTCTCCGGCTTCCTCTCCTTCCTCTCGCCTTCGAAGCCGCCGCCGGCGCCGCTCCCGCAGGCGGCGAGGGCCCCGGCGATCCTCTGCATGTCCAGTCGCCGCGCCGCCGGGGGGAGCGGCTCCGCTTCGCTGCCCGCGGCGCCGGCGCGGCCGCCGAGCGGCGAGCTGTCGGCGGTGATGAACCCGGCGCTCGCCCGCGCGAACGCGCTCTTCTTCCGGGGCTACAACGTGCAGGTGACCGTGGACGACAACGAGCCGGAGGAGAGGCTGCTGAACAGGTTCCGGAGGGAGGTGATGAGGGCCGGCGTGATCCAGGAGTGCAAGCGGCGGCGGTTCTTCGAGAACAAGCAGGACGAGGCGAAGCGCAAGACGCGCGAGGCCGCGAAGCGCAATCGCAGAAGGTGTGCTCGTATTTTCTCGACCTCGTTTCTAATTTCCTCCTGGCGAAGCTGATTATAGATTGTGTTTAATATGCTAATTCAGCTTAAGGAGACGTTGTTGATTAAGGTGTCAATGCGAATCGGACGTTGCCAGAACTAGAAGAGTGTTGTAGCTGCATTGCATTCAGCAAATAATCTTTTTTGACTCTCTGTTTTTCTTATGTCAATTGGATTTGATGATGTACGGAGATACTCCGTCGTGAGTATTGCTCAGTAGTCAGTAGTTCTGGGCATAAGAGAAAGAGAGGGAGGTGGCGAGGGCTTCAGTAATGGATGAGTGGTGCGACATTGCGAAAATTTTTAGGCTTATCAGGGTGGAGGAGGAGGCTGCTTGCTTTTGCGATCTACTTTTTAAGGTTTCATGATCAAATTGTGTAGAACATCGGCGGTTTTATCCGAGCAAAGACGATGCGGGTTAGGTTTGCGTCTTGCTTTGGCTATTTAGGACCTCCTCCTCCCCTTCACCCCCTTTTCCTTTGTTTTCTCCAATGGCCAATGATGTTCAAGTTCTGCCTTTTTTTGTGGACCTATGGTTTCATATTAGGAAGTATTAGTACTGACTTCCATGGACATCGGCCTCTGTCACAGACTTGAGCTTGAAAGTTTTGAGCGGAAGTCATAAGAGACAGCGTTGTAATATGCTTGTAAGTTTGGGTTGGTGGGAAATGTAAGCAGCGATTGTCTGTTCCGTACTCATTTGCTTTTCGTGGGCCGGGAGACCGGTCAGTTCTTCTGCCTACCGTATGTGATCAACGATGTGGTGCTCGTAAAAGAATTCATGTTGGTGTCATCACCAAGACTCATGGCTACTTTTCAGCTGTAAATTTAATTAAGAATTGGGAGGCATTTTTTATTTACTTTTTGATGTGGAGTCTGTATAAGATTCTTTAGTTGGCCATTACTCGGTGAGGTCTGATGTTAACTCCAGTAGAAAAGTGAAGCTTTTGAGAATAAAGAGTCACTGTTTAAGTAGGACTGAAGAACGAAGAAGGGAAAAGGATTGACAGGGCCAAGCCTCGAGGATATTCGTAGCGAACAGTTCTGTCTTTTATCGTCATAGAACATTTGTCATTTGCAAATGTGATAGACATGCTTATTCTTTCATGCTGTTTCTTACGAGTTGAAGTCCGTTTGGATTATATTTTTCTTCAACATTCTGTTTGTCATTCATCCTCTTTAAGCTGTATAATTATGATTATTCGAGCTAGATTTTGAGTAAGGCTGGAAACTCAAAAAGGTGAACAGCTTTTTTCTTTGGGTTCTTACTTAAAATGCTCTATAGCCTATTGCTCTAGGCCTTTCCTTTGCAAGAATTTATATGTTACTCGTATTACGGTGGCATCTTCAATTCTCTGTCAGATTTGGTTAATTTCGCTTATCCTCATGGTTGCCATCTTACTGTGCAAACAGACGTCCCCAGTCAAGATTTGTGCCTCAGACCAAGCAAGATACCTCAACTAACAAGAAAAAGGAAGAAGATGAAGATAACTGGGACCTCCCTGAAGAACTTCCATTCTGATTTCATCTACCCTTGCTTATTTTTGGAGTCACAATTGATGCAAGGGAGTATTAGCCAGATTTGTTCTTTAATTGATTACTGTTGTCATCAACCCTGATTCTTTCCAACATAAATCTAGATGCATTATTCCCAATATCCCAATTCCTCTTGGAATCTTGTTATGTAATGGTCTAGCCTGTGCGCGCAAGCGATGTCCAACTATTCTATCAGAGGAGCCTATGGTGGTTTCTGGTTTATATACTCTGAAGGGTAATTTCTCATCACTAGTTTTACTGCCGTTGGTTAACCTGGCTTATTGTCCTAATCAAATGTAAAGAAAGCGTAAGCAATAAGCTTGGCCAGAATTGCAAGGAAAGAGATGGGTGGTTGTGGGCGAGCCGAGGTACTATTTTAATATTGTGGTTAAACTTCTTAAGGAGATGCATAACTCTTTTCTTTTTTCGGTTTTGCTTAACTAGAGCTACGCAACCGGTCTGGATTTACTTAGGAGTCAGACCGGACTGCCCATAGAAACAGGTCCAATTTCCGATTCTGGTAAAAACAATTTGGTTCCCGACCTCAAATTTTTGAAACCGGTACTATATGGGTAGGTTCCGGGTTCTGGGTGTTGAATCTACCCATCCATCCACCCACTTAGAAACCGGTTAGAACTTGTTCTTTAAAGTTAGAAGAAGATGATTTATCATTCTTAAATGAGCTTAACTTCCTTATTGCTTGATAATTTTTTTTGTTTTATATCGATATTTTACTTTGAGCTGTTTTGTTGCTCATACTATTTTGCTATAATTGCTATTTGTCTTAATTTTTAAAAAATGAAGCAAAAAAAAAAAAGAGGAGAAATTGATTTCCAAGTAGACCTTAAAATCGGACCAAACAAAAGGGCAGGTTCCAAAATCAGTTCTAAGACAAGCATGGTAAGTTCGAGGTTTCTAAAATTGGAAATCAATTCTAATAGAGTAGGTTCTAGTTTTAACCCTTTGGATACCACTAGGATACGAGCCGTGAGTCGCTAGATGAAGCTCAGACAATGACATGTCGAACCATTGGTTTAAGCATCGAGCAAGTCGGTCCCTTCCATTTCTGTGGTTTTTAGCAACGCCAGATAACCGAGACCGCAACAAGTCTCTCCCCGAAGCAAAAGGCTCCACATCGTCTTTCATGGAGGAGCGTCTTTTGACATGGTCTGGCAGGACCAAAAGGGTTTTTAGAATGCTACGACACTTCCTGATACGCAAATTCGAGAAGGTTGAAAAAGGGCACAAACTAACAAATATCAGCAAACGCCGACAGAACACCTTTTTTTTTTTTTCGGTCGAAGACAGAACACCCTTTAATATGCAAACATTTATCTTATACTACATGTCAGAAGATCCATAACAAGTACTGACGATGCTCCAGTTTATGTGCAACTATACTACTCTCCAGTAGTTCATCAGCTCAATGCAATATGCTTTTGGCCTAGAAGAATGAAGTAGACCACGAACAAATTTTTTTCCGTCTTCCTCTGTTGAACAGACGGGATGGGGTCCTGTATACGTTAGTGCATCAATGCCTTTTGCTCCTTCGCAGGTGATTTCTTCTTTTTCTTTCCCGCCTTCTTTTTCTTGATGTGCATAGTTTCCCTTCTTTTGAACACCGCCAAAACTTCTATGCTGAAATCACATTCTCATCATTCAGACAGCTTACACATAAAACAAACACGACAGCTAGACAAGACTTCATTACACTGCACGTGTTAAGGATTCCAAAGGCAGGAAGCTTTATCCCTGACCATAATTTGTAAGCTTATGCTATCTTGGGAGACCTAAGAGACAGCAAAATTGTTGGATAACACCTCTAATTTAAATTTTCCCTCCATTTCTTTCTCATAAACATATTAAGATTTTCACAAATTTCTCTGCCGAATTTTCATTTCTCAACTCTTCACCCTTTCCCAAACAGAGCCTTAAAGTTTCTAAAGACTACATCACACAGATGGTTCTAATACAAACACACGAAAGTGTAAATTTTAAAACCTTCCCAAGTCAATCCTGATAATCTGGGAGGACTATTTGACTAAGGCAGAACATTCGGTGTACGTTTGTGTTTTAGACCAGCTGAAAATATTATCGCATACAACTTATGTTTGATGTTAACATTTCACTTTTTTAACAAGAAAATTGCCTAATTTTCAAATAAGTGTCAATCCAAAACCAACTAAGACAAAACGTTTCTCCAGATCTCTGAGGAACAAGACCTACATAATTAGTATCTCAATTGAAACTTTAAGATCATTGAGACTCGCTCAGAAATTTCAGGTTCAAAAATGAGTAATTCCCAACTACTTGCGAAAGATGTAAGATCACAATTCAGAATCTCAGCAACTTTCATCTGATTAAGGTAGACAGACGTTAATTCAACATTAGCTCCTTAATCATGGAAAGCTACAGGATTGCAATATGAGGGGACCAATACCTTTGTGTGCCAGGGAAGAAGTTAAATCCATGGGCTTTTTCCAAATGCCATGCCTTGCTAGAAAGCAAAGACTTGCAGTCCTGTAATTTATTCACTCAACATTAGCTCCTCAAGATATTTAGTATTCAGCTTATAAGAAAGCAAACTAAGAAATCCTTACCAAAAAAAAAAAAAAGCAAACTAAGCACCAAAGCTGCACTTTAGTCTCTTAACTGCAATTTACCTCCTTAAAGCTTTCCCAGCCACAGCTTATGTAGATAAGAGTTTGAGGCGCTGAGTGACGGTTCTTTTCACTTAAATCATTTCCAAATCGAACGGAAGCTTCCCTAGCACGAAGTACCCACGGTCTCTTTTCTTCTTTTGTCTTGGAACTAATACCAGAGACAGTATAGAAAAATTAATTAATGCTGGAAGGTTGTAGAATGTTATTTTCGTGAAGATATCGATGTCATGCCTTGATGCAAAGAAAAGCTAAAGATAAGCCCCTACCTTTCAGGTGATGATCTAGTTTTCAGTTCCCGTGATGGAAGGGTCTGCAGGGCACCCACCAGAGACGCTTCTAGTCCTTTTCTAGGAGGATCAACAACAATCACATCTGATCCCACAAGCCAGGAAGTAGGCTCCTGATTTGATTCCAACAAAAATGTAAGAACTTACTACTCTATTACAATCTTAACTCTAAAGAAGATTAACTAACTACTCTATTGACAAGATTGATTAACAATGACATCAATGAGATTCTTTTCGGGGACTTACAACTGAAGTGTCAGCTTGATACCAACTGATGCTGCTATCCACATATTTTGGCAGGCGTTCAACTGTCTTTTCAAAAGACAACTTGGATTCTTTGTTAATTTCTACACATTTTACAGACCTGGAAGAGATGAATTACAAATTTATAAGCCTTTCCTTAATGAGGAGGAACAATCTGGAGCATTTAATGGAAAGAGGAAACCGGCGAGCAAAAGGAAAGAGAACTCAGGATTCTTGCCTGCATTTTCTTGTAGCAGCCAAGGATAAGCCAATGACGCCAGATCCTGCATATAAGTCAGTAACTGATGCACCATAAGTAACATCGTGTCCTTAAGATGAATTTAGCCCCTCAATCAGTACCCGAGTATATTGGACAATCGTCTCCCAGGATAAAACGGATCTCGTTCCTCTGAAGCGGTACGTATTCAGAGGACTCCTTCGAACGCAATTTTGCACAAACAATTGCAGAGAACGAATGCGTTTTTTCAGAAAAAATAATGTCAAAAAATGTGAAGCTTCTCTCAGGTTTTTAAAAATGAAAAAAAAAATGAAATGAAGAGTCACGAACGGGTCGGTTCATTAACGAAGAGTCACGAGTGAACAATTTCGTTTGGTTCGGTTATACTTAGATCCCGAACCCACGAACAGACATTATCCGTTCGAAACAAAAAGAATAAATTCGGGAAAAAATAAAACCAACGGGAACCCGAACAGACATATCCGTTCGAAAAAAAAAAGAATAAACGGGAACGGCAGCGGCGGCGGCGCGCGCGCTGGGGGACTAACTTAGCTTGGCCTAGATCCTCTTTCTTTCACAAAAGTGGGATACCCCTTGGGGCCCAAACCCATTTGTGATGTTTAACCATTTAAACCCATCTCTCATCTCTCTTCTATTCAATGTGGGACTCCTCCATCCATATCTCTTATTCACTTTACAAGGGATTTGCATCTAAAATTCCAACAATCTCCCACGTGAATAAGAGATTCGGTTTTTCCTGAATCTTCATTTATGCATGAGATGCAATGTGCAATTATTCCATGAGAAAATGTTGCATCATAATAAGTAGTCTGAGACTTTAAACTTTCCTTTAGTGAAATCTATCGGACTTACTCGGTCAATCAGTAGACTTGATGTCTTTCAACTGTCGACCTTTGGTGTAAGCCTAGACAATAAAAATCACATAATTGTTTCTCAAACAAAATTGGTTCTCACTGTTGTGTTCGTTTTGGCCATGAACACCGCCTGATCTCATGAGTGTTTTAGAGAATTCGACCTTTTTCCAATTCTCACATAAGCGGCCCTCACTTCACACTCACATAGGTGATTTCTGAACATATAATATATCACATACTCAATTCAGAATCATTAAAAGCTTTTGCTTAATCTTCACATAGTAGTACTGTCTTCGTATGGGAATGAGTCAAAAATTTGACAGTACTCTACACTGTCTTCATAACTTAGTTGTCCCTTTGAACCTAGATCTTGGGATCTCCAGTCAACTAGGTAGGGTTTCCGCTATGATGACTTGTTTATAGGCCTTAAACCCATTCCCCTTGGTGTTTTCGCAACCATCTCTCTAGTTAGGCCTTTTGTCAATGGATCCGCAACATTATACTTTGACTTCACATAGTCAAGGGTGATAATTCCACTAGAAAGAAGTTGTCTTACTGTGTCATGTCTTCGACATATGTGTCGAGACTTACCGTTACATATGACATTCCTTGCCCTTCCTATTGCCGCTTGACTGTCACAATGTATACAAATAACGGGCATTGGTTTAGGCCAAATACGAATATCTTTCAAGAAATTTCGAAGCCACTCTGCTTCTTCACTGGCTTTATCCAAAGCAATAAATTCTGATTCCATAGTGGATCTAGCAATACAAGTTTGTTTGGATGATTTCCAAGACACTGCCGCTCCACCAAGTGTGAATACATATCCACTTATCGATTTTGTGTCTTTAGTGCCGGTTATCCAATTTGTGTCACAGTATCCTTCAAGTACAACTGGATATTCTGTGTAATGCAATGCATAATCTTGAGTATGCTTTAAGTAGCCCAATAAACATTTCATAGCTTTCCAATGATTTTCATTTGGACTAACTGTAAATCGACTTAGCTTGCTCACAGCATAAGTTATGTCCGGCCTAGTACATTTCATTACATACATTAGACTGCCTAATGTACTAGCATACTCATTTTGAGCCTTGCTTTCACCAGTATTCTTTGAAAAATGTAAATTAATATCTATCAGAGTCTTTACTGGTACAATATCTAGATTCTTGCACTTTTCAAGAATCGTCTCAATATAATGGGACTGTGATAGAGCTAATCCTCCGGATATCTTATGGATTTTAATTCCTAAAATAACATCTACAACCTCCATATCTTTCATATCAAATTTTCTTGTGAGCATACGTTATACAACCTCACTATCGCTACCCATTATAAGCATGTCATCTACATACAAGCACAAAATAGCAAAGCCATTATGAGTGTTCTTAACATATACACATTTATTACACTCATTAATCTTAAAACTATTCGACAGCAAGACTCGGTCGAATTTAGCATGTCTTTGTTTTGGTGCTTGTTTCAATCCATAGAGTGACTTGATAAGCCAACATACTTTCTTCTCTTGTCCTAGACCATTGAACCCTTCGGGTTGTTCTAAATATATTTCTTCTTCCAAATCCCGGTTTAAGAAAGTCGTTTTAACATCCATTTGATGGATTTCAAGCCTATACACCGCTGTTATGGCAATTAGCATCCTTACTGATGTAATTCTAGTAACAGGTGAGTAAGTATCAAAATAATCCAGGCCTTCTCGTTGCTTGTATCCTTTTACCACAAGCGGGAGAAGAACAGTATTGGTGTCAAAACTTGTGTACGGAGGCCACTTTGGTGCCAAAAGTTTCAATCGGATCACTTAAGTGCCAAAAGTTGTGAAAAACGATCACCTAAGTGCCACTTCGCCGGAAATCCGACGTGGCGTTTTTTTATTAATTTGTCAAGCTGATGTGGCTCGCCGGAGGCTAATGTGGCTCGTCGGAGGCTGATGTGGCATTTCTTTTCTTTTCTTTTCCTTTTCTTTCTTTTTTCCTTTCTTTTCTTTTTTTTTTTCTTTTCTTTCTTCTTATTTTCGGTGGTTGGCATCCGGCCACCATCCATGGCCGGCTTCGCTGGGCGTTGCCTTCATCTGGGCGTCGCCTTCATCTGGGCGAGGCCGCCGTGGCCTCGGTGAAGGCCGGCCTCGCCGAATCTGGCGAGGCGAGCCCTCGCTGGGGCCCGTTCTGCCTCGGCGAGGGTCGAGGTCGCCCGGGTAGGGCGAACCCCGGTGAGGCCGGCCCTCGCCGAGGCCACGGCTGCCTTGTCGGGCGTCGCCTTCCTCCAGGCGAGGCCCGACGAGGCAGCCGTGGCCTCGGCGAGGGCCGGCCTCGCCGGATCTAGCGAGGCGAGCCCTCGCCAGGGCTCGCCCTCGCCCAGGTGACCTCGACAGCCTCGCCTGGGCAGGGCGAGCCTTGGCGAGGGCTCGCCTCGCCAGATCCGGCGAGGCCGGCCATGGCCGGTGGGTGGCCTCCGGCCACCGGCCATGGTAGAAGAAGAAGAAGACAAATGAAAAAAGAAAAGAAAGAAAAAAATCAGAAAAAAATTTTAAAAAATTAAATTATACACATGGAAATGCCATGTGTCATTAAAATTTAAATATAAAAGTCACGTATTAAATTTGGTTGGAATTTCTCGCCGTTGGCACTTAAGTGATCGTTTTTTCTTCGATTTGGCACTTAAGTGATCGCCGGCGTAAACTTTTGGCACTTAAGTGATCCAAATGAAACTTTTGGCACCAAAGTGGCCTCCGTACATAAGTTTTGGAACCAATGCTGTTCTTTCCCCTACCACAAGCCTAGCCTTATATTTATCAATAGTACCACCCGCTTTCATTTTTCTCTTGAAAATCCATTTACATTGTAGTGGTTTATTACCAGGAGGAAGGTCAACAAATTTCCATGTATGGTTTGACAATACGGATTCAACTTCACTATTGATAGCTTCTTTCCAGAACGGGACTTCTGACGATGTCACAACTTCTTTGAATGTCCGAGGCTCATTCTCCAACAGATATGTTAAGAAATCAGGTCCAAAAGACGTGGAAGTCCTTTGTCTTTTAGTACGTCTAAATTCATCCTCCATTGGATCACTTCTAGATATAGTATCTCGAGGCCTCTTATTATTATCAATTGGCTCATATACTATGTTATATGGAAATATATTTTCAAAGAACGAAGCGTCCCTTGATTCAATGATCATACTAACATGTATATCTGAGATCTCTGACTTGTGAACAAGAAAACGATATGCATTGCTATTCTGAGCATATCCGATAAAAACACAGTCAACAGTCTTTAGTCCTATCTTAACCTTTTTAGGCTTAGGAACCGCAGTTTTAGCCAAACACCCCAACACTTTGAGATAATTCAAGTTAGGCATTCTGCCTTTCCATTGCTCATAGGGAGTTTATTGTGTCTTCTTGTGGGGTACTCTATTTAAAATAAAATTTGTTGTTAGGACAGCTTCCCCCCACAAATTCTGCGGTAAATCAGAACTGTTCAACAATGCATTCATTGTTTCCTTTAGGGATCAATTTTTCCTTTCCGCCACACCATGTGATTATGGTGTATAAGGAGTAGTTATTTGGTGAACGATACCAAACTCAGTACAAATTTCCTCAAAAGGAAATTCATATTCACCTCCTCTATCACTTTTTATCATTTTAATTTGATTTTTTAACTGAGTTTCAACTTCAGATTTATAAGTTCTAAAAGTATTCATAGCTTCATCTTTGCTACTAAGCAAATAAACATAACAATACTTTGAACAGTCATCTATAAATATGATAAAATACTTCTTACCACCTCTTGACGGTATTGATTTCATATCGCATATATCTGTGTGTATTAAATCTAAAGGTTCTGTAACTCTATTATCTACAGAATGGAAAGGAGGCTTAGAAAATTTAGATTCAACACACACTTGGCATTTCTCACTTGGACAATCAAACTTTGGCAACAGTCCCATAGTCATTAATTTCTTTATCGACTTATAGTTAACGTGTCCTAGTCTAGAATGCCAAATATTAGAAGACTCAACCACATAAGTAGAAGCAACTTTATTCAAATCATCCTTGGTTACAACAGTCATTACATTCAGCTTGAACAAACCATCACTCAGATAACCCTTTCCTACATACATCTAATTTTTGGAGAGTACAAACTTATCAAATACAAAAACCAACTTGAAGCCATTCTTGCTAAGGAGAGATCCAGACACTAAATTCTTGCGAACATCTGGCACATTCAGAACATTATTTAGTGTCATAATCTTTCTATATGTCATCTTTAGAGCAATCTTTCCGACACCTTCAACCTTAGAGGTTGATGAATTACCCATATAAAGTTTTTCATCACCTCCCACAGTTTTGTAGGACGAGAACATCGATCTGTTTGCATAGATATGACGAGTTGCTCCAGTATCATCCACCACTCCTTGGAGTTTCCCACCATATTACACTCGGATATCATAGCAGTCAGATTGATATTATCAACACCATTGGAAATCTCTTCCACCACATTAGCCTGAGTTTTTTGTCTTTTCTTGGCTCTGCAGTCTTTGGCTCGATGTCCAGACTTGCCATAGTTGAAGCACTTGCCAACGAGCTTTTTTAGGCCTTGGGTAAATCCCTCTCCAGACTTGCTAGGCATTTTTCTCTTCTTGTTGGATTTCGATCCTTCTTCAATAACATTGGCCCTTGAAACCTCTATGTTCTTCTCAACTTTCTTCTGGGAGAGCCTATTGTCTTCCTTAATCCTCAACCGAACAATCAAGTCTTCAAGTGACAACTCCTTTCTCTTGTGTTTGAGATAATTTTTGAAATCTCTCTAGGATGGTGGCAGTTTTTCAATGAAGGCAACCACTTGAAATGACTCACTTAGAGTCATTCCTTCAGCATGAATATCATGCATAATCACTTGAAGCTCTTGAACCTGACTTAAGACGGTCTTTGAATCAACCATCTTGAAGTTTAGAAATTTACCAACAATGAATTTTTTCAATCCGGCATCTTCGGTTTTGTATTTTTTGTCCAGACTATCCCATAACTCCTTAGCCGTTTTCAGCGGAGTATAGACGTTACAGAGAGTATTGTCAAGACCGTTGAGGACATAGTTGCGACACAGGAAGTCAGAATGCTTCCATGCATCCACAGCAGCAACCTTTTTCTTTATTTATCTCTCCAACGTCCAATTTAGGACCATCCTCATTGAGGAATCTAGCCATATTCAAGGTCGTGAGATAGAACAACATCTTTTATTGCCATCTCTTGAAATCCGTACCATTGAACTTTTCTGGCTTTTCTCCGTGATTCGGAATAGGATTGATCGGAGTCGAAGTCGAAGCCATTTCTAAAATACAAAAACAGAACATATTCACGAACATAATCGGAAATATATGACTACAAACAGAATCGTTAGTTCATGAACAGAATTGAAAATTGTACAGGAGCAGAACTTATGTATGAACAGAATCGTATTCTAAATACGAAATTTCCGAATATTGTAATAGAATTTCGACATAGGCAGAATTGAACGATGCGATAGAAATTCATCAAAAACCAAGCGAACTACATAACAAAATAATACCAACAAAAATACTATACAAACTACAACAAGGAACTTACGAACTATACAGAATACTTGTATTAACTCAGAAGTATACGAACAACAAAGGTTTGACTTAAACGAACGCCAATATAGATATTTGACAGAAAAAACTCAATGAACAACGCATAAGAATACGCGGACCATGCAAATCATTATACGAATAGAACCGAAGATAATTGAAAACAGAATAACATTTGAACAAAATTCGTCTTAAGATTGTTGTCGGCTAAGTTCGCATACAGAAATTGAAATTAAGCATGAAGAAAACTAACCTGAAAGCAGAACGTTAATCCGAGCCCAACGAAGAAACGTCGTGTCCTTAAGTTGAATTTGGCCCCTCAATCAGTACCCGAGGATATTGGACAATCGTCTCCTAGGATAGAATGGATCTCGTTCCTCTGAAGCGGTACGTATTCAGAGGACTCCTTCAAACGTAATTTTGCACAAACAATCGTAGAGAACGAATGCGTTTTTTCAGAAAAAATAATGTCAAAAAATGCGAAGCTTCTCTCAGGTTTTTAAAAATGAAAAAAAAAATGAAATGAAGAGTCACGAACGGGTCGGTTCATTAACGAAGAGTTACGAGCGAACAATTTCGTTCTGTTCGGTTATACTCAGAACCTGAACCCACGAATAGACATATCCATTCGAACCAAAAAGAATAAACGGGAACGGCGGTGGTGGCGCACGCGCGGGGGACCGACCTAGCTTGGCGTAGGTCCTCTCTCTTTCACAAAAGTGGGGTACCCTTTGGGGCCCAAACTCATTTGTGAGATTCAACCATTTAAACCCATCTCCCATCTCTCTTTTATTCAATGTGGGACTCCTCCATCCACACCTCTTATTCACTTTACAAGGAATTTGCCCCCAAAATTCCAACACATACTTTTGTAACTTTCGGAGCAAAGAATCAAAAGCCTGAAGATGACCAAACAAATAGCATCGTTACAAAGTATCAGTTACATGAATTTCAATTAAAAGGGGATAGACTCTCTATTCTCGATGAACGATCGATTATCATTCATATGCAACTGGGTTTGCATGCAAAGGAAAGCGTTGGCACGCGTACGATTCGAAGTGAAAGCTCTGGAGCGCGCAGGTCAACGAGGGCGGGCACGGACGGAGAGACGTCGGAGCGAGCGGCGGCGGGGAGGGTGGAGCTGCGGCGGCCAGCGAGAGGTGGCGGGCGGTGATCGGGTGGAGGGAGCGGGAGGAGAGGAGGCACGACAACATTGGTGGAGCTGGGCGAGCGCTGTGGAGCTCCGCCGTAATTTGATTTTGGCCGGAGTGGATAAAATGGGAGATGATGGCGAAGTTAAACGAAGATTATCTTTGCCCAACGACCAGGTCGAGTAACCGCCCGATGCTTCCGGGTTAGATTCGTAGTTGGGTCTCGGGCGGAGGGTCCGGTAGCTAATCGGGTTCAAATGGATTCGGACCCGCCCGATTCCGAAGCACAAAAGTCCATAGAATACAGTCAAAGCTCATTTTATTGACAATGCCGGAAACATGTACGGTATGTTCCCTATGCATGCTTGTAAATAGCTGCTACATTCACGAGATGTCTAGCGATGCTATGGAAGACGGATCTACGCAAAGCATCGAATCGAATCCTAACATGCTTGCAGACTAGTCCATCCTGTTGGGAAAAAGAACAATATTTGCGAAAAATAAAACTCGGATAATTTTCCCACTACTATTTCTGTGACAATTAAATAGGATAAAATATCGGTAAAGACGAATAGTAAATAACACCAGAATTTTAACGTGGAAACCCTCCAAGTTGAAGGGAAAACCACGGGACCGTAGTCCACTTCAAACTTCCACTATGATAAATAATGGGATACAACTGGATAACTCTCACAAACTGGATAACTCTCACTGTCTTCAATTTGTGGATCTGAACCTCTCACAAACTGAATAACTCTCTCGAAAATAATTCTCTTGGAAGAAGAAGATTGTTTCTTCCTCTATACTCTGATCTTCTTGCTTTTTAGTATATATCTCTCCATTGAGGAGGACTCCTATTTATAGGAGCAAATGCAATCCCAATTGGAATTGTACGATATGAAAATCACGGTGATTTGTTTCCAGAACACTCATGATTTTCTGGATGTGGAAGATCATTTTGATTTATTTCCCGATCTCTCTTGATTTTCTTTCCCCCTCCCTTTGGTCTCTCCAATTGGGAGTGACCTACTCAACAAATCTCCCCCTCACGAACAATTTGGAGAGGGTGTCAATCCTGCAAAAGTTCGACAAGCTTGCATCTTCATTATAGATAGGGATTTTGTCATCATATCTGAGCCGTTGTTGTCAGTATGTATTTTCTTTAACTGCAAAGATTTTTCTTCCAACACATCACGTATCCAATGATATCTTATATCAATGTGTTTGGACCTGGAGTGGAAAGTTGCATTTTTGCTGAGGTGTATTGCGCTTTGACTGTCTGAGTACAAGATATACTTCTCTTGGTTATGACCCACTTCTTGTAGGAACTTCTTCATCCACAAAAGTTCTTTACAAGCTTCCGTTATCGCGATATACTCTGCTTCGGCAGTAGATAGGGCAACACATTTTTGTAGTCGAGATTGCCATGAGACTGCTCCCCCTGCAAAAGTCATTAGGTACCCCGATGTAGACTTTCTTGAGTCCACATCCCCTGCCATGTCTGCATCCGAAAAACCTTCTAACACAGTTTTATCATCACCAAAGTATATACAGTTATTAGAAGTACCTCGGAGATACCTGAATATCCATTTGACTGCTGTCCAATGTTCCTTACCGGGATTGGATAGGAACCTGCTTACCACACCAACTGCATAGGCGATATCAGGCCTCGTGCATACCATCGCGTACATTAGGCTGCCAACCGCCGATGCATAAGGAATCTTTTCCATTTCCTTCTTTTCTGTCTCACTTTTCAGGCACTGCTCCAAACTGAGCTTGAAGTGGTTTGCAAGTGGAGAACAAACTGTTTTGGATTTATTCATGTTAAATCTTTCAAGAACTTTATTAACATACCGTTCTTGAGATAACCAAAGTTTACGGTTTTGCCTGTCTCGGAAAATTTCCATCCCAAGAATTTGTTTTGCAGGTCCTAAATCCTTCATCGCAAAGGACTTGCTTAATTCTTTCTTTAAGTTGTTGATCTTGCTTTTATCCTGGCCAATAATTAGCATGTCATCAACGTAAAGCAAAAGAATTAGAAAATTACCATTGGTAAATTTCTTGACGAACACGCAGTGATCAGCGGTGGTTTTGTTGAAGCTGTTTTCTTCCATGAATGAATCGAACTTTCTATACCACTGTCTTGGTGCCTGCTTGAGCCCGTAAAGACTCTTCCTCAGTCTACACACAAGATTTTCTTTGCCTTTGATTTTGAAGCCTTCCGGCTGTTCCATGTAGATCTCCTCGTTTAGATCTCCATGTAAAAATGCAGTTTTCACGTCAAGTTGCTCGATCTCCAAGTTCAAGCTTGCTGCCAAGCCAAGAACAACTCGGATAGACGACATCTTAACCACAGGTGAAAATATTTCGTCAAAGTCGATATCTTTCTTCTGAGCGAATCCCTTCACAACCAACCTTGCTTTGTATCGTGGTTGTGAGTTGCCTTCTTCAGTCTTTAGTCTGAACACCCACTTGTTTTTGAGAGCTTTTCTTCCTTGTGGCAATTTGACTAAATCATAAGTATGATTTTCGTCTAGGGATTTCATCTCCTCTTGCATAGCTTTTAACCACTTCTCTTTGGGCTCGTGGAACACAGCTTCTTGGTAGTTCTCTGGTTCTCCCCCGTCAGTGAGCATCATGTACTCGTTGGGAGAATATCTACGACTAGATTGTCGTTCACGGGTTGATCTCCTCAATTGAGGTTCTGACGGGACCTGTTCAATAATTGGTTCAAGTTCAGTTGAAGTAGTCATACCTTCAATGCTAGAGTCAGCTTGCTCATAATTAAAATCGGTAGGAGGAGCAATGGAGCCAAGGTCAACAGGGTATTCGTCTGTTGATTGAGATTTCTTGTGCTTCTCGAAGTCCTCGATTGTCTGATCTTCAAGAAATACCACGTCCCTACTTCTGATTATTTTTCGGCTAGCGGGGTCCCAGAGTCTATAGCCGAATTCTTCATGAGCGTAGCCAAAAAAAATACATTGTTTTGATTTCCCGTCAAGCTTTGATCTCTCATCCCTGGGAATGTGAACAAATGCTCTACAGCCGAACACCTTCAAGTGGCCGTAAGAAGCATCTTTACCGGTCCAGACACTTTGTGGTACGTCACCGTCAAGTGGTGCTGAAGGTGATAGGTTGATTAAGTCAACTGCCGTCCTCATTGCCTCACCCCAAAAATGGTTTGGCAGCTTTGCGCTGGAGAGCATGCATCTGATTTTTTCACAGATGGTTCTGTTTATCCGCTCCGCGACACCGTTGTGTTGAGGTGTTTTTGGTACGGATCTTTCTAGTTTGATCCCGAAACTTTTGCAATAATCCTCAAAAGGTCCTCGGTATTCACCACCGTTGTCTGAACGGACACACTTCAATCGCCTTCCTGTTTCTCTTTCAACCTTCATATGAAATTGCTTGAAGATTTCCTGCACTTGATCTTTAGTTTTCAAGGCAAATGCCCACACCTTTCTAGAGTGGTCATCAATAAATGTTACAAAATAAAGCGCACCTCCAAGTGTTCTAGTTTGCATTGTGCATACATCGGTATGTATTAAATCTAAAGTTTCAGCTTTTCTGGATGGTGGGGAATTACGAAGTGCTACTCTGTGTTGTTTTCCCATAATGCAGTCGACACACGAATTTAACAGTGTACCTTTCATTCCTGGTAGGAGTTGCTTTCCAGTGAGAATCTTGAGTCCTTTCTCACTCATGTGTCCGAGTCTTTTATGCCATAACTCGGTGGTGACTCCTTTTCCTGTTACATTCACCTCTCCTCTACGCAGCTTGGATTGTGTGATGTAGAGAGAGCATGTTTTTTCTCCTTTGGCTACCACCAAATTACCTTTAGTAAGCTTCCATTTCCCATTACTAAAGAAATTACTGTAGCCTTCATCATCGAGCTTGCCGGTAGATATAAGATTGAGACGTATGTCCGGAACATGTCTTACATCTTTGAGTAAAAGCCTACATCCAACATTAGTCTCCAAATAAATATTACCCATACCAGTAATTTTGGACATACCGTCGTTTCCCATCTTTACAAAGCCAAAGTTGCCAGTGGTGTGAGATGAAAAAAGATCTTGACGAGCCGTGACATGGTAGGATGCGCCGGAGTCGACTACCCATGTCGAATCTTGGGATACATGATTAATGGAATCATCACTTTGAATAATGATTACCTCGTCTGCAATATTTGCGATGTCGTTCGTATGATTCTCGTCAGCTTTGTTGATGTTATTACTCTTTGATTTTTCTGCCTTTAGCTTTCTGCATTCTCGGATGAAGTGTCCCAATTTACCACAATGATGACACTTCTTGTCTCGTCTGAAGTTGGATTGGGACATTCCTCGCTGCTGATTTCGGAAACTTCGGCTTTTGCTTCTCCCTCTTCGTTCTTGATTTCCTTGTCGGTTAATGACAAGGGCCTCGGATTCCGGGTTGACTCCGCTCTCTTTTCGCCGGGATTCTTCATTCAACATTCTATCTTTTACCATGTCCATGGTAAGCTTGCCATCAGGAGCCGAGTTACTGACTGACACAACAAGTGTGTCCCAGCTTTTCGGCAAAGAGCTAAGTAGCAGCAACGCCTGCAACTCATCATCTAATGTCATTTTCATAGAGTTGAGTTGGTCTATTATACCTTGGAACTCGCTCATGTGTTCCGAGACACTGCTCCCATCTTCGTATTTCAAATTCACTAGCCGCCGCATGTGATTTGCTTTATTTTGCGCCGTTGTTCTTGCATACATTTTCTCTAGTTTTTGCCAAAGAACACTAGCATCATGTTCATTAGCAAAATTTTGAAAAATACTCTTGTCGATCCATTGTCGGATTTGAGCAGCACACTTTCGATTGAGCACCATCCATTCACTTTCGGACATGGTCGTTGGTTTGCCACCAGAGGACGATGTCGATTTGTCTTTCGCTACAGGATCTACCTCCTTGGACGTTGGTGTTGGTTCCTCCATTGGTATCACGATTGGCCTCCACAGGTCTTTAATGTATAGCAGATCCTCCATCTTTGGTTTCCAGATCGCATAATTGAATGCGGTCAATGTTATCATGTTGCCAGAATTCTCCTCCATTTAATTCTGCACAGAAAAATGATATATAGAGCAACCTAGCTCTGATACCACTTGTTGGGAAAAAGAACAATATTTGCGAAAAATAAAACTCGGATAATTTTCCCACTACTATTTCTGTGACAATTAAATAGGATAAAATATCGGTAAAGACGAATAGTAAATAACACCAGAATTTTAACGTGGAAACCCTCCAAGTTGAAGGGAAAACCACGGGACCGTAGTCCACTTCAAACTTCCACTATGATAAATAATGGGATACAACTTCACCCTAAGGTGGATCTCTCACTGTCTTCAATTTGTAGATCTGAACCTCTCACAAACTGGATAACTCTCTCGAAAATAATTCTCTTGGAAGAAGAAGATTGTTTCTTCCGCTATACTATGATCTTCTTGCTTTTTAGTATATATCTCTCCATTGAGGAGGACTCCTATTTATAGGAGCAAATGCAATCCCAATTGGAATTGTACGATATGAAAATCACGGTGATTTGTTTCCAGAACACTCATGATTTTCTGGATGTGGAAGATCATTTTGATTTATTTCCCGATCTCTCTTGATTTTCTTTCCCCCTCCCTTTGGCCTCTCCAATTGGGAGTGACCTACTCAACACATCCGACGTGCGACGAGTGCAGCCAGCTTGTTCTTCATTCTGTTGATGTAACTGTAGTAAGCCTCTCTCCAGGACTTCTTTACGATTAGAGTGCCACAGACACCCCAGAATCCAATGAAGAAACCGAGCCCTATGCTCAAGATGAGCCAGAGGTATTCAAGATCATCGGCTCTGTCCTCGCTCTCGCTATTCCCACTGCCATTGTCAGGAGATTGCAGCTGTTTCTCGTCTCTCGAGCATAACTTTGGCAACGGAATCCCACAGAGACCGACGTTGCCCTCGTAAATAGATGGGTCGTTGAGGGTCAGGAACTGGTTGGCCGTCGGAATTTTCCCTGACAAGTCGTTGTACGACAGGTTCAAGTGATTCAACTTTGTTAAAGCGATCATGCTCGGAGGAAGCGGCCCCGAGAGATTGTTGCTCGACAAGTCGAGAGTCTCTAGCCGTGCCAAGTTGCCAATGTCAATCGGTATTCTTCCAGTGAGATGGTTCAAGGACAAATTCAAGGTCCATAACCTCACGAGGCTTGTTAGCGCTTCAGGAATCTCCCCTGATAAGCGGTTATCCGAGAGATCCAAACTGTTGACAAGGTAAAGAATGCTTTGATCATATTGAACAAGCTGTCCTTTGGCCACCACGGTCAAGCGTCCCTGGTAACTGACCGTGTCAACATCCATGAGTTCCACTTTCAAGCTGGTTAAGTTTCCAATACACGGCGGGATCGATCCTGACAAGTTGTTGTGCGAGAGGTCAACTATGTGGAGATTCGAAAGACGGCATATCTGAGGAGGAATTTCCCCAGTAAACAAATTGGACCGCAGGCGCAAAATCAGCAATGAAGGAATGCTCTCTGCAATCCATGCCGGAATGATTCCCGAGAACTTGTTCTCGCCTAGATCGAGACTCTCCAAAGAGCTACAATTTCGCAAGGAGGACGGAAGTTTTCCAGAGAGATTGTTGTTACTAATTAGGAAGAACCTGAGAGAGGAAAGAAAGCCGACCTCACTCGGTATTGGACCCGAAAGGCCATTGTTCGACATGTCGAGAAAATTCAGCAAGGACAAGTTGCTCCAGAACCGCGGTATTTCTCCGGATAGGTAGTTGTTGGAGATGACTAAGGATGTCAAAGTGGCCATATTCCCAATGGACAAGGGAATGATACCATTTAGTTCATTCCAAGATATGTCTAAATCTGTCAGGTAAGGCATGAGTTCGCCGATGTTGGGAGGAATGGGACCAGAGAAGCGATTATCGTTGAGATACAGTATCGTCACATTGGAAGACCACATAGGAAGAGAACCATTATAGAGGTTTGAACTCAAGTCGACACTGGACCGTCCATCTACAAACATCAGCGAGGTGGGTGGCTCGCCGGTGAGTCGATTATACCCGACGTCTAGTTCATCCAATTGCAGATTGAGCTGCAAGAACCAATCGGGTATGGTTCCCGAAATTTTAGCATTGTTCAACACCACGGTCTTGAGCTCGTTTTGTTTCCTAAGCCAAGTAGGAAACTCGGGACCCAATTGGCAAGACCTGATTTTCAGGTACCTGAGCTTGAAGGGAGGAATCCAACCGGTGGTTATGTTGAATACCAAGGAAATGTTTGGAGATAGATTATACAAGTCAAGATCCGTGAGGCTCGAGAGGTTTGCTAGATGACGCTCCGTCACGACTCCTTCCCACAAGTTCTCAGAGAGATCCACCGCAACCAATGTCGACAGTTGCCCGAAACTTTCTAGAATCCCACTCATCATGTTGTTGGCCACGTAAAATTCTTCCAAAGATGACATGTTTGCAATCGTCTGTGGAATAGAACCTTGAAATGAATTGCGCAAAAATTGGAGGTACCTTAACTTCTTCAGGTTCCCTAGAGAATCTGGCAAATTACCAGACAACCCATTGTTCCCTAAGTCCAGATTCTCCAACTTACTGTCGTTGCATCGAGCTAACCCGTTGATAAAATCATTTATCTCACCGGTGATTCTATTGGCTGAAAGCTTTAGGACACTCATATCACATAAGCTCCCTAATGATTTCGGAAGCCGACCTTCGAGGTACGAATTCTGGGACATGTCGAGTTCTTGGAGGGATGCTAAATTCGCAAATTTATCTGGAAGCTCGCCCCCAAGACTATTTGAGTTTAGATCGAGATGAACGAGGCGAGTGAGATTGAATAGCCATCGGGGTGATGTAAAGTTGAAGTTGTTGTTCGAAAGATCGAGGACCTCAAGCGATGTGACATTGATGAATGGAAGAGAAAGAGGAAGCTTTGACAAGAAACAGTTGGGCAAGCGCAACTCTATGAGAGAAGGTAGCAAATTAATAGCTTGAAGCCAATGATCTGCGGCTTTACTGAGATCGATGGCTCCGAGATTAAGGTATCTAAGGGAAGGAAGGCTAGGAAGCCAGCGAAGATCGTTTTGGCTTGATCCGGCAAAACAATTGCTGAGGTCTAGATACTGCAGTCGTGAAAGATTCTTGAGACTTAGGGGGATCGGTCCGCCGAAAGATGTGCCCGACAGATTGAGGTATCTCAACTGCTTTAGCAAACCGATGAATCCCGGGAGTTTGGTGCCTCCAAAATTGTTCATGCTCAAATCCAAGTACTTCAATTCTTTGACATCGAGCAAAGAAGGACTGATCTCACCCCCTAGCGCTTGTCCCGGCTTGAGATTGCCGCTTAGATTATCATCCACATACGGGTTGTGGAGATTAATCTCGATGACTCGCCCAGTCAGGTTGCTGCATACAATTCCTCTCCATTTGCAGCAATCTTTCCCGACCCACGAAGCGAGCTGGCCTGAAGGATCCGTGAAGCCACCTCTCAACTTGGCGAGTGCTTGTCTTTCACTTTCGAAGCAACCAGAAGCGATTCCCCCGGTGGAAAGTGCAAATTTTACAATTTCAGGAAATAGAAGTCCTGATAGGAACAGGAGAGCAAGAAGCTCAATGCGGGAGATCTTATGAGCCATTCTTGCAAGCAAAACAAGAATAGACAAAAGGAGGGGTAGTATCAGAAGTTCAGACTAGCATGTTTAGACATATATAGGGGACTAGTGCCCTCCTATAATGCAAAGTAGGCAGCGTCCATTGTTAGTCTGGCTTGACTTTGACTTCGAGTTGATGTCATCAAAATATAACGTCGAACCACTTGAGAAGATTATACTTTGACGAGTTCTGGTCAATGGTTTTTGTGACATTGAAGCGCCACGGACACGGTCAGAAGATTATACGTTCATTGCCCATGTTCTTGAAAGTTGTCGGAATTCGATAGTTCACTACAAGGTCCACCGAATTAAATTGATCACGCCACGGAGTTGCAGCGCAAGAATCGAGTCTGCGTGACGATAATTTTTTCCACCCTTCACATCTAATGTCACGGGGGAGGCAGTTGTCCAGGCGTCGTGAATCGCGTGCTCTGCATCTATCGCGGATGCGCCCACATTCACGCCCATCCGGGATCCCCTTGCCCGGCCGCGTCGTTCCTTGGTGTAGGGAATAGAAACGTGGAAGAGTCCACATGTGTGAGAGAGGGATTACTGCATCTAGACGATAGGGTTGGACAAGGGAGCGATGGTGGTCAACACACGCCCAAGGGCTCTTTTGAAGGAATTGACTTCAGGATTCATCAAAATCGTGATCACATCCCTTCCATTGGGTTGACTGACTACTCCCCAGTCCCAACGCATGGCATCATAATGCCCGTTTCTTGATGAGAACCCGCCCACGTTCGTGGAAAGAAAGGAATACCGAGGGCACTCTACAAGGTGCTCGTCCAATGCCGCGGCCACGCCATTGGATGATATACTTCCGAATATCTATTGTCGGGGAAATTACCAAAAAAATTTCTAGATCGGCGATGATCCCTCTCCTTTAACGTGAAGACTGCGAAAAGAAGTTTGAAAGGAGGAGGAGGGGTCTCGTGGGCCGTCTCTGTCTCTCCCGGTAAATCGAAACATGAAGGAAAAAAGAAGAATATTATGATGGAACCTGCTGACCAAGAAAGATCCCAGTTTTCATCCCGTGAAACGAATTTAATCCACGGAAATTGTCTCGTCAAAAGGTCTCGACTTTAGACTTTTGCCTCAAAGGATCATCTAGACGAATGTCATGTCGACCAACGTGGTGAAAATTCCAAACAAGAACAATGTCCTTTTCTTTAGGGGGGGAGATGGGGGCCGAGAAATCTCAATTTGGTTTCATGAAGCCTTAGCTCGAACAATGTCGTTTTTTTTTATAAAACCGAGGGGCACGGTCTCCTTTAGGTTAATCAAAGTCTCAACTATATCGATAACGTGATAGTCGCCGTTGGTCACGCCATCATTCATTTAACAAACTGGATGCCATGTAAGCGAAGTTTAATGGTGGCGATATAGACGGCCATCGAAACACGAGACTTGAACACTAATCGAGTAATGTCAAGTATACTAAAATTAGATTACGACGTCCGTATACTAATTAATACGGCAAACTGCAAGCGAAAATCTCATCAAGCGTGTTATATTCGACACCCCAAAGCCGTCTGCCAAAATCATCTAGGGTATAAACTTTGTAAAGGAGTCTCAGAAAATCTAGAATTTTTTCGTATAAGGTGCGTTCGTTTCGCGGAAAATGAGTGATTTGAAAAATATTTTCCAAAAAATGATTGTTTATATCGTTTAGAAAAATTAGTTAACGGAAAATATTTTCATTATCGATAACAATCTATGTCTAATTATTTTCGTGGGCGATGAAAAAATCTTCCATTAATTTATTTTTCCAAATGATATAAGCAATTATTTTTTGAAAAATGATTTTCAAATCACTTATTTTTCGCGAAACGAACGCATCCTAGGAATCTGAAATCATGCGCATGGGCGGATGATCGATGGACTTATCCAGGTTCGGGCTTCGCTCAAATCATTGGGCCAAGCCTGAGAGGAAAGGCCCGTTGATCGGCCCAAAAGGATTGAGCCCAGCCCATCAGATGAGCCCATTAAGCCAAGCCGTCCATGATCTATCCAGAACCAAGAAGTGCTCCGCAAAACTTCAGAGACGTTCAATTCAACCCGCAAAAAAATACACGAAAGACCGCCATAACCAGACGCTGAAGCTCTGGATGAGTGGTGCGAAATTGCGAAAATTTTTAGGCTTATCAGGGTGGAGGAGGAGGCTGCTTGCCTTTGCAATCTACTTTTTAAGGTTTCACGATCAAATTGTGTGGAACATCGGCGGTTTTATCCGAGCAAAGACGATGCGGGTTAGGTTTGCGTCTTGCTTTGGCTATTTAGGACCTCCTCCTCCCCTTCACCCCCTTTTCCTTTGTTTTCTCCAATGGCCAATGATGTTCAAGTTCTGCCTTTTTTTGTGGACCTATGGTTTCATATTAGGAAGTATTAGTACTGATTTTCAGGGACATCGGCCTCTGTCACAGACTTGAGCTTGAAAGTTTCGAGCGGAAGTCATAAGAGATAGCGTCGTAATATGCTTGTAAGTTTGGGTTGGTGGGAAATGTAAGCAGTGATTGTCTGTTCCGTACTCATTTGCTTTTCGTGGGCCGGGAGACCGGTCAGTTCTTCTGCCTACCTTATGTGATCAACGATGTGGTGCTCGTAAAAGAATTCATGTTGGTGTCATCACCAAGACTCATGGCTACTTTTCAGCTGTAAATTTAATTAAGAATTGGGAGGCGTTTTTTATTTACTTTTTTATGTGGAGTCTGTATAAGATTCTTTAGTTGGCCATTACTCGGTGAGGTTTGATGTTAACTCCAGTAGAAAAGTGAAGCTTTTGAGAAAAAAGATTCACTGTTTAAGTAGGACTGAGGAACGAAGAAGGGAAAGGATCGACAGGGCCAAGCCTCGAGGATATTCGTAGCGAACAGTTCTGTCTTTTATCGTCATAGTACATTTGTCATTTGCAAATGTGATAGACATGCTTATTCTTTCATGCTGTTTCTTACAAGTTGAAGTCCGTTTGGATCATATTTTTCTTCAACATTCTGTTTGTCGTTCATCCTCTTTAAGCTGTATAATTATGATTATTCGAGCTAGATTTTGAGTCAGGCTGGAAACTCAAAAAGGTGAACAGCTTTTTTCTTTGGGTTCTTACTTACAATGCTCTATAGCCTATTGTTCTAGGCCTTTCCTTTGCAAGAATTTATATGTTACTCGTATTACGGTGGCATCTTCAATTCTCTGTCAGATTTGGTTAATTTCGCTTATCCTCATGGTTGCCATCTTACTGTGCAAACAGACGTCCCCAGTCAAGATTTGTGCCTCAGACCAAGCAAGATACCGCTACTAACAAGAAAAAGGAAGAAGACGAAGATAACTGGGACCTCCCTGAAGAACTTCCATTCTGATTTCATCTACCCTTTCTTATTTTTGTAGTCACAATTGATGCAAGGGAGAATTAGCCAGATTTGTTCTTTAATTGATTACTCTTGTCATCAACCCTTATTCTTTCCAACGTAAATCTAGATGCATTATTCCCAATATCCCAATTCCTCTTGGAATCTTGTTATGTAATGGTCTAGCCCTGTGCGCGCAAGCGATGTCCCACTATTCTATCAGAGGAGCCCTTAGTGGTTTCTGGTTTATATACTCTGAAGGGTAATTTCTCATCACTAGTTTTACTGCCGTTGGTTAACCTGGCTTATTGTCCTAATCAAATGTAAAGAAAGCGTAAGCAATAAGCTTGGCCAGAATTGCAAGGAAAGAGATGGGTGGTTGTGGGCGAGCCGAGGCACTATTTTAATATTGTGGTTAAACTTCTTAAGGAGAGGCATAACTCTTTTCTTTTTTCGATTTTGCTTTACCAGGACTACACAACCGGTCCGGATTTACTTGGGAATCAAACTAGACCGCCCATAGAAACAGGTCCAATTTCCGGTTATGGTCAAAACAATTTGGTTCTTGATCTCAAATTTTTGAAACCGGTACTGTATGGGTAGGTTTCGGGTGTTGAATCTACCCATCTACCCACCCACTTGGGAACCGGTTAGAACTTGTTCTTTAAAGTTAGAAGAAGATGATTTATCATTCTTAAATGAGCTTTAACTTCCTTATTGCTTGATAATTTTCTTTGTTTTGTATCGATATTTTACTTTGAGCCATTTTGTTGCTCATACTATTTTGCTATAATTGCTATTTGTCTTAATTTTTTAAAAATGAAGCAAAAAAAAAAAAAAGAGAGGAGAAATTGATTCCCAAGTAGACCTTAGAATCGGACCAAACAAAAGGGCAGGTTCCAAAATCAGTTCTAAGACAAGCATGGTAAGTTCGAGGTTTCTAAAATTGGAAATCAATTCTAATAGAGTAGGTTCTAGTTTTAACCCTTTGCATACCACTAGGATACGAGCCGTGAGTCGCTAGATGAAGCTCAGACAATGACATGTCTGAACCATTGGTTTAAGCATCGAGCAAGTCGGTCCCTTCCATTTCTGTGGTATTTAGCAACGCCGGATAACCGAGACCGCAACAAGTCTCTCCCCGAAGCAAAAGGCTCCACATCGTCCCTTTCTTTCATGGAGGAGCGTCCTTTGGCATGGTCTGGCAGGACCAAAAGGGTTTTTAGAATGCTACCACACTTCCTGATACGCAAATTCGAGAAGGTTGAAAAAGGGTACAAACAAACAAATATCAGCAAACGCCAACAGAACACCTTTTTTTCGGTCGAAGACAGAACACCCTTTAATATGCAAACATTTATCTTATACTACAAGTTAGAAGATACATAACAAGTACTCACGATGCTCCAGTTTATGTGCAACTATACTACTCTCCAGTAGTTCATCAGCTCAATGCGATATGCTTTTGGCCTAGAAGAATGAAGTAGGCACGAACGAAATTTTTTCCGTCTTCCTCTGTTGAACAGATGGGATGGGGTCCAGTATACGTTAGCGCATCAATGCCTTTTGCTCCTTCGCAGGTGATTTCTTCTTTTTCTTTCCCGCCTTCTTTTTCTTGATGTGCATATTTTCCCTTCTTTTGAACACCGCCAAAACTTCTATGCTGAAATCACATTCTCATCATTCAGACAGCTTACACATAAAACAAACACGACGGCTGGACAAGACTTCATTGCACTGCATGTGTTAAGGATTCCAAAGGTTGGAAGCTTTATCCCTGACCACAATTTGTAAGCTTATGCTATTCTTGGGAGACCTAAGAGACAGGAAAATGGTTGGATAACACCTCTAATTTAAATTTTCCCTCCATTTCTTTCCATAAACATATTAAGATTTTCACATATTTCTCTGCCGAATTTTCATTTCTCAACTCTTCACCCTTTCCCAAACAGAGCCTTAAAGTTTCTAAAGACAATTCATCACACAGCTGGTTCTAATACAAACACATGAAAGTGTAAATTTTAAAACCTTCCCAAGTCGATCCTGATAATCTGGGAGTACTATTTGACTAAGGCAGAACATTCGGTGTACGTTTGTGGTTTAGACCAGCTGAAAATATTATTGCATACAACTTATTTTTTATGTTAACATTTCACTTTTAACAAGAAAATTGCATAATTTTCAGATAAGTGTCAATCCAAAACCAACTAAGACAAAACGTTTCTCCAGATCTTCGAGGAACAAGACATACATAATTAGTATCTCAATCAAAATTTTAAGATCATTGAGACTCGCTCAGAAATTTCAGGTTCAAATCTGAGTAATTCCCAACTACTTGCGAAGGATGTAAGATCACAATTCAGAATCTCAGCAACTTTCATCTGATTAAAGCAGACAGACGTTAATTCAACATTAGCTCCTTAATCATGGAAAGCTACAGGATTGCAATATGAGGGGACTAATACCTTTGTGTGCCAGGGAAGAAGTTAAACCCACGGGCTTTTTCCAAATGCCATGCCTTGCTAGACAGCAATGACTTACAGTCCTGTAATTTATTCACACAACATTAGCTCCTCAAGATATTTAGTATTCAGCTTATAAGAAAGCAAACTAAGCACCAAAGCTGCACTTTAGTCTCTTAACTGCAATTTACCTCCTTAAAGCTTTCCCAGCCACAGCTTATGTAGATAAGAGTTTGAGGTGCTGAGTGACGGTTCTCTTCACTTAAATCATTTCCAAATCGAACAGAGGCTTCCCTAGTACGAAGTACCCACTGTCTCTTTTCTTCTTTTGTCTTGGAACTAATACCAGTGACAGTATAGAAAAATTAATTAATGCTGGAAGGTTGTAGAATGTTATTTTCGTGAAGGTATCGATGTCATGCCTTGATGCAAAGAAAAGCTAAAGATAAGCCCCTACATTTCAGGTGATGATCTAGTTTTCAGATCCCGTGATGGAAGGGTCTGCAGGGCACCCACCAGAGACGCTTCTAGTCCTTTTCTAGGAGGATCAACAACAATCACATCTGATCCCACAAGCCAGGAAGTAGGCTCCTGATTTGATTCCAAAAAAAATGTAAGAACTTACTACTCTATTACAATCTTAACTCTGAAGAAGATTAACTAACTACTCTATTGACAAGATTGATTAACAATGACATCAATGAGATTCTTTTCGGGGACTTACAACTGAAGTGTCAACTTGATACCAACTGATGCTGCTATCCACATATTTTGGCAGGCGTTCAACTGTCTTTTCAAAAGACAACTTGGATTCTTTGTTAATTTCTACACATTTTACAGACCTGGAAGAGATGAATTACAAATTTGTAAGCCTTTCCTTAATGATAATGAACGATCTGGAGCATTTAATGGAAAGAGGAAACCGGCGAGCAAAAGGAAAGAGAACTCAGGATTCTTGCCTGCATTTTCTTGTAGCAGCCAAGGATAAGCCAATGATGCCAGATCCTGCATATAAGTCAGTAACTGATGCACCATAAGGAACATACTTCTGTAACTTTCGGAGCAAAGAATCAAAAGCCTGAAGATGACCAAACAAATAGCATCGTTACAAAGTATCAGTTACATGAATTTCAATTAAAAGGGGATAGACTCTCTATTCTCGATGAACGATCGATTATCATTCGTATGCAACTGGGTTTGCATGCAAAGGAAAGCGTTGGCGCGCGTACGATTCGAAGTGAGAGACGCCGGAGCGAGCGGCGGCGGGAAGGGGGGAGCTGCGGCGGCGGGGGAGAGGTGGCGGTCGGTGATCGGGTGGAGGGAGCGGGAGGAGAGGAGGCACGGCGACATCGGTGGAGCTGGGCGAGCGCGGTGGAGCTCCGCCGCAATTTGATTTTGGCCGGAGTGGATAAAATGGGAGATGACGGCGAAGTTAAACGAAGATTATCTTCGCCCAACGACCGGGTCGGGTAACAGCCCGGTGCTTCCGGGTTAGATTCGGAGTTGGGTCTCGGGCGGAGGGTCCGGTAGCTAATCGGGTTCAAATGGATTCGGACCCGCCCGATTCCGAAGCACAAAAGTCCATAGAATACAGTCAAAGCTCATTTTATTGACAATACCGGAAACATGTACGGTATGTTCCCTATGCATGCTTGTAAATAGCTGCTACATTCACGAGATGTCTAGCGATGCTATGGAAGACGGATCTACGCAAAGCATCGAATCGAATCCTAACATGCTTGCAGACTAGTCCGTCCGACGTGCGACGAGTGCAGCCAGCTTGTTCTTCATTCTGTCGATGTAACTGTAGTAAGCCTCTCTCCAGGACTTCTTTACAATCAGAGTGCCACAGACACCCCAGAACCCAACGAAGAAACCGAGCCCTATGCTCAGGATGAGCCAGAGGTATTCAAGATCATCAGCTCTGTCCTCGCTCTCGCTGTTCCCATTGCCATTGTCAGGAGATTGCAGTTTTTTCTCGTCTCTCGAGCAGAACTTTGGTAATGGAATCCCACAGAGACCGACGTTGCCCTCGTAAATAGATGGGTCGTTGAGGGTCAGGAACTGGTTGGCCGTCGGGATTTCCCCTGACAAGTCGTTGTACGACAGGTTCAAGTGATTCAACTTTGTTAAAGTGGTCATGCTCGGAGGAAGCGGCCCCGAGAGATTGTTGCTCGATAAGTCGAGAGTCTCTAGCCGTGCCAAGTTGCCAATGTCAATTGGTATTCTTCCGGTGAGATGGTTCATGGACAAATTCAAGGTCCATAACCTCACGAGGCTTGTTAGCGCTTCAGGAATCTCCCCTGATAAGCGGTTATCCGAGAGATCCAAACTGTTGACGAGGTAAAGAATGCTTTGATCATATTGAACAAACCGTCCTTTGGCCACCACGGTCAAGCGTCCCTGGTAACTCACCGTGTCAGCATCCGTGAGTTCCACTTTCAAGCTGGTTAAGTTTCCGATACACGGCGGGATCGATCCTGACAAGCTGTTGTGCGAGAGGTCTACTATATGGAGATATGAAAGACGGCATATCTGAGGAGGAATTTCCCCAGTAAACAAATTGGACCGCAGGCGCAAAATCAGCAATGAAGGAATGCTCTCTGCAATCCATGCTGGAATGATTCCTGAGAACTTGTTCTCACCTAGATCGAGACTGTTCAAAGAGCTACAATTTCGCAAGGAGGACGAAAGTTTTCCAGAGAGATGATTGTTACTAAGTATGAAGAACCTGAGAGAGGAAAGAAAGCCAACCTCACTCGGTATTGGACCCGAAAGGCCATTGTTCGACATGTCGAGAATATTCAGCGAGGACAAGTGGCTCCAGAACCGCGGTATTTCTCCAGATAGGTAGTTGTTGGAGATGACTAAGGATGTCAAAGTGGTCATATTCCCAATGGACAAGGGAATGATACCATTTAGTTCATTCTGAGATATGTCTAAATCTGTCAGGTAAGGCATGAGTTCGCCGATGTTGGGAGGAATGGGACCGGAGAAGCGATTATCGTTGAGATACAGTATCGTCACGTTGGAAGACCACATAGGAAGAGGATAATCATAGAGGTTCGAACTCAAGTCGACACTGGACCGACCATCCACAAACATCAGCGAGGTGGGTGGCTCGCCGGTGAGTCGATTATACCCGACGTCTAGTTCGTCTAATTGCAGATTCAGCTGCAAGAACCAATCGGGTATGGTTCCCGAAATTTTAGCATTGTTCAACACCACGGTCTTGAGCTCGTTTTGTTTCCTAAGCCAAGTAGGAAACTCGGGACCCAATTGGCAAGACCTGATTTTCAGGTACCTGAGCTTGAAGGGAGGAATCCAACCGGTGGTTATGTTGAATACTAAGGAAATGTTTGGAGATAGATTATACAAGCCAAGATCCGTGAGGCTCGAGAGGTTTGCTAGATGGCGCTCCGTCACGACTCCTTCCCACAAGTTCTCAGAGAGATCCACCACACCCAATGTCGACAGTTGTCCGAAACTTTCTGGAATCCCACTCATCTTGTTGTTGGCCACGTAAAATTCTTCCAAAGATGACATGTTTGCAATCGTCTGTGGAATAGAACCTTGAAATGAATTGTACAAAAATTGGAGGTACCTTAACTTCTTCAGGTTTCCTAGAGAATCTGGCAAATTACCATACAACCCATTGTTCCCTAAGTCCAGATTCTCCAACTTACTGTCGTTGCATTGAGCTAACTCGTTGATAAAATCATTTATCTCACCGGTGATTCTATTGGCTGAAAGCTTTAGGACACTCATGTCACATAAGCTCCCCAATGATTTCGGAAGCCGACCTTCGAGGTACGAATTCTGGGACATGTCAAGTTCTTGGAGGGATGCTAAATTTGCAAATTTATCTGGAAGCTCGCCCCTGAGACTATTTGAGTTTAGATCAAGATGAATGAGGCGAGTGAGATTGAATAGCCATAGGGGTGACGTAGAGTTGAAGTTATTGCGTGAGAGATCGAGGACCTCAAGCGATGTGACATTGATGAATGGAAGAGAAAGAGGAAGCTTTGACATGAAGCAATTGGGCAAGCGCAGCTCTATGAGAGAAGGTAGTGAATTAACAGCTCGAAGCCAATGATCCTTGGCATTACTGAGATCGATGGCTCCGAGATTAAGGTATCTTAGAGAAGAAAGGCCACGAAGCCAGATAAGATCGTTTTGGCTTGATTCGGCAAAGCAATTGCTGAGGTCCAGATACTGCAGTCGCGAAAGATTCCCAAGACTCGCAGGGATCATTCCACTGAAAGACGCACCTGATAGATTGAGGTAGCTCAGCTGCTTTAGTGAACCAATGAATCCCGGGAGTTTGGCGCCTCCAAAATCGTTCATGCTTAAATCCAAGTAGTTCAACTCTTTTATATCGAGCATAGAACGACTGATCTCACCCCCTAGTGCTTGCCCTGTCTTGGGAGTGCCGCCGCTTAGATTATTATCAACATACAGGTTGCGGAGGTTTATCTCAATGACCCGCCCAGTCTGGTTGCTGCATACAATTCCTCTCCATTTGCAGCAATCTTTTTTGATCCACGAAGCGAGCCGGCCCGAAGGATCCGTGAAGCCACCTTTCAACTTGACAAGCGCTTCTCTTTCGCTTTTGAGGCAACCTGAATTGATTCCAGCAGTGGATAGTGCAAATTTGACAGTTTCAGGAAACATAAGTCCTGATAGAACCAGGAAAGGAAGGAGATCAATGCACCAGATCCTATGAGCCATTCTTGCAGCCAAAACAAGAATAGACAGGAGGGTACTTGAAAGTTCAGATTAGCTTTGTTTAGACATATATACTGGACTTGTGTGCTCCTATAATGCAAAATGAGGTTGCGTCAGTTATTGTCTGACTCGACTTTGCTTTGAGTTGAAGTCATCAATATAATGTGACATCAAACTAGTCAAGTGTCATCGATCATGTCAAAAATACTATTCTTGTTTTTCCCTTGTCTGGGACACATTCTAGACATATATACTTTTCTATAGCAGCACTTTTACGGATCTCCAGGGTACGCTTGCTTATTCGCGTTGTTTCTTGGTCTACATAATAGAAGTGAGAAGAAGAATAACTGAACGCGATTGTAATTCGTCGGTAGCGTTGAACAAGGGAAGTGATGGAGGTTAACACACGTCAGGCTCTTTGAACGGGATCGACCTTGGGTGTACTGGTCTTATTCTAAACCATTCACAATGACAATTTCTTCTGCCTGCTAGGCGAGTGTTTTGTTGAAGTGGTGAGAGCTCAATCAAAGAACTCTCTTCAGGACAAAGTGAAGGAGACGTTCCTCGAAATCGCAAGGAAGAAAAGACTTCTCGAGATGACGTATCCAAGAACACTATTCCAGAACCTGAGTGGCTTCTTGACCAGGACTTTTACAAGGTCCCCGTCAAAATGCTACGGTTGCACTACGCTGTCTAAATCTAGATGTTGTACTTCCCAACATTTATTACCAAACAAAAATAGAAAATTACAATATCAAGGTTTTGACCTTCCTTTTTAAACAAAAGAGCACATACTTATAACACTTTGATAGCAGAACTACAGACTACAGTGCTGTAGATAGCTGCCGTATTGTTAGAGACCTATTGCATACAATAAATCTTGAAAGGGTGACAGACTAAACGAGTCACCTGCTGCAATTGACATAAATTGAAATGTAGATAGAGCACATGGGATCGCTCTAGAAATGACCTTAATGCTGGAGGTTTCGGACAATTGAGCGAAATGCATGTTACATTATCTGTTTATGAATATAGTTTAAGTACGAATATTTAATATTAAATTATATTTCGAATTTGAGTATTTAATTCCCACGCTCAACATTTGTTAGTACTTTGAAAAGGAGAAGCGCATCCGCACAGCATTTAATGAGAATAGCGCCAATCGTGGAGCATTAAATGAAGATGGACAAATCTTCTGCACATGTGTTTACGTGCATGCTTTCACGTAAATTTTCTTCTTCCTCACAAATGCATGCACATGAATTGTGAATGCATGGCCGTAGAAAAAGTATCTGAGCATCAATGTCCTCTTCCTTTTCTTTGGTTATCTTTTTGTGGGCTTTCTTTGTCCTTCTGTTAATAAATGAAGAAAGAGCGAAGGTAGAAGCTATGCTCAATTTTCTTATGGCGATGCATGATGGCCATACCCACATGCCATCATTAATTGCACGGAGACGCATGGCTTCTGAAGATGGGCGCCATTTTTTTCTTGTTCCTCCATCCTTTCTCCTCTAAAAAAGGAGGATCGCCGAGGACGGAGATAAGCTGAAAAGAAGAGAGAGTTCAAGAGACGAACAGAGGCGGAAGCTGGGAGAGATTTGTGAGGAGTCGAGTCTATCGAGTTGAGTTATTAAACACTGTGGGTATTGGATATATATACTATGGCTAGAAAACACTCGAGTGTGTGAATAACCGTAAACTCTGTAATTCTCCAATTCATTAGTGGATTATTTGCTGACTCTCCCGTGAACGTAAATTTCGACATTCAGACTGAACTGCGTAGATTGCTCGTGTCTTTTTATTGTTCCTCGTTTATTTCTTTGTTGAAATTTCTATAGCTTCCGACTTAATTGTAAAGTTACGATCCGATTTTACTCTGTCGCCAATATATAACACATAGAAACCCTCCAATCTTAAGTCACGAAAATTCCTACATTAAGGTTCACGGTGTCAAGATTTTCACTCACGTGGTCTAGTAGCCCTTTGACGATTTAGACGGGAACGAAGTGCAGTCCATTTCCACTTCATCGCCGATGAAGACCTCCGAATACCTCGAGTTGTGGGGACTTGATCGCATAGGAAGTTCTTCAATAGTTTGCATACTTTGGACAATCAGATATTATAGCCGATGTCAATCATGCTTCTTTTTGGTACACCAGCATGACATGTTACATTAAGCCTGAAAGTTCAAGAGAAATATACCAAATAGATCGAGAAATGTGTTTCTTACTGAAAAATCACATCTTGCGGGCTTTGCTATTGGAGATATGCGAGGATCAATATAGGACTATACTTGATCGACTGACTCAATCTAGGATTAGATTTGATTTCATGTATCCGTCTTTATTATTTCCTTAATTGCTCATCCATTGTATTATAAATTGGGACTTATACATGTAAAGAAAACCAAGTTGAATCGATACAATAGACAATATTCTCTCAACTTCCTCTTCTCCTTCACTCTGTGTCATGGTATCGGAGGTTATATTCTAGCTTTCCTAGTTTCTATCGTTTCCCAAGTGGTTAGCGAATCAGGCCCATGGCAAACACACCCAGCCCAAAGAGAGCTCACTAGCCACTGTCGAGGCAAACCCAACTCTTGGGCCGGGATGGTTCCATCGGGTCAACCACCCGAATCAAATACATTGGCTGTGTTTGGTTGTTCGGATTTCTAAACAGGATAGGACTAGATAGGATAAAATAAAAAATCCTGATATTTCTTCATATCCTGTCCATTGTTTAGTGTATCACGGATTTAAAGTCGAATAGAATAATTTTTATTTTTTTTGCTATTCATGGATTCGGAGGAGTTAGTGAAGGAGAAAAACCCAAGAAATTTTTTTGGTAAAAGCGCACAAGGTGTGGGGATGAAGATTACGGCGAATGGAGTGTAGCGTTTTTGAAAAAATAGGTATTAGAAATCCTATCTGGATCTATCCCACCTCCCTCCAGATTTTTTTATCCGGACTATATCCGGTTTATATCTTACCTTATCCTATCATGGACCACCACCAAACATAGGATAGGATAAAACAGATCCTATCCTGGCTTATATCTGGTTTATATCCGACTTTATCCTATCCTGGACCACCACCAAACACAGGATAGGATAAAACAGATCATATCCTGGCTTTTATCCAGTCGACCAAACGCAGCCATTGTGTCCTAGAACGGATCCCTATCCGGTTTTCCAACCAAGATTCATGCCTTACTAGATCTCCATTGCAGGAGGTTGCCCGAAGCCCAATGACCCCACAGTTGATGGGCCAGAGCTACACCTCATCACCCAACAACTCTTTGGTGCCGAGAACTACTCAACATGTTCTCAAGAGTTTCGGTGAGCCTCGGTGACAAAGGACAAGGACGTTTCCTTGATGGAATCGTCCCGATTCTGTCCGACGACCACCCGGCACAACATTGAAAGAAATGCAATCAACTCGTCCGAACATGGATCGGAAATTGCATTGTCCCAGAAGTCGCGGCTGAGCTCCCTCCTATGGAAAACTCGAAGACTATGTGGGAGAATATAAGAAAATGTACGAGAAACTTGATCGGGCGAAAATTTTTAGCCTTTCCTAAGGGCACATGTCGATTACAGCTTGTTTCAACAAGCTTCTGGCCCTCCGGAATGAATTAGAGGCGGCCGAAGAGAAGCTCAAGGGACCCTATTCAACGCTACAACAATACAAAAACGTCAAGTAACGAGAGAAAAGTGACTCGCTTTCTTTTGATTCTAAATGATTCCTACTTACCTTTCCGATCTCAGATTTTGGCCATGGAACCCATGCCGTCGCTTGGCCAGATTTTACCAACTCCCTGTCCAGCAGGAAAGTCAGGGACTCGCTTCATCAGATAGCGTCAAAGTTGGGGAGAGCATTCTTCTGGCGGCTCAGTCGAGGCACCAGCAGCGAAGACCGGCCGGGAAGATGAGCTCTGAAGGATGGAGAGGGCAAGCCATGGCGCTAGGGTTTTTGGAGGGAAGGGGAGAAAGAAATTTCATGAAGGATGGGATCGACGGTCGCAATATGAAGACCAGATCAGACGGCTCTCACATCACTTATCCCAGCGGCTGGACTGGACGGCCCGTTTCATGCCACGTCATCCGCGGCCTTTAAATCCAACGGTTTCTCTTTTGCCACGTCATTGCAAAAAGGAAGTTGGGACAAAATTCAAAAGGTAAAGGTAAAATGTAATGTAATTATTGCAAGAATTCACGTCACATGATAAAAACAATTATAAAAACCTGTTGAAAATTGCATAGAAAACCCTGGAAGAGAGGAAAAATATTCTCCACTTACCAAGTCACTGGTCAAAATGTCGATAAAATCATTCAACCAATTACTCATGATTACTATCATCAACTTCTGAAGGCCTTGAAACAGTTGGATATTTTTTACAAGAAGACAAGCTTCTTTGATACTTCTTATTTTTTCAACTCTATTTCACATGATGCTTAGATATTGATTCAGGTGTTAGTTACCACATTAATTATCTATAATGAGAATTTCTTTCCTCAAACTCAAAAAAATCTCGACTACCCACATCTATGCGCTTTCCAAATAGAAATACAACCTATGTCACAAAAGTAGGGGCATTGAATGTTAGTACTTATGTTATCCTTCGGTATGTGCTTTATGTGCCTCCATTTCAATTCAATCTCATTTCAGTTTCAAAGGCCTACGAGGACAATTCCTATCGTATCCTCTTCAATTCTGAAAATTGTTTCTTTTAGGCATTTTCGATTGGCAACCCAATGGGCTTGGGTAGTCTTTCACAAGGGTTATATTTATGGATCAGCTTTCCCAAATTTTTTGACTTATAATGATTTCCATGAATAAAAAATCATTGTGTAATATTACTACCAATGATAAAATTCCAGTTTGGGTCACAATGTTTCTTTTCCACACCCTCAATGCCGAATATGTTCTCTGGCAAAATAGTTATGTGTGCCTTTTTCCAAAAGTAAATCTCGTGCTATGATATTTTCTCAATGATTCATGCCGACATTGGAGGCCCTTCTATCACACTCTATATCGTGATGGATTCCGGTTTTTCCTTACAATTGTAGAAGATCATTCTCATGCCACATGGGTTTTCCTTATGGAATCAAAGAGTCAAGTTTTTTCTCGCTCAAACAAAATTTTCACCTTATTGAAAAACCAGTTTGGAAAATCTACTCAACGCATCCAAACGGATAATGGGAAAGAATTCTTTGGTCATGAATATAAACGTTTTTTTTTCTCTTCCCATAGAATTCTGCATGAAAGTTCATGCATCTATACACCTCAACAAAGTGGGATTGTTAAGAGTAAACATGATTACCTTTTAGAAGTTGCACATCCTCTTAAATTCCAAACATCCATTCTTTAAACTTTTTAAGGAGATTGTGTAGTCACGATAGCTTAATTGATAAATCGCACGCCAACTCGGGTTCTCAGTGGACGAACCCCCTTTGAAGTACTTTTTGGAAAAAAGCTTGAGATTCATCACCTGAGAATTTTTGGCTACCATGCTATGTTACCGCTGTGGGCCCCGACCAATTTATTTTGTAATATGCAAAATGATCCCTAAACTTTTAATTTATCCAATATGGTCTCCAAACTTTTGGTATATATTCAAACTAGTACCTGGAAACATTGAACGTATTCATATAGTGTAGGAATTAGTTTGAACATATATTAAATGTTCAGAGACTACATTGAACATATTAAAAGTTCAGGAATTACATTGCATATTGGGTTAAAAGTTCATGAATCACATTAAAAAATTAAAAGTTCAATGACCACATTGTACATTGAGTCAAAATTCATGTACCAGTTTTGTCATTATACCAAAGAAAAAAGTGAAATTTGCATAGACTTTAGTCATTCTCTTATTGCCCAAAACTCATTTTATTGACAATACCGGAAACAGGTATGATATGTTCCCTATGCATGCTTGTAAATAGCTGCTAATTTCATAAGATGTCTAACGATTGTATGGAAGACAGATCTTGGCAAAGCATCGAATCGAATCCTAACATGCTTGCTGACTAGTCCGTCCGACACGTGATGAGTGCAGCTAACTTGTTCTTCATTTTGTCGACGTAACTGTAGTAAGCCTCTCTCCATGACTTCTTTACGACCAAAGTGCCGCAGACGCCCCAGAACCCGACAAAGAAACCTAGCCCAATGCTCAGGATGAGCAAGAAGTATTCGCGATCATCACCCCCGTCTTCGCTCTTGCTGTTTCCGCCGCCATCGTTAGGAGATTGTGGCTGTTTCTCATCTCCCGGGCATAACTTTGGCAACGGAATCCCACAGAGGCCGATGTTGCCGTCGTAAATAGACGGGTCGTTGAGGGTGTGGAATTGGTTGGCCATCGGGATTTTCCCTGAAAAGTCATTGTACGACACGTTCAAGTGATTCAACTTTGTTAAAGCGGTCATGCTCGGAGGAAGCGGCCCCGAGAGACTGTTGTTCGATAGGTCCAGAGTCTCCAGCCATTCCAAGTTCCCAATGTCGATCGGTATTTTTCCGGTGAAATGGTTCATGGACAAATTCAAGGTCCACAACCTCACGAGGCTCGTTAACGCTTTAGGAATCTCCCCTGACAAGCGGTTGTCCGAGAGATCCAAACTGTTGACGAGGTAAAGAATGCTTTGATCATATTGAACAAACCGTCCTTTGGCCACCACGGTCAAGCGTCCCTGGTACCTCTCCGTGTCAGCATCCGTGAGCTCCACTTTCAAGCCAGTTAAGTTTCCGATGCACGGCGGGATCGATCCTGACAACCTGTTGTGCGAGAGGTCTATTATGTGGAGATTTGAAAGACGGCATATCTGAGGAGGAATTTCCCCAGTAAACAAATTGGACCGCAGGCGCAAAATCAGCAATGAAGGAATGCTCTCTGCAATCCATGCCGGAATGATTCCTGAGAACTTGTTCTCGCCTAGATCGAGACTGTCCAAAGAGCTACAATTTTGCAAGGAGGACGGAAGTTTTCCAGAGAGATGATTGTTACTAACTAGGAAGAACCTGAGAGAGGAAAGAAAGCCGACCTCACTCGGTATTGGACCTGAAAGGCTATTGTTCGACATGTCAAGAATATACAGAAAGGGCAAGTTGCTCCAGAACCGTGGTATTTTTCCGGATAGGTAGTTGTTGGAGATGACTAAGGTTGTCAAAGTGGCCATATTCCCAATGGACAAGGGAATGGTACCATTTAGGTCATTTCGAGATAGGTCTAAATCTGTCAGGTAAGGCATGAGCTTGCCGATGTTGGGCGGAATGGGACCGGAGAAGCAATTATCATCAAGATACAGTGTTGTCACATTGGAAGACCACATAGGAAGAGGACCTTCGTAGAGGTTCGAACGCAAGACGACATTGGACTGGTCGTCTACAAACATCAGCGAGGTGGGTGGCTCGCCGGTGAGTCGATTATACCCGACGTTTAGTTCATCTAATTGTAGATTCAGCTGAAAGAACCAATTGGGTATGGTTCCCGAAATGTTAGCGTTGTTCATCACCACGGTCCTGAGGTCATTTTGATTCCTGAGCCAAGTAGGAAACTCGGGACCCAATTGGCAAGACCTGATGTTCAGGTACGTGAGCTTGAAGGGAGGAATCCAACCGGGGGCTATGTTGAATGCCAAGGAAATGTTTGGAGATGCTTTAGTCAAGTCAAGATCCGTGAGGCTCGAGAGGTTTGCTAGATGGCGCTCCGTCACGACTCCTTCCCACAAGTTCTCAGAGAGACCCACCGCAACTAGTGTCGATAGTTGCCCAAAACTTTCTGGAATCCCACTCATCCTATTGTTGCCAACGTAAAACTCGATCAAAGACGACATGTTTCCAATCGTCCGTGGAATAGAACCTTGAAATGAATTAATCGAAAATTGGAGGTACCTTAACTTCTTCAGGTTTCCTAGAGAATCTGGCAAATTACCAAACAACTTATTAATTCCCAAGTCCAGATTCTCCAACTTGCTATCGTTGCATCGAGCTAACCCGTTGATAAAATCATTTATCTCACCGGTGATTCTATTGGCTGAAAGCTTTAGGACACTCATATCACATAAGCTCCCCAATGATTTCGGAAGCCGACCTTCGAGGTACGAATTCTGGGACATGTCGAGTTCTTGGAGGGATGCTAAATTAGCAAGTTTATCTGGAAGCTCGCCCCCGAGACTATTTGAGTTTAAATCAAGATGCACGAGGCGAGTCAGATTAAACAGCCACTGGGGCAATGAAGAGTTGAAGTTATTGTTCGAAAGATCGAGGACCTCAAGCGATGTGACATTGATGAATGGAAGAGAAAGAGGAAGCTTTGACAGGAAACAGTTGGGCAAGCTCAACTCTGTGAGAGAAGGTAGCGAATTGATAGCATGAAGCCAATAATCTGCGGCTTTACTAAGATCGATGCCTTCGAGATTAAGGTATCTAAGGGAAGAAAGGCCAGGAAGCCAGTGAAGATTGATTTCGCTGAATTTGGCAAAACAATTGCTGAGGTCCAGATACTGCAGTTGTGAAAGATTCCTGAGACTCGGAGGGATCGTTCCGCTAAAAGACGCACTCGACAGATTGAGGTATCTCAGCTGCTTTAACGAACCGATGAATCCTGGGAATTTGGTGCCTCCAAAATTGTTCATGCTCAAATCCAAGTACTTCAATTCTTTGACATTGAGCAGAGAAGGACTGATCTCACCCCCCAGTGCTTGTCCCGGCTTGAGATCACCGCTTAGATTATCATCCACGTACGGGTTGTGGAGATTAATCTTGATGACTCGCCCAGTCAGGTTGCTGCATACAATTCCTCTCCATTTGCAGCAATCTTTCCCAACCCACGAAGCAAGCCGGCCGGAAGGATCCGTGAAGCCACCTTTCAACTTGGCGAGTGCTTCTCTTTCACTTTCGAAGCAACCTGAAGCAATTCCCCCAGTGGAAAGTCCCAACTTTGTAGTTTCAGGAAATAGAAGTCCTGATAGGACTAGGAGTGGAAGAAGGTCAATGCACGAGATCTTATGAGCCATTCTTGCTGGCACAACAAGAATAGACGAAAGGAGGGTAGTATCAGAAGTGCAGACTAGCTTGTTTTGACATATATAGTGGACTAGTGTCCACCTATAATGCAAATTGAGGTAGCATCCATCGTTAGTCTGATTTGACTTTGACTTCGAGTTGATGTCATCAAAATATAACATCAAACCAGTTGAGCGTCATCGACCAAGTCAGCTAAACTGTTCTAATTTTCGCATTTTAAACGTGTAGACTTGGATGACAAGTTCTAGTCTATGGTTTATATGACACTGAAGCGCCATCCAGACGATCAGAAGATTATACGTTCCTTGCCCATGTTCCCAAAAGGTCCACCGAATTAAATTGATCACGCCATGGAGTTGGAGCGCATGAATCGAGTCTGTGTAACGATGTTTTTCCCCCTCCGCAGCTACTGTCATGGGGGATGAAGTTGTCCAGGCGACATGAATCGCGTGCTCCGCATCTATCGCAGATGCTCCTACGTTTACGAGCATCCGGGGATCGCATTGGGGAATAGGAGCGTGAAGAGTTCACGAGTGAAAGAGATTGCATCTAGAGGATATCCTTGGACAAGGGAGTGATGGAGGTCAACACACGCCAAGGGCTCTTTGAAGGGATTGAGTTGAGATTTATCAAGTCTTCCCTAGACCATTCACTATGGCATTTTCTTTGTCCAACTTAGGCGGCGAGAGCTCGATTGAAGAACTTTTTTTAAGCGATTCAAATTCCGTAAAATGAGAAAAATATTTTTCGTGAAACAAATGGACGAGGCTTTCTTGACCAAAAGCTGACCGTACGTTTTTTTTACTATGAAGAATTGTGATCACATCCCATTCGTTGGGTTCACTCCCAGTCCCAACGTAAAGCTATCATTGACCACTTCCTTGATAAGAACCCTCGGTAGCGGAAAGAAAGGAATATCGTGGCACTTTACAAGGTGCTCGTCAAATGCCGTGGCGTGCTCGTCGAATGCCGTGGCGTGCTCGTCGAATTTCTGGATGACATTCTTCCAAATATCTATTATCGGGGAAATTGCAATAACAAAAAAAAAGTCTTAAATTCATTGCACTTGTGTCAATTTAGTCATAGATTTTTCAATTTAGCTAATTTAGTCCTAAGCCTTTCGACGATTTGCCAATTTAGTTGTTCTAGCCAATTTTGACAGGAATAATTGACATGGACACGAGTAGTGCCATGTAGAACAATCACATAGATAATTTTTAATTTTTTTTCCTTTCCTTTTATCAAGCCTGGCGAGGGTCGTCGATCTTATGAGAAAAAAAGAGAAGATATACCCAATGCCGATCGTGCCACGTAGAACGACCAGCGTCTACATCAGCGATTTTCTATCAAAATTAGCTGGAAGAACTAAACTGACAAATCATCAAAAGGTTTAGGATTAAATTGGACAAATAAAAAAATTTATGACTGAATGCATAAGTACAATAAATTGATGATTTTTTTTTGGTAAATTTTTCCCTCTGTTATCAAACAAATAAATTACAATTATAACGACTTAGACCACTTCGTAGCAGATCTATGGCGCTGAAAAGTCGCAGTACCGTCAGAAGAGGCCAAACTTATTCACCATAAATCTGGAAAGGGACGTTGGACTAAGTCGAGTCGCCAGCTGAAATTGACATGGATTAGAACACAGACCGCATGTCGCGGGGGACCACTCCAGAAATGACCTTAATGCTGGAGGATTCGGACCAATAAATGAAGTGCATGTTACGTTGTTTTGTCTATGAATATACATAGTCCCACGTATAAACCCATAGAAACCTTCCAGTCTTTCTTCTCTAACGACTTAAATGGGAACCCAGTGCGGTCCATTTCCGCCTAATGAAGACCCCCGAAATACCTCAAGTCGGGGCGACTCGATCGGAAAAGAAGCTCCGCGGCAGTTGCACTTTTTGGACAATCAAATAAAAGGCCGTGGCAGCACGGCATGACCGACCTCAAGAGGTCATGTGTCGAGCGCCTTGTAAGAGTCCTCACGTCTTTTCTCACTCCGGTCTTCTTAAGAGCTTTTGTCTCTTCTCAAATTAGGGATGAGCAAGTTTTCAGGGTAGAATCGGGAACCTGGAAGCAGACATGGGAACTTGAGAACTTGACTGGTAGGACGGTCTAGTTTCAGATTCTAGAGTATGCGTGGTAGATTCCAGCTTCGAAAAAATTGAGAAACTTATGCTGTCGGTTGGTTCCAGTTGGAACAAATCTTTGTCTTTTTCTTGTTCTATATCTTCGTGCGATCTGAAGGCTTTATATGGTGTCCAATGACGAGTGTATAATATGAAATCACTAGTATAAACTTCCATTTCCGGCAATATCCATGATTAACACTTTTACTTTGTTTTTTTTTTTGGTAAGGTAACACTTTTACTTTGTTAATATTTCATATTCATCATATGTCTAAATATGAGTTGCGATCAGTGGACTGTAGTAAATGATGATCATTAGATGGTTTACTGCAATCGTTCAATTAAAAGTACAGGTGGAATCTGAGTAAATCTTATAATTGGCCATGGAACCTGTAAAAAGATAGGTACCAGGGTTCCTGAGTATACATGATAAATTTCATATTTTAAAAATTAAAAAATCTTGTTGACACCTATTTTTAATTTGCCCAAAATTAATTACACAAAATTTAGGAGTTAATTTCTTTAATTCCTAAAACAAAAAATTTTTCAATTTTACATGCATTGCATCTAGAAATTAGGCATTTGTACAATAGGGTTTATTATTTTAATATATATATTTTAAAAAAAAGAGAGAAAAGAAAGAAAAGAAAAAAAAAGAAAAAATCGCATTGGGCCGGGTCGGAGCCGAGTCGACCCGGCCCATTTTCTTTTCTTTTTCTTTCTCTCGCGCGGGCCCAAGGCCCTTTTTCTTTTTCCTTTTCTTTTTCCCCCGGCCCAGCCCGGTCTCCTTCTTCCTTCTTCTCCTTCGCGCCGGCCCAGCCCGCTTCCTCCTTTTCTTCTCTTCCTCCACGCGGACCCAGGCCCGGCCCAGCCTGCTCCTTCCTCCTCCGCCCGTCCCTGTCTCTCCCCTGTTCTGCCCTGTACCGACGCGGAACGACGAACGGCGGAGCGGCCTCGCCCCGTCACTGTCTGGCCAGCGTAGGGCCAGCCGAGCACGTCACCGGGACTGGCCATTAAGGCCAGTCCCGTCTTCCCCGTTTCCCGGAGGACGCCTTATCCTCTCCCCCCTCATATCTCCCTGTTTCATTGTTTTTTTTACCCCTTCGGTGTCGCAGAGCTGACACCCCTCTCTGCACCGGTCTATGCCCGCGATTCGCGAGCCTAGGCCGGTGCAGGCCGTCGTCAGCCAACGTGGGGGAAGCACAGGACCGCCGTCGCCGTCTATAAGAGGCCAGAGAGAGAGACAGAGCTCCGGTGGGCGGAGTGGAGAGATAAACAGAGAAACGGTCGGCAAAAACAGGGTCGGCCGGCGGTTTTGAGAGAGAGAAACAGAGAACGGGTCGGCTTGTTAGAGAGAGACACAGAGAGAGAGAGGGAAGGGAGTCGCCGGCCACCGTGCCGTAGCCGTCCATCCCTCGTCGACGAGCCAAAGAGAGAGAGCCCCGGTCGGCATTTTACAGAGAGAAACAGGGCAGAGAGAGAGCGGACAGAGAGAGAGAAACCAAGAGAGATAGAGAGAGGAACGGGGCAAACCGAGTCCACGCCGGAGCAAGAAAGACAACGACCAGCGTCGCCGTCGCCCACGGAGCAGCTGAAAAGCCACCCAGACGCACTGTCGACCGGTGAGCTCTTCCGGCCGAGCCCCCGCCTCTGTTTTCCCCTGTTTCAGTGTCCGGTGTGGCCGGGGCTCGTGCCGGCCGTGACGCGCCATTCCCGGCCCATACCGCCTTCAGTCCTGATCCCCAACCTCAGTCGGGAACGAGCCGCAGCCGCCGGAGCCGATCGGTTCGTCGGAGGAGGTCAAAAACTCCCGTTCTTCCTTGCGCGCGCCACCTGCTCGACGAAATGCCAAAGAGAGGCCGGGAAGGTTTTGCTCGCCGGCCGGCGAGCGGCGGTCCGACGGCGGCCAGGTAAGTGACGCGGCTTCGTGCTGGCCCTGAGGGGGCGATTTGCAGGCGGCGCCGGTCTGGGTCGGCCGGCGAACGGCCGATTTTGGCCTCGCCGGCGTTTACCTCCGCGGGTCTGTGGATTCGGGTCGGAGGCGACCCGGATCAACAGATCCGACCCGGTCAACGACCGGGTCGGATCCGTTGACCCGGGTCGGTTCCGACCCGATCCGGATCAGCTGTTCCGACCCGGTCAACACCCGGGTCGGACCCGTTGACCCGGGTCGGGTCCGACCCGGATCCGCCCGACCCGGCTCTTTTTTTAATTTTTATTTTATTTTATTTTAAAAAATAAAAATAATAATTAAAAAATAATTTTTTTTAAAAAAAAAAATTTTAAAAAAAATGTGTTTTCAGATTTTCGTTTTTTTTTTTAAAAAAAAATTTTAAAAAAAAAAATCAAAAAAAAATATTTAAAAAAATTAAAAAATAATAAAAAAATTTTCGTCTTTTATTCTGTTTTTTTTTTTAAATTAAAAAAATATAGTTTTCAGATTTTCGTTTTTATTATATATTTTTTTAAAAAAAAATTTAAAAAAATTTAAAAAATTTTTTTTTAAAAAAAAAAAAAGAAATTTTTTTTTATGGCATGTTTATATGTTTTTATTGTATTATGCATGTTTTATTTAAATCGCATAGGTAGTATGTTTAGTTAGATTAAGCCTACTGAGTATTACTATGCATGTTTTTAGTACAATTGCATGAGTTGTCGTGTTTTCGAATGTCATCTGACTTAGTTATAGTCTTAGGTTGCATGCCTGCATTGACTGCTAATCGCTTCTGATTATGCACTCGCTCGATCACCTCACATGTTAGGAGAAAGGTCCTAAAATCAATCCAAATTGCCTGACAAATGTTTTCAAAAAGAATGAACAGGGTAGAAAGGTACCGAAAGGGCATTAGTTATACAACTAGTGTAACCAAGTCCCCGAATCTAGTTAATCTCTGGTTCGTAGGAATAGGGTGATTCTCCCGTCACCCTATTTGGGTTTCTAATCGGCCTACCCCAAATCGATTAGTGGCGACTCCTGCATGTAAACTACCTGCATGTTAAGAATTTAAACCCTAAGTCGTGATACGGTATGGGCTTGGGAGAGCCCGAGTTAAGTCCTGAACCTAGACTTAGCACGTACCGGTCGAGACCTCTCCCGAGGAGAGGTCGGGTCGCGACAGACTGGCGACTCCACTGGGGACTTGTAAAAGTGGACTTAGGCCAAAAATTTTATCTTGTTCAAAACATTTTTTGTTTGGCAGCAAGGACTTCAGGTACGATCCTGACATTAAGGTGTTAATTGTTTTGTAGGTTCGAATTGATTGTTTATAAATTATTGTGCATGCTTTAATGTTTTAGCACTACACTATTGCACACACAACCATGCTGCCGGACCTGGGCCGCAATAGGATACCCTAGGATGGTGTTGAGAAAGATACGACCTCGAACGCGAGCCCGCGATGTAGAGGTTGCCTTTCTTTTCCCCGAAATTCATTCCTGAAAATTGTAAAGAAATATTTTTAGCCGCTATTTGCGTGACTATAAAATATTTCTTTCAATTTGGCCGAGGTTAAAAGGACTTGACACCAACGCGAGACTGCGACGGTCAGGCCCCCTTTTAATTTCATTTTGCTAAGCCAGTCTAGATAGAAATCGAACCTCACTCCCCATATGCATGTCGTTGTGATTGACATGGTTCAAAGAAAGGTATATATTCTATCCCTTCTTATTCCATTATGCTGCCTACTTGTTCAATGGATTTGTTATTGTTAGGCCACTCATTGATTGTGAAAATAAGCAGTTCTGAGATATTATGGCTTCCCCATCGTCCTTAGAATGGGTATTCGGGAAGAAAATCCTTTTTCAAAAAAATCCCATTGTACATCCTTTTTTGTTTAGAGGTTTCGTTTTTCCTCTTTAAAAATGTTTATAGGTTGTACAAATGTTATTTTAGTTCGGGCCGTTTTTATACCTTATATAAATTTTTTGGGGCGAAGAAGACACCACCGCGGCCTTTGGCCCAGTGGTATCCGGGGATGTAAGCCGTACGGTCCGAGGCGTCCGGGGTTCGAACCCCGGAAACGCCACCTGTAATGTTGATATTAATAAAAACCCTTTTTGCTTTATTTTTCTTTACAAATAAAGTAAATACACAATAATATTATGATTATGTCATGAAATGATTATTTCTTGGACATTTTAATCATTTATATTCAACGTTTTCACAGGTAGTTACAAAAATGGCCGAAGAAAACATCCGCCTCAATAACATGGAAAACGAAATGAAGATGGTTTTCAACACACTTGAAAACATCACCAAGCAGATTGAAGCTATCAACAGCAGGCTCACACCCACGCCTGCAGCATTTGAGACGGTGTCACCACCCCTGTCCACTGGAGAAGAAAAAGCCTCCACCAGTAATAGCAAAATGCCCCTGCTAGAAGACAATCCGCTTCCCCTTGCTGTCAGGAAGCTTGAACTCGAAGCTGCACCGATGACAGAACGGGACAAACGCCTTGCAAAAGTCGAAGAGATGCTGAAACAGCTTCAAGGCCCGCAGCACGTTGTCCCGCTTGACCTGTCTATATACAAACGGATCAAAATACCAGAAAAGTTCAAGATGCCCGAATTTGAGAAATATGATGGCACCTCTTGTCCCAGACACCATCTACACATGTATCATGTGCGGATGACCCAATATGTTGACAACGAGCCCCTCATGATTCAAACTTTTCAAGCAAGTTTGACGGGACCAGCCCTGACATGGTATATGTCAAAAGATGTGGACGCTTTTAAATCATGGGATGATGTCGCTGATGCATTCCTCAAGCAGTACCAATTCAATCTCGATGTCACCTTCACTCGTGACGACTTGGAACGCGCTGAGAAGAAGAAGAGCGAGTCTTTCAAGGAGTATGCCACCAGGTGGAGAAACTTGGCTGCCCAGGTTACTCCACAACTCACGGATCAGGAACAAGTGAAGTTATTCATTAAGTCCCTCCCGTATGAATACCGACACCGCCTGGTTGGTGCCGCTGCTGAATCCCTTAATCGTCTTGTTCCTGTTGGCGAACGAATTGAGACGGGATTGCGTGAGGGGTGGTTCACGGACCCCACTTCCACAAGCAAGAAGCTTGACATGGAGAAAGAAAAAGAACCCCCGACGGATGCGGATGTTGCATACACCAAAACCGCTCGTTCTTCCCCAATGATTCAAATGAATAGTGAACAGCAACCGGCCTCAGGCAGCAGGCTGCCCCAAAGGCGAAAAGACAAAAAGCAGTTTACACCACTCCCTCTGCCTATGTCTCAGATCTTGCCTACTCTCCTGAAAAAGGGGTTGCTTGCTAAGGAGCCAAAGCGTGAAAATCCTGAGCATTTCCCCAACTATGATCCTTCCAAGGCATGTGACTATCATTTGGGCGAAATGGGACATTCCGTCAATGACTGTGTCGTCTTGAAGAATAAGGTCCAGAAATTGTTAGATACAAAAATGCTTGCATTTCGCAACGCACCACCCAACCAAGCAGGAGGCGCAGATGTCATCATTGAGTAAACTGAAGACTCAATCCTGCTCTCTTAGAATAGAGGCATAGTTAATAGTTTGAATCCTCCCCCGTGTGGGAGTTTTTATCACTTTCTAAAAGTCTTAGCTGTTTTCTAAGATTCCCAGTTTTCTGGATCTGTAATAATGTTTGGAATTTTAATTTTGCAACTTCCATTCCAACAAATGTAATTCGCCTGAATCATTCAAAAGAATTACAAATGTTTTGTTTTGAGGGCCTGAGGAAGTATCCCAAACCGGCCCGTTGATGATATCCAGCCATGAAAAGGAAGGTGTTCTGAGGCCCGGGCTTCCTCATGCTTCCTCATTTCTAAGCTTTTGAAAATAAAACAAATGTTTTATCATTTTTCAAAAAAATCAAAAAAGAATGATGGTAGAAAAGCATGCATGCTCATAACCCTGTTTGTTTTTCTAACTCGCTCCTTTCGTGTCTCAGAACATATTCCTTTTGATTTGTGGTTACAAAAGGGACATTTGGAAATGACACAAATTGAACAGCACATCAGACCCTGATGACGATAGCGGACTAACTCATCTGACAGGAGCAGTCCGAACGAAGATCACCCAATCTTCAAAATATGGGGGAAATCTCCTTACCACCAGTGGAGAATATCAGTCCTAGGGAGTCAAAGAGAATGTTGAACATTCCTTGACTCCATGATGAGCGAAACATCATTTCGTACAAAAGTCAAGGGCAGATCAAGAAAAGATTACCCTTTCTGAAAGAAAAAAGGTATGTCTTATTCCTTAACAAATTTTGGAAATGACATTCTATCCCTTTTCTTTTGCAGATAATGAACTGGGGAGCATGCTAGACTCTGACGTGCTAGCAAGCCCGATAGAACACCAATGTTAGGACTTCTCGAATAAGACACTACGAAGAAGTGCTTAATTGGAGGAGTAGACTAGGGGGCACGCAATCCCCCAGTCCATCAAAAAGGGTGTATTTCGTTCCTAAAGTTCATCCACTTTAGCATTGAAATGACACATTTTGTTCCCTTTTACATAGGACGGAATTGAGTAAAGAACACTCATGGTGCAAGCAGCTGGAAAGGATTTCGCATACGACGAAGTCGCGTCAGGGCTGATCCTGGCAACCACGGAAGTGTCGACAGTGGCCAGATCCATATCTGTCGAAGACCTTCAAAGTAGAGATTAGCTTTGCTGCGGAGCTTCCCACGCAGACAATCGCCAAATGTCTTGTGCATTCAGGAAGCAAAGAACAGGCTGAGACCGCGTCAACGTAGCGTGCGCCGACAGCAGGATTTTCCAGTCAGGAGTGCCTCTAATCATAGAGGATTTCATTCGAGCTTCGTGCCCAATCGTGAGAAGAGAAAGAACTCTCCCAGTTTTGAAGACAAAGTGGAAGAAGGGTAACTTGTATCGTTCTCATTTTACCCTCCATCGTTTTGTTTCTAAATGTGTGTTCCTGCTTTTGTCAGAAAGAAATCATTGACAGAGAAGGCTGAACAAAGTAAAGAGGAGAAAAGACTCTGCTAGCTTTGAAGGCAAAATGGAAAAGGGTAGTTTGTATCGTTTCCAATTCCTATCCCTCAAAGAGCCGTTCATTAACACGGTTTCTCTTATTACTTTGCAGGATCGCCTTGCCACTGCAGCATAGGTAAGTATTTCTTTCCTCAAAGACTCTCCTCATAATAATGCAAAACGACAAGGGAAAGAAGAAGCATGTTAAAACAGATAAATGCCTAACCTTCCTCAAGTGCATTATGTGAAAAGTGATTTTGCATGGTAATTTTGCCTGTTTAATTCACTGATTCCCCGTGAAAATTTTGACAATCCGACGAAAGGTGTCGAACTACTCTAAAGTGTTGAACGAGGTGAGTCAGAATGATGAGAGGCAATCCTTGGCCCATACACATCCTCACATACCAAATTCCCGCAGAATGAGCGATAAGGTTTCATTTCTACAAGGTAAAGGGATTTCTCGCGTGAGGTACGGTGGCCAAAATGACGAGGGGCAATTCATTTCTCTCCCCTATACACTACCATTAATCCTTTGCTTGACCATTTTCAAGCCCCTACACTCAGAGGTTTCTTCTAAGTCACCCCTGTGAAAATCACCCCACATTGGGGCAGCTTGAGATGAATCAGCATCACAGGATGGATTCAGACTCAGGGGAAACAAGAAAAGCATCCTTTCTTCCAATCACTTTTCCCCCGTTGGCTTCGGCCTCAGCATCTTCAAGGACCCAACGGCCCCTGACAAAATTCCCCAAGGCAAGCATGCCATCAATAACAAGTCATTCAAGGCTAAGAGGGCTTTGTCAAGAAAGGAGCAGCAAACTAAAGTCTGCTCACAATGTTAATATCTTATTGATAACAGCGATGTTTTCACCTAGAAAGAAGAGTTTGTAATATCTAAAATTCTCTTTGATCATCAGCTGCAACAGCTCGAACAAGGTGAAAAAGATGAATAAAAGTTTTCTTACTCTCACTTGCATTAATCCTTGAGTGTTTTTATTGCAGATGAACTCTCACGATGATTTAAGTGCCTTAGAATGATGAAGAGCAGTTCTTCTTCTACCCCACACACTTATATCCCTTGCTAGCCCAATTGAGCCAGCGATTTCATTTCATATGAACCCAGTTGGTGATCATCCCCCACACTGGGGCAAGGCTAAGTCACCACATTCGAGTACCAGACTCCAAAATGTCGACTCAAAATGAAGACTCCAACAGCCTAATAACATTGTTCCGTTCAACTTTGTTTAGGTTAGTCCTGACAACATCAGAAGAACAGCAAAAATGCTGAAAACTGGGGGCATGAAAAAGCAGTGTGCCTGGTAAAAGCAAGGCCAATGCCCATGAAAAAAAAAAACAACAAAGAAAAGAAAAAGAAGAAGAAGAAAAACGACGAAAGATGAAGAGACAGGAATCCCTAATTCCTGGCTAACTGCTGTGAAAAGCGATGAGGTTTCAGACGAAGAGGTCTCTAAACATGATGAAAGTGCTCTCAAACACCTCAGAGTTGTTAAACAGGTGTAGAGTAAATAACCCCAAAAGGGTTCAAACTTGAGTTCTTCTTCGATACAAATTTCCATTTTGAGAACATAGTCTTGACAAAGATCTGTCACATGACAGACAAAGACAAACCTATGGAAGTTTGACAGAGATAGAATGGTATCCAGGAAAATGCTTGACACAGAAACTTCTCAAGAAAGAAGTTGTCAAAGAAGCTAAATACGTGATTACCCAGGGAGTTTGCCAGAAAAATGCAGACGGCGGAGAAGAAGACTGGTGACAATGCTAGATGATCACTAATTCTCACCCTTACACACATTTTTGAGCCTAACGAGCATTTCGTTCCTCAACCTGTGAACCAAACCCACGTTACATCCCTCATGAAGTCTCTTCTGACTAGGGCACTTGAATCAACGTGGAATTTCAAATGTTTATAAACAACGCTCGAGGAAGTGCGAGCAAGATTATTTTTATCTCGTTTTGCAGGATCCTTGACTTGTAAACCTGGAGATAATTGCAGAATATTTTCCTTCATGGCCTTGACTTGAACAGTCACCTTTGTTAAGCCATTAACCAAGCCAGCATTACGACCCTGAAGAAGACCTCTCAGATTGGCAGCGTCGTACCGCTTACGAGAAAACTCAGACCTTTGCAGATGTGATAACGGTCAGATTGAGTGTTTTCGATGTTCCCGCATTAATGGACGGGACAAATACCCCTTTTCAATGAGAGCGAGTGGAAAGTCCTTTCTGACTGAAAGTCTCTCGTTCAACATCTCGAAAAGTCCACCTCACGAGCGAAGATTGTCTTAATTGACCCTCGGTGGATCTTTGGTGATGCAAACATGACAAAATCATCATGCATGAATTTTCAAATACACATCCTGGAATAGCCTAGTTTGTCTATCCCTGATGAATGCATGCATGTTTGAGCTAATTGTCTTTGACAATTCAGATTTTTAATCCCCAGTGATAAGACACAAAAGTTCAGGTGCTGTAGAAGCCCCCTTATCACTCCAAGGGAGACGCCCTGAAAAAGGTCGGTTATTCACCAGATGATGCATTACACCTCCAGGTAAGAAACCCGAGGTATTTCATCAGATTTCTTTTCAAACTACCCGGAAGGTAAACCAGGTTCCTTTGAAAAAGAAATGCACCTTGACTTGCAGTCAAGAAATTTCATATGATGTTCTGGAATAGCTTTAGTTGTCTATTTCTCCCATGAACTCGTATGTTTTTGTACAAGAAAATTTGTCTGATAGGAGACATGCCTTTAAGAGGCAAAACCATCAAATCCTCGGGCGAGGACCCCCAGGTGCTCATTGTTTGAGCTTTTCAAGACCTGCTGGCGAGGACCCACCAGGCAAATCAACAAATCCTCGGGCGAGGACCCCCAGGTGCTCATTTGATGAGCTTTTCAAGCCCTGCTGGCGAAGACCCACCAGGCAAATCAACAAATCCTCGGGCGAGGACCCCCAGGTGCTCATTTGATGAGCTTTTCAAGCCCTGCTGGCGAGGACCCACCAGGCAAATCAACAAATCCTCGGGCGAGGACCCCCAGGTACTCATTTGAGTCTTTCCAAGCCCTGCTGGCGAGGACCCACCAGGCAAACCATCAAATCCTCGAGCGAGGATCCCCAGGTACTTTGTCAAGGCAACCGAAGAAAGGTTCGGGTTCTGGCAAAGCAAAATCCAGACAGTCAAGGCGATCGAAGAAAGGTTCGATTACCGAGACAATGGAAATCCAGCTGGCGACCGAAGATAGGTTCGGGCCTGTGCAAACGATTTCCCCAGTCAAGGTGATCGAAGAAAGGTTCGATTACCGAGACAATGGAAATCCAGCTGGCGACCGAAGATAGGTTCGAGCCTGTGCAAACGATTCCCCCAATCAAGGCGACCGAAGAAAGGTTCGGGTCCTAGACAGACGAAATCTAGTCAAGGCGACCGAAGATAAGTTCGGGTCCTGGGCGAGCGATTTCCCCCGTCGAGACGACCGAAGATAGGTTCGAGTCCTCGACACACAATACCAACTATCTGGAATTACTCTACCCTTAGGCAAGGTAAGTAACCCCAGGTATGTTTTTATTTGCTTTAGCATGCATCATCTTTTATCACATCAAAAATGGGACTATTGTCTCGCCAAAAATAGCATTCATTGAACATGCATGGGCCAAATTTAGGTGTCATTTTGTCTTTGAACGTAACCTCTACGAGCTCAATCTCTACGAGCTCACCTTCAAAGAGGGGCAGCTGTTGACACCTATTTTTAATTTGCCCAAAATTAATTACACAAAATTTAGGAGTTAATTTCTTTAATTCCTAAAACAAAAAATTTTTCAATTTTACATGCATTGCATCTAGAAATTAGGCATTTGTACAATAGGGTTTATTATTTTAATATATATATTTTAAAAAAAAGAGAGAAAAGAAAGAAAAGAAAAAAAAAGAAAAAATCGCATTGGGCCGGGTCGGAGCCGAGTCGACCCGGCCCATTTTCTTTTCTTTTTCTTTCTCTCGCGCGGGCCCAAGGCCCTTTTTCTTTTTCCTTTTCTTTTTCCCCCGGCCCAGCCCGGTCTCCTTCTTCCTTCTTCTCCTTCGCGCCGGCCCAGCCCGCTTCCTCCTTTTCTTCTCTTCCTCCACGCGGACCCAGGCCCGGCCCAGCCTGCTCCTTCCTCCTCCGCCCGTCCCTGTCTCTCCCCTGTTCTGCCCTGTACCGACGCGGAACGACGAACGGCGGAGCGGCCTCGCCCCGTCACTGTCTGGCCAGCGTAGGGCCAGCCGAGCACGTCACCGGGACTGGCCATTAAGGCCAGTCCCGTCTTCCCCGTTTCCCGGAGGACGCCTTATCCTCTCCCCCCTCATATCTCCCTGTTTCATTGTTTTTTTTACCCCTTCGGTGTCGCAGAGCTGACACCCCTCTCTGCACCGGTCTATGCCCGCGATTCGCGAGCCTAGGCCGGTGCAGGCCGTCGTCAGCCAACGTGGGGGAAGCACAGGACCGCCGTCGCCGTCTATAAGAGGCCAGAGAGAGAGACAGAGCTCCGGTGGGCGGAGTGGAGAGATAAACAGAGAAACGGTCGGCAAAAACAGGGTCGGCCGGCGGTTTTGAGAGAGAGAAACAGAGAACGGGTCGGCTTGTTAGAGAGAGACACAGAGAGAGAGAGGGAAGGGAGTCGCCGGCCACCGTGCCATAGCCGTCCATCCCTCGTCGACGAGCCAAAGAGAGAGAGCCCCGGTCGGCATTTTACAGAGAGAAACAGGGCAGAGAGAGAGCGGACAGAGAGAGAGAAACCAAGAGAGATAGAGAGAGGAACGGGGCAAACCGAGTCCACGCCGGAGCAAGAAAGACAACGAACAGCGTCGCCGTCGCCCACGGAGCAGCTGAAAAGCCACCCAGACGCACTGTCGACCGGTGAGCTCTTCCGGCCGAGCCCCCGCCTCTGTTTTCCCCTGTTTCAGTGTCCGGTGTGGCCGGGGCTCGTGCCGGCCGTGACGCGCCATTCCCGGCCCATACCGCCTTCAGTCCTGATCCCCAACCTCAGTCGGGAACGAGCCGCAGCCGCCGGAGCCGATCGGTTCGTCGGAGGAGGTCAAAAACTCCCGTTCTTCCTTGCGCGCGCCACCTGCTCGACGAAATGCCAAAGAGAGGCCGGGAAGGTTTTGCTCGCCGGCCGGCGAGCGGCGGTCCGACGGCGGCCAGGTAAGTGACGCGGCTTCGTGATGGCCCTGAGGGGGCGATTTGCAGGCGGCGCCGGTCTGGGTCGGCCGGCGAACGGCCGATTTTGGCCTCGCCGGCGTTTACCTCCGCGGGTCTGTGGATTCGGGTCGGAGGCGACCCGGATCAACAGATCCGACCCGGTCAACGACCGGGTCGGATCCGTTGACCCGGGTCGGTTCCGACCCGATCCGGATCAGCTGTTCCGACCCGGTCAACACCCGGGTCGGACCCGTTGACCCGGGTCGGGTCCGACCCGGATCCGCCCGACCCGGCTCTTTTTTTAATTTTTATTTTATTTTATTTTAAAAAATAAAAATAATAATTAAAAAATAATTTTTTTTAAAAAAAAAAATTTTAAAAAAAATGTGTTTTCAGATTTTCGTTTTTTTTTTTAAAAAAAAAAATTTTAAAAAAAAAATCAAAAAAAAAATATTTAAAAAAATTAAAAAATAATAAAAAAATTTTCGTCTTTTATTCTGTTTTTTTTTTTAAATTAAAAAAATATAGTTTTCAGATTTTCGTTTTTATTATATATTTTTTTAAAAAAAAATTTAAAAAAATTTAAAAAATTTTTTTTTAAAAAAAAAAAAAGAAATTTTTTTTTATGGCATGTTTATATGTTTTTATTGTATTATGCATGTTTTATTTAAATCGCATAGGTAGTATGTTTAGTTAGATTAAGCCTACTGAGTATTACTATGCATGTTTTTAGTACAATTGCATGAGTTGTCGTGTTTTCGAATGTCATCTGACTTAGTTATAGTCTTAGGTTGCATGCCTGCATTGACTGCTAATCGCTTCTGATTATGCACTCGCTCGATCACCTCACATGTTAGGAGAAAGGTCCTAAAATCAATCCAAATTGCCTGACAAATGTTTTCAAAAAGAATGAACAGGGTAGAAAGGTACCGAAAGGGCATTAGTTATACAACTAGTGTAACCAAGTCCCCGAATCTAGTTAATCTCTGGTTCGTAGGAATAGGGTGATTCTCCCGTCACCCTATTTGGGTTTCTAATCGGCCTACCCCAAATCGATTAGTGGCGACTCCTGCATGTAAACTACCTGCATGTTAAGAATTTAAACCCTAAGTCGTGATACGGTATGGGCTTGGGAGAGCCCGAGTTAAGTCCTGAACCTAGACTTAGCAAATACCGGTCGAGACCTCTCCCGAGGAGAGGTCGGGTCGCGACAAATCTATTTCAACGGATAGATTCCAGGCTCTCGATTTGATTTTAATAAAATATTGAGAACTTTTATTACAATCTTAAGTTTGAAGAAGATTTACGAAGATAAATATATCTCCCTGTGCATTGTAATTTTCCATGCAAAAGGAATAATATAGGTTATCGAGTTGACAAGATTGATTAACAATTACATCAATGAGACTCTTTCTGGGGACCCACAACTGAAGTGTCAGCTCGATGCCAACCGATGTTTTCAACTGTCTTTTCAAAAGACAACTTGAATTTCTCATACAATTTCTACACATTTCGCAGACCAGGAGGAGACAAAATCACAAATCTGTAAGCGCTTCCGGGATGAGAACGAACAATTTGGAGCATCTAGTGGACAGAGGTAACTGGCATGCAAAAGGAAAGAGAACCCCGAATACTTGCCTGCATTTACTTGCAGCAGCCAATGATAGTCCCCATCTCGCCAGATCCTGCAAACAAATCACTGACTGATGACCATAAGGAACAAAATTCTGTAACTTTCGGAGCAAAGAATCAGAAGCCTGAAGATGACCAAAGAAAAAGTATCATTACAAAAGTATCATGAATTCCAATTAAAAGGGATGGGCTCTCTATTCTCGTTGATCGATCATATTACATCATTCATATGCAACTGGGTTTGAATGAACTATCGCATGGGGCCAAAAACCTGAGCAAATCCAGATATGTACTGGAAAGTTTTATAGGCTTTGGCTGAGCGAGGTACAATGAAAACCTAAAATTTAGTTTCACTGATAATGCCCATTTCAAAAACATGCTGCAGTCGAGGATAAACTAACATGAGATTTGATGCTATCTGGCAAAACAAGCAACTTTATGCCAGCATGCTGAATGCAAATTTTACGTTAAATTAACGGTAGGTTACAATATTTTCCTGTTCGTAGCGCTTTCCAGAGTGGAAGCTATGTCTAACCCGCTATTTGCTTGGCCAAAGCTGAATGGAGCCAGTGAAACACCAATGCCTCCGAGGTGTTGTCATGAGTCCCCATCTCCTATATATGTCCCCACCTATTCCAAAGATTGCCTATACAATCAAATGAGAGTCAACTCAAGCAATTCAAGCCACGAAAAATGATCATAATGATAATAATAAAAGCTCAAGCTTGAGAACAAGTTTTCCAGTGAATAGACGCACTTGTCATAAACGGATTGAATTGAAAGGTACATCTAGAATCGGAATTTCACGTTGTTAGCATGATGCCGATACTATTTTCCTCGTCGAAGATATCAAAAACATTAAAATACGAGCAGTTAGATACCACTCTCATTGCTAGTTGACGTCTGAAAATTGACCCACGCAGAATGTAATAACGGGACTTCGCTCTCTGACCCATCGTTTCTCCATAAAAACTGCAGATTAATAGAGAAACACATCTTACAGGTTAATCGAGATATGGTCTTGGATGAGCAAAATAAAGAAAGAGACTCACATGAGCGAAGGCATTCAGCTTAACGGAATCGGGTGAATTTTCATTAGAATTCCAAACTACAGCAACCTGAACCTGACCTTATAAATAAGTTCAGTTCAGAACTGGGAAGGCGATTTGCACACCAAAAAACTTCTAGAAAGTTTCAAACAAAATATGCAAGAAGCGAGTTCAGATCCAAACCATTATGGTATCTTCTGAGGCAGGAATATAGATGTATTGTATGTCGTCACAGCCATCGAAGCACAAGAACACATCAGTCGCTGATTACTAGCATAACTACATACTTAACCAGATATCCCCAACGACAGGTACACTCGCCTGCACGTAGCACAGATCACCTGTCCCTTGATCGTCTTCGTGTGGTTCTGTACCTTAACTCTCTGGTTCCTGTTAACTATTTCTCCCGCGGGATAAAGTGAATACGTAATGGTCCTGAAAGCACACCAAATCTATAGACATCGTCCACAAAATATACCTGGCTTCAACAGTTCCATGGCGGCATTAATATTCGGTTGATGAGCTGCGACAAACAAGCAAAATAAGGCATTAACCACACCAGCAATTCCACTAGTTTCATCCTTGAGCCCAAAATTGGTCAAACCAGTTGACAAGTTCATTTTTCGTGCCCCAGCTTGCGAACTGAGTACTTTTACAATTAGGGATGTCCACTACACTATGCGCGCCGTCTTGATAGAGTCCACTGAGAGGATTCGCCGATGAACCGCAAATGCCAACATTGCACAGCATCTCCATCCCCACTGCATCCCATATGGATGCGCGCGCATTTGGGCACACACGCAAGAGTGAATAATCAATCAAAACTATGCCGCATAAGCTGAAAACTGCACCAATACATCAACTCAATCTGTGACAAAAAGGCAAGCTTACAAGCTTGAAACTATCGAAAGCGAAATCCGCAAAGCCAATGCTCTTGAAGAAATCGACGGCATCGCCAACGACGCTTGGACAGTGGAGGCTCAGCTCGTGAGTACAACCTGAGCACCTGCATATTCAAGCGAATCAACAATACGAAATAAAAGAACCAAGACACCCGAGAGAGGCACTTGAAACTGACATGAACACAACAGAGTTCACATATCGAACTCATGAAAATCTGAGTAATATTAATTTGACAATCCAGCAGAATACACAGATTTATCGACACGAACACCATGAAATGACGCGAGTTATGACATTTGACAAAAACTAATAGAAAAAGAAGAAGAAATAAGGAAGGAGTTGGCGTGGGTACGATTTGAGGTGAGGACATTGGAGTGTGCAGGTCAGCGTGGGCGCCGGCGCCAGAGCTGTTGGGAAAAGCCGGCGGAGGTCGGTCAGGCCTTGCCGAAGCCCGACGAGGGCCTGCTGGCCCAAATCGCACTCGCCCTTGATCTAAGCGAGGGTTGCTGGTCCTGGCCTGGGCCTGATCTAGGGCGAGGGTTGAGCCCTCCCCCAAATTTGGGCCAGCTGACGAGAATCGTGATACTTTTTAAGACTTTTAGTGTATTTATTTCTAAATTATTAAGAAGAAAAGAATGAAATTTCCATAGAATTCCTTCTTTCCTTATTGCCGAAAACTCATTTTATTGATAATACCTTAAACATGTATGGTATGTTCCCTATGCATGCTGTAAAGAGCTGCTACATTCATAAGATGTCTAATAATGGAATGGAAGACAAATCTACGCAAGCATCGAATCAAATCCTGACATGCTTGCATGCTAGTCTGTCCGACATGCGATGAGTGCAGTTAGCTTCTTCTTCATTCTGTCGACGTAACCGAAGTAAGCCTCTCTCCATGACTTCTTTACTATCAAAGTACCGCAGACGCACCAAAACTTGACAACAAAACCGAGCCCAATGCTCAACATGAGCCAGGAGTATTCGATATCATCGCCTCAGTCCTTGCTCTCGCTGTTTCCGCAGCCATTGTCAGGAGATTGAGGTTGTTTCTCGTCTCTCGGGCATAACTCTCTCAATGGAATCCCACAGAGACCGATGTTGCCCTTGTAAATCGATGGGTCGTTGAGGGTTAGGAACTGGTTGGTCGTCGGGATCTTCCCTAACAAGTTGTTGTATGACAGGTTCAAGTGATTCAACTTTGTTAAAGCACTCATGCTCGGAGGAAGCGGCCCGAGAGATTGTTGCTTGATAAGTCAAAAGTCTCTAGCCATTTCAAGTTCCCAATATTGGTTGGTATTCTTCTAGTGAGATGGTTCATGGACAAATTCAAGGTCCACAACCTCATGAGGCTTGTTAGCACTTCAGGAATCTCCCTCGACAAACGGCTGGCTGAGATTTCCAAACCGTTGACGAGGTAAAGAATGCTTCGATCATATTGAACAAACCGTCCTTTGGCCACCACGGTCTAGCGTCCCTCATACCTCTCTGTGTTAGCATCCGTGAGTTCCACTTTCAAGCCCGTTAAGTTTCCAATGCACGGTGGGATTGATCCTGACAACCTATTGTGCGAGAGGTCTACTATGTGGAGATTCGAAAGACAGCATATCGGAGGAGGAATCTCCCCGGTAAACGAATTGGACCGCAAGCGCAAAATCAGCAACGAAGGAATGCTCTCTGCAATCCGTGCCAGAATGTTTCCCGAGAACTTGTTCTGTCCTAGATTGAGACTGTCCAAAAAGCTGCAGTTCCGCAAGGAGGACGGAAGTTTGCCGGAGAGATTTTTGTTACTGAGTATGAAGAACTTGAAAGAGGAAAGAAAGCCAACCTCGCTCGATATTGGACCTGAGAGGCTATTGTTCAACAGGTCAAGAATATACGGCAAGGACAAGTTGCTCTAGAACCGCGGTATTTCTCCGGATAGGTAGTTGCTGGAGATGACTAAGGTTGTCAAAGTGGCCATATTCCCAATGGACAAGGGAATGGTACCATTTAGGTCACTCCAAGATAGGTCTAAATCTGTCGAGTAAGGCCTGAGCTGGCAGATGTTGGGAGGAATGTGACTGCAGAAGCGATTATCATTGAGATATAGTGCTGTCACGTTGGAAGACCACATAGGAAGAGGACCTTCGTAGAGGTTCGAACTCAAGTCGACAGTGAACTGATTATCTACAAACATCAGCAAGGTAGGTGGCCCGTCGGTGAGTCAATTATATGCAACATCTAGTTCATCTAATTGCAGATTCAACTGGAAGAACCAATCATGTATGGTTCCCGAAATGTTAGTGTTGTTCATCCCCACGGTCCGAAAGTCGTTTTGATTCCTGAGCCAAGTAGGTAACTCGGGACCCAATTGGCAAGACCTAATGTAAAGGTACCTGAGGTTGAAGGGAGGAATCCAACCGGGGGCTATGTCGAATGCCAAGGAATTGTTTGGAGATGCTTTATACAAGTCAAGATCTGTGAGCCTGAGAGGTTTGCTAGGTGGCGCTCCATCACGACTCCTTCCCACAAGTTTTCAGAGAAACCCACTGCAACTAGTGTCAACAGTTGCCCGATACTTTCTCGAATCCCACTCATCCTGTTATTGCCAATGTAAAACTCTTTCAAAAACGATATGTTTCCAATCGTCCGTGGAAAAGAACCTTGAAATGAATTAAGCAAAAATTGGAGGTACCTTAACTTCTTCATATATCCTAGAGAATCTGATAAATACCAGACAACCGATTGTTCCCCAAGTCCAGATTCTCCAACTTGCTATCGTTGCATCGAGCTAACCCATTGATAAAATCAGTTAATCTCACCAGTGAATTTATTGACAGAAAGCTTTAGGACACTCAAATCACATAAGCTCCCCAATGATTTCGGAATCCGACCTTCGAGGTACGAATTCCAGGACATGTCGAGTTCTTGGAGGGATGCTAAATTAGCAAGTTCATCTGGAAGCTCGCCCTAGAGACTATTTGAGTTTAGATCAAGATGAACGAGGCGAGTGAGATTGAACAACCACTTGGTTGACGTAGAGTTGAAGTTATTGTGCGAGAGATCAAGGACCTCAAGCGATGTGACATTGACGAATTGGGGAGAAAGAGGAAGCTTTGACAGGAAACAGTTGGGCAAGCACAACTCTGTGAGAGAAGGTTGCAAATTGATAGCTCGAAGCCAATAATCTGCGGCTTTACTGAGATCATTGACTTCGACATTAAGGTATCTAAGGGAAGAAAGGCCAGGAAGCCAGAGAAGATCGTTTTGGCTCAATTCGGCAAAACAATTGCTGAGGTCTAGGTACTGCAATCGTGAAAGATTCCTGATACTCGGGGGGATCGTTCTGCCGAAAGATGCGCCCGACAGATTGAGGTATCTCAGCTGCTTTAGCAAACCAATGAATCCTGGGAGTTTGGTGCCTCCAAAATTGTTCATGCTCAAATCCAAGTACCGTAACTCTTTGACATCAAGCAAAGAAGGACTGATCTCACCCCCAGGCACTTGTCCTGGCTTGAGATCGCCGCTTAGGCTCTGTTTGGCAACTTGCCAGATAGTGTCTGATTCTGTTCTTTTGTTCCCAGAATCAGTTTGGAAACAAAAATCTGTTTGTTAAAAAAATTGTGCCCGGGCAAAATTTTGCCAAAAATTGATCCCAGAATCAATTTTGGAACAGAATCAAGAATAAAAAAAAAGTAGCTTCTTGATTCTGGGAACAAAAATGAGAATCAATTTTTTTTCTTTTTCTTTTTCTTGATTTTTAATATAGCTTCTAATGTCCGGCGCGAGAGCTACTCTCGTCGTACTTGACAAGATTAAAATATTTTAATAAAAAAATTTTATTAATAAAAAAATTTTATCGGCCATGGAAAAAAATAAAAAATATTATTAATTAAAAAAATTTACCGGCCATGGCCAGCGACCAGGCCATGATGAAAAAAATATAAAAAATATATTATTAATAAAAAAAATTTATCTGCCATGGCCAGCGACCAGGTCATGGCGAAAAAAATAAAAAATATATTTTCAATAAAAATATTTTTTATTTAAAATATTTTAATAAAAAATATTATTAATAAAAAAATGTATTTATAAAAAAATATTTTACCAGCCATGCCTAGCGACTAGGCCATGGCAAAAAAAATAATTTCAATAAAAATATTTTTTACAAATATTTTTTTATTAATAATATTTTAATAAAAAATATTTTACCAGCCATGGCTAGTGACCAGGCCATGGCAAAAAAAATAATAAAATAATTTCAATAAAAATATTTTTTATTAAAATATTATTAATAAAAAAATATTTATAAGAAAATATTTTACCGGCCATGGCCAGCGACCAGGCCATGGCGAAAAAAATAAAAAAAATATTTTCAATAAAAATATTTTTTGTAAAATATTTTTTAAAAAATTATTAATAAGAAAATTTTTTACTGACCATGACCAAAAAATAAAAAAATTATTTTTAATAAAATTATTATTAATTAAAAAATATTTTACCGGCCATGGCCATGAAAGAGGAGAAAAAAAAGAAAAGAAAGAAATATTTAAATATTTAAAATGTTATTAAAATATCATTAATAAAAAGAAATTTTATGTCGTTACCAAACGCATTTCTATTCCCGGGCATAGAATTTTGGACCGTTACCAAACGCCTTTAAATGTTCAGAATCAGTTCCTAGGCACAGAATAAAAAAGAATTATTTCTGACCAGAATCTGTTCCCGGGCACAGAATGGTTGCCATGCGCAGCCTTAGATTATCATCCACATACGGATTGTGGAGATTATTCTCGACGATTCGCCCTGTCAGGTTGCTGCATACGATTCCTCTCCATTTGCAGCAATCTTTCCCGACCCATGAAGCGAGCCGGCCAAAAGGATCCGTGAAGCCACCTTTCAACTTGGCGAGTGCTTCTCTTTCACTTTCGAAGCAACCTGAAGCAATTCCCCCAGTGGAAGGTGCAAAAACTTTACAGTTCCAGGAAATAGAAGTCCTGATAGGACTAGGAGAGGAAGAAGGTCAATGCACGAGATCTTATGAGCCATTCTTGCAGGCACAGCATGAATGGATGAAAGGAGGGTAGTATCAGAAAGTTCAGGTTAGCTTGTTTAGACATATATAGTGGACTAGTGTCCTTCTATAATGCAGAGTGAGGTGGTGTACATTGTTAGTCTGACTTGACTTTGAGTTGATGTCATCAAAATAGAACATCAAACCAGTTAAGCGTCGTCGACCATGTCATCTAAACTGTTCTTGTTTTCCGCTTGTCTGGGATGCATTTTAAACTTGTAGACTTGGATGACTAGTTCTGGTCTATGGTTTTTATGACATAGAAGCGCCATCCGGACGATCAGAAGATTATACGGTCCTTGCCCATGTTCTTGAAAGTTGTCAGAATTTGATAGTTCACCGTGAGGTCAACCAAATTATATTGATCATGCCATGGAGTTGGAGCACATGAATCAAGTCTGTGTAACGATGTTTTTTCGCCCTTCACAGATAATGTCGCGGGGGAGGCAGTTGTCCAGGCAACATGAATCACGTGCTCTGCATCTATTGCAGATGTGCCCGCATTTATGTGTATCTGGAATCCGCTTGTTCGGTCGCGTTGTGTCTTGGTTTTGGGAATAGGAGCGTGAAGAGTTCTCAAGTGAAAGAGATAGCATCCAGACGATAGGGTTGGACAAAGGAGTGATGGAGTTCAACACAGACCAAGGTCTCTTCCAAGGGATTGACTTGAGATTCATCAAGTCTTCTCTAGGACCATTCGCAATGGGCATTTTCTATCTCCAGCTCAGGCGGCAAGAGCTCAATCAAAGAACAGAGAATTTGGTGGGGTAAGTTTTGGTTTTTGTTTGGATCTAATGGAGAACGAGACATTCCTCGAAATCGCAATGAAAGAAAAAAGACTCTCTCAAGACGGCATTCACATTCAGATGTGGCTTCTTGACCAAAAGCTGACCACACTTTTCGACTATGAAGAATCGTGATCACTTTCCACTGGGTGGACGCCCAACGTGAAGTATCACGCCAGCTCCTTGATAAGAAACCATGGTAGTGAAAAAGAACGTGAGGAACTTCAGTGTGCTCGTTAAATGCCACGGTTGCACTGCGCCATCAAAGTTCTGGATGACATACTTCCAAACATCTATTACCAAACGTATGAATTATAATACAAACGACTTGGACCACTTCAAAGCTGCCGTACTGTCGGAGACCAAATGTATCCATCACAAATCTGGAAAGGGACAGTTGGACTAACCGAGTTGCTAGCTGAAATTGACATAGATGAGAACACAGACCGCATTGGACCACTCTAGAAATGACCGTAATGCTGGAGGTTCCGGACAATTACACGAAGTGCATGTTACGTTGTCTGTCTCGGAATATATGGTCCACGTATAAACCCATAGAAAGTGCGAAACCTTCTGAGTCTTCTTCTCTAACCACGATTTAAATGGGAACACAGTGCAGTCCATTTCAGCTGCATCACTAATGAAGACCTCTGACTACCTCGAGTCGTGGTGACTCGATTCAGAAAGGAAGTTCCTCAGCAGTTGCACTATCTGGACAATCAGATAAACATCCTCGGGAGCACGGCATGACCACAAGAGGTCATTTGTCGAGCACATTGTAAAAGTCCTCACGCCCTTTCTCACTCTGGTATTCATAAGAGCTTCGTCTCTGCTCTTGCCATCCATATCATTGCCGCGGCCTGAGTGATAAATCATTCTCGAATTTTCTCTGGACACGACCTCAAGAGGCCATTTCTAATTCAAGTCAAACTTAAGACCTCGCTTCCTAAATCGAAAAATGTTATGCCATTTCACCAGCTCAACAGATCCTTCGGAGCTTAGTCCACTATTATATGTAACCACAGAAATCTATCCATCGTTTCTCACAGGTAATGAAGCTAGAACTGCCCTTATGCCAACTCTGGGTCTTCGATTTTAAAGGGTTTTACCTTCACCTACTTCCACTAATGACTATCACCAAAGTTGAACCACAGTGAAAGCCAGAGGACAAAGATCCCATCAAGGAGACTTTCATAGAAAGTGTATCGGCTTATCTAACGTAAACCAACTATTGAATATAACAGTTTCTTTTATAAACTAACGATGCAAGTCGCTATCTGCATCCATATGCAAACTTAGTTTCAGGACAGTTTAGTTGTAATTGAACCTAAATGAGGGGATCCGCTGTATCTTTGTATGTATCAGACCGAAAATGAGGGCATTTTTCTTGAAGAATGAACAAGACCCCAAACAAAATTTTCCGTCTTCCTCTTTGTTGAACCGGATGGGGTGGGTTCCAGTAAACGTTAGCGTCTTTACCTTACTGATGCATCTATGCCTTTGGCCCGTTCACAGGTGGTTTCTTTTTGCGAAAATGACACAAATAGTCCTAAAACTTTAGCCTAATGTGTAATGTGATCCTTACACTTTTGGTATCTGTTTAACTTAATCCTTGAACTATATTAAAATATTCGATGTACTAAAAATTTAGGAACCACATTGAACAAATTAAAAGTTCGGGAACCACATTGCACATTTGATTACAGTTCGGGACCACATTGAACAAATTAAAAGTTAAGGGATCACATTACATATTGAGGCAAAGTTCAAAGACCATTTGTGTCATATCCATTTCTTTTTCTTTACCGCCTTCTTTTTCTTGAGCACTGCCAAAACACATGCGATATAATGGAGTCTTGTCTAGCCGTTGTGTTTGTTTTATCTGTAACTTGTCCGGGCAATTTTACCCCTGAGCATAATTTATAAGCATATGCTATGTTTGGGAGACCTAAAAGAAAGGAAAATGGATGGATGACAACCCTAGTTTTAATATTCCTCCATTTCTTTCTATTAAACATTTTACGGTTTTCAAAAAAATTTTCAACCCAATTTGAATTCTCTCCGCTTTTCACCCTTTCCCAAACAGAGCATTAAAGTTCCTAAAGACAACATATCACACCGCTGGTTCTAATACGCTCATGAAACTGTAGATTTTAAAACCTCCTCATGTCAATCCTGATGATCCGGGAAAACTATTTGACTTAAGCAGAACATTTGGAGTATGTTTGTGGTTTAGAGTAGGTCAAAACATCATTGCTTACAATCTCTGATTGATGTTAACATTTTACTTTTTGACAAGGACCTGCAAAGTTTCCAGAAAAGCATCAATCCAGAACCGAGTAAGATGAAAGCTTCTCTAAATCTTTGATGAACAAGACGTCATAATTGGCATCTCAATCTAAAATTTAAGATCATTGAGACTCTTGCTCAGAAATTCAGGTCCAAATCTGAGTCATTCCCCGCTACTTGCTAAAAATGTAAGATCATAATGAATCTCAGCAACTTTCATCTGATTTGAGACGACAGAGGTTAATTTAACATTAGCTCCTGAATAATGCAAAGCTACAGGATTGCAATATGAGGGGATTAATACCTTTGTGTGCCAGAGAAAAAGTAAAATCCATGGGCTTTTTCCAAATGCCATGCCTTGCATGATAGCAATGACATATGGTCTTGTCAATGGACTGCTTGATAATAGCTCCTCAAGTTAACCCAGTATACAGCTTAAGCAAACTAAGCACCAAAACTGCACTCCAGTCTCATAACTGCAAGTTACCTCTTTAAAGCTTTCCCAGCCACAGTTTATATAGATAAAGAGTTTGAGGTACTGACTTATACTATTTCCAACTCGAGTAGAAGCTTCCCCAGCACGAAGTACCCAGTCTCTTTTCTTCTTTTGTCTTGGAACTAACACAGAGACAATACAGAAAGTTTAAGTAATACTAGAAGGTTGAAGACTATTGTTTTCGTGAAGATATCAAATGAATATCTTAGAGACTGGCAATGTCATGCCTAGATGACCCCTACCTTTTAGGTGATGATTTGGTTTTTGGTTCCCGGTGATGAAAGGGTCTGCAGTGCACCCACAGGACGCTTCTAGTCCTCTTCTAGGAGGATCAACAACAACAGCATCTGATCCCACGAGCAAGAAGTAGGCTCCCGATTTGATTCCAACAAAATAGCAAGAACATACTACTTCATTACAATCTTAAGTCTGAAGAAGATTTACAAAGATAAATATATCTCCCAGTGCATGTAATTTTCCATGCAAAATGGAGACATGTGCGATATGTTCCCTATGCATGCTTGTAAATAACTGCTACATTCATAAGTTGTCTAAGGATGGTATGGAAGACAGATCTACGCAAGCATCAAATCGAATCCTAACATGCTTGCAAACTAGTCTGCTCGACATGCAATGAGTGCAGCTAGCTTGTTCTTCATTCTGTCGACGTAACCGTAGTAAGCCTCTCTCCATGACTTCTTTACAATCAGAGTGCCACAGACGCCCCAAAACCCGACGAAGAAACCAAGCCCAATGCTCAAGATGAGCCAAAGGTATTCGAGATCATCGCCTTTGTCATCACTCTCGCTGTTTCTGCCGCCATCGTGAGGAGATTGTGGTTGTTTCTCGTCTCTCGGGGCATAACTCTGGCAACGGAATCCCACAGAGGCCAACGTTGCCCTCGTAAATAGATGGGTCATTGAGGGTTAGGAACTGGTTGGCTGTCGGGATTTTCCCCGAAAAGTCGTTGTACGACACGTTCAAGTGATTTAGCTTTGTCAAAGCGGTCATGCTCGGAGGAAGCGGCCCCGAGAGATTGTTGCTCGATAAATCAAGAGTCTCCAGCCATCCCAAGTTCCCAATGTCGATCGGTATTTTTCCAGTGAGATGGTTCATGGACAAATTCAAGGTCCACAACCTCACGAGGCTCGTTAACGATTCAGGGATCTCCCCCGACAAGCTGTTGTCCGAGAGATCCAAACTATTTACAAGGTAAAGAATGCTTTGATAATATTGAACAAACCGTCCTTTGGCCACCACAGTCAAGCGTCCCTGGTACCTCACCGTGTCAGCATCTGTGAGCTCCACTTTCAAGCCCGATAAGTTTCCGATGCACGGCGGGATCGATCCTGACAAGCTGTTGTGCGAGAGATCTACTATGTGGAGATTTGAAAGACGGCATATTTGAGGAGGAATTTCCCCGGTAAACGAATTGGACCGCAGGCGCAAAATCAACAACGAAGGAATGTTCTCTGCAATCCATGCCGGAATGTTTCCCGAGAACGTGTTCTCACCTAGATCGAGACTGTCTAAAGAGCTGCAGCTCTGCAAGGAGGACGGAAGTTTGCCAGAGAGATTGTTGTTACTGAGAATGAAGAACTTGAGAGAGGAAAGAAAGCCGACCTCGCTCGGTATTGGTCCCGAGAGGCTATTGTTCGACATGTCAAGAACATACAGCAGGGAAAAGTTGCTCCAGAACCGCGGTATTTCTCCGGATAGTTAGTTGTTGGAGATGACTAAGGTTGTCAAAGTGGCCATATTCCCAATGGACAAGGGAATGGTACCATTTAGGTCATTCCAAGATATGTCTAAATCTGTTAGGTAAGGCATGAGCTCGCTGATGTTGGGAGGAATGGGACCGGAGAAGCGATTATCTCTGAGATACAGTGTTGTCACGTTGGAAGACCAGATAGGAAGAGCACCTTCGTAGTGGTTCAAACTCAAGTCGACATTAGACTGGTCGTCTCCAAATATCAGCGAGATGGGTGGCTCACCGGTGAGTCGATTAGACGCGACATCTAGTTCATCTAATTGCAGATTCAGCTGGAAGAACCAATGGGGTATGGTTCCCGAAATGTTAACGTTGTTCAACACCACGGTCTTGAGGTTGTTTTGATTCCTGAGCCAAGTAGGAAACTCGGGACCCAATTGGCAAGACCTGATGTTCAGGTACCTGAGCTTGAAGGGAGGAATCCAACCGGGGGCTATGTTGAATGCCAAGGAAATGTTTGGAGACAATTTATTCAAGTCAAGATCTGTGAGGCTCGAGAGGTTTGCTAGATGGCGCTCCGTCACGACTCCTTCCCACAAGTTCTCAGAGAGATCCACCGCGACCAGTGTGGACAGTTGTCCGAAACTTTCAGGAATCCCACTCATCGTGTTGTGGGGGACAGAAAACTCTGTCAAAAAAGACAAGTTTCCAATCGACGGCGGAATAGAACCTTGAAATGAATTCTGCCAAAATTGGAGATACTTTAACCTCTTTAGTTTTCCTAGAGAATCTGGCAAGTTACCAGACAATTCATTGTTCCCCAAGTTCAGATTTTCCAACTTGCTATCGTTGCATTGAGCTAACCCGTCAATAAAATCAGTTATCTCACCGGTGATTCTATTGACAGAAAGCTTTAGGACACTCAAATCACATAAGCTCCCCAAGGATTTCGGAAGCTGACCTTCGAGGTACGAATTTAGGGACACGTCAAGTTCTTGGAGGGATGCTAAATTAGTAAATTTATCTGGAAGCTCGCCCCCAAGACTATTTGAGTTTAGATCAAGATGCACAAGGCGAGTGAGATTGAACAGCCATCGTGGAAATGTAGAGTTGAAGTTATTGTTTGAGAGATCGAGGACCTCAAGCGATGTGACATTGATGAATGGAAAAGAAAGAGGAAGCTTTGACAGGAAACAATTGGGCAAGCGCAACTCCGCGAGAGAAGGTAGTGAATTGATAGCTCGAAGCCAATGATCCGCAGCTTTACTTAGATCGATGGCTCCGAGATTAAGGTATCTCAGGGAAGAAAGCCCAGGAAGCCAGAGAAGATCATTTTGGCTCGATTCAGCAAAACAATTGCTGAGGTCTAGATATTGCAATTGCGAAAGATTCCCGAGACTAGGAGGAATCGTTCTGCCGAAAGATGCTCCCGACAGATTGAGGTATCTCAGCTGCTTTAACGAACCGATGAATCCCGGGAATTTGGCACCTCCAAAATCGTTCATGCTCAAATCCAAGTAGTTTAGCTCTTTTACATCGAGCAGAGAAGGACTGATCTCACCCCCCAGTGCTTGCCCTGGCTTAAGATCAGTGCTTAGATTATCATCCACGTACGGGTTGTGGAGATTAATCTCGACGACTCGCCCAGTCAGGTTGCTGCATACGATTCCTCTCCATTTGCAGCAATCTTTCCCGACCCACGAAGCGAGCCGGCCAGAAGGATCCGTGAAGCCACTTTTCGACTTGGCGAGTGCTTCTCTTTCACTTTCAAAGCAACCTGAAGTGATTCCCCGAGTGGAAAGTGCAAATTTTACAGTTTGAGGAAATGGAAGTCCTGATAGGAACAGGAGAGGAAGAAGTTCAATGCGGGAGATCTTATGAGCCATTCTTGTGGGCAAAACAAGAATAGACGAAAGGAGGGTAGTATCAGAAGTTCAGACTAGCTTGTTTAGACATATATAGGGGACTAGTGCCCTCCTATAATGCAAAGTAGGCAGCGTCCATCGTTAGTCCGGCTTGACTTTTGACTTCGAAAATAACGTCGAACTAGTTGAGCGTCATCGACCATGTCATCTAAACTGTTCTTGTTTTCCCCTTGTCTGGAACGCATTTAAAACTTGCAGACTTGGATGACAAAGTTCTGGTCTATGGTTTTTATGACATAGAAGCGCCATCCGGACGGTCAGAAGATTATATGTTCCTTGCCCATGTTCTTGAAAGTTGTCAGAATTCGATAGTTCACCGTGAGGTCCACCGAATTAAGTCGATCACACTGTGGACTTGGACCGCATGAATCGAGTCTGCGTAACGATATTTTTTCCCCCTGCACAACTAATGTCATAGGGGAGGCAATTGTCCAGGTGACATGAATAACGTACTCTGCATCTATCGCGCAGATGCACCCACGTTTACGAGCATCCGGGATTTGCTTGCTCGGTCGCGTTGTATGACGCCCTAGATTAACTCGCCGAAGCCTTCCAAGAGCCCCTTCAGTGTATTCGTACCCCTTCACCATCCTACAAGCCTGTCATTAGCTACTCCTTATCCAGACCCTCTGGTCCCGGCAATCACTCTCCGCTCTTGTCGGACCGGGTCGATACGCCATTGTTCCTTAGTTTAGGGAATAGGAGCGTGAAGAGTCCACAAGTGACAGAGACTGCATCTAGAGGATAACGTCGGACAAGGGAATGATGGCGGTCAACACACGCCAAGGGCTCTTTGAAGGGATTGACTTGAGATTTATCTACGTATTCTCTGAGACCATTTACAATGGGCATTTTCTTTCTCCAGCTTAGGCGGCTAGAGCTCAATCAAACAACTTTTCTTCGGGACGGAAAGAAATTGGTAGGGGGAAGTTTTGGTGTTTTGGTGTTTTGTGCTTGGATGTAATGGAGAACGAGACGTTCCTCGAAATCGCAATGAAGGGAAAGACTTACTCAAAACGACGTATTGAGCAGATGTGGCTTCTTGACCAAAAACCGACCGCACGGTTTGACTGCGAAGATTCCTGCATCCACGTTACAATGGCTTGACGCCCAACGTAAAGCATCACGCCTGCTTCTTCGATGAAGAAACCACGGCAGCGAAAAAGAATGTGAGGAACTTTACAAGATGCTCCTCAAATGCCCCGGTGACCACCATTCCATTGAATTTTGGTGTATCATCGGAGAAATTATCAAAAAAAATTCCTAAACCTACTGCATTTGCGCCGATTCAGATACTAATTTTCTAATTTGATCAATTTAATCCTAAATTTTTTGACAATTTATCAATATAGTCATTCCAGCTAATTTTGACCAGAAATCCTAACGTAAAGGCCGGCAATGTCACGTAGGACGGTTGGCAGTGACGTGCACAATTTTTCTTTTTTTCATTTCCTTTTTTTTTCTATCAAGTCCGGCGACGGTGGCAAGGCTTAGAAGGAAAAACAGGAAAGAAAAAAGCAAAGAAAAAGAAGAAGAAAATTCAAAAGTCTGTTTACATATTAAAGCTAACCGTATCACATAAGACAATCGACGTTCACATCAACGATTTCCAAATAAAATTAGCTAAAAAAACTAAATTGATAAATTATCAAAAAGTATATAACTAAATTAATCACATTAACAATTTTAGACAGCATATTATAGATTTAAGATTTTTTTTTTGGGTAATTTTTCCTCTCTCATCAAACATATAAATGACAAAATAACGACTTCGACCACTTCGTAGCAGATCTACGGTGCAGAAAAAGCCGCCGTACTGTCGAAGGCCAAACGTGTCCATCATAAATCTGGAAAGGGCCGTTGGACTAACATGAGACGCCGGCTGAAATTGACATAGATTAGAACACAGACGACATGGCGCATGGGACCACTCTGGAAATGACCTTAATGCTGGAGCTTTCGGACGAATACGCGAAGTCACCTACTCAATAGATCCTGCAGAGATAAGTCCACTGATCTATCTAACCTCAAAAACTTTATCCATCATGATACATGAGTTTACCTTTATCAAGGTTCCGTTCGTTTCACGGAAAATAACTTTCAAGAAAACGTTTTCCGAATTTTCCGACATTCATTTGACGGAAATAAATGAGTCATGAAAAATATTTTTTACCAATGGAAAAAACACCTTCAAAAATATGGAAAATATTTCCACTTTTTAGAAAGCGAAAAAAAAATTTCGTATCTTCTTTCACCTCATTTTCTTTCAAATAACATATTTTATTTTTATTTTTTATTTTCTTTTTTTAAATCAAGTCTTTTTATTTTTTCTTTCTTTTTTTGTAACTTCTTCATTGGTTGATCGTCGGCCACGTTAACGGCCAGCGACCAGCCACAGGCTAAGTTGAGCCTTGCCACGGGCCGGCGAGGCTCGAGCTCGAGGCATCGCCGAATCCAACAAGGCTTGAGCTCGACAGCATATGACGAGGCTCCACCTCGCTAGATTCGACGAGCTTGGCAAGGCTTGCGGTCGCCAAAGCCTCACCGACCTCTACCGACCTTGGGCGAGGTTCCGCTTCACCTGTGGCTAGTCACCGGACGCCAATGAAGAAGACAAAAGCAAAGAAAGAAAAAAAATTAAAAATTCAAATTTTTCTATAATTTTTTCTAGAAAATCATATTGGATACCAAACAGCAGAAAATATTTTTCAGTTCATTTTTAGGTTTTAGCCGAACACCGGAAAACATTTTCCAAAAACAATCACATTTTGAACAAATCGAGCCTAAATCCCACCAATGGTTATCATCAAAGTTGAACCCCAGTAAAAGCCAAAGGACAAAGATCCCTCCAAGGAGATTCTCATAGAAAGTGTATTAGCATTATCTAACACTAACCCGCTATTCAACAACAGAGTTTCCTTTATGAATAACTGGTATGGGTGCCAATGAACCGGTTTGGGTCGGGCTTTCATGATTCCCGACCCGACTCGAAACACATGACATGCTTGCTTGACCCGACCAAAAACAAGACCCAAACAGAATATTGCCAAGTGATCGAGACGAGTCGGGTCGAGTCGAGTCGGGTTCCATGTTTCAAACAATGAATTAGCAGAGTAGGGGTTCATCCCCAAATCTTTGCCACATCGTCGCCACGCTCTCGTGCTCCCTCCGGCGCCCCCCGGCTTCAGATCGATCGAAGAAATCGAATCTAAGATCATGAAGGTAGGAGTCGCCGCATCACTTCCGACGACGAGGAGAGGTAGTCGAGCTCGTCCATCATGACAGCGAGGTCGTCGTCGATGCAACGGGAGATGAGGGCGTCGAGGTCGGAGTCGGGGAGCTAGTACTCGAGGGCGAAGGGGAGCGTGACGGCAAGGGTGGGGGAGAGGGGAGAGGCAGCCGCGGAGGCACGGTCGACGGTGATGATGCGGGTCTCGCCACCGTGGTAGAAGAGAAACTTGGAGTGGGGGCGTGGAGCCACGCCTACACTGTAGCTGCACATGAGGCGGAGCTTCGAGGAGGCGGAGGGTTGCGGCAGCGGCGGCTCCATCGTGGCGAAGAGAGACGTGGAAGAGAGATTGCAAAAGAGAATGCAGAAAAGGTGAGAGAGGGAGAGAGATGTGGCAAAGAGATGTAAGGGTTTCTTGTTTGGGTTGAGCTTGTGTACCCAAGCCCAATAATTCAAAACAATACCCAAATATTTCTATTGTTACCCAAATAAGTTAAGACACAACCCGACCCAATACGAAAATTTCTTGTTCGGGTCGGGTCGGATTGTGTTTGGGCGAATTCTTTTGACACCCCTAATAACTGGTGCAAGTCAGCTAACTGCATTTATTTACAAACTTAGTTTCGGGTCAGCTTAACTGTAATTGAGACTAAATGAGGAGATCCCCCTCTATCTCTGTATGTATCAGACCGCAATTAAGGGCATTTACCTCAATTAATAGCAGGTCAAACGAATGTCTGCTCCTCAAGGATCAATCGTCAGTACCAAAGTAACGATCACCGAACTCACCCATACCCGGAATAACACGGAACTCTTCATTCAACGCAACATCAATCTCTGAAGTCACAATTTTCAAGGAGGGGAATCTTTTGGAGACGCAATGGATTCCTTCAGGAGCCTGCAGTTATGGTAGCAGTAGGATAAGCCAAACTTGATTTGCAAGAAACTACAGTGATTAACATTATGAAAAAACCACTCACAGAGATGAGATTCAGGAATATTATGTGGGATTCTGGAACTCCTTTCTGGATGAGTAGCTCGATTGCTTGGTTAGCAGAATTACCTTCCAAAATAGCCATCAGAGAAGTACATCCATCAAAGCCATGCATAAAATGAATGTGAAGAAAAGCATACTAGCATTGTCTAGTTGCATGAGTTGTGTTGTTATCAATTTCATCAGCTGCAAATGAGCTTGTGGGATGTCGATAAGATTTGAAACCCTTCAAAGGAATTCCAACTCCAGAAAAAGACAAATTAACTGATATTCTTTGAATCATTTAACCTATTCCTCCTGATACACAGTTCTTGGCACATAAAGTTCGCATGGAATTAAGGATCTATAACGCAGACCTCCTTGGGCATCAAATAGCTCAAGAATCTTTCAAGGATGACAAGATCTGTAGTTACCTGTAGCTAGAACCGGATCTAGCAGCAAAACATGACGTTCAGATATATCTTTGGGAAGCTTCTCATATATAAGCTGCTCAAAATCCATCCAGTGCACGGATCACACTCATAGAAGTGCATTGTCCCCGTTAACAAAAAAACAGCCAGCAACTAAGAGGAAAATACGTCAAATGGAGAGGCACATGTACCTGTTTCCCATTGTCTCCATCTCGGTGGATCAGAATTTTTCCAATTTTTATTCCTTTGCAGCAAGCACGTAATGCATTTTCCATGCTCTCTCCACTACACAGACAGAGAATATCCCAAGCATTAAATCAGTATTGGATTGACATTTATAACTGCAGCACAATAATAAGCATGCTAAACATAACCATTAGTGCAAAATGAATATCCATCTTCACTAGTAACCTTGTTATGGAGTTTGAAATGGCAGAAGAAAGCTGAAACTAGACATATGTGATAGGCAGAGGAAGTAAAAGTAGTGCGCAGACAGCCCTATCTTTTTCATAAAAAATTCAGTTTAAGTTAAGCCCTATATTGATGAAGAGAACCATTCAATTAGAAACCAGGATCGAAATCTGATAGATGCTAAGTGATCCATGTAATCTATCCTTTTGCTTGCACCAATTCTCTCTAAGAACCAGTACCTTAATCAAGGCTCACCTTCGAACAATAGAAACTCCACATAATTTCTTGCAAAAATCAACTCCAGTATATAATGATCCTGAAACAACATAATCAGAAAAAGTATAAGAAAAACGTCATGAGCAGGAAAAAAAAACCTATACTCAAAGATGATGGAGTTTGTATAACTTATCATTTTCCAAGATTGGAGCCACTTAAAATTAAACACAAGCCAATGAGCTATAACTATCCAGACAAGTAAATAATAGCGGAACTAGTGTTGTCACCTTTGTGACAGCTTCCTCTAAATTCCAGCTGATTCAAACCAGCACAATGAGAGATGTAAACAGATTAAGAGGCAGATACCTGTTGGAGTAACCACTTGTTTCTCAGTAAATGGCAAATGACCAAGCCCATGCTCTACCACCTGAAAATCAAGTTTAGTAATGGAGTTCTGATAATGCCAATGCAGGGATGGTAAAATCTGTTTGCAATTTGTACTTATGCAGGTACCAGCCGAATAAGTCGATCGGAATAGAAGACAAAATCATGCTTTGATATGTCGCGATCTCGAATCAGTGTGTGCATGCCTCTTATCTGGGAAAAACATATCCAGATCAACAATTACCAAAGACAATATAGCAATTACAAAGAATACAAACAACTGAAGAGAAGGAAAAATAAAGAGGGAGGCTGGGGGGGGGGGGGGGGGTTGGGGGTCGCGGCGGTGCTGGGGGAGGGTTGAGGTGCGGATAAGGGGAGATCATATGGCTGTTAGGAGGATGGGTTGGGGTTCATGGTGTTGTCAACGAGAAAAAATACCTGAAATGTCGACTGAATAACATATACATTCGAATATATTTTGCATAGGTCATGCTGACCAAGCTTTGTACGAATATGTTGCACGATCAAATCAATTGCAACATGATTGTCACCTCCCCTAGGTATAATTACATCAGCATACTTCTTTGAAGGAAGAACAAAATCATCGAAAGCAGGCTTGACAAACTTTGCGTACTGCACAATTTAAATGACAACTGTTATATAACTTCAAATATACGCAGCCAATTTCAGTACATATGCGCACAAAAAACATAGTAAGCAGCTTGTGAGAGAGAGAGAGCAATGGCACAAAAAACTCAAAACGCCTCAAAAGGGTAGATATTCTTAAGCCATAAGGCATAGTGAGTTAAATCATTGAAAGCCGGGGATGTCACTGAGGAGGCCCATTTCAAATTTTCCTTTTCTTTTTGGCTTCCTCAGCCTGATAATGAAGCTATAATTAGTGCACTAAATGTTAAAATACAATCAACACAGAAAGCTTATTCTCTTTCCCACACTTCTTGGAGAACTTAGTATTTCTATTTAGAGGGAGAAGATTCTCAAAATAACAATAAAAATCAATTCTTGTTTTAGTAAGGTTGCAAATACAAAGATTCCCACATACTTATCGTAACAAAACAAGATCGCCTTACCTGTTCAAGGACAGAATCTATATCTCTACCCCTCTCAACCGTGTCACGTCTTATTCTTCGAGCCAGCCTCACATCGGCATCTATAGCAATTGAATCATGGAAAAATTACCTATTTGAAAATCCAACAGACATAGAAAAAAGAATCCACTTCTCCTTGAAAAAATAGAAAAGTTACTTAAACATTCAAATTCGAGATCAGATTAATTAAGGAACATCAAATATAGAAGTGCTCTGGATAGAGTATAAAGGGAATAATTTTAGAGTTCCAAGACAATTTATGTTTAGACTAACTCATACACTGATACCAAGAAACGATATAAGAGAAGACAAAGTTTATAAGAGTACTACTTAAACATTTTAAGGCAACCAAGAAAATAAATGAAAACGAGCCCGTTGAAAGACCATTCAGCAAAATGCTCTGATATTCTTAACAGGATAAGTGAACTACGAGAGTGAAGGGAAAATTGCTTTGTGAAAACCAATGAAATAGCAGAGCATATCTTTTATACTGTTAACAACGATTCTTTGCAAAGCCATCCCATTTTTGTCATCATATCCTGATGGAATTCATCCTTATTTTGCATAAAATTATTCTCGCGAAGATATAGCACTTTCTCCACTTTTTTTCTCATGATCAGGTTTTAAATAACAGATCGATTCTTTCACTCTCTTGTGATATCAAATTTACACCAAGAAGTGGAAAACTCTAACGAAAAAGTAAACTTCCGAACTACTGCGTATTTTAACTTTGAGTAAGTTATTTTGGGTTTCCATTGGTGGTTACAAAGTACATCCAACCACTGTACTTTCAATAAAGCAAGAGCAGACGGCACAATTAGAAGCAGGCATTATATGTACATATAGGCCCCTGGGAACCTTTCTTTTCTCCTTTTTATGTGATTTCATACCTGTGTCAACAAATATTTTCATGTTCATCAAATTTCGGACTCTTTGATCATGGAAAACCAGGATTCCCTCCAAAATAATAACATCCGATGCATTCACCTGACAACAAAATCATACTCACATCATTAAAGAGAATCCTACAAATTCTTCGGAGTTCGAAAGAATTTGAAACAGGTCATTTTAAACAATGAGAAGGGGCTAAGACGCCATGTCTTCCAGTTACAGTGCTAGCACTCTTTAGTCAGTTTTGATGGTTTTGCCCCTTGTTCCCTTTTTTCAAGTTATTTACAAGGGCTAGAAAGTGTGAGCAGAGGTAGCACAATCCTCTCATGTAACTTCCAGAGTATTATGCTGGACGATAGAAACCACGTGGAAGTGGTCAGACAAAACTTTAATAACTGATGAAAAAGGTTGTGGACTAAGTACCTGACGAAAGCTATCTGAGCAGCGACGATGAGTCTTAAAATCATATATCGGAACCTGATAAGATTGACCGGATTTGAGCTTTTGAATGCAGTCTAGAAGCTGATCAGTGTCAAAAGCATCTAAAGAAAACCAATAGACGGTTAAACATATCTCTCAAATATTCAGTCACAGCTTGTACGGAAAAATATACCATACTAGACAAGATTGATTGTAAAACAAGCTTTAACAATCAGGGCCAGAAAATTACCAGGATGATCAAAGTTATACTCATGAACCCGCTCCGACTCTTCAGGGGTCAAACCACGGTAAAAGGAATCCTTTTCAAAATAACTAAAACGTATCAAAATGTTAACAACACATATCCACTCGACCACTACCACTATATGCAGCTCGCTACATTGCTAGTATGACAGCTCGTAATCATATGCCTGGAATCGGAAAGCAAAACCAAGCGGCACCTGGTTAAGCAGCACGACGCGGTGATCATGAAGTTGCTGTATAATCCTGTCACAAACTGTGGTCTTGCCAGAAGCAGTACCTCCCGAAACACCTGCACACACGATCACCAAACAAGAGAAGATGAGAAGCAGCAGTTACACCGGAACGACGACATCATGCACATCGAGGCGACGGCGGCCGCAGCATATCTCCGCGCAGTACATTCCCCCAAACACATCGACATGCAAGCAAATCCTTACACTCAGGGCGCGCAAACTAAGCAGCACAGCATCCTAAAGCGAACTCTCGCAACCTAAACTCACACTCAGAGACGCCGAGCACCGCGTGAAAATGCGCGGAAAACGCCGATGCAATCATCAAATTTCGATTCGAATGCGAGTAAAGCTAAAGCAAATCACGGCCTCCGAAGCACATGACGAAGCAGTCTCCGGCGAACAACGGGATCGAGGAGAGGAGAGGAGGGATTAGGGCGAGTCACCGATGAGAAACGGCTCCCTCTGCCTGGGAGTGCCGGGATCGGGCTGGCCGCCGGCGGCGGCGGCGGCGCGGGGAGAGGAGGAGGGCGAGAGGAGGCCGTCCAGCCGGAGGCCGGAGAAGTGGAACCCGGAGGCCTCCTCCATGACGTAGTCGATGGCCAAGGGCTCCTCCGGCATGGCCGTTGCTCGCTCCGGCTCGATCAAATCCCGACCTCGGCGGGAGGGAAGAGTTTCCGGCGAGCCGCTGTGGATCGCGACACGAGTGGCGTTGAGGGACAAAAGAATAAGCGGGGGTCGTTTTGCTTATTTAAAGGCATGCTGGTGCTGGTTTACACCTTAATCCAAAGCCAAATCAAAAATTAAAAAGAAAAATCGCAAAAAATTCCAAACTATGCCTTTCAATTTTTTTGGGTGATATAGAAAATCTCAAATTTATATCTATACGATACATTTACTTTCAGTCAAGATTTTGTTACATGATTTTTCAGCTAAAATAATATCGATTTTATTTCACTTAGGTCACGTGGACATCATATCAACAATGTTTACTTTTTAGCGTTTTGTTTGCTTTCTGGTGTCCATTTAGGTAAATTTTTAATGATTCTCATTAACAAAATTTTGACGGAAGGTAAATATATCAAAGTGAGCATAAATTAAGAGTTGTAGTAGTGTCTTTTGCCTTAATAATATGAAGGGTTAATATCACGAAAAACCCTCAAACCGGTACACATGCAATAAATTTACCCAAAACTAATTTTTTTGACCACAAAAAATCCCAAATTGATACACATGTGATAAATTTACCCCAAACTAATTTTTTAACTGCCAAAAACCCCGAACTTGTACATTTGTGAGAAATTTACCATCCGTTAAATTGAATTAATACCACGAAAAATCGCAAATCGGTACACCTATGACCAACAGAGGGTAAAATCCCAAACCAGTACACATGTTAACTGATATTCAACTTAGAAATTTGATAGTAAAATTTAACGAAAATTAACAGAGGGTAAAATTATCACAAGTTTACTAGTTTTGGGTCTTTTGTTGTCAAAAAATTAGTTATGGATAAATTTATCACGACTTAATACCCTTAAAAACCTCCAAATTTCTGTCATGTCCCAATTCTACCATAAACTTTCTTTTATCCCATAAAAAACGCTCAACTTTATATCATTTCCCGATTTTACCATAAATTGTTTTTGTCTGATGAAAAATCCCAAACTTCAGTCTTGTCCCAATTTTATTGTCGAGTCCCAATTTTATCCTAAAATTTTTACAGTCTCATACAAAACCACAAACTCTTACTTGAGTCACAAATTTGCCCCCATTAACTCTCATTCCAAAATTTCTCATTGACAACCGAGAGATGGAAAACTCCCGAGCGCGAGCTCTCCGACTGCAAAGATGGAACATTCCTAAGCACGAGAGATCAAAGACCAAGGGCAAAATCCGTAAGAGCAATTTTGACGGAAGGTTAATGAAGAGCAGATTTAAAATTCAAATAATAGTTTGTGATATTTTATGAGATAAAAAAAATTAGAGTGACATTGAATTGGACCTAAAGTTTTGATTGCTTTATCAGACAAAAAAAATTTTGAAGTAGAATTGTTAGTGGACTTAAAGTTGAGAATCTTTTACGAGATAAAAAAAATTTGAGGTAGAATTGGGACCGAACCTAAAGTTTGAGGTTTTTTATGAGACAAAAAAAAAAGCTTAGGGTAAAATTAGAACAAGACCTAAAGTTAGGGATTTTTTACGAGTCAAAAAGAAGAATTGGGACAAAAGCTAAAGTTTGAGATTTTTTAGGGTATTAGGCCAATTTATCACGGGTATACCCACCTAATATGAACGATAATATAGAGATTTCGTGGCACTCCTCTCTATACTTTGGGATGTGCAAACAACCAAAGCATCCAAGCCTTCTTCTTTTCTAACCCTATTTGCACGACTAGTCCAGAAATTGGGAATAAGATGCTGATAGTGAAAGATTTTTTCCTTCTGTCTTTTTCCGTGCTCTTATTCTTTTTCCTTTGGTTCAGTTCGTCCGTAGAGAACAGAATCCGATCCGCCATGAGAATGGCATCTGCGATGGGTGACGGGATCACATATTTACCCTTGCAAAGCTACGAAGACCCGTAGTTACGGCTCTTATACGAGTCCGCCGTAGTCTATACATCCTTTGTGCAAAGAAAGAGACATAGACCATGCGCTCGACTCTCGTGGCACGACCAATCAGGCTCGACGAATTTCGTGCGCTAATTTTAGCAATGGGGCAATGGCTAGAAGAAGTGAAAGCAAAATGGTCGTGTCGTGTCGTGTCGCGCTCATTTCCCCTCAATTCCTATCCGTAAAGATTTGCCTATAGTCGCTAGGAGTTTTACTGCTGGTTTTTGAAGAAAGACAGCACTTGGCCATACACCATGTCTTTGGCGTTCACTCCCATTATGAAATCGGCGTGAGCGTAGTCTGCGATGAACTGGACGGTGAGCTTGCCGACGTCGTGGAGCTTGAGGCTGTCAAGTAGGCGCTCGACGTCCCGTGTGTCGGAGAGCGCGTCCCGGCCCCCGTAGCTGAGGAAGATTGGAAGGTCGCGGGGGATGTTCGAGAGGTTGTAGACCGGTGGCCATACGCGCCCATAGTGCATCACGTTGAAGATGGGGTTCCCATAGTCGTACTTCGCCAGCACGCTGTCGCGAACCGCTGCGAGCAACGACACCAATTCGTTTTTCAAGTGGTCGTGAGTTCTACGTCAAAGAAATGTAGACAGGCAATTTGAATGAGCATTGATCATGAACATGTGCTTTCTGCTTAAAACCCTCTGAGAAAATAGGATCGATCGTGCATTAAACCTACTTTGAGACAAATGCACCAAGTTCCTGGTCGACGTCGATTGCGGTTCGTTCTCCAAAAAGAGATCGACGGTGGAAACATTGAGACAGCAGTTTTTGCCTGGGATGGATCAGTCGAAATCAACATAATCAGCTTAATACTTCCCAATTTGAGATCAAGAACATATCTCGCACGGCGAAGTAAGTTAGTACCGGTCAATGCGGCTAGTAAGTCGTAGCAATCGACACCAGGATAAGCGCACAAGGCCTGGAGAAAGTTAGCCACGGGCTCGCTGCGACCAAAATATAAATGCACAATCATACAGCAACAGAAAAGAGGAGACGGACGAAGCCTTGAATCAAGTGTAAGAAATTCTCCAAATTTTTTGCTGTTCTTTTTCCTTGCCCTTTTGGATTGAACTCGGCCAGTCCGAACAACGTGGTGATCTGTGAATGATGCAGAACCATCAAATGCAGCTCCCTCAGGCATCATGGTGGACATGTATGTATGCACAAAATGCCCCTATTTCTCTAATTGCAATGAAAGGGAAATAGCCAAGGGAATCATCTGCCTGCTCACCTCGCCGACAAAGGCTTTGGCCGCGGCGACTCCGAGGGCAGTGGTCATGTGGCTGAGATAAGCGATGGGGCTCAACAGAGCCGCCGATTGCAGCTTGCCCACAAGTCTCCCTTCTGATAAGGATGCCAAAGCAGTCAAAGTTCCCTGGAATTAGGAAGAAAAATTTACTCAAAACCTCATATCTGCAGTACAAACCATGTTGCTTGAAAGGAAAGGCACATCGATCGCATCTTCCTTCTGTCATATAAGGACGATTCTACTGTTCCATTACCACCCACGATGGAATTTTCTTTCGTACAACGATTTACCGGGGCATATAACATACGCGCATATACATGGCGTACGACTCGATTCCAGGAATCATGCTGAAAGTAATTTCTTACCAAAGAGTGGCCGACGTAATCGATCTTCTTCCCAGTTTTCGCATGGATGAAGTCAAACACAGCCGGCAGATCGAATGCCACCAGTTCATCCCACGACCAATTCCAGAAATCCTGTCAGCAATTCAATTACCAGTTCATTTGACGAAGCACAATTCTTCGGCATTCACTGGTTACAACTACAACCAACGTCAAGATCCCATTCAAATTCAGTACATACGAAGATTCTGAACGTTAGGTGCACTTGAAAATAAGCGGCAATGAAAATTTACATAGTACTCGTTTTGTGGTTGATGGAGGGGATAATTATAGGCTCAAAACATGTATGGATCAGGTGCACCGTGAGAGGATTTATTAGGTGAATGTTGGACATGCACCAGAATGAATCTAGACTATCGAATATAGTGGGTCTCGCTAACGAATCCGATGACTGCCGACTCGTTGAGAAATGGTTTTTGGCAGATCGCAAAGCAACCATATCATATCTAGGCTCGAAATCTATGCGGGCTCGAGCTCAGGTGCGATGCCACTTGCCACGGGCTGCGTGACTGATGTCAGGGCCCAATTAAGTATTCCCTACTCGAGGATAAGTGATGCGACGAATCCAGCAAGGGTACCAAACTAGATGTGAATCATCGAATCTAGCAGGACTCAGGTGGGATTCACACGAAGCTCGCCACTTTTCGATAATACGAATCGAGTTGATTAAATTTAGAGAGAGATGCACCACTCACGGGGTTGGTAGGGTCCAAGGAAGTGTGGCGCCTGCTGAATTGGGTGCCTCGGGTGTTGGAAATCCACACATCGAACCCGTTGTCGGCCAGAATCAAGGGCAGGTCCTGCTCCGGTGGGTTCAGCAGCCATGTCATCCCGTCCTGCAACTCGCAAACGTACCGCCATGAAAAGGCAACCTCCATCTTCGGGACAAAAACATGCGAAGTGATAAACATGCTAATGAATCTTGTCTTCTACGAGGAACCAGAGATATTATTTAATGTTGTGGCACGTAGCAAAGGAGGAGACACATCACCTAACTTCGCATGCACTGCTCTGCACAGCGCCTGCGTATCTAATTGGCGTTACGCCTGAGACACTGCGCAATCCTGGCGGATCGTACCGAATTTGGTGAGAAGCTTGTCGCCCGGATTCTCCTAATTTTCAGCCTCAATTTGGTAAATATTTCAGAGGCCGAAAAGAAGAAAGATCGAGCCGACTGTTCATGGTCGCCGGTGCCGTTGCCAGCCAAGCTCAGGCAACTGCCAGACCTGAACCCCGGCCCGAGCCGAGATGGGTAAAGGACTGAGGCGGGGCAAGAGGTCTATCACAAGCCCTGCCCGGCACCAGATCTGGCGTTCCCATCTATGTCGGAGTCTGGCGACGGCAAGCGGCGCGTCGGTGTGGCATCTTAATAAACTCAAAAGGATGCTTAATTTAGAAAATTCGTGTTTAACTGAGTCAGAGAACTTTAGAAAGTGGAGACATCAGTGTCGTCGTGCAAGCACTAACTAATGCTAAAGTGCCGTGAATCGTGCCCACCTTTTGGAAATTTAGGAAAAAGGCGATGCATTATCTGTACGCTATTCACTAATGGTGTCCCGTCAAACCGATCGATGCTCGGCGATCGTCAAATGCCTCGTCAACGCCAATGATGAAACCCTTGACACGCTCGTTCTTCCTACCATTTCATGCGAATTTTGAAACTTGCGATGTTCGGATACCATAACAAAACAAGGACGTGATGACAAAATATCTTCTCGCACTGTTTATCCTGTGGTCAAACAGAGAGCATCGCTTTCACACTATAAAGACTCGGAAAGCTTCAGCTCCGTTCCCGAAGGATACGCCATTGTTGCCACTCGGAGGCGATCATGGTCAAGGAGAGGTCTCCCGCTCTACCACTAATTTCCTGGTCCTTACTCTCCGGCAATTTCTTCGAGTGCTCAAACGTCTCTTGTTTCTCGTGTCGATTTGACAATAGCCAATCGCGCATCGAAAGGGTAATGCATATGCAGCACAAAATGAATGAGTCCGGCGGTCTCGAGCCAGGAATAAGGCACTCACCACGAGGACGCCATGCTGTAGTAGGACTGGCTGCTTGTTGGTGCCGCCCCCGCTGCCCCCGGCTCGGCCTTCTGGTATTCTTTGCACGTTTAGTATGTATCCATCCTCAGTGACCACCTGAAAACAGAACGCCCAAAGAAAACAGAGCGTTAGACACGTTACTCATCATTCTCGCGACGTACGTCCGAAGATGCTACCCTAATCTCATTCTGATGGATGAAGCTAATCAAGATTTTAAGGTTTTCGCGAGCTGCTCTTAATTACATCGAACTCCTGGCACTGGTAACCATGTATCGTGACAGACGAGGCGCAAATGCCAGCAGCAGTCGGAGGGGCAACAATGCCGCCGTCGCCGACGCCGCCGACGCCGAGCGTCGAACCGCGGCTCGAGCCCCAGGCTACGCGCAGCTCCACCGCCAGGACCAGGAGGAAGCAGCCCAGAGCCAAGCTCGGGAAGCCACTCACGCTCACAACCATCAAGTTCCTCTCTGTTGGGGTGTTGGGGTTTTCTGGGTCGAAGGAGATGAAGTGCTGAGAAACCACAAGCGCGCACGGGCCCTTCTTTACATAGAGAAATCCTCGGGGGAGGAAGAAGAAGATAGAGGAGGGGAGGCGAAAAGAGCAGTGGGAAAAGGATTCGCTTTCGTTTCTGGGTTCTGCAAAAGGGGGGTCTTGTGCGTATTTACTGGGATATTTCTCGCCCAAAAGTGTACGGGGTTTTTCACGTTTCGAGGGAAGAACGAGTGAATGATGACGGAAGAAAAACAAAGGGAGATGGACAGAAAGAGAGGAACGCGACAGAAAAGGGATCGATCACTCGTGGGTCTCGATCGGCCCCACCATATAGCAGCAACCAACTAGGGAAAAGATAACCCATGATACACGAAGATAGACAGATGCCCTTTGCATCGCTCTACCTGAGTTTTTTGAATCCAGCTGTTTGTTTCTCTTTCCGAAGAAAGCGCTAGCTGCTAAGGTGCATGGATTTTCCTAGAAAGTTATGTATGACTTTCGTTCTTCTTTTTGTTGGCCGAGCTGATGTGATCTCGAGAATCCCATTTGGTACGGTTCTCCCCGAAGGAATTTCGGCCGTGAAAAACGGGTGTTGCAGTTTTCATAAGGTTGTTTGACGAAGATTCCATAGATGCCTATCCAGTCGAAAAGCATCGAAGAGATAAATCGCGAAACTATTGACATTGCTCAGAAGTTGTGCCGATTATTGTCGACGGAAGTAACATGTCAACCGTGATAAATACCAAATGAGTAAGGAAATATTGTAGAGTGAATCTGATGCTTTGTTAGTGCGACAGATGAAGTAGTATGTGACTATTTCGATCGAAAAGCTGCTGGGCAAACGTAACTTGACAGATTATGTCAATCACATGTAGAAAAACAACGATACACACCCCGGGTGTCCCTAAAGACATCGGAATTTCTGAGAGCCCCATTGGCTGTTGCGTACATGCGCGAGCAAATACTTCGATGTCCTCATGTAAAACGGCATCATGGCCACGGAGTTTCGATTCAGTGTTGGGCAGTGTCACCAAAGAATGGTGTAAAAATATTCTAGGGTCTTCAAGAGAGAGAGAGAATTAATAAAGAAGGGTTATTATACCTGAACAATATGCATAGGAAAGAAAATTAGGTATCTTAAAACAAAACGAAATATCAAATAATATCCATAATATCTAATAATATCTCTAACAATATTTTCTAAAGTTACGTTTGGTAGTCCGAATTTGAATCCAGATAAGATAACAAAATATCATATCTACTATTTGGCGAAAACAGTGATAGCTCAAAATGGTCTGGATAAGATAATTATCTTATCCATTATTTGGTGAAAACAATAATAGCTCAAAATGGTGCTAATCTCGGTCGTGTGAGATTAGAGGGATGCTGCCCTAGATTTGGAAAATATCACGTCTGTGAGCAAGTGGGATTTTCAAATATTTTGAATCTTATCTTGGATTGCACCAAACATGGGAAATGATTTTTCTCAATTCAAAGGATATTTGAAGGATTTATAATCCCACCTCATCCTATCCTATCTCATTTCAAATCTGAGCGACCAAACGTAACCTAATAGAGAAATCTATAACATAAATCTACTTAATCAAATGACTCATTTATATCCTATGCAATTTTTGGAAATATGTAATTCCATGAATCACTTATGAATCTAAGTGAAATAGCATACGCAATCAGGATCCTTGAAGTGAATTGCACATACGAAACTGAGTAAACACATATCTTTATGGGTGTTGGGTAGTCTTGAGTCTCTCCAAAAGCTAACTCAAAATGTGAGACTCTCCCTTTACAGTTATAAACTGATCACATGTCCATTTCACAAGAAATGCGAGATAACCCAAACAATTTCTCCTCACACATCAGGTTTAGGTCAGAGTCGTAACAACCCTCTCTGAGTGACTGTTGGATCTAAACTTGTTGATAACATGGGCGCTGATACGAATATTGAGTGGTATTGAGCCTCTCTCACCCCAAAAGCTAATTTAAAGGGTGAAACTTTCACTAAGACTTATAAACCGACCACCTGTCCTGTTTGTTAACCCCAACATGCCATTGGCGGCCTTACGTGTAGCTAGCGAAAAAGGGCACAAGATCACTTGCATCTCTTGTGTCTCGATCAGCAAGAGCAGAGCATCACACCAACATTCCACCTTACATTAAACGTAGCCTTTCGACTTTTGGGAGTTTGGGTTTGCCTTGGCAATGGTGAGTTATCTTGAAGGATCAAGACTTTCAGTGTGAACTGAAACTGGTGAGTTTGGCCCTATTCCAGGAACATAGCACGAGTTCCATTGTCTGGCTGGGCCTCGCATGGCCACGACTGTCTCCTTCACCTGCTCTGTGCCACCCAGCACATCTCCAATAATGGCTCAATTATGCTCTCGATGCTAGTCTCGATCCCTTTCCCGCTAGTTCAAATGGTGTGAACATTGTCTGAACGGCAGCAGTGCTTAGCAAACGAAAAGCAAAATGTGGCTGGGATTGTTAGCTCCTTTTCGCGGTTTTCATCGACGTGGAAGTTGATCCAAGATGTGATAGTTGCGTCGACATACCCGAAAAACCCGAAAAGGCGAAGTAGTGCAAATACGGGAGCGGATGGTGAGCCGATGCGCATGGAATAGAATTGGATCTTAAAGATTGGTGAAAAAAAGAGAAGCTGGGGGGGACCTTTAAGAAGGTGGCAGGCCTTACTAGGAAGACAACATATGTTGGTAATGGAATCGCATATTGTCCTAAAAGCTGATCATGTGCGTTTTGTGCTTTTGGCAAATAAAGTTCTTTTCACATTGATCCACTTTATTACCTCCTAAGATCGCTCTCCATGTGCAACGGGGCGGGTACGATCATTTCAAGCACTTTACTCAAATACTATTGTCGACAGTGCACTTGCGTTCTTTCCCGGAATTTTCGTAAGTAGAAATTCCGAAAATCCCATTGAAATGGTGCCCGTTTGTCGAGAGTTCCCTTTAGATTTGATTTTGTTTTCAAAACACCCACTGAAGTTTATCATTTTGACTCAATAACTCCCGAACCGATACCGTTTTCCGAAATTCCTCGACAGACTTAACTTCGTTTCAAAATGTCCCTAACTCTATCACTTTGACCCAATGACTCTCCTGACCTCATCATCATCGAAAATAATGGCTAGCCGATGAACATGTGCTCGTCACATGCACATTTTGCGCCTTTTCCAGACATATTTTGGTCCAAAAATCATCGTAACCCTAAAACCCTAAATTGAAATTTGAAAAAAAAAATCCCCAATTCACCTTTCGTGGCCCGTACTTATTAATCCAAATGTTAGGCGCACGAGCTTATTCATCCAAAGGCTGAGGGCCTGAGGCCAAGCCTGCAAATCTCACTATACATAGAACAACATTAATTGAGCATATCAATTTACCGGTCAGCATAATTGTTGACTTGATTTAACAAATTATTAGTTCAAGAAACAATTGACATGAGGGAGGAACGCCACCAGAAAAAGACCAAGCAAAATGCGAAACTTCGATGACTGATGTAAGTCCCAGCCGATCGATGCGGGTGCCCATTAAGGATATGTAAGTTCTTTGCTGACTCTAGAATGCATATGGCTTTCGAGTATCATACTGAGAGCAGAGAATGAAGAGGGAAACAAGTTGCAGCAGCCAAAAATCTGTACAAGTCATTTTTTACATGATCATGGTGAATATGTGTACTAAGACCGCATACATTTTAAGAACTTAATTCAAGCATCTCCGGATCATTGTGTGTGTAATATGTACATGTGTAAGTACACAAACACAAGTGCGTATATATATCAAAGTGGTAATCAGAGTACTGGTTATAAGGTTCTAACCATGTATAGCTGTGGCAGGGGTCATCTTCCTTCTCCTTTTACTAGAGCCGCCACACGATACCAAGCTCGAAAGGCAACCCTGAAATGGCATGACATGTTTCTCCTCGATGATCGTCGAACTTCCACCAGCAGTCCTCTTGCTGCTGTGAACAGAGTTAGCCCCAGATGCACTAGAAATCCCTCGTGCCGGGTTTGTGGGGTTATTGGAAAATTTATTGTCACCATTGATACGTTGGCCACCTCGGAAAGTCTCCTGGAAAAGTTCAGCCAATTTTTTTTTGCCATCAGCTGGAATAGGTTTGGGAACGGAACCCAGTGTTTCATCCTTGAAAAAGGTTGTGATCCTTTGAGGTGTGCTCGTAAAGAAGCTATCATGGACCGGAGTATTTCCGCGAGAAGGAGTGAAATCTGCAGTGAGAATAAACAGAAAAGAAGAGTTTAATCTTTTTTCTGACTGAATCATTGAGAGGAGGCACTGAAAGAAAACTAAGTTGTAGTGCTTAATGAAAACTCTGTTACATTCATTCCAGAAAGGATGCAGTTTGATAAAGACATGACAAGAGATTTGTAAATGGTAGACCACGATGCGATTAACATTAGAAGGAACCAATTGCTCTCGTTCTATATCCAATTGAAAGTCGAAATATGAAGCTGCATTTAATAGTCTGAAGAGCTTAATATATAGATGCGATGTCTCACATTGTACTTGGAAGTTGGAACACAATTATCATCAAGAAACTCATCACAGAGAGATCCAACTTACAGAAGTTATATTGATTGAATAGCATAAAAAATAAAAAATAAAAAAAAACCTTTCCCCTTACCGCCTTTTACGCTGAAGAATTCATCTTCACAGTCCGACTCCATCCAGGCTTGAGAATCAAAAAAGTTATCCTCTTTGCTGCCTGACCACAGAAATACATCAATCAAGTTCGAGCGCCAAGAAGTAGGAGATACGGTGCATCGCAAGCAATAGAAAATTACAGTCACTCATCAGACATCACTAAAAGATGATTGCAACATCAACCGGTTAATAGAGGACCATGCAGGAATCTGCATCTACTGCTCTTTTCCTGATATCAGCAAATACACGGTCATGACCCTTTAATTCAATGTGCATAATAAAGCTAAACAAGAAAATACAAAAAAGGCTGCTTCTTAAACAAAACCATCACTGTCACAAAAAACTCAATCGTCAGTTCTCGACAAATCATGCTATCAATGAATGTATACAGGGAGAACAGAGGCAATGGGAGCTGGAAAGGAAATAAAACACAGCCATACGGACAAAACAAGTGAATGGTGGTTCGGAGCAGAGTACAATACGCACACTTGGTTTTGTTGAGAAATACAATGGAGGACTCTTAAAATGCTTTCATCAAATCAAGATCGACGCAAGGATATGTCAGTATATGTTGCAAAGTTCTCCGTAATTTGACTCTAACCAGGGTCAAACGACACTATCTTAGAAGAGACAAATCAAGAGTTACGTCCGTGTAAGTTCCAACAAACGTATATATAGCTCCCGGCTTGAGGGACTGTAGCAGTCTTCAATCACATGTGTTGACAAAGTGAAGAATGAATTCCATGTGTGGGCGCGGATCTTTTCTCCTCGGGTTACGTCCTCGGAATGGAGACAACTCTTAGTTACGCTCGTGATCCTACTCTAGATGGCACCACAAAATATGCCCGTGACGACATTTCGCATTAAATATAAGGACCCTACATCGGTGCCCGGCATACCTACCGACGCGACAATGCTCACATCATCATTCAACTGCGAAACTTATAGCAATCGAAACATAGCATATCAGTCATTGGATTAACGTAAAGGACTTGAAAAGAACACTTGCCATTCTAGAACACATCTCTGTCAGTCAAAACATGCCCCACCCGACCAGTGCCCCAAGCAGCAACAGAAACCCACACATCATTTCGCCAGACGAAGAAACTTCACCCGAAAGAACCAGCGCAAAACTACAAACGAGATTGAGCACCAGCGCACTTCAGAAGCCCGAACGTACCAAAATCGGAGAAAGTCAGCGTCCGGCGGGACCCAAGAGGAACACCGACGACCGTACCGGCTGCGGCGACCGGGACTACTGAGGGGAGCGGCGGAGCAACCGCCGGCTTCTCCATCCGGGAGGCGGAGGACAAGATGCGTTTGACGGCGGACTCCAAGGAAGAGCCTCTCTGTGGGCAGAGACGCACGAACCCATTTCCCAAGTCCCTGCAAAGATAGCGCCTGGCGAGGTTAATGTAACGTCCGTCACGCCATTGCTGAGATACAGAGAGACCCCAGGAAGAGGGCGTCTGCTTGCTTTCTTCCTCTTGCCTTTTTCTCCCCGTGGCGTCGTGCATAAGAAGAGGAGGGCGCGAAATTGCTTGTGGGAGGGAGAATGCGGGCACGTGGCGGAGGAGGTCTCTGGGCGTGCAAGGGAGGGAGGGAGGGAGGGAGGAGGAGTTGGGAGAACGGAAGAGAGATTTTGGCCTTGAAAGTGAAGTCATCATTGGCCTCATCATCGTCGTCTCCTTTACGGGAATCCGGCTTCGTTCTCACTTTTCCTCTTCGGGAAACGAGGGGATGGTCGCTCCAATCAGCATCGGCATTCTCGCTGGCGCACGGGGACGTCTACCGACCGCTACGATGTTTCTTTATAGTTACTTCAGATCGTTGAAATTTGTATTTTCTTGGTCGATTGTCGAGTTAGTGTATTCAAAACAAAAAAATCCCATTCGGGTTTATGAGCGATGTGCAATTAACTGACTAAATCGAGTTAAACCAAAGCCAAACGTGCGAGTCTGCACGAGTAAGTTGTGCGCCGTACTTTACTCAAAATCGATAGTCGCTTCAGCAAAAACCTACGAAGGTCGGCCAAGTAAAAGCTTATGCACGAGCGGCCCACCCCAAGCCCTCCGTCCAAGTCAAGTCTCGTGGCGTGGCGACGTCGGTCATGTGACTTATTAACGGGGATATAAGACGGAGTGGTACCGGGAGGAAAATTTGGCAACGTATATGAAAAGCCCGGACGGCATATCTAATCATGCATCCTGTGATTAGTTCCCTATCTAGATTTGCTGGCTACCACTATGGCTAATACGGTAACGGCTCCAGGAAAATTATCTCTCCTACCAATAAGGTATAGAGAGAGAGAGAGAGTAGTGTAGTGTTGTGTGCTCGATTACCGCAATCATCTCATGATGATCGTCATGTTGATACAACGTGACCACCTCACAGTAATCGCATTAAACGGCGTTCTATGTTCTATGCGTGTCTTGCCAAAATCACCGATGGATCGAATCGAGGAATAAATGAAAGTTTAGTGTTCGTGAGATTTAAAGGTGAGCTGATTGCAAAATCAACTGAATACCAGTCACTAATAAATTTACTGAACTATCTACTCATCTAATGGGAGAATGGATGGCCAAACTCGGAAGAATCAAGCACACAGATAAAATCCAAACTAAGTCACGACATCATGACCCTAAACTCATCAAAATTGATCACCCCGTCCCCGTTGAGATCGAACTTGGCGATCATCGCCTTGCACTCGTCGAGGCTCCGGGACTCGCCGAGCCGGCTCAGCATCCTCCTCAGGCTCTTGGGCGTGATGCACCCGCCGCCGCCGTCCGTCTCGTACATCTTGAACGCCTCCTTCAGGTCGGCGGCCCTCTCCTCCGCCCCGCCCCCCTCGACAAGCGCCACGAAGTCCTCGAATCCCAGCTGCCCGTCGCCATCCCCATCCAAGGCCTCCACCGCCGCCTCCGCCTCCGCGAGCGAGATGTCCCCGCCGACAGCCGCCACGCACTGCCGCAGCTCCGGGGGGGATATCTTGCCGTCCTTGTCCCCGTCGAAGTGGCCGAACACGCTCTCGTACTGCTCGTGCTTGTTCATGGTCGGTCACGTAACGTCTGAATTAGCTACAGAAAGGGTTGAACTTCGCGCTCCAGAGATGATTTCTTTCACGTCGATAGTTTACCTGAAGAAGAGGGGGTGTGTTTATATAGGTGGAGAGGACGCGTGTCGTGCGTGGACCGACCGACTGAGGTCTAACTTGAAGAAGGGGGATTTTTCATTTGCCTTCCTGGAAAGGAAGAAATTGGTGTGGTTGATCCGTTGATGTGCTCTTGTTTGAAAATTAGCCAGAGGAAGGAATAAAAAAAAAACAAAGTCAAAGAACTCAAACTCTGACGTCATCGATGAGACAATGCCTTCGTGCTCCTTGGGAAATTGCCTTGTTATCATCTTTGTTATTGTCATTGTCATTAAGACCAACTTTTTTTTTTTTAGTGTATCGTATTCGGACCGAAACAAATTTGATTCACGGGATGCTAATCTTGTGGGGAGAAAAGGGCGTGCGTTGAAAATTTAAAAAAAAAATTGTTCAAATTATAGTTACCGTGTTAGTACCTTGTCGCTATATTTTCGAGATCCCAAGTTGTGCACGCCGTAGAGGCACTACAAGGTTAGCTTAGATAAAATGGTTTCACCTCGTGTCCGAGGTGGTAAACATGGTGATTGAACAAGTCGCACCAATCTACATGAGAAAGAGTCATTATGAATATATACCCATGTATATATATATAACGATTCATCGGAATCATGAAATTGACGATCTAGATGTATTTCAGCATGTTGAAAGTATCGTTAATGGATCATAAATGTCTTTTATATTCATATGGTCTCCCTACACTTATCGTCTTAAATTTTTTGGTTGGATTTTCTAATATGATATCAAAGCCAGTACTATCCCTTTCGCGAGCGTATCTCCACTCCCATTAGTCAAATTTCACTTGCTGTGGTCAAAAATTTCACGGGTCGCTCATAATCCGAACTACAGTGAGGGGAGATGTTGAAAGTATTGTTCCGCATTGCTTGTCAATGAGTCTTAAATACTTATTTATATTCATACGGTCTCCCTTCACCTATCGATTTAAGTTTTTGGACTAAATTTTTTAATACGGCATATGATCCGGGAACATAGGAAAACACACGGAATTCAGAGTTTCTTTTCATAATGGAAATTTTAGCAATGATGAGGCACGACACAATTGCAAATTTTTATGACCTGGACAGCATTATTTTCCCGGAAAGGACATTGGAGCATTCAGCGGGTCAGGAGTTCAGTGGAAACAGCCGAGAAGAACATTCTAGAAGAAGGAAACGACATTGCCATGCACACAGTACAACGGTCAAAAAGAACCGTATGGAGCGGACCGCCCGTAAAACAAGAAAGTGGTCAGATCAGAGCTCCCTTTTGCTACGTTGACCATCGGGATTGTTGTGACACGTGTCACCGGCGGATGAAGCACCACCAGAGAAAGCAGGAGGGGGGCCTCCCATTTTCGAGGAAGTCAGCAATGGGGGGACAATACCAAGAAGAGAAAACCCCCCCACCCCCAACAACCATGAAACGAGAGATTCCCTAACCCTAAAGTTCAATTCTCAATTGAATTCTCTCTCTACGTTTCGGTGTCAAAAACAGAGGAGTGAACATATGACCCTTTTCATGACGGTGGGATGGGGGCGGGAGATGGAATCTATGTAGGTACATTCTCGGGAAGGTTCCTTATATGAAATGGGAGCATAGATAAGGAACCTTCCTGTGAATGCGCGATCGCGAATAGAGATAAATCGTTACCAGAGATTGCGCTTAACTTGTTCTCGATGTAATTTCTATTGTGTTTTCCGAGATGGGCAACCTTGGCTCCGTTCCATTTATACTTTAACTAAACCGAGTTTTATGAAGTTGTCATTACACCCATTTTGGGGCTGATCTGGATAAACCGAAATGAGCCCATAAGTCTAGTTACTTCTCGATTGGAACGATGTGTTTCCATGGACTAGATAGGTTTCTTGGGTCCGGTCCAATCAATTAAGCTCTGGGAGGTGCAACTTTCTCTTCTCCATGAGCAAATGCGAGCAAGGATTCTTAGATTCGAGAGAACATCTCTTTGGCTGATTTTCATTCTTTCCACTTACCTATGAAAGTGTTCTAGGAAGACAAATTCTTTCACTGATTTTAATTCTTTGGACTCGATATAGATCAACCGGGCTCCGGGACCTCCCATTTTCGAGGAAGTCAACAAATGGGGGGGACAAATAGCAAGAAGAGAACACCGACCCCGACCGGCCCCTACAACCACCAAGAAATGAGGTATTTCCTAACCCTAAACTTCAATTCTTAAATGGAATATCTCTGTCCATTTTGGTGTCAAAAGGGAGAGTGAACATATGACCTTTTCACGATGATGAGATGGGGGTGGAAGATGGAATCTATGTTTGTACATTCCCGTTTCTTATGGGGAACCTTCCTGAGAACATGCGATTACGAGTGGAGATGATCGTTGGACGAGTTTGATACAAGTTGCGCTTAACTTGCTCCCCAAGGCTTGCTTGTCGAATGTAATTTATATTGTGTTTTCCAGGACGGGCAACTTTGGCTCATTCTCGTACATACTTTGACTATACCGAGTTTTATAACCAAAATACTTTTATCCAAATCAATTCGAAGTTGTCATTGCGCCTATTTGGGGGCCGATCTGGATGAACCCAAATGGGCCCATAAGTCTAGTCGCTTCTCGGTTGGAACGATGTGTTTTCGAGTGTCCAATCCGATTATTTTCCTCTTGAGATGATTCGGCCTAGATAGGTTTTTTGGGTCCAATCTGAATGATTAGGCTCCGAGAGGTGCAACTTTCTTTTCTCCACAAGCGAATGAGAGCAAAGATCCTTAGACTCGATAAATCATCTCTTTCATTGATTTTAATTCTTTCCACTTACCTATAAAAAGTGTTCAAGGAAGACAAATTCTCGAAGGGACAAAAGAGAATTAAGTGCGTTTCACGCTAAAGTTAGAGGCTCCAATGTGGCGCATGTGAGGCTTGTCTACTAGTTTGGGAAACGGACGACGTGGCCGAGAATGGAGCACGAGTTGTGAATCAGTAATGACAAAAGCACTTCACCGGTTTGCCAATATTGTTTGGCTCATGTTGGGTTTTGTCTCGTGACTTTGTGCCGAAATGCCAATTGCTTCTTTTGCTAATTTCTCTTTGAGGTCCCCAGTTGTCCAGTTAGCAAATTGCACCATTAGGGGAATCATTTGCTGACAAAGCATGGATCCCCTCTTTGTCCATTTTTCATGTTTAAACATCCATTGAGTGGTGTCTTGAAAACACCTATATATATTAATATTTTACGAGTATATGGTATCGAAGTATTTAAATAATTTATAAAAACATCAACGCAGTGTACCTTGAAAGAAAGGCCCGAGCATCCACCATGACGTGCTGTATATTAATTTGTGGTTGGTCTGTCTGGTGCTACTCATTTTATATATATAAGCTTACTGATTGTAGCGTCAAATGGTCCAAATTTATCTCTATGTGAAATTAATCAACATATGCTTTCTTTCTTTCTCTTTTTCCGCGTCAGCCATATCAAATTGCTCTTTCTCAAATGACCATGTGATTTCAATGTAAGATTTTCTTTCAACTGTCGACAACAGTATGCACAAACATTTTGAGGTTATCGTCGCGTACGATTAAAAAAATCTTCTTTTTTTTTAACCAAAGGTAGAATGTAGATTGCGAGTTAGCTTTTACTTATAGAACATAAGCATTTCATGTGGCGAAAACACAAACACAACCGCGGTCACGGATGAATCCGCTGTGAATGACATTAAAATTTACTTAAATTTTGATAAACCCTAGCGGCAATCATTTGTCGATTCATTTTCCATTTCGTTACAAGTAGAGAGCCGCAGCAGGCCCAGCTCTGGGCTCTTCTCGTGGCCGCACGTAGGTGGTTGACATGGGGACACGCGCATTCGAACCTTCGAGCGCCTCTCGACCGTCCACGTGTCGCCCCTCGGATCGATCTCCCCTGTCAAAGGCCCGTGGACGCCCCGAGCGCCCCCCCTCGAAGCTGTGCTACCCTCCGTCGCACCCTAGCCGATCTCAGTGACCATCGCCTGCGGCGCCTTTCGGTCCCCAATGATCTGGAGACACGTGGCAGCTTGAATGTCACCGGCCGCTACAGTGGCTGCGCTCCGCTGCGCCGCGATTCGTGGAATCACGCCTTGTTTCCCAAGGGGTCGCTAAAACCGCACTTCTTTTCTCGTTCTTTTCCCAAGGCGCTCGCTATTCGCCATTTCCAATTCTCCAACAAGAACCCTAATCGGGCTGCCACTTCGCCGCCATGGCCGGACTGGCCCGCCACCTCGCCGCCGCCGCCGCCCGGAAGCTGCCGGAGCGGCTCGGCATCCTCGCTTGCCGGGCCTACGGGTCGTCGGCGGGCGCGGCCCTCTGCGACTACTGCTGCTACTCGGAGGAGGAGGAGGAGGAGGAGGAGGGGCCGAGGACCGGCTCGCATAAGCTCGTGCCGGAGAGAGGGGTGCAGTGGGTGGTGATGGGGGACAGGGGCGCCAAGAAGCACGTGTACGCGGAGATGCTCTCCAAGGTTCTGGAAGTCCCTCGCATTTCCATGGGCTCGCTCGTTCGCCAGGAGCTCGACCCTCGCTCTTCGCTGTATAAGCAGGTCTTGTTAGTTTTGACTCTCCTCTTTTTTTTTTTTTTTTGTATGTGTTATTGGAAGTTTGCTCTTTTAGGTGGAGAACTAGCGTGCTTGATTACGAATTGCGATCTGCTGGCGTCACCGATGACGATAAAGCATCGAGTGATTTTTGAAAGTTCTTTCGTGCTTTTGTGCGATTGTGGAGACTTATCAAGTTCGTGCGTCTTTATTTATTTTTTGAGTGAACGTGTGGAAGTGTCCTAATTTTGAAGCGTGTTACTCTGTTCAAGCCTCATGTGATAGGTTGTGGATTTTCTTTTCAGTCTCATTGTCAAAAATTGAAGCTTTTCTTTGCTTTCGTTTATCCGACAGATTGTGAATGCCGTGAACGAGAGGAAGCTTGTGCCAGAGGAAGTGATCTTCACGCTGTTGTCCAGGAGGTTAGAGGAAGGATATTACAGAGGAGAAACAGGGTTCATTCTTGAGGGTATACCCAGAACAAGGGTCCAAGCTGTAAGTGGAGTAGCTCTCGACACTGCCCTGAAATCAGCTTTTGTGGCCGAATCTTGTTGATGATCATAATGCGAATTCGCATGACTGTCGGATTATGCGTTTGAAATTTTTTGATGCTTGGGTGGAATCTTTGATGGAGGACTGTTAATGTTTAGTTCTGACAAAGGTCGGTGCTTTCCGCAGGAGATTCTCGACCAATTTGCCGACATCGATCTTGTTTTGAACTTCAAGTCCACAGAGGAAGACCCTCTAGCAAAGAATTTAGGGACTGGAGCGTTTCCTCTGTCCCTGGACTCTACCAATTTGCACATAACCGGTTCCAAACCTGGTTTGAGATCACCGGGTGAGCGACTGGTTTCTGCTGATGTCAGCAGTGCCTGGAAGGAAAACTTGACTGTGTATGCAGAGCAGGTAGGGTGTATTCTTGAATATAATTCTGAAGTCCTATATGCGAGATTCAAACCAGTTGTCTTTCTCTCATTTCGGTATGCTATGTCCTATGTGTGGGGTTCCATCCAATGTTACTATGCATGCGCATAAAATGCTTCTTTAGGCCTCTGGTTGATCTGTCATGCTATCATAAGTAGTGGAAAGAATGATTTGCTCTTTTGCCTTATATTTTCGACAGAGTAAGTTGCTGGAAGAATATTATCAGAAACAAAAGAAACTTCTGAACTTCCAAGTTGCAAGTGCGCCCGGAGAAACCTGGCGTGGGCTGTTGGCGGCGCTACATCTTCAGCATGTGAATGCTGTCGACTCTTCCCAAAAGCTGACCGCATGAGTGTATTCTTAGTTGATTCGTGGATGCATTTTCCCGATTGCGACCCCGGCATATGGTAAATACATACAAGTCTAGAGCGAGCTGAGTTCCAGCAAGTATTCCAATTTTGTTCTAGTTTTTAAGGCATCAAACCAAGTTGAGATGCAGTGTGTTGTGTTTTTCTATGTGAGGAGAGATTGAAGAACAGAAAGTACTGGCATGTATGACCATTAATATGAGAGCATGTCCATATATCTTGCGATTGAAATCATTTGTTCTTGTGGTGTCCGTTCTTATTATTGTTATTATTATTTTCAACTTCTATTCTTGGCTCTTAGTTTCTCTATTTTGATCTGAATAATATTATTTGAAAGAGTTGCACATATGCAAGTCAAGTTGAAATTAAATAATCTGTACCTTTTCATATCGATGGATAGATTTAGTTTAAGAAATATCCTTTCTTTACATGCGAAAGAAACTAGCGTAGCAACAACAAAAGAAATTTCTTACTTGGGAAATTTCTATGGTAACGCACGCATGTTCATTTTGTAGATGCCAAATGACTCAAAAAAGAGCGTACAAGCCTTCAAAAAATCAGTTTACAAGCCTTCAAAAAATCAGTCTTCAAGAAAATTGAAGCACTCTCCGATTAGAGTGAAAAGGCAAAATATAAATTTTTCTCGGTAATATTGCTGTCGCCAGCATCCTTTTTTGTTTTTTTTCTAAAAGAATTTAAGTAGGGGTGTCGGAACGAATCGAAAATTCAATCCGAACCCGAACCAAATCGAATCGAAAATTTCATGCATTTTAGTTCGATTTCGATTTCAATTCGGATAATTGAAATCAGGAATTTTTTTTCTGATTTGGATTATTTTGGTTTGGTTCGGTTTGGTTATGGTTCAGTCAACCGAACCGAAAGCCAAGTTAAAATCCCTCTCTTCATTCTCACGCCTCTCAAAATCTCTCAAAATGCCGACTCGAGCTCCAGAGAGTACATCTTCCTAGAGAGAGTGCAGTAATGGCGGTGGGAGAGTGAGAGAGAGAGTGCACTGTGCAGTAATGGCGGTGGTGCTTCGTGGGGACTGTAGAGAGAGAGAGAGTGGGTGAGGTCAGATGAGGTGAGAGAGGGAGGGGATGAGTAAGGGGTAGGTGGATCCAGCTAAGAATAAAGAATAAAAAAAAAGAGAGGAAGAAACCGAAAATCGAGTCAAACCAAATCGAATCGAAATCGATTTTTCGATTATGTTCGTATTCGGTTCGAGCAAGATTCAGTTCGGTTCTAAAATCGAATCGAACCGTTGATACTCCTAAATTTACGAGAACATGAGCATAAAACAACAAAATCATGTGATTCACGACGGTCCCTCAACTTTGCCTATGTCATTCTATACACATTTCATAACGTTTAGTCAAAAACGACATAATCAAACTTCAGCTGAAACATTTCAACATTTTGCTTCAGAATTCCAACAATATTCCCCTCAAAGACTCAGCAACCAAGAGAAGATGAACTCACCATTCCATCATACCCTTCACCGCCTCCGCCAAAGCAACAATTCATGATGATCATAACTCTATACCGCCTCCGCCAAAGCAACAATTCATGATGATCATAACTCTATACCAGTCGCAGAGACCCATGAATTAAGGGTAGTCTTGATTCCTTGAAATTCTTGAGAAAATGAGAAGAGGAAGTTAAGTCGTGATTTTGGGACAGATAAAGTTCTGGATTGAAAATGAAAAGAGGGAGCTTGACACAGGTCACATTTAGAGTTAAGTGTTTTATTGTTGAGTTTGTAATATTTTTCTCGAGTTCCTTGCACTGCTTGAAGTCAAGAGAAATAAATGGCCTCATATGGTCTGTTTGGTAATATTTCTATTCCCGGAAATAATTTTTATTTAAAAATAATTTTTTTATTTCTATTCCTTGAATGAGTTTCTGAGCAATAAAACGCGTTTGGTAACTACATAAAATTTCTATTCTCGAAATAGAAAAAGAACGAAAATGCGTTTGATACGACTAGAGGTGGCCACGGGCCGATTTTGGCCCGGAACCGGCCCGGTCAAATCCGGGCCCGGCCCGTTGACCGGGCCCGCGGTTCGGAACCGGAACCGGCCCGTGGTCTACGGGCCCGGTTCTGGTTCTAGAAAAATTTGAACCGGCCCGGAACAGCCGGTTCCGGGCCGATTCTGCGAAAAAAATAAATAAATAATTTTAAAAATGCAATTAAAAAAATTTTATTATTTAATTTTTTTATAAAACAAATTGAACTCTAATTGTCATGCATTTTAAGTGCATTGATCTTCAATTGCAATGCTTGGCTTGGGTGTATTGAACTCTAATTACAAGGCTTGGCTTGAGTTTTATAAACAACCCCTTTGATGGTCTCTTCATTCCCATTCGATGTGGGACTTTCGGTTTGCCTTGAACGCCTTCAATATGAGACTTTTGGCTTTGTCTTCATGCAAATGCCAAGAGTCCCATATCGAATGGGAATGAAGAGACCATCAAAGGGGTTATTTATAAAATCCAAGCCAAGCCATGAGAATGTGAAGTTGTATACCTTTTGTGGCTGTGATCCTTTCCTAATTAAGAGCAAAGAATTTCATTGGACCGCCTAGAATCGGATCGGACCAATGGTCCGGTTCTCAGTTCTATGGTTTGCCGGTTCGATTCCTAGTTCTAAAATTAAAAGATCGATCTTACCGGTTCGGTTCCCGGTTTTCAATCGAGAACCGTTCACCCCTATAATTTTCATTTTAATTATAATTTATATTGAATAATTCATTATTTCATATTTTTATAATTATTTATTTTTTATTTTATAATTTATTTTTAAAAATTTTAAATTATGAATCAGAATCGGCCGGACCGAAACCGGAACCGCCGGACCGAAACCAGAACCGCTAGGGGCGGTTCCTGTTCCGGTTCACATGTGGCCACGAACCGGAACCGCCAATTCCGAACCGTGGCCATCACTAGGTATGACCCTAAAAATTTCTATTCCCAAACGGATTTCTATTCTAGGAAACAAAAAAACATAAAAATTGAAAAATTGAAACGTTACCAAACAAACCTTAATGATTTGAGAATCGAATTTAAGTGAACCAATAGAACTAGAAGTGTCAACGTCTAGAATTTTGAACCTGTCCAAAAATGGACTAATGAAGTATTTATAGTGAGAGAGTTAGGTTGGTTAATGGACATGATCATGCCACGTGGTCGTGTACGGAAATTGAAGGTGGATAGGTCCACACATGGCATAGAGATATTGGCTAATGACTGGTTAGCATATGTTACGAAAAGACAAGTCGATACAAAATTGTTACGTACCGAGATGACAGGGGTTGATACTAAGCCTCGTGAAAAGGGTTAGAGGGATAAGTCAAGCCATCTTCAATGAATCTCGCTTTGAATTCACCGAACCAAAATTCTCTAAGACATCTCGTTAGGACAAAGATATCTAAGGATTTTGACACCAATCCTTATGAGAATATAAGAATCCTTATGAGAATATCAGAATGTTATGTGCAGCAAGCTTGTAATAAATCCCTCAATAAAGGATATTTGTTCATAAATTTAGGATATTATAAAGAGATATGATATATATAATAATAAAATTACACATCTGGATATTACGCATTCGAATGATCCTACCATACTTGGACTTTATCCTCCATTGTCACCACTCAACCCCTACTACTATCGCCTTCGCATTCGCCGCCACCTTCGCATTTGTCACTACGGCACTGATGAAAAATTTAGTGAATTGAAAACAAATGTTTAAAGAACATCGTAGTAAATTAAAAGAAATTAACAAGCTAGAGGAATAGGTACGAAATTTTAACAAACTAGGAAACTAAAAAATTGGAAAGAATAGAATCGTCGTTGTACAACTGTTGATGCCCACCTCCTCCCATCACCTTCCCTAGAGGCCTGCGACCACCCATGTGGCGGCGGTCGTCGTCTCCAAGAAGGCCTGCGACCACTCCCAACGCCCCAAGATCGAACCAAGAGAGACTAGCAATGACACGCACAGCCGGAGTTGCTCGAATGTGGCCGACCACAGCTATGCTACAGTCGAAGACGGTTCTGGAGCTGATAGTAGCAGTGAATCAGTGATGCCTCTCACCTGAGCTTAGTTGCTTTTAATTTTAATATTTCTTTCTCTTTTTCATGAATTTCTCCATTGTGACTTTTTTTCTAGTTACTCTTTCCAGCTGTCTTTCATTTGCACAAGTCCAAGTGACTCTTCAAAGCGGTTCACACGTTAAGCGTTTGCCATATTCTTTCTATACAGGAGCATCAGAGATGCCGGTAGAAACAAAATCAGATGGCATATTTACATCTCAGAATAGCCAGGGGAAGGAGGAAGAGGAGCAGGAGGTGGAGGGAATGACAATCATTTCTTGATCACGGAGTAAATTTCTAAAGCTACTCACAGTTCGTCCAGATCTCCTGCAGAAGCTGATACCTAAGAGATTGTCGGTGGCGTCCTTTGCCATTCATCTGGACGGGCTCAGCAGATGTGGAGGATGAAGAGGAGGATTCATTTAAGAAGATTGATGTTAATGGTGAATTCAATTCATCAAGTTCGTCGTCGCTATTTTGTGCTTTCTCGAGCAAGGACGACCTGCTTCTTCTCAGTTGAGATTGGTTGCCGAGCTCACCAAAGAATCCTGCCACAGAAGCTGCCGGGGGTGGTGGATAGACTGGGTTGGCTGCAATGCATGGGTAGCTGTTGACTAACTCCTCCCCAGCTTCGAAAGGATCCTGCATCATCAAGAACTACAGTGGGGTTTCTGTCTACTTTGAATGATTAGTCAGAAAAACAAAGGGCGAAAGTGTGCCTTTTGCAGGATCAAATACTATCTGGTGGATGCAATCACTAACCTCAGAGGCCAAGGCCTCCAGAACGGCATTTGGGACTGGATCAGGGCAAAACTCGTCCGGAGAGAAATTGTCAAGAACCCTCTTAATCAGAGATGCACCAAAAGTAGGGCATACCTTCATGGGGCAAAAAAGATTCCAATCAACAATACTATCTCACTGGAACAATAGTCGAAATGATATAGAGCTTAAGACTGTACCTCTTTCCTGGTCGGTCTACTTAAAAGCGTGTCTTTAGGAAGCATCATAAGATCACTCAAAGCATTTAGGAGATAGAATGATTTGAAGGTAGCATCTCGTGTTTCATCCTCATCCACAATTCCATTCTCATCTCCATGTGAATCATCATCATCCAAGCCAAATAGGTCAGTCAGCCATCTAGACCAGTTCCCAATCTGACGTGCCACACAAGAAAAGTAACAACACAACTTAATTCTTCAACATGCAAGGGCCAAATCATACATGATACATTTTAACCAAAAAAAATCATACATGATACATGATTAATGATGGTTCAGATCTAGTCAAATGAATGAAACAGATCACGATGACCATTCCCCTTCCTCTTCTTCGGTGTTATAACAATTTACGATATTTAAGTGCAACAAAATGCATCTCTTGTGTTCTATCTGATTTGCAACGTGATTCTTTGTGTAACGCTGCGAAGAAATGGCAAAGGTATTGGGAGAACCTTGGAATCACTAGAAATCGAATATCACTTACAGCATTTTTCAGTTGAGCACCAGCTTGGAAGCTTGACTTTCCTGCAGGTATTGGGAGAACCTTGGGATCACTAATGGGGTCAGACACCGGATCTGTTGGAATCTCATTTGCAGATTCCCGAAGAATGGCATTGAACATGGCTACATCTAACCTAGCCACGCAATGCTCCATTATCTACACAGAGATTACTAACTTCAGTAATATAGGACTAAACTGAAAAGTGAAGACTCCATACGTCTAAAAAAGGAAAATTGGAGCAAACACCAATGAGTAAGGGTAATGATCAATATCAAATCAAGAAGGTATAGTAAGTAAAAATTGGAAAAAAAATTCCAGTATCCCTGCACTGAGATGGTAATGCTCTCTATAGTAGTCTAGACGTTCCCATTGAATAACAAAAGGCATATCTTTTCCCAAATAAAGTTTAATAATACATTCAACCATATGAATTCGATAAGTTCAGAGTTTTCAGACAGTGAAACCTAATGTGCAACCAAGATCCTTGATGCTCTAATAATGAGGCCAAGACCAAAATCCTCCATTATATATTACTTTCTTTTCAGGAGAGTGAACATTCTTAATGTTGCATGGAACACAATTAGATATGGTATACAGTGAAGTGCTATATAACATGCATGAACGGGATGCTGAAAATTCCCGGCTGAGAGAATACATGGGCAACATTCCAATGCTAGAGAAGTTCTATATTTTTTCATGTTCTATTTTCTAATGACCTCCTATTTGCTATTGCACATGATGTTGGCAATTGTCAATACTATTACACTAATCCAGCCAGCACAGTGATTAATGGGAATTCAGAGAGATACCAATTTAGCAAGCACGGGCAAACAACCACACTCGTGGCCTCCACCTCTGACAGGACAAAGTCTCTCGCATGCATCCGCAAATGCTTTCTTCCAGAGATCCACTGAAAGGTTGCCTTGCTCTTGATCTTCAACATATCTCACTGTTCTGTTGTTTTTAATAGAGCCAGAGCCCTTGGCTCTACCAAGCAACTTTGCAGCACTAGACTGCATGTATGGAGTCAGAGACTGAAACGTGAAACAGGAGATGCCCGTCAGGTCAATCAGTCGAAACATTTGCAATTATACTGACAGCAGGAAAGTACAAGTTTCAGTTGGAGAAAAGTAGAGGAAGTTGGGGAAGATGTGAGAGGGCTAATGTAAAAACCTGCCACCACAAAGACTCAACAATGCGGGAGAAGATCCAAGCTTCAACTTTTTCTAATTCAGATATGAGTTTATGCACATTCTCACTGTCATCCTCTGTTCTGGCATTTTTATTTCCCTTCTTTCTGGGGTAGGACTCTTTCGATTTTAAAGGTAGTGGTACTTCAATATTTCCCTTCGGTATCATCTGGCTTATAATTGCTCTTAGCACCACAGAATTTGACAACCAATAAGTTAACCTGTAACAACAATGTAGCTGTATAAAAGCTGTTTGAAAACTAATTCAACTCAAGACATTTTTCCCACATGCAACAGGCAGTGCAGGCAAAGAAGTGCAATGACAAGACCAAAACTCTAGCATCTCCACTCAATTTTAACCAAACAATATTCTTGTAAAATCCCCAAATCAACATAAGCTAATACCCGTTTCCCATAGTAATTGCAGCCAAACTCTGGTACCCTTCATCGACTAAAACAGGCATATAATATATTTTCTTACACATGCAGGCAAAAAGTTATAACAAAATTTTTCACATGAAATACGCGAACTGTTAATGGAGAATATGATGTTTGGCAAACAAAATACACCAAAACAACAATGATAGGATTTTGCCAAAAAAAAAAATTGGACAAGCAGAAGAAACAGAGATAAAAATGCACCTTGGGACATCGCTTCCACATGCTCTTGCCACCAAAAACAATCCTGAAACTATACTCCTTCCTGCATTAGCTCTTCTTGCTTGGGGAAGCTCTCTAAAAGCATAGCGATAAAATCGGGAAAGGCGCCTAGCTGGAGCATGAAACTTACTCGTGGAACCACCATGCTCTGCAACCACTGAATACAGAGCAACTTCAATGGCAGCAGTTTCTCTCAACTCTCCCTCCAGCATTTGAAGTTTGTTCTCCAGCTGTTGAAGCTTGGCATCCATAAGTGCACGTTTTGTATCCTTAGGATATACTTTGTCCACTTTTCTGTCACAGCCACTGTGGTATCTTGCTCCCCCTGTATCCTGCACAGGACCTCTTTCGTTTTCTTCCTCTGTTATGCAATAACCATTTCTGTTCCCTAGGAAAATGGCAGCAGTTTCTGGAGTTAATCTCTTCTCGTCTTTGGCCTCACTGCCAGCACAGTCATCAAATCCCTGCATCTCGTCGGATGAAACTTCATTGGCAGAATAACAGGGCAACATGCCATTCTCAGCATTTGTTGGGTCATTGCTTCTAATTTCAGTGCTTTCGTAGGAAACTTTCCAGTGAACTTCGTGGGCAGAACCTACTTTCCCAGTTCTTCTTGTGATGGAATCTGCTGCTTCTCTGTCAGTGTCTAGTAAAAGATAGAACGAATTAGTACAATAGAAATTGTTTTTGGGAAGGGCATCAAACTAGGCTCAGAGAAGTCAAAAGAAGCAGTATCATTTTTCTGGCCTCCCCACCTCAAAGGACAAGTCAACTGACGATGAAAGTGAGGGCAATTGAGACAACTTACCAGGCAAAATGATGCCTGGCATCATGTTCGATCTTTTAAGCCCAGCTTCAGAAGCTAAGATATGCTCCTTTCCATTGCTTTCTCTATTATTATCCGTAACAACCAATCCACTCTGTCAATCAAGGTAAATCGTTTAGCACTGTCATAACATGAGAAAACATACTGTAAACTCTTACCTTAATTATGATGCCATCATTAATCCACAGCACAGAAATCAGTAAAAACATGGAAGATTCAAGATATCCACTAATTTATATCCAATTAGGTAATTGTGTGAAGTAGTTTTCTAAAAGAAAAGCCAATGATAGAATGAATTTTCTTGCCATGATTTCTCCGGCCTTTGCATGTGTCTTCTACTCACGTGCATTATCCATCAGCTCATCCAGAGGACAATCTAAGCCTACCATCTATATATAGATTAATTCCCCTGATGCACGTCTCATCTTATGCGCAAAAATATGCACAATGCATTCATTAGCATGCCTACCATAATCAATATTAGCAAAGAGGGACTTGTAGCATCACTAGAATGTCAGCAAAACAAAAGGTTCACTGCAACCATAAGATAGTCAGAGAAAAAATGGCTACAGCAGGAAGAGCGTGAAGTGAAAGCACAGATAGATAATAGATTCACATGCATTGTCCTTTTGTTCTTCCAATGGAACATTTAGGCCTGCCATCTATATCTAGATGAATTCTCCTGATGTACACCTCATTTTATTACGAAAGTGCGCACACTATTAGTGTGCTTATCACAATCAATAATAACAAAGAGGGACCTGCAGCATCTCTACAATATAACAAGAAAAAAAGTTCACTGCAACCGTATCATTACCAGAAAAAGATGGCTATAGAAGGAAAAGAATGAAACTGAAAACACAGATGACTACCAGCTGCATTCGATGCGCTGAACCACCATTATGCTCCAGAGGAGGAGAAGAAGCGGTTGCAGAAGAGTGAGAGGAACCATCATCATCAGTGGAGAATGTAATCTCTGCTTCCTCAGCAAATTCTTCATTAACTGAATCTATAACAGATTCACAGTCGTTTATACCTAGAGACACCTCTTTCGAGTGACTACTTCCCCTTAACAATGAACTAGTCCTACCCTTATCAACAGGGTGAATCTTGACGTACAAAATAGGTTGAGCCATATTCCTAAAGTTCCTTTTGCAGTTCACGGCAGCACTTATATTCAGGGGCTCGTCCACCACACCATAGTCTGCCAAGTTTATCATGGCAGTGCCAATCAGCTGCCCCTTCATGATATTATCTCTCCGAGGCTCATACAGGTTAAACTCCAAGTAATTTTTCTGGAACACATCACCATTCCCAGCTTTGACCTTGACGTCCCTCAGTAGGGTTGTGGATAATCTGAAGGATTCGTTGAATTCTATTTTTCCCTCGCCGACATTAGAGCCGAGAAACGGAACGACCGACTTAGTAGCCCCGGAAGTCCTTTCCCCATTCTGCCACTGGATCAGGACGGAGCGGAGGGATCTGAGCGTTTGCGACGGAGGCCAAGGCGTGATCGCCTGAACATGGATTACATAATCAAGCTGAACCGAGGGGCTCTTTCTAGCGTTCGCCCCCGGGCCAAGAACCATCTTTATGCCGTCTCCCAGTCAAATGCTATGCCAGAGCAACTGGCCCTGCAGCCATGGAGAAAGATCTCCCAATGTCAACAACCCAACAAAGACGAAAGACATGTAAACAAGGAAATATCGAGCATAAGCTCAGCAGACTATCCGTCCTGGAAAAAGCACCTTCAAGGGGCAAAGAAAAGGAATCAAAAGGAGCTCAATTTGGATACGCAAAGTGCAAGAACATAGACGACGGCGGGCACATCAACGCACGAGAGCTCCAAAATCACAAGCGCGGATCTTTACGTCGGCAATGTCGCGGCGCCGACATCAACTGAGCTCCCAGATCAAAAGAGAACCCAAAAAGCTTTCAACCCAACATAGTCGCGTTCGATCATTCCCTAAGCTCGGAACTAGAACCTCCCGAATCGGATCATTTCAGAATGCCGGAAGACCAACCGACGACGCGAAGCAAAAACGAACCATGTCTCAGCTAAAGAGAAAAAAGGAAAAGATCATGGCGCGGCTCTACACCGACACTCACCTGCGAAATCAGCGACCGGGGAGCTCCGAAGCAGTTCGGGGGCGGACAACCGAGGAAGACGAAACGTTAAAGGATGTCGGCGCCGTGCTCCGCTCCGACAGCAATGTCGGAGCTTCCCGAGCTCAAGAAGCTCCGAAGCAAGAGAGAGAGAGAGAGTGTGAGTGAAGTGAAGAGGAATGGACGAGGAGGACAGGGACACTGGCCTCAATATAATACACAGAAATATTAAGGAAAAAAAATATATCAAAAAGCGAATAATGCGAAAAATTAATTAGAAAAAACTGCGGAAACCGCGAAAAGACACGCAAGAATTTCCATAAATAAATAAATAATCGGGCCCTCACTGTTCATTCCGAGGTAGAGTAACTTGAAGGGTAATTAAAGAATTCGCCGAACTCGCCGAGCCAAGCGCCGTCGTTTTGCGAGCTCCGTGTCGTTTTCAGGTCGTTTGGACAGTGACACGGTGACGCCCGGTCGGTCTACCATTTCGAGGCAATCACAAATGAGTTGGTTAAAAGAGAAGGGTTTAACTTCAAATTAATTTTTTAAACATAAAAAATTTCAAATTTTTGTATATGTGATAAATTTATTTTACTATCAAATTGCTAAACTTGATGACACGTGACAGTTGACAGATATATTAATCTAGAGTTTTACCCGCCATTTTATTGCAGATGTACTTATGATTTTTCATGATATTAATTTAATTTAATGAAAACTATCGGAGAGTAAATTTATCACAAATATGTTAGTTTGTGATAAATGTATCACGGGCATATTAATTTAGGATTTTTCGTGTATTAACCCAAAAAGAAAAAAAAATGGGTTGGTCTTATTAACATGGATTTTCATTTTTAAGACCTTAATTTTACTCGTACTAATCCGACTAGATAAAATGTATTTTCTTCCGGATGATATCTTCCCGATAACAACTACTTTAACAAAATTAAATTGCCGTAACAAGCGCCAGTAGCTACTTTGGCAAATGGGCCCGTGCAAGCACACATTACAATCACGGCATCGGTTGGCCTCACCTCGCTTTAGCCGGTGGCGGCGCCACTACCGATGCGTCGGTGCAGGGTCTTGATCGAGTCGGGCCCCGTCTGCAATTTGCGTTGAATTTAAGGTCCTCAAAACCGAAGAATTTTGTCAATCGGATGGAGCCCCACTGCCGACATCACATCGAACGTGGAAAATTTGACCCCTATAGTTTATCAAAAGGTCCCCTTGACAATAATGCCCGAAATCAAAATGAATTTAAGTCAATCGACGTGCTAAAGAATTGTCCCCAACTTCCACTTTCGCCAAAGTCAGTTTGGACATTGACACGTGACCAGATTAAAGCCTAAGCAGACAGAAGGACGGGCCAACCATCGTCACCGAACGGCCTAAGTTGCACCATGTGCAGGCCAAGCAGTACATGCCTGTGCGTCTCTTCCCGTCTTGCCTAATCACACCAGCAATGTTGGGATATGTACTTCAACTCTAAGCAATTCACGTGTTTTGAGTGAGATGAATGTTACTTCAGGGAGAAGAAAGGGACAGAGAAGGAGACCGGACAGGAGGTGAGGAGGGCAAAAGAGGGTACGGTATCAGCCAGAGAGTGTTGGCTAAAGAAGCTTTGAAGGAACAGATCCTTACAATCTATTCATTTGGGGATGCGATAGAGCAGTGCATTTTACAGAAATTGGTGTTCAGCAAGCTAAGTGTAGAAGAATTAGCACGTGAAAAGCATACAGCGGCACAAGCGGGTTTCATACTTTTGACCATGGTAACTTATATCAGGGACGCTGAATTATCGCTACACGAAAAGAGAAAAAATTGCACACGTCGGTAGTTTCTGCCGTATCTCATCTGTGTTAGGGCATGAAGTCAGTAAGCTCACTTCCTTGGTAGGTCACAAGGAAAACAAAAAATAAACGAAAAGTACACAACGCCGAGGGTATACAGAGCATTTTACAATTTCCAGGTATCTCACTCCTCACAGGGGTTCTCGATTGTCTGAAGAAGAGTTGAGATAGGATAGCACAAGATCAGCTGCTTTGCAGCCCGACACAACTGATTTGCCAACAGACAGCCCATCCTTGTGGTTACCTGGAAATTCCATGATTAACAATGCCCATCACAACAAACGGTACATTCTCATACCACCACTCAGGCTGGTAACTTGGTTAGGATAAGAAAAATCTATCTTCAACAATTTTATGTGATCAGTGGTCAAATAAGAACAGGACTTGGAAGACAGATGATCAATATTGGGCTATTAGCATGATGTGGATCTTTAAAATATGCCAATCTCACTCCTTCATAAGATGAAACTCTCCCCACAGAACTTACCTCTGCCCTGGTCTCAACAACGCCATCCTCTAAACGAGAAAGAAACTCTCCCCCAAAGACCGGACCTCTTTGATGTAGATGTTTTCACATCTTAACAATCTAGTTTACCTCTGTTCTGTATAATAATTTAGCATGTTATCATAAGTGGGTATTCTCTATGGAACTGTCAAAATCTTATAGACACACAGACAGCAACGTTAACCCAATGAAATCTAACTCAGATTGTTGTTTAACAGTTATCAATTACATGAAATATGACTGTCCTTACAGTTTTGATTATTCAACTCTACAAATTAGGGTCCTTATTTTCTTATATTAAAAAGAAAAGACAGTCCTATTCTAGTAGGAAGTTGATACCGAAAACCAGAAATATTACCTGCGTAGAAGAATCCAGGAAGATCTTCTTCCAACTTATTGATTGCTTGCAGAACCGAGTCATAGTTCCGCCCATACAAGGGGAACGCTTTACTCCAGTAACAGTGGCTGCAATTAAGTGCGCAAATTAGTAAGAGGCACTTACATCAATAGACATACAGTTATTTATGAGAGAAAAAGTTCTTGAGTTTTTAATCATTTGCTTACTTGACAAATGTGGGCTCTCCATCAGCTCCCAGCAACTGCCTTAGATCAGAAGTAACTATCTGCTTTAACTCATCTCTAGAAACATCGAAAGACGGAAAACTATAAGTTTTGCTATACAATAGAACAATCATAAATAAACAAGAGCTCAGTCAGACATGAAGCCAAAAGAAAACTAGAAGAACATGACTGCTTTGCAAATTAATCCATTCCAGCATCTCATCAGCTCCTACTTGGAACATTTTGCAAGTTCTCTGTTTCGACTTCCACCAATAAAGGTTGTGTATAGGTAGAGGTCATTAGGTGCACGGTCTGGAAACATCATGGAAGAAAAGAGTGTTCCTGCCGAAAGAAAGATACACAATTATCCCCAGTATAAAGGAGACAGGTGTGCATTATCCAGATGTCTTGCCACAAACAAGCATTACCAAGAGTCCTCAAGCCATTTTTCTGCTCCTCCGAAGGAACAAGAACTCCAAATCCCTCAAGGGGTCTCTTCACGTTCTCCTTTCTGAAGGCAGTAATCATGACTGACAGTGGCGCGTAAGTTATCTGCATCACGCGATGCATGTCAAGAAAAGAGCATCTGCCATAACATTGATGAGGGAAGGTGGCGAGGTAAGATGACTGCCTCTTTTTCCAAGGCGCTGAGGCTAACAGCACAAAAATGTCTCACTCCTATAATTAAATTGTGATCTAGGTAAAATAGAAACATAGATTCCAGCAACTGAAAATAAGCCAAAAGCGAATCTATATGAGATCCATACCAAAAGAAAATTACTTGAGTAGATAGATAAAACAAGTCACTATTACAAGAATACAGCATTCCCAAAAAGGGAATTGATGGTGAATGAGAACATTCATTCCTTAAGTCACAAACACAAGGTCTTGATCCCAATTAGTTCCTCGATAACGTTCACACAACTTTTGCTGTCGATGTTGAGGACTGAAAAATCAGCAAAATCAAGTCCATAGTTTTACTTAAAAAAATTTGCTCTTTGTCCAACACCTTCGGGAAGTAAAGGCCTTACCTAGTGCTCATTACAACTATGGCAAGTGTACACAAACTACACTACCTAAATTTTCTACCAAACTGTGAAGTAGAAACCAGTGAATATCTAGCTTTGACAAGAAAACCGAAAGCAAGCATTTGCTCTCTCTATAGAAATTGTAAGTGCAGGTAAAAAAAAGTAGAAGAATCGCTCAACAAAAGAAACTGCAGCTACTGTTTGCAATGAGCTTTTACGAATACACACCTCAGGGATGAAGTTAAGCGGAAAGAGGTTTCCCCTTTTTGTAATCTTCAATTCCTTTACATTGCATAAAGGAGCCTAAAACATAATTGACAAGTAATTGATAAGATAACAACAGTGTTACCAGGCATAAATAATAAAGAAGCGAGAGTGGGAAAGATAAGAAAAGGGCATTGGGTTGATGGCACATAATACATCGGATGCTCTTGCACAGCAAATATAAGTATGCACATGTCACCATGGTTGTAAGCATAATGCAGTCCTCCTTGTAAACCCATAGAATTCCTGTCTGATAATTAATAGCATTATAGTTCTTCACCTGCAGCTAAAGCTATGCAGGAAGCCAGCAACTCTCTTTTTTAAGTTTGGACAAGTATGCCAGCACCAATCTGAAAAGAATTTTGAAGATCTACCCGTTGGTCTACTATATGTTCATGCAAGAGGCAACAGACATTTGCTGAAGATCTAGATCGCTACAAATAAAAGCACTCAAATTATACAGCAAAGTCATATCTCGGTTAGAATAAAGATGACAAACCGTCATGATCACAGCATCAAATGTCGAGTCTTGTAAATGCTTGTTACGGTCAGAAGAGTAAGAAACAGACCAATCCCCTGATGCAGGTACCCCATCATGACTGCACGACAACGACAAAACCTTTGATTTCAATTTGAGGTCATCCTGGCTAAGCTTCTGGCACAACACGTAGGCAAGTGTCTGCACAAAGGAGAGAGACGCACCGACTGAGTTCAATGCATAAAGATTGGGTGCTACAACTTCTCTGAGCACAGAAAAGGAATACAACACTCCCTACAGTGGCTCACCATAAGTGCTAAGCAGTCTTTCCCCAAAGAGTAGACAAATTGCATACATCTACAGGTATATACACGTAGGTAGATTGATGCTTGCATAATAAGAAAAGCTAAGACATTGGACCGACCTGCATTCCACCCTGAAAAGAAAATGAACCCCTTGGACGCTTCTTTCTGTCGGGAGAGCTCTTTAGTTCTCCTCCTTTCACTCTTGTGGCTGATAGCTTCGATTTAATTGCCCCAGCAATAATGGAACCAAACCTGACAAGAATCAATATAACCACTTATACCTACACAAATTGCTGCATTTGTACAGTTGTGGATAATCAGATTAGATAATTGCTCAACAAGTACAAAAACTCGTTTATACAGTAGTTAAAACATCAGTGTACTATACCTAACTACTCAAAAGCCATATCAAACAAGTCATTACATGTAGCTAGCATGCTACTGTCAATAATTAGAAAGGTTTGAGGCTCCCACTACAACTGTTGACCAGCAAATTCTGCAAACTATAATGAGAATGGAAACTATTGCGTGTTGCCACCAGCTTACGAGTGTAAAGATCACAGAACATGTACCTTTCCTCTAAATTCCATACCTCTGGAAAAGAATGGGGCATCTATCCAAAACAGCAAAAAAGCAATCAGAATTCCACAAAACATGCAGAAGAGAAGGCAACAATTAATTGGAAGACAGGTTAGACCATGTGAGATCCCAAGTAACATATAATCAACACCTAATGGAAAGCAGGCCTGAATTTCCATTCCATTTAATCATTAACAAATACTAGCGTAGACTAAACAGAACAGCTACTTTTAGATATTAACATCTTGGAATTTCTTCACCAAATTCTTCATTCCATTACATTTTAATATATGCCTGATGTCTCTATGAAGCAATATCTAGAATGATTTTCTTATAACACGGCATTTTAACCTTCGGCTTGACTAAAATCTACAGATGCACGCAAACCGGCATGTCTACTTACTAGGTGCTGGAGCCCCACGTTTACTCAGAATAAGAAAATAACATCTAGAATATTGCTATGACTTACAGCTGTAACATTTGCAGGTCAGTTCGCAGACTCAGGAAAATTACTTACAGAAAGAGATTCAGGATCACCACCACTTGTACCAGCAACAAATGGGTTGATGAGGTAATCAACAACCTTCCAATCATAAATGCCACAAAGTCAATACAAGAAACTGACAATCTTGAAGCTACCGTTTTGTAATCTCTGAGAGTCATGTTAAAATAGGAATCAAAGATAAAATATGAATCAATTCTACCTCTCTGCCAAAATGACGCTCGAAAAACCCGCCTACACTGCATGCATGAACAGACGGAGAAAATAGAATGCTAAGATCAATTGTTCATGGATAAAAAACGGAGAAAGGCCAGGAAAAATCCAAAGATGCTGATAAAAAATAAAAAACGAAAAGGCAAGCCTAAGCCACCTTTCTTGCCCATCACTAGACGTTAGTGAATTAGTTCTTTTCTTCCACAGAAGGGGCTCCATTATAATCTTAAACTGCAGTCATCAGCAATAATTCATTAAGAGAATACAGAAAATGTGTATCGAGCATCACATGTTCAAGCAAATTAAGGTTAGAAATGAGAGCCAGTATACTTTTTTTTAAGAGGATAATTGGGCCAATATTGTTAATCAACAGCTGATGCATCTACATAACTAACTTAACTGTCCACAAACCCACAAGTGACTAGAAAGTACGCATTTCATAGCCTAAGCAGAAATTATAAAATTGATAACTGTACTTTCTTGAAAATCCACATCACCATTCACTTAGATGACTTTTCAGATATATCATACATATAGAGAAGTGCAGAGTTTCTGCGTGACAGCAAGATAATCAGTCTTAGAGAAGAACAGAAGTCCAATTGATATATGCGCCCAACACAAAAAGAAGCGCATCTGTTTACCTTATTAATGAACAAAAAAGGCAAGAAGCTCATTTGTTGAAGCATTACATTTACTAAATGTGGCAAAAGCCTTATTATAGGAGACAAACCTTTGACTGAGTAGAAAGTATGTTGCTTTTGATCAGCGCAATAGGATTAGTTGGAATCTGATGCAAAAATGTGAAGTGCAGGTCATGCTCATGATACATGTTTGACATGCACAATTGCAAGGAAAAAAGGAACTGAAACGGACATAGTCCCTTGCCTTGGTATATAGGTACTAATATTGAAAAAAATCCAGTCCATCGATAAGGACTCACCAGCACAGGCATTCCATTTCTGACTATATATCTTTTGTTCTGTGAAAGTGGCTGTACCGGTATTTGATCGATTAGTTAAATAATCCAGGAAAAAGAAATACTACCACCAAATAATAAACAGAAGGCCATAGAGCAATATCAGACGAGAAGCTGCAACCAGCTACCCTACATTGGCAGTTTAGCAACCCAAAGGCACAAAATTAAATAATGTATAGCTTGATGGATGAAATAAACTCTTACATATTGCTGCTTTTCTCGAATTCCAAGTTCATCAAGCAGATTTCTGACCTCCACTTCACTCTCAGTCTGCAAAAAACAAAAAATGATAGTTTTAACCAATGAGAGCATCAGGGCTTTGTTACCATAGGCTTATGATGCATTACTCAAAAGATGCATGTTCATCGAGTTATTCAGTAAGTTGAATGGTGAGGCCACAAGTTTTTGTGCTAGTGATAGTACCATAGTATTTGCACCTTCATCCCAAAGTAGACCACCTTGTAACACACTCCTCAGCTTCCCCCCAATTTTCCCTTCAGCTTCGTATACAGTAACATTCACACCATTTGACTTCAACTTGTATGCTGCAGCAAGTCCGCTGAGACAGCATTGGAGTGGATTATTGAAATGGTAAAAAATAGTACGGGCATATCAAGATACACCATCTATCACATTGCAAATGTCGAAAACAACAACATCCACCACCCCTTCCCCCCCCACCCCCAAAAAAAAAAAAATTCAATTCCTTCTCCACAATGAGAAAGTAGCCGAGTAAAACTGGCAATTGAGAGCTGAGCAGTCCCTACTTTCAATCCTACCGCGAGGTCTCGTGTTTCACAACAATTAAGCTAAAATGGTATCGACACATTCTTACTATTCATTTCTGAATAAGAATCTGTAGAATGAGAACAAAAGAGAATTTCGGAAGCAACGAACAACAATTGACAGACTCTTCGGAAGATTAAGAACTGCAAAAAGTGGAGATGAATCGCGCACCTAACGCCAGCACCGACGACTGCAACTCTCTTCGCAGGACCTACAAACAACAAAATTACTCGGTCAAAGAAGTTGACCCTGAGAAAATCAGGACAGACGCACGCCTCGAACACTAATGCACTTCATGCAACCCCTCAAATTCTTCCGCACTTCGGCGCGAGATGCCGAAAAACGAAATGGGTCATCTACACTACAGCTCGTAATCGATCAGGTTGAGTTTTTTTTCCATTCTTCGGTCAATTCCCTGTCAAACTGCTGACGCCGCATCGAGCTTATTGCTTGTGATGAAGAAAGAGCGTGGAGAGCTTTACTTGAAATGTCTCCTCCTGCAGCCGAACTCATCTTTGCATTTCTTGGCTCTCTGCCGCTCCACGCTGCTCTGGCTTTCCGATGGAGATGCGGAGACAGATGACGACGATGATCGTGCAGGCTCGAGTTCATGGGCAGGACCAGGACGAAGCGCGAGCCTTCTGGTGATGATAGATTCGGCCCATGAACAGTCCCAGTCTTCCGCAAACAGATCATCATCGATCCTATCATGGGCCAAATCTTCGAGCCTATCGAGCTCTCAACTCTTTGTTCATTGCAGCCTTTCTTGAATCTCTTGATGCAGTGAATTTCGCTGATCTTGTGGAATTCATTGTTTGACTTTTGCTTGGAATTTAATAGCAAGAATTGGCATTTAAAGTCGTGTGTATCATCTTTTCATAATTCTTGGGAATAAAAATCGCATCACCTATCCCCATATTTTTTTGGGAAAGGCAACGCTAGAAATCAAGAACTCTCGCCGTTGATGAGGTCGTGCAAACAAGCCCTTTTGATAAAGATTTTTCCTTTGACTTTTTTTTTTCCTTATAAACATTTTGGAAATTCTTATGATCTTGGATTCGGGTCTTGTCAAAAGTAATTGGATTGAAATTTCGTATGCACTAAACTGATATGGAATAAAATCATTTTAAGATAAGATGAATGTTGAAAAGACCGATATGGAATAAAATTTTTTTAGGATAAGATGATGAATCATAAATAAATACGCCTTACGAGTGCACTTCTCCAGAGTTTAAAATCTTACTCCTGAAATGCTTCCAATAAGACTTGAACACAAGTCAAAATGTACGAAAATTGGTATCTACACAGATGTGTTTGTTTCGGAGAAAATTTCATAATTAAGGAAAACGCTTTCCGAAAAATCATTTTCTTGAGATATGTTTTCCTCTTTTAAGGTTAGTGAATTTATTTTCCCAATTTTAAGCATGCATTCTTTTATTATCATAAATGATTTCCCTTCACCGATCATTTTCAGTAAATTAAACACGTGAAAGTTTAGACTACTAATTCTTGAAAAATGTTTTCACTCTAACAATATACCCTAAATCACTTTTTCAAGAAAAGAACAAATAAATGGAAGTACTAGAAAAGGAGGCCTTCTTAAGCCAAAAATTAGAAGAAAGTACAAAAAGAAAAAAAAAACAATTTGGCTTAACTATTTCCCACACACGCGAAACACAACAGCATTTGTTTTCAATTCTGTCTTCTTCCGCTTATATATATATATATATATATATATATATATATATATCTCTCTCTCTGAATCCGCCACGGCTGCTGGTATTATCCCCAACCCTTAAGGACCTCTCCTTCCCCTCTTCACTTCGACCTCGGACAAGCCCAAGCCGAAGGCGAAGACGGAGACGGAGAACGCTTCATCCTAAGTGTCTCTGTTTTCTCTGTGTTTTGTTTTGTTCTTCTCTCTCTCCAATGCGCATTGTCTGAAGCAAGCGACCGCGGGACTTCAAGGGCCGCCGTTAGAAGATGAGAGCTTTCTGCGCAGTCCGCTTCTCTCAGCTCTCGCTCCTTCCGAGACCGCTGTTCCCCTCCAGGTACAGCAACCCTCTTGAAATCTCTTCTTTCCCCTGCGAAAAGTTCGGATTCTTGGGGCGCAGGCTGTTGAATTTTTCCGTCACCCCCCCTCGGGTATTAGCTTGCATCTACCTGTTGAATCGAGAGCGAGTTGAACAAAAAAAAAAACCCACATCGAGTTCTGCGGAAAAAAAAATGTGTTTGTCTAACGTAAAGAACCAATCGCGTGATGGGTGTCTGTGAGAATCTGAAACGGAGAAGCTATTATGCTCAAGCTCAGTCAAATGCAGTGATGAGGAGCTATCTTTTTCCTTTTCCCTGTTTCGCGAGATGAATGTATTCATTGTGTCAATGACATTTCAGGAGAAACCGTCTAAGTAACATAAAAATCTGAAGAAAGATTTACACATAATTACACGGGGTACAAAAGAAGAATTCAAGTAGATGAATGTCTTCAAAAATTGATGAGTTGATTATGCGAGAATGGTGGCGATGATTACCTGCTGAGCGAAATTGTGTGTTTTGATGTTCTCCGGAGTAAAGGGGACTGGATATTGCTTTCATCAACTTCTGACACCCTTTTGCTCATTGTGAACTACGATAGCTGAAAACTGTCACTTAGTTTAAGTTTCTTTCGAAGTAGCAAAAGCAAATCAGTTTCTTCCGTGGACATGAATCCATAACAAGAACTTCCGTGAGATTATGAAATCTAGATAATTTTCAGCAATGATAGATATGTGCCAGTCTATTTCCCTCCCCCCACTTTATTGTGGAGTCTTGTCAATTGAATTTCTGTTCGCTCTTGTGACATCATGCTATGGAAATGATGCGAAGAGTTTGTTTCAAAAATTCTGAGGGTTGTGCTATCAAGTTGTACCTTGCCATCTGCCTTTCAATTAAAGAAAATATCATAGTCGAGGTGTCAGAAATCAGTTGTATCAGCACAATGATATCCTCGTTCTCTATCTATTGCCCCTCATTTGTTATAGATGAAGTGTTGAATATTGATGTTGGTCCTTTTATCAGGTTGCAGCTTTCTTTTCCAGTAAAACTCTTTTCCTGCCAAGCTAAGTATGGTAAGTGATCGTTAATTCGTTACCGTGTCCCAAAGTGTAATTTATATCCAATTTCTCAATTGGGGATGGCAGAATCTTGTAGATATATCATCGCAATCCATACTATATATGAACTAACTTTTGAGCTTTCAACACTGCAGCTGCTGATTCTGGGTTAGATGGTTCTGTCAGTTTGAGAGTGGTGTCTCCAACTCTATTGGCAGCAGAAAAAGAAGAAGCCAAGGCCGTCTTAACCTTGTTCTTGAAAAAGCAAGGTTTAAGCAATGCGGTAGCTGTGAGAACTATCAACAAGTCCGATCTTTTCATCGAGCATCTTGTATCAAGGCTTCATTCTGTTCACAAGTCTCGGTATCTAGTAGGTTCGACTGCAACCTGTTAATACTCCCATGATTTGAATTAAGATGGAATGACTTTATGTTAATCTAATTGTAACTTGACATAGCAGGCCGGGAGCTCACAACTCTTGAAATAAGGGATGCGTTAATTCCTTACCTCGAGTCCCTTCTCGAGGAGCATGGAAACATTCTGGTGGATGTGGTGGAGAATTTTCCTGATCCACCTCTTAAAGAGAAGGTAACTGTGCCTAGTCCTCCACCTCTTCCATCTTCTTCGAGCTTGGACAATAAAAAGCTAAAAGCTGTCTCCAGAGTGAGTGAGGCTGATCCTACTGGGAGGCTCCCTCCTCATATTGTCTACCTATTAGAACTCGGTATGACTCTTGAGCAGATCAAGGGAATTACGCGCAGATTCCCTGCTTTTGCTTACTACAGCTTGGAGGGGAAAATCAAGCCGGTGGTTGAGTTCCTTCTTGATCTTGGGGTACCAAAGAACGAAATTCCAAGTATCCTCAATAAAAGGCCCCAGTTGTGTGGAATTAGTCTCTCGGAGAATCTAATACCCACAATGACATTCCTGGAGAAATTGGGCGTGGATAAGAAACGATGGGCTAAAGTTATATACCGCTTTCCTGCATCCCTCACTTACAGCAGGCAGAAGGTTAAGGCAACGGTTGACTTCCTTTACGAGATGGGTCTCTCAGAGGAGAGCATAGGGAAGATTCTAACTCACTGCCCAAATATTATAAGTTACAGTGTGGAGGACAACCTACGACCGACAGCTGAATACTTTCTCTCGATGGGGGTTGATGTGGCTGTTCTTTTTCACCGTTCACCTCAGACTTTTGGCCTCAGTATCGAGGCTCACTTGAAACCCATTACGAAATTTTTCTTGGAGAGAGGATACAGTATGGAAGATGTTAAGACTATGATATCCAGGTATGGAGCTTTGTACACTTTCAGCTTGGCAGGGAACTTGACGCCAAAATGGGACTTCTTCTTGACCATGGACTACCCACAAGCAGAGCTGATCAAGTTCCCTCAGTATTTCGGATATAGTTTGGAAGAGAGGATTAAACCGAGGTATGCTCGTATGAAGGAGTGCGGAGTGCATATGCTGCTGAACCAGGTGTTGTCATTGTCTGCTCAAGATTTCGAAAAGGCTTTGACAAAGAAAATGGGAAAAGTGCTTCCTGACGAGGCTGAAGCCTGAGTTTTTTGCTTGTAGCAATAATGAATATGATGAACTGAGCGTGGCTTGAATGTTGAGATATTTGTATAGGTTGTGGAGTTGCTCAGGACTCCTATTTTGCGGCAAACAAATCAGCTGGTGAAACAACTAGTAGCAATTGTTCGTGCAGGTCATTCAATCTTCGATAATAATAGATGCATGCAAGAATCAGGCGCTAGTGTGGTGTATTTATGTATCTTAACTGAGCTTAAAGTTTAACTGTGTGGGAAGGTCTTTCTCACCCAAGTTGAGGCTGCATTCAGATTTGCATAGAAGTGGGACATCGACGATGAATAATCACAGATCTCCCGTGTTCAAGGATTTGACTGCGGTTGATTTAGGTTCAGAATTTGCCAATGAGGGAAAAGCATGAAAAGGTGTTACTGTATATTGTTCCTATTCAACAAGTCCAATATCCTCATTCATTGAAACGCTGAGCTCCTCATCTAGGAGTGAATGAATATGAACTGTTTCTTCTTTGTCGTAGTATATCAAACAATCTTCTGAACAAGCGATCTTCTTCAACGTCGAATAATGATGCTTTCATCTGCAGTCTCCAATGCTGGAGGATTCTCCTCTCTTTGCCTTTTGCAGGATTATTACCAAAGCCATCATCCATTCAACCAGATGGCTCCAAAGATTTACCTTAAATGAATTGGGTCAGGACGAAAGTAAGGTTTCACCATCCGATTTTGTGACTCAGATTCTCAGGAGATGTGTTTGAACTCTATGTATGGTTTTGCTTCATTTTTGTGTATGTTTGGCTCCCAGCACGCTAGAGTTGATACATACAGAGTTCAGCTATCCAAGGGTGTCTGTTCTATTACAAGGGCAATTCTGAGGTTAGCTCGAATTCGCTTATTTTATCTGAAATTGAGCTTTATACACTAAATAGAATCGAGTAAGTTCCAATTCTGAGGTTAGCTCCATGTTGAGGTTAGCTCCATTTTGCCCTGTTTTGTGTCTAGTCTTGTTTATTCGCTTTTCTTGCTTCAACGGCGATCAAAATTGTTCGATGCAAGTTTGTGTTGCTTTTAGCAAAACTGTTGTTATAAGGGCAACGAGTATATTCGAACTTATAAAGTTTTCGTAATTGATTGCTTAATAAGTCTCGCGAGCACTCACGTTTACCCCGTAAAGTATTTCGATGCTACCGAGTATGCAAAAGTCTCTCAAGTAGATGGCAGTGTTATTGTCATATCTAATTTCACTCCGTCACGAACGTGCTCAGAGTGCCAAAAGCAATAACTTCAAAAGGAACTTTTGCCTTCACCCAGATTTATCGACTAAAATAATCACGACAGTTGATCAGATAAGATTTACATGTGTGGTTCACTTGATCAACGATAATGATGAATGAATCCTATTCATGTGGATCTGATTGGGTCCAAGCAAGTAAATGTATGCACGTGACGCATGAAGTTATTTAAAAGATAATGTTCCCAAAAAGAAAAGATGCCTTTCCAAAGAATATCCACCCCACTTCAAATCCCCCCAACCAATTGCAATTTAAGTCTTTCCGACCAGTTGCGTTTTAAGGGCATTCGTGAACGTACCGATGTCTACTCGATACGTGGAAATGAGCTGATGTACAGAGCTATTTTAATATTTATTGTCATTCAGTTATTGCCCCAAAAATGACTAATTTCGATCATTTTGGTTTCCATTAGCGGTGAGATGATACTAAATGAAGCTAGGGATGTCAAAAGAATTGGACCAATCCAAACTGAAATTTTCGGGTCTTTTCAGGTCGGATTCCTTCCTATTTGGATAATAAGTTTAAAAAAAATGGGTAAGTAAACAGTTCGAATCATATATTGTCTTTCTCCTAAAAAACGTCGTCCAAAAAAGTCTCCTTTAACGTTGTATTTTGCACTTCGACTTGAATCGAACAGTGTTTTCAGTTTGGGTACTATACGTTTCATTTAGGAGCACGCATATACCAAACATGTTCACGTCGGTTTATGTATCATGGAATCCCAAACCGTTGACATCCCTAAATGAAGCCCACCTCTCCAACTTGCTCGAATTGAGAATCCAATCGCGACCTGACCTAACGAAAGGATCTTGTCTTGGTGAAATTACTTATAAACCTCATTTTTCACTAAGTTTAAGAGAAACTAATGATCTTACTTTTTCAAACAACCTCAACCTCATCGATTAACTATATGAAAATCTAATAAATGTAACTTGGATGGTTGATTTTTAGGGATTTCACAAAGGATACACCAGAGTGTAGCATTATTTCGCATGGAATCAACTATCTTGGATTTTATCTTGATTGCGATAAAATCAGGTATTTGGGCACTTATATTCAACGTTCTTATTATGTTCACATCGATTGATTAATTTCTCACGAACTATAAAAACACATTAAAGTGGGTGCATCATAAAAATCACATTAGCTATTTCGATAAGATACTAGATGATCAGCTCATCTGATCATTTCGACTGTCATTGAACAATTTATTTTGGTTGTCTAATAATGATATAAGGTATATTCATACACACATTACATTACATTACAGGATATATGACCTCTACATTGCTGCTACACTCAATGTACGCTAACATGGGTTTTTTTAAAATTCTTTCAAGCTGTGTCAATATTTCACTGGTATTAAGAGGCATTCTTCTAAAATAACAGAAAAGAAAAACGAAAAAAACAAACAGACAACATTACTCAAAAAAATGCACATCTACTCATTTAATAGAAATTAAATTATGTGCCTTCGTAACTTGCTCTAACTAGAAAGTTTACGGACTAAAAGGATCAATTATACATTCTCGAATTTCATATTTCTTTAGAATTTTGCATGAATATCATTACAGCGCAAATAACTCTGGGCAAAAATGAACAATCAAAATTATTATATATACCGCTAGTCATAATTAGTAAAAATTAAGCTCCGGGATCGCAAAGAAGTTCGCGAAATTCTCTGGGCGGGTGACACGTGTAGCTCACGGTTCAAAAAATGAAAGGGATAGAGATGAAGATGGAAAAAGAAAAAGAAAAAAAAAAGAGAAATTTTTTAACCGTTTTTTGTCCTTTTCACTGCCCCACCGACAGCTGCCATTTCACAGTAGGTTAAATGTCAATTTCGCCCTTAATCCAATTAATGTAATTACGCCCTTAATCTTCATCAGCTTTTTGGTAATATCTATCTTTTCCGAGTGTATTTTTGGTAAGATCTCATTTACAAATTGACCCCCCGCCCATGTTTTGTGCCGCTGCACAATCCCTTCCCAGTTTAATTTTCAGATCAGTCCCCGGAAAAAAAATGGTTTACATATCACTTCTTCAATTAAAAAATTGTTTCGATTTCGCATTGATTATTGGTCTCCATGTAACCTCACAGAAAAACATTTAAAAAGGAGTTTGCATATCTTGATTTGTCGAGTGTCAATAATGAGAGGACTTAATTTCACATCGTACAAGTTAGAGGACTCGGTTTTCCAGTTTAAAAGACTCAATCGTGCAATGGGCATAAATTTCAAGGGGAGAAGCAATGGGCATAAATTTCAAGGGGAGAAGCGATATTATCCTTTTTTTGGTAAATACCCGTCTATTGATTCATTGCTTCCATATATTTATCTCATCCGTGTACAAGTTTAGACAAAAGATTTTTCCATCAATTTCCACTAGTTATAGTTAGTATTGTCACAAGAATGTTAATCTGGGTCTATTTTCTTAGCACTTAAGCAAAAGTAGAAGGTACATTTTTGGCTTTTCCATCTAAATCTAAAATGAGATTCAAATTTCAGAAAATTAAGAAAAAAACACAACATTTGAATATGCATGTCAATATTACGACAAATCCGGGAAATCAATCCAAATTATTATGCAACTTTATTCACTTCTTTATCACAACCTACACATGTACTTTACCACTAAGATCATGCTGAATACTATTGGCAATAGAAAAACACTGCAAAATTGAAAGAAAGGTCAGTATCGCTAGGTATATACACACTGCAACTGTACATCACCAAGACATTACCCAAAGTAAATTGCTTGCCAAAATCATAAGTCAGAAATTATCAATAAATAATAAATCACTTGCCTTTTTTTTGGGGGGGGGGGGGCAAATGAATACGACTCACCTCATTCTCATTAGGGGTGATCGGTTCCCGGTCCGGTCCCATTCAAGAACCGGGAACCGGATCGAGAGGACCGGTTCCCAATTTTTGGGACCGTAGATCGGACAAACTGGTCTTGGAACCAGGGACCGGATCGGACCAACCGGTTCGGTCCGGTCCGGTTCAAATGAATCATAATACTTGTAAAAAAAAATATATGTCCCATGTGGGCTTCCAAAAATATACGTCCCCTAATTTAAACACGTGTTATTAGAGAGGCAAAAAATAAAAAATTCATTCCATTCGCAGCAGCTTGATGGCTCACAAAATTGACAAGTCAGTAATAACAAATAAATTCCTTGAAAAGATAAAAAAATAACTAGCTAATTTTTAAAAAATATGTATAAATGATCGGTCCGGTCCTATCGATCTGGTCGGTCCGGTTCTCACCATGGAACTGGGAACCGGACCGACCGTCCACCGGTTCCAAAAATGGGAACCGGGGACCGGACCAACACCCCCTAGGCTAGCCCAGAATCGACCGGTCCGGTCCAGTCCCGGTCCGGGTGGTTCCCGTTGCACACTCCTAATTCTCATGCTTTCTAGCACACCAGTCAAGATCAACCTTCCCAATTTCACCCAAAAAAAGAAAAAAAATCGTTCATTAATCAGCATTAAAAAGCCTTGTAATGTCACTATAGACAATGTCCAAAAAAGAAAAAAAATTTCAGAGCTTCCTTCCAGGCTTCCTCTGCACTCTTCTCCTCTAACGAAGTCGACCGTTTCTTCCTCCTACAAAAGAGCCCTCCTCCCTCGCCAGACATCCCTGCGGCGGAAGCGAACGCCTCGCAGGTAACCTCCATTCGCGAGCAAGGCACCGGAAGAAGAAGAAGAAGAAGAAGGAGTGGTGGGGGAGGAGGAGGAGGAGGTGGTTCGTCATGTTCCATTCGCTGAGCCTCTCGAGAAAGGGACCTCTGGGATCCGTATGGGTGGCTGCTTACTACCACAAGCGCCTCAAGAAAGCTCAGGTCGCCGAGACCGACATTCCCATCTCCGTCGGTTCGTATCCCCTCTGCCTTTCTCGGAGAAGAATTCGGGCTTGTTCTTTATCTGGGTCTCGCGGGAAATGGAAGTTTCGATGGCCTTTGGACGTAAAGGAGAGAACTTTTTTGAACCGCCGTGGCTGTTGGTTTTCTTTTTGTCCTTTGGGCGGTTGAGGAAATTGCGAGAGGAATTCTGTCGGTGAGGGTGCGCCTACGAGTGTTTAATTTGCTGGGCTTGTGCGTGAATGGCGACATGAACGTAGTCCCTTTCGGCGGTACACGTCAATGGCTCATGAGTTTTTCACAGCGCTGCTTTTGCTAATCGTCCCGTTACGTTCGTTTCGCCGACCTAGTTCATGAGTTTTCCGCGATGTGCTTTGGCTCTGTGATTCAGCGAGTCTTTCTATCGTGGTCTGCTTTGAATGGCATGCCGAATCGGTTATCAGTGCTTATACTCCTGATTTGGATTAATGGTGATGTATTGGTATCTTTTGTTGTAGATGGAAAAGGCAAGAGTGTAGAGTAAAATATACGTGTTAGATACAATTTTCTTATGTTGGTTAGAGTCAGCTAAAATTAAGCGGAGTCTGGAATGTAGGGTCATGACCCGAAGAGTGCGGCTTTGTCTTTGTCTTCTTACGGTTTATAGCTGAATTTGTTTGTCTTACATTTCTTTGTTCATTCTTCTCTTCCTCTTTTGCAGATAAGATTTTGCAGGATGAATTAAATGTTGTCACGTATAGAGTGTTAGGCTACTTTCTTCTCGGGGTTGTGAGAATATACTCGAAGAAGGTGGAGTATTTGTTTAACGACTGTCATAAGGTGCTTATCAAAGTGAAGGAATTTGTGGTAAGTGAGAATGGAAAACATGGCTCATGTGCTGATATACTGGGTGCTCCTCGTAGCTCGATCAGTCTCCCAAAGAGATTCGAACTCGATGCTTTTGATCTGGAGATTGTTGACGATGTTAGTGGGTATGCAAGTTTGTTGTGTTGACTTCTTGCAATCAAGTCTTTCTCTTATCTGATGACTCATTGCATGATACTTTTTATTGTACTTGGCAGAGGTAATCTGATGCTGCCGGAAGAGATCACCCTTCCAGGTTACCTGATTATTCTAGACGATCTGTTATTCATTTAGTCTATTCTCACTCATATATGTTCTTGTGTTGCAGATGATATTTGGAGAAATAAGGAAATATCCCAGTCCTCTCTAAAGAAGGTACAGGTAGTACAGCTGATGTCATGAACTCTGTGTATTTATAAGCTGGTTCCTTTTGGCGGATGCTAGTAGCTTCTATAGATATCTATCGAAAAACAGTAGTTTCTACAGATGCGGTGACGCAGCTACTTTGGCGTCATTAAATGATACTTGGGCTGTATATCCATCAAACCTTTTTGTTCAGTTAAACCAGATTTGTTGCATTCAATTTGACTGACTACTTTGGAATTGGGGTTTGCTGAGTTGGTGCTAATCGCCTCTTCAATGCTGCAGCTTCATTGGGAAGAAGGAACTGCTTATTTCGACAGTTCCTCCTCTGACTATACCGCAGTGAAGGAGTATGCTCAAAATCTCATTCTACTTGAAAGATTTTCTCAATATTGTCTAAGCATGCTAAAATTATCATCTTTATTGTGTTTCAGTGATCTTCCATCTCATTCTCATGTGATGGACACTGATCATGGAAAGGGTGCATCAGATTATCCGAATTACACCAGCATGGAGAGGCTTCGCGATGATAGATTTCAAGAAGGATGTTCATATTCTCTCACTTTTCTCGGTGTTGGAGGAAGTTCTTTAGACCCTGACTGGTGGTTTGGTGAAGATAATCAAGCTGATGAGCAGCAGATGAGTCCTAAGGAGGTATCACCAGCCAGTGGTGAGAAGCTTCAGGATGAGATAGATCTTCAGAAACCAAACAAGAATTCTTTGACAGATGGGACTGGCATGGAACCTTCAGCCCTAATTGACACATTTTTGGAGGAGCATTTTTCCCATCCACAGACACTCAAGCTACCTGAACTGCTGTTAACTGAAACCAGGGAGCATGAGGTTCTCAAAACACCAGAAAAGCAAGACGTTCAAGGTGCGATCGGTTCATATTACTGTTTGCATTAACATAGTTGCTTGTAAAAACAGTCGGTATGACAAGGTATCTTACCCTATCAACTATGGTTATTAGCAAGGATTGAGAGCATGAGGTTCTCAAAACACCAGAAAAGCAAGATGTTCAAGGTGCGATTGGTTCATATTACTGTTTGCATTAACATAGTTGCTGGTAAAAACAGTCGGTATGACAAGGTATCTTACCGTATCAACTATGGTTATTAGCAAGGATTGAGAGTGAAAATTATGAGTCTAATGTTACCTATTGGTAAATTTCTATGTTTCCTTTGTCTACTAGTTGGCACTGCTGATTGATTAAGGAAGGCTCTTGCTACCGTCCTGAGATTACATAATTAAAACCTTGCCTCAACCAACTAACATTTTTTTTTTCTCTTTTTCTTTCCATCCATAGGTGCTCCTACACCTGATTTCATGCTTATTCCGACGCCTACCCCCAAGGAGCGTCCACGGACAAAGAGGAAAAGGAAGTGCCTATATGATGATCTAATTGTGCTGCCTAATGCGTAAGTGAAGATCTGTTCATGTTTGATGAGTATCGAAAATGAGTACCTGATACTAGGTTAGGACTGCCTTGAAGCTATTATCTGTATACCTGTATGATAAAACAGCCACTTTGATAATGTTAATAATTACGTGATGGGGATGCGTGAAAGTTGGTCATTTTTTCAAACAAGATTCAGTGACATTGTTTTACATGGAAATCAAGATGTTAATTTGCCAAGTAGCTTCCTGTGCAAGAGAGGTGTTCGGCTGCTGTAGAAGTGTGAAAGTTGAGGTCCTTATGACATCACATGAGTATTATTCAACACCAAAGAAATCAAGTTGAACGACAAACACTATTTGCTTAGTCCAGAAAAGGTGGGAATATCATACAAGTTGAGAACATTGTGAAGAAAATTTATTGACACATCAAGAACAGGGTGCAACGTAGTATAACATCCAACACCCGATGACTCTCCCCAAACAGCCTTTTCTGATCTACTATCTCCTGTTTTATATTTAGCCTTCAAATTGTCAATTTGCCGTCTCTTCAAGAACCATTTCCACCATCCTATCTTTCTCAAATGTTTGGCATTTTCATTAGTCAGCTCAGTTTACAGTGGGAATGCTTCCTAGAATGAAATAAATGAAATCGAAATTGATGTATTACCAATAATCGTTATTAGGTGGATGGAACCCGAGAAGTGGCTAGGAATTCAAAATTTTCTTGCAACTCTTAATGTTCTCTACTTTTACAGGGCCATCAGGAAAAGCATTCGCGACGCAAGTGACTTGGTGTGCAAACGAAGGAAGGCTCCTCGTAATGCTTACGCTGTGTGGAAAGCCACTAGATTGTCCAATGGGACCATTAGGTTCTTTGAGCCCCTCCTTCCTTGTGAGTATGATATTACATATGTCCTCTTGCTTCTGACTTGTCTGCGAGACTAATCGGCCAAAAATCAGCAGGTACTTCGGCAGACCTCAGATATCTCTTTCTTAGGAAAGATATTGACTACTCGGTACCTCAGGAAGCTGCTGGAGTTTGTGAAAAGGGCGACAGACCAGAGATTTTGGGACCTCAGGAAGCTGCAGGAGTTTGTGAAAAGGGTAATTTACTAGAAGTTTGTACCAATGATAACGCGGTTGAGTTGGGAATAGCCCCCGAAACACCAGTCCAATGCTCATCTTCAAGGAGACCCTTTGAAAGCCCAAATGTTAGTACCCCAGATGGAACAAAGCCTGAAAAATCCAATGAAATTGCAAATTTGGGTCAAGATGTGCCCATGGCTGAAGATCAAGATCTTGGTTTTAGTCTAATGAATGAGGTTAGTCAATATTCAACTTCACCACAAGGAAGTAGACTTAGCTGCTTTTTTTTTTTGGTCAAAAAGCAGACTTTGCTTTAAGATATGGAAAAATTCAGTTTTCTTGCTTTTTGGGCAATTGGTGCTTATATAACAATTTGACTGTGATGTATATTTGCCAACGGGAGACGTGGAACTTATTTGTACCCCCATATGAAATCCCGAATCAACAAGTAGCCTTTCATTGCTAGGATGTACTTGTCGGAGTATTATTTGCTACATTAGTGCATATCTACATGTATTGAGCAATACTGAAGCAGCCGATACCGTTATTTGTTTTTGCCAGGAGTTGAGCTCATCTGCAGGGCATAACCACGACGAATGTGAGAGTTAATATCGGGACCTTTCTTGGTTTCTCCCTGTTAAATAATGTAGTGTAGTTTGCATTGTATTCTTATGTGGCTCATATTTTGATTGTCAGGTGGATGGACGGGGAGAACAAGGCAAGATCATTTAACTTGGCTGAATCTGTTTATGTAGATGTCAACTCGTAATTCAATTGAATTTGTGACTATTTTTTAAGGCTTCGCGATGATTTAAATCACAGTTTTTTTGTCACAGAATTGTGGCAAGACACTTGCAAAGGATATCCCATAAACAAAGTAAAACGGGGGAGGAAGATGTGCTTCACTTGTCGCAAGTTTCACAGGGGAAAACGAAAAAGGAAAGTGCAAGGCTCTTCTATGAAATACTGGTATGCATAGCTCTTGAATTTCATGTGTCCGGGCTTTTGAGCATTTACGTTTCTTTTTTAGTTTTGTTTTCCCTAGGATTATGTTATGTACATCGATCTTATGAATATATAATTGTGTAGAGTGAAGGGCGCCAATATGATCAATAATTCATCGGCGGTTGCCCTTTTCCCCTCCTGCATCACTGATATTATATGGTGACAATCAGAAAGACTGAAGCCTAACTTTATTCTCTTTACACTCTGTCCTCGAAGCATAAATTATTTGGGTATGGCAATGAGTATGGCTGAATCTTCGTCTGAAATTCACGATTATAAACATTTCCACAGGTGCTGAAAAGCAAGGGATACATCGAAGTAGGGCAAGAGAAGGCTTATGGTGACATTCTCATGAGGAGGCTTCCCAAATGGGAACAAGCTTTTGGAGCTGATGGCCCATGAGTAAGATTAGATTGGACAGGATCGGATTAATGCACATAAAGTTTTGTGCTTTCTTCGCGGTGTACAGTCGGATCACAGGTTAGGTTCAGGATTTTAGGTCCATCGCAGTGAATCTGTACATGAAAGTTAGAGACCTCATTTCATGTAGATGACATTTCTGAGTTGGTTTAGCCCAAGCAGTTCCGGGTTCTCTTGTTGCAAAGTCAGAAATTTTAAGAAGCACACATCGCCGAGGCTGTTGTCGTGTGGCGCCTTGCAGTGGACATTCTTTTCTCACCTTGATTACTCAATGAAAGGCCATTGATGCATCATTTGCATTGTTACAGGACTTGGCAGTGACTATGAATAGGGAGATCTCGTCTCATGAAAGTTTTTGCCGTTTTTTTTGGCCCGTCATAACCACCATTGATTGTCTTGTTTTGCTGATCAACTGTCATTCTCAAAGGTGTTCTAAATGAATTGTTATGCTGAAATCATGATAATGTAAAGAAACAAAGTTTGCACGCTAAAATAATCTTTTTCCCTCCCATCATTATCGCAAAAAGTTAGGCCAATTAGGAAAGACGATGCAACTTCTTTAAACGCTTCAGAAAAATGAGCAACTTTTGATCATGGTTGTAAATTCCACTTTTCAAACGTCCTAAAAAGTACACAACTTTTTACCATTGTTGCAAATTTAGCATCTGGTAATATCTCGTCCAGAAGGTATCGAAGGTCTTAGGCTATTGCGAATCAATATCGGGCCCGTTGTGAGTATAAGTTACCCTCTATGGAGGACAATGATAAAATTAGGACCGGCAATTTGTGTTCACGTGTCATATTTGGGTCATGTAATCCTGTCAAGTTATGCCATTGAAAAACACTATGGCTGCGTTTGGTCGTCCGGATTTCTAAACGGGATAGGACTGGATAGGATAGGATAAGAAATCCTGGGATTTCTTCATATCCTGTTCACTGTTTGGTGGACTACGGATTTAAAGTCGGATAAGATATTTTTTATTTTTTATTTTTGTTATTCATGGGTTCGGAGGAGTTAGTGAAGGAAAAAAAGCGAAGAAATTTTTTTGGTGAAAGCGCACAAGGTGTGGGGATGAAAATGTCGGCGAGCGGAGTGTAGCGTTTTTGGAAATATAGGCATTAGAAATCCTATCCGGGTCTATCCACCTCCACCGGATTTTTTTATTCGGGCTATATCCGGTCTATATCCGACCTTATCCTATCCTGGACCACCGCCAAACGCAGGATAGGCGTTTGGCGGTGGTCCAGGATAGGATAAGGTCGGATATAGACCGGATATAGCCCGGATAAAAAAATCCGGTGGGGGTGGGATAGACCCGGATAGGATTTCTAATGCCTATATTTCCAAAAACGCTACACTCCGCTCGCCGACATTTTCATCCCCACACCTTGTGCGCTTTCACCAAAAAAATTTCTTCGCTTTTTTTCCTTCACTAACTCCTCCGAACCCATGAATAACAAAAATAAAAAATAAAAAATATCCTATCCGACTTTAAATCCGTAGTCCACCAAACAGTGAACAGGATATGAAGAAATCCCAGGATTTCTTATCCTATCCTATCCAGTCCTATCCCGTTTAGAAATCCGGACGACCAAACGCAGCCTATGTTTTTTGTGACTTTGCTACATCAAACTTAAATGCATATCCTATTCTCATCCGTTCATCTCTAACATGTGGAAAAGACACCAAAGACGTTGGACGAAATAATAACAAATGCTGGTAAAAAACAGTCGAACATTTCTCGTACGACAAAAAGTTGGTGTTAAATTTCCAATCATGGTAGAATAGTGTATTGTTTGAGTTGATAATGCTTAAAATCTGCGTAGTCTTTTCATTGATTAGCCGAAAAAGCCATGATGTAAAAAACGAACTCAAGAGAAAATTACATAATTTTCTGGAGAAAGCATTTTCCAGGAAAACGTACACTTTTGAAGCCCGAGAGAAAAACCTAGCCCCGTTAACCCTCCTCTCTCTCTCTTTCTCTCTCTTCGCTGTGCCGACTGGTTCCGGCGTGACGCCGCGCCATTCGAAGCGGACTCGGAGCGGCGGCGCTTCACGCATCCCACTGCAACACTGCGCCGAACCGAGCCTCGTTCGCCGGAACCCTAGCTCCCTTCGCCGTGCTCGGAAGCCTTTCCTCTTTTGTGGCCGTACAGCTTCGGAGGCATGGCAACTCAAGCCGCCGCCGCCGCCGCTACTTTCAATGGCAACATGAAGGTGAGCTGAGGTTCTGGCTTTCTTCGTAGTTTCAGGACTCGCGGGGATGTGTTGGCCGTATGGTATGGAGCTAAATGTATTTGTTTGGCTCGATGCTGCAGTATGAGATCATTTAGAGGAAGCACCCCCCAGGTGTTTGTGATATTGACTCTGAGGGAGATATAGTTTTGTGATTTGGTCGCGCATTGGTCATGTTTTGGAGCTCGTTGTACCGTTCGCTTGTTTGCTGTGACGTTTCGTTCTCTTCGAATTCTAGCATCCTCCTCAAGTTCACAGATTCTGATCGTGGGTGCTTGGTGCGTACTGTACGTGTGTTTGAGCGGGCCATGTGATGGCTCGGTGATTTGATTAGATTGGGAGCACATTTTGGCAGCGTGTGGTTTTCGAATTTGAGTGTACGTTGGTTGCGTGGAGATAGGGGGATATGAGCATCATCAGTCGGAAAGAAACTTTGCGTGCCTCACTGTTCTCGACGTGATAGCTGGATCGACAAATTGACATTTTTTCCATGTTCTTGCAGAAAGCGCTGGCTGGCTTGAGACGTATCAATCTGGATGGACTGCGGTGGAGAGTGTTTGATGCGAAAGGCCAGGTTGGAGGTTCTCTGTTGTGCTTTCTGTGATATTGTACAACCTCAGATTTTGCATGAGCATGTGTCTGTTCATGTGGCGGAGATTTGCGTATGCTAATTGTCCTGCACAATAGGACTGTTGTACGGGGAAAACTTTTGTGCTGAATATTCCATTTTGATTGCACTAGCTTTAATACCATGGTTAAGTTTGCATTTATATAACACCAAATTCCTTTCCAATAGGTTCTTGGGAGATTAGCTTCTCAAATAGCAACCGTGGTCCAAGGCAAGGATAAGCCCACATACGCTCCTAATCGGGATGATGGGGATATGTGCATTGTGCTTAATGCAAAGGATATTTGTGTCACAGGGAGAAAGATGACAGACAAAGTTTATTACTGGCATACTGGGCAAGTCTCTCTCTCTCACTCTCTCTCTCTCTGCACGAAGGTAACTGTGTTTTTGAGAGCATGTGCAGTATGCTCGTATGGACATGCACATGGGTGGCACACTCATTTGCACAAGTGCAACTGTATGTGTCGGTACCATACAATGCTTAAGTTGATTCAGTGAAGTCTCTGTGATGAGGTCTGCAAACCCCTCTTCTTTTAACGTTGAAAGCTTGCCGTTAAGGCACTTCTTACATAATTGCCTTTGTTTGGTCATTTCGAGAATAATTTTTATAACTACTTACAGCAACAGATTCATATGCAATTTCGCTATCTATAACCCACATTTCTGCTGCTTTGACTCAATATTTTTCTCTTACATTTATGCATGAACTGCCTTGAGTCTTGAGGTGCGCTTCCTTAATCTTCTCTTCTCATGTTTATGATTCTGTCTGTTCTAATTATACCTGGCATTCAGGTATGTGGGCCACCTCAAGGAAAGGACCTTAAAGGACCAAATGGCGAAGGACCCCACAGAAGTCATTAGGAAAGCAGTTCTCCGCATGCTTCCAAGAAACAAATTGCGTGATGTAAGCGAATGGCCAATTTTCTTCTGATGAGCTTCCTCTGTCTTTAAATGTGACCTTCTTTTTCTTTACTTGTGTCTGTAATTGTTCTAATACGAAGATATTCAGGCCCAATAAGTATTTTCCTCTAAAAATACATCTGAAAAACAGTTTGTAAAGATTTCAAATCTCTGATGCCTATCGGAATTCGGGAATTGCTTCATACAAAGACTGAAAGAGAGTACAACTGGCTTATTCAATCTTATCATGCTGTAAAATATGAGGACCACTTCCAGCACTGTTGACTGCAGTGGTTCATGACCAAATGGATAAAATATTTACTTTAGATTTGTTTTGTCGCTTTTGTGTGGAGGCACTGATGAAATTTCCTTGTGGAAATATTAAAATTGCTTTAAGATGAAAGTATGACACAAGAGGCAGGCTCTGTATAATTGTTACTGTTTGTAAAGATATTTCTTTCCATCTCGCACGAAGCATCAGTATTCTAACTAGTCAAAGAACAATAGCTGAAAAAAAAAACAACAATGGAGCCTATGACACATTTTGTAATCAGCATTCGTGAGTATTCCTATTATGTGGTTAATTCAGAATTCTGGTGAGAGGAAGCTAAGCTATTACGTTGGAGGTATCTGGTTTTTACCTTCCTGGTTGGCAATCCAGTTCGTTCAACTTTCTGTTCTTAAAATGACGGTTCAATTAAATCACGCAGCTTTTCTCTGGTTGCATTTCCAATTATTATCCTAGCTTATGTTTGAATCTAATTAAAGGCCGTTCCTTGTTCTGGATGCAGGATAGAGACAGAAAACTCAGAATATTTGCTGGTGGTGAGCACCCTTTTGCTGACCGGCCTCTTGAGCCTTATGTGATGCCTCCAAGACAAGTACGAGAAATGCGACCTCGTGCAAGACGTGCCATGATTCGAGCTCAGAAAAAGGCTGAGCAGCAACAGCAGGAAAGCACCGACACAAAGAAGGGTAAAAAGAGAGAAAGGACCCCAGAAGTCAGTGAATGAAGAGAACATGTCTAAGAGAAGTTACATTCGATTGCCTATGCGTAGATGTTTGGATAAGCAATCCATGCGACATCTCCTTTGCAACCTCTTTTTGTCCAATGTGGGATTCTGGAGCTCGTCTATACTCTTCTCCGGGCAGATCGATTGGATTGCCGTGAAAATTTTGCGGGGATGGGTTCTATTTTATGCAACAAGGGAATAATTGACTGTAATAAAGATGCTTGCTGAGTGCTTGCTGAGAGCTTCAGTGGTTTGCAAATGTGTTAATTTCCCGAGTCACTCTTTTTGTGAAACTGTTTGTGGAACCAGGTTCTGCCTTTGATCTTAATCTTGTTTTCCGTCTCCAGTTCACCGAGCTGTCTCCATAGGGATAGTTGCGTACAAAACATGCGCACCCGTATATCCATCTTGAGACTCTATAGTGACTGGCGTATCTAAGGAGTGTCATGCTTGGCAGTAGCAACTGAATGTATGAAATTATAGGGGATCAAGCCTTTTGCAGCACGTCGTCTTTGAACTTATTAGCTTCACTCCGAATGGCTGGTCAAGGTTAAGAAGTTTCTTAGCTATACAACCAGGCAGGTGCCGAATGCTTTTGCTATGTGGATGGAGTTGCTTCGTCCAAATGACAAAGTTGTCAACTACCTAGTACATTCGAATGGACATTGGATGGAAATTGTGTCTCTAGCATTAGATCCTCTACCAACTTCAGTATTCGTTAAGAATCTTACACTAAGCAAGTAGTGAATATCTTCATATTTTCAACAATGGCGTACTAGTGTGGCAAAACTGAAAAATGGTCACGAACATAAAAACAATGACAAACTTATTGTTTGCCAGAGATTTTAGGGTGAATGGCATTTGCGGAGATTCAGTTGAAAAACGAAGAGGATCACACCAATAGGAACGAGCTGCTTTCCATTAACAGGCGAAAAACAAAGAGGATCACACCAATAGGAACGAGCTGCTTTCCATTAACAGACGATAAAATTAACGTAGAAAACGATTGTCAGAAAATTGCAGTTACAACTATCTGGCTTGGGCATGACATGAAAGTCAGCCTCCTGAGCCATTACTTAATTGCACAAAATTTACTTCTACTGTCGGCTTGGAATTCACAAGCAGAATCTCTCTTCACCAATTTAAGGATATTGAAAGCAAAAGAAAAGAAAAATTGCAAGCCTTAAGCAAGAGGAATTAAGTAGACTATCAAGTCCTCCATGCCAATGAAACATCCGCACCTTCAGCTTGAACTCGGAAAGAAAAAGAAACAGAGACTATCAGATGCTAATCACTTGATGATCCATCGTCATGATCTTCATGGTCTGCCACAACTTTCTCTATGAACTTTTTACGAACTCCGTCAATGACAGCTTTTCTTGATGCATCGCCTTTGCTCTGCCCATCATTTAGTACGGGATCTAATTGGCAGAGAACTAGTGCAACACCTAGAGGAATAGGTCGAAGATGAAAATCATGAAACTGAAAAATTACAAGAATGCTACAGAAATTGGAGGACAAGGCAGACTAAATTGCATCAAGATGGTCCAGCAAAGAATTAAAGCAAGTTTGATACGAATACAGCATTCTCTTATAAGAATGTAAGTATGCTCAAACCTTCATAAATACCATGGCTATGTCCACTAAAGTTTCTGAAACTATTTTCAATATAAATCAGGCCCCTAAATTAATGATAGAAAAACATAAAAAAACTAAGCACAGGTAGAGATCAGAGCGAGATGTTTTAGATGCCATTATGATATCTTAGAGCCCTTCAATACAATAGAGTCTTAACTCAATACATGTTTCACACTCTTTTAAGTTCAATTGTCGTTCCCTTCACAATATGCACCAGATGCCATTCAACCAATGTAAATTTTATGAACTTAAAGTAAGTTTGAGGCACTCGAGAAATTGTGATGTCGAACAAATTAACAATCATAGATGCTAAGCAGCATAATGTGAAACAGATCAAATATTGGAACTCCCATACTAAGAAAAGCATAAAATGCTCATGTTCCTTTGAAACAAAGAGCATGGTGACAACTGCTGCAATTTGAAATGATACCTTCAGATGTGCATCTGCGGCCAAAACTCTGCAAGCCCACATAGTTAGCTTTCACTGCACCATTGTTGTACACTAGTATAGTGGGTACATTCCGATCAGGGTAGTTCGGGATGCAATCGGTAGATATAATCTTAACAAACTTCGTCGCAGGATATCTCGTCGCCAATTCTTCCAGACAATTCATGAGCACTCCACACTCTGCAATTCTGTCAACCAAACGCAACATCAGTAAACCAATCTAGAAGATATCGCAATTCAGTGGCTCAAGCATAGCAATTGCCGGTGGCTAGCACAATACCCGTCTTTGTAGAGAATGACGACGACCCAAACTTCAGGAGGAGCTTGCGAAACCTCTCGCACGAAATCCGATCCCGAGATGGGAATCACCGATCCGTACTTTATAACCTTAGCCGTTTCCCTCATCTCGGCCAGCCTCTTCTTTCTGTCAACAAGTTCACACCGCAAATAAGAGAATTCCTCTGAACAAACGAAAAACCAAACAAAACAACTCATACTCAGAAAATTCTCATTTCTGTTTCCTTTAGCTAGACTATACGCACGCACGAGAACGCCGCATTGAACGAAAAATCCAAGGACAAAGGCAAGCGAAAAATCCATCAAATAACACCTGAAACTCCATATGTTCAATCAAGTTCTCTCCTTCAAGCACAATCAGAAAATTCTCGTTTCTGTTTCCTTTAGCTAGAGTACATGCACACACGAAATGAACCCATTGAACAAACAATCCAGGGATAAAGGCAAGCGAAAATTCCTACGAATAACACCTGAAACTCCATATGTTCAATCAAGTTCTCTCCTTTAACAACCCCAGCAAGCACAATCAAGTTCTCATTTCTGCTTCCTTTAGCTAGAATATACGCACGCACGAAAACGCACCATTGAACAAAAAAATCCAGGGACGCAGGCAAGCGAAAATTCCAACAAAGAACACCCGAAACTCCATATGTTCAATCAAGCTCTCTCCTTTAATAACCCCAGCAAGCCTAGCCGGTCCAATCTCATCACCCTTCTCCCTTTCTAACTCCAAACCCAAACACACCGCACAAAATCAGGATCCTCAATCAATCCCATCATCAGGCGCCCACACAGATCGCGGCTAATTCGCGATTCCCAAATCACCACCGAGGACGGAAACAAAGCCCGACGGACCTGTACTCTTCGAGGAAGCGGTCGTCGTCGAGGTCGGGGTCGTCCTCGAGGTCCTCGAGCTCCTCCGGGGTCTTGCCGTCGATCCAGGACTTGTCCCTTGGCAGAGACTCCGGATCGGGCGGCGGAGCGAACGGCGGCGGCTTGAACGGCGGCGGCTTCTCCGGCAGGTTGCCGAGCTTCCTCTGGATGTCGTCCCACTGCGTCGACGCGCCCTCCGCGTCCTTGTACACGAAGTGGTAGTCCGCCATTGTTTCGATCTCGCCCTGCGTCGCTTCTCTCGAGAAAGTTCCAGTTTTGCACTATGGAAATGGAAGAAGAAGAAGAAGAAGAAGCTTTTAATGCAATTCCATTCCATTTCATTTTCTTTTTCTCTTCTATTATAAAGTCTTTTTTTCGCGAAAAAGTAATAATTTAAAAAATATATGTATACATATTTTAAAAAATGATCATTTGTATTGTTTGAAATAATTAACTAATAAAAAATATTTTCCTATATCGATAATAACTTATATTAGCTATCAACTTATATATAAACATTTTTGTGTACAATGAAAATATTTTTCATTCATTTATTTTTTATGAGCAAAATAAATTATTTTTTTTAGGAAATATATATTTTTAAATCATTTATTCTCTGCGACAAACGGAGCCAATACGTGAGTTTAAGAAAAAAATTAGTTAGGGCAACCTGTAAGGTATTGTCCCTTATTCCTTATTCCTACTTAGTAATTCATATTTGTGTTACTCTTCTATCGCAGTCCCGATTAGAGACATCTTATTACTAAAATCTAATCATAATAATTGCGAGGAGATTAAAAATAAATTTTACATAGCATATAGATTAAGCTTAACAAATTTCTCAAAATACGCTGATCTCGTCGCCGATAATAAAATTCACGTGCCATTTGTGGGATTCGATGTGTCGATGAACAGGATACCATATGGCTATTTGGCTTGCATGAGCTCAGGAAACATTCTCAATGTTTTTAATTAGATCTTGGGGTTTTCATATCTTTTTTTCCTTTTTTGATATTCTTGCAGCTGTCACCATTTTTCATATCAATAACAATATGCAAATTTGGAAATATGGTTTTATAATTTTAAAACTTCAAATTTCTCCTTTTGGCTTCCAAATTTTGAAAAAAATAATGATAAAAAAAGCAAGTTTTGCCTTTTTCTTTTAACGGAAACCAAACAAGGTTTTTCATAGTGCACCGAGCAATCTGAGGAGCCTTCGACCAAAAAATAAAAAAAATCTGAGGAGCCAAGGAGCAAGACATGAATGATGTTGTAGGCTCGTTGTTTCGTCCAAATATTAACAAGCTTGCGCATCTGACTCCGTCATTTGGTTATCTTGTTACCGTGCAATAATCAATTCATCCGTGGGAGAATGTTAGGGCTCAAATTCCATCTTATTGAGAGAGAAACGAACGCTAACTTGGGTGGTTTTGGGATTCGATTTGGGGCTAGAATTCTCGGACAATAACTAGATTCGCGAAGCCCTAGTTCAGACGAAGTCGTTTCTTATTACAACGAGGGACACGACACATCGTCCGAATTAAATTGAATCTCAGCAATGCTGGTGACACGGCGGTCGGGGGCAGCCACATCATCTTCCATTTGACAGATCGGATGCCACATAAGTAAAATCTAAAGGCAATTTTAAAGGAGCGGCCAGATTTGTACATCGTAATAACGGTTTAGGTCCTTCTTAAGAAACGCTTGAATCTGGAGGGCAAATTTGACCCACGGGGTGAAAGAGACTTTCGTTTACAAAAACCACATAACAGAAGAAAGCATGATTTTTTTTTTAATTGGGCCGTCTCACTAATTTTTTTTCCGTATTTTGTGCAACCATTGCGTCAAAAACTCAATCTTTTCTTATTGAATATGGTAAATTTTTTAATCCTCGTACGTTTTCATTCAGCCTTCTCGACAAAACATCCAAATGAAGTGAAGTGGAGAACGCCAATGGAAGGTCTCTCCTATTAAAGCAGGTGGGGGGCTTCGCAATGCTCTGTTTCAGTAACATTACAATTTCAAACATCAAGTGTCTATGGAAACCAACAACATAAGACAACCGAAGCTTACGTCCATTTCCTTATCTTCTAAGCTCCGACCATAACCCAGAAGGCCCTTAAAAACTAACCTTTTCTTCAGTTTCGTGCATCGGGTCACCGGTCGCCTGCAAGACCTCCTGACCTATCAGCAATACAGATACTGCATCAGATCACCAGGCAACTCCCAATCTATCAGCGACACAGACACCGTGTAAGATCGCAGTTCACTTTAAGCAGCACACAACGTTCGGCAGGATGCTACTCAGCACATATCCGTCTACATTTCGCTATCTAGATAGGTGATGTTCGATACACGATCACAGTATTTCGGAAAGTCTACCCACTGATGAGTCTCACAAGCCAACACTGAGTCAAGAAGCTCCAACACACCCCCCCCCCTCCATATGCTTTTTCCTTTTCTGATATTGCTTTTTGTTTTTTTTTTTTGTTAAGGGATTCAGAGAGGCAGCCACTGTCCATAGATTTGTTCGCTCATTTAGTCCAGAAGGCAGCGAAAGACTTATCTTCAACTTCTCCGCATCTCAATCGATTTCCCCTTCCTCAACATCTTCGTGATTAGAAAATGCAGCTGGTTCGGCTTCTTCCTCCTCCTCGTCCGCTTTCATGAACAGGCCGAGTTGTTCTAAAGGGTTACTACCCCCGAGCTTGAAGCTTCCCAGTGCTTCCAGATTATGATCTGGGCTCGTCTCATCAGCAGAGCTCGGCAAGTGCTCTCCTGGAGCAGTCCTGAGCATTTCCAAGTCTTCAAGGAACCGAGAATTCTCATTTATCTCCACTGTCTTCTCCATCTAAGACGAGGACAAGGCAATGCTCAAGTTTTCATGCTTTCCTAATACGAAAGGGACACTAGACAAAAGCAAATTTAAGGTGCACTCATTCACCTTGAGCAATGCCTGTCGAGCAGCTTCTCTCTCCAGTTCCCTCTTCCGCTTAGCCTCAGCAAGAGCTACAGCTTCAGCTCGCCTTCGAGCTTCTTCAGCAGCTTTTGCTTCTGCTTGCAATCGTGCTTTTTCTGGTAACATTGCAAAAAAACCATCTTTAGGATCAACTACACCAAAGGGCAGTGTCTCTAAAAAGAGAAGCAAACGATCAATACCCTTCCTTTGCTGCATTTCAAGCTCCTCTCTCTCCCGGCGAAGTTTCTCAGGATCACCCTTGTCACCCTATCAAACAATAATAATTTATGGTTCCCAATGTAAAAACGTATACAAGTAAATTAGTCTAATTATCTGACCAACCTGTGTGAGTGTCTTCTCTCGAGCCTTTAGAATCGTATCAGCGAATCTATTCTTCAACAAAGCTGCTCGATATAGCTTCTCTGGAGAGACCTGCCTCTCAATAGGAGCACTTTCCCCTATGATGTTCGATTAAATTTATCAGAGTCGTTTAAACCTCCTGAAAGTTCGAGCACTTCTTCCAGCCAACTTACCGTCTTGGAAGCTATCCGAGTCAACAGAGCCTGCCTTTTGCATGGAAGTCTGCTCAGGTTGGTCCAACACACTGAGAGATCCTGCAAAGACAGAATTCATAAGCGACACGGAGAATACACAGATAGTGACATCTCCATACATAGAGAACAAATCATGTATGAGCAGGATTGAGACACGGAGTATGCACACACAGTGAAATGTCCATCGATAAGGTATAAAGCATGCTTGGGGAAAATTCATTAAAATAAAGAGCCTTGCCAATCAAGCACAAGGAATACACAAGAGGATCCGCAAAACAGTGACTAGTAAACCAGAATATATTCATTCATGACAGATCTTAGGCCCGTACTATGTAAATTCACCATTTTTTAAGGCCTTCAATGGCCCAAAACCTATGGAAAAACAATGACAGAGTAGAGCATATATCTGCATATCTAAGCCACTCAAACCACTTTCTTTTTCACCTTTACCAGTCCAAGTAATGCCATTACTAAACCATATGTCATCATTCATCCACCGTCATCACTTGAGTGCTTACTAATGTATAATCCTGAGAACAACAAAGATGTGACAAAAATCATGACTTTGACTGAGTCGAAGATGGAGTTTCATTACACTGATCGAAAAGGCAGTCTGAAAACATTCAAATTCCCTCTTGGCAGTTCAGTTTTTTCATTAATTTCAAAGGTAGTTTTATAACCTCCAGGGCATTCAATATGCAAGTTGCTGGTCAGCAATTGTCTCACGGTAAAATTTGGGTTCTACATTGGTGGCCATTGACTACTAGAGGCAATGCGATACAAGTTTTCAAAAGTAAATTCAGCAAAAAAGTAACAGAAAAGGGAAAAAGAAAACCCTTTACAGGAAATGATAAAGGCCAGTTAGCAAACATAATACTCTTGCAGGAAACTTTGCACCCTAAAATTCTTCCATCTTCAGCAATAAACTTCAAGTTTCCATGGCAAGTACTGAGATAAATGATTGATCTTCTCTTTGTAAGATATATATTGTGTGGGAACAATTACTTAGAAGAATTGCCGAAAGGAAACCTGTTCTGTCCTCTATAATAACTGTAAAACCATTCAGAAATTACCAATATTAGCACCACGCTCAGAATCAACCCGTCTACGTGTCAAGAATTTGTCGGTGTCAATTTTCTCTAAGCAAGAAAAATTTAGACCAAACCACCCAGAAAAGATATCATTAAAAGCACCTGAAAAGAGCTTGCAACACATGATTGGAGAATAAATTACGAGGTACCAACTGCCACTTCACAGAAGCTGCATTAAATTCATGGCAACAGATACTCTAGATGTCCTAGGAAAAGTAAATTAGCAAACAGTCTAGCACAGTACTGGTATTAAATTCTTAAGGGTTTGTATCTAAATAGAAAACAGAGTTTACATACTCCTATCATGCTTTTACTACACAGAGATCCTACTTCAGATTTCATTATCAACCAAAAGTGCACAAGAATATCCTTAAATGTTCCACAACACAGACAATGCAGATAAGGCAATAAACTCACGATTAATATCAATCAGTTCACTACTCCTGGTCTTTTCATCCCGGTGGCCTTCGGAATTGGCAATTTCCCTTGCCTGAAGAAAAATTAGTTAAGTGTCACAAAGCGCAAAAAGAAGAGCAGAATTAAGGCATAAACACTTCATGACATATAAGCAAAATCTAGCAATCTCCAGAAAAGGCCACTACATACCTTTGTCACTTTTTCAGCGTCTGAAGCCTTGACATTATCAATTCCACTCTCAGAGCAACTGTTATGGCCTGAATCTGCATACCATGCTCGAAATACAGCAGCAAAGGAATGAGTCTAACTTATTCCTATCAATAACAAACGAGTCCAACTTCATCAAGAAAATGCAGCTACAGGGAGAACTACAAAAGTAAAGTTACGGACAAAAAAGATCAAATTCTCACTAATTAGGTCAGTATGTGCTTTCAGCGGTTGGTTATGTTTGCCAGAAGCATAACAAACATGTCACAGCTTTTAGATCTTGTTAGAATTTTATAATAGACTATGGCCAGGCAATGCCAAGGCTCTTGTCCTTTCTGCCTTTTCAGTTCCCAAAATAGATATACTCTTTCAGAATGGCTTTAAGCTACTGACTTTTCATGTGAACTCCATTTTTCAAAATATGACTGCATAATACATCCCTTTCCCAAACAGAAAGCTTGAGTAGGCAGTGTCACTACGAAATTCTTCTCATCCATTTACAGCTGGAGCTACCTGAACTATAACATATTTACTAATAGTATGGTGCCTACCCTTTTCTATTTCCATTGGCGAATGGCTTGACACAGGAGGTTCATTTCCTCCAATATCAACTTCTTCATCGCCAGCATTGTTTCCTGCAATATACACGTGTATAACTAAGATTAGAATAATCCGATAAAAAAAAAGATTAGAATAAAACTTAGACTTGATTGAAATACAACATGAAACCCAAAAAAAAATTAAAAAGAACAACCTCTATATGGTTGCATAGATGAATTACTAAAGCCAGATTCATTCAAGATCTGCACAAGATAAGAAAAGAACAGTTCAGCAATAATAAAAAAAAAAAGGGCATATAAAGTATCAGTATTGTCTCGAACTTTCTCCTCAATAAATGGAGGAGACAACAAGAGCTCACCTCTATTTCACAAGGTTCAGCACATTCTAGCTTCTTCTGTTTCTCTTGCAAATACTCATCCAGCAAATTCCTTAATGTGAAAAGAACATCGTTGCTGAGATCATCTATGTCAATCTCAATCTCCTCCTCTACAGATTCCCTTCCATTTGAACTATGCTCTCTCAAGAAATCGATAATATTTTCAGGCATTTCTCCCAGCAAAGATTCCAATTCCTGGCCTAGTTTATGCTTCTCCTCATCTGTCATTACCCGCAGATGAGGTGCAGGCATAACTTCTTGTTGACTCGACATTTTCCTCTTTTTAGGAAGAGATGTTGACTTGGCTGCTTTTACCTCCTCAGGCGGAGCTGGTTTTGTTGATGATGGCTGTGCTCCACCACCCGCAAGTTTCTTTTCAATGGTTTTCCACCTGACTTCAAAAAATTTGTTTAGAGCATCAGCCATCAAGTGGACATCGTTGCTGGGAGGATTATAGGTCATCGCATTACTGAAGGTAAGCCTCACATCAGTGAAAAACTCTAATGGGCTCGAATAAGCACCGGATCTCAATTTACCCTTTATGGTTCCCAAATCCATAGGTTGTTTAATCACGTCGAAGTAGTCAGGAATGTTCAATGACTTCACGTCAACAGGTTTATTAAAAACCCAACCATACTGATGGGACATCAGACGATTTAAAAGGGCCTCGCAATCTTTCATTAACGTCGCATTGGCAGCCCTTGGAGCTGAAGCCTGCTTTACTGACTCAAACTTTCCTGTTGCACCACGTTTCCAACCACGAGCCTTTCCATCAGGTGTATTTACTTTCGCTTTCAGCCCAGAAGTCTTCGCAGATGATTTCCTAGCAGCAGCAGCCGCAGCAGCCTGCAACCCATTTTGCCCATTGCTGCAACTTAGAATATCACTAGATGACGACAACGTAGCCCCAGTTGCTCTCTGGGACTCAATTTTCTTCTGAAGAATCCGGATTTGTTCAAGTTCTAGCCTCAACCTATGTATCAAACCTTTTCTTTCAGAAGGTGATATGTTCGATAGAGGAAGGACTTCTGAAGGCACAAAAAACCGAACCCCTCTATTTGTGTTCAAGTTGATGCATTTCTTGGCTGGACCACTAGAATCCTCCGAAACAGTAAACTCCGTGTCGATACGTCCCGAACTACCAGATCCCTCGGATTCACCAGCTGGTGCGAACGAGCTACGGTAATAGTCTCCGGGCAGCCTTGCATTTTCAACCATCATCCTCCCCAAGACCTTACACAAGTGTTCTCTCGAATTCCCTCCGTATTAAGGTAGCCCCGAAAGAGCTATCGGAGCCTCGACGATGAATGAACTCTGCACGTTGATAATCATAAGGGCCACATCACCACCTGGACCAAGAATTCATGAGGATGTGCTTTCTCTCCCCCAATAATAACACTACATGACGTATTGCATCCTCAAAAAAAAAAATACCCATTTCCACGAATTTACTTTCTTCCCCCGTCGAAATTGTCTCCAAACCAAACGATTGGAAAAAAAAGAGAAAAACCAGCGCATACGAAGCTTAAAACTCCTGATAAAGAAGAGATATTTGCGGGTTTCACTTAAAACTCAAGCTCGCCATAGCACGCATACGATAGAATTTGCTTAAGCTTGCCAAAAATATGAAGAAGAAAACGACACTCCATTCTCCTCGTATCAAAAAAAATTCAATGGAGGAAAAGAAGAAGAAGAAGAAGAATTGCTGGATCAGCTGAAAGAAAAATCGCACATCGGAACAGATAAGGCAGCGAAAAAGTTTCAACCCCAACCCTAACCCCAACCCCAACCCCATCCCCAACCCCTCCCGAGAAAACCAGTGATTTTTCAAATCAAACGGCAAAGAAAAACTTCACCGGCGCGACGCACAAACCCTAGATCGGAAAAGGCCGCGGCAAGAACGAGCAACGAGCAACCGGCCAAAGAAAATGCTAACCCATATCGGGGCCCCCGCCGGGCCATGCGCTTCCTCAGCGAAGCGAGCGTCGCCGGAAAACCCTAGAATCCGACTGATCCGAAGCCGAGCGCCACTCCACAGTCCCCTCCCTCCGAATCAGCGAAGAAGAAGAAGAAGAAGAAGAACCGCGTCGAAGCTTTTTCGCGAGCAAAGCGACGACAGTCGAAGAGAGAGAGAGGGATTTTGCTCCCTGCGTCGTCTTTAAGGCCCACTTGCTTCTTTTTACACGGCTCGCTCGCTCGATCCCGACCGTCGGCTCCTCGCTGCCCCCGTCGATCGGACGGACAGCGTCGGGATCCGTTATCAGCCGACCATTTGGGATCCGACCGACGAGATGCGTTTTCTGTCTTTTGGTCAACCCACGTGCGTCACCGACCGACCCGGTTGTTCGTGTTCCTGCGCGAAGGAGCGAAGATGGGGTGACCAGCGGTGGGGTTTATGCGCGGTGACGGTCGTCGGTGATTAGCTGGAATCCGCGCCAAGCTGAGCTTTGGGAGTGATTTCATTGGCACCAGGGGGCGCGATCGACTGCATCGCTCCACATGTGATCATATCCTCTGATGGTACTAGACACAAGAGGGAGGCTGTCATGTGAACTGAGAAGTGAAAATCGCGGGTTAATGGTGATTATCGGCTGCCCATTTTTGGCTGTGTTCTTTTTTGGTCTGAATTTTTGGCTAAGTTACAAAGGATAAGATTGAGAATTGTTGTATATAAATGCCATGGTTATAAAAGAAAATTTTATAATGACTGTAGGGTTCCGAAACGTTCATCATGACAAGGAAGCATTAAGATAATATTAGCACTTGTGAAGCGCGTGATGAGAATATGATTATGGCTAAGAAACAAGATAAGTGGTTGTATCGATACTTTTGAAAAGTAAAAAATGAGATAAATGGCACTTTTAATATCCAATTGTAAATTATGCAAGTCTGGGTTTCGGAAATTATACATAGTGTTTACGAAATGAGACTGTAATGCATAAGGAAAAAAAATGATTTACAATAGGTTGAGATAGAATGAGAAATTAGTTCATTATATGTAGAATTTATGGAATAAGACTATAATTTTTTTGCAGTGTCTACGGGATGAGATTGTAATTTTTAGCATGATGTATTATAGTCTCATCCCGTAGACATTACGTATAATAAACTATAATATCTCTTTCTATCTCAGCCCATTATAAATATAATATTTCCCTAATGCATTGCATAATTTCCGAAACCTAGACTTTCAAAGATTACAAACATATATGATTTAGGGAGAACGACACTACTAATTATCTAACTGTTTGTTTTGAGGTGCTTTGCATCCTCAAACTTTCAATTGATTCTATTACCTCGATGGCCAAAGTACTAAAAGTAAGATCCTTTTTTTTTTTGGTAAAGAAAAGTGAAGGAAACACTAAAAGTAAGATCCTTGACTTGATGGCAAAACAATAAGTCCCCTTAACCTTGTGATTTGCGACATCATCCTTGAATTTTTTTACGATTAAACTGCTCAAATCTTTTCAGCAAAAAGATTTTTCTATTCAGGACTGATTTCAACACGTGCATGTTCAAGGATTATAAATCAATGTAAAGTTCAAGAATAGAATTATACATTGGCCAACAATTCAAAAAGCTAATTGAACCAACTGAAACTCTGACAATGACATACTTGGGGGGGGGGGGGGAAGGGTTAAATCAGAAAGGACAAAGGGGCAACATCAATGTCCTTAATAAAGAAAGATTAGTCACAAAGCATAACTAAACAATGGGAGGACCGTTATCAAAAGTAATTTAGGCACGTGATTTAGCCCGAGAACAAGGTGATTTACGGCAACAAAAGCACAGAAGGAAAAAGACTATGTACACTCTCGGCAGAACCAATTTGCTTTCCAACAGTTTGGCCCTAGCAATTGAAAAAAGAATGATAATGGGAGTTATCAAAAGTCTGATGCCTCTCAAAATCTCAAATGTATCCAGGGGGGCTTATTTCCAAACTGGGAATTAGACATTCACATCCGCTCCACGACAAAAATTAAATAACCGATTGGACAAAAATTCGCATCAAAAAGAAGGAAAGAAAGCCATTCCACGGGACAGTTACTCGATGTCCAGTCTGCTGACAAGCATGATGGCCGTTTATGAGGGCAGATGCTAGTTGACCACATCCAAAACCAATTTCCGCGACTTGAGCACCGACCACCTCAAGCGCCTATAATAAGCAGCTTGTAGTAGCGCCAATGACAATACGAATATCCACTTGAATCCCATCTGGATACAGAGAAACATAGCATCAGAAGTTATAAAATTTGGGCATAATATCATCCGAGATAGCAAAAATATATGGCTAAGAAGAAAACTATTAGGGTATACAAAGATCGGAACTTTACCAGCTTTCTCTCTTCCATTTCAGGTTCTGCAGCCCATGATAAGAATGTCACAATATCTTTCCCCATCTGCAGCATAACGAGGTGAAAACTTAAGCTTTACCTGAGAATGATCATCAATAACAAGGACCAAACCTACAAAACCTAAATTACGAGTAGGCAATGAGCACAATAGAAAAATCAGACCTGAGCTTCTGTTGCCGGGGTACCATCTTCATACTCGATAGCACCATCATTGAGCATTTTCGGCATTGCAATCGCTCCACCAGGAAAATATGGATTGTAATGCAGTCCCTCTCTTATCTAGAATAATAACACAACATAACTCAGAAATAAGAAACCAAAATAAACAAAGCATCATCCATGACTAATGAGAGGAATAACCTCCTCCATGTTTGTAAGGCAACTAACTCTTGGATCAGGTCTGCTAAGATTTTTTCCTACAAACCTTAAATATTACTTTGACCTTCTTTCCTCATATCTCCCAACCCCAGTAAAATTAAAGGAAAAAATACAGCAAAAACAAGTGCGCCTAAATATGATGGAACACCACTTACTGCAACGCCAGCCGGAGGATCACGGTAACCAGTCAGCAGTGAAAATACATAATTTTGACCATTGTGACGAGCCTGAAATAGCAAAATTTCAAAATAATCATCTTTCCATGACCGAGTATCATCAGAAAATAAATGAAAACTAGAAAAGAGCAATTACTTTGGTGATTAGACTTAAATCAGGAGGATAGGCCCCTCCATTAGCAAATCTAGCCGCTGCTTCATTTGCATAGGGCTGAGGAAATCGATCACTTAGCTTCCCAGGACGAGTAAACATCTCACCCTCATCGTTAGGCCCATCAGCCACCTCGATCTCAGCCGCCATAGCTTTCACCTCCTCTTCCGTATAAGCAACTCCCACAAGATCACGAAACGATATAAGAGACATCGAATGACAAGATGCACAGACTTGCTGGTAAACCTGATGACCACGGCGGATCCTGCTCATGTAAAGCATTCATGTAGAAGATTCCTTAAGACATAAAACATCGGCTGAACTATCATATAATAAAAAGTTACAGTTTGTGTGAAAATTTTTGAGCAGCATATTAACCCAAAACACTATATTCAGTTATTATGCAGGAGTAGCAATAAACCCTGGCTGAAAGAGAAAAGGTAAATAGCTTGGTTGAATGGCAATTCTCATTCTTTTTGTCATGAAACAAGGCCTTGTGCATTAAGTTTGGAAAATGACCGCATGAGGACACTAAAAATGGCAAGGAACACATAATAGGAAAGACGTGGATTTACTCTCTCCAAAGGGGGGAAGGCCAGTGATTTGATTGCAGGATGGCTCTATAAAGCATAAAGAATCTCTCTTTTAAAGCTCAAGAAGATTAAGCCCATTTTTCATTCCATGAGTTGAATTGCAAAGTCAAGGAGAAAACAGTGCAACAAAGATAAAACTAAAAACTTACGATCCATGGTCATAGGAACTCAGAATGCCTTTGTGAGGCCAGGGATAGCTTGGACACTCTAAACCATGTTCTGCCTCATCAGCAGACGCAAGCGTTGCGAAGCTCAAAAATCCTGAAACACCTGCCCCGAGCAATGCAAACACTCTCAATGTGCTTACACCTCCGGCATTAATTTCACTATCCTTTAAGAAAAGCGGGGCGAATGATTTAGAAGCCTGAAAATATAACATATTCATATCACTAAGTCAATATCGATATCAATCCCAATAATGGATTTACCATGCTGACAACCATAGAGAAGATGCATCCTAGTCCAATATTTACTATGCGGCCTGAGATTAAAAAGGGGAAAAATCAGCTTCAATGAGCTTCCAGATGAAGATGCAATTAAATGACAGATGAAGACAGACATTCATGGGATCCACAGGAAATGAACTATCCCATTCAGATAGAAGAATGAGTATGGACTTGCCAGTTTCCATGTGACATTCATTCATCAAAAAAGACACATAACTACACATGCTCATGCATCTGCAGCTCTCTCGAGTAAAAAGCAGTAAAATTTACCTTGAAGTGAGACTGAAGTTTTCTCCTCAAAAGCTGGTGAACAAATCCTCCTCCAGCCATTTCAGGTCAGATGAGTTTCCTGCTTGCCTCAAATCCCAAAAGAAAAGCCCAATTTGCAAAATGTAGGAACAAGACAAACAAGCTCAGAATTCAATTCAAATACCAGCAAGTAGCAACACTAAGGGGTTCGAGAAGATAAAAACTTATACAAATTGTGCAGTGTAATGAAAGTTCCTCCATTTTCTACACACTGAAACAAAGAATTAGTGAGAAAAACCAGCGCATCAATGGACCCAGTTCACACAAAAGGGAAAAAGAAAAAGCCAAGGGACCCATATAAGATTTTCATATACCAGTGAAATTCCACAAATCACTTGTTTAACTCTCACTATATGTATGACCAAATTATAAATAGCTTTGCACCTCTACAGAAGCATTATGAACAATGGACCCCGAAGGTCTCTATCATCCAGATTGTAGCTCCGCGTAACTCTCTGAATTCGATATCACTGATACATAGTTTGTTAAATTCTTCACATTCCATCGCAATGAAAGAGTATCCAACACATTCTAAAGTCTCATGAGTCCAAAGACGTTATTAGCTCTCGCAGTGCTCGCGGTAGTGCGGTCATCACGCGAGCGCGAACAGGACAGTGCGCATATGGCCCTCTCTCTCTCTCTCTCTCACTATCTTAGCTTGCACAGAACATGAAAACTACAAAGAACACAAAACGGAAGGCCGCCACCGAACCAGGCACGCGCACTCGCCGAGCCCGATGCGAAAACCGATCAATACCGGAGCAACAGACGAACCAGCACGAATAAGAGAAACCGGCCAAACACCGAGGCCTCCCCGAAACTCTATCAGAAGCACCGGGGAGCCGGCAGTCGGCTTCAAGGCGCGTTCGCAGAGCCACTCTCTCCCCGCGCGAGAGCTAACAAATGAACCTCAATCCAATCCAATCCAATCCAAACCATACGCATTCGCCAACAGGCGGATGAATTCCACGGTCATCACGGCGCGCGCGCGGATAGAGATGGAGGATGGCGATTCCAAGTTACACGCGAATCGCCGACGAAAAAACCCCAGCGCAGTTGCCGGAGGAACTGGGATTTGGAAGAGAGGAACTTACGGGGTTCCGACGCGACGACGGCCGAACGGGAAGCTAAGGCGAGAGATCGGAGACGAAGGAGAAGAAGAAGAGGAGGAGGAACTGAGAGTTCAGAACCAGCAATGCCCCGACCTCCAGAGAGAGAGAGAAACCGCACTCTCATTTCCGCGTCGAGAAAGTTTCCGGGCCTAATCGGGCCGGGCCTTCGGATAATGGGCCCAATGGGCTCTACCGTCAGCCCTTCGGATCATCCGTGAGTTTTTGGGCCTTCGAATAGTGGGCCCAATGGGCTCTGACATGAATCCTTCAGATGGCCCGAAAGCTTCTGGGCCTACTCGCGCCGGGCCTTTGGACAGCAGCAACCTAGGAGCCCCGCCGGATCCGCTACTTCGACCTCCTCCCCTCCATGCAACGACGACACGACATGCCATCACCTCCCGACCTCGTTTCACATCTCGACCTATTAACCCGTGTCGTTCGATACGTCGCACGCGTGCATATCTCATCTGGCCCCCCCCCCCAACAGAGAGCATTGCGCTCCTTGTTTGTATCTTCAAGCGTAATTCGTCGTTAGACAAATTCGGTCTAAACCTAGGCATCTCCTAAGCACATGATGCCTCTCTCCCTTGAAGCCTCCTCCTCACAAAACGAACTTCCCTTCCCCGCCCGTCACCATCTCCAGCGATGGTGACCGAAGCCTTTCTCGATCTCACTTCGACAAAACACACGTGCCTTTGGACCCCCACCACCACTCGCACCCAATCCAAAAGGCATATGCCCTTTTTCTTCCCCCTTATCCCACAAATGTAACTTTCGCGCGGGCGCCACTGATCCGGCGAACACTACAATGTCTCGGGCGTAACTCAAGAAAAAGCCCCGAGGGCACCTTGTTTTCCGAACAATCAACGGTCCCACCTGACGATCCCGAGGCATAAAAAAAAGAGTTTTTACCAATCCTCACGACGTTACGTCGTAATGGAGAGAACTGTTGCGTCGTGAATCCCACGAAAAGCGCCGGTAGATTAGACTTGACAATATCTAAGTACGAACGACTCACGGTGTCGTACACGGGTTGATCGGATACGACTCATCCCCCTCACGGGAGACCCGTAATCTATTCGCCCCAACGAAAGCAAGTCGTCGTTTCCGTGAATCCTTCTTTCTTCTCCGATCGTCAGCGAGCAAATCATTTGACAAATCCCATTTAGAAGAAGGGTCAAAAGAAGACCTACCCACTCCCACCCTAAAGTTCCCTTTCTTGCCCGCGCGCCTTCTTTCCTTTCCCGCACACTCCCACCCCCCTTCCTTTTTCTTCTTCTTCCGTGCCATCGAACGATCCACACCCCTCACCCCCCTCCGCCTCAGTCAGTCAATTCGTCGATCGCCTGTCGATCGACGCCCAGGAAGGAACCGGATTCGCCCCGCCATGGACGCCGCCGCCGCCTCCGCCGACGGCCTCCTCGGCTCCCTCCCTACCCCGCTCCCCATGTTCCTGGCCATGTTCCTCGCCGTCTACCTCGCCGGGCACGCCGCCGTGTTCCGCGGGTGGAGCCCCGAGGCCCGGCCCGAGGCCTCCAGCTGCCTGATCTCCCTCGCCCACGGCACCCCCGCCGTCGCCCTCGCCTCCCTCGCCCTCCTCTCCGACCCGTCCCGCGGCTTCTCGTCCCGCAACACCGGGGCCCAGGACGCCGTCCTCGAGTACAGCATCGCCTACTTCTTGGCCGATCTCTTGCATTACGTCGTGTTTTACCCCGGGGATCTTCTCTTCATCGGCCACCACTTGGCCACTCTCTTCGTCTTCCTCACCTGCAGGTATATCGCCGTTTCGTACTGTCGGCGTCGCGGTAGGAGTTAACTTTCTTGTCCCGTAGTGTTGTGCTGAATTTAGAGCTAGAATTTTACTCGATCGATGCGACAAAGAAAAAAGATTCGATTTTTTTTTTCTCGTGATGCCAGTTTGGAGTTATTCGTGATGTTGATGCGTTCATGGCGTTGTGTATAAAGTTCCAACCTTTCCCGCAGGTACTTGGTCCGCCACGGGGCTTTCGCGATCTTGGTCCTCTTGATCCTTGCGGAGGTCACGAGCGCTTGCCAGAACGCATGGACCTTGGCAGGTGCGCGGAGGAGAGACTCGGCTCTTGCGGCTAAGGTGTTTGATGCTTTGTCTGCACCTTTCTATTCGTTTTATTCTGTCGTCAGAGGGCTTGTAGGTCCGCTCTTTCTGTATAAAATGGGGGCGTTCTATGCGAGTGGCGGGGCGGAAGGTGTGATTCCAAAGTGGGTTTGGGTTTCTTGGCTGGTGGTGGTTTCAATTGCCATTGGTGTTAGCATTTTGTGGGTGTCCAATCTTTGGGTTGAGTTCTTCAGGGAAAGAAGCAGAGGTGGACTGGAGAAAAAGTCGAGATAGTCTTTTCTCTTTGTTCTTCCTGTTGTAATGATAATGTATTTTATGGTACACATCTTAGAGAAGATAAAAGCTCAGGTCATTTATATTCCTCCCCAGATGTCTGAATGAACAGTTTCGGTGATGAATTATGGATCGTTTTCTTCGGGGGTTTGGGTTGAGGCGTTGATCGGGGGGTGATATGGTCGAAGTGTATCAATTATAGGTTTATTTTAGTGGCAGGATATAAAAGAAATTCATGAATATGTCCATAAGCATTTCTCATGCTTCTGCAGTATCAATTCATGCCTTTCAACTCTGTCTTTATTATTCCGCTTCTGGTGATTGGTCTCATGCATTGCACATGTCTGGTTATGTTCGCTTCTTTGCGTTTGTTTTCTTCTTCGTAAGTAATCTCTGGTTTGTGGCCTTCCTGCCAAGCTTATCATACTTGTAAATCGAGATGCTAAAATATGTAAATCTTTGTTTTTCAGCTAGTAAGCTTGATGGGCTGCTTATGAATAGCTGAGCTCTCATTTCATGACTTGTTATAAGTGCAGTGACTTCTAACATTATGCCATTTGGAAGGAGAAAATGAGGACATTTTTTAATTCATGAATGGAGTAGCTCCAACGAAGCTCGAATTCGTATACAACTGTATGGAATGTTGATTCCGTATTGAGTTGACTCGTGCACACGATGCATTTGTCGAATGTTTTGGGCTCGTTTATACTGCTTTCCACGACAACCTGAATAGCCGGAGAGATTACGTGAACCCTTACCCAAGTTCAATGATCCATAAGTCATAATCTCGCTAAAGCTACCCCATACCTTGTAACATCTGGACTAAAAAACTGAACTGACAGGACCAGAGTTGAAGTTATACGATTGCTAGATTGCTAATGCTAGCTTTATGGTTCAGCAGTTTGGTCAAGTTTATGGATTCTAGGATTGGAAATCCAAAATAATTAGGGACATTGGAGATATGTGCTTGAGTATATATATAAGTTGACATTATGCATTAGGTCCTTTAGGCGCGCATGATATTGATATTGGTGCGAGTAAAAGATAAAAGGGAGACATCTAATCAGAGTTCTGGCTGCTGCATCCATTTTGACATTATACCAAACAAAGTTTAGAAATGATGAAGTTCCACGGTCCTTTAGAACTGACCGTGTGGCGGGGAAGGTCAGCTATGGCCTGTGTCTAGAAGTGATTCATGCTCACCAGTCAATAGAGAAATTCTGCGAAACTTGTCCAACAAAAATAGATTGGGTGGGATGTGCTGTTCCTGTATCTAGAAGCGATTCATGTGCACCAGTCAATAGAGAAATTCTGGGAAACTTGTCCAACAAAACTAGATTGGGTAGGACGTGCTGTTCCCGAGGGGAAAATGGTTGGGGTCACGTTGGGTTGATCTTTCTAACATTCGCGGGTTATTGACTGCAGTGGCAAGTGACATTTCACTGTCAAAGACCATTTATCAGACCCACCTTCTGTAGTCGGATATACTCGATGCTGAGTAGGATAAACAATTATAAACCTGGCGTAGCCATTTATTTAATTTATACGACGATTGGAACGAAGCAGCAATATAATCATGTTTAAAAATATGCCGGGCAGGGCGGCTTGCAAATAGACACATAATAACACGTAAAAGTAACTAGATGTGTGCGAACTGCAAAGACAAGTCTTCAGTTGGAGGAGACTCCTTCCTAAGAGTAGAATTTGTAGGTCTTCGCGCTTAATATGATCGACCTTAGCGCTCCGATCGGTGCTAGAATTACCAGGAGGACACCCAGTATGATGCATATCTGAAATTTCACGAGTAAATTCTTTTAGAGTGCTTTTGTGGTGACTATTTGCCCCCTGGAAAAACAAAACAAACCCCATATGATAACTCACCCAGTTGGCGAACCAGGACATACTAAACCTTCTGGGCTTGTAGATAGCCAGCCACATGACGCATGGTAGCTGAACAAAATTGGACACAAAGTCAGAGAGGCCTGAACCAACTCCATGAGCATATAAACCAATTTATTCGTGGGGTTTAGTGTTCCTGACTTGAACCAATGAGACTTACGAAATATGTGGTCGGGGCGAAAGCAAACCCTCCGAAGAAACCCAGGAGACCTCCGAAGAAAGGGAAGGTGATGGCCACAAACATGGTGAAAGCTGAGATCGAAACGAGTACAGCTAAGTTTTAACAGAAGATTCTGTGCAAATGTTTCCGAGAGGAAGCCAGCTTTGATCGATGAAGCTCTTTCCATGGGTGATTGTTGAGTGAGAAAACTTACCCACGTATAGATTGCGTGATACGAAACGAAGCATTGTTGAGGGCTTGAAATGGAGTTTCTTCACCAGGACAGACTCTATCATGTCAAACACTGGCATTGCATAGTGCTGCATTCGACATGATTAAAACATTGCACAGTGAAAAATTTCTGTGTATGAACCTGAGTAACCCTCTAGTTCAATCGGCTATTCCATCATCCAAAAGAAGATTGCTTTTTTTCTTTTTTGTATGTGCAAAACCACTCTTCAGTCATTTTCTGTAAGAAGCATGTCTCGGTTCTCAAATTTCACATCATCGCTGAACGAGGACGTACATGTAGCGTTAAGAATTAGACCAGGGCATTTGCATATCGGAGAAGAGCAAGTCACAGCATACTTTCTAAATCATTTGCCACTCTTTCTAACTCTTTGCACGATGCAATTAAACAAATATAGTTTGTGCAGGAGATTGTACCTGGTAGCTACCAATGACATGGATGACGACGAATGCATTGGCCATGATGATCAACCACGTTGGCCTTTCGAGCGAAATGAGAATATTGTCCTCGACCTTATTCCCAAACACCCAGTAACCGACCAGTGCAACAGGAAAGTAACACAATGCCACGACAAGGTAGGCGAAAATCACTCCTGTCCACATTGGGCCCTTGGATGGCTTCTCCGGGGTCGAAGGGATGGTGGCTTGGATCTCCAACACCACATTGTGGCCTGCGTATGCAAATGCAACGTCACCTAGGGCACTGAGGAAGTTGAATACTTTTGCGGGGGTGGTGGAAGCTCTAGAGCCGTAGTCAACGTCCATTTCGATGCCCTTGTGGACGGAGGCCGCCCAAGCAATAGTAGAGTAGCTGCAAGGACAACATCCAGCCGATGTGCATACACTAAAGCTTATAAATAATTTGAAGTTCTCTTTCTTTTGAGCTAGACTTTAAGACTAAGTCATGTTCTTCCGACTTTCAAAATCAATTCCGACAGCTTTGCACTTCTGGGAGACAGAAGTGGTTCTATGAAGTGGGGATCGAACAAAAGACGTTGATACCTTAAGGACATGACGGCTGCTGCCAAAGAAACCATGGATATGGCGTTGAAATTTGGGAGATGAGCGAGAACAAAATGACATGAAGCGAAGATCATGATGAAATATGTAGTCTTGAGAGGTTTGCCATTCGGTCGGGCCAAGCTGTAAATCTTCTGCAGCGATTTCCCTCCGGTGACCATGTACACGATGTCGACACCAACCTCGACAACCAGCTGCTGAGGGACCACGATATAGAGGCCAAGCTTCTCGCCAAACGCGTACTGACCAAGCTCGTGGTACCTGTCAAACCGCTTCCCGGGGACCATCTCGTGCATCTCCACCATTTGCCACAGGGTGTACAGCGTGATGATCCATGAAAGTACCAATATTACCACACCAGGACCCCTGAGCATGATAGGAGTCAAAAAGACTATTCTGTGCTAAGTTGCGGAAACTACTTTATACATGGTTGAAGGAAAGATTTCGATATTCATCTCAGTTAAGGATGGTATCTTGATTTGAGCCTGTAATATAATCTTCTTGTATGACTTGGTCCGGCCCTGTATTTCAAAATATTAGGTTCGATTTTAGAGTTCGTTACCATCCAAGCGCTGACATAGCATAAGGGAGACTCAGGACACCAGCTCCAACCATGGCAGTGACATTGTGAAAGGTCGAGTACCACCATTTCGCCTTCCTGGAAGACGTGATTGGAAGCCAATTGTCGATTTCCTTCTGCTTCTGTTTGTCGACCTGTTTCGAATCAAACCACATGAAATATTCGCCATTAATCACGAAAGCAAGCGACGGTTCCTTCTACAGATATGATGGTCTCGACCGGAGCACTCATCACTAGGACTATATAAATCAGCAGCCGACTTACATCGTCGTCGCTGCCCTGACTCCCCATTGGAACGACACGAATCGCTGGCAGAACTTCACCAGAGGAGGATGAGGAAAATAAAGCACTGAGATAAACAGATGAAGGAGGGTTATGTATGCCCAATGTGTTGGTCTATCCTAGGAAGCCCAGTCGATGAATTCTACGAGTATGGAAATAAAACTCCAACCCATTGACTTGGTTTGGACGGATTTCCATTTGAGGGCGACACAACTGTTTGATACAGCTGGTGGCTACGATTCTGATGCAAATGAGAGGAACCCTCTTCACTGTCATCCTAGTTTTAGAAGATTGATGCAGATTTGATGCCATCCATGGTGATCTGCAGTAATTGGGGTCGATTTTTAAGGATGCTTGCATTCTTGTGCCCCTGACTCATTTGACTCCATGACGTAGAATAAGGCAAGCAAAACCGCCGATGGCCTTGTGCTTTTGGCAAGTTTGCTTTTGCATGCTGCATTGGAGATCCCCCAATTTGACCATTTCAATTTCCCAAATGGGAATCATGCCTTTTAAAGACCAAACAGGGCAGCAGAATGATAAGGACCCGTCGACCGTGAAAATTCCCCGATCATCTGACCCCCGTCGGTTTCGCTGAGGGAAGCATTAGGAAAGAAATTCACCGGTGGGAGCCTTGGAGGCTCTATTGTCTGAGGACATGCTTGACGCCCTTACCCTCACATGACAGTTGGTCACACGTGAGTACTTTAGTACTACATAGTTTCTGTGTCCATTTGGGAAACTGAATCGCTACACTTAGTCGCGCACGCAGTCTTTGATTTTCTTTCTTTGCGAGTCCTGTTCTATTTTGGATTAATTATCGCATTGTACTCTCGACTGATTCCGCTAATGTACGTGTTGAGTTTTTCCTTTGTATCGATGCGTGACCTATGGAATCGGTTCATTTGGTTAAACTGCTGGTGTCCGTTTTCAGTTCACCTGATGACACATTATTAAGTATGCAACCACTGCATTCTTCACCATTCGGAAACTCCAGCCATGTTAAGCGAGATCAACCGCGTGACCCTTCATATGGTCCTCGGCTCTTCGGGAAAGCATCGGTCTTACAAAGTGTATTGGTTGTGTAACTTCGCGGCGGAAGTGCTGATTTTTGGTCACCGTATGGACTCATCGAACTGAATGAAGAATAATTAAAGCCAGAGTCATTTTTTATCGATTCTCAAGAAGAATTACATAGCAAGAGAAAATATATGCACACAGGAAAGGAAGAAAAGAAGCATAGAGGAGTTGGGTTTGAGTGTGTTCTCTTTCCCTAGTTATCTGGTCACAAATTTAACCATCACAGACAAACAATGTACTTTATACTCCATGACTAACCTACCAGACTCGATCAACGATCGCCAGTCGTATTCCTGCTTGAATATTTAGTCTTGCCCCCCATGGGCTATGATCTGTCTTGACGACACTCAAAATTTGAATCAGTCCGCACCACAGACGAACCCGATTCGCTTCCATGCGAGTCTAAGAATAGAATTTGTATGTCTTGGCCTGGAGGATAATTTGCCGGAGTCCTCCGATGGGTGATAAGATCATCAAGAAAAGCCCGAGGATGATGCATACCTGGAATAAGCAAAACCCATATCAGATGAACTGAATAACGAACACGAGGCTTGATTGAGGATGAGTTAACATAGAAGGAGAACGAGTTTAACATACCCAGTTTGACCACCAGGATAAGCTAAACTTCCTCGGCTTGTAGATCGCGAGCCACATTATGCAAGGAAGCTGAAAAAAACAGGAGAAGGGACAAGACATTAGGATTTTGTCTGAACCAGAAAGTTCCTCCAAGCATTTTGATAAGCCAACTTTTACAATGGGAAGTCCAAATCATTATATTAGCAGGAGCTTGCTTACAAAGTATGTTGTCGGGGCAAAAGCGAATCCTCCGAAAAACGAAAGAAGGCCCCCGAAGAATGGGAAAGTGATGGCTATGAACATTGTGAATGCTGCCATGACAATCGGACATCAATAGCATTGACAAAAAGGAAAGACAGGAAAAGCAGGGACCGGACTTCAAACAATGCGAACTAGACCAGAATATACGAGCAAGCAACAAGAGAACGGGCATCATACTTACCAACATAGACAGTGCGAGCCACAAAACGAAGTGCTCCAGTTGGCTTGAAGTGCAATTTTTTCACTAATACAGTCTCTATCATGTCAAACACCGGCATCGCGTAAATCTGCATCAAGACCACGAAAAGATCAATTCACCGTCGCCACAAAGAGCATTGAAAGACAGGAAAGAAGGAGCTTGTACATTACCTGGTAACTTCCAATAACATGGATGACGACAAACATGTTTGCCATTGCAATGAGCCACTTCGGTTTCTCCAGGGAGATGAGGATATTGTCCTTGACCGTGTTCCCAAATACATAATAACCGATTAGAGCGACTGGGAAGTAGCAGAGAGCCACGACAATGTAGGCGACAATGACTCCTCTCCACATCGGGCCCTTGGACGGCTTCTCAGGAGTGGAGGGGATAGTCGCCTGAATCTCCAGGACCACATTGTGCCCTGCATACGCGAAAGCCACATCGCCCAGGGCGCTGAAGAAGTCGAAGACCTTCCCTGGTGTGGTCGAGGCCCTGGGACTGTACTGCACGTTCGGCTGAACGCCCTTGTCTACGGAGGCTCCCCAAGCTATGGTTGAGTAACTGAAAAATGAAGATATGAAATGTCATCCCGAAAAATGTGTGGAGTTTGACTTTAATTGTATCGATTATGAGGAAGCGAATTCGGAGAGTCTAGAATAGAGTATTACCTCAGAGACATAACTGCTGCAGCGAGGGAGACGCCGGAGATGGAGTTGAAGTTGGGGAGGTGGGAGAGGACAAAGTGGACAGAGGCAAAGATCATGATGAAGTAGGTGGTCTTTATCTTCTTGCAGCCCGAGCACACGGTGTCGTGGAACTTCTGCAGCGACTTCCCTCCAGTGACCATGTACACGATGTTGACACCGACCTCGACAATCAGCTGCTGAGGGACCACGATATAGAGGCCGAGCTTCTCGCCGAATGCGTACTGCCCGAGCTCATGGTACCGATCGAACCTCCTCCCAGGGACCATCTCGTGCATCTCGACCATTTGCCACAGCGTATAAAGGGTGATGACCCACGAAAGGACTAGCACAGCTACACCAGGACCCCTAGAAAAAATCAAAGAAACACACAAACCAGCCGAGTTACATAAGACAGGACGACCCATAAGTTCAACCTGCAAACCGATGGCTACTCCACTGCAACTTGGGATTGATTCGGTAACCGGTGGGCAAATTTATTCATCAAATTTGCACAAAACGCTAGTTGCAATAAAACTAGGCACAGGGAAAGAAAGAGACGGTAGACTCAGGACAGCTCAACTGGCTAGAGGAGAAATATAACTAAGGACTAGATTGATTCAAGACCAACTTCTTCCACATCGTGATAGATTCAAAATTTGGCATACCATCCGAGTTCGGACATGGCGTAGGGGAGGCTGAGGACGCCGGCTCCGACCATGGCCGTGACATTGTGGAAGGCCGAGTACCACCATTTCGCGTTCCTCGCAGAGGTGATGGGAAGCCAGTCGTCGATTTCCTTCTGCTTCGCTAGTTTCTCCTCAATCTGTGTGATTGATCATGAAGCATTTGTTTAGCTTTAGATCTAGCTTAGGATGAAAAAAATCGCTGTGTGATTTGAATTTTCCTAAAACTAGAAATTTTTTTTTTGACCTAAGACTAGAATGACTAAACAAGAATGTAGCAGCATTTTGCTCCCAAAGTAACAATCAGCTATTTGCAAACGAGCCCGCCAATCGTAGCATTTAACCCTATCCTAAATTCGACATCGTGCATATCGAAATATCCTACTTCCCTTGACAATGGTGTTTATACACTTTTTATATACATATGATCTTCCTTAATCCATTAGCTTAAGCTTTTAAGTTGGACTTTCTTATATGGTATCAAAGGTTCTACCCTTTTAGCTTTCTTAATCCAATTTTCACGCCCCTTGACTATGGGGTTATATGCATTTTCATATACATGTAATCTCTCTTCACCTATGGGTTTAAGCATTTTAATTGAATTTTCAAACAGTGGGATGGTTATGTCGACATGTCATGATTTACACCATATGATGTTGGCGGGATAAATTGTCCAAAAAGTCTTAAACCTATTATACGGCGGCTAGCTTCATCCTAAATTCTTCAGTTTTGCTAATTCAATCTTAAATCTTATAACGATTTGCCAATTTTAGTCATAAGTCTTTCGACAATTTGACAATATAGTCATTTCGACCGATTTTGATGGGAAATCGCCGACATGGCGGTCCACGTTAACGCCGGTCAGCCGTACCACATAGAACGGTTGGCGATTACGTCAACGATTTCTAACAAAAATTGATCCGAAAAACTATATTGGTAAATCACAAAAAATTTTAGAACCAAATTGGCAAAATCAAAATGTTCAAAACTGAATTGATCATCGTGCAAAAGATTTCAGGGGTTTTTAGGCCGTGCCAAAAATAATCAATCGCCGTGGTCATGACTATGAAGTCACATAATCAGAGCAAGATGCAAGACCTGCCCTTGAAAATGACATTCGCTCTCTTTTTTAAAACGATTCATTGAATTTGAACATTTTTCCGGTACTAGCTAATTTAAAAAAATCGCAAATCTGCATGATGGATCACATCGGTTAACGTGCGCCGAAGAAAGAGATCGAATATTCAAAAATACATATATAAAGAAAATTATCAACTATATATATATATTTTTTTTTTGGTCGAAACTATATTTCAAATGTCGATTGGCTTATGACAACTAAGCCACGTGGAGGAGTGAACCTTACATCCATCTCTCATTAATATATATAAGCTAAATTCCCTAATTATCGGGGAAGTACTTAAAATTAAAAATTAGTTAAAAAACTCGAAGGAGCTTCATTTTAAGGACACGCAATGCAATTCGTCGTGTCAAAGAGGGCAAAAGACACAATCAGTGCCGTAACGCTTACTTTGATGTTAATGAATTTTCAATTCACCGTTTGAAAATTTTCATTGGAGTATCGTAACTTTTGGATTATAAAAAAAAAAGACTTTCACTTGAGTGGCATGACGAATTACGTTGAAAATTATGACGCTCAAGCGACCAAACAACGTAACGAAAATTATAATAATTATAGTGTCCTTTTCAAAATCACTATCGCCTTTGAAACGATGATCGTTTTTTAACCAACCACGAAGGTACTGACATCATTTGAAGAGTACATAGTACCGATAATACAAGAGCTACGCGCCATAGCCGAGAGGACGAGGATGCTTCTGGTCCCCGACGGCTTCGCTTTTGGATTTTTGCATTGATACCATCACTCCTTGATTCAGAAAACTTTGATAAGGTTCATGACTTTAAAGAGTTCATTTAGTTACTTAAACAAACAAAATGAAAAATTTCCCGACAAAATAGCAAATGCTTAGTTTTCGCTTCGTTCTTTTTAGCCAAAACAACAGGCGATGTAGCTATGAACCAGTATCGAAAAAAGATGTACCCATCGAAAAGTTGACACGTAACTTTATGGACGAATTATGTAAATCGATTTTGGTACCCCTAACGTTACGGCAAAATTCGAAAAGGTGCCCCTCGTATGCCTTTCCCCTTCCGTACACGCCACGCGCTAGTCACGGGATGCGAGATAAAAATAAATGACTGTAAATAACGAAAATGGTAATTTTTTGTTGATGAACATTTACAAGAACAGGATGAGCCGATAGATTTTGAAGGTCGAAAGTGCGAACAGAGGACATGGCGGAACCACGCACCCGTTCTGCACCTTCTTCACCATCTCACACGAGATGGGGGCAGGAGAGAGAGAGAGAGAGAGAGAGAGAGAGAGAGAGAGAGGGGCAGGAGAGAGGACTCACGGAGTGGCGGTCGCCGTACTTCTCATCGGGCAGGCCTTGCGTTCCCATGGCGGGCTTCCGCTGCAATCGGCGGTGGCGGTGGCGGCGGCGGCTAAACGGTTCGCACCCTTTAAGCGACGCGAGACTGAGCTCTAGCTCTAGCCGCAGAGAGAGAAACAGAGAGGCGCAGAGAGTGGGAGGATCGCTGCTTACATGGGTACTCTGTCCTGCGCATTTAAAGGTGGGGGGGGGAGGAAGAAGAAGGAACCAGCCGGATGCTGACAACGTACAGAGAGAGAATTGAAGGAGACGTCTTGTGGTTTGACTTTCGGGAGCTATCCTCGATGGCCCATTTGCTTCTGACCTGGATCCATGGCGAAGATTCCAGGAAAGCGGATCTGCCCGCCTGCAAGCTGCACGTCGACCCGATTAATTTAACTTTGCTTTATATATTCGTTCCTGCATAAAACGATTTTGGGGTAATGAGTAAATGACCACCCTCATTGGATACCGAGGACATTGTAACTTCATGTTTTGTGCAGAGAGGACGGATTTGCCATGAGCATTTTCGAATATATTATGCGAGTCCGGCGGATTCGGCTATAGGTTTTTCTGTGATGGGGATCCGATTAAAGAAATAGATTGATCGCGACGTCTTGATCCCGTCCGGCCTCCGGATTCCCGGATCTCCCACCCCGTTCGCATCGCCGTGATGCCCGAAAACAACTGATTGCCGAGTGTCTTCGAGTGAAAAATGGACGGCGAGCAAGGATTTTAGCAGTGAGTTGGCATTCGAATAGAACGACTCGTTTGAATTGGAGTTTACTTGGACTCGGGGCACGGGGCTTGAGAACGCTTGATGATTCGTGCTAAGCTAACTAAGGACCATGCAATTTTAGGGGGGGCGAGTATGGTTGTGATTTCATCGCATTGCATGGTTTGGCCTGATTTGGTTAGTATCGATTTTTAGGAGGATTTTTTGACGAGATAGACATAGGAAGTTAAGAAATGGATTTCTTACCGGAAAATTACCCAAATGGTCCGAACATATTGTACGAATGTCAGTTCAATTCTAAACTTTTTAATTTTGTCAATTTAGGCTTAAACTTTTGTATGAAATTACAATGCAGTCATTCCGGCTAATTCTTGTCGGAATTACTAACATGGCGGTCCAATCATTGCCAACCATCGAAACTGGCAATATTGAAAAGTTTGAGATCAAATTAGCATCCATGCAATAAGTTTAGAACCAATGGATACATGGGACTCCCTTTGTCCGCAATTGGTTGTGCATCATATGTACTCAATCCATGTAGGTGTAATTAAGTCAGACCGACTTAATGCAATGGATTATAATCACGAATTAATCTTGTGCAATTACTCTACGGCTTACAAAATAGAGTTTTTATTTATCAAATCCTTGGCAAATCCAATGGAATGACAAACGGAGAAAGATAACCCATCTTTCGCTCCAATTAATAGCTCGGTTGACATTACTAGCCCGAAAGTCCATTGGATTCTCATGGATGTGGAGTTAATTAAACGCCTACTCTTGGATGTGGCAAAATTCTACGTTCGAAACAAAAGGGTTCTCCCATTCGATGTAATCTTGGCGGCATGCGTGTCGCCTCATGGGTAAGAGAGTCCTAGCAGATCGATACGCACAAAAAGAACGATTTGTGAAATTAGTCGAGCCAATTCATCGAAAATGTTAAGATATTCCATTGTTTTCACTCGCAAAAAGATAATTGGAATCTAATGGAATCCATGGTTGCAAGGAATATTCATAGTTTAGGGTAGTCAAACGCCGCATTTTTAGGGAACTGATAGTTGGAAAATTAGCTGTTTTTGTACTCTTCTGAGTTCGTTATTTGCTGCTCAAGTATTGGTTGGTCACAAGAAAAAATGGTCGTGTTGGGAAAAAAAAGATAAAAAACAATACTAATTTTTTCAATTTCATTTTTGCAATTTTCAATGCCTCTTTTTGACTTGGAAAAAGCAATTTGTTTTTTGGAAGGTCCTCGATCATGCATGCCCATTCCCCATGTTGCTGCTACCACTAGTACTATTATTATTATCAATTAGCCAACCCACAGTTTTCATATGATAAGATTGAATTATCATTGCACATGCTTATCGAATAAATCATCACAACATTCCACGTGATTCATTCAACCTTTGAACTTTCTCTATTGCTTTCTTCAATTGCAAGCACGAGAATTTTCCTTTTTTTTTTTGTCTACAATTAAAGGCATAAATTGCTTACTCGATTGCATAACACAGTTACTTAGCTCGCGCGTTGCATGGAAGTATGTAAAGCCATCTCGTTGTCTTATCATGAAAGCACCACGGATTAACAATAAGATATCCCGAATCTTGGAATTAAAACAAAAGGGGTGGGGGGTTCTCCCAAATATCTAAGAACTCGGAATAAAAAAAATATTTCGCTCGATTTTAAATAAGGAGTAACGATTAGATTTGATTAAAGTTTGGTTACGCATGCAAATGAATTTGACATATTGACCTTTCCGTCCGACTTTGTCCTCTTTGTTTTGGACGTGATCAATAGATACATACATTTCCTTTTCGAGACTTGATATGTATCTTTTCAGTCCTATTTGTCTGTGTTTTCTTAAAAAGCAGAAAGCAACTTGTTTGTTATTCGGGCGATAATTTATTTTTTTTATTTTTTTTTATAACCCAGGAAACCTCCGCACGGCCGACAACCGAGAGGTAAACTCTGAGGGCGACACGTGCTGGCCACCACACACATGTACCGATTAAGTTATCCTGCGACACCCGGGATTCAAACACTCAACCTTTTGCGAAAGGAAGAGTGCCCTTCCCAGCAGCGCCACCCAGACGGATGGTGATAATTTATAGTATTATCAAAATTTCAAAAAAAAATTAATAATTGTGCATCAACCTAAGCATTTATATTTACGTAACTTTCGTTTCGGGTTAAAAAGAAAGTCGAAACACGTCCCGCCATAAGATTTATCTGTATGCACCCACCATCATTATCTTTGAAGTTTGAAAACGGACAAGGATGAGTGGAGCAATTTGATTATCCAAAAGGCATTGTACATTGAATGCGGTGGTTGACTTGTCAAAATGGATTCGATTTGGAAACGATAAGATTGGGTTTTGGAGAATCTCCACAATTTCACATTCAAGTTGCTTCTTTCCTCCACTTAGATTATAATTCTAACATAAAAGGCGGTCTGAACTCTATTATTAGTTATTATTACATTTGGACTATGTTCTTCGTCCTATTGGGAAATGGAAGTGTCGGGGAATGAGCCGGAAATGAGGGTCAACTCATGAAATCGCCGCGCTCCACCTACGTCTCTTCCTCGTTCGTTCCTTCCTCATCCTCGCCAACGACTTTCTCAATCACTCACTATGACTAGGAACCGAATTGCCATTCCTATGATAAAAAAAGCGCCAACCCTGTTGTTCGAAATCGCCACGACCCTTGACCACCGAATCTTCTCTCTCCCCCTCTCGACCCATCACGGCCACAAACCACGGGTGGTCATCGGGCACAGCTAACTCTGGCCACCGTCGATGGCCCCGAATGACTTTTGACAAAGTTATCGGCCCAACGGGATTGTCGTTATCAAAGGAAAAAGAAAAAGAAAAATAAAAAACTGAGATGAGCGGGCAAGGACAGGGCACTCGTGTCAAAGGCTAGTTTTGGGTTTTAGCCCGTTTAGATCTATCCTACACCCGTCAAACGGATGTGATTAGATTAGATCAAGTTTGGGTCGAGTTGAAAACGATGTGACCCAAATATTCATTTTATTTCCAATGTAAACTTAGCAATCCAACCCAAATCCAAATTGATCTGACCAGAATCCATTTTTAGCAACTTTTCTCCTTAAATTTTTGCCTTTGAAGAATGGGCTACTCCATGTATTAGCTCATCAAATTAGTGAAGGAGCTCGAGGGTCGGGTTGTAAACGGCGCTGTGATTCCTTATAAGTACAATTTGTCACAGTAGTGTGCATTCGCGAGCCAAAGGTCGAAGAAAATCGAAAGATGACAGAAGCAGAGTCGACGAATGGAGAATGGAAATTTGTCTGGATACAATCCGTCCTGTCAATTCGAAGGTCCAATTTGTCAACAACCGCGTGGAATTGGGAACCCCAAAAAGGAGCGACGACTTGGGCGATCGGGAAACGGCGGTCAACGCCCCCTGTTTGGTTTTTTTTTTTTGCTAAAACGCCCCCTGTTTGGTATCGCATGCAATGCGCTGCTTTTTAGGCCCCACATGCTTTTTCCCAAAACCTTTGACGACTTTTGAAGTTTTTTGGCATGAACTCAAACACAACTCTCAAGTTGATCCTTACCGTTTCCTTCGTGTAGGCCAGTGGATGCTGCTTAATTAAACCCTTGATTAACACCTGGAATCCCGTCTCGTTGGAGCGTTTGTTAGAACGAATATATGCGTGATTGGAACACGGGAACATCTCTCGTTCGCACCGATTATTTTCGGTTGAATCGGTACAACTCTTGGACCAAAACGATCTTCCCCGAAATCAATAGTCAATTTGGGTTTGATAATCACAAGCACAACCATGATATGGCGTACAAAGGAATTCCTAACGTATATATATGTGTGTGTACAACTTCTGAGGTCACACTTAATTTAAGTATACACATGTTTAATCATTTTGATAATCCGATCGGCGACAAATTGGAATCGGGCAATACAAATTGCGAAAAAGAAAGGATAAGTAATTGATGCATTTTGTCCATATAATGTATGTGGTGTTCGTTTTCATCAACTAGTGAAAAAGAGTCGTTGTTACTTGGAAGGAACATGGGAACAGTAGGAAGAGTACAGACGCTAGGAAACAACTGAATGCAAAAAGAAATTCCAACGTCGTTTTCAGGAGAGAATGTCAATCGTAAATGCCGTCGTTGGCAGTTCAAGTCGGTCGCTCGTCACTTACTGCTGTTTAATGTCGTAATGGGCATGGAAACTTCGGGGGAAGCAGCAGGTCGGAGAAATTCCATTTGGTAAGCCCATAAGTGGTGGAAGAAGCGGCCCACTTAGCAAGTTTGTGGGCTGTGACTTTAAGATCTCTTGAGATAACAAGCGACGGATCCACTGTTCAAAAACGTTGAGTCGCATTTGAAATAAGATGAGCAGTGCTCCAACTGGGAATGGAAGAGCTCTGGTTGACATCAGTGGCTGCTGAGTCTAAGGCAAGATGAACCGGAAGTCGTAGCAGCAAGAGCTTTGAGCTTCCTCGGCCGAGGCGGTGAGATAATGGGAGCAATAGACATGGTCAAGGATGTGTAGGAGACGATCTTTGATATGCCCGGCTGGCGAAAAGGGTCAGGTTAGAAGAGGCCAACAAGGTTTTCACGAAAAAGAATAAAAAGATAAAAGCAGGACGGACACCCGAGCGAGGACTTGCAGAGTCAAAAGGAGCAGACTAATGGGGAAAAGAAAAATGTTCCGAAGACAAAACATGCTTTGTCAGGAACAAGATAATTAGGCCATGTGAGAAGGTCCTTAACCATGTTTAATTAGGAACGAAATGTCAGGCTCTACGAATAATATACATACCGTACTAATCTGCACTTGCACTGTATAACAATTACTGATCTCGCCCAAACTTCTTGTGACTATGTCTGGATCAGGTGCCTTCGACTTGAACACATTTTTCTCGATATCTAGCAGAATTCACTGTTGGATACCTTGTGCATCTCCTCGACAATATCTGATCTTCCTTGATGATCCCTAGTTAGTGAGGATTAGTACACATTTACTCTCAAATCGTCTCTCTTATCTCTATGTTTTGTTTCTTTAAGTAATGAATATATTAGCGAGACTTAGAAATCAATGTAGGAGAAATGCTAGAGTAGGGATAAAATAGGTCATGGTTAGCCGGATCTCCGACCAGTCCCGACCTTAGCAAGTCTTAAGTGGGCTTCGGAAATGAGGACAAGGTTGAGATCCTGTCGAAAACACTCGACAAGATTTTGGATATGTTAAGTAGTTACTTACCATGGAACCCAGATCCAAATTTGGCAAGTTATTTACAGAACTACGCTTACTACTTTAAGCTAGGGTTTATAACTTATGTAATTTTGCAAATAAACACAACATTAATTATAACCCAATTTTTTTTTGTGTGTGTATAGCACCCAGCATTCCAAGTCTGGCTACATGTTTGTATGGCTGTTAGATGATTCGGTCTAATATTTTTCAACTCTGTATATTCTTCATTATGATGTGTCATTCATTTGCGATAAATTAAATATATCAAGTGATTAGTTTCTTGATGAATGACAATTTTAAAAATTGGGTAACAAGACCCATGTGTTAATCTACTCTAAACCGACGGAACCCAATCGTAAATTGAAAATCAATAATAAAGAGGACCCATTTCAATTAATGCAGACCATAAAAAATTGCACCATTTGAAATAAATCTGTATTTGCCCCAATAGTCACCCTTATCAAGTAGGAAGGGGAAGGTAAGGAGTTTGAATCTCCACCTTCTTAGGGAGGGCTAAGGATGGGAATGAATAGTTTCAGTTATGGATTTCGACTTCTACGCTATGCAAGAAGCAGGGTAAAAGTTTGAAAGTGAGTTGAAAGTTAGATTAGAATAGAAAAAAAAAAACCTGTTCACACATGGACGCCTTCCCTTTGTCCACAATTGTCTGTGCATTGCATGTACCTTATCTATTAACAGAGAGAGAGAGAGAGAGAGAGAGAGAAGCAAGGGTTTTATGGCGATAGTTGGCGACTCGACAGTTGAGTGATGACATGACGCACCGGTGAATGGAGGATGAGGTGCCAAGGGGAAGAAAAAAGATTACAGGGAAAATAAGGAAAAAAGAAAAAGAAAAGAGAAAAATAAAAAAGGAGAACGTGGTCCAGGTCACACTTTAATCCATATCAATTATGTAAGTATTAGTATTCTTTCTAACGATAGGAAAACTTATTTTGGATAGGTAAATTTTTAGCTCATAAAATCCTCTCATTAACCTCAAAAATCAGGTAAGATGCGAGCCAAAATTTGAGTGAATAGCCTTAGTGAAGCCAAATCCACGTGAGCAAGGAAAGAGAGAATCTGAACGATCGCTCGAATCAATCTCACGTTCCATGCAATTGGTTTCTCCCGTGATCACGCTACGCATCGCACAAGCAATCACAAAAATGACTCATCATCTTTTCGAGAGACCGCCATGACCAACCCTATTCCTGCAAAATCGGGACAAAACCCTAAACCATAGCACTCAGGTCAATGGAGGGTCTTCTAGACGTTGTTCAACTAAATTCACATGCCTAATTTCAGAGAAGGATGATGTCGAGAGCTTCCGCTTGAGCCGGAACCTATTCCAATTTCCAACATACACTTAGACTTGTGTAATTGATAGAAAGAATTTAATATTGTGTCTCGCACACTTGACATACATAAGCATGAATAGAAGTAATTCAGACAGGTTTCCAATCCCGTGTCACTTCCTCGTTCCTTCCTCACCGACCACATGAGTAGATATCATATTGTAAAATGCATCAATCCCCACGGTTCAAAACCCCCCACAAACCGTACACACCGAGCCTTATCTCTCTCTCTCTCTCTCTCTCTCTCTCTCTCTCTCTCTCTCTCTCTCTCTCTCTACCATTAGCCACAACTAACTATAATTGTCTTCATTACGTCGTGAATCATATAAAAAAAACATACGTATTCACACACTACAAAAAAATTGGATTTTTGCCACGAAAATTTGCGACAAAATTTTTTTCGTTGGAAATTTCCAACGAATAATTTTTCGTCGCAAAATTCATTGGAAATTTCCAACGAAAACTTTTTCGTCGCAAATTCGTTGGAAATTGGAAAATTTGTTGGAAATTTCCAACGAATTCAAAAAAAACCCGGTATTGTTCGGCATTTTTTATATTCATTGGAAATTTCCAACGAATTTCAATTTTCCGGGCAATTATTTCAGTATATACAATTTTCGTTGGAAAATTCGTTGGAAATTTCCAACGAATTTAAAAAAAACCCAGTATTGTTCGGCATTTTTTATATTCGTTGGAAATTTCCAACGAATTTCAATTTTCCGGGCAATTATTTTAGTGTGTACAATTTTCGTTGGAAAATTCGTTGCGTTGGAAATTTCCAACGAATTGTTTTTTGTTGGAAATTTCCAACGAATTCAAAAAAACCAGGTATTGTTCGGCATTTTTTATATTCATTGGAAAATTCGTTGGAAATTTCCAATGAATTAAAAAAAAAACCTATATTGTTCGACGAATTCAAAAATAAACTCTCAATTTCCACATTGTCTCTCTCACCCCCTTCACCCTCCACTCGCACGCCCTTTTTCCCTTTCTTTTTCTTCTTCTTATTTTCTTCGGTTGTTGGGCAAGGTTACCTCGACGATGCAGCTGCCCACCGCCGCCGTCCTCCTCCTCCTCCTCGCCGCCGCCTCCTTCCTCGACGGCTTCCGGAAGCGGCCCTCTCTCTTCGGCCGCTCCCCGCAGTAGTACATCGAGCTCACCCGCCCCCTCCGCTCCTCCCTCCTCCCCGCTGCCTGCGCCCACCGCATTGTCGCCCACTCCTTCGCCCACACCATCGGCTCCCCTCCCTTCCCCGCCGCCTACTCCTCGCTGCCCTGCCCCTCCCCGCTGTGGTCTGCCATCGCCCTCGAGCTCTCCGCCTCCTCCCGTGGCGACCAGTACGACCGCATCGCCGCCGTCTGGCTCGGCGGCCCCGAGCTCCTCCACACCAGCACCGCCGAGCCCAGCGTTCTGGGCGACCTCGAGCCCTCGACGGCAACGAGGCTGGCCCTCGCCGGCGGCGAGGGCGATTTTTCGACCAACAAAAAAAAATTTTCCACTATTTTTCCACCAAAAAAAAATTTGTAGTTTCCAACGAAAAAAAAATTCGTTTCCAACGAATTTAGCCACAAGTTTTCCAACGAAAAAAAATTCGTCGCAAATTTCCAACGAAAATTGAAATTTTTCGTTGGAAAAATTTGCGACGACTTATTACCAATGAATTTTTCTAAATTTTTCGTTGGAAATTTTGTCGGAAAAAACATGTTTTTTTGTAGTGACATTTAAGTCCGCATATATAAACTGAAATAGGAATTTTTGCGAGCCCATTATCTAGATGAAAATGACTTATGAAGGTTATTTTCCCAACGGTAGGCGATTGGCAAGAGCTAGTTAAAACTTTTGATAAGGTTTTCAACTTAAAAGTCAGAAGTAAAAATTACTTTGTCACACTGAAACCCCCCGCGGGTCTTCCACAATTCTCGCGTAAGTTGGAAGATTGATTCATGACTTCAATCCACCAGTAGATGCCACATCTAGTTGATGCCCAGTGGGGGTCGCTTTTTAATTAGTGGCCTATGCGGATTGGTTCGGGTCGTTTTCATGCCTTTATATCTTCTCCAACTTGTTTTCTTTATTGTCCCGTGCGGCGGCTCGCTATAGAATCGAAACCCATGAAGTCTTCTTGTCCTTTTGTACGATTGTCGTAGGAAAAAGCCAACATAGACTTTTATTTTCTTTCCTCTCTTTACTTCCTGGGGCCCACGAGTAAATATATATTTTGAGAAGACATGTGAGCCTTTCTTTTTGAACTTTCTTTGTGGTGCAAAGATCCAACGTGCAGATCCTTTTCCTTTTGATAAGATCCCTTTTAAAGAGTCCCACTTTCTTGATCGGTAAAACTAGTCGAACATTGAATTTTTTTGTTCTCCAGCAGAAGACAAATGTTAAATATTATCAAGTTTCACTGCCCTCTAAATCCAACTTCGATTCTAATTAAAGGGCATATCAGATTTCGAACAAAATCAAAATCCTCCAAACAAATTGGATTTTATACACGACTCAAATTCGAGATATAATTTAGCACACATTATAAAAATTGTACTACTAGACTGGAATTGTAACATCAACCAGACTGGTCCGTGGACATCGTTTTTAGAAAGGTTCACAAAAGAAATCGTGGGTACTTGGTCCACGTGATCTTTTAGTTCATGCGTAAGCCGCAGAAATTCAATTTTTGTCAAGCGGTCCATCTGTTTCCTCATTTTTTTACGCCAAAACAAGAAAATTAGTTATATTCTATATGGACAAATTATTATCCTAACAAAGTAAAGGATAAATAAAAATAAGAATTAAATCTCCAACTTGCCAATTAATAGCTTCTCTAGCCTAGCAACACATTCTAATAAGTTGCACTTAGGTCCTCTCAAAAAGCCAATCCATGGATTATTGCTATTATTTTTCACCACTCCAATCCCTTCAAATTCAACTCCAGCAATCACCCATGACCCTCCTCCTCTCCATCATCCCAATCCTCCTTTTCTTCGGCCTCGCCACAAGCCGCCCTACCCACCGTCCCGCCAATTTTAGGAACGTTAAATTTCCTTAATCAGAAAAGGAAAAGAATTTCAGCTATGGTCGAACATGGAATGTTTTCGAGATAGTGAGAATCGCACCATTTCGAGAACTTCCTTTCTGGTGGGAGCCTTATATGATATAAGAATCAAGTATAAAAAACAATAGGAACAGAGGACTTCTTCATGGTTGCGTGCCAATAACATGGTCACCAACTGGAGCTTCTTTCTCACCACAGATTGCTGCACCTGTTCTACATTGATCAAATGCAAAACTTGTTAGGAAACATTGTCATTAAAATTGGAAGAGGTATAATATAATTGGTAAATTCGAATATGGGAAATTTGTTTTGTTATACCTCTACAAGCCAGTCAATGAGAATGGCCCTCATTAAGACAGAGTGGGAAATTTATCCTTGCAAGCCAGAGTGGGAGCATGAGGCAATCATGAAGACAGTTTTTGGTATGCCCATATTAATTTCTATGTATTTTTTAAATCTAGATCTTTTTAAGGATATATATTTCATCATCCCATCTAGATTATTTTTTCCCAACAAACCAATTTGGCATTTTTGTTTCGTGTTTAACGCGACAACTTAATAACATGGAAATTAATATGGGCATACAAAAAACTATTGTCATAATTGCCTCATGCTCCCATTCCAGCTTGCAAGGATTATATTCCAACACCCATGTGCATGACATTCTGCCGTTCGATCGTCAAGACTCATGTTAGGAGGTGATTGGATAAAATGAGATTAAAAGCCCCCAGACGCTATGAAATCCCATTACGTTTTGGGTGCACGTAGAATAGGATGGAAAATTCTTTTTAAAAAAATGACAATGCAAAGAAAAAGAAAGGCCCTAATCTACTAAAGTAACCACCGCGACCACCGATCACCACCGCCGTGGTTGCCACCACTAGCGACGGCAACCACCCCCGCAGTGGTCACCTTTGTTGTGATTGGCTGGCAGCGACGGAGGAAGCCCCAAATAACTTGAGAAACCTTGAGACTGGGGAGGCCGGTCTGCCTAGATAGTACAACGACCACAGGTTGGTTGCCCGTGGAGCGCGATCACTTCGGTGGTCGCCTAAGGACTAGTTGCGATGTTCGTAGACTCACATCTTTGCAATGTCAGATCTGAGACCACGAGAGTGGAAGCGGCTTCGGCAACCACTGCGTCATGTTCGCCTGATAGTGGCGACCATTGGGCAGTGATCGCCAGTGACATCCATGTGGTGGCGCCGATGGTGTGCACAGGGGGCGCCTTTCTTAGCTTTTTTCAAAACTTTCTAATCCTATCCAGTATATCTATAAGTCCCACTCCCTAGGTCAAAATTTTTTATCCGGACAATTCTGGATTTTGTGTGGTGCCAAACATAGTGTAGGATTAAAGTTATCCAATCTGGAGTTTATCCGGTCCACCAAATGCAACCATAAAGTTTTACATACGTATGAAGATAATTAAGATATTAAAGCACATTATAAACATAACGTAAGACATAATTAACAAAAGGAAAAGAGGTATCGTACTATGAATTCAGCAAACCAAGGTTAATTTGCAGAATCCCACACCATGGTTCTACTGTCGAGGACTATAACTGTTAGACTATGTCACTTTTGAGCGCACCAATTGATACAATCTTTACCATATAGAACTCCATGTTCTTGAAAGAACTATTTAATATCTTCCGAACCAGATGACATCATGCGCAATTCGTGATAATCAGGTTATCCTCAAATAGAAATTCAGTAAAAGAAAAACCTTACCTATATTATAAAATCCCTAAAGTGAGAACAAGAATGATGTAGTTTTGGGGAAAAATATCAAAAAAGTTTTAAACCTATTGAATTGATATCAATTTAGTCATAAACCTTTCTATTGGACTGATTTAGTCATAAACCTTTCCATGTTGGTACCAATAGAGTCCATCCGTCCAATTTAGATTGGAAAATTGCTGACATGGACGCCGATCGTCCTGCATGGCATGGCCGGCGCTGATGTGGATAATTTTTTTATTAATTTTATATATTTTTTGACTTTTTATTAATTTTTTCTTTTCTTTTTCCTTTGTTTTTTTTCTCCCTTCCTTTTGCTCATCTTCTTCGGCAACAGAGTTTGGTGAATGCTGGGCAACACTCCTCCATTAGCAACGGTCACGGAACCAAGGAGCTTGCTCAATTCCTTATCGTTCCTCACTGCAAGCCGGATGTGCCTCGGGACAATCCTGTTCTTCTTGCTGTCTCTCGCAGCATTTCCAGCAAGTTCCAACACCTAAACACACCCCAAACAAGCTTCATCAGATTAAAGCATAAAACCAAACTTAAGAGACTAGTCCAGGGCTTGAAAGAGCGTCAACAAAAGAATCAAGATAATCCACAAAATCCAGACGACAGGACGACAAGAAAGATAATTTCTGTTTTCCATATGCTGGGTGGGGTGAAGATTCAGATGAAGAGACTCGATTTTATCGCACACAAACTGACATTAACAATCAAGCGACAACGAGCGAAGCCGGAACAACCATTTCCGAATATAACCAGAACAAAAAGTTTGAATATTTTCTATGGTGAAACACCAATTTATGAAAATCAAGCCACCACAAAAGACCCTTCCAGAATCGAATGACTTCATTAAACCCTATACTTCAGCCCCCAGTCAAGGAACTTCAAAACGCAACCATAACACCAATCAAGCCGAATAAACACCCACCCCCAAAAAAAAACGCAAAAATAATTGAACCTGAGTAGCGATATACTCCAAGGCGGTGGAGACGTAGACAGCCGACGCGCTCAGCGTACTTCTTGGCCTTGAGGAACTAGGTGATCCTACCGACGGGCAATCCTTGCCCAACCCTCACCGGCGGCCAGTGGAGGTCGCCAGTCATCACAAAGGGCTAGCGATAGGCAGAGGGAAATAAGGAAGAAACAAAAAAGAGGAAGGAAGAAAAAAAGAAAGAAAAAATAAAAGGAAAAATAAAATAAAATTTTGGAAAAAATATTTAAAAATTTCGAAAATTGTACATGTCAACATCAGCGGTGCCACATAGGACGGCCAGTGTCCACGTCATCAATTTCCAATCTGAATTGATCGACTGGACTCAATTAGTACCAATGTGAAAAGATTTAGGACTAAATTGGTTTAATTGAAAAGTTTATAACTGAATTGATATTAATTCAATAGGTTTAGGATTCTTTTTAGTACTTTTTGTTATAGTTTTGCATATGATCATGTTTTACACCAAAACTCAAATTCAAATTTAGAAATTCACATAAGGGGCCGTGGTTGGCCACGGAATAGATTTATGAGTTAAAATTCTGTCAATTTAACCCTTATCCCTTCAAAGTGCACTTTGAAGCAATTTATCTTGGGAAGTTTGATATGTGAGAAAATCAGATATTTCCCAAATAACTATTATTAAATTAAGGGAAAAAAGCCTATAAAAATATCAAATTATGTCATCTGTAATACATTTACTTTAAAAAAAAATTGTTATTATAAAAAATCCAAACTTGTACCTATGTGACATATTTATCTAATATCAATATTTCGACAATGAGCACAATTAAAAATCTGCCTTCATAAAATGTGGAAGACAAACTGTGTTTACATTGCGCCTATGCGGCTTAAGTAAAACAAAAACAACATCATTTTGATTGGAAAGTCATGTGGATGAATATTGTTGGAGGAAAAATGTGTCAGATGATATAAGTTTAGGATTTTTTATGTCACACAAATAAATTTAGGATAATTATCTCACGATGGCTATATTTGAGTTTTTTTATGTTAATGGCAAACGTGCCACGGCAAACATAATTTAAAGTTTTTTATGTGGGATTTTTCCTCTCGTTCGAAATGTCGAAGGAACTGACACACAACCGTCCAATCGGTACGGAAAACAGAACTGCGAAGGAGGAAGTTCCAAGAATAATACCCCAAATTTCTTCTCAAAAGTCGTCCACGTGGCGACACTTCACTCGCGGCGTAAATGCAGTGGATGACAGAAGGACGTTCCAATCCCACGTACGGATCGAACATCACTATCCAATCATGACAACCCTTGAAGCCTTCATGTTCGGGACTGTCCGTATTGTCTTATCACTTTATTTCCGACCATTGCTGTTTGTCGACGGATTTAATTACATACAATAAACTTCCGAATCCAAAGAGGTCATGGAAAGGACAGCTGATTTTAGTCTTACCCAATAATGTACACGGTGTTATTAATAGGTCCTCTATCTTCCTTTTTTCTTTTATTTTATCGGTCAAATGTCCAGTTATTCAATGAATTAGAGTGAGAGCAAGGAAGGAATGAATACCACATAGTTCATTAATCAGACACTGCTTAGGTAGTTAACACTTAACAGGAAGCCAAGAAGCCCAAAAACGGCGGATTCAAGAGAGGGATGAATTTGGAGATTGCATATTTGTGGACGTAGGAGAATGTCGGCATCTTCGGAAAATCAACCAGTCCCTATGTATTCTCATGGAAAAAGAATTGATAATTTAATTTCCCATGCTTGGTTTTTCCCAAAATTAAGGCAGACTTTTTTATTCTTAGTATCGTGCATAGATTGTGTCAATGGATATACCCCGGTGACAAATGAAGTATAAATTCTCAAGTCACTCCCTGTATTCTTATTCTAATTATCTCGTCTATGGAGTTAATCAATTGCTGTTTTCTTAAAAAGGGTATTATATAAAAGCCTAAGATTACAAGGTCTATTAATATTGCACTTTTGTCAATTTAGTTTCAAATCTTTCAATCATGTCAAGTGAGAGCTAAACATTTTTCACGTTTTGTCAATCGAGTCTATCCGATCAAAATCACTGACGTGGAAGCCGCCTATCTCATGTGGCACGGCCGATTGTCCCCATCAATCGCTTTCTTATCTAATAGATCCGAGCGGCTAAAAAGAAACGAACTAGAGTGCCATTCACGAAGTGCGTCCTTGACGACATGCAAAGAACACATCAAATCTAATAACGAAATTGAAATCGTCCTAGCTGGGCGTGCCTTTTTCTTGAAATTGTATCATGCCTCATCTTTATTGTTGAATTGGGTGAAATACCATGCATTGCCCGGGTTTCAAAATTGATAGTCTTAATCACTACGATGATTAGTGAAAATCGTATAATTTGTACAATAATGGTAATGTTTTATGACTTTGCACGTTAAACTATATCAGAGGAAATTCGTAAACAATTGTACTTTCTAAAAATATGTGGTGTGTACGTAAGAAATTTCACATTCTTCTAGGTTGTACTATGATCGAGTTGGTCAAGCATGACCAAATCTCCCCAGATATAAGACAGCCTCATAAGGTCAAACGCTATGTTTCAATCCAGGAGGGGAGTTCCTTAGCAAGCAGCAAAAGACTGGATGGTCAAAATTGAAACAGGAACACTGGATAAGCCTCCCAGATCAAACTCCTTTTTCACTCTCAATTGCAACACTTTGTTGACAATCAGAGTTAAGTTAGGCAGTGACAACGACCTCGGATAGTTAGTGGGCGTGTCGGTTCGACACAGAGAGAGAGAGAGAGAGACAGAGAGAGACAGAGAGAGAAAGAAAGGAGCGAGGAAGAGACGTCGTCACCTGTCGTTCATTCCACGACACTTGGACCCCCTTTTTTACAGAAGAATATAAAATAAGTGAACGACAGGCGAGCGGAACTGTTTTCGTTTTTTTGGAGAACTTGAAGGTGGAGATTTTGGCGTCTCCTTCGTGGGAAACTGAGATCCCAGATCCATTTCCGTGCTCCAACGTGAATCGATTTAAAAAATCCGAACCATCCCATCCCTACAATTTATAGACGTAGACGCGTCGATTGACGCATAATTTTCTCGTTCTTTTTTCTTCGGAATTTCAATAATGTTTTGAATTATCACGAGAAAACAAAAGGTTGCTTTCTGCTTCTTGATAGCACAAACAAATAGACCCGAAAAAAAAATCGAGTCTCAGGAAAAAAAGAAGATTAATGTTATTCTGCCTATCTATTTTTAATTATTTATTGAAATAGGTTTTAGTTGTTTTGCCAAGAAAAAAAAAGTCAAGCGTGTAAGCCACGATATTACATTGTACCTATTAATATCCCAAGTCCTTAAGTCTATATGGGAAAGAAAAAGATGCGGATGGTTTAGATTGGCAACCTAAAGTGTTAAAATCAGGGGTTGGAGTTTTCTTTGCTTTGGAGTTCGTTCTCGACGTTTCCTAGCGCCCATTTTTTGGGATTTTGCCCTTTTGAAGTGGAAAAGCATGAAATGAAGTGAAAGATTTTTCAGACAGGTTTCCCATTCCATGTAAAACCGAACTGCCCACATGTTTTTTCCCATACGGGCCAATACCTCACTTGAGAAGATCCATCAACTCCATCCTGAATTGACAAAACATATGAAAAGAAAATAAATTCAAAGTTTTCAATAAAATGTCAGGATCCTTTCAATGCGTATGGATGATTATTAAATTTTGACATTCTTTGACCCTGTCTATCTATGACTTGCTTTTGCTGGCAACTTTTTGCCCCTGGGATTGCCAGATGCATTGCTTTTTCTTTTTAAGCGTATAGTAGGAACGCACAATATTAATGACTTTGTGGGAATCACTCACTCTAATTGCTGGTCCCGTTTCAACTTCTTTCCAAAAGAATTTCAGGGCAGATTCCAATTTATTGGGTACGTCCATAATCCTAGAATTTCGGGCTAGAAAGAACCCCAAAAAAAACACATCACGAGAAATAAATAAAAACAAAAACAAAAACTCCAACACATGACGTAATGCTGCTAGAATGATCATTCTTTTGATGTGTCTTACTCGATACTTTCTTAGATCATTAAGTAATGAAATTAGCGCAATCAATTAGGATTTCAGAAACGAGATACATGGAGGGGGTCCTTTTTCAAGACTTGTTTTTGTTTTCTTTCGGGCCTTATTGTTTGCATTTTCTGAAATTTTTGCTTTTCCGTAAAATTTAAAATATTGTTTAAATTCCAGATGTTTTTGAAACAACTATACGCTAACCCGTGCATAGACATTTTCACGTGTCCAATTCCATGAATGATGGCTGCCTGGGTCGCGCGACCTCAGGCGCCGGTCGCCTGAGGTCGCGCGACCCAGGCGGCCATCGCCTGGGTCGTGCGACCCTCGGCGAGGGTCGCCTGGCCGCGGGCGACCGCCGACGGCGGCGGATCTGGCTCGTCGGGGGTCGCCCGAGGCCAGGCGACCCTCGGCGGGGGTCGCACGACCCAGGCGATGGCCGCCTGGGTCGCGCGACCTCAGGCGGCCGCCGCGGGGGTCGCGCGACCTCAGGCGGCCATCGCCTGGGTCGTGCGACCCCCGCCGAGGGTCGCCTGGCCTCGGGCGACCCCCGCCGGCGGCGGATCTGGGTCGCCCGACCTCGGGCGACGGTCGCCGGTGGCGGGCTTCGGCGGCCGGTGGCCGGCTCCGGCGGCCGGCGATCGGCTCCGGCATTAGGTAGGTTTTGTTTTTTTTTTAATAAATAAAATAATTCTCAAAGTTCATTTGTGAAAAAAATTTACCAAACACCATATTTTGACCAAAGTAGCTTTACAAAATATTTTTACCAAACACCATTTGCCTTTTCCCAATGGGCTTTCACCCAAAGGTATTTGCATTCCCCCAAGTAGCATTTTCAAAGTTGAACCAAACAGGCCTTCTGTCCTGCGCATTTAAAGGGGGGAGGAAGAAGAAGGAGCCAGCCGGATGCTGATAACTTACCCACTCGATCACATTCACACATTAACGTTACACACAACGTACAGAGAGAGAGAGAGAGAGAGAATTGAAGGAGACGTCTTGTGGTTTGACTTTCGGGAGTTGTCCTCGATGGCCCATTTGCTTCTGACCTGGATCCATGAGGAAGATTCCAGGAAAGCGGATCTGCCCGCCTGCAATCTGCACGTCGACCCGATTAATTTAACTTTGCTTATATATTCGTTCCTGCATAAAACGATTTTGGGGTAATGAGTAAATGACCGCCCTGATTGGATACCGAGGACATCGTAACTTCATGTTTTGTGCACAGAGGACGGATTTGCCATAAGCATTTTCGAATATGTTATGCGAGTCCGGCGGATTCGGCTATAGGTTTTCTGTGATGGGGATTCGATTAAAGAAATAGAATGATCGCGACGTCTTGATCCCGTCCGGCCTCCGGATTCCCGGATCTCCCACCCCATTCGCATTGCCGTGATGCCCAAAAACAAGGGATTGCCAGGTGTCTTTGAGTGAAACATGGACGACGAGCGGGGATTTTAGCACTGAGTTGGCATTCGAATAGAACGACTCATTTGAATTGGAGTTAACTTGGGCTCGGGGCACAGTGCTTGAGACTGCTTGATGATTCGCGCTAAGCTAACTAAGGACCATGCAATTTAGGGGGGGCGAGTATGGTTGTGATTTGATCGCATTGCATGGTTTGGCCTCGTTTGGATAGTATCGCTTTTTAGGCGGTTTTTCCGATGAAATAGATGTAGGAAGTTAAGAAATGGATTTCGTACCGGAAAATTACCCAAATGGTCCGAACATATTGTATGATATAAGGCATGATAAAGACAACAGCAAAGCATGAGGACTCCCCAAACACTTAATTTGATGAAAGCAAGCACCAAAAATCAAGCATAGCTTGAGCCAGAACCTATTGGAACGTACACTTAGACTTGTGTAATCGATTGATAGAATGTAATATTGTGTCTCACACGCTTGATTATATATGCATAAGCATGATGTTAGAATATTTAAATAAAAAATCACATTTTCATATAACAGTTTAAACTTTTGAAAAAGTTAGCAATGATTCCACAAAATCTCACACTTGAATAGAAGTAAAAGTTAATATAATGAACAACCCCAAATTGATAAATTTACCTTAAATTAATTTTTTCACTACCAAAAATCCCAAATTGACACATTTATGATAATTTTAATCAAAACTAATTTTTTATCATAAAAAATCTTAAACTTGTACATTTGACAAATTTACCATTCATTAAATTGGATTAAAACCACGATAAACCATAAATTGGTACACCTGTGATAAACGGAGGGTAAAATCCCAAACCGATACACCATTAAACTGTCATGTGTAATTTAACTCGAAAATTTAACAGAAACTAACAGAAAATAAAATTTTTATAAATGTGTCAGTTTGGGATTAATTAATTTATGATAAATTTATTAAATGTCTGTCAGTTTGAGATTTTTTTATATTAACTCTAAAAGTAAATGATTATTCGGACACTTTTCAATCCCATGTCACTTCCTCGTTCCTTCCTCGCCGACCACACGATTAGAAATGTGATTGCAAAATGCACGGCCGTATACACCGAACCTTATCTCTATCTCTGTCTCTCTACCTACCATGGCCACCAACTAACTGTAATTGTCACCTGGCGCTCTTTACTTCTTTTAAAGACAATTATAGTCGTCTCCTTCCTTTTGGCCTGTTGGTCATCTGCTGCTGTTTAATTAAACCCCTTGATCAACAGTGAAAATTCCCATCTACTCAGTACGTCTTTCAGAACACACACTTTGCTTGATCGAAGCCGTCTGGATGTTCAAGGAAGGAAGGAAGGAACGAGAATCAGCTTATCAGGGATAATTCTCGTTCAATACCTCTTTTCTGTTGAATTCAGTCCGACTCTCGCCATGAGGATCTTCCTCGAAATTTGTAGTCATTCGCGCTCGACAATGGCAAGCACAACCGTGAAAACTCATGCTTGCTCCACATCCCATAAAACTCATTTTTGGAATAGCCATGACTTGAATGTATGCTTGGGACCCATATTTCTAAAAGTAGGTGGGGCAACTTCCTAAAAATTGATGTAAGCTGCGGCTGTTTAGGAGGTGCTGCGACTGCGCCGTATTTGCCAAACACCTCATAAAAGTTATGGTACTCGTTTTCACTGGTGAAAATACGGCAGGAAAATTATGCCAAACAGTCTCGTGGTCTAGCTAATTGGGTCAACTATTTGTTTTCTTACAAGTTCGCAATCTGGATCTAAAGTCCAGAGCTAGAAGTCCACCTCTGCAACAGAGACTGGTCCGGTCCACATACATTCTCCAGTCCGGGCCATGTCAGGACAGGCATTTGGGCCTTTACTTCATTGATCTTTTTTTTTTTACCAGGGTTTTGGTAGATCCAGTTCTATCAGGACTGAAACCGAAACAATAACAACTAAGCAAAGAACGTTTCAATTGTAACGAAGCGATGATCTCGTCGACTTTGTTAAGAGTCGAGATCAAATTGCAGATCGAGAAGTTGATCAATTCATATTGCAGCGAAAGGAACTCCTTAAAACCACCCCAGGATCGGAGAAATTAGGACGGGTCGTGACCATAGGCACGAGTGCCCCTTGAAGGGATATAGGGAGAATCGAAACAGAACGATCACGCGGAAAATAGAGAAAATAGACGATGCACGAATTTACTCAAGTTCACCCTTGAATAGGGCTACGTCCTGCAAAGAGATTTCGCTATGATTTTAGGTTTACAGCCACTCAACTCGTTACAATAATCAGAAAAACTAACAAAATATATATATGCCCCAAACAGGCCTAAAACCTAAACCTATATGAAATCTCTTAATCTCGTATCATACGGGCCAGCTCAAACCCGTTGAGGTTTCGAGGCGCTGCCCCCGAGCCCCCGTCTGCTCATCGGCGAGCGGGGCAGCAGTTCGCTGACCAGGCAGCGGAACCCCCGTCGGGGGGCGCTATCCCCGAAACCCCACCCGCTGACCGAGCAGCGGGGCACCTGTGTCGGGGACGCTGCCCCCGAACCTCCGCATTCCGCACGTATGTGTCATATGTCGTTGGACAACACTTCAGTTTCCCTAAACTCACGTGGACGTACCCGGTGTGAGAAACAAGGGTCTCCGAAGTATTCGCCAACTCCAACACCCCCTAGTGTTTTGTGCAACCGTCGAGTACCACTTTGGGCTTAAGGGAGAATTCTATAGGAAAAATTCTTCCGATGGGCAGGCTTACGACAAAAGTTAAGGTTATAAATAAACGTATTCAGAAGAAAGATAGGTGTTGCCCCCATTGAGAAAAAACATGGGAAACGTTCGAAGACCTTGGGATTTTCCAACGAAGAGATTTGACGGGCGGGCGCGAACACGAGTCAGGAGAGACGGACACAAACCCAGGAGGTGGAACATGGAAGGAGATGAAAAGTACAGGCATGTGGTGTTTAAAGTTTACAAAGATCAAATTAAGGAGTGAGCGAAATGTTATAATAGGATTCATATATTCGACCGTACTTAATGGGACAAGGCTTGATTTGTTGTCATCGTCGCGGTCATTCGCATTATATAAACACGGTCTAAGAACACAGACAATTTCCTCACTGAGTTAATATGCTTAACAACGTCATACGATTTATATTACATTGGACGATGACTAGGAAATTACACAATCATTCTTACCACAAAATAAACAACTTTAAGGGATTTAATAGTCCATGGACAAGGCATGAACATCCAGGATCTTCTCTGTCTTTGAGACTTCCATGATTGGCAGTCGCTCCCACGCTTCGACCAGTGATCATCGGCATCTTCAGGGGTGCACATCTTGAATCTCTTGGTCCCTTCCGGTTAGGCCACTGAAGGGACAGGACACTTGTAAGCCTGATTCTGGCACTGTCTCCTCATAACTGGTGTTCGCGGGGATAGGCTCGATGCGCCGAAACAGAAGTACTGACCCCTGAATTTCTTGACGAAGGAGCCTCGTTTATCCCTCGGTTTTGAAGTGCCATCTGTACTGACTTCCTTGGTGCATGATGGCCCCGCCACATCATGTTCAACATAGACACCCTTCTGCTTATAATTGTTCACTGAATTGGGCGACGAAAGTGGTGACTTTGAAAACGAGCTCGAACGAGACCGGCGCGGAAGATTCAGGTTTGGCGCAGCCTGCAAAACCCCTTGCCTTAAACCCGAAGCCAACTTCTTTCTATTGGATGGACTAGAAGTATTGCTCCTCACTGACAGCGTCCTCTTGTTGTTAGGAAGCGAAGAGGGCTTTGAGAATCTCTGCCGAAGGGGGACAGGATTTTCATCTGAACTGCAGTTGCCTGATCCTGCATCAACCGATCTTTTACCTCTCTCAGTACTCTTTTCTTTATTACGAGGCCACAACAGAACCTTTCTGAGCCGCTGTGCAGCAGAATTTGCAGTGCCCGGTTTCTTGCAAATGAATGAGCTATCATTCTCATTGGTTGAATCGAATGAAGATGAAGCAATTCCCGGAATAGTCAGATCTTTGGCATCTAATGCATTCTCAATGCCTGTATGCAAGAATATTTCACTATCGACGATTCTAAAGGAAGTCCCTGGACTGCTTCCATTGACTTGCATCTTCAAATGGGAAGCGATGGCTTTGCGGGCCGTGAAGTCCCGAGCTCCAAACATTCCCCCAGCTGAAATCAATTGTCTAATCAAGATATCTGATGATACAGAATGTGGCCGTTGTTTGAGTAGATCAAGTGCAGTCATGCCTGCTTCATCACGTTCATTCACGTCAATTGAGCGGACAGTCATCAGAAGTTCAATCAGTTCTGAATGAACATTCCCGATGATTGCCATGTGAAGAGCAGTTCGGCCATCATTATTCTTTGCATTTATGATGTCTTCCAAAACTTTTCCATGTACCAATTGCTTCATGAGCTCCATCTGCCTGTCCAATCTTCGGAAGCCGGGAGTTTGGAACCCAGAAATCGCCATGTGGAGGAAGGTTTCTCCAGCATCATTTCTGATGAAGACAGACGAGGGTGAAGCAGATATCAGGGCTTGGACTGTGGCTAATTGACCCTTGAGAGCAGCAATGTTTAGTGCTGTGTTGCCTTGATGGTCTGTGGAGTTGGCGATATCGAAGGATTCTGTCAGGTACTTAACTGCCTGCAGTAAAATTCGAGAGAATTGGTTAACAAGTTGACGAATGATGAGGTTGTTCCAACACAGTCAAACACGAAGAACAATCAAAGCCATTGACATCTGAAAGTGATGTTTCATTTCAGACATTATGATCTCCGACAAAGTTAAACATACAGTATAATCCGTTCTCGAATCTGCTAAGACATCGGTGTTGGAAAAGGAAATGAGGGAAAATTCTTATTGTAGAAGAATAAGAATATCGGTAGCTTTTTTTAAAAAAACTAGAATCCTTGATCTGGCTTGCTGAAAGTGACATCTATGAGTCCATTGCCGATCTCGGAGCTTAATGAGATGTGCAGAGGCATAACATAGTCAAGCCCACTTAATCCATCATCGGCTACCACGTCAACTTATGTATGAACATTAAGCTCACATCTTCATCACGTTTCATGGAGGATTACAGGCTAAAACATCCAAAAGCCAGAGCATGAGATTTCACAAAGAAATTTGGCCAACTCACCTCAACCTGTCCTTTGCTCGCAGCTGCATGTAAGATGGTGGATCCTTGAGCATCTCTATAAGCCAAAACATCAGAGCAATTGCTCAAAAGCTCCTTCAGAATCCTCAAATTCCCTCCCCTAGCTGCAGCGTGGGCAGCCCTGTTCATCATCTCCCACCTATAAAGCGAAGGAATTTCCCCGATATGCTCCTCCAATTCTCCACCTTTCCCTGTCGAAAGCCTTGGCGAGATCGCAAAATCGAAAACAACCTTGAACACTTCACAGCTCTTGCTCCTAGCAGCAGCATAAAGCACATCAGTGACCCCAAATTCGCCTTCCCCAAAAACAAGTAAAGGGTCCCTCTCAAGCAGCTCTTTGATGAAACCCAAGTCCCCGGCCGACGCGGCGGTGTACATGAGCCACCCACCATAGCCGCCTCGGAGGAGGGAATTCTTCTTGCCCCTCTTGGACTCGCACTCCTGGAAGAGCTTCCGCGCGACCTGAGACCGGCACTTGGCAACGTCGTGGAACTTCTCGTCGTCGTCCCACACGGTCTCGAGCCGCCGGATCCGGCGGAGGGACGTGAGCTTGATGAGGTGATTGTTGTCGATCTTCAGGAGCTCGCGGACCAGGTCGTAGTGGCCGTTCGCAGCCGCCCAGTCTATGGGGGACGCATACCACCATTGATCCCTGGTGCTCTCCCACCGAAGAGGAAAGTACGTAGGAGCCATCAAGAAGACGAATATATCGACAAGGAAGAATTTTTCAGCGGCAGCTCAATCCAGAATCTTACGACAAACCCACCACACAGCTCAACAAGACAAGAAAACACGAACGGTCGGTGCGCCCTACTCGATTCCAAGCATTCCTCACGCGCATACCCCCACAACCAAACATATACCGCGGATCAAGAACGACCCAGATGACAAAAAAGAGAGATGCCCACGAAGTATTTAGCTTTCAATGAAGCGCTCGAGGTGAGTTGGGACGTGATGGATCGATCAGTGGCAGATGAAGCGGTTCCTTCAATGGCGGGTTGTTGGGAGGGAATAAAGCGGGAAGGGAAGTGAAAAAGGGCGAGCGAAAGCACGCGTCGACCAACGAACGAACAAAGGACAGAGACCGCGTGAGAGTTAAAGCGGAGCTACAGAGAGAGGACAGAGACAGAGACCCCTGTGCTTAAATGATAAAGCTCGCGCATTTTCACGACATCCCGTGGCAGAAAGAGAAAGTCCGCGGCCCTGTTCATGCTTTGAGCTGCTGCGGCTGACCACCTACCTGAATTGATGACCGGCACCAGTTCTGTGCGACACGAATCGTCGTGTCGAACGCCGAGAAGATGGAGATTGTTTTGCAATTCATTTTTTGCAGATTCTAGGCATGAATGTTATATACTGTATTTTATAATAAAAGCATAGTAGTTTTTAGTTTTACCCCTTGAGATGATTACAAAAACGGGATGTTGTATCGTGCAAACTCGACTTTTTGACAATCTTCTTATTTTTCAATGCTCTGTAACGTCATGAATATGGCATGATACAACTTTTCAGTATGTGTAAAGAGACACCGCCGTGACTAATTGCAAGCTCGTCGTCATATAATTTCACAACTTTATGAAATATCAACATAATCAGTAGCAAAACTAATGAAAAATACGATTACATCGGTACATTATGGTATCTTGGAAGTATGGATTTTTTCACAATGATTAGTGTTCATTTCGTGGTGCGATGGAGGAAACATGAATAGCGATTGAGGGCGGGAAAGGCCTAAATCTATGGAAAAGGGATGAGATAGAGGAATATTTCGCTTTTAGGCACATCTGATCATAAAGATTGATGGAACATATTGACCGCAAAATAGAAAGATTAAGGACAATTTTGTCGTGTTTCCCATCTCAGAGAAGAGAAAGCTAAATCCCCTTTTTTCCCAATTAGCATTATGATAGCGATGATATCTCTATTGAGGTAATGTAAACCCTTGCAAGATCAGAACTTTAGCATTCATCGAGGAAATGTCTGGGGTAATATCATAGATGATCAATTTGGCTTCTTTTCTTTTTTGAAGCTTCGGAAGTGTTAATGAAATGAGAGGTTATGCATGCCATGATCAGATTTGGAGATCATGTCATGATCAGCAATGTGATCATTAGATTATTGGGCTTGCATTATTTTAAACCTGTGGGTCATTAGGGTTTCATTGGTTCTTTTGCATGTTTTTTTTTCATCGGAAGAGGCATCTTTCACTCAGCAGCAGCGAAGGGCTTGAACCAAGATTTCTAGATGGATGTGATAGGGTATTAGTACATCCGATGCATAATTTAAATGTAAAAACTTGTTCTTTAAAACGGGAAACATGGAATGAATTGATCATAAATTATGAAATTTTGTTATTTCTCTTCTTTCTAAGGAAGACATTAATCGAGAGAAAATGGAATTTTCACAATGATTGCAAATCGCTCTAATTGTCAATTTCTTTGGTCAAAGATGGAAGTAGCTAGGGTAGAATTTCTCACGGGGCAAGAGAAAAAAATTATGGGGTTTTTGAGAAATATCATTTTCGTAAATACTGAAATTAACAGGAATAAGTTTTGAGCTTACTGGTCGTGAGAAACTACTTACTCATAAGTCATAACATGATCTAAAGGGAAATATATCATGACACACATAAAATGTTATTTCAACATTTGTAATATGGGCTATTATAACGTCCATAGCCTCTGCAGTACAAATTCCACCCGAGACACTATATATGACAACTTCATCCGGAGATATTTAGGATATTTTCTCAAACAAAAAAGGAGCTCTTAGAGATAATGTGAGATTTCTCTTAAATAATTTCCTATGTTAGAGGTATTTGATAGTTATGTTGATCCTCTATATTTCTCATGAAAGGGATTGTTAGAGATAATTAGGGATTTTTGTAGAATAATTTCCTTTATTATAGTTATTTGATAATTCTGTTGATTGTATGCATGTATCTATCAAGATTCTGCGTATATCTCCTTGTACATATCTTGATTGATATATACTACCTTAAATAGTCATCTAATAAAACCTATAAATAGGCTCCATGTACTCTTTTCAATACATATCAAATCATATAGAAAATTCTACGATTCTTATTCTCCGTATTTTTCTTTTAACTTGGTAGTAGATCCACCGTTTTGAGGAAACCTTAAGTTGCAAGGAGATGTACAAAAAACTACAACAGTACGTACTTACCAACTTCATCATAGTATAACCTGCAAAAATATGAATTCTTTTGTATTGGCGCTCTTAGGCAACGTATGGTTTTTCTTAATTTTTTGAGTAGCTATAAATCAACTTAAGCCGTTATTGCCATATACAGTGTCTTCTTGATGGTGGAGTTTGGATTCCACCTGTGATGGACAGTATAATTAATCATAATATAATGCTTGAATTATTTTGGAAAATTCTCAAACTTTGGTTAATTTATGCCAAATCTGGTCCCAATAATTGACAGAATCTTCTCTTTTCCATTACTGTTTGTTGGTCAGCTGGAGGCTCCTTCAACTTAATCAGAATTGCCGGCGGTGGCAAAGAAAAATTATCACAATGGTCGGCGCAGTGGGCAGAATTTTGTTGAGCAAAACCTCTCCCCTTCTCAATAAATCAAACTCCATCTTGAATCAGCAATCCTGCAGCTAACTAAATTCAGTTCCATTTGGTAGGCAATTGGGTATGAAATCATGCCAAGATTGCCTAATAAGTTTCAAAATGTACAACCCCATATGATATGTCGAGTAGGAGTCGAATTTAAGGCCATTCGGTTCAAGTTATAAGATTTCGAAAACGATGACCAGTTGTCTCAAGATTTCTAGCATTAATGTTAACTAAGGAAGAAACACAAACCAAACTAGGTAAAGGATCAAGAAAGAAGGTAAAGTCAGATATGTCAGAGTGACGAGAACAACCTAATTAAGCAGAGTGACTTGATTGTCTTAACACAATGTCCAAGAATAGTTGTTCAAAAGAGAAAGCCACCCAACTCATAACTTCCAAATACACCACCATCTTCATAAATTAATGCTAATAATCAGATGGTACAACAACTATTAATTTATCCTAAAGTTTCAATTCACAGTCAGAGGCGTAGTTTAACACTCTTGACTCTACCAAACTCCCTCATAGCCTGTCTTGGTAAAATGGGTCATGCCTATAGATTGTGCTTAAAGCTGAGGAATTAAGAGACAAATTATTTGGGGAGAGAGGTCACTGAAGAAAGTCTTCCCCATTCCAAGCAAAGCAACAAGTTTTGCTTCCACCGAGTGATAAAGTGACTTAAAAGAGTTTCCTGCTTCATTGACTGTGGCTTCTTTTGAGGCAATGCAAAGCATTCCTGCTTCCCAGAGTTCCCTCTTATCCAGAGAGCTATGAAGCGACATGCTCTTTAAAGTCATCTCTTCTCTGCACTCCAACCACGTAGACTCACAGCACATAAAACACAGAGCCCTGAAGAAAAAAAAGCAGAGTAGGCCCTGTGAGCAGGAAAGCTTTCGACGTTCTCATCAATGAACCATCAGAAAGGCTAACTTTTTTCATCAATGAACCATAAAAAAGGCAAGTATGTGTGGATGGTGGGTTTATCTTTATTCTTGCTTTAGCCGTGACATTGCATGTGATGAGAAGTCAAATTTCACCTCCCTTTCATGCATCCCTTTAATGCCTCGCTTCACTTTCACCTGCTGCTTTGGGCTTCCCTCGCAGTATCTTTCTCCCTTTAACGGAAGATGTCGAGGACTCGGAATCCTGATGCTCACATGGGTGATTGATGGCCTAAAGAAACCCATTATTATTAAGTCTTCATAGGAACAGTCAGTCACGGGCCACTCAGTACTTATCCCTATTGATGAGGTACTTGAGGGTTGGATGGTGAGGTATGAGCATGAAAGCTAAAGTAATCAATTGAGCTAGTATAACATTTAACATTCCGTTCTTGAATTGCTGATAACTATTGAAATATATCCGGTATCACTTGAATATGAGGTTTATATACTCTTTATATACATGTAGTTTCCCGTATTGAAATATATCTCAAATCACATAAGTATCACATTTATATGCTTTTAATATACACGTGGTTGGTTTTGACCATATATATATTTCATGTGGTTGGTAGGTTTGTGCTTGAACTTTGTTTTTGCCATGACTTGAAGGTTTAGTCCTTGTTATTGTCCGGAGAATTTTTACTTGTGGTGCATGTTTGAATACCTTATATCTCGAATTATATACATATATATATGGAAATAACAAATGGGAAGGTCTTTGAGTATAGTATTTGACTTATATCCCAATTAAGATTTTTCTTGCTTCTTGCAAGTGAGAGCGGCCTCACCAGCGTCGCCTGGGCAATGGTTGGCCTCACCAGGCCTCGCGGTGACACACGGCTAGAGGAACAGGCTCCTCAATCACAAGGAGGCAAGGAATTTGACCCTTGCACTCAAGTGCCATTCTCCGAGTCTCACCAGTGCAATAAGGTCTCCAATCCGTTCATGAATTCATTTGGCCCCATCAAAGTGTATGACACAGTAGAAGCAAGCATATCCTTAAAGACGATGATCATTGAAATATCCAGAAAAAGAAGATGATCATGATCCGAAGGAACCCTACCATTTTCGTTGAATCTGCGGGTTGAGGGAGACAAGTGGAGGTGGAATCCACCTATGGCTATCAAATGGTAGATGGTCATCATCAAAACTATGGCCCAGCAGAGTAATACAATCAACTGTTGTATGGAAACTTTTCGACTTTAATGGAGACAGATGGGTGGGCACGGCTAGAAGTTTAGGCATATCTTTATTAATCCGTAGAGATAAGTTGTGCAAGAAAAAGATACTACATATGATAGCATCATTGTCTAAAGCCAGAGAGCTTTTGCTCAGAAGAAAGTCGAAACTCTTAAAGCATATTCTGACCCAGTGTTCATCAACACGATGCTGACCTATTTGTTTGGAAGACGTCTATGTTACGAGTCCATTGTAGATTTCATTGTTATTTAAACAAAAAAGATCTCAGAAACCAGATCGCACAGCATAATAATGATAATGATGCGAGCGCATATAGAAGTCATATCTGATGTATGATCTTCAAAGATCTTCAATTCACATTAAATTGAAATGAAGCTAGAATGGAGGATGGATAATGTCAATGGCAGCCTATCTTTAAGAAAGGGGTAGGAGTTTATGTGTATAACCCTATTTAGTATATCACATTGTCAAGCATCCAAAATGGATTAATAGTGGTAACAAAAGGCAAGAAAAAGATGCCGAAATACTTTTGAGTATTGGGTATATGTTGCATAACAAGTCCATAATAAGGTCATCATCTATCTTAACGGGGAATAAACAACAGAGATAATCTGGGAGTTTAGGTGTTACCATTGGCATTCACCATGGTTAAAAGCATTCTCCCTGGAATAAATATTTCAGATTTGTTGACCGACATCATTATCCCCCAAAAACAATAAACATATGTCTCATGAAGAACAGCACATCATAATAGCCTCACTAGGGAGAAGTATTCTTCAACAAGGCACATGAACTGGTTAACGCTGAAACTGAATTAAGACACAAAATGAGATTTCTGGCATTCCTAACCTAGGAAGACCACCATTCGCAGAAGAGAAGTAAAAGGAAAGGAATGTACCGAGATCAAAAGGAAATAATATAACTCTCATTCTCTATCTCATCCTGTGTTTATCATCTCCTCTTCACACATGCTCATTGACCACAAGGTGAAATCTTGGATACCCAGGTGCCTCATAATTTCTGGAGCATGAATGACGACTCAATAGATCTTTCACTAGTTCTTGGCCTTGAGAGAATTGTTCTCCTTGATCCTCGCTCGGTTGTCTAGTTTAACAAAGCGTTTCAGGTCTTCATATGGAAGAGTTTCGATGTTCTTTCTCCGTAGCTCACTCAAAGCTGCCTTTTTATCAAGCAGGTGCCATAACCAGTCAGGATATTCAGAGTCCTGTAGGACCTTGGGATCTGCTCCATCCTTGAGGATATTTGCACCAACCACCGTCGTAGATTTGACTTCTTTGCTGAGTGATGATGCTTTTGCTGCATCACCAGCTGCACCACCTTTAGAACCCTTCTTTGCTTTACCACCTGCAGCAGCAAATGTTCTTCGACCAACTATACCAATTGCTTCCTTCACATTGACAATGCCTCTCAATGACCTCAAATGATTCATCGCCATACTTTATCCCTGCAAGATCACTGTCCGTGAGACTCAGAATACAATAAGATGGTTATGAAACTCAAATGCCATACAAATACTTAGCACAAAACAATGCACACACATGCACATACTTGCATGTATATAACATGCACACAAACTGATCCTATGTGCACCCAGTATCACCATTGTTCTGCTTCATAATTTATGATACGGTCAAAATTGACACAAAACTGACTGCAATCTGGTAATAGTCAGGCGATATGCCCCTCACTCACAGACTTCCCAACCGCAGGGAGTATTTTCAATTTGTTGAGGACAAAAAAGGAGAATGAATTCTTACCAAAAAAATAAAAAAAAATTACTTACCAAAAAAAAAGGAGAATGAATTGATGCCCTGAAACAATGAATAAGGTTTCCGATTTCCAGATCCTTTTGCACTTTCATGAGGGTGCAGAGATACAGCAACTTCTTAATTCCTTATACGCTCACTTTTAGTCATAGAAAGCAAATATAGCTTCTTATAGATCCTAACCTAAAGTATGTAGTTATCCTAAATCAAATGAAAAGTGCAGTTTAAGACCAAAAAATTGGTATCCCCACATCCATAACCAAGCAACAAACTGATTCTTCATTGGTGCATCAATTCCATTCCATTGATCAAACTAATGCAACCCTATTTCTCAGGATGTGTTGGATAAGAGAACCCCATTAGGTGCTACAAACTAAAGCTATCGAGTGCCTAATAACTTTTAGTGATATACAAATTTGGCCATGGTGTAGTAGTGGTGGGCATGGTGGCCATCTCGTGGATGGCAATGGTGTAGCAGTAGTCATGGATGGGCTAACTGGAGAAATATTTACCATGATGGTGGTAGTGCTTTAAAGGAGATGATGATGATGGAAGTGAAGGTGGTGATCATGGTTGTGGCACGCGATGGCAGCAGCAATGGCGATAGTGATGGTGATCACCAATTTAAATAAATCAATCATGATGTTTATTTCCAAAACATTAAATTAGTATATATGTCTTCTGCTTTCAAGATATTATTTATCCCTTCTCATCTTAATTCAATTCCTAAGCTTGTTACATGATCCTGACATCTCCATCTAAACAGGAGAATCCCATATCAATTTTTCCCCATGTTTAAACCGAACACTTTTTTTCCGTCAAAGAGAACATTCCATTCAGTATTCCTCTTTTTTGTAAAAGCTGGAAAAAGTCCTCTTTCATATTATTTTAATGCTATGTCAATAGTGCAAAAAAGATTTAAGTTTCTTACTGATGCTACCTAGCTCTAATCATTATCAACACTCAATTTAAGCCGGTCTTGAAAATCTAGAAAATATCAAGTAGATTTGAATTATGCATTTGACCACTTGTAGTATTCTGAACTAAATGTCAAAACTAAAGCAAATGGCTAAGGCAGCATAAGTGTCCATTCAGTTACTGTACATAGGAAAGAGCTTCCTGAGACCACAATATCTTTCCTTAAATCCACAATGACCCCCTCTAAACCGAGCTTAGCGTAGCAGAAATAGCAGAAAGTGCCTATCCTACTAGTTTTTACTTATTACACCACCATATCAAGGGAAGCAGAAAAGGTGGCTGAACTTCAATTTATAATATAAAAATCATAGAAGAAGAAACGCCACTGAAATTCACCACATCGAGAAACCAACCACAGTTCTTGGAGAAGCCAAGAGGCAAATGCTGGAACAGACAAGTAGGAAAAACCTAGATTGCTATCACGACTGCGCCAAGTGCATCATCCCCCTTCTAGAGAAAGTAGACCCTTGATATCTCTACCCCTTCTACCAAGCTTCTTCCTTTCCCCCTCGAATTTGTGCTTATGTGTACAGCCTAAAGGCAATACTAACACAAGTCGGCAAACACGGGAGGCACTCAAACAGCTCAAGACACCTAACGATTCTCTCCATCGTCAAAAATGTATGATCAAAACCGAAGGTAACCACATCAATGCAGCGTCTTCCACATGGCTCAGTAATTTCATCGAACAGTTGGCGGGTCACACAGAATCGACTCATTCGACATGACATAGACGCGCATACCGCGAACACCCCAGCAGACACGGCGATGTAACAGACGGGTTCAAAATTCTTCGAGACGGGATGACAGAAAAAAAAGGGTAAACTTGCAGCTGATCTGATCAAGATCAACTCTGCAAACAGAGGCAACACGCTATACAACCTACCCAAGTGAAGAAGCAGAAGCAGAAGCATAAGAAGATTCGTACAAAATGGGGATCGGTGGAAGGACGGTCGCACGTACCGGGAGTTTCCAGCGAGAGCCGACGTCCGATCGCCGCGGCGGCGTCGCCTGTTTCCCGGTAGCTGCGGGCGCCGAGACGAATGACGTGGTTTTCTTTTCACGGTGTATATAAAGAAGAAGAAGGCGAAACTGGGCCTGAGCTCTTGGGCCTTTAATGGGCCTGGAACTTCACCAGAACGACTCGTCGTTTTGCACGACCGCGCATTACCTCTTTCCCAAGCCATTCTCGCTCCCGATAAATCCTAACCCCCTCCGCAAAACCTCTGCAACTCCACTCTCTCTCTCTCTCTGCCTGGTCGTCGATCTGCGCTTAGCGGAGAATGGGGAGCAGCCAAGCGGCGGTATCGTTCCTGACGAACGTGGCGCGGGCGGCGTTCGGCCTCGGCGCGGCGGCGACGGCGCTGAACGCGTCGCTGTACACGGTGGACGGGGGCCAGCGGGCGGTGATCTTCGGCCGGCTCCGCGGGGTCATGGAGGAGACGGTCAGCGAGGGGACCCACTTCCTCGTCCCCTGGCTCCAGAAGCCCTTCATTTTCGACATCAGGACGAGGCCGCACACCTTCTCTTCCATCTCCGGGACGAAGGATCTGCAGATGGTCAATCTCACTCTCCGAGTTCTCTCTCGGCCTGAGGTACGATGAATGCGTTCACTCGCAATTTGTGTCTTGATTCGTTATTGGTTTAGCTAGCTCTGGATCATTTCTATTTTTGAGCATTGGGTTAATGTCGATCTTCAGTTTGGAACTTTTCTTGCGATTGATCATAACAATGCGTAGATATGAGTGATTTTCAGGCAGCATATGCTTGTAGTGATACATTTGCTATAAGAAGTAGTTGGAAGCCTTTTGGATGTCATTTCTCTCCAAACTTTTGGAACTGTTTTGTTTTTCTCTGTCTATTAGTCCATGTTTCATAATTCTCTGGATTACATTCAGGGTAATGTTTAATTTGCTTTGGGAATTGGTGTTATCAAGTTCTTTGATATGTGTGTGTTAGCAAGTATGCAAAAGGTGCAAATTTTGTTCGAATAAAGGCAGGATCTTTGGAATCCGATGTGTGATGCTTCTGGTTTACTATGAAGTGACGGATCGGAAGTAATTTGTTTCGCAGGTCACTCGTCTGCCATATATCTTCCGGCACCTGGGTCTTGAGTATGATGAGAAGGTCCTTCCATCAATTGGGAATGAGGTTTTGAAAGCTGTCGTTGCCCAATTCAATGCGGATCAGCTTCTTACTGAGCGGCCGCATGTCTCTGCACTGGTCCGGGAGAGCCTTATTCAGCGTGCCAAAGAGTTTAACATCATCCTTGATGATGTGGCTATCACTCACCTGTCCTATGGTGCTGAGTTCTCGAGGGCTGTGGAGCAGAAGCAGGTCGCACAGCAGGAGGCGGAGCGATCAAAATTCGTGGTGATGAAGGCAGACCAGGAGAGGAGAGCTGCAATTATCAGGGCGGAAGGAGAAAGTGAGGCTGCAAAGCTGATTTCTGAGGCAACTGCTGCAGCTGGCATGGGGCTGATTGAGCTTAGGAGGATCGAGGCATCAAGGGAGATTGCTGCTACATTGTCGAGGAACCCGAATGTTGCTTACTTACCTGGTGGACAGCAGGCACTACTGGCACTTAATCCGGCCATGCTTGGTGGGCGCTGAACAGGTAATCCTTACAAAATATGTTTCTTCAAATTTGATTGAATTTGGGTTTCAATGTATTATGAGTATACTTTTCAAGGTTTGATTCTTATGGTGCTGGGTTGTTCTTGTAGCTTGCATTATTTTTTGGGTGATATATGGTAGTTTGAGATAACAAGTTTTCTACTTGTAGCTTGGGCTGCTGCGCGTGCACTTTTGTGGGATAAGGAGGTCACAAATTTGTGCCTTCTGTCACTAGAATGATTTATAGTTTTACTAGTTTAATGTTGAATGCATCATCTCAATGAGTGATCCTATAGAAATACGTGATAAAAAAACGTCCTCTTTCCAACGTATTGATTATACCAATCAGAAAGAGGTCGGTGTCCTGACAACTGTAACTTTTCCTCATTTGGTTGCTTAACAGATGCCATAGAGCCACCCCTTATCAATATCAATTTCAAAACAACAATGAAATTGGCTTCAGTAGTGTATTTATGCTCTTAAAGATAGACAAACTGTGGAGTGAATGTTGTTGTTGGCAATGCAGTATTGCCTTTGTTATTCCAATATATCAAACTAGTTAGTTAAATCTTAATGCAGGAGCTTGTTGATGCCTTTAATATTATTTTGGGTGGGTGAAACTGCGGCATTGCATGCACCGACACAAAACATATGATGAAATTAACCCTAAGTCCTACGTATTTCATGATCCGCTAGATTAGCTGCCAGTCTATACACTAAGCTGCTCATGGTAGAAATCTCGTGTTTTTAAGGCTAAGCTTCATGTGCTTCATTTTTTAATGCGATGGCTGCTTGCTTCTCCTCCGTTACAAGAATTGCAAATATGGTTGAATTCCTAGCTATGGTTTCATTTGCAGCTATAAGATTGATTTTCTACATTCCTTTTGTTCGCAGGGCCTTGTGATATATAGATTGATGGCATGAATTCATGTTGCATATTTCCGGAGGTAGAGCTCACAGGGAGTTTTAAGCTTTTTTTTTCTCTTTTGCACCGTTTTGGACAATAAGTGGAATGAAATCTGAAGCGGCAACAGAAATTTGGAACGTTAACTATGTTGCTATCCCTGGGTGTTCTCACATTCTGAATTGATTATTTTGTCAAGCGCTTAAACTCTCGTGTCGATGCTATTCATGTTTCAGTTCTCAGTGTGTCTAAGCCTGTTTTCTGCGAGTGATCATGTAGCAGTTATGCGGTTTTTATCTGGGTCATGTTTGGTGGCTGGCAGGCTGCATCGTGAAAAGAATTGAATTTTGTCAAAAGGAAGTGTGGTGAATACGAATTGCAACAGTTTCATAAGATTTACGACGAAGAACTTCTTAGATTACGTGATTATGTTGTAAATTTTTGTAAAATCTGTGGTGTGGCGATTTAGTTATGAAAAATTTAGGACTAAGTCGAACATGATGTATTTATTCCACTTTACGACGTTTTGTGAACTATCGCAGAATATGATGATTTTCAATTCCTTTTATAATAATCGTAGACCTTCAGAAATAGTCGCGGATAAAAGAAAAATCTAATTTCATTGCTCGGACGTCCGTTTTGTAGCAGTGCGTCGGGCGTTCGGCGTTTTTCAGAGGTGGATAACCGGTTGAAACTAGATAGAGTTTAACGGTTGAGATTGTCTTTGTGTTAATCCAAGGGCTCCGACTTGTAAGGCCATCCGTCTAATAAAATCGTCTGCTGGTTTAAGGCGTACTTTTTGCAAAGTAGCTTTGAAATTTATGAGAGGAGGGGAAAGATAGATATTTGCTTCTGTTTCATCATCTTCCATGAAAGAAAAACAGAGCCCGAGCAACCCAGGCCCTCTATTCATCGTCTCCTCTTTTCATCGTGTCTATCATCTTCATCGGGGAAGGTCCTCTTGGGTGACATTAGATCTGGAGATAAAAGGCTCAGGTGACCCTCGACGTTGAGGACGTTTGACCTCGGCGGCCATCGGCCCTCAACGAGCTTCGTCGGCCCTCGACTCACCAGATCCTGACTAGTAGATCCATGACTGTCAACTAGGCTTAGTGACCCTTGGCCTCTGTCATCGACTGTTGCCAATAGTTAGCGGCAGTCTGCCGATCTCACGCAACCCTCGGCGGAGCTTCATCGGCAATCCAGATCTACAACGTTGGAGAAAATGAACAGTCCCTTGCAAGGGCAATAATGGAATATCAAATTATTAGCAAAATCAATTTGGAAAGAAAAAAAATTCACTCACTCTCAAACCTACTTTTCAAAAATGCCGAAAGCCGAAGACAAGTTCACCTGCCTTGGACTTCCGATTTTGCCAATGCTGGCATTTCCCCAAAATGAATTAAAAAAAATTCACCAAACGCACTAACTTTTTCCCCTTAGGACTTTGGACAAAGTCCATTGAGAAAGCTGAATCAAATGCAATCTAAGCAAAGGTTGGAAGGCAGCAAGTTCCGCGGCGGAAGTCCTCTCTTTCAACTCCTACCAATTACATACGGTGTTAAATTGCGAATGTGTGTTTCTTTCTGTCAAAAATTGAACCCTTGAGTTGCATCCTTTCTTCTTTTATCACTTCTGATTCCCGAGGATGCCGTCCGTGTTTTAATTACTGCATCCATTTACCTATACACGGTACCGTTGAAGCGTCATTATTGAATCAACGAAGCCTTTTGTGCCAACAGATTACGAATCGCTGTGCACCGTTTGTTGGGCCGGCTCGAAAAATCCTTACTCGGATCAGGCGTACCCAGCCCACTTGAAGCCAACAGTTAAAAGATGTGGGTCCCAGCCATATGACCTCATCACTGACCTTAAAGGTATGTTTGACAATCATTCTGTTTCTGTAAATAATTTCTATTCACAACTGATTTTTTTTTATTTCGTGCCCGAGAATAATTTCTAAGCATTTGAAGGTATTTGGTAACTACCCAAATTTCTATTCTTAGAATAGAAAAAGAACAGAAATATTTTTGGTAACTGCTTAAAATTTCCTTTTTTTTAAATAATATTTTGAATTTTTGAATTTTTCTTTTTTTTCTTCTTGTTCTATCCCTTCCTTGGCCATAGCCAAGGAAGGGGAAGAAGAAGAAGAAGAAGAATTCTTTTCCATTTTTGATTCTTGTTCCTATAATCAAGAATTTCTTCTTTTCCATTTTTGATTCTCGTTCCCAGAATCAAGAAACAACTTTTTTTTTTGCTTTTTGATTTTGTTTTGAAATTGATTCTGGGAACAAATTTTTACAAATCTGTGCCTAGGAACAAAAATTTAGCAAATGAATTTCTGTTTCAAAACTAATTTTGGGAATAGAAGAATAGAAATAGTTACTATTTAGCCAGTTATCAAATGCACCCCAAGAGTGCACTCGCAGTGCAATTTAGGCTCTTCTTTGCCTTTCGGTTTTGGTTATTTTTCGCGCTTTAATGTAGATTTTTTTAACTGAATTTGTCTGCTAAGCTTCTCGAAATATATGATGACGCCCCGCAGCTGTACTGCATGTGATATAGAGCTCAAATGATGATTGGATTTGTATGTCGCTGTGTATGGGAGAACCAGGGGGGAAATAAAAAGTACCAAGGAGGAAAAACATCACCTAAAATAAGGGTTAATACCATAAAATACTCAAATCGATATACTTGTGATAAATTTATCCTAAATTATTTTTTTGACCATTAAAAACTTCAAATTGATACATTTGTGATAAATTTACTTTCTGTTAGTGTCCGTTAAATTATATTAATGTCACAAAAAATCACAAATTGATAAACTTGTGATATACAGAGGGATAAAACCCAAAATCGATACACATGTCAATTACCACGTGTTATTAAACTTCACAATTTGATAGTAAAATTAACGGAAACTAACAGAGGGTAAATTTATCATAAGTGTACCGGTTTGAGATTTTTGGTAGCCAAAAAATTAATTCATGGGTAAAATTGTCACATATATATCAGTATAAGATTTTTTATGATCAAAAAAATAGTTTTGGATAAATTTATTATAAATATATCAATTTAAAATTTTTCGTGGTATTAATTCCCTAAAACCAAGGTGACCCATCGACGTCATGCAAGCATTAGTTTGTCAACCCAAAAAGAAATAACAAAAATCTAACTCAAAGTTTAGGGATTGTTTATATTGTTGTACCAAAAATCAAAGAAATAGCAGCACGTGCATCATCTCTGCATTGAGAGAGAGCGAGAGAAGAGCATGTGAGGCAAGAAGCAAACAATGCACACGTCCTCGTGCCTATCACGGACACGCGCCGAGCTCGTGAACTTCGAACGGAGGCGAGCGGATTTCCGGCAGAAATGTGGGGCACGCGCTCATAGCGAGCGTGGGGAAAAAAGAAAAAGAGAAGAGAGGGCGGCTGGTCCTCCAAGGTAGGACGATGATCGTCAAATGATTTATCTGCTAAAATTTGATGATTCCGTGCTGCTCTATGTCGCTTCTGCATCTGCAGTAGTTAGAAGTTCGGTTTTGTTGACCGAATGTTCCCCTCTTCTCGTTTCACACCTTTCCCCCGTAAGGTGTGAAGGTGTGAATCCATTTACCCCGCGCGAAGGATCTATTTCCGCTGGGTTTTCAACTCTCCGCTCCCATGATTCGAACGGAAGCTTCTCTTCGATTCCCCGCTGATGCTCACCTCTCCCCACCCCCCTACCGCAACCACTACGGATCCTTTCCCTCGTCCTCCTGTCGACGAGCCCTCCTTATAAAAAGGAGAAGAGGATGGGCGCCATCGATGCTCCCTCTCGCTCTCTTCTAGCTCTCTCCCACATGCATCTCTCCTTCTTCGTGAGCCTCACCGTTCGCTCCCGCGGTCCTCTCCTCTCTCGTTTCCGAATCTTGGCTCATTTCGATTCGCAATGGGAAAGGTCGGGATCGGCACCAACGGTACGCGATATGATCTCCGCTGTGTCTGTCTGTCGATGTTTTCTATTTTCTGTGCTTTGCTCTGATCGTCGGCGTTGTTTTGGGTGCTAAGGATTCGGCGGGATCGGCCGCTTGGTCGCCAGAGTCGTGCTCCAAAGAGACGGCGTCGAGCTCGTCGCCGTCGACGACCCCTTCATCGCCACCTTCGCCACCGCCGACTACATGGTACTTTTGCTTCGCTCGTGCGTGCGTGCGTGTATTTGCGTGCTGCGACGTGATGATCGCTGTGAACTTTTTGAATCGACCAGCTCGTAGTCAAAGTAGTTTTGGGATCGGTCGGGTTTGAACGATTTCTGGTACTGCTCGTGGTAGAAGTCTTATCCGAGGCTGGAAAGGCCTGTAAAGGAGATGTTCCTTTCGTCCTGTTTAGTGAGATTACATCTGGTTGTTGAGCACTCGAAAGTCATTTTCAAGATTATATCTCCATTAAACGATGGATTGAATTTGTTGAATCGGGCCTTCTGCTAGAATTGGTGCTATCATATTAAGTTTGGTCAGAAACTATGTTAGTAGACTCTATTAGAATGTGATAAGATCTTGTGCTCCTTTTGTGCAAACATGCTTGTGGCATATGACTATGCTTTGGAAATCAGCATCTGCTTACCCGTGGTGTTGTGTGGAATTGTCCAGACCCATATGTTCAAGTACGACAGTGTTCATGGTCAATGGAAGCACCACGATATCAAGGTCCAGGACTCTAACACCCTTCTCTTTGGCGAGAAGCCGGTCACAGTCTCCGGTGTTAGGTAAACTCGCGCCCTTAGTTTTGTTTTTTTAGCTTTGGGTCGTGATCTTTATTCCTCATCGGATTCTTAAGCAAGTGGGATATCTAATGGTTGATATCATTTCATCAGAAACCCTGAGGAGATCCCATGGGGTGAGACTGGGGCTGAAGTCTTTGTTGAATTTACTGGACATAAGGATAAAGCTGCTGCCCTTTTCAAGCTCGTGTTATTGACTTGATCTGCCACATGGCCTCTGTTCTGTGAGCATATTTAGACTGCCCTTTTCAAGCTCGTGGATATATTTGTTCTGGCCCTCTGTCACTTGTTGGAATGTAATGCATTTTAAGGATTAGAGCGATACTTTTGGATTTCGACACATTATGGCAGCGTCACTATGGTGGGTGGCCATTTTAAGTTAATTTCACACTGCTATCTCATGATTTTGATAACTTAGGGACTCGAAAGAATATCGTGTTGATTAATATGAATTCGATGTCTTATCCTTGTATTTTTCAAGTGTGAATAACAATCTTAGTTTAAAAATTGATATTCTGTATGCGATTGTAATTTTGTATGTAATTTCTAAATCATGTGGGAGGAAAGTTTTCTTGGAAAGTTATTATGCCTAAAAGTTCTTTAGTTGTGTGGAGGACGATAATTTTTAGTAACTGTAATTCTTATGTCTGAAAAAAGACGGAAAATGAGTGGAAAGGAACTAGGAGACGAAATGAGGGGAGGTTTTCGAATTCTTATGGGAAGATGAAGCGAAAATTTTGAATTTTAAGGGGATTTTTCCTTTCTGTACTTTTCTTTCCCCCTAGTACTCCCAAACAGAGCAGCATACAAATCCGATCATCATTTGAGTTACAACATGTACAGTTGCGCGGCTTCATCATTTATTTCACCCAGCTTACCAGAAAATTCAGTTAAAATCTACTTCAAAGAGCTAAAAATCTCAAACCAAAAACTTAAAATAAAGAATAGTTAATTGAAAGCTTTGCCAATGTTGGCATTTCCCTAAGGTGGTCCAAAAAAATATATTCATCCAATGCCTAAACTTTTTTCTAAGGGACTTTAGATAAGTCTTTTGGAAAAGCTGAATCAAATCAAATGCTTCATGAACATGGAAGTTGGAAGGCAGCGAGCTCGGCAGTGGAAGTCATCTGTCTCAACTGTTCCATTACATACGGCGCAAATTGCGAATGCGTTTCTTTCTGTCAAATTTGAACATTCAAGTTGTATCATTTCTTCTTTTATGGCTTCTGAGATTCTGAGCATGCACTCCTTTTCAGTGACTGGTTTCATTTGCTCATGCAAGCATTAGTTTGTCAACCAAAAATAGATGCAACAAAGGTGTCGTCATCAAAATGACAAACGGTACAGTTACTCCATTCATATTTTGCTCGGAGAATAAAGGACGGGAACATAAGTTTCTCATAGGACGGGTGTCACATTGCCATAATTAGTAGAAAGAACTCGAATTATTCCAAAAATCTCTCTCTCTAAACCTTAAAGATGCATGAGTTCCATCGAGAAATGAAAGAGGGCCGGAAAGAAGAAAATCCTCTGACGATATCCGAGTCTGGTCCAAGAAATGCTCACTGAACGGAGGCCATGTGGCAGACCAAGTCGATAACACGGGAGCTGCAAGACATAAAATAAAGGAAACAAATAGCAGCATGTAAGCGGCATAATATGCATAGAGATTAGATAGAGAGCGCATGTAAGGCAAGAAAAGAAGTATACATCCTCATACTATCTTGGGAGCTCAACAATTCAACGAACTGCAGTTTAATGCGGTCTAGAAAACAAAACTATGGAAAAATTGCTTAGTTAAATTGCAGTCGAATTTTTCAACCAAAAAAAACAGTGCAGTCTGAATTTACAACAAGCCATGAAAATAACCTTCTTTTTCAAATTAAAGGTAGCATAGATGATTTCAGCAATTGTTAAGAGTACTTCCCAAAGTGCGCCGTGTTAAACCAACGCATGACTCGACTTTAAAAGGGGAAGTGCGCCCAATTTGCTGCCACACACTACAATACAAAAGGACAGGAAGAAGTTTTACCTGTAACCCCATTCATTGTCATACCAAGAGACAAGCTTCACAAAGTTAGAGCTCAGAGCAATTCCAGCCTTGGCATCGAAGATACTTGACCTGGACAAAATGCATTACATTTAGAAACCAAGCTATGCACGACAACAACATAGAAAAATTAGGCATCCATCAGACTCCACCACAAGGGAGAAATCGTCAAGAATTCGAAAATGAGTGAATTAAAGAGGACAAACAATGAATGCGACATGAATGGCATAATGTAAGTCTCCTCACCTGCTGTCACCTAAAAAGTCAGTCGATACAACATCATCATCAGTGTAACCAAGAATTCCCTTCAGGTTGCCCTCAGATTCCTCCCTAGAGAGAGACAGAAACAGAAAATAAGATGAAAATTAGATTGTAATGCAAGTCTTTATGGAGACAGAGAAAGAGAGATGGAAAAAGGATCATGGAACATTGTTGATCTCACTTGATTGCCTCCTTGATCTCGTCATAAGAAGCAGCCTTCTCAAGTCGCACAGTAAGGTCAACCACTGAGACATCAACAGTAGGCACACGGAAAGCCATTCCAGTCAACTTCCCATTTAGTGCGGGAAGCACTTTCCCAACAGCCTGAAAAAAAGAACCGGTACATGGATGTAAACAAGTGACCTTAAAAAAACATACATTGACTACCACAGAACAGGATTGTACACTTGAGCAGAGCAACCAACAGATGGGCACAAGTATTCATTATTCACAGATTATTAGTACCTTGGCAGCGCCTGTGCTGCTAGGGATAATGTTAAAAGAAGCAGCTCTGCCACCTCTCCAGTCCTTCATTGATGGTCCATCAACAGTCTTCTGTGTGGCTACATCACATGACAGGTATATCAATTAATGTTCCACACAATTCTACCAAAACTGATGGCTCAGCAACTTATGAATGCAATCTAATGGTACTCACCAGTGATGGAATGGACAGTGGTCATGAGACCCTCAACAATACCAAATCTGTCATTGATGACCTAACAGGTAAAAGTCAAAGATGGCAGAGTGTCAAAAAAAAACCAACTCAATTTACAAAGATTACAATCCCCTTGACCAAGTTAGACACCAAAGTACCTTGGCCAATGGAGCAAGGCAGTTAGTAGTGCAACTAGCATTGGAGACAATGTCAAGGTCAGGTGTGTATTCCTTCTCATTGACACCCACAACAAACATGGGAGCATCCTTGCTAGGGGCAGAAATGACAACCTTCTTGGCACCACCCTGTCAGTCATATAGTACAGCAACATGAGAATGCGCAGAGTTTATCATGACGAGAGGTAAAGAAGCTGTGTCCACTTCAAAAACAAACACTGTTTAAAATCTATTCTCGACGAGGTTTACGAATTAGAACTTAGAAAAGGATGAAAATATGTCATTTTCCCAATAAACTAGTGTGTTGACAAGTTCAGCCAAAGATTGCTCAGGTTAAAAAAAGAGACTGGTTTAGAGAAAACTAAAGATTCTGAAATCTCCTTCTAAGCTATTTTCCAAATTCAACTTGAACAAATACGGGGGACAGACAAAAAGTGCTGGCTAACGTTCTTTTCTTAAAACGTTAACATGCCAGTAAAACCGACATATTTGAAATGAATTTAAGCAAAAAAACCGTTACAATTTGAAGAAGATCATCTGAGAAGCACCTTACCAATCATACCATTAAACTAAACTATGATGTACATTTAACTTCGTCAACAGGCCAGACGCTTTATATTAAAAGAGAAGCGGACAACAAACCTTCAAGTGGGCAGCAGCTTTGTCCTTATCGGTGAAAACTCCAGTGGATTCAACAATGAATTCAGCCCCGGTCTCACCCCATGGGATCTCCTCAGGGTTTCTGATGAAATGATATCAACTGTTAGATATCCCACTTGCTTAAGAATCCAAAAAGGGATAAAGATCAAAACCGAAAGCTAAGAAAACAAAACTAACGGCGTGAGTTTACCTAAAGCCGAAGACAGTGACTGGCTTCTCACCAAAGAGAAGGGTGTTAGAGTCCTGGACCTTGATATCGTGGTGCTTCCATTGACCATGAACACTGTCGTACTTGAACATATAGGTCTGCATAATTCCACACAACACCACCGGTAAGCAGATGCTGATTTCCAAAGCATGGTCATATGCTACAATCATGTTGCACACAAGCAGCGCAGGAGACGGGATTCTTCTTCTAAAGTTCCACAACTAAAAGTTTCACCAGATGGCAGTTTACTCCACGGCTGGTGATCTTTCATCACAATCTACCTCGCTTATGTAATGGTGAGTTCCAAAATTCTCCACCAGCTTCCCTAATTCCGTCCTATGAGCAACTAGACAATAGAAATACTCTGCAAAAGGTCTCATCACAGTCCACTAGAGTCAACCGAGACAGTTTCCGACCAAACTTAATAGGACAGCACAAAATCTAGCAGAAGCCTCGGCTTGACAGATTCTGTCTATCGCTAACCGGAGATAACATCTCGATGTAGACATCACACTAAACCGGACGAAAGGAACACGACTCCTTTGCAGGCCACTCCGGCCTCAGATCAGACATCTAACACAAGCGGCACCAGACCATTCAAGTAACAAATAAAAAAAAGAGCAAAAAATCAGAATGGTTGCAGCGCAGGATGTTCAACAAATCAGCATGAAGATGATATATCAGGCAAGAGTGTCCACGAGTTGATGATTGGGAGATCTTTTCTGATTTGTAGAACATTCTGCACTGCAACGCTTTCTTTTTTATTTCTTACTTCGATACGGACATCGCTCGAAACCGACCGATCTCAAAACTACTCTCGAGAGCGGACCATCGGCCCAATGTAGCAGCATCGCGACGCAGCACAACAACGCGAACACGCGCGCGCGCGCGCGCATGCGCACGAGAGAGAATCGAGAGAGAGTACCATGTAGTCGGTGGTGATGAAGGGGTCGTTGACGGCGACGAGCTCGACGTCGTCCCTCAGGAGCGCCACCCTGGCCACCAACCGGCCGATCCTGCCGAAACCTTCGCAACCGCGAAAAACGACGGAGCGATCGTCAAACAACCGCAAGGCGCGAGATCAAAAACCAAAACCAGAGACAGAAATGGACAGAGAGAGAGAGAGAGAAACATCGACCGATAGCACGCACCGTTGATGCCGATCTTGACCTTCCCCATTGCGGAATCGGAAGCGCGGGCGGAGACGGACGGAGATCGCGGCGGAGAAGATGAAGAAGAAGGAAGGAGGAGGAGGAGGAGGAGGAGGAAGGGAGGAAGAAAGGTGGCGGTTGCGAATGCGAGAGAGCGGAGCGGGGCGGGAGAGGGAGGAAGGTGGAAGGTGTTTATATAGTGGAGGGGGAGGAGGGGCGGATTTGTCGTGGCGAAATGGAAGTGGGGCCGTCAAAATCAACCACGGACTGCGAGAGAAGAGCGTGTTTTGCGTTGCCTGGTCAGAAGATGTGCGTGACGGGGGATGGCGTGGCCGCACGAGGAGATAGAGCGTGGCCAAAGATCACGTGCCTGATGCCAAAAAGGGGCAAAGGAGAACGATCGCCTTGAGATTAGTCGTAAAATCCACCCTTTTTTTTTATCTAGATTTTAAAATCGACCTGATGCCTTATATTCGTCGAAGAAAACGATTCGATGTTAATGAGAAACGAACGAAGAGCGAGGCGTTCCCAAAAAAATCAGCTGATAGTTGTATCCGTACCAATCAGCCGTGAATCATATTTGCTGTTTCGCCTTTTGATCTCGACGGGGGTTGGTTATGCAAAAGAGATGGTTTATGTTATATCTTTAATTGAGCCGCGTGTAAGGTGTATCTAAGTTGGGTGAATCACCATTTAATTATTTATATGAGATGTGAAATTAGATTGGGTTGTTTGATTGGGTGCGATTCTCTTGATGATGGAACCAGGAATGGGCTCCATTGATAAGGAATTCTGGATATGCCCGTGCCCCCAAAAAGTCTCCAATGACAGAACATGGTTCAAAAGGACGGACATATCATATTCCCATTGAGTTTCCCAACGTTCTTTCTTCTTAGCTCTGTCCTTTTCGCCTTTCTAATGTGTGCGCCACCACAATCCAATTAATCCCTTGAGCCCAAGTTTTATTTGTCCCTTTTGCTTTTAGAAAATACCACTAAAAACTCTAAATTATGAGCATTACGATATATAACACCTTGATTTTTTTTTTGTGTTGTCAAAATCCGAAACTTGTATCAATATAATTAAAAGACACTCTGCCAGCACAAAAAAAGAAATCCTAAACTTTACTCATCGTAACATTATTACTCCAAACTTTCTTTCTTGTCGCCAAGAACCCAAAATTGCAGCGGCGTAAAAAACACAATAAAAAATTTGGGATATGGCTGATGTAGTGGGCATAATTAGGATAAAATAACATTTTCTTTTTCTTTTTTTACAACATTAACCATGCTCATCATCCACTCTATTTAGTCATTTACCTCCTCCTGTTCACTTGTTTTCTTGCCTTTATAATTTTACCTGAAGATGATTCCTATTTTTCCTTAACCACAGAGACTCGTTTTCCCCCGCATTTTTTATGCACAAAGAATTTGATGGTCCCATAATTGTTCAGTGGTGAACATTGCCAGCCTAGAAAAGCAAGGTACATTGCTCCAAGAAACCGTCTTTTCGATGACCTTGTCAGCAACAGGAGATTTTTTTAGATTGCTACACACACTCCAATGATAACAGAACAACACAATGGCCAAATATGGCATCTCCACTTCCCAATATGAAGACAAACACTAATGCCATGCGCATGAGCGTGAAACATATAGATTAGGGAGCGTTTGATTCAACTTTGAAAATATTATTTGAGAAAATACAAATATTTTTAAGTTAAAATCCTTTAAAGAAATACAAATGACGTTTGGTAAAAAATTCTTTATAAAATTACTTTGGGCCAAACAGTATTTGATAAATTTTATTTTGCAAAAGGGCTTTGAGAATAAAAAAAAACCTAACTTACCCTTCGCCGGAGCCAATGCCGGCTTGCCGTTGGCAAGCCAGATCTGGAGCCAGCAACCGTCGCCTAAGGTCGGGCGACCGCCGGCGGGGCAAATCTGGTGTTGGTAGCCGCCACCTGAGGCCGGGCGACCTTCGACGAGGGTCGCGGGACCCAAGCGGCCGCCTGCGTCGCGACACCCGGGCAGCCTCTCCTGGGTCGCGTGACCTCAAGCGGCCGTCACGCGACCCAGGCAACGATCGCCTGGGTCTCGCAACCCTCGCCGAGGGTCGCCTGGCCTCGGGTGACGGCTGCCATCCTCTTGCCGGCCCGATTCGACGCTGGCCGCCTCACCGGCCACCTCACGAAGAAGAGGATGAACAATACACACGAGGGGCAAAATCGGAATAAGCCAAAATAAGTGAGGGTAGTTTGGGAATAAAAAAATTGGGTTCAACATTTAGCAAATGCTGAAAGCCCAAAGCTGGTCCGAATCAGCTTTGGGCTTTCAGCATTCTAAATGCTAGCATTTGACAAATGCTGATCCAAATGCTAAACCAAATGCCTCCTAGGTGTTGGATCCACCAATGTGATACCCCCTGCACACAAAGCTAACAAGAAAAGGGAAATAAATGCAGAAAAGACAAGGTACTCACACATCATGCTGGGTGGCTTTAACCATGCCAACTCGAAAAGAAGGATGACATAACGGAAGAAGTCATGCTTTGCATCGTCGTCTTTGCATTCTTTACACATGCAATGCTAGGCATTTCGAAGATCACCTGAAAGATCATCAGGACCCCATTGTTCTTCATCACCTTTTGGCGTTGTTTTCTTGAATGCTAATGCTGAGAGTGAGTGGCCTAACCAGAGTGATGCAGACATGAAGACATTTTGTTTTGTATGTCATAACTGATCAACCAATGTCTAGCTGTACATCATTGCCATCCAGGAGTGCTGTTGCAGATTTTGAACCAAAAACAGTACAGGCTGAAATGGTTATATGCCCAACAATATGAGATAAATGAGAGACACAAACAGCGGCAGCAGGAGACTTCCTCATATATATTTTCTGCTAACACCAACACAGAGGATAGAAGGTTTCATTGTCGAGTACTTTTAATTTGTTTAAACTTTTCTCCCCTGACAGAAGTAGGACCAAAATGACCAGAAAAACAAGAAAAGTCAGAAGCACACTCCATAATATTGCTGAGGGTAACAGATTTTCTATCCACAATTGCGACAAAGTCGACACCAACTATACAGTATCTAACATTTTGGAGAACATACAATGACCAAGTAGATGCTAGATACATCTGTTCATAATCTCTTGTATTACTTGGCTCCTACAAAATTAGTGACGAAATTGGTGTACTGCCACTGCAGAAAAAATACAGTAGCAGCTTGATGATCTACAAGTAAGGAAATTTACAAATTACTAATCCCCCAGAATTCTGACTCCCTCATACATCACACCAGAGTGCAGATCTTCGATACTACTAATGCTCCTGTAGCCATTTACTTCTCTTAAACCTATCCAACCACTGCGTGTGAGAAAATCATGGAAATCCTCTTCAGTGTATAGTGCTTTTTCTTCTATCCGATCAGATCCATCATACATGCAGACTTTTATGGTGATCCCTGCCAAAGTCACAACTTTTCATCATATTGTGCAAATCACTATCAAGTACTCAAATAATCGGCTAATAATCAAACACCAGTGATCTGAGGTGTTGAAGTTACAAAATACCTTCATCAAGTTGGAGGGTGTAATTTCCTATAGGCATATCTCTATCGAGGCTCCGAATAACCTGGTTCTCATCCTCCAGCCAAAACGCCCGCTTAGTTCTTAATCTGAACGCCGACTTGATTGCCTCTTTGATTGCGTCTCCACTTCCATCAATACCCACCCTTCTCACATAGTCACCCAACTTGACCGTAATAACTCTCCCTCCATATGATGACTGGTCCCCTCCTGCCATAACTAACATTAAAAGTGCTAAATGATTAGACACAGAAGACAAGTTAACACATCCAATTATGGGTTACTTTTCAATCACCGAGTCAGGCCATTTTCCCTTTAACATTGCCAAGACACGAAATACAACACAAGTCACTAGCTCTACTGTCAATTGTTTATGGTACATGATAAATTACAAGAAGCTAACTTTGGGCATTAAAATTTAATAATATCAAAACAGCTATAGAACAAGTACATATGGTGTTTCTTAAATTTTAAAACATGAAAAAGTTCGTCAGAACTGAAAGGATACGTGCAGTACCAGTGAAAAGGTACTTTTAGCTAAGGTTTCAGGAAAAGAGCTGTGGTGGAAGATATCCAATTTCCTTTGAGAATCAGTCCTGGCTGTCATCTGCAGGCTACACCTACATCCTATCGAACAAAGTGCTACAAACATCTAATATCTTAATCTGCACTTTGATGCCTACTGCAAGCCGTCACAATCTTCAACTCATATTGGAATTATCAAGAGATGTGCAAAAAAAGAACTTCTTTACTCATTGACAAAATGATAAATCCTTTTCAGACAGATCGTTTCCCGATGTTAGCGGGAAATTGGAGGGTATTGGTATAAACTGCATCAAACCAGATCTGGAAATAAAACGTATCAGGATTTTTGAGTTGCTGCCCCATATGATTACCATAACTCGTGACATTTGGACTTATAGTCCACACCACAGATTAATGATTAACCAGATGATGTGCACGAACTCTTGCAAATGATCGTGTCTAAGCACTGACTTTAAAATATAAACACAATGTAGAAAGCTGCATGCAGAATTACAGCTACTTGTTCGATCAAAGTGTTTTTCACCAACAAACACCTTATTTCTAGAAATTAGACCAACTACAATACTCGATAACTGCACTTTCCGGGAGATCAATGGCACGTAGTAAATGTGAACTTCCGGTAAGAATTTTAGATGCCTACCATTTCCAGGGGCATCTCTCCAGTTCCAAGGAGGAACTCCACTGGCTTCCACCGCATCAGCAGTAGTTATAGCAAGAGGATTGCCATCTTGATCTAACTGCTGGTCCATGTTGACTGTTGTCTGTCCAGTAGCTGTAAGCAATTAATCGTCAGAGAAATTTAGATAAAGTGCAAGAAGTAATGTACAGCAAGCTTCACAAATATAGCCTACCATACAAGCAACATAAAGCGATAATGATCCACATTCTTCATAGCATCATAAGAAGTTTCACCTTCATGGCTGAGTAATAGCGAAATGTAAGGAACAAGAACAGGAGAGGTACTTTTCCCAACCCAATTCGATAGCAGGCTAGATAATCAATTTTGTGTCCGATAAGACAATTACCGAGAGGATACAAATCTTGCGGACACTGTTTAAACCTGCTTCATATTGAGAAACACAGGCTTCCATGGACATTCTGCGCATTCCTTTAACCTATAAAATAGCCTGTTCTGAAAAATGGCATACTCAAGGGAAGTCCGGTGAAGCCCACCTAGCGTCCGATGAAGTCCCTTCATCAGTTCTCAACCTCATATTCCACTCTCAACAAGTTTCCACAAATGTTTGACTAATTATCTACGACTTGATCCATACCGCACATCACCGGGCACTTCAAATCTAAATTTTTGCATGCCTATGAAGAAAACAAAATAATGGGAACAAAACACTGCTTCACATTCTCAAGATTTGGCAGGAAGTACCTTCCACAGGTCCGAATTGGATGCCGGAATCATCGAAACCTGAAACGTCAACTGATACGGTCATAACTTCTCGTCCTTGCGATCACATTTGACTACCGCAAACAAGAATAAAAGCTCAAAGATAAATATCACAGGTTGTTGCAATTCAAACACCTCTCACTAATAAACCGAAACGCTAAAGTTAACAAAATAGGCTATGAAACACATAATGCGGAGCATCAACGCTCTTTGGCCCTTTGGCAAACAGTTAAACTGCTATTTTCATGTGCCCCTCCTCCCACAGCCAAATAAAATGCTCTTCTAATTCCAAACAAAGAAATAAACGGAGCATGGCAAACAAAAACACTTGGCATTTCGATATTCACACCTTTGTCGGAGAACTGGATGAAAGGGTCGACTTTAGGCGGCGTCGGAGCAGACCCCCCAAAGGCTCCTCCGGCACCGCCGCAGCAACCGCCGCCGCCCCCGCCGCCGCCGCCCCCGTTCCTATCCCTATCTCTGAGCAGCTCCTCCAGCTCCTTGTAATACGTCATCTTCGCCGACCCGGCACCGCCCTTGTCGCTCTGCTGCTGCTCCTGCTGTTGGTAGTGCCTCGCCTTCTTGAACTCCTTGAGCAGGTTGCGCCACTTGTCGGTGCACATGGTGGGCGAGCGGTCGAAGCCCTTCTCCCTCATCTTAGTGGAGATCTGCTCCCACAGGTGCTTGTTCGACTTGGACGTGTTGAACATCCCGTCCACCTCCCGGCGGAACCCGATCAGGCTCCTCGTCTCCTCGGCGACCCACGTCTCGGCCCGCTTCTTGGTCGCCCGGAGGAGCTCCGGCCCGGGCTCGGGCTCCGGGTCCTCGCCGCCGCTGCTGTCGGCGAGGATCATCTGCTGCTGCTGCTGCTGCTGCTGGGGGTGGTGGTGGTGGTGGGGGTGGTGGTGGGGGTGGTGGGACAGAGGGTCGCTGGTGACCACCTCGAGCATCATTTCTCGGTCCGACAAATCCGTGGGACCGGGGCGGGGCTTGTCGGGAAGGTACATGGCGCCGGGATCGGTCGGGTCTCCGGCGGAGAAGGTAAAGGACTGATCTTGATTCTCGTTTTCCGTTGGGGAGAGAGGGAAGGATTCGAGCGCGGTTGTCCTTGACTGAAGAAGGAGGAGGAGGAGGAAGGAGAGAGAAAAGTTGACTGTCTCTGTCTGTCGGAGTAGTTTCTCTCCTCTTTCTTTTTTTCCCTTTTAATTCTATTTTCACTTCAATTTTTGCGTTTTTGCCATTTTCACCCAAATATAATAGCACAAATGATCCCCAAATTTAGATCTAATGTGCACTATGACCTCTGAATATTTAATTTATTCAATGAGATCCATGAATTTTTTATATATGTTTAATGCAACCCTCGGATTATATGCAAATGTCAAATATCGTTCTTTCGTTTTTTTTCAAAATCAAGGATAGCACTAGGCTAAAGTTTAGGGGCCAAATTGAATATGTACCAAAAATTTCAGGAACCATATTGAGCAGATTAAATGTTCAAAGACTAAATTACATATCAGACTAAAATTTAAGGACCATATTAAACAAATTAAAAATTCATAAACTACATTGCACATTTGATCAAAGTTTGTGAACCATTTGTGTTCCTTTCCCATTTTTTAGTCATCCAATTTTCCTTTTCCATAAATTTTCCAAATCAAGTCCCTCGTATGCTAAATCCAGCAAGGTCCAGCTGTGGTGATATATCGATCAACGTCGTCATTGACGAGGATGAAATTTATCTTACGAGTGACGTCCACATTGGAAAAAATTTATCCACATTGGCTAAATTTACCCTTAATACACTTCAGCATTATCTATATTAGTTGAAATTTTCCATATAAATCCTCATCCTCGTAGGCATTTCCAGATTTAATCCGCATCATATTTTAATGCAGTTTGACAGTCATGTTTGCCGAACGGACTTAATTAGAAAAATTTACGAAAGTAGAAGGGTTTTGTCGGATATCTTAAAAAATAAATCCTTAGAAATTCATGAACTTGATAAAAAAAAAAAGAATGTGAAAAGTATTAGGAAGGGAAAATAGAAATTCCTTTTGTTTCGGGAGACAATGTGGTTGCACTGGTTGGTATTAACTACTATTCTTCTTGCTGTAATCGTAACGTGACGAGGGGGGAAAAGTGGATAAAGGGCGTGCCATGCGCTTCCACGTGGCGGTGGACCCTACTTTTGCTGTCTCCTTCACCGTGAGGATCGCAAAAGCGTGGAAAAGTTTCAGCTACTTCGTTAGGTAAAATTCAAAATAACGGCACGAAGTGTCATAGTTTTTTCGAAAGAGAATCTGAAGCGAATTTTATTTTAAATAAAGGCCCAAAATAGTCATTTAATTTTACATAAAGATTCAAAATAATCATTTAATCTCAAATAAGGACTTGACTCGTCGACCGGCAAACAGATGCATCTCCTGTTCGTATTCCGGCAACCGATAGGGGGTATTTTCGTCCTAAGACATTTTTTTCCTCTCTCTTTTTTCACCTTGTTCAACTTCTTCTGGATCCGAGCCATGGTGTCCCTGTTCGTCATCTTCTTCGTCAATGTTGAAGCTAGGCGTTTGCCCAGATGAAGAGCACCGGAATTGGGGCGCACCATTTTCTGTGTTCTCTGAGAAATTTACCTACAACTATGGCGCACGCATGAGTGGCAAATGAGAGAGAAGTTTCCACGGGATGAAAGGCGAAATCGGGGCTCATCAATTTTTGGGTAAGGATTGCAGAACACGACATCTCTCTCTTTTTCGAAGTGCTTTGCGTGTACAATCATTGCTCATCCTTCACGCGAAAAATTCTGAATTAAGCGGAGGTTTCAGTAATCTAATGCTTGACGAAGTGTTTTGCCTCCCCTCTAGGGCCTCGATTTGGACGACGTTAATCTAATGCTTGACGAATACGAAGATTTTTTTTTTTTGGTTAAACGAAGAAGAAGACGATGAACCACCCACCTGGATGGCGTTGCTGGAATGCGCACTCTTCCTCTTGTAAAATGTTGAGTGTTCGAATCCCGGGCGCCGCAGGGTAACTTAACCGGTGGCACGTGTGTGGTGGCTAGCACGTGTCGCCCTCAGGGTTTACTCCCCGGCTGTCGGCCGTGCGGGGGTTCCCTGGGTTATCAAAAAAAAAAAAAAGACGATGGACTTGAATAAGAGTGAAACAAAAAAATTAAAACACCTTTGACGAAAATACCCCTGACCGGCTGCTGGAATACGAACGGGAGATGCATATATCCACCGGCCAGCGAGTCAGGTCCTTATTTGAGACAAAATGACTACTTTGGGTCCTTTTTTGATATGAAGTGCACCTCGAATCCTCTTTTGATAAAACAATGGCACTTTGGGCCCCTATTTAAAAATTTCCCCAGATCGTTAATTATACGAGGGATAATGACACGGTCATGAATTTTTGGTTCAATATATAATATAATTTCTAAACTTTTAATTTATTTAATATGATTCACAAACTTTAATTTAATATGTAATTTCATCTTCAAATATTATTCAATACTATATGAAAATATTTAATGTTATAAAATTCATGAATTTTAAACAAATTAAAATTTTAAGAATCATATTGCATATTGAATCAATATTTAGAAATCATCAACATTCTGTCTGATTAAACGTATCACCGGATGCACCACTTCGCAGTTTTCTACATGATCACCGAGAGGTCAGTCGGGTTGGAAAATTGATCAGGAGATGCTAGCCAGTCCTCCATGCGCCGCCCTCCACCATTGCCATTCTCGAACGACCCTCCACGATACTCCTTGGCGCCTGCGCATTAGTCGGGCATCGCCGATCCATAAAACGCAATCTGTCTTCTCCGGTTGCCTTTGCAAAGTTCCGGGTCCGGCAATACCTTACCAACAAAAGGTGGGCCGGTCTCCGTGCACGTTTTCCCCTGGCACCGCCGCCGCTACCATCGAACACTTCACTATAAAGCGACCCAACTCACTACTTTGCAGCTCCCACCACCGCCGAACATTTTCTTCAGCTTCATCGAAGGTTTTTTCTCCAGAACCATCGTTGGAGTGGTTCTTCTAGAGCTCTCGTTCGGCCCGGACCAAGCGTTGCTAGCGATGGGGAGCGGACAATCTCGTGGTCAGGATTCAAGAGACGATTGCGAAGCGAAGCGCGGCTCATATTCGACTAATCACAGATAAAAACCAACTTGTAAAAGGTAGCTCGAACATTTAAATCGTGATGTTTAGCCAAAAAAACATGTTAATCCTGATGATTAGCACCAGCAAAAAAATGGGTTATCGCCTATCGGTGTGCTAAATATGAAAAAAAAAAAGAACTTGCGATAGAAGAAAGTAAAGAAAATGTGGTTTCCTTTATTTAACGAGATATACTTAAATTATTGCGTGATGAGAAGCATTACTCGAATTTAGTATCTATAATTGAGAGATTTTTTGGGATCGGTTGATCAATTTTTTTGTTTATATTTTATTAATTATTTTTTCCATTGTTTAGTAATACGCAGTAATTATTTCTTTATTTAGCTATCATGGGTATTTTGTGGAAAGATTAGAAAGAATTACCTTATTTAGATCCGCCGTAAGAATAGTATTATCAACGTGTTTTGAATCATTTGTTCGCATTCAACCTCTCATACTCTTTTCGTGTAGTTCTTTCGATACTCAACGCTAATCTCGTCGCGTATTTTGTCGAAGGGCTTTACTTACAAGGTTACATAAGGAAATATAAAGTACTATTTTATTTACATTTAAATGTACCTTTTCAAAATTCCGAATTGTTTTCGAGCACGCCGATCATTTCGAACTTTTCAATCCAAGGCCCCGAAACAAGTATATGCCGAGGCATGTAGTTGATCTTGGCCCGACCTAATAATTGCCCAATCAAATACATTGGGGCTTAGTTATATGTCTCGACATAAAGATCAATTATCTTTGTACAATGATATCATTAATCAATTCCAAGGTCTAGTTGATAAGGTATCTAAGAATTCATTCGCTACATTACCTAATGGATGTACTTTCACATATATTATATATAAGATGAATTTGTCCGAAACGCTGGAAGTTAAGGAATCGGCGTCGGGTCTTGTTTCGCTTAGTATCGTTGCATAGCTATAATTCATTAAGGCGTGATGCAACCATGTCCTTTGTCAGGCAGACAAGCATAAACACTCCAAAATCATCTGAAATTTTTTAATCAAACTTTGTCTTGATGCAGGTTCCATAGTATGCTTGCTTTGCTCTATGCTGCTACTAGGAGCGACGCACATATTCATCTGTCTGTAATTTTGTAAGACAAGAGATCTCATGATGTGTGTATATATACCCATCATTGGGATTTCCAGCCTTATCACTCTCAAGATGGAGCCAGGGCATAGGAAGAGGTTGAAGGAGAGATATAAGGGGAATTCTTGAAGAATTCCCATTGGGAATGGCCCTTTTTACAGGGCAAAATGCATGGTATGTGGAGGCCACAGGGGCCCTGTTGGTCTTTGTGGGCGAGGCATGCCTCAATATTGGAAGCATTTGAGGGAGCAAAGTTCATGAAATTGGACTGGTGGCACAGTTCAAGAGATTGACATTGCATGTGTGTGTGATTTTCCCTTTCAATTTGGGTGCTCTTTGTTTGGCCCCAATGTGTGTCTACCTGCAAGTTAGTTCTTTTGTGTTTGCTGCTTTGGTTGCAATGGTAAAGGAAGAATCGTGCCATGGGTTTTGACGTGTTATATATGCGGTGGATAAAGTCGATCCTGTGAAGAAGAATAATACGGGAGTTTCTGTACTCTTTTGTTTTTTCACAGCATTCCTGATTCACCGTAGGTATTAACAAGATATTACGTGTCGTGAATGAATTGAGTCGCCGCGTCAATTTTTGATCTATATTGATTTTTAAAGTAGAAGTGAGTGATCTATGTGCATTTAGCGACCGTTCTTCTCGCCGAATATTGAAAAGATCAGGAGGTAGGCTCGTAACGCACGTTAAGTGTATGTCTTGACATTCTTGTCACGAACGAGGGTTTCATAAACAAAATTGAAAACATGGATGTTATCACAAACCGCGTGAAAAGGTAAAAGTCAAGAGTAACCAAACATATAACGAGAAAACAAACGACCTAACAAGAAGAGAACAATATCCAAATTCGAGCTTTTCATTAGTTATCCAATCCTACGAGCTTGATAATCAATTTCCCATCAAAAGCATAAACTACGCACATGAAATCACGCCGGGCACATAGCATAATCGAGAAAATGGACCTTCGACAATCAAATACAAATTATACATTGCAATCACATTGAAAGAGAGAGCAGCTTTTAACCAAACAATTTCGAGTTCAAATGGCAATTTACTTTTGCAAAGCCAACCAACGACAAGACGTGCAAACAACCATCGTGGCAGCCGGAGATTCATCTATCTGGCTGCAAAGTTTCGGTAGCCATACGGGCACCCGATAGACAAGAACCCGAGGACAGAGCCATTTCAACACCATGCTCGATCGCTGTCGATACCCTTTCATGCTATAGCTTCCAAGCCGGGTCAGCCCGGGGTAGAACCGAGCGAGTATGGACAGGCAATTTCCTTTCAGGCCCGCCTCAATCCGGTTCGATTTATTCGACCTTTCCTTTTCGACCCGAACGGAATTGGGTAAAGAATTTTTAATCACGGCACCCTCGACCCGTCGAAACCAGTTTGTTGGCCAAGTCAGTGGCGGATCTAGACAGGACCGGTGGCAATCCGGCTCCTTAGGCCGGAAAATTTCTCTTATTATAACGGAGAAACTCTTTAAAAAGAATTTATATATGATCGTTTATTATCATTATGTCATCTCTGTCTCGGATTTTATGACCGCCGTCGGATCAAATCTGTTGGAAAATGGCCGCGAAAATTTCATTTGATTTAACAGGAATTGACCCGTCAACTATAGTTTTTTTTTAATTTATATAAATCTTGATTTATTTTTTCCCCCGATTTTCCATATTTTCCAGGAAGAGTAGTATTTCTATTTTTTCACCAGCCGATCTCCTCAGTTTTTGCCGTAGTCCTCACTGCAGCAGCTTCGCCATCTCTCCAGTCTCCCCTGCACTGCGGCGCGCATCTCGACCGTCGCCGGTCGCCGGTAGCCGGGGGAAGTTTCCCGGCGCATCAGAGCAGCAGGTGGCACCTCCGCTCCGCGCTCTCGAGCTTCACCTTCCTCCTGCGCTTCTCGTCTCTCGATTTGGCCTCGGTTTCGACTTGAAACTCGTGAAACTTCGCTGTTCAGATCTCTTTGTTTCTCCAGAACTTCGGATCTCGAACGACCCTTTTTCCGAGCTCTCGTGCTTCGGACGTGGGCTTGGTCAGCTGCGCATTTGTGCTTGTGCATGTAGTTTTTTGCGCCGGGTCGCACGAATTCATCGATTGCTTCAGTGGCTTCGTTCTTGTGTAGATTGTTGTGATGGCCTTGCTTGCTCTTTCGATCATCATCGTACTCTAACTCAACTGACGATGGTAGTCTTTTTTCTGATGTTTCCGATTTTGCGAAAATGAGCAGTGATCTGCTTATGTTTTAGGTGGGATTTGCGTCTTTTGAAGTTACCGGTTAGTTAGCGATGTAACTTCATTCGGTGATTGTTGTTTTGTGAAGGGTTTAGTCCTTGTGGTGGACATGGAAGGCTAATGCCAAGAGAAAGCGATGAAAGATCTGAGAGATAGGTGCAGGGTGGTGACTCTGGTCATCTTGGCCATACTGGTTGCGCTTTTCGGTTTCTATGGTTTGGTGAAACCTGTTTCTAATGGATGTGACATGACGTATATGTACCCGACATATATCCCGATATCGTCGCCACAAAATGTCTCGTCCGGGAAGTACGGGTTGTATCTGTATCATGAAGGGTGGAAGAAGATTGATTTCGCAGATCACCTCAAGAAGCTCAATGGCGTGCCGGTTCTTTTCATTCCAGGCAATGGCGGTAGCTACAAACAGGCAAGCCGTTTCTGAGTATTGTTCAGCTTGACTTTACCAGTATCTTGCTCCCTAACCAAATGCCGCCACTTCCGCATGCATTTACTAATTACCGTTATCTTTTGATAAATGTTTAAGGTAACAATAGTGAGTGTATTTTGGGCATAGTGCATGCTTCTAGAAATTATAGCTGAGAGGGAAGCTATGAGTTGCTGGGCTAGGAAATTCGTTGGCTAGTTGATTGGCAAGATTGAATTCTTGACAGAGGGAAGAAAAGGGAATTTACACTCTTACATGTAATTCAGTTGTTCCTTCCCGTGACAAATGGTATAGCATTGATTTAGGGTTTTGCCAGTTTATAATTTGCAAATGATCCAACTACCATCCTCCCTTCCATGGCTAGTACACATACTACAATAGTTCTAATGCTTTAAGTGAGTTGTAACTATATATAGTCCTATATTGCAAAATCCTTTCTATGCAGGATCCCTTGGGTGCATGACTCCCTCCCTGACTCCATATGTTGGGCATGTTTGTCAGTTTGCTTCTGATTATTCCTTGGCATTGTTATACTTAGATTTGAGTTTATCGTTCATTTTCCTTGGATAAGGTCTGGATATGCTTACATGTTTTGACAGGAATGTCTGGAAGGTGATTTATGAATTCTGACTACTTCGTACATTGTAGTTTTTCCCCTGGTTTCAAGCCTTTCCAAATGGATACCCTCTCCTAGTAGAGGATTGTTGGCAACATTCATCTTGTATTCGTAAAAGTCCCCGCACATACCATCTAGAAGGAAGGTGTTTCACTTTCCGTATCCAACAGGAGGCACAAATTCAAATTTTTGAAGTGGAAGTATTTAGAGATATTACAGTTTTCTGAGGTTATAATTTTCTGAGTTGTTTAGGTTTGGGTACCGGGAAAAACAAATTGTGGAGCCAAGTTTTATGCAATTGAATTGGAGTTAATTTGCTTGAAGCAGTTAAGCTAAGAAGCTATTGTGGAAATTCTTTTCTGATGATTTTGCCATTGTGGGAATACGAGTACCTGTCCATTTCTGCTGGGTGAATGGATGTTGGCTCTTGAGTACGCTCAATATATTTTGCATGCTATTTTAAGGTTGTTATCCACTACAAATAGTTCCCTGGCACTGGGGGAAAAATGGCACTTGGCTTTTAGCAGTTCATGTAGATTTGATTCTCTTCTTTGCTCAAATTGATTGTGATTCAGTAATTCATCGGTGACTCAATCTTTTGGATACACTGAGAGTCTGAGGCTTGAGAATCTGATATTAATCTACCCTCCTTTTCAGGTGCGATCCCTGGGAGCAGAATCTGATAGGGCATTACAAGGAGGGCCTCTTGAGCGTACTTTTTACCAGGAAGCTTCCCTAACTCCCGAAGAAGGAGGACTGGAGATGGATGTAGCAGGCTTGCAGTTACCCAGTCAATATTCACGTCGGTTGGATTGGTTTGCTGTGGACCTCGAAGGTGAACATTCTGCAATGGATGGTCGAATACTTGAAGAACATGCTGAATATGTTGTATATGCCATTCACAGGGTATCTTGTTTGCTACTTTTCCATCTTTTTTTGTAATATAAAAGGGTTGACTACACGGGAATGATTTAAGTTGCTATTTATGGTCCAGAAGAATAGGGTGTCTTAAAATTGCACAAGAAATGTTGTCACGTGCTTGTGTTAGAGTGTAGAATTGTCAATTAGGTTTTTAACTTTTCTTTAAACACCAATCCTCTATGCAAATCATGAAGCTTATCAGCACCTCAAGTAGCTTTGAAACTATATTGTGCTACTTTTAATAATGCAAACTTTTAAACTTAAATTTTTTTTATCGCCTTGTTATCCTGGTGAAATGCCAACAATGAAATAGAACTTTGCGTAAACACATAGCAGGAACTGTGAAAGTGTTCAGAAGCTTTTATTGGCAGCTCTCCCTCTGCTCAACTTGATTCTGACTTAATGCACTTGCTGAGGAATTTCTTGTTCTAAGTCAATTGTGTCCCGACACTATTGCTCATATTAAACTATTGGGCCACTTTGTGGTCTTACTGGCCTTATAGTCAACCTTTGGATGCTCTCTTATCCTAGCGACATGCATGTTGACATTGCTGACACTGCTGCCATAGGAGTAAAAATAGAAGCTAGTGTGGGAGGAGAAGGAGGAATTGCAGCAAGCAACAACTGGATCATAGGAGGATGAGTAGTAGTAGCAGGAGTCTCCGGAGGATGTCTAACAATTAGTTAAGCTATTAGACATTATCATTTGGGAATAATGGTCGACTGAGGAGTATGTCGGATAGTTTTTTAAGTTAAGATCATCGTTAATTGATTGTTACCATGATTGTTGTTGCAGATATTAGAGTGGTATAAATAGTCTCGAGGTGGCAAATTAGGTTGTTACTTTTATGTTACTGCCAATTCTTTATATGCCTTATGAAGCTGGATCACTATATTGTCTAGCTTTGGAACATTACGTGTTATGTGATCTTCTGTTGGTGTTTAGGGCTGCTATTTTTTATAGTTGGTAAGAGTTGCTTTGGTTGGAAGCAGTTGATTCAATTCTAGAACCTCTAAGGAAAATAAACATTAGATTCCATTTTACCTCTGTCTCTCTGTCTGTCTTTGCCTCTTACTAGATATGATTAACCCAACATCACGAATTCAAAGTTTGTAATGCCAACTTTTGGTAGCTTGCTCGAATTAAAGGTTTGAAGCTTCAAGATAAGCTTCTGAGAAAGTAATCATGATGAAGTCTCAACACCAAAGAGAGTGCTCCAAAAGGAAAGCTTAAATACACGCGTGTCATTACTCCAGAGCTGTATTAACTGATCAATATCTCTACTCTACTTAAGCCAACTTAATGAGCTTGCTGTACATTCTTCTGTTTAAAACCATTCGTGTTCTGAATTCAACGCTATCTGTCATATTAGGCTATGGGGCCAACATTTGATTTTAATAGCCTTACAGTCTTCAGATGGCTCTCTTATCCTAACGACATGCATATTTTTTTTTTGTCTCCCTACCAACTTTAAAACCCCAGACCTGGGCTTTGAGGGAGTGCTCACAAGGGCATCAGGCCATAGGGAAATTGATTAATGACGTGCATGTTGATTGAACAAGAGTTTTCTAATAGCAGTAATTAGTTGTTGGATTGACAATTAAAGTGATAATGGGAGTAGTGGCAGTGACAGGAGGACGAGGAGGAGGGAGAGTCATACATAATTATTTCACGGCTTAATAAAGGTTGATGCGTCATAGTTAATTTTCAACCATTAATGTTACAGATATTGGATCAATACAAAGAGCCTCGGGATGCTCCTGCAAGGGGAGGTGCTGCAATCTCTGGGAGTTTGCCAAAAAGTGTCATATTGGTTGGCCATTCCATGGGGGGTTTTGTAGCTAGAGCAGCCATTGTTCACCCACATCTTAGGAAATCAGCTGTTGAAACTGTTTTAACGCTTTCCAGTCCACATCAGTGAGCTCTCTTACCTTTAATGCGGTAGCTAAGTTCTAGATTCCTGTGTATCTATTTGTCCTTGATGAAATGCATTGTGTAGGTCTTCTCCATTAGCATTGCAGCCATCACTGGGGCACTATTTTGCACGAGTAAATGAAGAGTGGAGAAAAGGTTATGAGGTGCAAACCAATCAAGCGGGGCATCAGGTGTCTGATCATGCACTATCTAAAGTTGTCGTAGTCTCTATTACTGGTGGAATTAATGATTATCAGGTATTTCTTCATCACAGATCTGCTGTTTCTTGCTTTGGTTTCAATTGCATTCTTTGGTCGATATTTCAATTACATGGAGGCCTTAAGAAAAATAAAATCGGTCTTGTATTCAGTAGAAATAAGTTGTAAGTATAGAATAAGCATGTATTGTTCATGCATGTCATTTCCTCATCCATGACGTTGACTACTTGGGAGAACTAAGGTATCCCTTCTTCAGTGCATGCTAGGACGTATTTGGGGATGCAATATGAATGCTATTTACAATTTATATGGACATGATTTAATCAAGTGGGAAGAAATATAATCTTCTTGGGAATAGAAACTTCTTGCCCTGACTCTGGCGTGGCACTTTTTTCGGGGCTGTTTCTAACTTTGGCATGGGGCAGTTAAACCATCTTCAGGCAGTTCTCAGTAGCATAATAGTAGTTTTCCAAGGGGAGGGGAAGATATAAGGGTTTTAATATTTTGCCGCAATGTCAAAAGATATGAGGAAAGATTAAAAATTTCGCTGAAATTTTGTTTAGGACGTAGTGATAAGAATACAGAGAGGGGCTTAAGAGTTTCCTTGCCTTCATCCTGCTTGGTTCCAAACATTAAAGCAAATTCTCTTCATGATTTTGTTTTTGGTAAGCAATTGTCTTCAACCTTACTGTCACTAGGGTAAAAAATTTGCGTCTGAAGTGCAGTATGGGCAGGAATGTCTTCATGGATTGTAAAGCAGGGAGTCGGAGTGGCAACCTAGATGTTTGATTATGAATGCCATTATTATGGCAGGTTTTTCTTTGTAGTTGTCACCATAGATGCCTTGCTGTTGTGAAGCTTTGACTATAGCTTGCTAAAGGCCTGATTGGGGAGCTGTTATTAGGTGCACTGTGTACATTGCTTTAAGTGCATCTCATCACTTAGATTGTGGGATGCATCACACCCTGGCCTATGCATCTCCGGCTTCTACGTCCAAGGGCTGAGATGCACAGGGAGCATCTAAGAAATTTTCACCTACTTGGATGACTTAAAATTTGGGATGTGATTTTTGGCTTTAATCATGGCTTTTAGCTTTTGGTGTAGGTTTTATTGAAGTTATTGTTGAGAAATTGTAAGGTGTAAAGCTAATATTTTTGTGAGTTCACTCCAAAAAAGTAAAAACTTAGACAAACTCCGTTATTGTTCTACATTTCCCACTTTAAAGAGCAATGTTTACAATTTTCCATGTTTAAGTCCGCTCATAGGACAGAAGCTGAGCTAAAATGCTGGGAGGATCAGCTTCTGCTTCTGGGCCTCTGGCTTATAATACAAAACGGCAACTTGGCTCAAGAGGTAGTGGACAAAAGTCCCCCAGACAAGCTATCACTTTACGCATGTTAATTTCTAGCTGTCTCCTTGTTTTGGCTTTCATAGTCAGTAGTTGTACTGCTTTGGGGTGATGATCAGTAGCAATTTATGAATTGCCAATATATTTTTAGAATTCTTCCGGTCTTTGGTCATCTGATGGTTTACTATGTGTTTTTCTAGATTTCTATTCGCAAAAAGTGTGTCTTTTTATGATGTACATATTTGCACACAAAGTCACACACAATCCTGCATGACCATGTGCAATTGCGTGCACTAGTACACAATACACTCTTTGACATGCTTCATAATTGCATATGTAATTGATAGTTCACCCAATTTTCAGTTCTTTTTATGATGATATTGCTTATACTCTTTTTTGCTTTTCCAGGTTCGCTCAAAATTAGAATCACTTGAAGGTATTGTTCCAAGAACTCATGGCTTTATGATCACTAGTACAAGCATGAAAAATGTGTGGCTGTCGATGGAACATCAGGTTATTCTGTGGTGCAATCAATTAGTTGTACAAGTGAGTGCAATTTTTCTATAGAAAGTTGGAAATCCATTTTGATCTGTAACATACACTTCTGAGGACATCTGCTACTATTTAGGTATCACACACCCTCCTCAGCTTGATAGACTCAAAAACGGGTCAGCCTTATGATGATACTCATAAGCGAATAGCAATATTCGCAAAAATGCTGCGGAGTGGCGTAGCACAAAGTTTTAATCAGATGAAGCAATCGCAAACATCTATCCAGTCAAGTCTTTTTCCCTCTATGGGTAAAAGAGGTCAGGCTGCTAAAGCCCTTATCTTAATTTACTCCTTTTTCTTAATTTGTGAATTTATCTTCTGTATATTTCATGTTTAATTGCCTCGAGAAACTGGGGAGATGATTAGACTTTAAAAGCAAAGTTCTAAGAAGAATTGATTCTGTTTGTAATCCAATAATTGTTTTAGAGAGCTACATTACTCTTGAACTTGATTTAATCTTGCAAAGAACGTATAATTAGAAATTCTTAGAATACCCAGAAGTGTAACACCCTGCGTACATTTACATTTGCTTTTGTTTCTTTTTGATAGAAGAACTGAAAATGGAACATTTAAAGAGAAATCTGGTGCATCCTTTGCTGTTCTTGATTTTTTAAGTATGTTTGATAGTATTTGGCACATTGGCATTAATCGGAGATTTATTAGAGCCATCTAGTTTTCGGTCTGTATCCTTGAATAATCTTGATTTGTTTTGTTATGTAAAGTATGTTTGGTTACTATTTGGCACATTGGCATTAAGTATGGGATATATACTTTAGCTGTGAAATGTTCTCAAAGAAACTGGTGAGTTTATGCGTTCTCTTATTTGTGTGGTGGGATTGGAGGTTTTACTTTATCTCCTGACAGTTGATAAGTCCAGAAGTCTACGGCCCTTTTTGTTGGAGTGCCACATCTTCATCTCCTTTTGTTAGTTTTATTTTGGATTTGGATGAACGTGTTGTCTTGATACAGCTTTATCACATTGTATGTCTTAATTGCAGGATCTCAAGTTCACATGTTACCTGAATGTCCAGCCAATGTCCAATGGAGTAATGATGGCCTTGAAAGGGACCTGTACATTCAAACAAAGACAGTTACAGTTTTAGCAATGGATGGGAGAAGACGATGGTTAGACATACAAAAACTGGTTAGCTTAACCCTTGTTTACCTATGGTTTGCATTGTCATCTTTGAACTTTAACATCTGGGAAGATGATAATGATAGCCATTTAGCTTTGAGGTCACTTTCACTTCAACCGGATTAACGCTAATTTTAGTAGTGAGTGTCACTTCCCAAAATCAGTAACTTGTTTGTGTTGCACACATGGTATGTCAAAGTTTTGACAGAAAAGTTACGTCCTCCAAGTGGATGATTTATAATGACATGACACGCACATAGCAGTGCCATGACATCTGGCACTGAGCTCTTTTCCTTTTTTTGGCTCCTTTCGTACACAGGTTGGCAACCCTTAGTGCCTTGTAGTGAATTTCTCTTTACTTATAAAAGAAATAATGGAAGAACAGTGGCATGCCAAAGTGACCTTCTGCATTGGTTCTTGCCACTTCACGGACTTAACTGAGTTGGATGACTGTTAGATTTATCACATGTTGGATGACTGTCTTGGGCTGCAGTCTACTGATTTGTTGGTTTAGCCTGGTGTTATAGGTGGAGAATTTTCTATAAGATCATTCTCCATGATGATATGGAAGGTGAATGGTCGTGGTAGGTTAGCTATTCCTTGGAAACCTATCTCCAAAGAAAGGATTCACATTGGGTAATTTTTTATGGTTCGGAAGCTTATTGGGAATGTATTCTTACTTTGCGCAATTTGAGAAGAGGGAAGTGTTGGTCAATAGGTGCTTCCTATGCAAAAAGAAGAAAAGGATGAAGAAGCTGCCATACATCTTCCTTCGCACTATCCAGGGATCAGAACTTTAGGGCTTCCTCTTATGCTTCTCTAGGGCTACGCTCGGTCTAATAATTCAAGACTTGTGGCATGATATTGTCTTCAAATTTCTGGGCCTCAGTTCTCTCAGCTGGTCTGGAAAGAATGAAATGAGAAAGCTTTTGAATGACAAGATTCCCCTATCCAAGCACTTACTGAAAATTGATTTGAATTTTCTTTTGGTATGGTAGGAGTTTGCTCTTGGATTTAGATACTTTATTTCTGACTGTGGATTGCTTGTTTTGTAAATAAGCTCTCGTTGCTTTGGAGCTCATTTTCTAAATGGTTTGGCATCCTCGTGTTGCTACCCAGCGAATTTCTCTTATAAAAAATTATGATATGTGTATAAGATATATCACTTTTCCATCAGGACAGTGGAAAGAATGTCGATGTGACGTGAACAATTGAATGATTTAGTCAAGTGCTAGGCAAGATAGAAATTGAACTTTAATTGTAAAACAACGAATGCCAAATTTGAATGACCTATGAGATTAATCCAATATAATTTGAGGCTCCTACTTTTAGGTGCTTCATGGTGTTTCAAGTTTGCCGTTCATTGCTGGATTATGTTCTATCTTCTGCACCTTTCATTTTATGGAATAGATCCTGCATCATAAATGGTTACACCGTGCTTTCAAAAAGAAAGGGAACATGATTGTGACACCTTGTTCAATGAGTTGCCGTTGAGTGTGTTAAAGTCTCCCACATCGCTTGTCCATGGAATTTCAATGGATCTTATATTCATTTAGTCTCCCTAAACCTATAGGCTTAAGCTTTTAGGTTGGACATCTTAACATGGTAATGGAACCAAGTTTTGCCCAAGATTTATATCGCGTGTGAGGCTCCTGTTTGTCAATTGTATGTGCCATTCTCAATCCACAAATCAAGACAGTGGATCCCATTTTGTCCAACTGTTCTTGTCCCTATTCTTAGGTTGTATCTTCTTTTATTGAGAGTTTTTAAATATCGAGTGTCGCTATTCGTAGATTACTTGTAATTTTGGAACAGTTCTATGTGCCTCCAGCATGACTCTGAAAATGGGTCTATCTTGTCCCTTTGACTTCCAATTTATTTATTTTTTCAAAATCTTAACTACAATGATGTGGTGAGCCTATACACGAAATTTTCTAAAGTTCATCAAAGTCCAACTTAAATATTCTAGAAGATGTAGGTGAATTTTCTTAGACAGATCCTCTATCTTTGTTGGTTTTGCTAAATTAGAGTATTTGACTTTAATGGTATAACTCATGTCACTGTGTGGTGCACTAGCTCTTGACTTCCTCATTGCAAATTTCATGACTAGAATTTGCACTTTTCAGATAAATCATGTTAAAGTTTTCATCTGTAGGGATCTGATGGGAGAAACCATTTCATACTAGTCACAAACCTTGCTCCCTGTTCTGGTGTTAGACTTCATCTTTGGCCTGAAAGGGGAAAGTTACCATTGAACTTCCCTGTGGATAAAAGAATACAAGAGGTGACTTCAAAAATGGTGCATATCCCATCAGGGCCTGCACCAAGGCAGGTAATCATCTGCATATATTCATGTCAGGTTACGCGTTGGAATATACACTGTTATATTGTTCTTCTACCCTCCCAGTCAAAACTGAGCCTTTTTTTTTTAATAGGACAAATGAGATCCTTAGATGATAGATTGGGAGGTCATGTTGGAAATTGATCTGACATAGAGTTCTAAGATGCTGGGTGTTTCTAGATGGACTTTAACTCTGGTATGAATTGTTTCTTCTATCAGATTGAACCAGGTAGTCAGACTGAGCAACCGCCTCCATCTGCTGTCTTTATGTTGGGTCCCGAGGATATGCGCGGTTTCAGATTTCTAACTATTTCTGTTGCGCCCCGTCCGGTATTGCTTCTCTTTTATTTTTACTATAGAATCTTCCTTCAAATGCATCAATGCCTTAGCTGATTAATGGCTTAACTTTATTCCTAATTATCTTTGTCTTCTCAAGTTTTCTTCATATAAATACTGGTTGGACTGCAAACCATACTGCTCTATTGTTGTACCACATGGATTATGTCTTAGAGTACAAAGCATCATAAAATTTATGAAGTTAACAATATATAGTGGCTATCTCATGATGTTTTTCTTTATTTTGAATATATTCAGAACTTGTAGGGAAGATATTTTAATATAAGTTTGGATAAAAGGAGCTACAAAAGGTTACTTCTACGCCGTCATGGAAGAATGTTTTTGTCAATTTATATTAAATTCTAGCTCAATTTCTCATCTCAGTGATAAGCTTCTTGGGAAGTGTAATTCTAATTAGAGTATATCAAGATACTGTATGGCTTTGGTAGACCAGTAACTACCTTTATCAATGACATTATGAAAGAGAAGGTTTACACACTCTTTCTCATTAAATTTCGTACAGAAATCTCATTAAATGAAGGGAAAGACACATTTAAGTGCAAGCTTCCTCCAAGGAAAAAAAAATTGTTGCGCATTTATTCTTATTGGAATTATAACGTGCACTAGGGTAGAAATGTAGAACTTTGGATGATTTGATCATCTGTAAGTGAGTGCATACTTGTCTACAGGGACTGAATATTTCTCACCATATGAATGCTTTTTCGCTTTGTGCTGTAATAGTTATTTGAAAAATTGAGATTCATGCATGACTTCTGGTATTCAGAGCATCTCAGGCAGACCTCCACCGGCAGCATCCATGGCAGTTGGACAGTTCTTTAATCCGGAGGAAGGGCAAAAGGAGTTCTCTCCTCTCATGTTGTTTTCCTCTAGCTATTCTCAAAAGGTTGCTTCTTTTAGTGATAGAAAATGCTAAGAACTTTTTAATGGGTTTGATTTTGTTCATTCCGATGACTGACCATTGACTGGTGGACTTGTTAAGCAGGACATATTCTTGAGGGAGGATCATCCAATTGCTTTTAATCTGTCCTTTGGAATTAGCTTGGGCCTTTTGCCTGTTGCATTATCTTTGAAAACTGCGGGTTGTGGCATAAAAGATTCCGGACTTCCAGTTGAAGAGGCCGGCGATACTGAAAATAGCAGTATGTTTCCTTTCCTTGTAATTCCTAATACCATTTTACTATGTATTCTTCTATAGATTCTTTTTACCATCTGCATGGTAGTGAACTAAATTACCACAGCAACCTAATGACCACGTATTCTGGTGGCCATGCAGTGCCAGAAATCTTGTGCTGAGCTACATTATTTACTAAGTGAAGGTTTCCCAAATATGTTCTGCTTACCTATGTTGATAAACATGATGTTTGAATATCTTTCAGTTACTGTATACCAATTGATCTTACTGGCAAAATATGAGTCAAGTTTGGCTTGCCCCTTTGATGTTATTTTTTAACAAAGAAACGAAGTACCAAATTTGTCTTAATACAGAATGATAGACTAAAGCCAGCTCAAATACCGTTGTTTTTTTTTTTTTTGGGAGGGGGGTGCATTGATGTTGTATCAGTTGACGTTACTGTCTGTCATGACATCCTAATGATGTCTACTCTGATTTGGAGCCTCAATTCCCCCTCTCATCAACTTAGAGCTTTGTGTTATTAGGTTTCCCAAGTCGATTTTATTTTGCATTTTGTTTTGTATTTTTACTAGCCTTCAATAACAAACACACATTAGGACAACTAGAAAATGGTATACTGTGATAAAAGTCATACTTCCCTTTCATGAATCTATAAGAACTTTTAGATGCTCCATAGATTTGTTGGGGAGATTATTTGAGATTGCATCCATCAGTCTAAATTTATCCAATTACACCCATATGTTTCTTAGCAATCCTTACATCACAACCGATATTTTACTTTCAAACTATGAATCAGCAAAAAGACAGATTTCTATAATAAGGTGCAGCAGTTTGTGTTTACAAGGGAGTCATACTATATATTAGCTGTGGAGTGTATTCTCTTCCGATGCATCTTGAAATTCTATATTTGGTCTTTTCTAGTACAGAAACATCACCGGATTCCCAAATATTCATGGGAATCTGGCCATCATGATTCTGGCTGCTTTCTTGGCGAAATATGGTTGGTACGAGTCATGAAAGTGTTAATTTCATCCGAGAACTATTATCCGCAGCCTCCAGATACTTCTTTTGGGTTTAGATGGTAAAATTGTATAACTATATATAACCTTTTTGGTGTGAATGATGCTAGCTGTTGAGTACTATGGTGCTTTAATTTCATTAATGTTTATTTAGCGCTTAGAGTTTTTCGTTTTTCAGCTGGGGTACTCGTTTCCTGCTATTGCAGGACTTTGCAAATTACGCTGCTTCCCACCTGTGGCACTTGCTTGGGATGTTACGGCAGGACTTCATGTCATTCCAAATTTTTACACTGAGACAATTGCTGTGGATTCTGCACCAGCGCTTTGGAGTTCAACTCAAGAGTCTGATAAAACCACTATTCTGCTACTGGTATGTTGGTAGTCTTGTACTAATATGCTGCAATTGCTTGAGAGTTACTTGGGAGATGTAACTAGCTACACTACAGAAAATACTATTCGTTGCTTTTTGTGCACTGAAGTTTTTCCAGGGATTCATTACTCATATTTGTTGCAGGTGGATCCTCACTGTTCATACAAAAGCAGCATTACCATCTCATTTACCGCAGCTGCCAGCAGGTTTTTACTTCTGTATAGTTCACAGGTAATGGTTCTAAAAGACTCCATGCTGTAGTCAATTTATATAAGCATCAATCAGATCAATGTTTCAGGAAACTTTTTGGATTTTCTAGGGGATATTTGGGGCAACGATGTTACTTTCTGTCTTTTGTCCTTGCTTGAGTTGCACTAAAAGTGCTTTTCCGACTGGTATAAGGAATATAGCAAAAGATTTTTCTTTTGATGGACTTGTTCTTTAGCTGCAGTCAGGTCCTCTCCGTTCATTGGTTGATAAATTGCGCTAGTTCATGAGAATATGCATTAATGGACAAGTGCTCTTTTATGTGGACTGGCTGTCTGGCCACAACCTAGGATTAGGAAGTACTCGTATTTTGAGATGAAATGTTCTTTCTAAGCGTGTTTTTAAATTTATACTGAATTTTTTTTTGTCCTGTGAAATTTCTATTACAACAGTCAAATGAGCCCCCAAGATGAATCACCTTGCCCTTGATGTGATATCAGTGAATTGTCATGCTAAGCTTACCTAAAAGTGAATGCAATAACCAGTATATACTAGCAAAGTAGGTATTTCAGGTTGTAGCACTATTTATCTTAAACATAAATTATCCTGTCCCAGTTTCTATTTGAACTCTCTCTTTTACTCAACTGTTGACTTAAATATCTATAGTTTCTCGTCAATTAGATAAGTCTGCGATAAATTTTCATTAGATTGGGTTCTTTTGATGCAGATAATTGCTCTATGTTTTGCTGTTATCTTTTTCGCATTAATGTGTCAAGCACGTGCTTGGGATCTCAATTCACCTATACCTTCAATGCTGAGAGCAGTTCAATCAAATTTGAGGATGCCCTTTCCAGCTTTTCTTCTGATTGTTGTGCCAATCTCGGTTGCCTTGCTGCTCTCCCTGCTAATTGACCAATCAGTACCTCCACTCAGCTTTATCGTCATCTCAACTCTTTGCTATCTACTTGCAAATGGTTTCATGATAATCTTACTATCAATCTCCCAAATGGTCTTCTATGTGGCTGCTGTCGTGCAGATTTTCGTCAAGACAAGGTTCGTAATCATCTAGTTCATTTGATGAGATGGTATTTACTTCTGGTGTTCAAGTTAATGGATATTTCGGAATCTTTGAGAGTGAGTACGTATACATATCTTGTTAAAATGAAGAAAGAAAAGCTATTAAGTGCTCCAGTTCATCCTATTATGTTGTGGCTTGCAAGTTGAGATGCCTTATCAGGACCATAGGATGATAGCCCCGCTGAAATAGCAATTATCTGTGATTTGTTCTCAGGTCTCTGGACTTATGAATTTAGAGGGAACATAATGTATGCGAAGTTCAGTGTTGCATGTGTAATTAGAGGCTTTTGATAATTTGGCGATTTTGTAGATTGTTGAATGAAACTATAACTGCAGGTGGCAATTGAGGGAGCGGGTTGAGCTGTTCTGTCAATTTATTAATCTTTCTTCTGGTTTCTTCTCATTAAAGGTAATATTAGCTTCCCTTAATGAAATACCACTTTCAATATCAGATGTTGAACAATTCTTATAAAGAGTTCTGCTGTTTGAAATTTGCTTTGATTCCATAATTTTGCACCTCCAACATTCCCCTTCTTGCCTGGTTCCTGCTTTTCCTTGAACTCCTTGTGGGTATTTTATCACTTGACTGGTTCACTTTGTTCCATGTATTCGTTGAACAGGTGGTTCGGTTTGTAGCAGCTAATTCATCCCTGGTCATAGCAACGGTTGCAAGTACCTTCGTGTGCCTTGTCCATCCAGCTTTGGGCTTGTTCATACTTGTTTTGCTTCATGCTTTCTGCTGTAATAGTGCTCTATGCAGGTGTGTAAATCATTCTGACACGCGCTTCACATTTTGGGTTTAATAATTAATTATGATGAAATATATGTTAGATATATTGCAATATATCATTTTCATTTAGTTATGCACACAAATAAGCATGTCTAAAGCAAAAGCAAAGAGACTAACTGTTAAGATATTCATGGACAGTGTGGAATGTTCTCTATTAATATTGCTGCACTTAAGAGCATTATCATTGAAAAAGTTCCCTTCTCTGTACACGTGGTAGAACTTACTGTCGGTCCTTGTGTATGACATCTCATAAACGGCCAGTTTCAACTACCCAAGTGGAGCTATGTATGAAACATTTACCAATGTTATACGCAATTTTCAGCATGGTCTTTGTCGAATATCAGTGTGCAGAGTGATATAATTACACTGCATTTGAAAGACCTGTCACAGTTCAATTCATGAAGTAATATAATGTGTAGTGTGCAAGTAGATAATATTTGCCAAGTGTAATGAACAAGGGTCTTGTGTACTTCAATATAGGGCTAGCTCGAGGACAAGTCCATTAAATTTATGTAATCCAAAAATTAAGGAGCAACGTTTTTTTATGAAGACAGCCCAGTGTTGCATGATTGCATTATACTTTTGTCCTTGAACATGCCTGTTTTTTTTCTATTATTTAAAGGGGGAAAAAGCAGTTGTTCTGCTTGCTATTCCATGCATAGAAGTGCAGCAGTGCCTGTCGAGTTGTCACCAAGGAGAGTTAGTAAGTATGGTCCCATAATTGGGTTTTTAGTCGCCCTACAGCTCTTAGAAGTGCATAATGCCGATGATGATTGCTTCCAGGTCACATGCATGGTCTGCAAGGAAATGTAGCATTATTTTTATTTTCTTTGTTTCATCGTGGCAAGTCTAAGAGTTGCTCCATTGTTTCTGTAACAGTTTTTTTACGGCTTCATTTCGCAGTCATACACGAGGGATGGATTTTTCTGAATATAAAAAGGATGTCAGTGACAGGCCTTCCCATTTTTCTGTTGATTCTGATCACAAATCTGGGGATTCCTTTTTGGGAGACAACTACTCTAGTAGCCCGGAATCAGCCAGAAGTTTTGCAGACACACAGTTAGACTTCTTCCATCACCGGCATGGCTTGCTGATGTTACATCTTCTGGCGGCACTCATGTTTGTCCCATCACTTGCAGCTTGGTGGCAGGTATATAAATGCCTCTAAAGATTTCAAAAGCATTATAATACTCCTGTATCTTGGTTCATGCTTTGAACTTTTCATGCAGAGGGTTGGGACAGGTCAGAGCTTCCCATGGTTGCTTGACTCGGTTCTTTGCATTTGCGTTATCGCTCATGGTACTAGCAATCCGAAGCCTGACTCGACTTTCTTCTCTTTTCCCTCGTCAAGCTTCCTTGGTGGAGAATTGAAAATGTATTACATCTACCAGTTTGCTGGGTGTTATTCTTTTCTCTCTGGTCTGGCCTTGGCTCCTTACAGAGTTTTCTACGCCATGGCCATGGTAGGGTTTCTTTCATTGGTGTTGAATGTCTTACAGAAGAGAAGCAGGGAAAAAGGAGAAGCGCATGTAAAAAGGAGAAAGCATTCTCACAGACACTAAGAAAATGTCAACTAAAACTGTAAGCTTCACAGTTTCTCATGGTATGTGAATAACCATGAATTTTGCAAGGCAAGGCTTAATTCGCTGCTTCTTGTTGAGTGTAATATCTTGTGTGAGAAAGAGGTAGGAGATGTAATAGACTGTAGGAAAATTTTTGTAGACTTTTGGGGTTCAGCCCCATTCGAGTGTGGAAAAAGTGCCTTTGTGAGGGATATTGGTCCTCTTTTGCTGTCAATAGAAAGAAGTCATTCTTCAGCCTTTGTCTAGTGGCACTTTTCTAAATGTTGGGTGTAGGCATTGCTTATATAATGCTATTGAAGAGGTCGACAGAGATGGGATCATCGTTAGCTTTTTGTAAATGAAAATGTTGAAATACTGTCTTCTTGGTATCTGCAACTAAGTCAGAAGAGACTTCAAGGCTAATGGCATGTGGTGTGTGTGGGTTACGGCATACAAATTTGAGCCCTGATTTCAAGAAACACAAAAGCCCTCCAACGAGTAAGGCTTCACTCAGTTGATTTTCTTGTTCCCGTGTCAGAAACTTAAGACACCTGTCTCGAGTGTCTAGTGTCAGTTGTTAGCTTTTGTCTACTGAATATGTTGATAAGTCTTCTTGGGTATCTGCAACCGAGTCAGAAGAGACTTCAAGGCTAATAGAATTTGGTGTATGTGCGGGTTAGGTGATACAAATTTGAGCCCTGATTTCAAGAAACACAAAAGCCCTCCACCGGTTAATGCTTCCCAAGCAGCTGATTTTCTAGTTCCTGTGTCAGAAACCTAGACACCTGTCTTGAGTGTCTAGTATCAACCTCCACCAGCTTCTCCCAAATGCCTTCTGTCTATCTGTGTGCCATCTCTCTCTCTCTCTCTGTCTCTGTCTCTGTCTCTGTCTCTCTCTCTCTCTCTCAACCAATCAATGCCCATCTCTCACTGTTACCAAGAGAAGTCATGTTACTCTAGAGAGAGAGACAGAGAGATTGCAGCTTCCTCGATGGGCTCGTGTCTACAAACAAGGGTTTTGACTTCCACTTTGAGAAATCTGTTTTTTTAAGATTAATAGATTCGGAGATAAGAGGAGGCATTCAAATTTTGAAATTTACTCAGCCTCATATTGAAGATCCAGAAAAGAAAAACGGAGAAGTAAATCAAGTCATCATCTGCCGGTTCTATCAAAGAGAAACAATGAAGTTTAAAGAGAATATGGTATCGAATGGTCCTCAAGAGTTTGCTAGTAATGGTCCTCAAGAGTTTGCTAGTAAAATTTTCGAATTCAGCGCTTTTCCGGTCCCTATTGTTAACATCAACTGAAACTCATCTCTTTTTGGCATGTTTCGCCAATCATCCGAAACAAGTACCACATCTCTTTTGGCATGTTTTGCCAATCATCCAAAACAAGTACCAAATCCCTCAGTTACCCTTTCCACTCTGACGAAACATCTCAGCCCATACATGGTCTCTAAATTGGCAAAATCGTCTATCTTGTCTTCTATCTTACAAGAAACCATACATGTTCAAATGGCCACAGAAGCAATGATCTACAGCATATTTCAGTACTAGTTCACAACTTCACGTTGTCGTTTTACTTATTTTGCCTCAGTTGGAAATAAAACTATATGGCACTCACTTGCTACAATGTGCATATTGTATGGTCATTGTGTAGCGTCAAAAACCAACACTGTTCACACTTCTTGAAACCTCTTCATAATTCGTTAGGAGCTTCCTGCTCAGGCGTAACATTATTCCCTTCCCTTGTTTTTTTCACAATCTCTTTGAATCAAACAGTCACAGCTCATTGCATTTTTTGCAGCACATTGCATTGATCTGAGAATGTTTAGTTCATTCGCGAGTTAAAGATCCCAGGTCTTCGTCATTTCATTTCCCTCTTCAACTGGTGTACCATAACCGACGGCGAAAAAGCTTTTCAGCTTATTCAACATAAACAAGTAAAACCCTCGCAAAATGATCTCATTCGTCATGAAATCCCAAGACTGAAGTAAACAGAAAATGGGACTATATATATATACGAGACATGAATTAATTAGGATGCGAGAAGCGCTAGAAACAAATCCAACATATAAATGGACACAAAGGAAGCACCAAACACCATCATCACACTTCCCTGATTCTACACATAAGAATGGAACACAACATCAACAATGCCAAATCTGAAGGAACGTACATGCCGAGGAAAAATTTAGTAGCCGTAAGAAGAGAGCGCGATAGGCAGGAGCACGGCCACGCAGGCGAATGACGCTGTGCCAAAGAGGGAAGGAGTGAAAGCAGCAGCAGAACTGCTCCCTGGGGCTGGTGCAGGCACGTGCGTGGACGGCGCTGGCGAGTGGGCGACGGGTGAGGCCGCTAGCGAGCTCTCATGCATGTGAGGGGACGGTGCAGGCGAGCGGCTCTCCACTAGAGCACTGCTCACCAATGCGATCACCAGGAGGATCATGCAAAGTGAAGCATACCTTTGTGCCGCCATTGGTGAGAGAGAGAGAGAGAGAGAGAGAGAGAGAGAGAGAGCAGACAAACTTGCACACAAACTTTCTCTCTTGTCTGATCTTGTGGAAAATGGTAGCTTTTTAAAGGCTTGCGAGCGCTAGTTGAGGCCCCAACTTGCGTAGTTCTATTTATACCCGGTTCAAGTATCCAAGTTGTGGTTCAATATGCGACCTATGAAATCTGCTACACAAAAAAAGTTGTCTGATAAATAGTCATATGTAGATTATTGGAAAATCTCCCTTATTATTACCACGAGCTTCATCTTAAATCATTCACACATTCTAAATCAGTTAGTGTTTACATTGCAGCACATCAAGAGAATGACATATCGCATGAGCCTGGTTATATTTGTCATTCCGATCCACTTGGTTCACTACATTAACTGTAAACTATTTCTATAATGAAAGTCTCTGTTTACCCCATCAACACTCTTTCTAAATGGCACCCGATGACACATTGAATCGAACAAGCCATAATGGGCAGTTGAGCTCAAATTGTCGAGTACATTACTCGAGTTTGAAAGGGTACAGTCTTAAACCGAGGAAGGAGTCATTAGTCTGTTATATGAGTCTCCGTCAAGAAAGATTCATTAAACAAAAGTTGCAGCATATAGAAATGATATCCAGGCTGTACCTTGTGCTGGGACATATAGAACCTGAAAGAGGGGTTGGTTCTTTAACAAAACACAAGCTGGATCAGAACATGGACTTGAAGAACTGTACACATGCTAAGTCTCCCAAAAAATTAGTTTATTAATGTCTTAATAATTAGGCCAAGGCGATAAACTATTCGATCTTTGTATTATAAGAGTTAAGGCAATCTCATTTACAATGCAAAAAGTCTGCTTAGTATATCAGGACTTTAGTACTCTGCAAATAATGTAAGGAGACTTTCTTTGGTACTGAGAGTAACTGCTTCCTTGAGATATGTACAGATCAGCGGGACAACATTTAAGACATAAACTAATCAAAGCTGAGATTTTCTTAACTCTAAGACCTAGTCTTTTATGCGGGATTTTCAAATCAGTGTAGTTGTTTCATGCTCTTGCAGTCGAAAGGGACAAGACAAGGGAGATCACTCGGAAGCTTCCACTTTGAGCAGTTTGTCACGGATGTAATGTGACTATCAAGGAAGCCGAAGAGACAGTAAGAGTTATACAAAGAAAAAAGAAAAATTAATAAGACTATTCAATTAATGTGATTTGTACGTTGTGATCAATAAGATAATCCTGAAACTAACTCACAGGTTGCATACTCTGTCAGACCAATTTCACTTCCCCCAAAGTTGAGATCAACTAAAAAACTTAGAAGCATGGTCAGGTTACTCAGGAAGCATGGCAGCTTGGTTATGTGTTCAAACATGTGTGCATAGATGCATACTCAGACGACACACTGTGAACTAAAAATCATCGTAGATCGAAACGTATTAGTTCTATAAAATGGAAACATGGTTCATATTAAAAGTCTTCTTAAGTATGTCTCATTTGGGGAATTTTGAAGGACTAATGAGTGCAGATGAGACCGAAGACCACCAGATGAATGAGAGCTGTTCAGAATGTGCTCTAAGAGTGTCTCACTCGAGACTTCCTATTTGATCTGTCCGGTATTCTACTCACATGTCTGTTTTTTTGACATCGTGACTAATCTCATTGGGTCATGAAAGCCCTGGTATCCTTCTGACAACTGGTTCATCTATAGTGAGAATGTGAATAACCTTGGCCAACATGTTGGGTTGTTTAGATTTGCCATTTGAGAGAGCATGGAGAGTCATAGACTTTTGTTTTCTCAAGGAATTGATGGTGATGGAATCGAAAACAAATTTCCCAAGATGGACTGGGCCTGAAGACTCGGGCCTATGTTCTGTCTTGAATCAGCAGCATCTCATTACGTGCTCATTGGGTTGTCTTTCAATGAGCTTCAGTTCGATATCATGGTTCATTATACTTCATACAGATTTAAATGGCACGGTACGACGATAATGCTATACACATAGATACCGATTTAATAACTATATTTGAAAAATAATGTGATAGATTCTCGTCAGGTACTCAAACGTGACACACGGTTCACCTCGCCACTTTTATAAGCCAATTTTTCTTGATCAAAATCCACAGCAAAACTCGCCGCATCATACCTCAGAGCCGTGTCCAATTACTCATGATCTCCTGTTTTGTATTTCTTATTTCTAAGTGATTTTACCTTCTTTAGCGCACGATATCCCTTCTTGCACTTTGTATCGTTAATCACTTTCGTTATTCTCTAATTGCTAGCTTTAATTATTAGAACAAAACGTGATCAATTTCAACCTGATATCCTAGAGGTCGGCGTCTCTAGTTGCCCACATTAACTTATGTAACCATTCTTTCATCCATAAAAATCACGGTATACACTATACAGTAGAAGTTCAAAAAATAAGATATGGTCCATTTTGCTCCTCTGATGCCTCGAAGCTTTACAACAAGCAAACGTTCATGAGACTTTAACGATTGGATGATTCGAGTTTCGCAACTAAGAAGATGCTCTTCCGACATAGTCCAAGGATCGGTTAACTTAATGCGGGATATGTTTTCATGTAGTCAACCGAATGATTCGTGTTCCACCATGTCTCTTACACTCTTTTGGCTTTAATTCCAGTCTGTTTATAACAGAATGAGCCTGTTCTTTCCTCTTTTCTCTGCTGTGTTTGTGCAGTCTTTAGACAAAACCGTCCCTCCAACGTTGATGCTATATCTTTCAGTCTAACACTTGGTAGAATATGCCAAGTTCCAGTCAAAAGACATTGAAGGTATGATCAAAACACAGAAACTCGAGAAGAATCTAATTGCAAAGAAGACGCAGATTCTTGATCAAAATATCGTTGTCCCCACGAGTTCAAAACGTGTCCTTTATGTTCCCAAGTATTCGACTGTGTTTTTGTAAGTGGAGAGAGTTCAGATGGCAATGATGTCTTTGTTTCCAAGCATGCCACAGCTTCCTCGTACATCACTTTCAGCATTTTCAAAAAGTTTTGCCGATATTTATGCATGGTTTAGTGGGCTGGCCAACTTTGTACGGCTTCAAGATTTCAGCCCTTTGTCAAAGCTCTAAGATCTCACCCACGGTTACTGCATAAACGCTAATGAGTTTGATAGTATCACAACTTGTTCGCTAAATCCAATCGGCATCGAACAAAGGGCTTCGCCAGATTGTACATCTAGCTCATCAGGGATCCAATCTATGCAGCTACGTAATAAACTGAATGTAAGGATCCAATCTATGCAGCTACGTGATAAACTGATTGTAGCATTTGGATCTTAGTGAGACTTAGATGCTCGAGATCCAGGGCGACCAAATATTTTTGAACCTTGGGATCTTGATTTGTCAATTTCTTTTGGGTCTTGCAACACATGCATGCAATGAGCTGATCGAAGCATAGCAAAAGTACGAGGCTCAGGGTAGATGCCAAGGCTTCTTGAGCGGATATTATTAGGACAATGAATCCAAATTAACTATGCCGAGACCTTAGAATGGTAGCATATATTTCACATCAGCTCCTTTAGAGCTTCACCAACTAATTTCTATCAAAGTAGTTAATGTCACTTCATTCGATCGTGATTGGTCCAATGCTCAAGGAGGAAGAAACAAGAAACGTACGGATTATAAAAAACGTATGTTAATGAATGTCCAACGCTGGCATACAATGGTCTACCGAATGTGAGCTTTATTTGTATGAAACTGAACAAAGTTATTTTTATTATGATTTGTGATAGGAAATGATTCAACAGATTTGGTCCTGCTGGGGTGAATTTTTTATCAGAGGGTTTGCGTGAAGTGCCCGATTTGAAACACTTGCAATACTAAAAGAGATTGGAGATCTTCATTTGCCTTAATCATTAAAAGGAAAGAGAATTCAACCTTTCTTTCTGATACAGAACCAACTGAGGAAGAAATTAGAAAGGAACATCAGACAAGGAAAATCTTATTGTAAGTTCGGTCTGTGAAGTTACCCGATACACATAACGCGTGATACTGCCATACACATCGGTGGGGAAAACTCGGTAGTCAAAGAGAACCGAACACTTCATCATATTAGCCAAAACAAAAAAGAAATCTTTTGAGAGTAAAATTAGGTTTCCAAAATAGTTGCTGATAATTCATATGCACATATTTGAACCGAGATGACTATCTAATGATCGAAATATTCATACGCCATCGTGTGTTCGATTTGCTTGTGGGGATTTTTCACTCCGTCGGTCCCTGTATGTTATAGAAGTCCAAGAAGAAGACCCTTTAGGTCTTTTCTCGACAGTTCTCATCTTTTGAGAAAACAGAGGGAGAGAGCGGGAAAACAGTACCTTAACTCGGGGATGCAAGAATCTGAGGCAGGTTCTTTCGCTTGGAGAGACTCATTTATGTCAGCGGTTGTGTTATCTATTTAATTAATAATCAGAGAGTGCATACACAGGGAAGGCCCACGAAGGTAAGGTAGTTATCTTTGTTGCTTTGCATGTTCTCATCTGTTTTGATTCCCAGAACATTCACTATGATTCGACCAATCTTATATAATAACAATTAGAATGAACCAAGAAGGCTAAAGAGATTAGGATGAGGTTTGTCTGTGGGTATATACCTCATAAGCAGCCTGGATTTTAGCAGACATGTATTTCTTGTTATAGGCTAGGCTGTACAATTTAGATTCTAACATTCTCCTTGCTAGCTGACATATGAGTTAAGCATGTAATTTTCTTGTAAAGTTGACTTATTCGGCGAATTGAGGCAGGGAAAGAGGGTGGATCGGCAATAATAGGGCGCCTAAAGCATTACCTAGGAGTAGTAGATGCGGTTTTCATTGCGAATCATTTGAGGTATAAACATAAAGGGTTATCCGAGCCAATATGACGTCCAAAATCTCAATTTGATTCCTGATTGATACGTCAGAATTGGGTCATTAAGTAGAAACAGTTCATGGCCAATCCTTAAGTCATGGCATGGATGCCAACAGCATTTGCCTTCTAATAGGATGTCGGGAAGGGGACCTTAATGCAAACAAGTATCATCAAAGCACAATGAAATGAACAGTCACTGCGAACGTTGATTGATAAAGTACTTTGATTAGGTAGGTGAAGATCCATGGGTTCTCCTAGTATGCTCCTGTACTCCCTCTGTTAATTTAACTGATAATGTACCAGGTAGAAAACAAAGCTAAGTTTAGTGGAATCAATGTCGTTTAGCAGTTGTGCAAATTCTGTCAATTTTCTCATCAAGGTTCTAAAGTGGACCAACCCCAAGTTGATTCCATGGCTGGAACTTTCAGAAAGTCTATGAATTTGGTGAAGGCATCTCTCTTCATTATATTGAAGAGAATAAGAAGCTGATGAGAAGTTGCCTCCAAAAGACAAAAGCTGGCCAGCCTTTAGGGGGCCAAAGTGGAATCAATCTAAACAATATTTAAATTCCTAATACTCCTCTCTAAACTAAATACAAACCCAATAAGAGCGAAAGACTTCGGCTAACAAAAGAAAATAAAAAACTTCCTCAACTAGAGTGACCCACGTTGAGTTCTTTTAACAATGAGGACATCCTACGTTGTCTCAAATAAGAGTAGTGGCATTTGTCTAACATCTTCTCATTGTTGTAACTTCTCTTTCAGCAATCATATTAAAAAATGCATCCCCATTATTCAATCATGTCCTCCTCTTTAAAGAACAACACCAATTTGCTTTGTTTTCTAAAAAATGGTCCGGCCTAACTGGCAGAATCTTTGCTCGGTTTATAAGCTTCAATTCAAGCACCCTCTAGGCTTTGTTGCATTAGCGATTCGGTCTCAGATTCAGGTTGGGAAAAAGGAAAGAAATTTTCCTGCACTTTCTTGGGAAGATTGAATTGGAAAATGGGAAGGCAACCTTGTTGTGATAAGGTGGGATTGAAGCGTGGTCCATGGACCATAGAGGAAGACCACAAGCTCATGAACTTCATCCTCAATAATGGTATTCAGTGTTGGAGAACAGTCCCTAAACTTGCAGGTAATTTATTTTATTTTTCATTCTCAGGCATTGCTATTTTCTTTTCCTTTCTTTTGCCAATCTAAATGGATCAAAACGTTGATGGTTTGGTGATGAATCAGGCCTGCTGAGATGCGGGAAGAGTTGCAGATTAAGGTGGATTAATTACCTGAGGCCAGATCTCAAGAAGGGTGCTTTCACTGAGATGGAAGAGAACCAAATAATTCAGCTTCATTTGCATCTCGGCAACAGGTACATGTGACATTTCGGCTTACCACGCCTTGGTGTCGTAAAAGCGTGTGCATTTTCAATTCAAGTAGCCATATATCCTTCTACATGGTTGTCTCGTGTTCAGGCGTTATTCCAGCTGTGTTCAATAAAACAGAACAAGTAAATTACCGTTTAGGGGGGCGTCCAAACACCTAGACAAACATTGTAACTCAGGCAATGGTCAAGTACTAACATCACTTGGGCATGGACTGTCAGGAAATACGATTTAAAAGCAAGAAACTTAAACCACCAATCCAGAGGGATATGCGGTGATAACTCGAGACACGGAAAGAGACGCGATGTATGAATCGTCGATAATAGTTGCTTAGGCAAGTTGTCCGGCTCTATTCATATATAATGAGTTTCACTCGATGGTTCTGATGCAGGTGGTCAAAGATCGCTTCACATTTCCCTGGTCGCACAGACAACGAGATCAAGAACCATTGGAACACGAGGATCAAGAAGAAGCTGAAGCAACTTGGACTAGACCCCACCACTCACCAGCCAATTATAGAGGAAGATCACAGCAAAAATGGTGATGAAGAGGACCAAACCAATTCATCTAAAGAAGAAGAGGGAGTGCTCTCAAAGGTCAAGCCCATAAACACCCAAGAACAGCAAGAGCAACCCGAATTGAAATTGGAGGAAGCAACTGACTTTTTGTTGAACAACTATGAATTGTTGCTGTATGGCAATCTTGATGATGGAGTTCAAGGGCCAAATCAAGAATCGGACAGGTCAATCTCACAGAGCTCTAATTCAATTTGCATGGAGGATTCTTCACAGAACCAATCTAATTCCAATGGAGAGTCTAATTGCTCATCATCGTCACTCCAAGAACACAACAATGGGGGTGGTGTCCAACAATGCATTGATAGTGTGGACTCTATGCTCTCATGGGATGGCTTTGATTTCTTAGAACAAGATCTCTTCTTTGACGATAGATTTTGAGCTTTAATTTGCAAGTTTTCTTTTCTTTCCCTCCTTTCTTTCTTTCTTTCTTGATAAGTGTTGTTAGTTAGCCAAGCAATAAAATATGTGTTTCCTTTCTTCTTCTTTTTTTCCCAAAGAAAGATTGCGGAGATCGTGATCGTGATGTGCCATTCGTGAATGTAAAAACCATCTTGCTCTGGTTGTCGTCTTAATATTTCACAGATGCTTAGTCTATTATTAATAACTGTCTGTACTAGATAACATTCGTTAATGCATTTTGATTTTAGATTGGATTTTCTAACATAAGTATATGCTCTTTATATATATATAATATGTGACATCTCTAGATTAACTTACTCGATGTATTGTCTGCTTTGACTCGTCTCATACTGAGCCTCACGGTTGTCTTTTGTCGTATAAGTAGACACTTTCCTAAAAAGGTCACTCATCCTAATAGTGCGCTAGTCTGAGCTCGCTTAACTTTGGAGTTCCAAAGTAAAACAAAGCTTGTTGTTATGTCAAAAGGTACCTCTGTCAGTTTATCTCAGTTTTTACATATATATCTTAGAATCACTCTCCTCTTGTTCATTGCACAGTTTGGTTCATTCTTGCCTCTTTAGCCGTCTTGGAAGCCTGCCAAGAGCCGCTCCTTGCCCATACCCTTTAGCCCCAACGACCATTCCCTGCCCTCATCAAACCGGGTTGTTTCATGATCTCCATTCACCGATGAGCTTCGGCTCTATAACATTCATTTGTCTCATTGCGAAAGGCAAATTCTCATGTAAACTGAAGAAATTACAAAAAAAGTCATAAACCTATTACATTAATAGCAATTTAGTCATAAATATTTTAATTAGATTAATTTTAGAGCTAAACCTTTTACACTTGTGCCTATTGAGTTAATCCACCAATTTTGATTGGAAATCGTTGACATAGATGTCAATAATCCAACGTGGCATGAGTGGCATTGATGTGGATTAATTTTATGATTCTTAAATATTTTTCCTGAGTTTTTTTTATTGCTTTCTCTTTTTCATTGTGGCATAGGTAAGGGTTGCCTAGGCCATTGCCGGCTACAGGCAAGGGCCGCCAAGCCCTTACCAGATGCCACGAGGGCACCCTGATCTCCAGTCTTGACGGTAGTAGCTCGTTATGCAAATCCAGTATCACCCGCGGAGCTCCATCACGCTTGACTCCTTTGCAGGTTTTCCAATGTCACCCACAGGGTTTTGGCGGAAGTCCAGCAAGTTTTTGACGCAGGGGTCGGCGAGGCCTCGTAGGCCCCTCACCCAGCGGCCCTTCGACCACAATGAAAAAATAATAATAATAAAAATTCAGAAAAAAATTATAAAATTTATCCATGTCGGCGTCATTCGTGCCACGTAAGATAGGCTGCGTCCATGTCATTGATTTACAGCTAAAATTGGTTAGATGAACTCAATTAGTATTAATATTAAAAGATTTAGGACAGGATTGGTACTAATGCAATAAGGGTAAAACTTTTTTGGTACTTCTCCATGTGTAAACCTGGTGTCCATCTTCTGTGGAACAGCGATGCGAGGGTATCACATGGTTTGCAAGACGCCATCGACTTGCTGTAAAAATGTCATGAACCCTGGCAACACACAATATTACCAATCTAAAGCCTTGCTCTGAAACCTATCCATAAAAAGCAATGCAGTCCGAATTCAGTGAATGAAAATGGCCAGCTCAAGATTTCCCTCACCTCATATATCAATCTCTGGAGTGTCCTTCGATTGTCTTGTTTACTTCAATGATGCTTTTTCGAGACTTGGAGGCCAAAAACACAATGTCACGATGTCTATGAATACGTGCTAACCACTAAAATTTGGAGTGCGACCTTGTATTCTCCCCTTTTTCTACGTATACATATGTGCATGAAACGTACACGAAGAAAGTGTCTCGCACCCTGATAAGAAATATAAGGAAGAAAGCATAGCTCTGACTTTGCCTACATAATTACACTTGTTTTGGTTGATCTCATAATGATCTCAATGCTTATAACTCGAGCTCAATGCTAATGCAACATGAAGCGCGTATGGAATATAATCGGCGGTCATATTGGCAAGACAGAAGATCTCTCGATATGGCCTTCACATCACGAATGAAGTGCTCGCCCTGGAACGACCCTGCCCAAGTTTGCAAACATAAAAAAAGCTGAGCACCTTGTGCGAGGTCCAAGAGGAAAACTCGAGATGGCTAATCACCTCACAAAAATGGTTTGTGAAATGATAAATGCATGCTTCGATATGATCGGCGACCATCTAAACTCTAGTTTTCACCACATAATGAAGAATTTAGACGTAATTACAGAAATAAGATCAGGTTCTGGTAGCTTCTGGTAGACCATTAAGTTCGTGTGGTTGCTTGGAAAGAGGGCTACGGTCGAATCCATTGGAATCCTTCAAGCGAACCTTCTGTGACAACTTAACTAATACGTATGGAAGTTGCTCATGAACAGCTCAAGCTCACTAGATATGAGCACATAAGCTAGTTCTAGAAAAATCAGTTCACTAACCGAGCCAAAATTAACTTCAAGAAATGGGTTAAATATAGGTTAATAATCTTTCTACACATATTTCTGCTGTTCCATACGAAAAAAAAAAATGCGGATTTTTTCCAATACTAGGAAGTGTCGATAAGTGTCATGAAGGGTAAAAAAAACTATTCGCAAAAGAAAAGACAACCCGTGACTTTTTTTTGTTCAGGTACAAGTCATTTACGATTTGCCAACGTTTTAATGGAAATTACACCAATTTATCGTCCGAATTCGGGACCTTCCCTTACTTTTTTCCATTCATTTTCACCTATACATTTTTAAAGTGAGAAACGATTCTCCCTTCTTCTTCTTTTTGTGAAACGGATCAAATAAAGTTATTTCATTTCCAATGAGGTAATGTTTGCGTGGAGTTATTAATTGATTAGCAAACTCCCCAAGTTGGTACATATTTGAATTTCAATCTCCAAAGTTAGACAATCATAGGTACACAAATATCATTTTTTCAGCTAGTGCCCTATCAGGAGCTTGAGAGGAACCTTCAGTTCAGGACGCACCGACCCCATATATTCAAAGCCACCTCTCATGAACGAGAGAGAGAGAGAGAGAGAGAGAGAGAGAGAGAGAGAGAGAGAGAGAGAGAGAGAGAGAGAGAGAGAGAGAGCAGAAGAAGAATATTGCTTCCTTTTATTAATTTATATTCCACCAAAGTCGACTCCTATTATTTAAATGAGTGGAAAATAAAAAATAGTAATAAGAACAACATATGTTCTGTCTAATGCTACGGTTAAACTGGGTTTTCTTGGAGGTCAGTGGTGACATAATCACATACTAAGTCAACATCAGGTTGGTAAGTTCTTGTTTACTTATGTACTTATTGGATTTGATTAAGATAAATGAGGAATAAGATGGTGCAAGCATGTGAGTTGCCGACATCAATGCAAATTATAAAGGGCGTCATCATTTGTGCGCGAATATTGAACTGGGGAAGGATAAGTTTTTTAGATGATTTTGAGAAGATTCTGTTTCTAAAGAAAGGAATATGGGAGCATAATTTATGTTTCTATCGTGGTTTGCCTTAGTCAGAAAGTTTAGCTTTTGAGAGCAATGATTTGGGTGTTTCTTTCCTTGTTTCGTTTTTCTTTGGGGGGTAAGGATAGGTTCATTGGAGAAGCATCACGAATTCATTAAAGAAGATGAAGGATAATGTAGTTTTTCTAAGTGTTCATCTCTTAAAGGGGAGCTACACGATTTGTATGTTTTTGTTATCATCATTGTATTTTTTTTTATAGGGTTTCTGCCCATGTTTCTTTTATTTTAACTCGGCAAATTGTTTTTGAGTGTTCATTTCTTAATGGTCTTTTGGCCTTAGGTGGTGGGTCTTCACGATCCATTGTCCTTGTTTAGGTATGGCACGACCATGATTAGTGTTTGCTAATGGTGGGGTTGTCCACGAATGTTCGGACTTATGCTTAAGGGGTCACAACAGGTCAGCTGAAATCGGATTCCCAATCCGACCAAATCATGTAAAGATTACAATCGGATTATATATTTCGAGTGACTATATTGAATCGATTGAAACAAGGTTCCAAACTCATTGAATTTAAGGTGACTACGACTCCATCTAATAATCTGACTCAAGTTCGGGACAAGTTCGGGTCTTATTCGGGACCTAAGCGAATCGATTCAGGTTCGGGACAGGGTAAATAGTGAATCGAACTCAGCCCTTGAGCATTGTAGATGAACGCACTTACCACTTAAACAACCTCTAAAATATGGGTTGTCAATTGCAACTCCGCTTCCATGGAGCCCATTGATTGATACAATACCAGGGCAAAACTAGCTTGATTCACAGACAGGTCTCCTTGGTATTTCACAGCAGTGAGAGATGCGACAAGGGGGGCAGTATGTTCTTCACTTAAGAATCTGTCACGATACTGTATTAGTTTTTCAATCAACCTTCCCAAGTGCATGTTTTGCTTCGATTATTCTTCTGCTCTTGATTTAGGTTATAAACTTCTTGGCTGCTCAGACGCGTTACATTAGACACAGACAGAGACCGATCAGTTGTTCACTGCGAATTCGAAACAAACAAATTTACCAGTTGGGAATGCAATGTCATGGTCTGTAATGTGAAAAGAAAATACATATTGCCTTTTTTGCATAATTCTGCTCTCTAAGCTTTTCTTTTTTTACCACATAACATACTAGCGGACAGATGATAGTCAAAACACACCTAATGCGGGCATTGATTAATCCCAAAACTACGTTGTGGACTAATGCTAGATCCAACGATACAGTAAGAAAGGGAAGAAAAGGTCGCAATCATGCTTAAAGAGTTTGTAAACCCACAAGCTCAAGACGGTTTTTTCTTCCGTGTGCTCTGTGTGATGCGCCTCAAATCTTGTGTACCGCTTCTTAGTCCCCTATGTATAGAACAACAGGATATTGTAAAAACTACACGAATATTCAGTAAGCTCTAAGACAGGAGAATATCAATTCCCAACAAGACGTACCTTTGATACAAGTAAACGAAAAGATAGAACAGTGGCAACAGCAAGAGAACCAGAAGGGACATGGAGATGAAGAATATGCTTATTCTCTTCTGCGTAGAAACAATGAAAGATTGTAGTCAACGAGGACAGGGGGAGGAAGAAAAAAATTAGCAACGCTACATATGAGCTTACAGTATTTTATGCTAACAACAACAATTTGCAGTACTACATAATCGAATTAAATAGCTTGACCTGAACTGTCAGAGCTTCTGTTTTACCATGGGGAAATCTAGTCTACAAAAACAAGCCAGCCTATAGATCCTAATCAACTATTCATGCTCAAGTCAAGCTTATACTAGTCAGGCGAAGTGAGTGTCCTAAGAACATTGAGCAACAATAACTATAGCAAAGTTAAATACTGGAACTTACTCTGCTACCCTTGGAGAAGGGCTTTGGACGTCCATTGCAGGTGTGGGCATCACAAAATTGACGCAAGAAGAATTCTGCCAAGATAGTGGCAAATGCAGGGAATACTGGTTCAATAAAGTAGCCCAGTAGGACGATACATGGCAAGAGATGCCTCAGAATTGTAAAAGTACCATGTAGACGGCTCGCTGAAGGACCTTCTTTGACTGGAAAGCAGCTATCTGCTAAGCTCTGCAACAATCACCAATATGCAAATTCAAAGGGATTGCCATTTAAAGACCATATGTAACTGCAAGTAAGCAACCGAAACCATAATTCTCTTCAGTACACATGTAATTCTTGATCACCTCGCATAAATGTTTATTCCTCAGTGCAGCGGCAGGATTACACTTAGTCTTCTTCCGCACGGAATCCATCATAAGGTCACAATGCAATGCTCCACAAAAATCTGCCAAGCATTTTCCTTGACTCTGTCAGAGGACAAGTTTGTCACGTTTCGCAAATTTTAGGCTCTAAAAAATATCGATAGACAAAAATGCCTATATCAGCTGAAAGCTCATAGAGTATGTATGGTAAATAACTTTAAGATGAGGGGATTAGCTGCAATGGTGTAGCATCACCATTCCTCAGAACTATAATCAAGCACAAACATCCAGTGCTACCTGAAGGCAAATTTCACTTGAAAGTGGATAAGAATTAGGCAACAAATTATGCAAGTAAATGAATAGAAGGACTCGACAAAGTACAGGTAGCGATAGACTATCTATCCTTCTTATATGCTGTTCATATTTTCTTGCCTAATAAAAGCAAAACCAAGGGCCTTTCATCATCCCTTCTGGAAACCTCTGACCTCGTCAACTCAGGTCCTGATTAATGCTACACCTTGTACAGCTACTACCTTTGAATCAAATAAACCATACGATGCATGAGGAGGCTTTCAAATGGTAGATACCTACGATGTTGATGGCATGGAACAAATTCTTATAATCTTTATAGAACGCGACAGGGTTTTAATCTGGCTCTGGAAAATTTTGGAGTTCCTAACAATGTAAATCTCGGAGTATTGAGAAAATTCCATCATAGTTCTCTAAGTTTTAACTCAAATTAACAATGGATTGAGATAAGCATGGTCACCAATTTCATTTTAGATCCAGAGATCACTAGATCACTACATCCACCCACATTTACGATGTCCCTTCCACAAAGTTATTCAAAGTTTAAACTGCCTTTGGAAATCCCATTTCATGTCAAATGAAATGACCACAGGCAATCAAAATAAGTTGCCCAAGAGAACAGATGCATTTTCCAGCTTATAATTTGTACGCAATTGTAAATATAACTGCACTAGCAAGTCACACCACATTGAGTTACATAGGTATATACACATATATACATAAACATGAGGACCTACATACACCGATACCTATTGTACAATGGCCCAACAGTTTAATACAAGCAAAAATGGAAAAATGCACTAACTTCAACAGGTTATTAGCCAGGTTGAGCCCTAGCATTTTCACGTTTTACTTCTGGACAAATCCCTGACATGTATAATGAGATAAATGTGGTCTTTATTGATTTTGATTAGGTTGTACTCAGCTGAAATGGACTTATCCGGAGCTCGAAAGGAAATGATTTTTCATATTATGTTAATGTAAATGTCAGGGTGAGGCAAAGTAGATAATGCTATTGATTGATTGAAAGGTGTCACAAACTTGGGTCCACTTACCACATTTAGTAAATCATAGTGCCTGTTATCAAAATGCTGATCAAGATATTTTTCTTCATAGAAGCTCTTTCGACAATACCCACATCGCCATTCATTTACATCCAAATGGCTCTTATGTTGCTCCTGATCTCTGTACAAGTTATGATCGGGGTGAAGTCTACACTTATTTGGAAACTGGTACCTCTCTTTTTCTATAAAGGGCATGAGATACTGCAAGAACCATGGGAAAGGTGTGTATTTTGGTTAAAAGAAAATCAAAGGAACATCCCCAGAGTGAAATTTTTTTTTTATCTTTGATTACCTCCTCAATTATTTTTGATGCAGCTCTGCTCCTCTCTCTCGAACAGTGTACTTCATGTTCATGGATATTCCCCTGATATTGCTTTAAGCCTCTGAATAGACATCCAAACTCTAGATCATCAGACATATGAACAGGTAAAGCAGAAGCAAAGATGGTATATGCACGTTTTAAGTGGACCGAACAATAAGATGTTGGGTGTTGAAGTGCCAACTTCCAAGTTGCTTAATCTTTTTCATCGTACACAATCCAGCGCCTCAAGTTCCAGATGGTTAAGCAACATTACCTTGCAGCTGCAGACCCTTGAAAACCCTGGAGCATTACAACGAACTTTCAGGTTCTTTGTGGTATAAAGATGATCAATCAGCAATACTACATATAACACATGCGAACACCACCAAAGAAGCAAAATCAATCATCATCGTATCAAGGACAAGAACACATTGCCAGCAACAACTCCAGAGAAAACTTGAACAAGAACTCGAGAAACTACCCAATTCAGTAGCCAGACCGAAAGCAATACCAAAATTGCCCAAACAAACTAAGAACCCCACACAATTGACCTGAGGACGCAAAACAATCACTTGATGCCGAAAATGATCCAGGAGGTAGACATAAACTACCAATCCAGCGGGGCAGCAGCTACACTCTCATCAACCTCGCCATAGCGCCGCTCGCGCCTTCCATCTCTAACCCACATCCATCACTAACCGAAACCTGCTCTCGGGACCTCGAGGAATCAACAATCAACGAAAAGCCTAGTCAATACAAGTCAAACCAATCCCCCCCCCCCTCCTAATCTGTAGATCCTCTCGCCTCCTCAGCTTGATTTCCGCGTTTCGGCACGACCCAACTCCATCAACCCATCAGAGCCATCCCTCAAAAGACCATAGACCCATGAATCGCCGGGGCTCGCTCAATCCATAACCATCTCAGCTTGAACAGAGAAGCGGAAGAACACTGAAAAAAAAAGAAGCGACGATTACATACCCGGTTCGCCTGCGGAGAAGGCGAGCTTGAAGAGGCTCGACCCAATTGAAGGCAGAGCGATAGAGCGACGAAGAGCAAGGTGAGAGGGTTAGGCTTCAGGCGTCGCTCCATGTTCGCCTTCGCCATCTCCCTCCATGCGCGAGCTCGTCGATGCGCATACCCACCGAAATGGAGAAAGCGCGCAAAAAAAAAAAAGAAAAAGTAAAAAAAAAAAAAAAGGAGCAGCCTACGTTTTGCGGGACCTGCTTGGCCAATCAAGACTTGCCACGTCGCGCATTGGGATGGGCCTTTGCTGAATGATCCGCGGGCCTAACGGGCCGGATGAGGCCCGGTTGGCGCTGGCCCAGTTTTCCTAAATTGTGTATTGTCTGTTTTGTAAAATTGAATATGCTAAGCGGAAGCGTACAAGCCAAACCAAATTTAATAAATTTTCACATCAAATCTTTCGACACCAAATCGGCCAAATCTAACTTATATAGATGAAATTCTTTCAATATGGACATCGCATGAATATTCATAGTGGTTATACTTTATGCACATCAAACTCGTAAACTATATTAATAAACTTTCTCCACTCTTATTCGCGTGGGTATTCTCAAATTTTCCTCATCATACTTTAATGCACGATCAATTAATTTAATTTGGCTGGATTTTCAAAGATTGAGCAGAAATTTTTTTGAAAATATCAATTTAATTTGGTCGAATTTAAAAAAAATCGTGAAAGATATAACCAATTTAAAAACAAGGGTTAATACCGTGAAAAACCCTAAACTGATATACTTGTGATAATTTTACCTCAAACTATTTTTTTGACCATAAAAAACCCCAAACTGGTACACTTATGACAAATCTATCCTGAACTATTTTTTTGACTACCAAAAACCCCAAAACTAGTACACACGTGATAATTTTACCCTAACTAATTTTTTAACATTATTTTTTATTTTTTGAATTATTTTTTATTTTTTCTTTCTTTCTGTTTAATCTCTGGCTGGTCGCCGAACCGGCGATCAGCCAGAGGCGAAAGCCAACGAGGGCCCGGCCCCACCGGCAAAGTACGACCTTGCCGGCATTGGGCGAGGTCAACCTTGCCTTGCAACGGCGAGGTCAGCCTCGCCCAACGCCGGCGAAGTCGAGCCTCACTAGCGGCCGGCAGGGCCGAGCCCTCGCCAGATCCGGCAAGGCTCGACCTCGCCGTTGCAGGGCGAGGCCAGCCTCGCCGGCGTTGGGTGAGATCAGCCTCGCCTTGTAACGGCGAGGTCAAGCCTCACCAGATCTAGTGAGGGCTCGGCCCTGCCGTTGCAAGGCGAGGCCGACCTCGTCCAACGCCGGTAAGGCTAGCCTCGCCAGCAGTCAGCGGGGTTGAGCTCTCGCTAGATCTGGCGAGTCCGTGCAAGGCTCGACCCCCGCCGTTACAGGGCAAGGCCGACCTCGCCCAACACCGGCGAAGTCATGCCTCGCCAGCAACTAGCGGGCCGGGCCCTCACCTTCTTTTGCCTCTGGCTGGTCGCCGGTCCAGCCACCGACCAAAGATTAAACAAAAAAAAAATGAATAAAAAAATTCGAAAAATAATATTAAAAAATTAATTTGGGATAAAATTGCTACATGTATATCAATTTAGGGTTTTTTGTGATCAAAAAAATATTTCAGGGTAAATTTATCATAAGTGTACCAATTTGAAGTTTTTTATGATAAAAAAAATAATTTAAAGTAAAACTGTCATGAATGTACCGATTTAAAATTTTTCGTGGTATTATCCCTAAAAACAAAGACTTCACGGAGGAAAAAAAGGGTCCGGAGAAAGAGTCTCAGCAAACGCTAGGTCGAACCTAGAAGCGGAGAGCGCTGCGGGAAGTGATAAAGCGGCGAGTTGATCAGGGGAACCGCCGGTAGATCGACGATTCCGAGGGCGGCCGGCCGGTCACCGGAGCCACCCGCCGCCGCCGACGGCCGCCGTCGACGGCGCTGTTTAACAGCACCTCCAACACCGTCCCGCATCGTCCGATAGCCCAGCTGAGGCGAGGTTTTGCGGAGAAAGGTAAAGCCTTTTTGGCTCGCGTGGAAGGTAAAACCTTCACATCTCTCTCTCTCTCTCTCTCTCTCTCTCTCTCTCTCAAAGCTTCAGCTTTTACTTTCAGATTGAGCTTGCCGACGCGGGGCTGCAAACGGAAATGGCGAAGAAGAAGCAACCGAGCGGTGGGAAGGAGGAGATGGGTGGTCCTGAATTGGACATCAGGACGATCATGAGGGATGTCGAGTTCCTAGGTATTTCGCGCGCCATCTTCTTCTCTTTCGTTCCTTTTCTTTTCTTTCTTTTTGTCCGGTTTGAATTGCGGCTGCGGGCTTATGGTTTCTGAAATTGTGTTCGCGACGACTGTACATCCCGGTTATACAAGAGTTGGAATCTGTTTCAGCATGACCTGCGTTTGTGACAATGTTAGAGCTATTAGGGTATGGGTTAGTTGAATGCCTGTGGATGTTTATGAGCGCTTTTGTGGTTTGGCGATGCGTCGGTTCGAATTTCTGATGCTTCTTCCGATGAGAAGTGGGGACGAAATATAGATTAAGCAAATCGAGGCAAAGCTTCGACTGGATAAGCTTATGGATACGCGCGGCGGCAGATTCGAGCCTCTTGTGCATTCTGCGTGCACGCAGGACATTGTGTAACACTGTAGTTGTGTTTTGATGGCTTTATGAAGATTGCCCCGTGCTGAAGTTTCCTGATGTAATGGGCCATCTTTGGGTTTGTGGTCGCGACATCCGTGAAGGAGGTAGAGATGCTTTAGGAAAATCCTCAGGAATATGACGTGGCTTGTTTATTCGAGCTTGAGCTTGGGTGAGTTTACATAGGGGATTTTGCTTCTTTTGTACATATCTGTGGTCTGCCATGGGGATCTTAATCAAAGCCAACATGGTGGACGATTAGTGTTGTTATTTCTGGGGTATTGCGCATGGTATGTTTATGGGGAATGTCCGGTTTAAGTTTTGGTGTCTTTTGTGCCCATGTGCTTCGAGGTAGCGAGGCTTCTTCATGATTTTTTGCACTTATAAATCCTCTATCTTTTGAAAGACAGACTTCCTTTGCATCAATTTTTCAAAAATCTCTGTTCATGCCTTAAATTGCTGGAAGTTTCCTTCAGGGTCGTCTCGTATGACATGGAAAGAGAGGAAGGAGCTAGAGAATAAGAAGGTGGTTTCCCTAGGTGGTAAGGTGAGCACATTGGCCTGCCTTACTATCAAGTAACCAGAGTTTGTATTTCATTCATCTCATCTGGGCTTCTCTTGAACACAGGCACCTAAGAAGCAGCGACTGCCTCTTAGTGTGGCTCGACCCATGATGAAGAACCAGAAGAAAAGAGAAGAGAAAATGTTGCAAGAGGTGATTTCAAAACACTGCAATTCTGATAACCTGTACATAACTGTCCATGCCTAACGATATGTTTCCATGCTCTAGAATATGATCCTTCAACGATTTGGGGGGAAGTCTAGTAGTTGGAGCAGCGCAGGGAGGCCGGAGGAGAGGCGCAAGCCCGAGGACCGAGTATTGAAGTCAATCGATGGTAATTTCAAGAAAGGGATCCTCGATGTGAAGCATTTACTACAACCAACCCCATCCGGAGATGGTGAGAACAACAAGAGGACGAGTTTCGGAGGGAAAGGCAAGAAGAAAGCCGGGAAGAAGTCCCGAGGTAAGAAGCGCGGTGGTAAGAAGCGCCACTGATCGGCAGTCCACTGAATTTGAAGTTCCTTATGCGACAGAACAGATGGAGAATAATGCTGGCCAATTCTGCCCTGGATGATTTGTGGTGGGGATACACATTCTAGGTGACTGTCCTGTCCAATATATCGAGTTTTTATTTTCTTTGTAGCTGTTCTTTGGAACTTCTTTCTCTTCGGTTTAGCTGTTGATCTTGTAGTTGCTCGATCCAAAAAGTTTTGACAACATGCCTCCTCAAATCAGGAAAAGAATTTGAGAGAGGTTTGGAATTTTGGTAATTATAGGGCTCTTAGGGTGATGGGGCCAAGTGGGACAAAATGTCGTTCATCATAATTAAGAGTGTCAAAAGAACCCGATCAAACACGATCTGGCCCGACTCAACCCGAACCGAACAGGAAATTTTCGTATTGAATCGGGTTAGGCCTTAACTTGTTTGGGTAGCAGTAAAAACAAGGCCTCAGCTTGTTTTGGATCTACCCGAGCCCATCCAAAACAAGCTCATCCGAAACAAACAAGAACCATCTGTTCTTCTTGCACCCAAGCCCACTTGAAAGGCTGAAAACCTATCTTCTTCTTCCATTCTGATGAGAGCTCCGGATCTCCTCCTCCTCTTCCTCCGAAACCATTTGTTCTCCTCCTCCTCCTCCTCCTCCTCTTCCTTGTCTTTCTTAATCATCAACCTTGTCTTTGCTTCTGCATCTTGTTCTTCTTAGCTTCTCATGTGGGTTTCTTTTTCTTAGCACGATCACCTGCTTTGGAATCTCTCTCTCGATGGATTTTGGGATTTGATCTGGGATTCTATGTGGATGTGAGCTAATTTGCCGTTTGAACAAATGGAGGAGGAAGAGGTTGTCGTTCTGACCTTCAATCGCGCAACGGCATAATCGAACTGTCAAGCGCCTGACCTCCGGTCGCGCAACCCAGACCACCTGCGGAGCCATCTCTTCCTCCAACTCCTCTGCGAAGCTCGCTAGGAGCTCAAGATCTGCAAGCAGTTCGGCTTTCAGGATGATCTTGCCCTTCAATCTCTCAACCTCGTTTCTACCCAAGCTCGTTGCGACATCTCCTCCCTCAAGCTCGAGCCAGAGCTAGAGCCTCTGCTCGACCAGAAGATCCTTCTCTTGCAAGAGCCTCTCGGCGGTCTGACTCCTCGCCAGTGTCCCTTTTGTCATTAATTGATCTATCACCTTTAGAATCCTCGGCCAAATTTGGTTTATGATGCTTCTCCCTCAAGCTTTCTTCCTCTCTTCTTTCAGTTTCTTCACCTTCAACTGCAAGGACCTTTGTGTCGAAACAACAACAACGAAACAAAAAAGAAAAACGAAAAGAAGAACTTTTCTTCTCAGATATGATATTCATTTTCATCTCGACGATGAATTTTTTTTTTAAAAAAGTTTGGTCTTTGAGAAAAGGAAAGAAAATATTGTAGAGACCGAGAGACAGAGATTCACAGGATGGATACGTCATATCGTTGGACCTCCTACTAGAGCTCGGCGACGCGAAGCTTTCGAGGATATAGATGACTTTGTCGTCGTCGCAGGAGGGGGCGGCAGCGGCTGCGGCGTCGTCAGGGAGGGCGGCGTCAGGGGAGGGATGGGGGGAGAAGCGATGCTTGAGGTCAAGGTACTGGAGACGACAACGGTCGGGGATGGTGAGGGGGAGGGAGCTCCGGGATTGGACTTCCAAGGAGACGAGTCCCAGAAGTGGAAGCCATGGCGCTTAACGGTGCAAGCATGGAGGAAATTGACGAAGTCCATTAAAAATCTCAAACATAAAACCCGGACCGGACTTACCCGACTGACTCGACTTGACCCATTTCAATCGTGCAGTTATATCTTGTTCGGGTCTTGTTTCAGGTCGAGCCAAACACGTAGATTCATTATTTTTGGTAGGGCCAAGTATCACAAAAATCCGATTTGACCCGACCCATTGACACCCCTAATCATAATTAACTTTAATTAATGTAGGGCGATTGTTGCAACGTGCGATGTCGAGTATATTAGAGACCATTTATAAAGTTGACATGCTAAGCGATGTGATAAACTGATTGGTCGAAGAAACGATGTAAAGAAGCATATCATATTTAGCATCTAAAGAATCGGTCTTAGTAGATCTAACATTTTTCTTTTCCCTACCAATTTCAGCCCGTTGGAAATGAAGTTTTTCCACCAGAGACTACAATATCGGTACCCTACTTTGCACCTCTCCCAGCAAGTAATTACCTAAAGCAAAGTAGGTTATTAGGAGTTTAATCCGTTTGCTTTGTAGAAACGAACTATTTGAAAAATGCTTTTTTAAAAATAATTATTTGTATCGCTTACAAAAATAAATAGACGAAAGATATTTTCATCGTTCACGAAAATATTTAAATACAAATTACCTCTGATAATAACAAATATCTTGCATGTGTTAATTATTCCAAGTGATAGAATTTTTCAAATTGTAACAAACTGATCCTAAGACCATTTGTACAAAATATTTACAATCTCGAGAGGACGTTTTAACGTCGAGAAAAAGGGCGGGGGAAAAGGAAATGCACGGAAAATGAAAGAAAATACTTCATTAGGCAATGATTTTTTTTATACAAGGGACTCCCCGGGGGCTCTGGCGATTCTTCTGACAACTAAAATTCACGCCTAATATGTGATGCTCAAATGTAATTTTTGTCTCGATTTCTATATATGAAATGCGATAATGCACAAACTTCACAAGAAAAAAGTCCGATAGATGCTCGTGGACCCATCATCCTAAAAGGCAAATTAGTCGCAGTCGTCGCCAAACTTTTTGCCCGTTTTAGGTAGAACTAGCGCGTCCCGCCACCGGCATAGCCTACTAAGATGAAGGGAAGACTTTCGACAACATCCATCCATTATCCAAGAGGACGAGATCTGCAAAACTGTATTAATACTTAGGATGTGAATGGTAACCATTAGGGATGAGCATGGTCCGGGTTAGGCCGGTCCACCCCCTAACCCTAGGACCAACCCGTACAATGTTGGTCCTCAATTTTTGAGACCGAGGACCGACCCTATTGAGCCTAGGACCGAGGACCGGACCAACCCAATGGGTTCGGTCCGGTCCAGGGTCAACTCGAGACCAATCAATAATGTTTTTATTTCATTTTTTGTACTAAGTTTAACCCGGGACCAACCGACCCAATGGGTTCAGATCGGACTGAGCACGACGAGTGACGAGCGGCAAAAGGCTAGTAGCGAGCGGGACGAGCACTTTCAATAACAAGACTGCAACCCACAATATGCAAGGAAATTCACAAAAAGACCAGCATTTTCACAACCAAATCACTAACAAATGTCAACAAAGAGGACATGCAATATGGTCTTCAACGCCCACAAAGTTCACAACTTTGATTTAGGGTTTTGAATTTTTTAAATTAAAAATTAAAAATATTATATTATATATATTATACCGGTCCGGTCCAGGTGAGCGGGTGGGCGGTTCCACACCCGGAACCGGGAACCGGACCAGTACCCATTGATTCCAAAAAATTGAAACCGGGAACTGGACCGAAACCCTTAGAACCCATCGGTTCTGGTCCGGTTCCGGGCGGTCCTAGGCGGGTTGGGCGGGTACCAAGTTTTTTGCACACCCCTAATAACCATTCTACTCTAAAAAATCAAATTCTTATCAGAAATTGATTTCTGGAAGAGAAATCTATTTGGTAAAATATGACTAATTCTGCTCCAAAAATTGATTTCTGGAACAAAAATTTGTTTTGATTTGTTGATTTTTTTTCACCTAAAAAAATTTAAATTTTACTTAAAGTGGGTGGCCACAGGTATTATAAGTCATTTTGTAAAGTTTTGAAATTTTGATTTTTTTAATTTTTTTGGGCACCTAAAAAATGTAAATTTCACTCAAAGTGGGTGGTCACAGGTATTCTAAGTAATTTTGTGAAGTTTTGAATTTTCATATTTTTTAGGCACCTAAAAAAATTAAATTTTACTCAAAGTAGGTGGCTACAGGTATTCTAAGCCATTCTATGAAGTTTTGAAATTTTTTATTTTTTTGGGCACCTCAAAAAATTTAAATTTCACTCAAAGTGGTTGACCACAGGTATTTTAAGCCATTTTGTGAAGTTTTGAAAATTTTTATTTTATTATTATTTTTCTTTTTTTTTTGGCACCTCAAAAATTTTAAATTTCACTTAAAGTAAGTGGCCACAGATATTTTAAGCCATTTTGTGAAATTTTGAAATTTTTGATTTTTTTCGGGCGGCTCAAAAAATTTAAATTTCACTCAAAGTGGGTTGTCACATGTGTTTTAAACTATTATGTGAAGTTTTAAAGTTTTTTATTTTTTTAAAAAAATTCATCAAATTTCATATTTTTCTCGAAATTTGACTCTTTTTAAGCCATTTTTTGAAAATTTTTATGAATTTTTCTAGAATTTTTCAATTTTTATACATTTTTTGAAAAAAAATTATAAGAAAATAGAGAAAATATATTTCGAAATCAAGAGGCTGCGAAAAGTAACTTCTTTTTTTCTTAGAAAAATTCATTTTGAAATTAAGTATTTTTAACAAATAAATAAATATTTCAGAATACAAAAATCTCTCTGACATGCGTTCTGGAAATTTTTTAAGAAACGCGGTTCCCATTCCGGAAAATTTTTATTCCGGTCCCATCCCAACGTCAACTGCTCTTCGTGGTTGATTCTGTCTTCCAATAACACTTATGAATTCTTTATTGGGGCCCTTCGCATCCCTCTCTCGTCCTCCCTTCACGTTGCGGCAGCTGATGATGATAAGAATGAAGAAGGGAAAATAAAAAATCGCGCTTTGACTTTCGACCGGCGCTTCTTCCTCGAATGGTCTCTCGACCCAGATGAGATCTTCAGCGCGCTGAAGGGATACCCATTTGAAACGGGGTCTTGAACTGAGCTCCGGATGGCTAAAGCCTTGATCTTGGTGATGGTGGTCATGGCGACGGCGTGGCCGGGTCAGGGGGTCCTCGGATCGGGCCAGGAGGCGCCGTACAGGATCCACACGCTGTTCTCGGTGGAGTGCCAGAACTACTTCGACTGGCAAACGGTGGGCCTCGTCCACAGCTTCAAGAAGGCCCGGCAGCCTGGCCCGATAACCCGGCTGCTCAGCTGTACGGACGACGAGCTCAGGAGCTACAGAGGGAAGGACTTGGCTCCGACCATGGTGGTGCCTTCCATGAGCAGACATCCCAAGACTGGTGATTGGTAAGATTCTTCCAAGTGCTTGGTCTTTCGCCGATGTTGCTGAGTTGGTCTTGGTTGCGTTTCTTTACTTTCCATGCTTTGATCAACTTTGTGTCTTTGTTCAGTTAACTGTTACTCTGGTGGGAATTGAATTCAGCCGTAGTTTTAGGATCCTGGATGGCAAAATGCTAATAAAATGGTATGAGTGAGTTTGTCTTTGTTTATAAGCTAAGCCAGTCAGTGTTACTATCTGTTTCCAGGTTTTCCTTTTCTCTCATTCTTTATTTGTCCCCCTTAAAAGAACGTCTTAGAATTCGCATCGGTTAAAGGCTATATCTAGCAAAAGACTTGCATTTGGCAACATCTTTCTGGTTGCTAGTGGTCCTGCTGATATGTGGCACCAGAGTTCATTGTCTGGTTAATGCTTGACCACATGAGCCTTGGCTCTGAGGTAGTTTTGCACGTTTGTCTTGCTTCTGCTTGTTTTTCCTCTTCATCGTGCCAAAAAGAATGGTGGTGCTGGAGTGTGGAAGAAAAGATTAATGTTTTGTGCTGAGAAAGCAAAATTTAAGAGAATCATACATGCAAAGAGAAATGAGCATTAACAGTATACATCGACCCACAGATTGCAGAGTCTTTTTATTTTTACTGGATAACTGAAAAATCCCACCTAGTGGTGACATACTTGAGATGATCTCTCTAATGATTTGTTGTCGTGCTTTTGAGCCAAATAGAATCTATGTGAAAGGAGTGAATGCTTGAACAGGCTGTGCAGCAGTGAGCATGTAGTTCAGAACAACTGAACATCTCCTTTTCTAATACAAGGACACAGTATTTGACCATTTATCCCTCTACCAATTCCATCAACAACAGTTCTCAGTTATCCTATCAACAAGGGCTGGTCTGACTGCGCATGTTCACTATCTTCCCCTTAAATTATTTATACATTACATGATGACTCCCCTCCTCAAATACCCTTCGACTAATACTATGGTCTTTTCTTTCTTTCTAGAATATCTGCTAAGTTTTTTCTGAAAATTTGTAGGTACCCTGCAATCAACAAGCCTGCTGGCATTGTCCACTGGCTTAAGCATAGCAAAGATGCAGAAAACGTGGATTGGGTTGTGATTCTAGATGCTGACATGATCATCAGAGGTCCAATCATACCCTGGGAACTTGGTGCAGAGAAAGGCAGACCAGTGGCTGCGTATTATGGGTACTCTTCCTTTTCGTTTCCATGAAGGATTCATATGGTTCTTGCCAATGTTATTCTTCTGCGTCCACTTTTAGATACTGTTTCCGACTAGGGAAATCTAAGAGAGAGGAGTGAAAATCAAATAACTGAAGGCAATAGAAATAGAGACCTTGGATTGGATTGGATGAAATTAGAGAAGACGGGAGAACTTATGGCAATTGGCAAGTACTGCAATGTTCAGTGGAAGGCAGTGACGTGAATGTGATATTGTCTTTGTATGCACTTTAAGGTGAGAGAGCTAAATAATGAGACTCTAACCTGGGCAAAGTGTCTAGGGAATGGTAGTCTCCACAACTTTGCCAACATAAGGGAAGATGTGACCTAACGATAGGGGCAAAAGCCAAGAAGGGCGATAGAGGCCTAAGAAGACATGGACAAAAGCCTTACCAAAGATTACATATATTCGAAGCTCAAGGGGGAGGGAGGGAGGGAGGGAGGGAGAGATCATATATGTTTTAAGCTCAAGAGGGAGGGGAAAGAGGTAGGGATGGCTCTTAATTTAATTCATTGGAAGAATTATTCTGTTTGTGGGACGATTTTATTGCTGTATTTTGAAAATTAAGCGGAGCAATTGAAATAGGGATGAGTTCCTGCTGATGATTTCATACATCATGTGTTGCATTTAATTCAGTTGCTGCTTTGTGTGGAACTATATTTATCAATGATGATTTGTTCTTTCAGTTACTTGGTAGGATGTGACAACATTCTGTCTAAATTACACACAAAGCACCCGGAACTTTGTGATAAGGTTGGAGGGCTTTTGGCCATGCATATAGATGATCTCCGGAAATTGGCACCCATGTGGCTTTCCAAAACAGAAGAAGTGAGGGAAGATAGAGCTCACTGGACCACCAATATAACTGGGGACATCTATGGAAAAGGGTGGATCAGTGAGATGTATGGATACTCATTTGGTGCTGCAGAGGTGACTTTTCTTTCATAAGATTAAGATTCTTATGACTAGATGATTCGGATTGATGAGTTTAAATCTGTCTCACCTTTTCAGGTTGGTCTCAGGCATAAAATCGACGACAATCTAATGATTTATCCTGGATATATTCCACGGCAAGGATTTGAACCCATTCTTATGCATTATGGTTTACCATTTACCGTTGGGAATAGGTCATTTAGTAAGTTAGATAACCATGAAGATGATATTGTCTATGACTGTGGCCGGCTTTTCCCAGAACCTCCATATCCCAGAGAGGTAATGTTGAAGCAAAACATTTCAGATAGGAGATTCTGTGCTTTCATCATTTCATTGTATGGAAACTGTGGTTGGACTTCATGGTGTGCCGTTATCAATGTCTTCCTGCCTCACAAGTATAGGTTTAGTCTAAGCAAATGGTGTAGATTGTAGACAGTTCATAGGTCTTGACTAGTCAATGTAGTTCTATGCAATGCACCGGGACTACATTTGATGTCAAAATTCTTATGTTTTACCTTTTGCATACTTGACAACAGATTGTGAGTGAGAATATACAGTTGACATCTTTTCAGTCCTTTCTTTTGACCATCAGCATCTTTTTTGTTGAAGATGTAAAGAAAAACTGTTTGATGTGTAGGTAAAAATGATGGAGCCCAATCCCAATAAAAGGCGAGCCCTCTTTTTGAGCATTGAATGTATCAATACTTTAAATGAGGGTCTTTTAATGCATCATGCAGTTAGAGGGTGTGGAAAACCAAAATGGTCAAAGTACCTTAGCTTCCTCAAAAGCAAAACCTTTGCGGAACTCACTAAACCAAAACTCTTGAAGCCGAAAAGCCTACAAGCTGAGGAAACAGTCGAGCAGAAACCGACTGATGAAGCTGGAAGGACGTATCCAAAAATCCATACCCTCTTTTCAACAGAATGCACTCCTTACTTTGATTGGCAAACTGTAGGACTCGTTCATAGTTTTCACTTGAGTGGCCAGCCAGGAAATATTACAAGGCTCCTCAGTTGTACAGATGAAGACTTGAAGAAGTATACAGGCCATGACCTGGCTCCCACGCATTACGTCCCTTCCATGAGCCGACATCCTTTGACTGGAGATTGGTAATTCTTTTTTCACATGCTCTGCCTCTTCTAAATAGGTGCCTATATGAGCCTTATGTATCCTGGGCTGGTATAGCTGGACTCATATTCTTTTTTGGTATTGCTACATACACCAATTGAAAATTATTGCGACTACCCATTTTACTTCTCTTTCTTCTTTGTTGAAGCGTCATTTATTTGTTTCTCTGTTGTCATCACCCCAAATTTTCTTCCTTGCTAATTTCAAGTGGAAATTAGACTCAATTCCACGTGCTGTTGAATTGACTCTGTCTTTTCTGGTCTGCACTTAAGGGAATTTCAATGGACTATCAATGGATCTGTGATGTGTAATATTTCAATCCACTTTCTGTGCTACAAAGCAAATTTGACATCTGAAGTGTGTGTAGATATATAAAGATTGTTCAAGTGGATACGAATGTTGCTAGAAGTTAGTGAGCAGTGCTACAGAACCAAACATGATCAAATTGGCTGCATAGCCACATAAGCAACGGCATAAAAATAAAAATAAACTAAGTTTTTCTTTCAGTCTGTCTGTGGTGAGCTATTCTTTGATGACTCTACATTCCCTGAGGGAAGATACATAAAATTCTGAAATAGTTCAACAACTGCACCAGATCTAGGATTTATTTCTTGTCAATAATGTATCATGCATGTCCTTTGGAATATAATTTCTTATTGCTAACCGCCCACTTGCCCCCTCCGTGTCTTTAATTAGGATTTATTGACCTAGAATTGCTAGTATAATGCTTCAAAATTCCACATCTTAAATTGTTTACACCATGGAACTTGACAAACCACTTAAAGACTTCTAAGTAATGTGTAATGATGCTAATGTCTCGGCAGGTATCCAGCGATTAATAAACCTGCTGCCGTCCTTCATTGGCTTAATCACGCAAATATTGATGCTGAGTTTATTGTCATTCTGGATGCTGATATGATCTTGAGAGGGCCAATTACTCCGTGGGAATTCAATGCCGCACGTGGCAGGCCAGTTTCAACTCCTTACGAGTAAGATAACCAAATTGCTTTGTTTCTACATGGGTATCTTTTAAAACCTAATTGTCTATTGAAAAAATGGTGGAATGACTCTTGTCTCGAATGCCAGCTACCTCATTGGCTGTGACAATGTGCTTGCAAAACTCCACACTAGCCACCCTGATGCTTGTGACAAGGTTGGTGGTGTAATAATCATGCATATAGACGATCTCCGGCAATTTGCAATACTATGGTTGCATAAAACAGAGGAGGTTCGGGCTGATAAAGCTCATTATGCCACAAACATCACAGGAGATATATATGAATCTGGGTGGATCAGTGAGATGTATGGTTATTCTTTTGGCGCAGCAGAGGTATTTTTCTGACCTTTTATTTTGTTTTATCTACACCAATCTGTGCACCTCAATAAGAAACTTCCTGATGACGTGCTACCAAAAGTTTAGATTGTTTTTTTTTGTTCTCTGTACAATTCATTAATGTAGTCAAATGCTCAAGCGGTAGTTCCATAGTACTGTTTTTTTTCCTAATATATATATTTCGCTAATTATGTGTGCAGTTGCAATTGCGGCATCTCATAAGTAGCGAGATTCTGATTTATCCAGGATATGTTCCTGATCCCGGGGTCAAGTATAGAGTTTTTCACTATGGCTTAGAATTCAAGGTAGGGAACTGGAGCTTCGACAAGGCTAAGTATAGAGACTCAGATGTGGTCAATAAATGCTGGGCCAAGTTTCCGGACCCACCCGATCCTTCAACGCTCGATCAGACTGATGTGAACCTGCTCCAGCGGGACCTTCTTAGCATAGAATGTGCAAGGACACTGAACGAAGCATTGCGCTTGCATCATGTGAGGAGGAATTGCCCTGACCCAAGTTCTTTGGAGGAAGCTGCGATTTCAAGAAAGCTGGGAAGGTATGATAGGAGCTATGCTGCAAAAAGTAATCCCATGCCGACAAGTGTCTCTAAAGAATCCTCTGAAGTGGACGCCACGGCAGATGCAAAATTTGGTACCTTGAAACTTTGGGTGGTTGCTTTGTGGATATTCTTTGGTCTAGCTTTCTTAACGGTTGGATCGGTCCTGCTATCTGGTCGTAAAGCAAAGAAGACAAAGGGGAAAAGTTACAGAAGTAAGAGGAGATTGTCGCATTTGGGGATTATGGATGAGAGGTATTGAAGCATTATCAAATCCTCGATTCATTTGAATATCTTTGTTTGCTAACGCAAAACCTATCCGAACCAATTGAAAGTCTTGACAATGTGAGAGTGAGATATTGGTGGGCGACGAAGCATCGATATTTGCTTGCAAAGTAGGGCACTTTTCCAATTTGCCTGTCTCGAAAACTTCCAGGCTCATGGTTGTTGCAAGAGGCACTACATCGGCCGGCCCATTTTTGGTGACTGCAATTGCTGTCTAATTTGAGCTTCCTTATTCACCAGAATACCTCAGCAGAATCCGGACACATTGACAGTGTCGTGACGATGAGCACGAGGATACTTTTCTCCCTGTGCCTATTCTCTTCTTTTGCTAAATGATCGTTAGAGAAGAAAATCTTTTTGCCTCAGGTTACTTTATGTCATACCTTATTCAACTTATGCTTGCCTTTTCGGCGATTGACGATGTAATAGATCGAATGATAGAAGCTCAAGAAATACTGTACTGTATATGCTCCATTATCTGAATCACTATGATTAGGATGAATCTTACACTATTGCTTCCTATGAAGACGGGTCTTTTTCTGCTCCTTTCAAACTTTATGGTTCTTTGATGGGAGATGCCATCGCACCAGCATGTTGCGGACCACCAGTTCTGTTAAGAGCTAAAAATGTGAGCTCCAGAGTCGCCATCTACAACCATCGTGAGAAGTCGTCCGAGGTACGATTGTAAATCGAAAGGCATGCTTTGTTAAGAGTGATACAGCAACTGCTGGTGGTTCAACTTGTGGCATCATCTCCGTCTAGCAAAGCCACAAATAGGGGTGTGCAAAAGAATCGAGACTCGCCCAGATCGCCTGGGACTGCTCGGAACTAGACCAGAATCGGTGGTTCCCAAGGGAACCGGTCCGGTTCCCAGTTTCAATTTTTTGGAACCGATGGGTACCGGTCCGGTTTCCGGTTCTCGGTGTGAAACCGCCCACCTACCCATTCGGATCGGATCGGTAATATAATAATATATTTTATTTTTTAATTTTTAACTAAAAAAATCTGACCAAAAAAATTTTTTAAAAAGAAGAAAATTTGTTATCAAGTCTAAAGATTTTGTGTAATTGGGATAACCTTAGTTATTTTTCTTAATAATTGATGGATACTCACTTGATTTATGGATGATGTGATTAATATAACCGATGATAGTATATGAATTGTATGGAAAGTTATGTTATTTTCTTTTTATTTTGTTGATCCGATGTTGGTCCACAAATTTTTTTTTTATTTGTCTAGGAAAACTTGTTGGGACCGGTTTCATAGACCTACTCGGGAACCGGACTGGACCGGTGGTCCGATTCTCGAGCGGATCCATGGAACCGATAGGTGGATTTCGGTTCCAATTTTTGGAACCGATCATGTAGCGGGCGGTCCACAATTCTGGGGTGGGAACCGCCCACCCGGAGCATGCACACCCCTAGCCATAACGTTATGCAAGACTTGATCTTGCTTGACAAGTCTGCTCTGTTTATCCTTTTAGCTGCAGTTGGGTCTTAAATGTGATTCGCAATTTCGAATCGCACGGATCATGCAACAAGTTAACGATATCGACGTATATCAATCTGTTGAGTCCTGGTTACAAGAATCCCAGTTCGCAGGCGGAAGTTTTATTCTTTATCAAATCGGAAGCCAATACGGTTTAGTGCTCAAAAGCTGACTCGGAAACATTATTTAACAAAATTGCAAAAAAGGGCTTTCCTTAATTATTTTTTTGGGTTAATACATTGGAAAACACCAAATCGATACATCTATGATAAATTTATCTCCAAATTAATTTTTTGACCACTGCAAATCATAAATTGATACACTTGTGATAAATTTATCTCAAACTAATTTTCTAATCATCAAAAACCTCAAACCGGTCTCTCTGTTAGTTTCTATTAAATTACATTAATATCACGGAAAATTACAAACTAGTATCCATATGACAAATAGAGGGTAAAATTCCAAATTGACACACCCATTAACAGCCGCGTTTTATTTAACTCAGTAATTTGACAATAAAAGTTAACAAAAACTAATGGAAAGTAAAATTATTACAGATGTACCAGTTGAGGTTTTAGTTTGAGGTAAATTTACATAAACGTACTAATTTGGGGCTTTTTTGTAGTATTAACCCTCTAAAAAAATAAAAAATTCAAGTTCGAGTTCGTTTATTTTTTGTCTGATCTAATTTAACTCTCATCACTATCAAATTTTTATCCTTATTCTTTGCAGAGCGTGAGAGTCGAAACCTACACACGAAATTAAATGTTTCCATCCCTAACCTTACGAGAATATGAGAAATTGAATTTCCCAACCCCCTTTCCAAATAAGAAGGGTGTTTGGTTCGAGAACGTTGAGAAGCCATCGTTGGGCCCTTGCTATTCAAAATTTCCCAGGGCCATTTTTAACTTCTTCTGTTGGCTCAAGAAATTTACCAGAACATGACCGTTGAGCGGACGACGTCAGTTTCAAAACGCGGGGACCCACAAGAATCCGACAGGCCAAGATCGAATCCCTCACCTCTCTTCTGGATGAGAATTCTTTATTCCAAAGTTTAAAAAAAAAAAACAAGAAAAGGAACAAGATTGCAGTGCACAAATGCGCTCCTCTTTTCTCTCGATCATCGCCATGGACATGTATATAATGCGGCACGACCGTTGTCGCCACTGTTGAGGAAGCAAGCAGCAGCCTTTTCGCCTCTCCATTTTGAATTTCAAATTTCAAATCTCTCCTCCACCTCGGAGTCGACGGGGACGAGACACGACCGCATAATCTAGCCGGGGGAACTGCCGAGCGGAGGAAAGAGTCCCGGGTTTCGTGGGTTCGCTTGGCTTGCGGAGGTTTGCTGCGAAGCCCATGGGAGAGTCCACTTGTTTCATGCAACCCTTCTCTTATGCTTCGGGCCTTCCCGGGGAACAAAGCAAGGTGAGCTCAAAGAACTCTTTCCTTTTTTCTTTCTTCGGTTCTTCTAGTAACGTCGCTTCCCGCTGAGTTCATGGCTCGTGAAAGTGCCGTGGTCCGTTGAGATTCTTGATGGGTTTCCGTTGTTTTCTCTCGAACCGTCGTTCTTGGAGTTGCTGCTCCTGTTCTTCACTGTTCTTTACTGTTTGGTTGCTGAGAAGACGGAAGAAATGAAAAAGAAAAGGGCAACCAAACAGAGAATTTCTTGTATATCCAGTGGCCGCGTTCTAGATTCTTGAGTCTTCCACCTTGATTGCGCATACCTTAACTTGCTTACAGCGAAAGACCCAATTTTTTTCTTGGCCAAAGATTTTGTCTTTTTGGGTTGTTAGGGGTGACTTGAGGGCCAATGTACTTTACAGGGGAACCCCATTCATGCCCTAGGGCAATCGGTTTCGTTTGGGAGGTTTGTGACAGATTCGGTCTCGTGGGACAAGTGGTCGGTTTTCCCTCACAACCGCTATGTCGAAGAGGCCGAGAAATTCTCGCGGCCCGGATCAGTTGCGCAGAAGAAAGCCTTCTTCGAAGCTCACTACAGGGAAATCGCTGCCCGAAAAGCCGCAGCCTTGCTTGAGCAGCAAGCAAATGCTGCCTCGGCAGACGCTGCAAAGCCGAGCTGCAAAGTCGAATTGCGTAATCCCACTTGCTATGAGTTCCCTGGAGATGTTTCCAGTTCTCAGAGTATTCTGGGCGAATCACAAGAGGGCCAGGAAGATAATAATGAGGTTGGATCGGCTATCGAGGGCAATGAAATTAGCTGGAATGTCGAAGTCAAAGAAACTGTTGAGGAAATTAAAGAAGTTGATAGCATCAAGGAGGATGATGGGGCTGATCTGGTGACTGAAGCACGGGTGCATGCTAATGATTATGTAGCGGAGGAACCATTCGGGCAGTTAGAGGAGGTCGGTAATGGCGACGAATTTGAGCAAAGTGGGACACCCGAAATGGAGAAACCTCTTTTGAAGGATGATGGGGCTGATCTGGTAACTGAACCACAGGTTCATAGTAATGATTATGTAGCGGAGGATGTTGATAACCGCGAAGAAGTCATTGAAGATGAGCAAAGTGGGACACCTGAAATGGAGAAACCTCTTTTGAAGGTAACGGTTGAGTATAACTTGCATCAAAGAATCTTTTTTACTACAATGCTACTGGTCGTTTTCTTGATTTTCGTTAATTCTTAAGTGCCATTTCAGCAGAATTCGGCTGATCAAGGTGTTCTAGTTTCCACGAGCAAGAAGAAATCAGCAGGCTTCTTGTTAAAGTCGGTGGGGTGCCTGCAAGCATCTAGCAATCCGTCGTCACCGGTGAAATCCACAACAGCAGCACTTAGCTGGAAAGAGAGATGTGCTACTCCAACCACCACAAAGCCTAAACAAGATTTTACGAACAGAACAAGAACGATCCCGAAGCAGCTTCTTCCCGTCAATTTGACACCAGTTCGAGAGCTGAAAAGGACAACTCCTATCTTCACTGGGAAGACCGGAAGTTTGAAAGTAGGCGTCAATTCCTGTAAGCCACCAAGTAAAGAATGCCAAACTCCCCTGAAGACTCCTACCATGGTGCAGGTTTATTTTTACCCCTTTGTCTTGGGAATAAAAGTAATTTTTTATAATGGATACGTGAATAATTTTATTTCCATTCATAGGTACATGCATATAGGACACCGAAGCATTCCTTGGTCACCCCTCAGTCAGCTAACAGAAGGTATCTGACTATCTGGTCCAATTAGCAGATGGAAACCAATTTGGGTTTTAGTGGATTTGCTATGACTAAACTATTCTCATTACTTGTGTGTCTTGCAGAACGCCATGTGATGGCTCAGCTGTTGAACGCTTGAATACTGGCCCTAAGAGGCGTTCTATTGCGAGAGAGTATGACATCTTATCTCAGAGATCATAAAGAGCACTGTCCTAAATGCTAAATTACGGTTGTCCTCCGACTAATGCTGTGAAAAAGAAATGTCATTTGCAGCAGCGGTTCAGCTCTTGGTACTTAATGACTGAGGATGTCTTGTCAACCTCAAGCTGTCTGGTTTCTGCAGCGACATACTACTATACTAGTTGGCTAATGAATGATCATAACATAAAGTCTGGATAAATATCCGTTTCCAACTTTCTGTAACCCGATAAAATGCTCTTTATTTGTTGTCAATTCCCAAGGAGATAAAGCGTCCTCTGATTTTTTTGTATTTCCAAATTCTGTGATTGTTAAACCATGGTTTTCCAAATTACATCTAGTACGTTAACAATCATCGTCCTGCAAGTCCTGTTCAGATCAGGCAACAATGACTTAAAAGAAAATCCTGAGTTTTACTGATTTTTTTTTCTCATGGCAGCTGTTCAAAGTTCTTGAGCGCCTGCAAGAACAAATTACAGTCGCCCAGCTTATCTACACCCTTTAGATTGAGGACCGAGGAAAGGGCTGCCAGGAGAAAAGAGGCAAGACAGCGTTGCTCTGTTGTATACATGTTTCGTTTCCCATTTAATGTTTCAGCCTCGCAAAGGTATGGTCTGACTTTCCATGTATCTCTCAAAACATTTTGCAGAAGCTAGAGGAGAAATTCAATGCTGACGAAAAGGAGAAAGTCCAGCTACAAAAAAAAGTAAAGGTTGTACAAAATTTGCCCAGCTTGAGAGTTTCTCTTGAATTGCGTGCATCACATTTAGTTATAAATAGGATTGAACTTCTTTAATTTTGTTGACACTGAAGCAACAGTGCAAGATGTTTCCTTAAATTATGAATGAGGAATTATAGGATCAAAAGTCAGGATCAAGATCAATATTTGGAGTTTCAATCTGGTTAAGTTTGAAGATATTTACTCTCTTCCAACTTCAACAGGAGAAAGCAGAATCAGAAATGAGGAAATTTCGTCAAAGCTTTTGCTTCAAGGCCAGGCCGCTTCCCGATTTCTATAAAGAAAAAACGATGCCGCCAGCGGATGGTTATATGAAAAAGGTACTGCTTTCTTTCATATTACCTAGGCAGGTCACTTGCAACGCCATGGAATTTGATTAATCAAACATGTCACTAGGATTCGAATTCATAACAGAATGAAAAAAGTAACGATCGTCAACTTTTGATAGTGTTTCTCTCCTATGTGCAGCCAACAGCGGCTTGTCCTCAAACACCAATGACGGGAAAAAAGCCAACGACAACCACGACAGTACAGAGCACATCCTTCCTACCACGTCAAAGGCCTTTATTGAACAACAACAACGTTACCAAGCAGGTTCAAGGAAAAAATGATAGGATATTATTTCCTCAAGCATCGCTATCTGCACTACTAGCTCACGAGAACAGATCGCCAAACATTCAACTAGGATAAGAGGAACTTTATGATACTGTATTAATGTTGAGAGAGCTTTTGTTGTCTGGTTGCGAATCCGAGCAACTTCTGCCACTGTATTTTGTCAGAATCGAGCTTTATAATTGCATTGCCAGAGAAGTAGATAAACGTTAATCTGAAATGAGAGAGGCCTCGAATCATGCTGAGCTTTTCTGTAAGCTCTAGTTAAATTATTCGTAAACCGGAGCATGTTAATGAACTTCTCAAGAACAAATATGGTTAGAGTGAGAGACAGAGCAGCATTACATCACCACGCTTTTTGAAAATAGGTTTAGAAATGTCAATTCAATCTTATACTGATGAATTCCCTCAGATGCTGATTTTACAAAATTCTAGTGTGCTTGACTTTGTTGATTGACTTCTCGTGGGCAATACGAGTGGCACAGATTAATTAGCTTCATATCATAAAAACAGGGTATATAGACTGCATAACTTTGAATAATACACATTGGCTTTAATTACTGAGAAACGACATTGGCACTACCTCACGGATTATCTATTTCTTCAACCATACACCAACCATCTTCAACTTGATTCCATTCAAACCCAACTTCGCAGAAACTTATTTTATCGTCATCGTCTTCTTCACCATCCTTGTCGAGGCCTTCACCGTTTTCATGTTTTGATCCATTTGCAGCTGGGCTAATGAAATGATCGCCATGGTCATAAACATCATGTTCACGTTCCAATTCATCATCACTTCCAGTTTCGCATTCATCGTCATCGTAATCCTTGTAAGCATGTGCCAAATGATCCGCTAACCCCGTGGCAGAGAGCCCGAAATAGTTCAAACCGGGCTGCCCGTCCACGACCTGCCAAGAGATCAAGCGGTGATTCGAGACAATGTTGAATGACTTGTTTTTGTTGGTCCCTTTGGTCTTGTCCTTGGACTTACAGGCTGGGTGCAAGTGGCAACCGACACACCGTGGCCTAGTGCACTTGCCCGTGAACTTGGAGTGATTGGTCGGCCTCGACGGAACTTTCGTGAACAGCCCAGCTGCCGGGGGCGAATCAAACCTGTTGACAAACCTGGAGTTGGGTCTCGGGTCCCAGGGGGCCGGCAGGATCCGGTAGCATCGGACCATGCCGTGTTGGCGACCCTCTCTCTTCATGTTTGTGGAGGATGAACTGTGGGCTTGAAGGAAGGAAGGAAAAGGGAGGAAGAATGGTTGATGAAAGACAACTGGATGTGAACGTTGCTTAAATAGAGATTGGTTGGAGAGAGGGAGAAAGCGATTACTTGAGAAGCAAGGAGTTTGATGGGTCGACAGTGCTTGTGGAATAAGTTAATAGAGGAGTCACAGCAAACAATTGATAAAGACAGGAGGGAACTTGACAGAGCATCCTTTTGTGACTTTTATTAAAGTGGATAGCAGGAGGAACCAGGAAGCAGTACATCTTTCCAAAATGAATTAATTTTAAATTAGAGGAATTTCCATTATTGAATAAAGAAAAATGCTCATAGTAATTGACAATGGAAACAAAAACTAAAAAGGAAAAAAAAAGTTGATTAGGACATGAAAGAAGATTAAAATAGAACCACAGAATCTCTTGTATAAAAAATTTAAAGATGGCTTTGCAAATTAAAAACCCTTAAAAGTTTCATTAGTTTGAAGCCAGATGAACACAATAATGGTGAAGTGATCGATAACAAATATTTCAGATTTCTTTTAAATGAAATTCAGAATATAATAGACAAAAAACAAAAGGGGGAAGGGGTCAGGAAGGAGAGGACACTTTCTTCAGCAAAAGCAAAGCGCGTTCAACATGAGAAAATTCACTATGATGCACGGTAAATCAGCTTGAACCACACTCTCCATCTTCTTTAGAAAAAAGGGAAAAGTTGTAGTTTTCGTCCATGCAATTACACTACTTATCCAATCAAGTTTCTATGCTTTCTATTTTTCTAATTAAGTCCTTCCACTCACACAAAATATCTAATCAACTCCCTCTGGCACAGAATCAGACTAGACCCAATTGACATGGAAATCGGAGGATGTCGGAGTGCGACGTTGGCTAAATTTTGCCTACATGGACAACATTATTCATTTGTTTTTAAATATTTATTTGGTATTCTCCCACTCATCCTCTATCCACAATGGGTTTTGATGTGGACAATATTTAATTTACATCAAGCTCTAACATCCACATAAGTTGAATTTGGCTGGGAGTGTTGGACGGACTTGATTAGACATGTTGGGTAACTCAATGATTTGATTAGGAAAATTGAAGGCATAAGAACGGAAGGTAAAATATTTCCTTAAAAATAGATTCGTTCATAATTTCCTCAGCATGTGGGTTCAAGTATTACTCTTTCCCCTTTTATATTTACTTTCTATAACTCTTGAGAAATCCAATCTGCAAGTCCATCGCTTCTATGAAAAGGAACAATTTTCACCATATCTGAACAAGCTCTTTCACAGGAATAATATATACAAGATCATTTTCTTGCAAAACAATGCAAGATGCGAACAAACTACAATCTGTGACTCGACAGATCGGGCATTTGATCCTAGCATGATACGACCAGATGATTGAGGCTCAAAGAAGAAAAATAAGCTTCCCAGTTTTTGTTTCTCTATGTATATTTCCTTCAAATGCTTCAGAATCATGAGTTCTATGCGCACGAGGACTGCTAGTTCGTGATAGCAGCAAAATGGTTGATTGATAATTCTTTGTAGCACATGGCAACTTAACTTCAAACCTCTTCTGACTGTGACTCATCAGTGGACTTGACCAAAGGCTCTTCGGCATCCTTACTTGCCTTTGGAATAACTGGCGATTTCTTGGCAGGATAGAGAACATAGTGTTGAAACATGAAAAGCAGGTCAAAGAATATAGATACCTGCAACACCAAAGAAGATTAAATCCATACCCTCAACCCATCCCATTTAAATTGCAGAAGAAAACTAATGCATGGAAGTTATTTTTTTGCCGAAATTTGTTAGGATAATTCTTTGCAGCATTTTTTGAGATGGAAAAAGATCTTGAAGAATCCTATAACAAGTCTACTAAGTGAGATTAAACACGGATGACCTGGAAGAGATAACAGAACGTAAAGCCATAAAGAATGTTCATACCAGAGAAAGTAACGTCTTCCCAATATTCCCATAGAAGTTGACCCAAGAATCTGGAAGAAAAAAAGGTTCAGTATAACATTATGCACATTTATCAAGATTAGGTAACAAGAATACTTCATTGGATAACCAACAGCATACTTTGGTCAATAGACTGCACCGCCATCTGTGCATAGTTTGCAACGCCACCGAGAAAATCAAGTAAAATGTTGCCTATGCTGAATCCATCTGTGCTTTTTCGTCCAAAGTTCATAAATGCCTACATTCAATACATTAATTTGTCAGCTAACTGTGATAATATCTCTAAACTCACTTCAGTGAGGGAAAAGGAACATAATACTGAGAGAGGGAATGAAAAGAATGCTCTGCATCCGGGAGAAATGGACCATACATTCAACTCAAACTTAGATAATACCAATGCTATATCATGCAGATGATGTTGACAGAACAAAGAAGAGAAAACCCTTAGAACAAAGAGTATCAAATAACTCAGCTATCAAAATCAGTGTGAAAGGGAAATTAATTGTCTGACCTGAGGAATGTACTTGATAACTGTCATAAACACTTGAATTGAGCTGCAAAATAATAAGGTCACTTAAAATTAGACTTAACATATACTGACTTCTGGAGGAAATCCATGACATGAGAGTGGCTATAATTCAAAATCAGTTTTGCAATTTAAAGGGCGAAAAGAGAGATGATCTTGCTGGCTCAATTGCATGAGAGATTCGACTAGCTGAACAAGATTATAGACTGAGGGCAAAGGCAACCTCGTCAAAAAAATAAACTGAGTTTTAAATTACCGCATCAGTAAACAATTAGCTGAGAGCCATTTCCGCCGAATTACCTCAATCTTTCTAGCACTTATCGGATGTGTGCAATGACAATTAAGTTCGCTTCAGAAGAACATAGACTTTCTCCTAACTAAAGTTAAAAGAACTAATGCATGTTCTGAAACCTCAACATTCCATGGTGACGAGCAATTTCATACAAGTAGTTCATTTTGAGCAAGTCCACAAATTGAGAAGGACTTTAACACAAAAAGCTAGGTTCCAACCATCAACAAATTCACCATAGAAAAAATGATAGGTGACACCAACAGTTGCATAACAACTTACTTGAAAATGGAGATGAGCCAAAGCCAAGAATGATTTGGTAAGGCTATGAAAAAGCAGACTGCAGCGGTCAACCACACAGCAGAGACAATTCCTAGTGAAATCTTAGAGATTTTCTGACTGCCACGCTGTTCAATGGAAAAGAGAGCAAATGGAGGAAGGTTAATTTTCAACATCAAGATCTTCTAGTGGTGAGTCAAAAAGGGAAAGAGAACCGAGAACAGAGTAACTGCTTACATCATAAATTGCAATTTGGAACAATGTTATTGCAGTTAATAGAACGGCATGTATGGAGAACGCAACGTCATTTGCAGCCACGGGGATCATCTATAATGAATAGAAGATCGTTAGCATGAAGAAGAATCTCTTTAAGATGCATCATAATCCATAAGTTAGAACCACAAAGAGCTCTCAGTAGCATGTAACTGGCACTCTTAGTTCTCATACCACATCACAAGCACTGTCCCAACTTTAAAAAAATACCAGAAACAATACAACATCTTGGAAAACAAGAGCAAACAGTATCGTACCATTTTTAGTACCAAAACAAACGTCCAATCAAAAGGACCCCAAAATATGAAATCCACATCAACTATAATTTGATCCTCACAGGATTGGTATGAGAAGGGGACACCAAGAGAAGCAGGACAATAAAACTCCATAAGCAACTATTCAATGTACAGATAAACCACAATTCTAGACCAAGCTATATGAGCATTTCTTCAGCTCTTTGTGTGCTGTATATCACTTTCAATTTTCCGATAGATAGACAGTAATGCAAAGAGAACAAGAGCTGGAGTGAGGCCTCATATCAACATATCTCATCCACTGGCTTACTAAAGAGCAAGGGAAAGAGAAGCTTCATATTTTCTTTTCCTCTGAATTTGAAACTTCCATTGATCATTTCCAAGCAATCATCACATCAGGCAACACAGTTTAGTTATTAATCTTGAGACCTTTATTCGATGGACATCTGATTTCATGTTCTAAGAACAATGATTAACCACCACTACATGTTTTTGAACGAGATTACTTCACCATCACAGGATTTGTCCTGTAACTTATTGACTCACGAAAGTCCCGGAGGGATATAGCCGATACATAACATCTTACTTCCTCTATAAGATCTCATCAACAACCAGTGACTAGCTACTCCTACCATCCAACAGAATCATCAAAAACACATTTTGATCACAACCCTCTTCACAGCATCAACGGAAGATCGAAAAATGATTGAGAACCCAACCTGTCCGAAGCCGTACTTCTCATAATACTGCCTCTGCACAGCGGCACTGAAGTAGAGGGTCGCGTTGTATATCAGGTACGACGAGTGCTTCGTCAAATTCAGCACGACGAAATCAAAATTCAGACCCACAACACTGCCGATTACACCACGAGACAAAACAAGACAACAGAGGCCTAAGACAAATTCCGAAACTTTCCTTACTGGAAAAAATCCTTGAGAAAGTCGAGATTTTGAGGGTACCTTTTCCTTCGGAAGTTCAAGATGACTTGTGGGTAGAAGCTGATGGACCAAGAGAAGAAAGCCGTCCATCCCAGAACCTGGTACAGCACCTCCAGAGGCGTTGAATTCCACGAAGCCATCTCTCTCTCTCTCTCTCTCTCTCTCTCCCTCTCTACCCCTTCAAGCTTTCACCAGTTCCCCAAAGAAGAAACGAAGGAAGGGATGAAGGAGCTGCAATTACGGCTCCGAGATTGTCCGATCGTCTCTTACGGTGGAATCTCCGAAGGCGCCGAGGAGAATTTTTCGTTGGAATCTGTCTGAGCGATTTTGGCTGTTGAATTGAACGAGGTCGCGTCAAGAAATAGGCCAAGAACCGGTGAAGACTCGATTTCTTCGGTTTGGCTGACGTGGGACAGCGCGATTGGTTGGTCGGCTTTACCGTTTTTTCTTTTAATAGAACGGTTGGTTTCTAATTTTTTTTTCCCCAAAACCTTAAAAGGGAGATGAATTTCACCACCAGAAAAGACGATAATTGAAAGAGAGATTCACAAGGCAAAAGCTACCAAAACCTTAAATTATACTCTCCAACACATTTATCTTAAAAAAAAATTCATAGCACGAAAAATTTCAAACTTATGTTTGTGCGACACACTTAGTTCCGTCAAATCTACCTATATGAACATCAAATAACAAACAGTATTGATATGACACGCCTATATGGATACCGAAAAGCAAACAGTATTGACATGGATGAAATGAAACCGACATTATTTTGATTGACTGAAAAATCATCTAATGAAATATTGGTGGAAGGTAAATATATCACATGAGTAAAAATTTGAGGTTTTTTTATGTCATGATGGGCATATTTTGAGATTTTTGTGTCCCTTTTTCCGTGTCTGAAAGAAGACTTCTCCTTTTTCCCAATTCAAGAAAACTGAACCTCGACAGAAATAGAAAAGAGTCCCATGAATTCTGGTGCTGTGGATAAGAGAAGTGTCTGTCTGCAACTTCCCAAAGCTAGGGAGGAGGCTGATGAACGTGGACGAGGTCTCGTCCAGATGCGCGGGACGACGCTTCCCATGGACAACATCGCCGTCCAGATTCGTCGTTTCTTCCTAAGTGTTCTTGTCCTCTTCCAATGACTAGCTCAGCAGCAAGATTGCTTGCCCTGTTGCAGCAACAAAGAAAAAAACCCAAAAAAAGAAAGGAAGAATTTGGGTTATTCTCAGTGTTCTTGCAGGTACGGTGGTCCAGTCATCAGCTGCCAACAGGCTCTGGGAGTTTCCCCTTCACTTCTTCAAACAACGGTATCCGACCTTTTGCTTTTTTTGTTTTTCACGCCCCTAATTTTCTCCTTATTCCTATTTTTACCCGCTTCTAAGTTCTGAATTGTGATCATGCCAACGTTTCAGGTCATTGTACTCAGCACATGGATAAGCCGAAAATACTACACAGAAGGACCGCCGATTGACAAGTCCCGCAACAGGTGATACAAGAACAGGAAAGGCTACTCAAGAAAATGGGGAATAGAGAAATTCACGTTTCGTGAGGGATCACGTTAACGAATAATTACCCTCTTAAAATTTTCATTCTCGATGCAATGATTATACGTGACATGAGAGAGACAGTGTTTGGAAATGATAATATTTCCTCATCTAGGTTTTTTAACAAATGATCCGGGACACTCGTTTTGTGAGATCAGCCGTGTAGACATTTTAATGAGGTACTTCATGGTGGAAGATCCGTTGAGACGATTGGATGAAGTAGTTGAGAAGGATGATGCTTTTGTTTCAAAACCAGAAATCACTTTAGATATGGATGGTCATTGTTTTTGATGAATCGCCCACTCCCTGGCCATTATGGTTTATATATAGACGACCGTAGGATTCATAGAATGTTGAATCCAAGTATCAGATACAGTCCATCAATCACTTTTCATTATAGATATGTCATGGCAAAATAATATTAGGCTAGATGATTGTCGCATGTCACATCTTCAGTTGACGGGATGCACGAGGTCAACTGTAGCACGTCACACACTCCTCAAATCCACCGTTTCGAATTAAGATGATGATGTTTGTAAATTACTCAATGCCCAATCAAACGAGTGCTAAACTAAGTGGCAAAATACAAATAAAATACTAAACTGCCAAAACCCAAACATAGAGTTGTTGTGCACTTGGCTCCAATCCCATGATGTTCTTCGTTAGACCTTGAGAATCGTTCTGTCAATTCCTCCGTTTTCTAATTTTGGGTCTCTGCTGTTTTGTCTCTCCTCTCTGTCTCATTCTTGCTCTCTCTCTCTTTCCCTTTCCTTCTTCTCTCTTCATTCTTTTCTCTGCATCGGCAATTTCAAGTTTGAAGAAGAATATATCAGGGAATATGTCGACGGTATGATCCATTCCTCTGTGTTACCATTCCATTTTGCAGTGTTCTTCTTGCGTCATCATCCATATTTGACACTTGTTCATGATAAAAAGTTGCATCTTTTGATGTTAAATTGCAGTTCCTGAGAGGTGCACATTTGTTTTTTGGCATTGCAATATTTGTTAGATCATCAGGCAGTCTGTGTATGATTCGATCTTGAATATTTCTGAAGAAAAATGATGAATGACTCAAACCGCGCTGTTTTCATGTTCAAGTTGATCAAGTCCGGCGATGACATTACAAATATTGCTCACATTTTATGTTGGTCCTTTTGCAGCAGGATCAGGGCCGGTCCTTGCCGAAATTTGGTGAGTGGGACGTGAACAATCCTGCTTCCGCTGAAGGTTTCACTGTCATATTTAGCAAGGCCAGGGACGAGAAAAAATCCCCTAATGGAGCCGTCGACAATGGGCCGATGTCGCAGAGAAACGACAATGCGTCGAAGCGGGAAGGAGCATATCCTCCCGTGGTAAGCCTTTTCTTATCAAGATTTGTATACATGTGCATATATGACAGCCTTCAATCACATTCAGATCTCCACTATTGTCTTTGATGTTTTCCTTTCGGTTGCAGAAGAAACGGTGGTGCTGCTTCTGAGTCCTTGCTTTAGCCAGAGAATTTAAGATGTTTTGCGTGATGACGACACCTGTGACATTCATAGCCGCCCTTATGATGGCGGCGCCGAGACACTCAATTTGATCAAGTGCCATCGCCATCTCATTAGAAATCTATGTTACTTGGAGATTCATTGTTCTAGATGTTATGCATATATACATATATAGAGGAGGGAGAAAGCAATGTAGCCATCATAGAAGAGCGGCGCCCCTCGCGAATGTTCCTTTTTGTACAGTCTCCAGATCTTAGCAAGTCCTTTGAAGGATTTTCAGATGTTCACTTGTTTCAGCAAGGTTGTATGCTGAATAATTCTGCAAATGAATTCGCATTCGAGACAATCTGAAGCATCATTCCGCAAAAAGCAGTAAATTGTGCCGAAAGTTCGATTGATGGCTACCTAATTGATTTCGTTTTATCAGTTTCTGTTGCGCATACACATTGTGCTTAAAATCCTAGCTGAGTTGGCTCCGGTAGGAAATGCGTACAAGCAACATATGGGGATTTTTCGACATAAGTCCGTTATGCGTATATATTGAGGTGAAGATGGCAGCAATTGGAACAATACTATTGTCATAAAGTTTCAAGCAGTACGTAACAGAACAATCTGAAACAAAGTAACTGTAACAGCTGAAACAGACCTAATAAACAAAATGGACAAACTGAAGACTAGAAAGACACGGAACATATGAAGTAGCACCTAAACTCGGCACACGACATTGACAACGGAAACTAGAACAGACGGGAAGTGACACACGACAGAACAAACAGAACGAACTCTAGCTTGGAGAAATCAGCAGCATAGGAAGCAGAAGAAGAAGAGGAGGATGATGAACTTCTACTTCCGCTGCTTGCTTCGGACTCCTCGGAAGACAACACCTTCACGATCATGCGCTGTCCTCTCTGGCAGTGGCCAGAGACTCCGCTGATGAAGTAGAAAGGCCCCGAGTGGTCAAGAGCATAGACCGTGTTACCGGTATTGGAGAAGAAGCTCGGCCGGGTGGAGTTGCACTTCTTGTACTCGGCTTCGCTCACTTCCATCACTGAATCCTTCTTGTACTTGAAGCCTGAGAAATCCGAAAACCTATCTTTTAGAAAGGATCAACTGCTTTCACAAGTTCGCTTTTTTTCCGGTAAATCTCGTACAAGGTTCACTGAAACAAAAGTAATACTACAAATCGGGGTAAAATGTATGACAGACGCTACAGAATAACATATGATGCTGAAGATAGACCACTAATTTTCAGCAGTAAGTGTATGTTAACGAGTCCTAGAGTGAAACATAGTGTTGAACTCACGGAGGGTGTCGCCCGGTCGGAACCGGTTCTCGGAAGCCCAGTCATTGTAGACCTTGCTGTCATTCACAGGAGGTACGACCCAGCCCTCAGCTCCTCCAACTTGGTAGTCGAACCCCGTAACTGTGGAACACTGAAGAGCACAAAAGACGAACATGGTCATCATCAAAAAAAGAGTTGAAGCAGCCATTCTGGGCAACTCTGAAGAGACGGAACTACTTTTTTGTTGCTATGTATTCAACTTCGTTGGGTTAGTCTCCAAAATGAACAATGATGAAGTTGGTGAATTTTAAACAAAACTATGTGAATGTGAGAAAGAGAGTCGGTTACTGCAGAGAGAGAGAGAGAGAGAGAGAGAGAGTTGGAGGTGGACAATGTGGAGATAGTGGGAGGCGACGGTTTGCTACAATTTTTTGACTCAGTCAGCCTTGTCAGTTTTGTAGCTCATCAGTTGCAGACAAGTAGAAGAAACTATATGTTGTTTTGCACGTTTGGAGATTATTAAGCGATCATATTCATCTTCAAACTACCAAAATCTAAACTGTCTTTCATGATTGTGTGATATTCAACCTAGTGCATTTGCTTTTAGAATGCTTGCTCTTGTAAAAAATCTCTCAATTGGGCATTGATATATCACAGAACTCAACTCACGACTCTAGTCATTTGCTACAATGGTCAATCGTTGGATTCTTATTATCTATCTAATAATACAACACTGAATCAATGTGGATTTAGAACAAAAGGTGAATAAGAAAACAACCAAAATTCAACTTGCAGTAACGCTGGTATTTGTTAAAAGATGGTACATCTCTACAACAGAACAATAAGCTTTACCTACTCTGTCTGTTGTTTATAGACAAATGAAGAAGAGGATTGAAAAACAATAGTTTAATATTTCTGTAATTGTGGCAAAAAAAGAAGAAAAAACTAGCGCCATGCAATTGATCTCCATAAATTGAAATAAGCAACTGAATACATAAATGTACACGAGAATTCACTTCGTCTTTTCATGAGATGGTTATAACCTACGATGAAAGTGGAATATTAACTCATGGCTGAGACCTGCTACTTTATATCTCTCCTCATTTGCAACCCGATTTAACTCTTTTGACTTCCATTGAATCGAGAAAAACAGCGCCCTCTTCCATCCGTCACAGTGTCTCGGTCCGGCATTGCATCTGTTGAGGAACTTGCAGAACAAGCAGACACTAGCCACACAGCAAGCGATTGTCATAATTTTCCAGCTTATACAAAACAAAGATGCCATTCAATATGTAACCCCCTTCTTTTGTTTTGATCGCAACAAATTGTTCTTTATGGCTGACATGACACTAAAATGTAAAGTCATATCACATCGTGGAAACAAAATAAGTAAAGGTCAATAAGCAATTTACAGAAGGAACTATACATCTTGAGGAAATTGAGACCTAGAATGTGCTGTCACGCCGCTTCAATATCTCGCGCAGCTACCCGTTCTGGCTCTTGATCGCAACCTGGATGCTTTGTTTTGCTCTTGAAGGACTTCTGGCTGAGCAAACGGACAAATAGACTCCTCGACTTTGTAATCTTTTGGGGCTCACCTTTAGTCGATTTGCTTCCAAAATCCTTCTTTGCAAGATCTTCAGACAAAATCTTCAAAAGAGTGTCGAAATGACGCCTAAAAGTTGGATACCTTGAAATGGACTTGGTAATTCCTTGAAGCCTTCATTGACAAAACAAAGTTTTCAACGATTGCTGAAGTAAAATAGCAAAAAAGAAAACCTTGATTTCACGCATGTTTTGATTTCTTTCTTCATGCATTACCTTCGAGCTAATCCGTCAAATTCAGCTCTTTTGAGCTCGGATTCCGGAGGCGAGCCAACTGATGAATTTCTTAACCTCACAGGATCGCCACTTAACAGGACGAGCTTGCCTAGATACTCATCTTCATCGGTGGTCAGGTTTTCAGCTTTGATCTGGTCTTTGATGATCAAAAGGGGATTCAGAAACCAATCGAAGAAGACATCTTTGGGTCTGTTCGTAACGGTCAGTTCCATGACATCGTCACCTGCACCATCGCCTGCATTATCAGACGAATAAAACCTTCTCTTCTCTACACAGACAAAAATTTTCAGGCTCATTCATTTGAATATCTACTGACAAAGTGCAATAAATGAGAGGTTTAACTTACCCAGCAATATTCCTGCAGAATTAGCTTTTGCTGATCTCAAGAGTGTTTGGAAAATGCAATAAGCTGGCAAGCCAGTGCTAAGCACTCGGCTGCCACTATCCGACTTTGCATCTTCAATGTCTTGGGGTGTTATCAGTCCTTCAGAGACCATGCGCTCTCCATGGCGTTGAATTTCTTTGAAAATGTAACGAAGCAACTGTAAGAGGACCAATTTCATTTAGCTTCAAGCCAATCGCATGAGAATTAGGGAAGTGAAGCAAGAGCAACACCTGTAAAGGTGCTCACCAGCTCATTCCTTGGTGACGCAAATAAATTTCCCATGTCTAACAGGATATTCTTCCACGCTATTAATTAGCCAAACAGTATCGACCATCAATAAGAAAATTGAAAACGAAAAACTTTCAGAAGGCTCCAAAGTTTAAAGCGCATATGAGGGTGTATGACAGATTTTTCTTTTTTCGGCTTTACTTTCACAAGCATGACGCTGATTAAACAAAGAAAGAACAACATAAATCTTTTAAACAACAGTTAGGGAGAACGGATTGGAAAGAAAATAACCTCCAGTGGCTTCAAATCGATCAGATGACTTTTAAATGAAACTGTGCGAGATGGAGGATTCCTAGTGGAACCGGACCCAGCAAGAGAAGTCGCGGAAGAGCTAGTCCTTGCTAGCTGGGAAATCCTCCTATACTTCAGTCTGTCAAGACCCGGAATACAGTAAGTGTATATGTCATTAGCATGCAGTTTTCAATCAAAAATCACAGGCACAGTATGGAGAACCTAGGGAACAAGGACCCTTCTGGCATATCAAGAATGTCATTGCTGTACTCGTCGTAAATGGACAGGGACGCAATAATGTAGCAAAGCCCCAACCACAATGAAGATTCCTGTCAATTCAAACCCTTAAAGCATAAATGATAAGAATCTCCTACCACCATAAAAATTTAACCTCCACAACTGAAAACTTCACTTGCACTGGGCCCGCCAGCTAGCTTTTATAAAAAATAGAAGCTTTATAATGTTTTCACAGGAATGTACCAAAGAAACCAGAAGAACGGATCTAACCTGATAAGCAACAACCCCAGCATAGGCTCCGAGAAACATACTTGACACAATGGATCCCAAGACTGCTCCAACAACAGCCATTGGCCAGAGTATGATAGCTAGGCCAGCAAATGGAACACATATCGTTTCCAGGAAAGGGCCTTCACGACCAATGAGATCGTGGAAGAGACGATGCCAACCCTTGAAGAGCATGTAAGGGCTTTTGCACAGGGCGATTAGTGAAATCAGAGGCATGTCAACAATGAAGCCAACCACTCCAGCTAGAATAGCACCCGGAAGATATAACACTCTGCAATCACATTAAGCAACAATTAGTCTTATTCTTCCTTTCTGTTTCTGCAGTATCTCAATAGGAATTCTGCTCTTACGAAATCATCTATGTTCCTCATGAGCATAAGTTTCCTTTTTATGAACTCATTTCAATATATAAACAGAAAATTCATCATATCATTTGCTCATTAAGACAGGGACAATGCTTTTACTCACTCCTCTATTTGTGTAAATCAATTTCAGAGGGAAGTGCAAAAATCGAGATTCGGAGCATAACAATTAATTAAGCTCGTCCATAAGGATAAGGTCAAGATTTCATCACATAAATGCAAACAAACCATGTATTATTGACTAGAACTTTTGCCGACATCAATGCATTCAGTAAGCACAAATGACCTTACGAAAAACTTCTTTAAAAGGACATAAAGGGAAGAGAGAGAGAGAACGAAGTGGACCTAATCTCATAGTATTTCCTTTCTGGAGGTTCTTGATGCCATAAGTCGTCCATAATCGAGAAGTAGGAATGAAAGCAACAATCCCAAAAGTCTCTGACAATTGTGAAGCTCCTTTGTATAGTGCGCCAAGTTCCATCCTGAAATTTTTCAGGGAAGTTGATAATTTCTGATTTTGGAGATGAGCTAGAGAAAACTCAAACTAGTAATTCAAATGATAAGAACATCTCATGTCATCACATACATAAAAGCAGTGGAAACATTTATTGGTCTTTCCTTCTCCAATTGCTTCAAAAGTGGCAAATATTGGTGAGAAAAAGCCATATGCAGCTCCACCTACGAAACTTCCAGCAATGGCAACTACCAGCCACACAATTAAGGGAGCAGGTATGCATATGAAGAGAATGAGCTTCAAGATGGGGCCTAATTGTTTAGCTCTATTCATAGAGAAACAGAAATTAAAGCAATGAGTTTTCTTTTTCAAGGACAATAATTCGGAATAATTGGGAAATGCTTCAGGAAATCACCTGAAAACAGAATAGCATGTCCAGAAGGCATGCACCGGCCAAAGAACCAATGTGATACCAGAATTTCCAACAGTCAAGATTAGACATGCCAAAGGGCAGAAAATGATACCTGAAAATTCAAAGGAAGAGACATGGCTCAGATGATATCTCAAGCTCACAACTCAAACTTACTTCAGTGCAGGGTTGCCGCGTTAACCAATAACTAGACTTGTAAGAAATGAATAATTGATAGACTCATTTTTGATAGACTCATTTCTGGCATAACAAGACTAAAATTATATTTCTTCTTTTTCTTGGACAACAAAAAAGACTGCAACTCTATCACAACAACCCATTGAGCGTGATCGTTTTCCTTTTTCTACCTTCCTCTTGTGTAAATAAATGAATGCCAAAATTATACGACTTAACAGCAGAAGCTTGAATCCTTGTAGAAGAATTCATGGGTGGAAATAAGATACTTTTCGCTTACCAGACCTTTGCAATAAACAACGTTATCAGAAAGCAAAATAGAAGCACCAATAGGCAATTTGCAACAAGCAGCAAGCAAACCCAAGTAACAGAATTCATCGTAAAAACCAAGCTAGTGCATCTATGACTAAATTTCCTTATTTAAAAACTTGCCCTTTATCGCAAACAATTGGTTTAACTGTATGATCAGATTCGTTATCAAAGAAGATGTCTTGGAAACAAGAAGGGACAGAGGGAGCAATCTCACCTTTAATAATGCCCAGCAATAAAAGCCCATTGAAGTAAGGCAAGAAGCAAATGAAATCCCATAGAGAAGCAAGAACTCCCCTCGGAGGCTCCATGTTTCCTCCTACTCAACACTCCCCTACAATTTTCTGCAAATCATTCAGAACCCATCCCGCACTTAATCCCAAGCTCCTACCTGCAAAGACGAGAGGACAATTTTAGAGATACCCGAATCACCCAACAAAGAGCTGAGAACACAACGAGAAAGTAACCAGAAGATACCCAAGAAAGCTAAAGGCAAATTCACGAGCCCAAGATAAGGAAATTACCCGGAAACCTGGATTTAGCTCTGAACGAACGAACGAAGAAGTTCTAGATCGAGACGCAAGCCCGTGAATCTCTTGAATCAGCAGTTTGAGAATTCCAGATTCACGGGAAAAATCTGGGCGGGTAGAGCAACAGCAGTTACTGTCAATAGAGAATCAGCACATGAAACAAGCACATGAAACAGTTGAATTCCTTCTCCTTTTCACGCCCTTTCCTCTCCTGCAAATGGTTTACCGCAATTGGAAGCAGCGAGCTCAAGACGAGCTGATAGAGCAAGAAAGAAAATATTTTCCTTTTCGGCGTTGACGTTGCGGATGACAACACAACCTGGACCAAACAGATGGGCAACAACGTCACTCGAAATGCCCGGCCGCAGCCAAAATGACTGTTCTTTAATGTAAAAAAAGCCAAGCTTTCGCTGGAGAACATCGCGTACGCTGTCGGGAGTGGCGGACAAGAAGAACTTGTCACTGCGAAAAAAGGTTTCTTTTTTATCCCCACACAACTGTCTGAGATGCCCTGATTATCTTAGATTATCTTAGATATATAAATTGATTCGAAGCAATAAATTTTGATCTATTCATTGCATTTGTTAATTGAAGTAAAGTTTTAGGGCAAGGTAACCCAAGAAAAAGCACATAAATGAGAAACATATAGTATGTACAATTAAAGAATGTAAAGTACAGATGGTGAAGGATCAACTCCTTTCCCATCATCAAACGGACAGCCTCTAACCACCCTTAACCCCTACAAATAGAAAAAAAAAACAGGAAAAGAAAAGGGCAACATGGCTTGTCCATCTGGTAATAAATTTTCAAAGTTTGGGTATATCTATGCATATCCGGATCGACATTGATAAGCTAAACATGTGATTTGTCTCGGTTTTCACAAATGCCAATATCGTGCTCGACCTTCTCCGAACAATGGAAACTTATGAACTCGACCTTCTCCCAACAATGGAAACTTATGAACTTTATTGTCAATTCATCAGTGTTGAACCTTTACTTCTAATACTGGTTGAAAAAACAGGACCTATACTTTTGACAGTTACCCTTTTTTTTTGGCAACCTCTTTTCCCCGGTTCTCATCTTACCTCTATGACGATAAAACTTAATAAATCTAGAAAAGTTATTGGATTTACCTCAAAAGTAATTATGAGCATGTGGGAGCACATGCGTAAGAACTAATGACAATTTAGGAGAAATCTGGATAAATTTTTACATCGGTGATGCGTGTGTTAGTCATTGTTTTCCATCCTCCTCGAAAATCTCAATGGCTAATAAAAGCGAAGAACAGAATATTCTTTAGATTTATCGAAGAATAAGATCAGTTTCTTTTACAAGTCACTTCGGGTTAGGAGAATCATTGGACAACTCAAGGATGAATGAGAATAGGATTCCGACTTCAGATGGAATTTGAGCCCACGGAATTTCTTTTTCCCTCTTTAAATGGTATTAAATATAAAAAAAAATCGTTATCTGATTGAACTTTGGCCAAAGCTCAATATTCTTTAAGCCAACTCTAAAATTTCAAATTAAAAAAGTGTTCATGTTAGCAAAGAATTAATACCAAAAAATCCCTAAACTAGTACATATGTGACAAATTTATTCAAAACTAATTTTTTGACTTCCAAAAATCCCAAACTGGTACACCTGCGACAAATTTACCCTCCGTTAGTTTCAGTTAAATTTTACCGTTAAATTGATGAGTTAGATGACATGCGGCAATTAACAGATGTACCGATCTAGGGTTTTACCCTCTATTTTTTACAGGTATACCGATTTGAGATTTTTTTCGTGATATTAATCCAATTTAACGGAAACTAACATAGGGTAAATTTGTCACAAATGTACTAATTTGGAGATTTTGATGGTCAAAAATTAGTTTTGAGTAAAATTGTCACGATTATATCAGTTTGAAATTTTTAGTGGTAAAAAAATTAGTTTGAGTTAAAATTGTCATGAGTGTATCGATTTGTGATTTTTCATGATATTAACCGTAAAGATAATATACAAAAACCTTCACGCAAGCAAATACTATAGGACGTTGTCTGACCGCTAAAAATTGGAATGTTTGGCCAAAAAAATAATAAAGAAAATAAAACGAGTATTTGCAAACCGAGACAAAAAAGCCACCATTTGAATAAGTTGCCCCGTAAAATCAGGTAAGAAACAAGGGCACGAAATGCATTGTTTATTTGATTTTTTTTATTGATTTATACTTTTGATTCAAAGAAACAATTTGCATTACATTCTTCTTTTATTGGGTAAATGTGGGCTCTACCTTAGAATCGGTCGGCCATAATCCAACAAGTGAGTCAATTGAGGTTGTGACCTGCAAGCCATGGGCAAGGAGGATTGGACTTGACAAGACCCCGAGTCACCAACACGGTGCAATCGCAATCGTGGGTCGATGTTATTCACTAAATCAATGGCTGTGATAATCACGGTTATGTAGAACTCAATCCGATCAATAAATTTCTGAGCAATTAAGGGCTTGTTTGGATCAATTACATGATACCAAATCATCACTGCTCGGAAGCCTAGAATTAATTTCTTGCACACAACTGGAGAAGTAATCAAATAAACCCTCTCTTAACTAGTCTCAATCATGAAAAACACACCTTCAATCACTTGCACATCGAACTGATCAATGAAGGTCGGACTGAACCACCAGTACCACTGATCAATGAAGGTCGGACCGAACCACCAGTACCACGCAAACGTAGTTTGGCTACATTATCGTATTCCACCGTATAGTTTCTAATACCGGGAGATCTTCAACTACCTGACTTGGTTACACTCGTGCGAATCGACAAGAGAATATGCTTACTGGATGAAAAACGCGAGCATCTGGCCCTGCGACCTAAAAGTGGGAAGACATAATAGTCCGTTGCATGTAGATTGCAACAAAACAAGTACACAGAACTTGAAGGTGAACATGGTATGACATTTTCAGTGAGAGCATGTACAATCCAACATACAACAGTATGAACCAGTGCTTACAGAAACAAGTCAGTTCTCAGTTTCCCCATTCTTGTCTTTTTGATAAGCCGAAAAACTCATCACGGTGAAGTTACCCAGCCTGGTGAAATTCGGGACCTTGGACCGAGTTGCTATCAGAGTCCGACGAACTCTCCTAATTAGCGCCCCAGTCCACGAAATGTCCAAGAGCAGGAATGAACTCGGGGTTTTTGCTCCTCAAGGCAATGTCTATATGCGCCCTCGTCATTTAGGCAGCCCGACCAGGTCTCGGTTTCTTCAGCGAGTCAGGTGTAAGTTTTCTTCCAAACGAACAGGGTCCGCCACTCGTAGAGTCAGCTTCCGCACAGAGCTCAAATAGAGTTTTCGGAATCTTTAAGTTTCAGCTTCTTAGGAGGCCGAGGTCCTAGAACACTCATATCTACAGCAGCCCCATTATCCTGAGATGACTGTACGACCGCATCGTAAGCTTTTGTGGAGAGATTCAGGCCCTCGTTCTGAGCCCTCATATACAATTCATATGCTAGCCTCGGTTTTCCGTCTCTTGCTAGTGCCTCTATCAACTTCTCGTAAGTGACCTCATTCGGAGGTACATTCTGTACTTTCATTCGGTGAAACCATTCGTATGCGGCACTTCCCATGCCGTTCCGTGCACATCCGCTTATGATCGCGTTATATGTCACAACGGTCGGATCGATCCCCAATGAACGCATCTCCTTAATTACAGCATCCACCATCTTGAACTTTCCCTGTCCCGTGAATATAGAAGCCATGATCGTGTATGCATACAAGTTCGGCGCGACACCGACCTTGATCATGTGGTCCCACACCTTGAGGGCCTCGTCGTAGAGCTTCCCTTTTTCGAGCGCACTAAGCAATGCCCCATAGGAGATGATCGTTGGTTTCTCTCCTTTCTCTACCATCCTTCTAAAAATCTGTATGGCAGTACTAGCTTCCGATGCCTTGGAACAGGCAACAAGTACTGCGTTCCATTCCCTGCTTCCAGGTTTAAGCCCCTTGTCTTCCATTTTGTTGATCAATCTAACGCCCCATCTCCAAATCCCTTTTCTTCTAGCTGCGGTTAGTAAGAAGTTAAAATGAGACATGATCAATTCATACGACATGTTATTCGGCTTCGGTCCCTTCTCCAACAAATCCTCGTAAATCTCTAGAGCCGCCCACCATCTCTTAGCCTTCCCCATCAGCCAAATCAAGTGATTGCACACAGATAGGCTGATCTCCCAATGCCTCTCTCTTGTTCTCATGTATAATTCCTTTGCAACAACATAATGGTCTTCGCGAGTACAAGCCCATATGAGGCGCTCGTGCTCTACCCGACCAGGCTGAAGCCCAGCCTTGTCCATATCCGAAAGAAGCTTCATTACTTTCTCATTCAAGTTTTCTTGTTTCACGAGCCACCTCCGCATCACTTGGTAGCAAACGCGAACTGTGAAATTCTCGAGCTTGACAAATTCTTTCTCCCAATCCTCGTCCTCATCTTTTCCTATCTCACCCCTCAAATATTTTTCCCTAAATTCAATGAAGAACCTCAAAGCCCCAATTCCATCTTCCATTCTTCTATAAGCCAACAAGGCAGTGGAATAGGATACTGCAGAGGGAACAAGGCCAACTCTTCGGATCTCCTGAAGAACATTGAGGGCCTCAATAGCTCGCCCTTGCTCCAAATAAATTGCCATCAGAGTGTTATACGTCACAACATTCGGAACCACACCTTCGCTGGTCATATAGTCCACAACCCTATCCAGCTTGCCAAACTGCTGAGACTGTTTCATAGCACCCAAAAGGCTATTATAGATGAAGAGATTCGGATATGTCGCACCATTAGTCTCTTCCTTCTTCCTCTTAAGCCACTCCATGACAGCCATCGCAGGATCAATTCTTTTCTCTTTCCCGAAACCTCTAATCATGGAAGAGAACACCTGAAGGGGCAATACACCCTTGTCCTTGAGGACCTCCTCCACATCGTCCGCAGTTTCTGCGAGCCGCAATCTCCGGGCCAAAGAGCGAACATCCACCCTTGAACAACCTTCCTCCCTAACTTCTCCGGCATTTTCGCCATCAACAACCTTCTTTTCCTCATCACTGTTATCTTCAGTGCCACTCGCTCCATCAATGCAAAAGCTGTCAGATTTCACAATCTTGGTTTCTCCAAGCTCGCCATTGATTTCATTTAAACTCCCATCACCGAATTCACTCCCGATTGCTTGTTGCTCGAATGCCCAAGCCAATGCAAACGAGGCGCCGAAAGAGCATTTCTTAGGCTGCCGAAAGACTCTGGTGCTAGCGCAGCCACAGAACAATGTCGCTCCCAAAAATCTTGAATTCCCAGAACAGACTCCACTTCTATCAGAGGATGAGTCATTCAAACCTATCCACAAACTAGAAACCCTACCATACTCAACACGATTACCAAGAAACCTCCTCCTCCTGCTTCTTCTAGCACAAAATGCATCAGAACGAGCACATCCAAAGTTATCAACTTTCCATGAACACACGCCCAAAGTTTGCATCTTTAGAGGAACTCACCGAGAACAGAGGACAACCCTTCAATGGAAAAGCAAAAGGGAATCTCACCCGCAACTTTTCACAGTCTGTCTGTCCATTAGCGGTTACGGTTGCTCTTCACTGGGGCAAACCAAATGGAGGAGGAGGAGGAGGAGCAGGCTCGGGTCTGTGATGGTGAAGTAAAAGAACTGGGAAGAAATGTCACGAGAATGGTTTCGTATCTTGAAGATTGATAAGCAGAGAGGAAATCGTAGAATCCAGAAGAATCTGGTAAGTGGGTCTTCTTCTTTCGCAGCTCCCAGTTGGTGCGGAGCTGGCATGTCGGTAGCCATTCAATTCGAAGTGGGGTTCTAAGTTCTAACCAGAACGCTAATCCACTTCACTTCTAATAGATTTAAAAAAAAATGGAAAGAAAAGGAAATTGTTTCCCTTCTTTATCTGATGATTTTTCGAAAAATTGGTATGACCACTAATATCGAGAATAACATTGTAAAATTCACTGTCCCTAATTTTGATCGGATTTGGAGAAAAATATCTCTAAATACCTAGCCGGAAAAATATATCGGTCAATTCGTTTGCTATTCTTTTTGACATCAAATATTGCTCAAGTCCTTGACCGTCGACTTGGACCAGATAAGACCGATCCAGACACGGTTGAGGTAAATTTGGTAAGTCCTTTTGGTCAAAAACTATAAGTAATCAACAAAAGCAATGAGAAGTTGCCAATAGGCAATACAAGAGAGAATTAGTGAGTGTTGAGCCACGAGTATCGATAAATAAAACTTAGGGTCCATTTATATGAAAGAAAATTGTTTTTGGAAAATTATTTTCTCACTTTTCAGTGGTTGGATTTGGATTGAAAACAATAAGCTTAGATTGGGGGAAAATAACTTTCCCTTGTAGCAAGAAGGAAATCAATTTCCCTAAACTATCAGACAAATGAAAACTATCCATTTTCCTTGAAAATGATTTTCATGAAAAATGTTTCCTTTCATGACAAAGTTTCAATGAACAAACGCAGGTCAGTTTTCAAGAAGAGGAATCATTTTCCGTGGAAATCATTTTCAAGGGAAATAGTTAGTGTTCAATTGTTTGGTAGTTTAGGTTAAGTGATTTCTTTTTCGTCAGAAAGGAAAGTCATTTTTCCCCAATCTAAATATGTCGTATTCAATCCATGGAAAATATTTTTGTAGATCGATTAGTTTTCCGTCATCCAAATACCGGAAAGTGAGAAAATAATTTCCTAAAAATAGTTTTCCTTCAAACAAACGGACCCCTAGTTCAATCAACAAAAGAATTGAAATTGAATTGAAGATCGATGAATCACGAACAAGATAAGTATTGAAGTCACGAAGCCAGCAATATTGGCTACAATCATAAAAACCTATTCGATCGTAAGCCAGCACGTTCACCAGTTCGTAGAGTCACAAATTGGGAAGCCACTAATGATAATGGCCGAGGAACTTGGGCTATTATAACCGTTAGGAAGAGCGGTTGCAAGTTGCAAAAGAAACTATCCACGAGGGGCAATGATCGTCGATTAGTGGGTTTTTCTATAACCATTACACGTTATTGAATTTTTGAAATCACGTGGGATATTATTTTCTTTCTTTATAATTGTCGTTAACCGTCACGTCGCTAGTAGTTATAAGTATTAGAATTGTAATTCGAACAAATGTCCGCCATTCAATCAATGAACACGAGTTAGTTCGACTTTATCTTCCTACCGGCATTACATTTCCATACCCTTTTACATGATTGGCCGTGCTTACCTCCGATTTTTGTACTTTTAATTTTTCTCGCCAATTTGAGTTTCGTGTCAAAAATCAATAGAGTATCGTTCGCATCCTCTGTAGGTTTCCATATCGATTCCTATTTTTGAAAAGTGTTTTGTCGACACTTTTCGACAAAGCATACTCCGCTGCGATGGTTGTTATTCTGCAAAAGAATGCCATGCAGACTCAAGCATAGGATCGACGTAGATCCTCCGAGCACATGACTTGCTGCCGTTCAAGCCCGCCCATCAATTCGAACAAGCCAAAAAAAAAAGCGTCAAATTCAGTTGCTCTTGCTCTATAAAGTTGGTATATGGGATTGAAAACCCTCGCTCAAGCTTAATCATGGCAGAAAAGATATTGTATTTTTTTTTTCAAAAAAGTTATTAGGCCGAATCGCGCATAATTGAAATAGTTTAATCTTCCTTTTTATGGAAGAGGGTATTCATTAATTGTAAATAATTACACCTAAAAATGGTCCTGAACTTTAACAAGCCAAAAAGGTACAAATTCCAGCGGGGGACGACAAGTCATCAAGATCGATAGCATCATAGGAATCACCCGCTGATACAAAACGATACTGATCAAGCACCCACCAATATTGTTCGCCACATTCAAGCGGTCGGTCTCGAGGATCATAGACAGCCAAGGCTTCTCCACAACCAAAAGGATGGCTTCAGCTTTTGTCGATTCTCGAATCCAAGGTGGGAACGGATTGTCCCCTCAACAGCAGGGCCGCTCTCCTTTGCTGTCGTGAGCCACCAAAACTAGAGAATCGTCTGACTCATTTACCACCAGATTACCGTGCTTTGCTGCTTAGGTGGTGTCACTCTGTTCGATTCATTCTTCCACAATCTCAGGTACATTAATTAAAAAGCTGCATAGATGAGGGGTAGGGAAAATTTATTCAATCGGTCCTAAATTTTACTGTACTGATGCGGATTTAGTTATAAACCTTAAGCTGCATTTGGTCGTTTGGATTTTTAGTCAAGATAGTATTTGATTTGATAGGATAGGATATGAGGATAGCATATGAAATCCGAGAGATTTGCTACATCCTATCTACTGTTTGACAAATCACAGTAATAAAGCCGGATATTTTCACATATTAGTATGTTCATTATTTGCTATGAACACTATATCAGTGTAAATGAACCTAAAAATTGCACAAATAGAGATTATAAAAATTTCTCACAACGCTCTTACCTATTTCATTTTTATTATTTTTCCCTCTCTTTTTAATTATTTTCTTTTTTTTTATTTCTCCCCCTTCCTTCATTCTCTAATAAAATTTTATCAAACAATAAACTACACAAATATACCTAAATACATGTGATAAATATAAATACTAAATGTATATATATATATATATGAAATTTATATCATAAGATAGAAAGAAATTTGACTATATGAATAAAAATAAGAATAAATAAAAACAATTTTATTGTTATTTTTTGTTATTTTGAATTTTTCATATTAAAATTCAAATAATATTTTAATTTTATTAATTTAACAAGTTTGTTATTCAAGAAAAATAACTTTTATATTATGGATATTAGAAATCTTATCTACCTTTATTCTACTTCCCTCATGAGATAATTTTATCTGAGCTATAGCCCTCTTATATTCAACTTTATCCTGTCTTGCCAAGACACCAAACACGGGATAGGATATAATTTATCATATCCCGAATTTTATCCCGACCACTAAACGTAGCCTTAGTGCATGAATGTCAATTCACTCCTAAACTTTCTAATTTTACTAATTTAGTCATAAATCTTCGCGTAAAATTTAAATGTAATCCTTCTGATCAACTTTTCGCCAAAAATAGCTAACGTGATGATCTAATCATCATGGGTTGTCCCCTTGACACACCGTCATGTTGGCGGTTTCCGTTGAAAATTGGCCGGAATGATTACATTGAAATTTTACACAGAGACTTAGAAGTAAATTGATAAAATCGAACGGTTTATAACTGAATTGGTATATATATAATAAGTTTAGGGCTACTGGGATAGTTTTATCGAAGCGTAAGGTATGGCCAAGTTTTTTCCCCTAAAACTGCTAATAAGGCTGATCAAAAGCCACAAAATCCAAGGGTGAATTCCCTAAAAAACCCCAAACTTTATATTAAGTCTCAAATTTGTCCCGAACTTTTTTTTGTCTAAGGAAAAACCCCAAACTTTAGCTTCAGTCCCAAATATTCCCCAAGCTTTTTTTGTCTAAAAAAAAAACCTCAAATTTCAAGTTTAGTCCCAAATCTACCATGAATTTTGTTTTGTGTAAAAAAATAAGCAAATTTCAATTTATTTTAAAAAATATACCCCCGTGATCCAGTCCTAACTTGATATGGCACTTCTATGACAATAATAAATCCACATCAACAAAGTAATGGGGCAATAGGTATAGACCGACATCGCATTTCCATTTCGATAACAAATGCAACCCAATAAAAATTGTTGAAATTTTCCAAAATAAAACCATTCTAAAATATGAAAATTATGGACAATAACAAATCTACCCCCAAAAATTTTTAATATTTAAAAAAAAATCTAATTTTTAGGTTCAGTCCATATTTGCTCTGAACTTTTCTTTGTCTAAAAAAAGCCCTATTATTTTGTTGATGTGGATTTATTATTGACGTGGAAGTGCCACGTCAAGTTGAGACTGGATTACGAGGTATATTTTCAAAAATAAATTGAATTTTGATGATTTTTTTACACAACATAAAATTCGGGGTAAATTTGGGACTGAACTTAAAATTTGGGATTTTTTCAGAGACAAAAAAAATTCGAGACATATTTGGGACTGAACCTAAAATTTGAAGTTTTTTCTAAGATAAAAAAAATTGGGGCAAATTTAAAATTTAACTCAAAGTTGAGAATTTTTTAGTGAATTAGGCCCAAAATTCGAGGCCGATCAAGATCTTCCGAATTCATCGAAGGAATCAATTTCGTGTCCCGAATCTCCATTTTCATGGGGGGTTTGTCGTCTTCTTCACGTGTTTCGACAGTAAAAAGAATTAATAAATAAAAAGCTGCTCTTTTTTGGCTTAGTAAACTCTAATTCCGTTTCTCTATTAATTTTTTTTGGTCGAAAATTAATTGAGAACAGGGGCTTTAAATATGGCGACTTCGTACTTTTTTTTTTTGGTCGAAATGGCGACTTCGTACTTAGCACAGATTAAATCTCAAGATTCCGATGCTAGAGCATTGCTCCGCCGCGCATGCTGGCACATGCGTATCATGCTAGATGAGGTGACTTGGGTAGAGCTAATTTAATTTCGCGGCTAATTAATACCATGTGAAAACAACGGTTCGGCTTCCCATTTGACACGTATGTTTCGCTTATTAATCTGAGAGTGGTCATATGCATATTCAGCTCGACACCGAGGAGTAATTGATGCACCCATTTGTTTAATTGGGAATTATACGTGTATATTGATGTTTCCAGAACGTCGAAATATCAGCGACGCCTCGTATCGGTGTCTATTTAAGCTTTTACGTGAATTACATTTTGTGTAATGATTTGTATAAATATATAATTGCCAAGTTGGATATCGACTTTATAAAATATGGCCATAAAGAATCCTCCACGGATAAGAGCTAAGCCGTTCTTTTACCGTCAGGAGTTGGACCCCGTTTGCTGGTCATCTTGAAATTAGATTTAATCGGTTTTCTCAGTGACCCGTTACAAATATGGATATTGCCAACTGCACATCGCTCGTAACCCTCGAATCAGAGATGTGATTGGAGAGAATTTCCTCGCCGATCAAACAGCGGGAAGCACTGCCCATTTCTCAATCTTATCCTCGTTTGGAGAAAAGTGTTAAAACACTCCTCAACACAATTTGGCCATCCACATGGGCGGATCATGGGGAGCTGCGGGATCGAGGCAACCACCCCGAAGATATAGGGTTGGTTGGTTGGTTTAGCTAGCTAGTTGGCCGATAAATTTGGTGTAAGAAGAGACAAAAGAACATGTTTTTGTTTTGTTTTGTTTTGTTTATCTCGGATGCATATTATTTTAACAGTCAATTTTCGTTTTCCTCTATTTTCATACAGTCGAATCCGGGAGTGTTAAATTATGGCTATATGGTCGGCTGGGGGCCATGTGCCTAGAGCACTTTAAGCTACATAGGACCGTCGAAGACAGCCATCGTGTCCTTATCCTATGCAATCATTTGCTTTGCATGATTGTAAAATTCTCTCTCTCGCTCTCTTGGAATCTTGAAAGGAACGAGCGTGATTCTACTCTTGAGGACTTTCGAGTCACGCGATCGAAAGAAATCGTGATGCGACTTGGTAAATCTTCTACCCCACATGGGTTTGATTTGATATGATTTTGGCGGGGGCCCTAAAAAATAACCGATCGACGAACAACGAGATAGATAGCTGAGTGACAAGCTCGATATTCTCATTATGGGTTCGATCACTATTTAATTAATTGTCAAGCGGATACTCTAAGCACAATCAACATCCCACCAAAGAGCAAAAGGTGTCCTATAAGTCGTAATCGCGTCTAACGTTACCTCGTTAGGAAATCTAACTAAATTTGAAAAGTTGAGCTGATGTTGATAGGAAACGAGCTAAGCCCGATCAAAATCGACCAAACAATTAAAATCACAGCGTGAGCACGGAAGACAGTAAGATCCGGCGTGCTCGAAGCCTCGAGCTCTCGAGTCATGCAAATCCCCCCACACATAAAAAGTTTGTACAAGACCAGATGTCCATGTGCACAGGATACATGTAACAAGATCTCTCCTTCACAACATTCGATTGTGTAGGCACATGAAAAAACAGGGAGTGATGGTAGGGACGAGCAAAAGGCAGAGAGAGAGAGAGAGAGAGAGGGGGGGGCAACAACAAAAGAGAAACATTGGTGCCATGCTTGGGGGTTGGCCTTTTCTCCAAACACAAGCACTAAACTATTTCCCACCAATTTTTTGGCAATGCAAAGCCAAAAACATCGCACGCCGGAGAGATTAGTGATAAAGAAAAATAAATCTCGAACAAAAAAAAATATTCTAATTTTCCATCATCCGACCCAATTTTCTTTTTAATTATATTATTGGCGATTTTAATCATTTCTCTGGTTTTTCGGCCCCCCGCCAATCAAGCAAGCGTGTTCCCGAGCACCCCCACCCCCCTCCCCCAGCGAAATCAGCAGGATGAAAAGAGAGGAATAAGCAAAAATTGCCCATATCGCGTGCCACGTGTCGCCGTCACATCCCTCCATCCCCCATCATGCATACAGACAAAATTTAAGCATTATTCGAAAAAGAAAATTAAAGTTCTATCTCTGTTTTTTTATATGTATATCTTTCATTTCTAACGTGGCGCTAGAATTAGGTTTTCGCCCCTGATTTTATTTCGTATGCACATCCACCTTGTTTGACAAATTCCGGGCGTCATTCTCCATCTGGCTGTGGCAGGTCGCTTGATTATGGGGGTTTTATATGCGAGGTCCCCCTCCATTTGCACCCGCGCGGATATTATGATTTAGAAATTCACTTTCAGCATATTTTAAAAGCGCTCTTGAAATTACATTTAATGTAATTATAGTAATGCAAATTTTTGAATGTTTTGACATCTTGTATCGTGTGGATTTACCACATTCTACTCTTTTTTGATATCTTTAATACGCGAAATTTACATAGCCGTAATTTTAAACAAGGAAAGAAAGAAAAAATAAATAAAATAGAAGGAAAAAAGCTACAAAAAATCTCAAGTTATGTCAATTATGACATACTTACTATGAATTTTTTTTCGTGACATCAAACACTATAAATATTATGACACATGTACCCTTAACTTTTTCTTGTGATGCAAAAAACCCCAAATTTATACCTACGTGGCATATTTACTTTTCGTCAATGTTTCATTAGATGATTTTTCAGTCAAAATAACGTAATTTTTATTTAACTAAAGCCACGCGATTGGCACGTCAACATTGTTTGCTTTTTGTCATTTAAGTAGATAGATTTTTAACCGTTTTTATTGATCAAATTTTGACGGAAGGTATATGTGTTACGTATAAATAAATTTGATTTGGGTTTTTTTTTTGTGGCTTTTGCCCTAAAATAAAAGGACCTCTACCAAAGGGCTAGTTTTTGTATTTTATTATATTTCATCTCTATTTTGTTCTTCGTCCTTAGCTTGCTTCTGCTATAAAAGCCAGAGTCACCACCAACATCGTCTCCCCATTTACAAAGATTGCAGAAACAGAACTTTGAGAGAGCGAGAGAGAGAGAGAGACGCACACAGAGCGATAGAGAGAGAAGCAAGAAAAAGAAGAAGATGATGAAGCTGAGGTCAAAGAGGTTCGGCAGAAGCAGCTCCAAGCTCAGCAGCAACGGCGGCGGCGGCGGCGGCGGCAAGGGGTCGCCGTCCGTCGAGAGGTCGAGCAGCGGCAACATGGAGATCAAGTGGGAGCTCAGGCCCGGCGGCATGCTGGTCCAGAAGAGAGACGGGAGCAGCGGGAGCGAGAGCTCCGGAGAGGGCACGATCACCGTCAGGGTCTCCACCGTCGCCGAGTGGCACGAGATTCCCATTGAATCCACCTCCACCTTCGGTAAGCCACCCTCCTGTAGTTAACGTATGGACTCCTCTCGAATTATCACGCAGTAGACCTGGGATGCGACGGGTGAGGGATCGGTGTTCCTATCGTGGTTTTCGCTTTGTTCTTGACACGGGTATCTGAATCTTTCGAACCGACTGGTTTCTAGAATGACCATGATCGTCCGATCATCCTATGCCCGCAAGACGACGGGCGAGACTCGACATTAGTCTGAACATAGGAGATTGTATGATTAGAACACAGGATCAACGCATCCAAACCAAACGCCTGACCAAAGGTTCATCTGGGTCATCCGGGGAAATTGCTAGACACGTTCCTCGAACCAAAGTTTCCTCTTTTATTTGGGGGTAATTTTATTCTTTTCCTGGGTGTGAATCGAGACTCATGATTCGCAAATTTTGCAGGGGAACTGAAGACGATACTGGCATTGGTCACAGGCTTGGAACCAAGAGAGCAGCGGCTGCTGTTCAAAGGGAAGGAGAGAGAGGACAGTGAGCACCTGCACATGGTCGGTGTCAAGGACAAGGACAAAGTGCTCTTGCTAGAAGATCCGGCCATTAAAGAGACGAAGAAGCTCCATGGAAATCATATTGCATCGAGTCAGCAAATAGGGAATCAACCATTTCGCACCATAAGCGTTTAATGGTCTTTAATTCTGTTTTTTCCTTCTTTTATTTTAACCCTTTTGTTCAATCTCAATCGAGAACATACTTCTCTCTGTCTCTCTGTACTAACGCCCACAAAAGAAAATGGGATTAGGTTAGAAACATGTATGGTTGATCAACGATCCCTTTTGTTTGGGTTTGATTAGTTTGGTTAGGTTTATGATGGTGTCAGTTCCAACGAGTATTATAATGGTGTGAGCTGATGTATTATCTGCATCATTTGGCTTTGGCTTGTGCTGTCTATAAGAAATGGAAAGAAAAAAAAGGTGCATTTTGATTCCAAAATGCTATCGTTCTCTCTGTCCGCTTCCTCTCTTTTTCTATTGTGTGGGAAACACAAGAATCGAGCTCCATGCGTGCACGCCGACTATTAAAATATGTGATTGTTGGTGAAAGTGAAAGAAGAACCAGAAGTGACAGTATTTTTTAGTGGGTGCTGAGGCCGGCAGCTTGATAAGTTGTCCATTAAAGGGGTTTTGCTTAGGCTAGAAGCCAAATCAATTAATGGTTGTAATGGCAGCAATTGCATCAGAACGTGTGTGTGGAGGGACAGGAATCGATGGGGGTTGCAGTCTTCAAAGAGGGTCTTTTTTCATGGGATTTTGAGCATGCAAAGCTTTTGGCTGCCATCGATTGGGGCAAAAAAAGGGGAGGGGTGGTCCATTCTGACAGGTATTTTTGGTTCTTGTTGTTGGAAAAGGACTTTGTGAAACATTGATGGTGAAGCAACTTCAAGGGAAAAAGTTGACTTGACCCACTTGCACTTGGCACCAAATTGTCCTTGGTGCCTGCAATGGTTTGGCGGTGACATATGTATTTAATGATAAAAGGAAATTGGTGTAGATCTTTGCTTCTTGTACATTAAATGAGATCGAGAGGCGGTCGTGGTGGGGAATCAAACACTATCGCTGATAGATGTCGGGGCGAATTCAATAATCATTTACAAGGACTTTGAAGTTACAAAACTATGAGAATGTCTTTTTTCCGGAAGCAATCAAAAATCGATTTTTTATCCAAATATTCAAGGTATCTCACTTGTTCCATTTCATTAATTAGCACTCCATAAATGATTTCTTCGAAATTACCAACTTTAAAATGGATTACAGTTTATTCTAAATCATGGAGGTTGATTACAAGCTTCCGTTTGTTTGATTGATATCTTCATCGGAATTAGCCCTGTTCTTCTTTTGTCTTTTCCAACTCAACTCTGCCTCCAGCTCATGTTCAAATCAGCACCATTATCTAATACCAGCACAAACAACAGCTGGAGAAAAGAAAATGATTTTCAATGATTGTGTCAAGCGTATCATTTTATCTTGGTGAAAAATATTACTGGAGTTCTTCTAATCTTAAAATACAAGGTTTCTCATCCATGTTGCATACTCAACTTGCATTGCCCATATAAATCATCTGTCCACTCATTCTATATCATAAAGTCTGCGACATGGGAATTGATGATTGATAATGTCTGACAAGGATTTGCCATAGTTGCTGACAAGAAAAGAAGACATGTTGGGCCAAGTTAATGGCCACAACCAAGAAGAAGATGGGCTTATGCATGTACTGTTGGTGCGATGAGGAATCGAGGACGATGCTTAGATGGGCTTATATCATGGCCACAAGACTATTTTACAGGTGAGAGCTGATTTAAGGAAAATGATGCCAAGCTTTTATCAGCAAAATTGAATATGACAAACTTTCTAAAACTTCATCTTCTAATGGCGACATAGACATAGTGATTGACCATGAATTAGCCCGGTTAGTTAGATCTAATGCCGATTCTAGGCCCCGCAATAATTGAAGCTTACAGAGCGTGTTCGCTCCATTGCTCGTCTGGCTAGTCGGGTCATGCCATCTCAAGTTTGACAGCCAATGCCGAAAGGCGCCTGGTTTTGTCCAAATCGCGAGGGCCAATATGTCCGGACCACCCTAAAAGCCTTGTTTGACCCAAGCTCGCGAGGTTTGATTCCATTTTCAAAGCTCAACCTTGTCAGATCACATCAATTAGCCAGGACCAATTTTTTTAGAACATTGATGTGGTCTGGTCGGAGAGAGAGAGAGAGAGAGAGAGAGAGGTGTATTGTGTGGGAGATCATCAACTTGTCCTTGGTGATAAAGAAATATGAGTCTTTCCTAAGTTTCTCGACTTTCAAGTGGCCAAACAGAGCTGAACAGCTCACAGGAAGTCATCATCGACCTCAGAAAAGTGAGAACCCCGGAAAAATTGAAACTTGCTTTGCTCAATTTGATGCCAAATTTCCTTTTAAACTAAATGAGTAATAGCCATGATTTTCAGTACCCTTTTCTCCCCTTCATCTCATGTCCACACGAAAAAGTCAGCCCCAGTTTAGTTTCACTGTACCTTTTAAAACCACGACTGGGTAAACAAGAACTCTGCTCCTGTTCTCTCTCTGCCCTCAGAAAGAAACACACAAACACAAGCTTTGTCGGATGACGAAGGTTCCAACTCTTTCTCGATTTCAATCAGAATTGACAAAGTCAAAGCAAGAGGACCCATCAGGCCTTCACTAATTTTCATGGGTTATGAATTTCTCTCTTTTTCATTTGGTTTACTTTGATGTTCTTGTGAAATTTGTGCAGAAAGGTTCATGTTCATGTGGTGGATGAGGCAGGTGAGCTTTCTGGGTGATTGAATAGGTCGTTGACAGAAGATAGAGAGCACAAGTGAGCATGCACAGGAAGGGCTTGTGCATGGCCAGTCTTGTGCTCCCCCTCTTCTGTCAACATGGCTTTAACCAGTTCTGCTTCTATAAGTTCATTCCCATGCGTCGGTACAATTCTTTAATCACGTGTTCCCTCTGTTATCGGTTATCGATTTCTCTATTCGATTTCACACGACTTTCCAAGCATATTCATGCAGGTCGAAGCCGGGTACTCATCTTTGCTGTATGTACAGGTCTCCGCACGCTGAGTTTAGTTCTCTGTCCTATCGCTTCTCATTGACTTTGACTATTACGTTAGAGTTCGAGAAGAATTCCGTCTTCCATGTGCATTACAAGCTTTGAAGTGGTGAATTGGACGAGTTCATCAAAGGGCCGCTCCCCCTTTTCGAAACGGTGATTCGGATAGAGAGTCGTTTGCATCTCATGTGCTTTGTCTAGCCCAAAAAAAGAGAGAAAATCGTCATTTCGACTTGATCTGTTTGGCATCGGACCATAAACCGAAGCCCATTCGATTCAATCCGGAGATGATGAGACTGTTGATTCATATAGGCTCGAATTCGACTCTCACTTGCTAAGTTGTTGTAGTTTTCACATGAACTCTGCTTCCGAAGGTTGATCTCTGCTTGCTGTGACTTCGGTGTAGACAAACTCCACTTCACTAACCACCCAAAGATTGAAAAATCATCCTTCAAAGATTCTCCTGTTCGCATGTTTATGTATGCAAAGCAGCTCGTAAATGTTCAGTTTTTGCACTGCTCTTATTTTTTTTCGGGTAGAGCTTTGGCTTTCTAATTAGGAAAAGTAAAAGAAAAAAAAAAGTGAAAAATAGGGGCATTCCGAGAATTGAACTCGGGACCTCTCGCACCCTAAGCGAGAATCATACCACTAGACCAAATGCCCATGTTGTTAGTTCAAAACTTTAATATTTTATATATAAACAATACTGACCAGAATCACTTGAGTGACTCATCCAAATTATATCTCGGAAAAAAGAATATGCATATATTATATGTTTGCTTCGAGAAGAACTGAATTTTGGGTCTTGCAAAATCAACCAAAAAACAAAACATTAAGTACTTTATTTTTTTTTATTTTCAAGTCAAACTAGAACACATAAATTACTTTATTTTTGGGGGGGTATGTAAGGCATCCTAGGAAAAAGTTGGAAGGAAGCACTCAAAACAAAAATTAGAAAAATAAAAGAAAAAAGAGTTTAGGAGTGTAACGCGGCTTGACGAGCTTTTGCACCTCCTCCTTTTTGTCAAACTTGCACAGTTGGATTTGTACGTCCCTTCTTTAATCGACTGATGATATCATTGCATTGCAGCAGTAAGTCTTTGCCTTTTCGCATGCCCACACGAGAGGGGGTGGGGGGGGGGGGGGGGGGTGTCGGGTTGATGCTCTCGAGCCCCTTCAAGCGGAAGAAGAACATTGCCCCCACCTGGTAGCAATCATGATTTATCAAAGGCGAGGAGCACGAACATGTACTTCAATGCTATGGTGTCCCACGCATGTAAAAACTTGTGGTTCAAACCCTAGAATGCCCAATTGTTTCGGGCTCGGTTTCCCTCGGTTATGTTCACGTAAACGCGAATGCGCGTGGCTGTACTGGCAACTGGACTGAACATGGAGACACGCTGCGACGAGTTCGAGTCTTGCGAGGTCGAACTTTTCGGGGGTGGGGGTCGATTCGAGGAACTTATGCGCCGATGATTGTTTGGTCGAAGCCGGGTCGGTGGCTGGTTTAAGAGGGCTTGAATAAGCAAGAGTTAGCAAAAAATTTTTCTTTTTCCTTGTTTTATTTTAGGGCAAAAGCTATCAAAAACCTTAAATTATGCAGGCTTGAATAAGCAAGAGTTAGCAAAAGATTTTTCTTTTTTCCTGTTTAATGTTAGGGCAAAAGCCATCAAAAACCCTAAACTATGCACACTGTGACACATTTAGTTTAAACTTTTTTTTTCTGTGACACCAAAGTCCCAAACCTGTACCAATGTGGCTCATTTACTTTCCATTAAAGTTCTGTTAATGAGAGCCGTTAAAAATCTATAGAGACGTCGAAAGCAAACAACGTTGACATGGCGCTCACGTGACTTAAATGAAATAAAAACAATGTAGTTTTGGCTGATGAATCATCTAATGAAACCTTGACGGAGGGTAAGTGTGTCACAAAAGTATAAGTTTGGATTTTTTTACGTGACAAGAAAATTTTTAGGACAAATTTGTCATAGTGGGCATAGTTTAAGTTCTTTGATGTCACAAAAAAGCTCGGGGTAAATGTGTCACAATGAACATAATTTGAAAATTTTTGTGGCTTTTTCCTTTTATGTTAACATGGTCGTTTTGCAACTCTGACGTACGTTGTAACGTGGGATACCATTTCAAATACGTGTCCTCTTTCACTGGGCTAGCCAACAACATGTCTAGAAATGAAATTTATATGAAGGAACTGCCTTACTTACAAGCCAAATGGATGTTAGTCAAGCAGTTCAGAAAGATCAAGTGATACGCAAGTGGATACCCGGTTTCCAGACAACTGGAACCCCAAAGAAGACTTTACCTTATCCGCTAGTGGGACTAACAGTCTGACAAAGATCATAAAGGGTATTGCTCCGCAGTTAGTGGACCAAAGGGGAGATGATTGGAGGAAACGGGTTAGGTCAATGTTCTCGAGAGTTGGGTCAAAGGTCACTGTTTATGACGACGAGACATGATGACTCCATTAACAGCGGACATGTACTTTTTATTACTTTAGCTGTTAGTCAAATGATCTGGCGAAATTGGAGCTTCTCTTCTCACCACATCTGGTGCGAAATTCAACAGAGCCAATGATGCTTGTCTTCCCCCTTGGTAACTTTTGTTCCCTCCTAGACAGAGAAAAGTTAATGTTTGTGCTACTCAAAAGGACCACGGAGCATTAGCTTTTTCTCAGCAAGTTGCAAATATAACGAAGAATTGGAGTCTCCTATCGGGCAAATAACCTAAACTTTTTCATGTGAAAGTATACCAAAGAGTCATGTTTTTTCTCCCCTACAAAAATTATCCTAAGTCTATGCTTCTCTTTATCCGAGAAACCCTTAAATGGCGCAAGAATATAACGTGTGTGAATGTGAAGAGGATGGTTGAAATTGGGTTACGTCGCCATGTGACATGGAGGAGCAGGATTCTAGCGAGAGTCGCGAAATTTGACTTAAGAGAACTGAATCTTTAGCTAGGGGGCGTGCATGCATGATCAGCGGTTAGTGGTAGTTTAAAGGGGTGGGAAATACTTTCGTGTTGGACTGCCTGTGATTACGATCCAATTTGGCCCCACCTGATTCGATTAATCACGCCATTTCTTTCGGCTTCAATCCGCTTTAAAATGGCCTCATTTTTCACCTTGACCACCCCCATCATCAACCTCGCCTCCTGCACGCTCTTTTCCTACACGTTTTTGGGGCAAGAGGGAAGAGAGAAACGAGATGGGGTTTGGTGATAATGCGTTCTCTCTCGCTTTGCTGATCTTCCTTCTTGTTATTCCAAATCTTGTGCTGTCTGCTCCACTTCATGACCCTGATGTCGTGGTAGAAGAAGTCAATAGGTAAGTCGGCGTGTCCGAGAGAGCATCGTCGGCGAAAGAAAGTTGGCTCTCTCGACTCGATAATACTCCTGAATCTGTTAACAAGTTTCCTCCTTAGTCGCCTGCATTCAGTTTGAACATCAATGTAGTTGTATAATGTGTCTGTCGCCTGATACAGGAGCATTAATGCGTCGCGGAGGAACCTAGCCTACCTCTCATGCGGCACCGGCAACCCAATCGATGACTGCTGGCGGTGCGACCCGAACTGGGAGAGCAACCGGCAGCGCCTGGCCGACTGCGCTATTGGGTTCGGGAAGAACGCCCTCGGGGGGAAAAACGGCCGGATCTACGTTGTCACGGACTCGGATGACGACGACCTGGTGAACCCCAGGCCGGGCACCCTGCGGCATGCCGTGATCCAGGACGAGCCCCTCTGGATCATATTCAAGAGGGACATGGTGATCAGGCTCAAGAACGAGCTGGTCATGAACTCCTTCAAGACCATCGACGGGCGAGGAGCGAGCGTCCACATCGGCGACGGGCCGTGCATCACCATCCACTACGCCACCAACATCATCATCCACGGCATCAACATCCACGACTGCAAGCAAAGCGGCAACGCCATGATAAGGGACTCCCCCAGGCACTACGGGATGTGGACAGTGTCGGATGGCGACGGCGTGTCGATCTTCGACAGCAAGCACATATGGGTTGACCACTGCTCGCTGTCGAATTGCCACGACGGGCTCATCGACGCCAACCACGGATCGACCGCCATCACAATATCGAACAATTACATGACGCATCATGACAAGGTCATGCTCTTGGGCTCCAGCGACTCGTACACGCGGGACAAGGACATGCAGGTCACCGTTGCTTTCAACCATTTTGGAGAAGGGTTGGTGCAAAGAATGCCCAGGTAAGAAATTCATTTCTTGTTTTTTTCTCACTACTAGTAGCGTAAAAAGTGTAATAAAATAGGACTTGCTTAATCTTTTCTTTATTTCGTGATTTATATTGACATAATATATTTTTGTTTCTCCTATGGTTTTTTTTTCCTGTAGATGTAGGCTTGGGTATTTTCATGTGGTGAACAATGACTATACTCATTGGGAAATGTATGCCATCGGAGGGAGTGCATCTCCTACCATCTACAGCCAAGGCAACAGATTTCTAGCACCTGATGCCAGATTCAGAAAGGAGGTGAACAATTAGATTTTTACGCAGTAAATCGATTTTTCGACTAGATTAATCTCCACTGAGGCATGCGAACTAGCCATTTTTTGCATGCATCTCAATAAAAACCCCCCATCCAGAGGGTGCGGCTCCCAAGTTTTACCGCGAGTGTAGGAACGCTTTGATTTGAACATAAGATCCACTGCATTCAAATAAATTAGTTAACCATATGCTTAGCTGATTCCTTCAGGGATAATCCGATTCTTGAGCTGAACAAGTACATTGTGATAAACTTCAAGACTCTATCCATCTTGACAATAATCTTGAAAAGTCGTGATAATCCCGTTGCATGCACGTGTGTGTACGTAGGTGACAAAGCACGAGGATGCGCCGGAGAGCGAGTGGAGGAGTTGGAACTGGAGGTCGGAAGGCGACATGTTTCTGAACGGCGCCTTCTTCCGGCAATCAGGGGCAGGCGCGTCGTCGACATACGCAAGGGCCTCCAGCCTCAGCGGGAGGCCGTCGTCGATGGTGGCTGCCATGACCGTCACCGCCGGCACGCTCAACTGCAGGAAGGGCTCCCGGTGCTGATCCCCCCGGCCGCCCTTATTTAAAAGGGCATGATCGAAAAATTAATCACTATCGAAATGAAGCGCTTTCCGCGCATGGCTATTCATCAAATTAGCTTCTTCTTCTTTGTTTTTTCTTTTTTTAGTTCGACTTGTTTAACGACCTCTCTCTCTGTCTCTCGGGACAATGACCAGCGAGAATGTTTGTAATCGTCTTGGCCGTAGTATGATGTACGAGTTTATCAGGAAACGAAGAAGATTAAAGAGGAGAAGCGTTGATTAAAATTTTCTCTCGTCCTTCTAATTTTTACTTTCCACGAAATGGGAAATCTTGTTTTTATCCTTTTCTAACGTCGAAGCACGAAAAGAGGGGACAAAAGGAGAAAACGTAGACCAAAGTCGGGATCATGCAAATGAATAAAGTGCACGGCATTGAGTCGGTCGTGGTCCGTCAATCACGGGCGAAATTTGCACGTTGAGTGGGGACAAAACCTCGGTTCCTGTCTCGATGTACCGTCGGGACTTTGGTTTTTGAAATATGAAGCAAAGCAAGCGCGGCTCGCGAAAAACCAGAATAGTCTCGCGCATGCAAGAAGAAGAAACACCCTCATTAACTTCTAGAACTGAGCAAATTATATCACTTGCGCTTTGACACTGCACTTGGATGCTCTTTGCGGTCTTGCTTGGTCACCCTTTAAGCCGTTAAAACGGAGTTTATTCACAATGGCATGAAGGGAAATGATAAGGAAACTTGATTGAAAACTTGACCCCTCGAGCAAAATGGAGGGTCGCTTACATGTTCAAGTTAACCCTAGGACTAAAATAACCTATCCCTTTTTGAGAGATTTGCGCAACATGCCCCGCACCAAAAAGAAAGCAAACCCTAACCCTATTCCTCTAATTTCTCTCTCTCAATCCCGTCTCCCAACCAGCCGCCACCGTCGCACGACCACCACGTCCCCATCACTCATCGTAGCTCGAACGCTGTCCCGTCGCTTACAATTAATCTGAGTCATCCATTTGCTCGGCTAATGTGTTCAAATCCGAGAGAGCAACTCTACCTCAATTAAGAGGATGCTAACTTTAGAGGATCCCAATCCTAATTAAACTGTCAAAGAAACGGCACGATTTCTCACTTTATTTCCTAATGCTTTTTCTCTCCCACGAAGGATGACGAAGGTTCGACGTGTGCGAACTCACTTTGTATGGGTAAAAAAATTATTGAAACCTATGGCATGTGCGAAGAAGGGCGTGATAATGTGATGAGAACGCTTATGTGGGATAAGTGTTTACCATTGTCCAATATTGGGATCTCTCTCACAAAATGAAACAAAAATTTAATCAGATATAAGTAGGAATGTTGAATAATTAATCTTAATTGACCATTTATTTAAATTGTTTGGTCACATAAAACTTTTGCAAAATTAATATAACTATGAACCCTTCGATTGGAGGATTTCATTGCAAATCACCCATTTTCAAACACCCCATTGACAACCCAACTAAATTCCAAACAACTTTGTTGTCGTACTTAGATTTCAACCAGCCGAATGATAAATTCAGAGCAAGGAGCGAATCATGATATCTGAATCTCTCTGAAGTTCTTAGATATGATTCAATCACGAAATTTTTTTTCCAAGCTTATTCATTTACAGATGATATTAACATTCTCCTTATTACCTCACCTTTCCAGATTGCACGCGAAACACTTTCCAATTATCTTATTCTTCTTTGTGTAGCGAGCCAATAGCAATATATACATACGTATTCCTAAGTAAGAGCAAAAGGGTGTCTTTGATATTGGCCGATGATTGGAAGGTTTAAAAAAATGGGACAAAAATCGACGTGCAAATATTTAGATAATGAATTTGTCAATTGTTCCTAAGTCAGTAAGAAGAATACAAAGCTTCTTCTTACGCTGGTACAAATTATTAACTCAACACAATCATCTCATGCCTCGTTCACCCATTTAGAACAGGAAGGCACTGGCCACGACGGCAACGCCGGCGACGGCGGAGACCTCAAGGGCGGAGGCGCCGTTCTTGGCGGCCACGGGAGCTTCAGCGGGAGCGGCGAAACCGTCATCGGCGGTGGGTCCCCAGGAGGCCTCGCTTCCAGGGGCGGGAGGCGATGCCAGGTCGGTGTTAGGGGATGATGCCACTGGGCCCTCGGAGTAAGGGGATGCGGCGATGGAACCCTCGGGAGTGGCGGAGATAGGGGCGGAGGCCGATGCCTGGGGAGCGACAGCCGATGCCTTGGGGGCGGCCGCTGGTGCCTTGGGGGAGGAGGAGGCCACGGGGGTGGCAGCGGGGGCGGCGGAGGGTCCCTCGGCGGAGACAGATCCGACGATCGCCACGACGATCAAGGCCAAGACGACTAGTTGACGTGCCATTTCAACCTTGAGGGTTATTGTTTTTTAATAATTGTGATCCTCGAGAAATGCAGTAATTCTCTATACAACGTAGAGAAACACTGCAGCACCAAAGAATGAGGAAACGGTGGGAGTGGGAAAATGGAATTTATAGGATATGGGGAGGGAGAGAAATTAGGAGAATGTGAGGAGGACACATGAAAAGAGCAATGTTAGTTTTTTCAGTTGAGACAGGAGAGGAAATTTTTCATGTTATTTTTGGTGAAGAAAAGAATGGTTGGTTGGGCTTGTGCCAATTTGTCCGGGTCAATTGGTGATTGAGAGGGAAATTTGCTTGGAAAGTGATTTTTTGTTGGATTAGGGTGTCACTTAGGTCAATTAATATGTAAGGAAGTTAGCATATATTAGAACATGCCGCGCGCGCGTGCGCGCAAGAGTTAGTTTGTAGTGATAGCATAGAATTTTGGTTCTACCGACGTGCGACGTCAGCACATATGGAGCTGATCATCATGCATGTATGTCTTGTCCAAAGAGTCTATTATTTATAGTTCGCGTTCAGTTGGTAGAATTTTTTAAATTAATTTTACTAATTTTTGTACTTTTTAGTTGACTTGAATTGAAAATAAGGCACTAAAGACATCTAGGGCGTTTTGTCGAAATATTTGATAAGAAAATAAGTTAGTGTATAAATGAATTTCATCAGTCGAAATGGCTTTGATAAAAGCATAAGATGGCATATCGGCAAATCGGCCTTTAATGAAAGTCATGTCTAATTATGATCATACACTTGTATTTTATATTAATCGGTCAAATTAATTAACAGTTTTATTAAATAAATTTGTCTATTAGACATCCTATTAACTTGGTCGGATGCGGATCTTCAATGAAAAAGGGCTTCATACCAATCAGATCAATTTATCAATATTACGAGTCTGAAGTACGCCATAAATTTTCATGTTAAGATGTAGGCTCGCCCTTGAGCAATTATAGCACGGTAATCTTTGCAATGTCACATATGAAGATCCTCTAATCCTCGCCATGTCGTTTTGAGCGTCTTAATCATCTCAATCAGTGGTCTACCATTTGGAACCCCCACGTGGTGTGATCAAAGATTCAAACATCCCAGAAGATCTCACATCTTCTGAACTGAAAAAGAACAAAAAGAAGAGAAACACCCCCCACAACATGTCCTGCACATAAACCCAGACAAAGATTCTGCTCTTATAGTTCTGTGTAACCCCTAGATTCACCTACAATAATATAACTCCATAACCTCTCAACTTTGTACGGCACACGCGATCCCCCCCCCCCCACTCTCTCTCTCTCTCTCTCTCTCTCTCTCTCTCTCTCTCTCCATATGTTTTGGTTTTCTTGGTGGTCCTTCTCTACCTTTGTTTTCTGCATCTGCTCCTATATATCTGCAGCATCAGCAAGATATCTCTGGAGAGAGGTAGAGGGGGAGGCCAAATTATTATGGACAAGAAGCTGATAATATGAAGTCAAGTGTCGCTGCCCTCATCAAGATCATGGGATTATTTTTCTTGCTTACCTCTTGTGGAGCATCTACCCAGGACTCCCATATCTTCCACGGTACAACACACTCATTCAGAATGTCATCTTTACAACTAAGTCATGTAAGTTCTTGCTATGTTCTTCTTTGTGCAGAGTTGATGGATTTTCGGAATCAACGAGCCAACCATCATCAACCTCAACATGGGAAGCAACAGGTGAGTGGGAAGGAGCCGCCGACGGTGCCGTGGTGGTGGTCAGAGGATTACCGCCTGCCACGGAGGCGGCGGCCCGTGCACAACGAAGTCAAGCCGTGAAAAGTCTTTCTTGATCGTTAATGGAGTCCTGTAATGTGTATGGTGCTTGAACAGTTGATGCAAACGTAAGGATTGCTTCAGTGTTTGTGTTAGTCACTATGATCCATTCTTGATCACGATGCATTAACGGTGTTGTAGTCGCATTTAGCTTGAACTAAGCCTCTTGAAGGTGAATGTGTAAACGGGCTATGTTTCTTGGAAAAGTTGGCCTCTTTAAAGAGAGAAAAAGCATAATGGCATTGGATCACTGAATGAGTTAGCAGGTAAAGTGCCAAAAAATCAACTAAGTCATCGGCAAATGTGCATAGTTAATCCTTCTTAATTACAAGTTTATTGGCCTGATCAGCAGCTTTCTGCTTCCCACTCGTTCTCGTTTCCATTATAGGCTGCGCATGCATGAAAGAGTCGCTCTGCATGTTCATAAAGGCATACTCGTTGCCCGAATCGATGTAATGTAATCACTTTTTGACTATTTTAGAGCTTAGGAGGCCGAAATGAATCATCCCAGTATCTTTCCTTGGACCGACCAAGTTCTTTCGTTTACTATAATCTCCACGGGTCATACACACCTAAGGGGGTTTGATATTTATAAATTTATGCTCGGATTTTTCTCCACGTGGAAAGCCAAGCCAAGTTGCTTCTCTAGGAGGGTGCCACCCGTATGGACAAATAATGGGGATGTTTTGGATGATCTAGCCATGTGAAATGGAGATTTACTTTTAAGTTTAGGTTACCGTTGCCCTTCTCAGCTCATGCCTAGAAAAGATCGATCCTTCTCTGTCTTGACCTTCTTCTCTTGATTCTATCCCAAAAAACCAATTCGATGAATTTCCAGAGGCAACGACAAATTTCGTAAGTAATAATGTGGGGTGTCGTCAATTTTATTTGATGTTCGGCTTACGGCATTTTTGTTCTGCAGCGCGAATCACGAAAAATATACTCTTGACCTAAGAAATCGACATCATAAATGGACTTACCCCCTTGAATTTGCTGCCAGCTTTAGGTTAGATGGACCCAAGAGAACAAATGGGTATGTCTGCAATTTGGTTCATCGTTTAGTTGAACTCTCTTTTGTATGGTGGCTAAGATTCAAAGTCCACACGTAGAAGTGGATATATCCTATGAGAGTAATGACAGAAGTCTGACCGTTGGCCGGGGCCCAGGGTGTGTTTGCACCTAAATTGGTGTAGTATATTGTCCTAAGTCCATCCATAATATAAAATCTAGAAATGTTCAGGCCAAAGTTTCGTCTCAAGGGCGTTGCTCAAACCCGCCCATTTGCGTTTTAAACCGAGCAGGCTGCCCGCCTGTTGATCACCTCTGCTCCAAACACCATACCTTAGTATACTTGTAGATTCATTGGGAAGCTTAAGTTATTAATCAAAAAGCAATGCAACTATGCAATGCGGCATCCAAAATCCACAATAATGCGAGGTTCGTATTCATCAGACACTTACGTAGAAGGAGCATATCCAATCAACTATCAACTCCTTTATCACTTGTTGGGGAGAGCGATAGCTGATGAAGCTCGACGCCATTTACGAAGGGGTAGAGATCACGAAGATGAATGTGCCAAATTTGAACCCCAATAACATACCTAACTAGAAATACGTTACTGAAGAACCTTTTCCTTTTTGAGTTACGATGCCAATTAAATACATCAACTATTCGGTATCATGCTAATTATCGAATGCGTACTTTTATTACACTAACATCCCCATCTATGCATCTTTGGAGTACTGACATCATTCAATTCACACATCACTCTTAGATTTACTATTTATAATGTCTAAACGATGTGAAATACATGATGGGCTAAAGGCATATCTTCCATGCACGAGCATTCTTAACAAGTAAATCGATCTATCTATTAGCCAACAAGACATCCGCCGCTCCACGAATGATAGAATTCTAAGAATATTTCCCATCTTGCCGATGAATCGGTATGGACTTAACAAACGACCATTTCCATCTGCCAAAAGTTGAGGCCAATGCATTAGATTGCGAGCACAAGAACCAAGTTCATCGTCGCCCCTCTCCTTTCATCAAAGGTTGGAAATTTCGCGCGTTGCTCATCGATGGGAAGGGTGCCAACGATGATGGCGATCTTGGGTCTGTGACATATTTGTGTCTTCGTGCGTCTGACCGACGAGGGTGGGCGTGTGAATAGGATCATCCCGTCAGCGTTTCTCTCTCCATCTCTCTCCCTCCCTCTCCGTCTCTCTCTCTCTCTCTCTCTCTCTCTCTCTCTGTGAAAATGAATGATGGAAGTGAACGGAGAATCAAGATCAAACAGTTGGGCTGAATCTTTGCCTACGTAACCCACCACCACCGCCCAAGAATCGGAGAGAGAGAGAGAGAGAGAGAGAGAGAGCAGAGAGAGAGCATTGAGTACATCGCCATATTTAACAGGGGGGGCATAGTGAGTGACGAAACGTGTCTTTCTATCTCCGCCCACCTCTCTCCCTCCTTCAGACATTGCCATGACCGTCCTCTTCTTCACCCCCTTATAACCGCCTCCTCTTCCTCTCCACCCTCCGTCCTCCCTTCCCTCTCTCTGTCTCTCTAAAACACATTACCCGTGCGCACGCACACGCACATTCTCTCTGTCATCTCCTCTCTCTCCTTGTGTAACATCCAAATGGCGCCTGCCCAAGAACTGCCGCCGGAGACGGAGGCCGCGCCGCTTGGAGACGCCGCCGACAAGTGCAGGGTCACCGTCGTCGGCAGCGGCAACTGGGGCAGTGTCGCCGCCAAGCTCATTGCGTCCAACACCCTCAAGCTCCCTTCCTTTCACGGTATTGTCTACTTGCGTCCCTCACTCTTTCTTTCGTTTTCTTGATGTCCTCTTGATCTTTATGACTGATGTGACTGTACGGTCATGCATATTCCAATAATGGCAATCCGTTTTGATGTGATGGCAATCTTGGGGATGGGGAGGCGGATGGGATAGTTTTGTTCGTTGCGATTCAGTTTTAGGAAAGATTGGTAGAGCTTACTGTGCTTTGCGGGAGATGTGGTTGGTCTGGTTTTTTTTTTTGAGGAAGTGGATGATGTTCTACCAGCTATGCTAATTGATTTGATTCGTGTGCGGCACTTATGTCGCATTATGTTCCTGGATCGTTCCTTTAAAGACCCTTCTTTTTCCAATTCTTTGAGCCTTTTTAATGATGCTGTTCAGATGAGGTGAGGATGTGGGTATTTGAGGAGATTTTGCCCAGTGGGGAGAAACTCACCGACGTCATCAACAGTACCAATGTTAGTAACCGTTAGTCCCTCTTTCAAGATCTTACCCTTTTGAGGTTATCCTGCGTCTATGTGTGTTTGTTCGATGTTTGGGTAAAACGATGCTTCCTCTGTCAGGAAAATGTTAAGTATCTCCCCGGAATTAAGCTTGGCAAAAATGTCGTTGCGGACCCTGACCTTGAAAACGCAGGTATTCGATGTTCATTCTGTTCATTTCCTAAGAATTGATGAAATTTAAATTTCTAATGCATCGGCGGTTTTAGTTAAGGGCGTGGGGGTGGACAATAATGGGGTGTTAATACGATGCAGTAAAGGATGCAAACATGTTGGTGTTCGTGACCCCGCATCAATTCATGGAGGGGATATGCAAGAGGCTTGTTGGGAAGGTGAAGGAGGGTGTGGAGGCTATTTCGCTCATCAAGGGGATGGAGGTCAAAATGGAAGGGCCGTGCATGATCTCAAGTCTGATCTCGGAGCAGCTTGGGATCAACTGCTGTGTTCTTATGGGAGCCAACATTGCAAATGAGGTAGCTAGTTGGATATCTGCTTACCTTTTCACTACAAAGATCTCGGAAGCAATGTGTGCTCTGTTAGGCTCACACGAGTTGTGATTTTTGGCAGATTGCTGTGGAAAAGTTCAGCGAAGCGACCGTTGGATATAGGGAGAACAGAGAGATTGCAGAGAAATGGGTTCAACTTTTTAACACTTCATACTTCATGGTCTCACCTGTGAGTACAAATCGTCCGTTCTTTTCCCCGATAAGTGAAAGGACGTAGGGCCGGATTTGTTATTGATGTAATAATATTGGATCGTCTCGATACTCACGTGGTAGATGTAAATATCTTGAAGTGGTGAGCACCGGGTGGAACCATAACCGCTAGAAATCTTAGTAATTGGCTCCTAGTACTATGTCTAAAAATGCTAGTCTGGACATCTAATCTTAGAAGAGATTGCTGATAGCCTTTCCTTTGCGAGAAAAATAGGTCCAAGATGTGGAAGGTGTTGAATTATGTGGGACACTAAAGAATGTTGTGGCAATAGCAGCAGGTACGAGATGATACTTCACCTCTCGCTTTATGTCAGATTGAGGCAATTTAGTAAAAGACAATGGTGGCATGAATGTGCAGGTTTTGTAGACGGTCTGGAGATGGGAAACAACACAAAGGTGAGTGACTGAGTGCACATAGTTCAATCATGTTGCTCGACGATGTTATTTTTATTCAGTGAGCTAACTGGATATCATGCATCTACCTTTCTTGAACTTTGCGAATCATTTATGGGATTCATTTAGGCTGCAATAATGAGGATTGGTCTGAGAGAGATGAAGGCCTTTTCGAAGCTTTTGTTTCCATCCGTCAAGGATACCACCTTCTTCGAGAGCTGTGGCGTAGCTGATCTCATTACAACTTGTTGTAAGATGATTAAAAAAAAAACGTCCTTTTCCCTTATTGGGGTAGTGAATTCATTTACAACCGAAAAAACAATCTGTTCTTACAGAATGACCGTTAACTTTTGGCAGTGGGAGGAAGGAACAAGAAAGTTGCAGAAGCTTTTGCCAAGAATGAGGGGAAAAGGTTTTGCTTTAGCTTAGCATAGCACGATGTGAATGGTTATTGAGATGGTTCTGACTTTGTTGTTCATCTTCAGGTCTTTTGACGAACTTGAAGCAGAGATGTTGCAGGGACAGAAGTTACAGGTACAGGCTGAAATTTTATGAACAAATTTAAACTGCTATGGTTTGCGATGCTTAGGATTATTTGTGTGGTAGCGAGTGAAGATGGATAGAAATGAATGGCAATGAAATGAAGATTTGGTGAAAATTCAAACATTTTTTGCATCTGCACTGTAAAAACCTGCACTCTCTGCGTTTAATGAAGAAAGAGGGCCAGCACTGCAGATTATACAGACATATCTTTCCACTTCTGCTTGACATTCTTAATTTTCAATGTCTTTCACGATTATTGCACTTACAATGTCATTGTTAAAGTAGAACTCTGCTTTATTCATTGTATCTATTAAAAAGGCATCGATTTGGGTCTCTTAATCATCCAATCTTTACTCTTTACCACAATTATGTTTCAGGGCGTGTCTACGGCGAGAGAGCTTTACGAGGTTCTGAGCCATCGCGGGTGGCTAGAGCTGTTCCCGCTATTCGCGACGGTGCACGAGATAAGCACCGGGCGTCTCCCACCATCGGCCATCGTCGAATACAGTGAGCACAAGCCTAACTTTTCCCTGCTACAAGGCTCTGCTCAGTATTACTGACTCTTCCCAGGCAGTAATTTGGTTAAATCACATGCAGATAGATGATATATCAAAGAGAGAGAGAATCCATGAGCATCACATCTTAGGAAAAAGGCTTCAGCTTCTGCTGAAGGCACAGATGATGATATATGAAGAAAATAACTACTGTGTACCATTTGACTTCTTTTTTCCATTTTTTGACCCTTTCTGGGATAATCCTCTTCAATGCAAAATGCATTACACATGATACAACAAGGAGAAAAGATAGTGGAATACAAATTGCAGTGAGTTATCAGTTGAAATCTTCCTTTTGAGCACCCATCTTTCCATTATTGTTAAATCTGCTGCAATACCTATTCCTGTTCTCTTTCTGTCACCATTACAAAGGTTATATGCTGCTGTTTTACTCACTATGAAAGCCATCAGCAGAACTTCATCTAAAGCGCAATGTAAATGCTTTTGATTAGATATGGGTGTGGTGATGCTGACTAATCGAACCATTAAGTACCTTAATGCCTGTCATTGTTGTATTTTGATCCATCGATCTTTCAACTCCCAAAGCAAGTTTCCTTAACAGCTAGATTTCTCTATGCATTTATTTCGCTAAGAATGAATGATCTGAAAATATTTTTTAAAAATAATCACTTGTATCGCTTAAAAAAATGAGAGAGTGAAAAGAAATTTTTATCATCTGCAAAAATATTTAGATATAAGTTGTTATCGATAATGAAACGTTTTTTATTAACTAATTATTTCAAGTTATACAAGTTCAAAATTTTAAGAAAATATTTTTTAAATTATTTATTTTTTGCAAAACAAACAGAGCCTAAGTTATCTCTTCGGCTTACTCCGTTTGGACTCTCATTTTTACTCTATCGATGCCAAAATAGTTTATTACAAGGACCTAAAATAGTTATACTTGGCAAAAGTGTGACCCGTCAGCCCATAATTTTTGCCCACCTCCCTTTGAATTGGAAAAATTATCGCACGCACCAAATGTATCCAAAGCATTCAATTTTCAACAAATCACGGATTCCACGGTTCAAATGATTATCCAAATCATAGTGGTTTGGAGTGCAATGTTTTAGGATTAAATTGATAGATATTGACATATACGTTGATTGTTTGGAGCGACGGTGATAGAGTTACTGCCTTAATATCTGTCGAAGGGGATCGATTGGCTCTGAAATATGCATTGGATGGTTTTTCAAGTTTTAAAATTTATTGAGGCGATATTTTTCTAGCATCTGTTATCTTTCATTGCTAATTTTAGTGGCTTCAAAATATTTTTCTAATTTACCAATGTTTATTTTGAAAACCGATTTCCATGTTTATGTACTGATGTACTCGATATCTTTGTAACTTATCAAAATATCAACTTTGAAACCATATAGTTGAGTCATTTGTCACTCATTAATTTGTACACACCTCTCTTTATTTTCCATCAATTATTTTAACCTAAATGCTCTTAGTCGGTGGCATTGAACTTAACCTAATAATAATATCATGCATTTCATCACCTCTTTTAACTTTGGCCCATTAATACTCTTGATAAACTTGAGCCCACATTCATACATCAAATATCTCCTTTCAGCTACTCACATTAAGCCACCTGTAGCTTTTTGGTTGGAACACTCATCTCTCTTTTTCCATAGGTATTTTTTAGCCCGACGCCATCATTATTTTATCCTTAGTTATTCAATCTTATCTCTTGATATAGGTTTGAAGTAAAAACATAGAGAGCCTTTAAAATTTTTTTCAAGCCACCTTTTGTAATTCTTGAATTTCCATAATAAATTTTACTTATTTTCTCTTGATGTTTTTCCAAGTTCTCAAAGTAAATCACCGAATTCTTTTATTCTTTTCAATTTTAATTTCGTTGCAGTTTTCATATTCGTCGTAACATTTTAAGTGATTTATTATTTCGAGCGACGTCAAACGAAACATGTATAGTAATTTAAAGTTTGATGGAAAACTTTTATTACCCCCAAAGTTCGGTAGAATTATATATAATTTTTTTTTCTAAAGAGGAATATATAAATGGAAAAAATAGGCCACCATCACAAATTCACCAAAAGGGAATAAATAAATAAATAAATAACAAAACAAACGCTTTCTTCGTTGGCGGTAATCCATGGCTGTCTCTCTGCGGTCCCAAAAATCGAGACGAGGGTGAGTCGACTCGTTCCCGAGTTCGAACTCCGCCCTTGCATGCGGCCTCCGCGGTCGCCGGTTCATCTTCCCGAACTCGAAGCTCGCCGCCGCGACGGTGTACGGACGGACTGGCGAGGTACGTCTCGGCGAGGCGATTCGAGCCAATCTCTCTCTTCGGTTCGTCCCTCTTCCTTCCTGCTATTTCGGAAGCGCCGCTGGATTCTTTGTGTCGGGACCGGTGTCTGATTTTTCGCGGGGTCTCGGCTTTGGTTCGATCCGAATCGGTTTGAATCGAGCGCGAAAAGAGGGGAAAGGAAAACGGTAGCTTTGCATTGAATTCGGTCGATAGTGCTGAAGGGGAAGCATCTTGATGAGTCGAATCTTTTGTCCGTTTTGTTGTCCGCGCGCGGCTTGTCTGTCGCGGCAGCTTCCGTACGTGCAGCGACGGGACCTTTTAGTATCTAGGCGAGCATAGAATACGAGGGTTGGCTTTTGTTTTTCGATTCGGTGGTCGTTTAGGTTTTTTTTTCTTTTTTTTTTTTCTTGCTAATGAAGTTAGCTAGTCTGATCTCACTTGAATTGTTTCTGTGGGGGGATGGGTTGTGCCTTGCGAGGTGCAGTGGTGCTTCTTCTTGAAGTTGTTATGGCTTCGATTGATCCGAAGGAGGGGAATAAAGAGGGGCCGGATGTTTTCGGTTTCTATTCTCGCGGAGTAGCCGAGTGGCTATGTGGGGAGGATGATTTTCTGCCCTTCGCCGAACCGGGAGAAGTTGCGGACAAGGACACGGGTACCTCTGGTTGTGATGGCATAGAGGGTGACGGTTGCTCTACTTCCAGTGCATTGTTTGATGATGGAATAGCCCCTGGTTTTTCGGATACAAGGAGAGAGAGGCTGAAGTCATTTCTTAGGCGGGCCGCATTTGAGCTTAGTCTTGAAGTTGACAAGGTATATCTGGTTTCCTTTTCTGTCCCCTAAGAATTCGAGTGAGTAACGCAACAAAATCAGCTTCTGGTTCTCCCTGCATTGGGTGTATGTGGGGCAATTCATAGTGTTGATTATGCCAACATGAATGTGCCATTGGATAGCCTAGATAATGTAGTGATCTGATACTCTTTGAAGCACAGTAATGAAGCTTTGGCGTTTGCATTGGAAGCATGTTGCTTATTGCTTTCGGCAGCAGTCATTGTTGCTCTTGTCTATAATCTCTTTTTTCTTGAATATGTTGCGCTCCATGGAAAGAGTAGGATGAGCCAGTGATGCTGTTTGCTTAACTGGTACTATTTAGCAAGTCCACGATTGAGTGACATTTCCAAATTTGTGTGTGGACAGACAAACTCAAGATCCGAATTTCAATGATTTAGATTATATGTTTCCACCTTCATTTGTGGATGTCCTTATGCTGTCCGTCTATAATAGCGCTTCTTTCTCCCCCTTTTCCTCTCTTCCACTGGCGGCTTGCAGTGTAGAAAGGCATGTAAGTCGATTCCAGTGCTCTGCTGGAAGGGAGGAACTCGTGTTAAGCGAGAAAGAGTTCTAAATACTGCATCTCAACGAGAAGTTTGATTGCCTTTAGCCAGTCGATCCGCTCAAGTATCTGCTGAGTTAATAACACGGCGGACCCTATCGGCAAAAGCTTTTTAAAAATTTCAAAGTCACACCCATGTTTTGAAATTATTCATTTATAGAAAGGATCCTCTAGATTTCCTGACTCCCTACCCCTACCTTCATTACCAGACATAATGCATTTATTTGCTCTTTTGTGTTTGGGAACTGTTTTTTCCTTGCTCTTTGTTTCTTTGCATAAAGAAACATGTTTTGAGTCTTTCAACTACCTGGATTAAGTCCTGTGGAGTGTTGAGTTAGATGAATAGTACATCATAGCCCTAATTTGGACTTGGAAAATTCTTTGCTTATTGATTCAGATGCATGAACCAGTGTTGAAGCTGCATCAGTTACAAACACGGCTGAGAAGCAGCAGGCAACAACCCACTTGCTCGGCTGCCTCATCTGATGGTGATGTAGGGGAACACCCCCCTAAGAAGATTAAGATATCCTCTTCCTCTTCCTCAGTGAGCATTTCTGGACATGAGAATCCTGTTCGACTTCAGCCAAGTGATGATGTATTTATTCTCCCGGTTTCTTCCTTTCTTCTCTTGCTTTCATATCCAGAATAAGAAAATCTAACCAATTCTCATACGTGGACATTGTTCTGTTCCGTGTCCTAATCCGACACAGGGTTCGGCTGGTAAAAACACCCGATTAAAATTCTCTCAAATGGATTTGGTAGAAAAGCCAAAAGATAGTGCTGTTGAGACAAGGTCTGCTCCATGCCAAAGTCCACAAATGTCCAAGGTCCAATTACTTTCTATGTTGTAATTTTTCCTAGTATGAAATGTTTTTTCCATTTTATGAATCTTTCTTGTGTTTCCTCTTTTTCAGTCTCTGTACAACAATTATAGATCTAAAAGTGAAGGGGCCACAGCACCTCTTTTGGGTTCAAACGAGGCAGCCAACAATGATGACAGAGATGTAAGGCATTCTTTCCGTAATCTTATCATTTTATGTCGATAACAATCTCATATTGATCACATACATGCATCAGTCCATGGAAATGGAGAAAAGCTCCCCTTTCCTGTAACAAAACTCCTCCCTCACCTCGTCCTCATCCTCCTCTCCTTGTTAGGAAATTCATTGTCGTTAAGGAGAATTTAGTTTTATACTTGTCGAAGAAACAATATCTACAGTAAAAAGGTGACATGATGTTTGGTACGCTAAGAAATCTTTTATCATATGCCTGCTTGTTCATGAGGAATTTATTAGAGACTTCATTTAAGCTAATACTTCCTTCAGGTCAATGCTGATCTGCAATTTTTGCTGAGAAGTGACCATTCACGTCTTGACCAGATGCTGAAGAAATACACTGATGAACACTCTAGTAAAGTAATCTTCTGGAACTCATTCTCTCTCTAGTGTGAATTCTCTGTATTTACAAGCTGTTGTCAAGGACAATCAATTTACATCATCAGTTTGATGCTGGCTCTTATGCTGGAATGCGTGGTGACATAAGAGGTTTACTCGTTTGGTGAATGTTCATAGCTGGAGTATATGGGAAAGCAGCTCGAAGAACTTCTTGATACGGCTGTGTCCAAATGCAGGCAAGTACAATTATATTTGCATAGACTTAATCGATAGATTATGAACTGTAATTGCTATAAGAAATGTTTCATTAAGTTTTCAAAATGTTGTGCACCAAGAACGAGCATGAAGGAGTAGGTGGGCCTAAGGTGGAGTAGCTCCTCCCTTGCCTGCCATATATTCACAAAAGTCCTCTTTGTAATTAAGTTTCACACTTCCTAAGCAGACAGTCTCTCACTTTCACCTTGTAAAATTATAGACGGTTCTTGTCTTCTTCCTCCACTTTATTCTTCTCTTCCGTTTTTCATCCTCAAGTTTGGGATAGGTGCTCATGACAGCACATCAATAAGAAGGGTAAAACGGAGGATGAGGTTATCTTTGTTTGATAGTGTCTGTTGGTCTTAAAAGTGTAGTATTATCGATAATGACTTATGTGATGGTAGTGTACTTTGATATTTTCAAACTGAAGAGTGGCTGAATGAATTTTTATACTTGCTTTGATTGCTTATGTGAAGTTTTTCCAAGGTGGCCTCTAACTGGGGGTACTGGAAATGCCATTTTCAGGTCAATGACCCGTAGAGAAAAGATACAGCTTCAGAAACTAATTCAGAACCTACCGCAAGACAATCTTGAACGAGTGGTGGGAATCCTCGGACGTAGCGATAGTTCGAAAACCAATCTCCATGATGATATTACCGTCGACCTAGAAAAGGAGGTAAGACAGGTCGTGCGGTGTAAGTATGTCCAAGAATAATGGATATAGGCCTCTCGCCATACTAATATGAAAACGGTCCATTTCCAGGACAACGGGACGCTCTGGAGATTATACTACTATGTTCGAGCAGTGGAAAAGGCGAGAAAACTTTCAGCCATTCAAGACACGCAAATCGACTCGAATGCAAAGAAGATGTGAGCAGCACTGCTCTTCTCAAGTTTGGGTCCTTCATTCAAAGATATGCCACTCATCGCACGAAGTTACAGAGGAAAAAGATGCTCTTGTGAATAACATTTTGCCTCTTTGGTGGTCTCTTTTTCCGTTTTCGTTTTTCCTTGAGATAGAGCCAAATTAGTGATAGTCGTTTGGGGAGCTTTCTACGGAAACTTCTCGTGGTATAAAAAAAGCTTTTTACATCGTGAACGGGTTGGGTCGGGAGCGATCCCCCTGCGCAGTATTACGGCCAATTGTAGAGTCCGGTATAGATTTCGATACTGAATCACGAATTACTGGAACAATGCTTAAATCTTTGAGTTTGATTCAACGGAATTACTGTAATCACACCGGGTCCATACGTGCATAGTGCGGCATGAAGAGCAATGTCTTTGAGCATATCTTTAAGGACTTTACCTCGAGGGGAGTGTGGGTGATGCAAGGTTAGGATGGGTCCAAATTGCGCACGTCTTTTTTTTTTCACGATATGAGAACGAACGCTCAGGCTCTTTGATCCTTTGAAGACCTGCGATGCAAAGTGATTGGCTGTGGGTAAGATCGGGACAAGAAAAAAGAATCAGTAAAATAGAAAGATGAAGGAGAACAAAGGTGTCTGGGTGGTGTAGTCGGTTATCACGCTAGTCTCACACACTAGAGGTCCCCGGTTCAAATCCGGGCTCAGACACTTTCTTCTTCCCTTATTTTATTTTTGTGTTTTTTTTTTCCTTTTTTTGGGCATATAAAGATGTAAATATATAAGATAGATAGCGCAAAATGAGAATTGCTCCGGTCGAAACGCATCGTTTCGTGTCGTTCAGGTCGCCTCCCCCTTTCCCCCAATACATCTCTCGCGCAGACCTCCGTTTTGCTGCTTTGCGCTCTTGCTGCGAGTTCCGCCCCTCGAGTCTTCTCTCGCCATCTCTTTCGCGCCACTTCACTTCCGGCGATCTGTGCTCTCTCGCCGGGTAATGATACTCGAACTTCCTCATTCTCTCTCTCTCTTTCTCTCTCTTTCTCTCTCTCTCTCTCTCTCTCTCTCTAGGTAGGCAGATGCGCGTTCGCGGCATAATCGATGGTGGCCTAATGGAGGGGGGGAGCTGAAAGTTTGGCCGGCCCATCTCGCGGTTGATAGCCGGAAGGGGTTGGTTTTTCCATCTTTCGAGTGGTTTGGGTCTTCGAAAAGTGTGGGATTCGATCGGTGGTGGGGCGGACCGCGAGAGCGTGAGCTGCGTAAGAGGCGGCGGGCGGCTGTGTTCATTGTCGGACGCGATTGGCGGATGGGGTTCCAATTTTGTACGGGGAAAAGGGGGGAGCTTAGGGCTTGGCGAATTTGGGAGATTTGTTAGGTGATGGGCGAGTCATCAAGTCAGGATAAAATGATTTCGGTAGCTGAGTGGCTCGGTTTCGTGTCAATTGTGGAGTGGAAGGGACTCTTTTAGGGGGAATGGTTGAAAGAATCTTCCAAATTTCCTTGCATGGTGCAGTGTGTCTGAATTTCGTACGCTTTGCATTACTGTTTTATTAGGATCCCCTATCTGTGTGGGATGACGAGAAACCCCAATAGATGGGTTGCTCTCTGTGTGAAATTGTTTGTTCACTTCATGATGATCTTAGACTGGAAGCTTTTTAAATGTATTGTTTAACGCGGTAATCAGGGTATTGTTGGGCACATTATCAGATGTCTTTGCTTGCGGTGTTTCTTTGTAATGAATCCAGTTTGCCAAAAAAATCATGAGGTTTGAGGCCCCTTCTGTAATGTACTTTTGAATATCTATCTGCAGGTTTGTTGGAATCGAGAATGTCTAAAGCAACGGTAGATCTTCCTCCCAAGGGTGGATTTAGCTTTGATCTTTGCATAAGAAATGACATGCTTGCAAAGATGGGGGCTAAGCCACCTTCGTATCGGAAGACAGGAACCACCATTGTTGGTTTAATATTCCAGGTACAACCACGCAAAGTCTGACCAACTGAGATTGTTGTATGCTTTTTAAATATTGGGTCACCTAAATATCTAGCTGGAACATCGGCCAGCAATATAGCTTGCTTGTTCCATCTTATTGTTCGTTGCCATTATTGTTAGCCAAACCTTGAGAATTGGTATGGTTAGTGAACTTTGTGTGCATGTGGCGTGTGTGCCCTCTGGGAACATGCACTACGGTTTTGTCTGATGGGGGTTTTGTTGATTTGATAGAAGTATTTTGACGGGATAATACTGTCAGCTAAAGCTACCAAGTTTCTTGTAGGATGGTGTGATTCTTGGAGCAGATACAAGAGCAACTGAAGGACCCATTGTTTGTGATAAGAATTGCGAGAAAATTCATTACATGGCTCCAAATATTTATTGCTGTGGGGCGGGGACAGCTGCCGACACAGAGGCTGTAACGGGTATATATATAGACCATACTTTAAATCTGATTTTAGTACTTGCTTGCTCTGGTTCTCTTTCCTCTTCCCTCTGTTGTGGACTTCTCATCTTCTTAGCTAATGCACGGCTATTTGATGTCTTCTTCTTTCCAGATATGGTAAGTTCACAGCTGCAGTTACACCGGTACCATACAGGTCGAGAATCAAGGGTCGTCACAGCTCTGACACTTCTTAAGAGGCATCTTTTCAGGTAATATGATAATGCAAAGTGGTTGTCTCTTCTCTCTTTGGTGTGCATGATTCTGATTGGTACAGTGGTACAAATTTTATTCAGCTACCAGGGGCATGTCCAAGCTGCTTTGGTTCTTGGTGGGGTTGATGTCACTGGACCTCATCTTCATACAGTGAGTTTTTTTTTTAAGGAAACCTGCTACAATGAAATTGTTCTGTCCCTTTATGGCAGTTTGATTGTGACTGGTTTCAATTGCTTATCTCCAGATATATCCCCATGGATCAACTGATACATTGCCATTTGCTACCATGGGTTCTGGTTCTCTTGCTGCAATGTCTGTTTTTGAGTCAAAGTACAGAGAAGGCCTGACAGTAAGTTGGCTTGTCATTATATCTTTCCTTTGATTTATAATTGCGCCGTTGTCTTACTGTCTAATTCTGTAATAGAATTGTCGTGTTTTTATACGTAAATTATATAATTGGTAGTGGCCTTATTGGCGAAAGTGGTGTTACTGTTTTTCTATATATTCTTAAATTGGCTTGAATAGCTAGTATTTAGGGGAGAAAGGTGTGAGTGTTAAGTGATAGCGGTGCTCACTAGCTGATTAGTTTCCTGTGATTAATGATGTCTGGAACTTCTTACTTGTTGATATACATGCTCGATGAACATTAGGAGCACAAATTTCTAACAACTGAAGCTTTTGGGTAAAAAAAACTGTTATTGAATACCATATTGGAGTTCCAGATTTAGGGTTCTGGTCTTGGCAATCCCTCTTGTTCTCATTATAGCTACTTCTCTTTGTTCTCTATTTGTACTTTGATGTGGTTACTTGCGCATGCATGTTCCACGTGTAAGGTCCAACTTACACACTACGGGAGTTTTAAAAGTATATGCTTCATATTCATAGTGGACGAATTTCTTGACAGTTTAATCTTTCATGAAAAACAGTTGTCTAGCATTGTTCACTTCTTGTCAGACAAATTAAGATTGTATTCGCCTGAAATAGATCAGGAACTATGATGGCTTTTAGTTTGTGCATGGTACATCATTTGAAAGCTTGACTTCCGATAATTTACGGTCTATATGATTTGATGTGTTTCTAGAGAAAGCCATTTTGAAAAGCCAAGTTAGATCTTGGATTTTGTGTAACTTTTGTTGAGATGTTTTGAACTTCTTATGGATTATGTTATATTTTACTCCAGAGAGATGAAGGAATTCAACTGGTAGCTGAAGCTATATGTTCTGGTATATTTAATGACTTGGGAAGTGGAAGCAATGTGGATATTTGTGTGATAACAAAGGTTTGTTGTTACTCATCAATGTCTATTTATCTCTCTGAACTTTAGTTTGCCCTCCCATGTTGACCGACGAATCTCCACTTTTGGCATGGTGCAGGGGCACAAAGAGTACCTCAGGAACTACTTGTTGCCAAATCCTCGGACATATATTAGTGAAAAGGGATATCCTTTTCCTAAAAAGATTGGTCAGTGTTATTTTCCCCTCACTCTATTCACTGTTCTACCAAGCTTATCTCGAAGTGGTTCTATAGTTTAAACAGCCTTTTCAGAGGATAATTATGTCTTTTCAGCTTGAGTTTGTCTCTCAAGTTTGTTTAAGCCAATTAAAAGCTTTGACCTCTGGACCTTTGGTCCATTTATTCGAGTAGGGATGGAGTCTAGGGTTCAAACCAACAACCCAATCCTCAACGCACACATGCATGACTGTGTGCACATAGAGAAAGGTTAAAACTCAAAGAAAAACAAGAAGAAGCTCGGTTCACAATCTTTCTTCATCCATTAGGCAAAATAATTGCATAGTTGGTGTAACCAATGTTGCATTGTCTGATTTTGTTGGTGATTCATGCTTGCAGAAGTTCTCCTGACGAAGATCACTCCACTGAAGGAGAAGGTGGTAATAATAGAAGCGGGAGATGCTATGGAAGAGTGAAGTCGTCTAAAGGGGAAGGCAAAGTTATCTGGCTTAGTTTCTGCAACAAACATTATGGATTATCTTTGAGGACGGTGGTTGACCAAAAAAAAACAAAATCTTTGAGGTTGGTGGAGCCTTGAGACTTTTGGGATGAGAAACAAGATGAATTTGTGTCAAATTGCTACTTTGGCCGTGCTCAATATGTATTCGTGGATGTTTGATGATAAAGTAACTGGAAACCTACGTGGCTCCGATTGCTTTGCTTGTGTTTTTGCATGAAATAGTACTTCGCTGGCAGCAGCAGCATCGTCGTCGTCGTCGTCGTTATTATGCTTAAGGAGTTTAGTTCGTGGAAGGCATATCGAGGATGGAATCACGTGAACATGGAGTTTTGGTGCCTCTATCTGTTGGACATAAAGGCCATTGCAACGCTCATGCATTTGCTTTTGGAGTGCTTGCGAAATCTTTGCATGTCGTTTTTTAAAGCTTATGGCAGAATGTCTAAGCATTTAACTTCAAGAAGCTGGAAATCATCAGTATTAGAATGCTACAGTCCGAGCACATTATCTGGCACTTCTCACACGTTAGCACCGCGAGAGCTCGATCTTTTTGCCTGGTTAACTTAATGCAAGCCTAGGGGGTCGTTTCATTCTTCCTCTTTGGATGGGCTCCCCGATGTCGATGACGATGACTGCTGATACATATGAATGGTGGTTTAAAGAGAGCAATATTTGCAATGACTGAGTGCACATGAGCTCACATCATCCAACGGCTTACATGCGCTCGAGATTCAAGAACGCAAAACAAAACTCCTCACTAGTACCATTTTGAAAGATCAAAATCCGAAAAAACAAAGACTTGGTGCTACCGTATGCAATGTAACGTAAAGATCATATTATGTAAGGCTATAGTGCTCCTAACAGCTACGCCACACCGCTACATGAGCTCTTAGTTGGAGAAATTAAAAAACAGGGGCTTTAATTAGTGGATCTCAACTGGCAAATGCAACTTGAACCCTCAACAGATACCAGGACAGACTATGGCTGTTAATGCATCCAATCTCACCAATGAGGTGCTCAGCCTTATTCCTGGAGATATCCTTCGCTGCATAGATCTCTGGATTCTTCATCTCGCTAGCGATCAGGAGCGTGACCGGGAGAGGTTCCAGTAAATGGGTCAAGGTCGTGCAGGTCTAGGCCCAGGTCCAAATCTTAGGTGAAGATCGTCATAAACCTTGGAGACTGCGAACAGACGAGGATCGTCTTCAGGAATCTCGCGATCCTAAGACAGGCCAAAGTCAAAACCAGGTGTCATTGCTGAAGGCTTACTAGAAAAATACGAGGCATTTCTTCAAAGAAACATGAAATGCAATGGAATTCCTTTGCAAGCACCAAGTAGACGTAGGAGCTGTGAAATGACAGCTAAAAAGTCTATATGATCAATGGCTCAAACAGACTTAGCATTCTGCAGATTGATTTCCGGTCTAAGCACAGAACCCAGTATGCTTCTATCTTTGATATCGCAGGCAAGATTTTGCTGTGGCAGGATGAGATTAGATTCACATATTCCGCTGAATTCCAGTAAATTGCATCCAATCTAGGCTAGCTCATCATCAGCTCCAAGTTCATATCCTAAAGGAATTTCTAATTTGAACACTCCCTCCTATAAAGAAATGTAACTAACACAAGGCAAAGAATTCTTCCTGCTAAAAAAGACATGTTCTTTCTGGAGGACCCAGTAAATTTCATGATTTTTAGTGCCGCTACCACAAGCCCTTACTTAAATCTGGCTTACTTTGGCACGGCCATAGACATGTAAATTAAACAATCAGCAACAGCTTTCAAGTAAATCTGGTAATCAGGTGCAATTGAGAGGATCTGTACCAATGACACTAGAACACACAGCATCTTGTTATATTCTTTAACAAATTTTTCATTCCAAAACCAAAGATCTCCTTTAGTTCATGGACATTCTTTCATGAAGCTATTTGATTGACAATCTAAAATGCTATAGTCAAACTCCCCCAAAAGCTCATGTGGTAATAAGAAGTTATGCATTTAGTTAGATCATAAGGATCACAACATCTTTAAGGCAGAGAACTCACTTTTAAGCCCTTGTAATAAGCTTCTACAGCAGGAAATGGAGGAGTCAATTTTCGAGCTTGCATCATGTCCCACAAAAAGTTGGCAGTAGTGTAACCACCATCCTGCAGAAATGTTAAAGACTACCATAATCCTGTTCAACTTAGAAGAAACAAACGTGCATCCAAAAAAAGAAGAAAGAAGAAAGAAACACAATTTTCCAACTACATTCCAATAAAGCTGGGCCAGACGAAAACAGTCTTCCTCTTTCCAAGCAACTTAATAGGAAAAAGAAGACTAAATGCCAACCTTTTCTCCAGCAGCAACAAGAAGGAGATCACTTCCCATTTTGGGACTCAAGAAAAAGTTTCTTGAATTCATTTGTTCCTGCGTAGTGACATCATAATGCTGTAAGGACAAACAAAGACAATGACCAAACACAAGAAGTCAATTAGAAACTATGCCACCTCATCTTACCAGCGTCTCTTGAGCAAGTTGCATTCCCCTTGGTGTATACCCAGTCATGGCTCCTTCCACTAGTGTCTGCAAAATATATAAAGGCATAATGATTAACCACACCATCTACACCTTTTGGCAAGTCAATGACAATTTAAAAGAAAGCAAAGTTCCTAAAAAAGATCAGTGAAGACATAAGATTGTACAGACTCAAACTAAACTTCAGATTAGCAAACTCAAGCGATATAACAAAGCTAGAATTAGCAGTTAGATAAATCTTTATTGAGCTCACCACATAAAGTTCCACATTGGGAAACTTTCCGGATTTAATATAATCTTCGAAAACTTTATGACCACGATCAATGTCTCCAGAACGAAGGTAACACCTGATAAAATAAATTAACAGCGAAATACAAAATTTATGAATACACAAGTTGAAATAAACACCATGAATGTCCAATGTAGTATGATATAAAACCCGCCAAAACTAGATAAACCAATGCATAAATACCTCATAATTTGCAACAAAGTGAATACATCTGGAGTTTTCCCATCCTTTCGCAGCATCTCCAAAAGAGTTTCCATCGCCTATCACAGTGAAATTCGGGTAAAAAGATGGAAATAAAAACGGCAACTTAAGAAGACAGAACACTAAAGAGCTAATCCACAAGTTGAAACAAATTTTGATTCCAACGTACTTAATAAAAGGGTACATAACTCACCAATAAGACCACGCAAAATGAGGAAACGCATTATATTATATCAAGACTGTCAACTGAAATATTATGATCAGTAGATAAGTGTGAGGTATTGATCGTATTTTAAATAAGGTAAATAAGGATCTGAGTACTATGAAGATTGTCTCTTTCTGCTCTGTGAATTGAGGCTCTATGAATTTGCATCAAGTCATGTCAGGGAACATGTATAGCCCTTAGCATCTTCTATTTTCCTCTCTCTTGAGATTCCTAAAATCTTAACGACGACTTCATCTCCATTATCTATAGATCCAAATACACCAACACCAAATAAACAACAATGACTAAACCCACTGAAAGAGAGCCCAAAAATGTCATATCAAGAGTCTTCTCATTCAACAAATCAAAGAAGTATAAAAAAGAGCAGTTCATACACAAGGCAGTCAGCTTCTTTATGAGACCTAATCAAATGAACAGAGAAGTCTACCTCCACATTCCGTAGATCCGCAAAGGCATGAAATGCAACATGATAAACCGTAAATTGCCGAATCACAAATCCTCCACGCCTGTGAACATACTCGGCAGTTGGTAAGTTGTATAATTCTTCTTCCGAAACACCAATCATCACATTTTCTGCTACATTATTTGATGCTTCAACTGAAGACCACCCTTTAGATTGCTCAACAAGCTCGAGGATCTATTTTGCAGAGAAGTGATGTCAGAAACCTTCAAAAAATAACAGAATGCCCACATATATAAATGAGAATATTATAAATAATAATTACTTTGGCAGCTGTGTCGTCCGCTAATGACGTCTTGTTCTTGTGCGCAGTTATTAGTCCAGCATAACAGAACTTGTTTAAACCAGCTCCCGCTGCAGTCATATCACGAACAATTGCGTAACTGCACAAATGGTAATAAATTGTTATGTTCTTCATTCGGATAGCTTTGCTTGGGAAGAACTTGAAGAGGTAATAGGCTCAAATCATAGAAAACAACTGGCTCAAGGCAACTTGTTTGAAGTTGAAGTTTCTTTTGATCATCAAAATACCTTTTATCTATCCTTGTACAGATAGACTATAAATTATTTGCCATTAATTTATCAGATTATTGACTAGACTTTTCCATTTGATCCCATGAAGTACATAAGCAGATCGCTGGGGCAGTCTTCAACCATACAAGCACAAACTTAAACAGTAAGACATCTTTGCAAGGCACTAAGGAAATCGTCTTATTAGAAAAGAGCTTTTTGTGATACATTAGTCATTCATCAATTACCAAAAGAAGGGAGAAGTAGAGCAATGATCAATTACTTTTTCCAAGGAGAAAATATTAAAAGTTAGTGCCATACACTCGATCTAATCTTCCTGCTGCTGCACATGCGTTAAGCAGACACACATAAGTTTGTCCGTTTGGCTTCACTTCATATTTCTTCATTTCTTCCAAAATCTAAACCCAAAAGAACCACGTAAAAACAAAGAAACTATTCAATTATAAGAAAGGGCCAAGTATCAAAGTCTCATGAGCACCACCATTTAGCCTCAGAAATATGGTAAATATATACCCTAATTGCTTGGTCTGAGTTTCTGCATTTTCCACACGTTGATATTAGAAAGTTGTACAAAGGCACCTACAACATTCAACCATCAAGGATAAGATGGTTAGATCAATCAACCTGGAATACTAATCTCAAACATTCCAAAAGTGAAAAATGACGATAAATACCACATTAAAGGAAGCCTTAACCCTAATTTTAGAAGCCTAACTCCCATAAAGGAGATATCAGCAAACTTAACGTGATATTTTCCCTATATTTCAGAAACATAACTCCCGCGAAGGTTATATTAGCAGACAAAACTGTATATGAGGGGCAAGAGTATGAAGTAGGATAGTTAAGGGACACCCCTAAGGTTAAGGATCTCCTTTTTCATAGATAGATCTCCTATTTGACACATTTCCTTTGACCTCCCGTTTAGATACTTGAGTTCTACCACATTCTGCCGAGGTACATTTCTTCAAACTCAATGATGCTGATCAGCACATAGTTTGATAACAGTGAGTTATAGAAGATTCCTAAAAGAGGGAGTTTCCATGCAATTTTGCTAAGGGGGGTGTATGTACGAAAAGTAGCTCAGTACATGCCTCTTCGAGGGGCAAGGCTCAAAAGACAGTTGCAAAAACTGGGGTGTCAGCAAAACTCGCCTAGATTACAGGGGATTGTCCGGTCAATTGATCCCGTAAGAAAAGTAACTTCTCCGAACACCAGGACAATTAAAAAAATATATTTGTAATAGCCGATACTCTTAAACAGAAAAATGCATCTCGCTAATCAAACAATCTGCCAAATTGACATCCAAAAAAATTGACGAGCAAAACTGAATGAGTGGATCCAATTTCCAACATCAGACTCTCTAATGATGGATTTACTCCCGAGTTTAAATTGAGGTTTGCTTTTTCCCGCGATCCACCTAGGACTAAAGCCTTCTTGACATATTGATCAATTCCTTCATAATGGACTACCCAAGGATTGGAAGGAATCACCACATTCAACAATCCCACTCACTTTTCCCATTTTTTTTGCTTTCTTGGTGAAAAGAACAAGAGATGTTACCCCTATACGGACGACGATATACTACATGGCCACATAATTGCCATTAACAATCAACTTATACCCATGTCGAACTTAAGCAACCCAGGACTATCTAGTCTAGATCCGCTCCTGCCCATCTCCTATTTTGCAAAGGCACCGATTGCAAGTTCCAAATAACAATTTTAGCGAAACAAAAGAGAACGGAGAAACAGAGAACATACATCAGGGACCAAGCCCATGGATTTCATTTCGTCTCTGAAGAAGAAAGCATCCTGCAACCGAGCACCTCTCATGGTCCCCACCATCAGCGAGTGGAACACGTCCCGCGTGGGCTGCACCCCGTCCAGCATCATGTCATCGTAAACGTCCCTCAGCAACACGTACCTACCCCCGACGACCGACCGAACGACGCGTAAATCGCTCCCACAGATTTCGGAAAACCTGGAGAGAAGAAGAGTAGAAAGGAGCGAGAGCTGGAGAGGCTAACCTCCTCTGAGCGGTGAGAGAGCCCAAGACGGTGCTGTACTCGGCGGCGTTCTTCGCGTAGTTCCTCTTCTCGAGCTCCGCCGCCTGAGCGGCGTAGTGGCGCCGCCCCACGGCGGCCCTGAGCAGCGGCGCCCTTTGCCCTGCATCGGGAAAGCAAGAAGACGGACGCGAAGGGGAGCATCAGAGGCGAGCGAAGATCGAGCTGGAAGCGACTCTGGAGAAGAGAAATGGAGGGGGGACCAGGGGGTGACCTGCGAGGGATCGGAGGAGCTTCAGCTTCATCATGGTCTCCTCAACAATGGCGAAGAGATTGGCCTCCTCGGAGTTGCAGGGGGGTTCCCTGTGCCGTGCGCGTGGCGCTTAAACCCTCGCGACTTGGGAGGGATGAAGTGAGAGTGGGCCGGGCCTGCGCTACTTGGGCCTGCACCCTTCATGTGGCCCAAAGCATGTTTGTTGGGCCGTGATGGTAAGTTTTGGGGCAGGTCAAACAAGCCCATTGAAGATGTTGACCATCGAGCTAGAGAGACTCGAGCCGCTACTGCTGCAAAAAACGAGAGATCCGAGCCGTGAGATAATCAAAGGCCGGACGTGGGATCCACCGGGTCCGACGGCTCGGATCGCTCGATACGCTTTGGGAGAATTTGAAGGCGAGACCTGCCCTCTTAAATCCTTGCGGATCCTTTTATGTGGGAGAGCAGAGTGAATGGCAGAATTTTCGGACCGGATCGATAAGGCGAATTCAAGTCGATGCAAGAAGGCTGACACAGTGACACGGAATTGTGACCTCTGTAGTAGATCAATCACGATGCAAGCAATGCGAAAGAGACCGTCGTCCAGAAAGTCCTTTTTAACCCGCATAATGAACTCATTATGTCATTTGGCTACGAGGTTGTGATAGCAAGTCTTCCAGTTTCTATATTGGGCATGACGAGAACCTCTGTCTATGCAAATATGCACTCGCGTAATAACCGCATGCTCTTATTGTCCTCCGTAATGAGATACGTCCTCAATTTGCAAGACTTGTTTTTGCTTTACTTGCATTACTCGGATCATTTTACGATGAAGAAAAAGGAGGCAACTTCGGCTAGCAGGCTGGGCAAACCATTTGCAAGTAACTTGGGTGTGAACTGCAACACGGAACAATTTTCAGATACAACAAAATGCATCAGATCATCCCAACTATACCGCCAATCCCACGACAAACCCGAGACCCATGGCAATTTCCTCTGTTGAGAGGCTATGTCTATCACAATGAACATGGACAACATCTGATACTTGGCAAACAAGGATTCAAGCACCAAACAAATGTACATATTGACTAGGCTCAAAATCATTCGCTGGCCCCGTGTGTCAGAAAAACTTTAACAAACCACTCTAAATAAGTTCACAAACGTCTTTCTTCCATCAACAGTCTCTTCGCCCTCTGCTGTTAGCAAACAATCGCGATAAAAATAAGAAACCAATAGAATTACATCACGACAATGTACAGAGCAACAAATGACCTTAAGATATTAACAACTTTTGCTGACTTTCTTCCTTTAGAAGTAAGCACAAGATACCCAAGCAAAGAGAACCTAAGATTTGAATCAACAAATGAAAGATGAACTAGAAAGAAATCTGCACAAAAGCAAATTCGGCGCCTAGTAGAGCTTTATTCTCGTTTGGATAGGGCTTCGGCAGATGGGACACGACTGAAGGTCTTGTCCACACTCGCAGCATGTCTGTTGCAACAGAAAGAATGGCCAAGGTTATTGACAATGAAACCATTTCCACAACACAACCAATACCGACCCAGCCACAGAACCCAAAAAAAAAGGAAAAAAGAACTCGAGATTTTTTTTCTCTTTCTTTTTTTTTCTGGTCAGAAGTCGATATTGACAAGTAAAAAAGGTTGGAATGAACCCACCTGATGACCACAACCGAAAGCCATGTCTTTTGGGCTGCTGAGGCAAATGGGGCAAATCTGCGCACAATGCCATATAAAGAGTGAGTAATCTCGAGCAAGGTAGCAAGCAAAACCTCAAGTGAGATGAACAATGATGCATGTCTAGTGGTCACAAGAAGACTCGTAAAAATCTCCAGGTTATGTACAAATCAATGCCCGAGTAATAGCATCGAGCTTGCAAAGGTCTTCACATCCAAAGATCCACACAAGAGCTATAAGCAACTTCATTGGAGATTTTTAGCAGTGAACTAATTAAAATCAAGTCACTGATCACTGTTTTTTATCTCATGTCAAAAGACAAAAAAGCACAAGTGATCACAGAATAAGTTTCGAAGAAACAACACTTGTTGCCTAACCCATGTTTTAACGTCAACTAAATGCTGATCCTACCTTACAATTCAGTTTTGCAAGTCACCTGTTTCCCTCATCTTAAATTAGGACAATCAGTCATGTTAGAATAATTAAATATTAAACCATGCTTTCATCTAATAACTTAAGTTTTTAGAACAATCGGCAGTGGCCCCACATAGTCTAACATGGTATCAGAGTAAGAGATCCTGAGTTCAAATCTTTCCAAGCCCCATTTGCCTCCCCGATTTACTATGTCCACGCTTAGTACTAGGAAAAAAGACCAAACTAAGCATGAGGGGGAGTATTAGAATAATTAAATATTAAACCATGCCTTCATCTAATAACTTAAGCTTTTAGAACAGTCAGCAGTGACCCCACATGATCTAACAAAGTCAGAAAGCTAAAATCAACTTCGAAAATCAAGAACCGGCAGCTCTAAAAGAATTTGAAAATTTTGTTCCATACTAAGCGAAGGTGAAGGTTACCGGAAGTATTTATTTCTTTCCACATGAGAGGCCATTCATTTAAAACTAACATTTAACCTTAAAGGTATGTGAGAATGAATCTAGACATTTTAATTTACATATTAATACCTGGTTATCATAAGTAGAAGTTGTGGCTGGAGGAGGAGCAGCAACATGTCCCCTATTTTCATAATAAGGCTCGACACTTGGTTCAAAATCCATCGGACGTGATGTCTTTGGGTTACTGAAGGATGGGACACCATGTGGTGGAGGGAGAGCAACCCGCCGAGGAGCATTGCCTTTCCGACCGCTGCTCATCCATTGCCAAGAAAAAAAGAGCTGAAAATCACATCACATAGCAGGAGAATCTCCTATTTCAGGGATACTCAACAAGTAAGTGAATCAACTGTTACCCCAATATATTAAGTTCGATGGTTGCTTTGTACTGAGAAGGAATTTCCATCAAGGCTGCCAAAGCAAATTCCGTTTCCTTCCTCGAGGGTGCCACATTCTTTGACATTATTTCGGTGAAGTTGACAAACTAAAGAAAGGGAAAAACCAGAAAATTCCCCATTAGTTACCTTGATTAACATACTAACTTGCCTGGAAGATAACCTCATATCACTTGCCTGGAAGTTATCAAAGGCTCGAGATGGAATATTGTCATCAAATTCGCGCATCATGTCCCAAGGCCCATCCCCAACGCCAACTAGAATGATAGAGAGAGGAAACTTGCTGCAACAAACAAGAATACAAGATCATATATGGTTGGAGAAGGAATAATTTAAAGGCAACATGTTTACCGCATGTACCTTGCTTCAACAATGGCTTCAAGAGTCTTCTGCTCCTGGGGACTTAGCCTGCCTCGGTCAGTATCAACACTTCTTGTCACCTGCAGAGAATCTAAATCTGGGTGAGAAGAGAAGTCATAAAGTTTGGGCTTGGCGACTCAAACTACATGTATTAGATTTTTTATTTTTTCCTTTTGGGTTGGGAGGGATCATGTAATACACAACGAAAAATCATATAGAACAACTTTTATAAGGTAATGCTTCCAAAATGAATTGTTCAATCAACATGGAATCACGAATGAAAGATTAAATTAAAATCAAGATGGCTTCAGAGAACAAACAAAAAAAAAAAAAGTAAAGGCGGCACAGTTGCTGCAATTTTAAGTGTTAATATCAGTGTTTACATCTTATTTGATGCCAAGGGATGAAAACCCTAAGGTCCTCATACCATATGTGGAATAGATTAGTTGAATGACCTTTCCGTTGCAACCACAACTCTAGTGCAGATTGGTTCTCAATTTCCACAGTTTATTTCATCCCTCATTCAGACAAAAGAAAAAAAATAGCTCTCAGATGCACACCAGCATACAGAATGAAGGAACATCAGGAGTCTAAATTGTTGACTGCATACCTGTCCATCCGCAATTATCAGCAAAACGTGATATTGTCCAGCACTCTGCTCAACTATTGTCATGGCCATCTCAATGATAGGAGCAAAAGATGTTGGCCCTACCATACGGGAAGAAACAAGGTAAGCAGTATAATCATATCAAGCAATTTAATCGTGAAAATGCTGTGTGCTATATGGAGGCAGTACACATGTGTTTAAATATGTCCAGGCTTCAAGTGCAACAGACTCAGAGGGTACTCGGCGACATCAGAGTAAAGCGAAGAGCCAGACAAAGGTAGAAGATACTATAAGGTGACAAGAACTATCAGCCTTACCTGCAAGCCTCAAATGAGGGACAATTTCTCTGTACCGGCTCAGAACTTCCTCAAACCCATTGCAAAATCTTTCATCTGGGTAGAAGCTGAATACTTCTTGGTCATGTGTTGATGCTGGTTACATAACAGAAGAACTAATTACCTTCCCCAATTTAGACAAGCATGTCGAGGTGAGTAAAGGAAAGATGATTGACAGTGTACCATCTCCAAACCCATAACATGGAATCAAGTTATCCTCATCAAAAGCAGCCAAGGTTTTGCCAATAATTGATATTGCTTGCTCGTAGGGATTAAGACCATCTCCAATGTGATGCAAACTTCGTCTGTTGAATGATCTTGCCCCTGGTCACAAAATCACATTGTAGTGTTCAGCAATAATATGAAGTATACCGCCAAATGCTTGATCATGTGTACAGGGACCGAGTAAATTGTAACCTGTCCATTCATTGCTCTTGGTGAAATCAATACCAACAATAAGATTGGAAGACTCCAGGCCAGCCCGTGCAAGTGCCTCTGTCACCTGAAGAAGTTTATCATTTGACATTTTTGTCCATCAGAGCTGAAAAGTCAAAATCAAAAGTAAGATTGAAAAGAAAAACTATGAGGATTTCGCATGTATTCACAAATGAGACAAGATCGAAATCAACGTTCCAAACAGGCTATGTCCACAATGTAATGGGACCACTGCCAATAAACAGGAAAAGCCTCTCCTCTTCGAGAAGACGAGTGAAATGAACCAGCTGACCAGCCAGCAAAGGTCAATTCTTTTGTTCAACCAAGAGCGCTGGATGGCGGCTGGGTGAGGCACGACCTTGCCAGATCATTTATGAAAAAGATATCTTAGAAAATAATTCAAATTACATCAGACAGCATCGGATGAAACTGCTATCTTGTTCAAAAATTTGTCCCGGGGCATCCCATGAATTTAGAGCTGTGAACAGAAGAAAGTAGATGCACTCGTATGTCCAAATTGCAAAAAGAAAAAACCTCACCTCATCCAACGAACGGTAGTCATCTGCAATTCTCGAATACCTTCTGTCTAGCCTCCTTCTATTATCACCGGTCGGGCCACCGGCATATTCTTGAACATAAGCCGGCTGCGGCAGCGGCGGATAGCCCTGAGCATCTTGACCATACGACGACTGTGGATACCCGTACTGCGGATTCCATGAAGGAGAACTCTCCCTCGAGCTCCCATCTCTCGAACCTTTAGCCCCCATAACTCAAAAATCTACAAGAACACAAACAGTTCACCATCGGCAAAAACCTTCTTCATCCCCCTCAATATAAGAAAAGCGAAAGATGAACCGACCCTTTAAAGACTCTAGAACAAAGAATGACCAAAGCAACGCAAGAAGCAAAAAAGTTATAACCGTCCCAAGCTGAACCAGTCCTCTTTTCAGGGATTAAAACTTCCCAGAAACTTCTCAAAAGCTCCTCAAGGCGTGCAAGAAAGACACAAGACGCAGCCAGAAAAGGGTGAACCGTGCAATAACTTGCTTCCAACCAACAAAAAGTAATTGCCTTCTCCCTTACTTCTCTGACGACCGCCATCCCTGTTCAGTAAATTATCCGCACGCGCTCAGAAAACAACAGCGGCAGCACGCGAAGGCGGAATTTGATTTCTCACTCCTCGGAGCAGGTCAAAAAAAAAAAAAAAACCAACCTTTTTGCTCAACGGCGACCGGACACGACCAGTCCACAACACATGTTTAACGTTGGGCCTCGACCCACAAAAGAAAACCCCGAAAACGAGCGGAATCTGTCGAGATCTCGATCCAACCACACGATCCCTCTCGACTTCAAAAGACGGGGCATTAAAGAAAGAGACGAACGACAGCCAACTGCGAGTATAAATCAGAGAAACGAAGCAGGCCCATTGACCGCTGAAAACGTCAAGGATTCAACCCACCTTCGATCGAAGAAGAAGAAGGTGGTGGTGGTGGCGGCTGTGACATCGTCACTGGCGCGGAGCATCTAGCTCGGTAGGTGAAGGAGCAGAGCTTCAATCATGGCGGACTCGGAATTTGTTTGAAATACATACCAATCTTTTTTAATACACGGATTTTATTAATTAAATAAAATAATTATAAAAAAAATACGCGACTAAATAAAATCAGAAAGCGGACGAGCTTTCTCTATCCAAAGTCAAATCAATTGAGGTCTCCGTCAAGGAGGGATTTCTTGGAAGTTTCGAGACGGCCAACCAATGCTCTTTCGCCAAAAAAAATTAAATAATTTTAAAATTAATTTTCTAAAAATAATCACTTGTATCTCTCAAAATAATTAATTAATTAAAAATATCTGTAATATCTATCATAATTCACATTTAAACATTCTTGTGAATAGTAACGATGAAAATATTTTTCGTTTGTTCATTTTTATAGGCGATTTAGACGATCATTGCTCGGAAAATATCATTTCAATTGTTCATAATTTGCAAAATAAATATAGCTTAAATGTTGGTTTATTGGTGATTTTTTTTATGAACTCTTATTCTATACGCTGGAGGCGTAATACGTTTACTTTTTCATTCTTTTAAGTCAATGGTTTCGCGTAAAAAAAGTCTTCTACTCTTATTTATAATAATGTAAATTCATTTAGTGGTGAGTTCCTTTAATAAAATGATTTGCAATGTCGATGCAATTTTATAATTCGCGTTAGTAGCAGTGCACTACGCTCGTAGGGGGGAACGTGCATCATGTTGCTTTGAGGAAAATAATAATTTTTTTATCGCCCACCACCAACCAAGGCAATAAATAAATAAAAGTGGGTCGACTTTATTTATTTTGCAAGCCCAATCAAGTTTCGAGTTTCAAACAAATATATATGTATATATATAATGTGTCGGGCATTATTAGGATCCACTGGATCCGTTAAAATTTGAATTTTTGCCGTCCTTTCGTTCCATTTCCACCCCCATTATATTTCAAGGGAAATATATATATGAGAAAAATAAAATAAAACTGAAAGTATCTCTTTCTTTTTTTTTTTGGTCGAAACTGAGAGTATCTCTTCCAGTCTCCCTCTAATTTTTTTTATCGATGATATAATAATTATTTGTGCATTTGAATATTGGAAAAATCAGTCAAACTAACATTTTATGCATCATCAATGCGTAACATATCTGACGCAAGGAATTGCACTTTCTTAACTTGAGACCTCCTCCTTTTTATTCCTTTGCAATTTTGTACATGGACTTTTACTATTTGCTTCATTTGACGTGACCACATCCCTTTGCTCGTGGCGTGTCCTTATCTGCAACACGTCGAAAATGACTTTTTGTGCAAAACAGGTGAGAAATAGAGAAAAGGAGAGAAAAAGGAGACACATATTAAAAGACTGGAGCAGAAGTCTCTGTATATAGTATTTTATGCATTTTCCTCGTTATCGTTGCACGATACTGTATCGATCAACCGTCAATTATGCGAGTCGCGTCGTGAGACCCGCGGATTCAACGGTCCAGATGGACTTGCTATGAATGATTTGTAGAGCGTTTGTGCCTTTTTGTCGACGTGACGATATTATAGTTTAAAAACAATTGCATGAATACAACTTTAGTGGAGGTAAATATTTTTCCTTCCTTGATTAATTATTAACCTGCTTATTTTATTTTGAGGCCCAATTCCCTAAAATAAAACCCTCAATTTGAGGTCCAATCTCAATTTTGCTCCGATTAACTTTTTGTCTAAAAAAAATTCCCGACTTTCACTCTAGTATTAAATTTGTCCGAACATCCCTATATCGCTACTAGTTTCTACAAAATTATTAACATCATGATGCTGCTCTGCTTCAGTATGTTACCATGACTATGCCATCTTTTGCGATGCAAGCGACAAAGCTACCTATAATTACATGCAAAGCAATAGAGAAAGTGTGTCGAAACTTTGTTTGGGGAGATGTTGAAGGTAAAAAGAAGATGCACTTGCTTAGTTGGGAGAAGCTTTGCCGTATGAAAAACTGTGGAAGGCTAGGATTTCGTAATCCGAGAGATAGTAACAAAGCTTACCTTATGAAATTGGCTTGGCTCTTAGTTTCGAAACCAATATCACTATGGGATTCATATATTCAAGATAAATACATTTGTATTGAATTGGTACCGTCTGCTATACCCTCCCGTACTACACATTATTATTTTGAAAGGCTCTTAGCAGCGTCTGGAATGATGTCCTAGAGGGTATGAGATGGGTAGTTGTTAATGAGCGATCGGTTAAATTCTGAAAGGATAACTGGGTTGATGAAGTTGGCCCACTGATCCACTGGATTTTTCCGTCCTGCAGCTCAGAATCTAGACTGCACTGTTTGTGATTTCGTTTGCAACAATCAATGGAACCTTGCAATTCTAAAAGACATTCTACCACAATCAATCTTGATGCGTATACATTCAATGCTTCCACCTTTTGATAATGGTGGTGAGGATTTGCTTATATGGGGCAATGATAGCAAGGGTTCCTTCACGGTTAAAGAAGCTTATGAATTAGTTGTACCAATACATCAAATGCCAACTAACCGACTCTGGAGTTTAGTATGGAAATGGGATGGGCCACAAAGAATCAAAAGCTTCTTGTAGTTGGTTTCTCATCTGCGCTTGCTCACTAATGACGAAAGATTTTGACATAAACTCATAGCGAACTCTTGTTGCATGATGTGCCCGCACTCTCCGAAGACAATTATACATGTTCTCAGATAATGCAAGTATGCAAAGGCAGTTTGGCAGAAGATTCTACCCGCTAGTTTACAGGGCGAGTTCTTCACCAGAGATCTACTCCCATGGTTGATGTTAAACTTATCTAGTTCATCAACTAGGGTTCGAGATAATCGGTCACTTATTTTTGCCATTGCTTGTTGGTATTTTTGGAACTGGAGGAATGGAAGAATATTTGAGAAGGATTTTTGCCTTATCAACGAACCCTTGTGCGTGATTCTAGGCCATGTCAAAGATATTGCTTCGGCTTGACTGGCAAAACACAAATTATCTCCTCATTGGGAGAAAAGAGATAAGCTTGTAAGTTGAACTGCCTCTCCGACTGGTTGAGTCCAGCTCAATTCTGACAGGGTCTCTAAAGGCAACCAGGGAACCGCCTCAATAGGTGGGCTTTTGCACAATGAATCAGGCAATTGGCTTGCTGGATTTGCTCAAACTATGGGAGTGTGCTCTTCGTTCAAAGTAGAACTATAGGGTATCCTTTTGGATCTTAAAATGGTAATTTCTTTGGTTATACCTAAACTTATTATGGAAGTGGACTTGCAAGTCCCCATTTCACTACTTCACAAATCATCTCTCGCTCTCCACTTTGGCAACATGCTCATTCCTCAGATTCAAAAACTTTTAAGGTGTTTCCAGCATATCAAAATGCTACATAATTTTAGGGAAAGCAACTCATGTGCTGATTGGTTAGCAAATTGGGTCTTTCATTCTTGTGATGCAAATGATACCTTAGTGCTAGATAGGCCACCGAGAGGGTTGATTCCTCTATTGATAGGAGATCTGGTTGGTTCAAGTTTCGTTAGACAAGTTATACTATAATTTTTGGGCTTTGCCCCTTTCAATACCAAAAAAATAAAATAAAATAAAATAAAAACACAGGTTTTGATAATGAACATTGAACTAAATCTGACGTTGATAACTTTAAGAAATTAATGGTGATTCTTAAATGCGTGGGCAGATAGATTAGAGTGAAAGTTAGAGGTTTTTTTTTTGGCAAAAAGAGTTTGGAACAGATTTGGCATTTGACTAAAGTTGAGAATGTTTTTTAGAAATTAGACCATTATTTTGCCTTCAAGATAACCAACCAATCGCACTAATTCTCGGGGCTGCATGCTCCCAAAGCTATAGCTCTGGTCGGGGATGAATTTTTTTTTCTTGTCTTTTCTTTTTTCAATTTATTTTTACTCGTCTTTTTTATCAGATTATATTAACCCGGAGATTAATCGAGAGTGAGTCTCGCACTTGCTAATTAAGACGAGATTCAATCCCTGTTTGTTTCACGGAAGATAAATAATTTAAAAAATATTTTACAAAAAAAAGATCGTTTATATCATTTACGAAAATGATGAACGATAAATATTTTTTATTATCTAATTTATTCAACTAATACAAATGATCTTATTGTGAAAAATATTTTTTTAATTATTTATTTTTTAAGAAATAAGCGGAGCCTGATCGAAAGCGACATTTGTACTTGTTAATTAAAATGAGATAACGTGAGTTTTTGTCAAAATATTTTGTGGGTTCATGGCAAGACACGCGTGCATGGAACAGCGGATAATCCTCGTGACCAGGCACCCTTCAAAAGAAAAGCTCGTGGCTGAAGAAAAGTTGCGGGTCAACGTCGTCCGTTCGTTCATGTGGCTGGGAGTGCTGCAGCCTGTAATTCTCATGTAGAGCTTTCCATTCACGGTCGCAAGCCAACGTCGCAAACGAAAGCGATCGTCGAATTTTGGTACTTTAGTAGCCCCTCCTCTTATAATAGCGTCTAAAATTGGGTGACTGGCCAGCCGATTGCTCCCAAAAGTTTAGATCGGTGGAAAGCGGATCCTTCGAAAGATCGGTGAAAAATTTAGAGAACCCACCTTGCTCGAGAGATTGGCCAATGTGTAGGAACCTCACGAGGGTGGTGGTAAAGCAGCACGGGTTCTGGCATTTCGAGGGCATGATTGCCTCGAATCAAAGCTTCTATTGAAACCGATCACTTGGGATTAGGATTAGGATAGGAAGAAGTAAATTCATCCTGAGTCTCTTAGTCCTAATTAGAATAGTCCGTTACTAATTGGACTATGAAAGTAAAAATAGATCGATACGAGACTTTTTGATAACTCTGGAAAAAAAAAGATATGCCAGGAATATCCCACGAAAACATCTTATCAAAATTACTTTTCACAACTTTTTTGTTGCAAAAGAAAAGTTTTTCATTTCATCTATCGTGGATGTGGATAAAAGCGTCTTAGTCTTTATCAATTAGAAATAAGAGGTGTGACTTGAGACTTGGTCATGAGCTACCATAGTATGAGCACATTGGATTGCCCATTGCAAAGAATCCAATGTTCTGTTATGCATAAATAGCTGTCAGAGGATAACCGTGATCGATCGATTTGGATAAAGACTCAATCCCATGTGATTTGCAGTCTCCTTCTCGCAGGTTTGAAGCTCTCGATTCCAAAAAAATGTCTGACTTTCATCGGGAGCATGCAAATTCGATTCGAGTACCAGCCATAAAATAACTGTTACTTTAGTCAGAACTCACTCGAGTTAGCATAAACGACTCAAATCCAAACGTCTTCATGTGGGTATAAATTCTTACGGCAATTTTAAAAGGGGTCGCCGACGCCGGCCACCCTTCGGCATTAAAAAAAACAAGGAGCCACCGAAACAGGCACTTGATAGATCACCGGCTTCCGACAACGCCGGTAGCTCATCATTGGACCTTATAAAAATGCAAGATCCCGGTCGGTATCCTTTGTCTCTTCACCAAGTCGGACGCTTTCTCGTGAAACGTTACTTTGTCCAATTCTTCTGGATGCGTACGCAGTAAGCAAGTGCTTTGAAAGGGAAACGCACAAATCCATCTGAATAATTGGAAGACCGCTTTTATATTTTTTGAGATCATCAATTCGTGCTTTCAATTCACGTCTCGCTCAATCATTTTACGGGGTTTCCTCTCTCTCTCTTTCATTTTTCGTTTTCCCGATGATTGCTTCGGGACCAATTGGTCCAATCCCGAAAGGGAGGCTGCTGTCGAAGATCACATCGAAGGCCACTAATTGGTGCTTTCTCCAACATTATCAACATTAGGAGACTCCGTCGTAAGACCAGAATGTTGATAAAGACGCGAGTTCTGATAATGAATTTCTAGTTGACGTTGATAATTTTGAAAGGATTAGCGATGTTTTCCGAACACGTGGACAAATTGACGGCTAGAATGAAAGTCGAGGAGTTTAAAAAAAAAAAAACATTTGGGCAGAATTGGGATTGAACCCGAAATTTGGGATTCTTTTTAAGAGAACCAAGCCGATTCCTCCAATTACCATTTTGACTCTAAACATCGAGAAACATCGTGGCGATGCAATGAAAGTATCACTGACATATGACATTTGTTTGTCTTTTCTTGGCCGAGTAGTCCTTGCCTAGACGACCCCCCATATGACAAGATTCGAAAAACCTGTCGCAGGCTTTAAAAATGGTCACGAGTTCCATCACATTCTCCTTAGAACATGTCGCAAAGCTCGTCCGGCGCTCGTTCTCGGCCATGAACGAGGGGAACAAATTAAGGGATCGTTAGGCATTAATTAATCCGGGATTTACACCTTAATTAAGTGTCTTCGAGCTCACGTGAAAAGCTTTGACTAATCTCGATCGCGGGGGCGATGCAGCAAGGAAAGTGGCTAACCTGCCGTTCAACTGCAGAAATACGAAGCTCTCAAGTTTTCCTTATGGACAACATTGAGAAGAAGCATAAACAAAAAGCCTGCGACAGAGTTCGAACCCCAGCGTAGTCGTTAGGGAGTCTTAAGTGTGGCGCCGTGGTGGTGGGTCCTGCGCTAGCGTCACCCCGGGTTTAGTACCGAATAGCCTGTCGGGCGAAAGGGAGGTTCCCGGGTCATCAAAAAAAAAAAAAAAAGGGTTTTGTCGCATTAAGTCAAAGTTTACCATCCCAAGTTACCTTTAATTTGATTAAGGTATAGACAGCTATCCACGTGACGATGATCGATTTAGTCCCAAAAAATTTGGATTCACACCTCGTCATTAGAATCAACGGGAAGAGCTTAGAGTCAACACCGAGGTGCTCCCGATGAATTCTTTACTTGATATGAGGATACGACTCGAATAGCAAGGACCCAACATGACTTATTTAATATCGACACGAATCGTTATGTTTTTACCTGCTTTTCATACAATACTATGTATAATTGTGTCGGGATATATTGTTAATAGGACAAGATGCTAGATGTAGAACACCTCACGAATTGCCACCCCTAGCTAAATTTGGGACTTCAGATGACCACACGATTCTTTTTTCCTAGCTCTTGATTTTCTTCCACTTCTTTCTTCTTCTACTTTGAGACATCTTGATGCTCGCTCGCTCGCTCCGCTTTCTAGTTTCGAGGTCTCACATACACTTACCACGTGTAGACCCAGAAGATCGATAGTAACATGCATACATGGACAGCGTTCCTAAGTCAGACAACCTTACGCTTCCGCATGGCAAACCATTATACTGATTCTAAGAAATCGAATGCCCTCGGGATTTTGCAGAAACCTTCAAATCTAGCCACAGTGAAAGTTGACCCTGTATGGCTAGTTTGTTTTCTTCTGAGCCTCCTTTAGACACTCTTTACTCAACGAATTGGTAGGGGATGTGAGAAGCATTGCTCGAGAAAAGGTAAGCGAGCAGCGTCATCTTTCTTATACATTTTGTCCCTTAAGTAGCGCCATCTTTTCTCAATTCACCAGGTCACACAGAGTAACCCTAGCAACAGAGTGGTAACTACATACACCGCTCTAGGTCATTCACGAGGCTACATGCTCTCTTATGAATAGTACGCAGCTTCTTCATATAAAATAAGTCAATGCCTTCGCTAACCTGATCATCGAGTAATAAATAACCTTATGATCAAAATGTTTATCTCTTTGTAACGAGTAGCATCGATTAAATTTAGTTTCTCTTCTAACTTAGATCAATGATCCGCGTCAACTCTTCACCATAATAATTAATTTTATTTTTTCCAAGAAAGCTAATTATTGCTAAACAAGCCACCATACTAATTGGATGTAAAAATTCATTAGTCTTGAGTTTTCTTATATCCATGTAACCGAGGGTATGTTTAAGTGATTTTCATCTTCAATCTTTATTTTATGCAAATTCACTTACAAAAGAAATGAATACTCAGATTCTTAAAAATCATTCATAAAACTATTTTTTTTTTGGGAATATGTCGCATGTAATTTTTGAGCCGCACTTTCCTCACTCATTTGTTGGCTTAAACACTTCCTGTTCTGATCATATTATCCTTTGTGTGGCGTAGTTTTTAGCATTATTCTCCTCTTTTTATTTGGCCAATGTGCTATCCCTCTATTTTTTTTTTCTTTTCTTTCCTCGATGGACCACTTTCCGTTTTCTTCTTATCTTTCCGTGCCTTGTAGTGTCCTGCGAACGTACAGTATCCCTCTCTATTCCCTCTTTTCCATTTTCTATGAAAATTATCCACTTAAGAGTCCATTTATTTTGCAGGAGATAAATGATTTATGAAAAATTTCCCTAAAAATGATTGGTCATATAGCTTGAAAAAATTGGAAAAAAAAATATTTTCATTATTGATAATAATTTATGGCTAAACTTTTCAGTGGATAATGAAATATTTTTCATTGATACGTTTTTAAGCAATATAAACGATCATATTTAAAAAAATATTTTTCAAATCGTAAATTTTCAATCTAACAAAGGGACCCCGATTATTATTTTTGGAGGCACGTCTTGCAAAGATTCACAGAATGAAACAATGTATGAGGGATTATTTAGGTTTATCAAGGGGAATGCAGTTAGTGCATTCTAAATCCCCACGAGATCCATTTGTTTCACATACATATAGGGAAAAGTACCAAAAAAGTGCTAAGGCTATTACATTGGTACCAATTAAGTCACAAAACTTTCAATTGAACCAATTCAATTATAAACATTTTTACATCGGCACCAATTGAGTTCATCTGGCCAATTTAAGTTGGAAATTGCTGACGTGGACGTCGACCATCCTACGTGACATGGCTGGCGTTGTCGTAGACATTTTTTTTTATAATTTTTTTCATTTTTTTTCTTCCATGGCAATAGTGTGTTCCACTCTTGCCTTCCAAATCACTATCCATCTTTTTCTTTGTGCTCGATGGTTTGTTGTTGAGGTCGAGGTTGAGATTGAAGGTTGTGTGCCGTCAAGCCATCGTCTTCGCTTGAGCTGCTGTGGGTTAAGGTCGTGGGACGAGTGACCCGGAGTTAGGCCTTCAGCCATGGTCATGCAACATTGGTGTTGCCTCACCTAGCGTTGCGCATCCTTGGCAGCCCTTGCATGGGTTACGGATGATCAAAGGGCTAGATTTAGGTTGCCCCGAGGTTGCGTGACCTCGGCTTCCCAGATCTGGAACCAAACCAAGATTAGTTCGCCATCACAATTTATCACACCATGAATAGCAATTCCTCTCTACCGCATCATAAAGATCTTGCAATGCACACCCACTTCACAAGATTGCAACTTCACGCATCACCACCCACCTCCTCACACCGATTGGTTCCACGTCTTTTGCTTCCCTCTTCCTCGCTCGACTACTCCTTGCTTTGCTCTCCCTTGTTGGAATGCTTGTTCGCTTCGCTCTGTGTTCAACCTCGCTTGACTTCTCCCTCACTCAGATTTGGGCTCTCCCTCGCTCAGATCTGTGCTGTCCAAGCAGGAGTTCCTCGCACAGAACTGCCCCTTTAGCCAAAAAAGATATATTTTTTAATAACTTTGGTAATACCTGTCTTTAACATTGTTGTCAATATTTAAATTAAAAAAGTTATGGAAATTATTTTTTCAATCTTAAACAAATTAAAAGTTAAAAACTTAAATTAATGACCCTAAGGGACTATTCAAGTGAAATTCTACCAAACAGTCTTTCTCTTAAAGTTACTTCTCAAAGCATAGTTTACTAAACAGCCTTTGCATTTCTTCATAACTTCAAGGGCTTGCTTGCTTCAACCATATGAACCACCAAAAAGAACAGCAAACCAATCTCTCTTCAAATTCGTGATCGACACCGCGAAATCAGCTCTCTCAACTCCCAAATGGCATTGACTCGCCACGATACCAATGCCACGAATCAATCAATCGACCAAAAATGGGGGCAACTCAAAACTCCGATCCTATACAACCAGCAAAAACTACACGTGTTTATAGAGGTTGGGGCTACATTTGGGTTATTATAAAAGTTTTCAAATTTTTAAATTGCGCTAAGAAATTGGAAATACCGGGAACATGATGATTGCAGGGTGAGGGTGATGAAGATGATAGAGAATAATGCCACAGCGATGGTGCACTTCGCCATTTTCTTCACCTGTTCGTTGTGTTCATAGAACTTTCTTCCATATTGACGAGGAATTTTGGCACCGCTTTGGCTTTTTTTGAGGGGATCGGCAAAGGAAAATTCATAGTTAGCTCAAAAGTTAGCACAAAAGACTTGAATCCAAACAAAATGTTTTGATTGAAACTAAAAAGTGTCTAATAATCAATTTTAAGGAACTGCAAAGCTACTTTGTCGCGGTGCATTGGAATTTTCAGTTATAATTACAACACCAACTTGGTAATCTTCAAAATTTCTCTAATACTATAAAATCTCAAATATTTACATACATGAGAAACAGGACATCTATACCTCGTCGCTGTCCGTCGTTGTTCATCGCCGTATGCCATCATTTGAGCTGGCAGCAGAACATGCATAAGCAAGCTGTCGTCCTCTGGCGAGTCGTCCAAAAACGACAACAAATTTCAGGAGGTAAAAGCATCGCATCGTACTATGCTTCGATGGTCGAGTGAATTCTCCAGAAACGCGATTGTTTAGCAATTTACTAAAATTCATTAACCCTTTCGGTATTTTCTCTAAGTTTGCCATAATTAGTTGATGGGTTTTATTCGATGTATTGTAACTTTTTCGTCGACTTTGCTTCCGAGCCGTAACAGCGTTCGTCCTTGCTTCTTTCCCGAAATTGACTTTTCCCATGTTCTCTTTCACCCCTTATCTTTTATCGTTTTGTCTGCATGAATTGATTAGTTGGGTCATTATGCTTCACATTAACTGCTCGGAGACCCAAGTGGGTTCGCTTCTGCTCTGTTCCGTGTTTGCATTTTCTTGTAACTACGTAGCGTACGTATGCAGGCTGCCCACTCAGGTGCAGATCCGACAGATTGTGACGGAATGACAACTCTGCAACCGAACCATTACCCTGCTCCACCGTCCCATGCTTCGACAAGGCCATCGACATCTGCACATGCTTCGGCAGAGGAATTTGCACCAAGCAGCTGTTTACGAGAAGTGCTAATGTTTAATTTGCAACATACCATGCCGCTTCGGAATATGAAAATTCAGCAATATGAATTTTTTTCTCCATGAAAAAAAATACGTTCAAATATAAATAGAGAGTTGAAAAGACGGGTGCTAGAGGCTCGATTGGCCTTAGTTTTCTTTGTTAATTGTGTATCGATTACTGTACTCGTTCGCAGTAATCAATAAGCACAACGTGGATATAAACAACCCTTCCTCTTCCCCATGCTGCTTCAGAAAATGTTTCCCTCTTTCCTATATATATATATGGAGTGAACAAGCAACAATGCACCAAACCTTCGTCTTTCTCTCGCTCTCCTCATCTCTCAGTGGCCTGAATGGCAAACGCTGATGAAGAGCAACTGCAAGAGCACGGGCAACTGGAGAATGCAGAAGGAGAAGAAAGAAAAATCGTCTGGAGAATCTGACTCCGAGTCCGATCCGATGGAGAAGCAGAAAAGAGTAACCGATGATGGCTTTGGCAGTTCCTGCATCTTGGAACATATTAAGAAAAAATTTAAAAGTACCGATAATGGCGAGATTGAATCCAGCAAAATGGGCAACTCAAAGAGAAAAATCTGTGATGGCGAATCTGTCGCGGAGTTTTAGTGGTGAGACACTGGACATTGAAAAATCTAAGAGGACACAATTCCAAACTAAACCAATACGTTTCTGGCCAAAACCATTGTTTAGTTTAAGTGGGACAATTCATTTGAACAGCTTCATCGAAGCGCTCAGACGTTTAGGTGAAGTCAAAAAACAAACCAAAAATCATTCAACTTTGTGCTTCTGTGGGTACACACGACAGAGGCACGGATGTGCGCAATTGCACACCAGTGAAAGGGGCAGAATTTGGATGATCGAGAAACACACTACATTGTGCATTGTTTAGACCGCATCAGGCGCAAATCTTTAAAATGATGTGAAACCGCGCTCCTAATTGATTTTTCCGAGATTGGAACCACAAATCTGCCAACACCCAAGTCCTTCACTCACGACCAACAGTTGCTTCTTCAAAAGAAAATGAGAGCTGGGATTAGGATCCACCGGAGATTTTATTGATGAATATTGTGCACCATCAAGACAAACTCGGTAAATCAATCATCCTAAACACAAATCGTGATGTGCTGAAACAACACCAATTGCCATTTGAAAATCCTTGAGCAGATGACCTAAAACGGCAGGTCCTCCCCTCAACCTGATATCAAAAAGCTAAGAAGATAATTGAGCTTATTTTGTACACCATACCATCAAGACTCGAAAGAAATTACATTTGCCTGGCCCGTTTATGAGCAAAACAAAGGTTTACATCCAGAAAGTGAGATGAAAATGTCTTCTGCAGGCATCCCCAATCCACAATTGTAATTTTATTTACAGTCCCCATTTGAAGATCAAGCACCGATCAGTAATTTATAATCGCTAAATGAAACAACAAAATCTTTTTCGTGCTCCCACTGATAAGCTAAAGCTCCCACATATCATTCGTCCTCCTTTTGAACACCAGACCCCAAACACAAATCAAGATGAAACGGATAAAACATGCGCCCCGGAAATTTCAATACCAGCAGTCTTTTCTATCTTCCTTTTCCATGTTACGCGCCCAAGTCACCGAATGATGCGAGCTCTGCAAGGTAAAGTTTGTGCTTAGTAACCACACGGCATTTATCCACATGCACGGTCACATATTACTCTTATAAGTTCATGGAAGGAAGCTCCTAGGCAAGGGCGGCAATATTGGATGCAATAGATACAAAAAACCAAACAAGTAAAATCTTAGATATTTGGATTTCGCATAACAAACACTACCTTATACTCGCAAAACTCAACATGTTCCAACCCCTTAATACTAGAAGAAGCAATTAGTCATCATACCGAACACAACCTCTTTTTTGGCATAGGCACAATCTCAACAGATTGAGACAGTTGCCACCATGACTCTTAGAGAATTGAAGACAGAGATTTAATGCTATTATAAGAAGGTTTTTACCATTGGTTATTATTTACACAGTTTTTCTTTCATTTCATGGGTAAAGAGAAAATCATTGTAGGGCACCAAGGGGGATGGGTGCAAACTGCAAGCCCATATACATGATGAATGAGAAAAAACAAAGAACAACGCTTACATTGCAATTTTGGAGGTGCTGTGGCAGCAATCGCCGCTTCATTCTCAGATGAATTAGCCGTTTTATCAACGGGTTTAAGATCTTGAAATGAGCATGTTAAGTTTTCTTCCACATTCATCATTGCACCAAAGTTGTCACCTTCACCGCAAAAATTGGGAGCAGAAAATATGGTCACCAGTTGTCTATTGGCGAAGAATTCATACCCATCTTCAACAACCTGTGACAAGCATCGTTAATAATGCTGCTGTTCTGTGGCTACAGACCAAAAGAAGAAAGCATTAACATGTCACTAACCTGGTGGCCCCGACAAATAAGTTCTATATCATGCTTTTTCAAGAATTTAGACAATGTATCTGGGCCAAAGGCATATGAGGCACCTCGATCTCTCATTTCCCAGCCTTTGACATCCTTACCAGGATCTGACCAAAGCAAGTTGCGGAGCAGACCACAATCTGGAACATCACTCGGGCGTGGCAAGCCTCTAATTTGATCCAGATTTGTTAACGTGGGGGAAAGGCCACCATGCCTGCATAATATTTTGCGCTCTATGAGAGCGGCAACTGGAAGACAGTTGAAACAATCAATAAAGTCCTCCCAAACTCTAACTGTCATGCGGAGTTTACATTCATCATAAAGTCCATATATCCGATTCATGGACGCGCACTCGTGAGTCGTGATTTCCTTGTAAAAGGAAGAAATTCTCGGGGAACTTAATTTTGTAGGCAAGCAGAAGGCAGATTGTCTCAAGACTTTGCTTCCAATGATCCACGTAATTTCCAAGAAACCTCCATGTTCAAAAAACCTCAAAAGATCAGAATATTGCCCATGAATGTCACCTGGAAAAAGAGAGTACGAGGTAAATGATTCAATCGACCAAAAACACACTTGCGAAATATGGTTTGCAAGATAGATTCATCGTGCAGAATAGGGAATGTAACGTACACAATAAGAAAACTTCATCCAACAGTCATTATTAACGACAGTGAACGTACACAATAAGAAAACTTCATCCAACAGTCATTATTAACGACAGTGAAAAAAGGCTTGAAAATTGTGAATCTTTCCTCATGATTTTATACTAAATGGAGCACAATGACATAATGAAGATGGATGTACAGCTAACCCTGCCTAATTAAAAAGGGTGGTTGCTTTCAGTGAAGCTTTTATATGCCCCAACCCCAGTAGACCTCATACATTAGGAAACGCGGTCAGCTTAAAGTTATAGAAGGATTAGACATTTTTCTTCGGTGACAAAAAAGTTTGTCGTGACAAACATTGGATCACATTCTAACCCGCCATCAAGGAGAGAACTTAGAAACCTGACCACTAATCGAAATCCGAATCAAACGCCATTTAAGTTCCCTCGGTGAGTTTCAAGAGTGGATCTCATGTGACATCTCTGAATTAACTCACTCAAGGTATCATCAGCAAAGCACTTCCCGATAAGGTCACCCATCCTAGTAACACTCTAACCTGGGCTCGCTTAATTTTGAAATTTCAAAGCAAAGCTAATTCCAGTTTTCATATATATATCTGTTCGGTACACAGCTCGGTTCATTTCTGTCCCATTCACCATTCCATAAGTCTGCCAGGAGCCACTCCTTGTCCAAGCCCTCTAATCCCCGTAATCACTCCCTACCCTCGTCAAACCACCTAATGGAAGAGGTTCTGCTTTGATATCATCTTGTGACATACCGGTCTTGGCTCGCTTAACTTTGGAATTTCAAAACAAAGCTTGCCATTACGTCAAAAGGCACATTCGTAAGCTAATTTCAATTTTCACGTATATATCTTAGAATCACTTTCCTTTTGTTTGGTACACAATTCGATTCATTCAGGCTCCCTTCGTCATCCTAAAATTTACCAGGAGCCACTCCTTATCCACGTCCTCTAGTCCCGGTAACCAATCCCCACCCTCGTCGGACCAGATCGTTGCATCTCAAGACCTAATTATCCCTCAAAACAATTAAAAGGCCCAAACTTTCATAGTTTAGGTCACCAAATACCGTGACTCCGAAAACAAAAGCTAAACTTTAACCAAAACCGCCCAAAAGAAGCACAGCAACAACACACAGGAACCAAACACCGCAAGATCCAAAATCAAGAGCTTCGTGGTGGCACATCTCAAAGACATACGGAAAGACAGATTTAATTAGATAAAGATAAAATCAGTTAAATAACCTAAGATCTTGAGGTGGCCTTGGAGCTCAAGGAGATTGGGCTGTGCGAGGAAGATCTCGCAACCTCTTTATGATGTTGTCCGACACCACCATCTCCAATCCCCGTCCTAGACCTTGTTTTTCCATTCAATGATCAATCTCCAGTCAGCTTTTTCCTTTTTACTCCGTTATAGTCGTTGTTCTGTTATCCGACGAAGGCAACGTAAGGTAACGACTTTCCTATGTACGAACTGAAAGGAGACGATGCATTTAGGGTTGTGCAATTATTGAACCAACACATAATTACTAATGATAAGGAAAGGAACAAAGACGATGAAGAGAGAACGAGAAGAAGAAGTACGGAGAGAGAATGGAAGGGCCTCTTCAACTCTGATGCGGCGATGCCCCTACACTTACGAAATGGTAGACAACGTCCAAGGCTCCTTCTTGAGTCTTTTCACCTCACTAGTTAAGGAAGAGGAAGTGAAATGAATGCTGATCTCCCACCTCAGTCATCCCTTTCTCTCGATTGTCCTTTGAGTTGGCTTGTTATTTCCAAACTGTCCCTCCTCTCTCTCTCTCTCTCTCTCATATTTGGTTATTTTCTTTCCTTCTCTTGTTTTCATGTATTGGGGAACTTTTGTGACTCTTCGGATTAAACACTCGTAATCAGCTTGGGGAGACTCAAATCCTATAAAAATAGAAAAAAAGGCTAAATACAGAAAATCACAGAATTCAGTGAGTATCAATCTAGGGTAGACTTTAAAACCAAACTGACAGACCTTACCCGGCTGATTCAAGTTTGGCTCTTGATTCTAGGTGCATAATCAAATCAAATTGAAGAATCGGACAGGATCGATAGGGTTGGTTCAAAGATTGCTCTTAGGGTTTACATTTTAGATTACGTGTTCCAAAAACTGATAATAGGTCTCGACAAGATAAGTTTCTAGTTCCAAATCTTGAACTTACCCACCTTCTCACCAAGAAAAAAAAACTTACCCACCCCGGTGTTGCTCACTGCTACTGATCCAATTGAATGCTGAGAATCAAAAACTTAGCACCTAACGATGTTATATTTGTTTGATAACCATCACTAACGACTTTCAAACAATCCCTAAACACGATAAATAAGCAATGGTCATTTAATTTGTTAAGTAGAAAAGCAATAAACGACTATCAAAATTTTACCAATTATATTATTAAAACATATCAACAACGACCACAATTCCATACATGACAAACTTAATTATATTCGATCATCAATCCATAATGTTTGCGGAGTTATCATTAACTCAAGTTCTTATGCTCATTTTTATGATGAACAGCTACATTTAGTTGGTATGTTCAGAGATATAACAATAAAATCATCTAAATAGAGTATCCTCATGGATTTTTTTAGTTATGTGCATGGGTTTGGCTTTGATGCATGGTCTATTCCTATGATTATTTGGTTTAGCATTATGTCATCACGTGTATGTCCATCTCATCATGCATAAGACAGATAGAGAAAAAGAATAAGAATATGTAAGATTATTTATCTTTAACAATGAGAGATACAAATTGAGATTTTTTTACCACCGCCCGCAGCGGCTGCGTTGGCTTGCGCTCTTGTCCCCTCACGACGAGATAGGAGTTCGAACCCCAGCCTAGGCATTAGGGATTCTTAAGTATGACGCCGTGGTGGTGGGTCCTGCGCTAGCGTCGCCCTGGGTTTAGTACCGATTAGCCTGTCGGGCGAAAGGAAAGTTCCCGAGTCATCAAAAAAAAATTGAGATTTTTTGGAAAGTCTTCGCTAGATCATTTTAGTGTTTCGTAGGAGAAAAGAAGACCACTCAAGTGCTTTTGATGAAAAATTCTGACAATTTATTTTACGTGACATGTTTACTGTTTAATAATATTTTAATTCTTACTTGACTTTTCTTATAAAAAGAAAAAAGCCACATTTTTTGTAATCTATTTTTCTTACTTGACTTGCTCGCTCTCTTCCTCTCTCTCTCTACTTTAATCATACCCAAAACATATTCAAATCAAAAGGCCATGAATTACTTAGCAGATTTTGAAGATCAGCGCACGACGGTGGCAATGGACATCCACCACGCCGATCCGCTCAAGATCGTCGGCGAGAGTTCTCTCCGTTGACAACAAGCTCACCGACTCTGCCTCCAACTGATCCAATTCCACTGCTCCTTAGTAATCGTTCTCTATCTTCCCCTACGCTTCGCATCTTCTACCCTAGGGTTCATTTTCTCTTCTTCTTCCCAAAAGAAATATGAAACTTGTCAGTCCTTTGCGGGTAATGGATTGCCGTCAATCACTTTCTCAATAAGTTTTGTCTGAGTTTTCCTCTTAAATCCAACCACAACCTCCTCCAAATCGAACTAATCACACACAAGCTTCAAAACCTCCTAATCCAAGCATTTCCTCCATACCCAAATCTGCACGACCATCTCCGAACCCTAACTCGGCCATCAAAGAAACCCAAGCGGAGAGGCACCTGCTCGAAGTCATTGGCCGAATCTATGACTACCGGAATCGGAAGAACAATTCCATCTTGCAAATTTACCCACATAAGCAAACTTTCCGCGTCCATGAGGAGTTTGGATTCCACTACTTCAACCTCGACGAAGTCTCTCTATCCGAGGATGAAGAACTCGCCGCGTTCTATAAGAAGTTCGTGGAGTCAAGGATCAACAAGGTGAAGTTAGGGGTGAGCCCAGATCCGGGAGGTCGGCGAACTAGCTCGGATATGCCTCGAGCGATAGAGGACACAATGATGCGAGCGGCAGTCTATTCTGTCTTCCTTTTCTAAGTATAGCGACTCTGAAAACAACCCCTAAACTTCAACCAGAACCGCCAAAAGAACCACATGTCATGGTCTTGTGATTTCCATGCACTAAGGACGGGTAATATGAAGACTTGTCCAAATTCTAAAAAGTTTCCGTAAAGTGGCGATACGGTAATTGTACCGTGTTTTAAAATTCTCTCCCATCAAGTGTTGGTAGTTGGTGGACAAAGAGATGCGACCTCCTTTACTACATCGAGAGTCAATCAATGATTGTAACAAGTGGCATTCTAGTATAAATAGGAATACTCTCTCATTTGTAACCATATAATAATTGAAGTAATACAATCAATTCTCTTTTTGAAATTCTCTCTTTACAATTGAAGATGTCGCGAGAGGCCAGGAAAGCTAGCCGATCTCAGCCTCGGTTCCTGCTCCTCGCACTGCTGTTCCCGAAATCCAACAACCTTCATCTCCAATCCCCACCCTAAACCTTGTTTTGCCATTCAATTTCAATCTATAGTCAGCTTTTTCGTTTTTGCTTCGTAATAGTTATTGCCGCTGTTATACAATGAAGGCAACCTAAGGCAACACCTTTCCAATGGAAGAACTGAAGGGACACGATGCAGTTAAGGTTGTGCAATTATTGAACCAACGCATGATTACGAATGATTAGGAAGGAATAAAGACGATGAAGAAGATAGAGAAGGAGAAGTACGTACTCCGATGCGTCCGACAAGTACATACTCCGATGCTGAAATGATGGAGAATGTCCAAACTCCTTTTGGTTCCAAGTTCAGTCCTAGAAATTACATGATAGATTACAAACTAGTCCGATAGGACAGGTTCCAAGTTACAAGTATTGAACCTACCCAAACTGAAACCGATCACCGTTACTTCCCAATCCCATATTGAAACTATAATTAGGACCAGTCCAATTGAATGATCAGAATTGGATAACCATCACTAACAATAACTTTCAAACCACTAAATAGGATAATAAGCAACAGTTATTTAATTCGCTAAGTGGAAAAAGTAATTAACGACAATTCGAACCTTACCAATTATATTAGCCATATCGAAAATGACCAAAATTTTATTTTTGACAATAACATAAATTATATTTGATCATCAATCCATAATGTTTGCAGAGTTATCAATAACTCAAATCCTTGTGCTCATTTTTTGATGAAGAACAGCTACATCTAGTTGGTATATATGCACAGAGATAGAGCGATAAAATTATTAGTTAAGTGTGTGGGTATGCATGGTCCATTCCTTTTTTTAGTATTATGCATATTCATCTCATCACGCAAAAGCTGGATAGAGAAAAAGAATAATATTGTGTAAGATTATTTGTCTTTTAGCATGATATGGATCCAATTCTATCATTTCTAATGTCTAGAAGAAACTTTGAACCAAGCTTACAATATTTTTTGTTAAAAATTTGATGTGGGAAATTTTCCACTCTTCGAAGACATGTTCGTTCTGAGTCGCATCCATGATTAAGCTGAAAACATTTTAGATTAAATATTTTTCTATCATTTTATTTATCCTCTTGATTATCTATCTATTTTGCTGCTAGAAGGTCATCTAGCCCAAACAGGTGTCCACTAGAGCAAGTTAAAAATGGGGTGAATTCCTGCATCCTCACGGCAATTGAGAGAGTGCAAATCATATCAAGAAAATCGAGATAAAAGTGATGAGAGCGGAATCAACGACAAGACACATAGACTCTCTCTCTCTCTTCTCTCTCTCACATTCAAGTCTCGAAATGATGGATGTCTTTTTTCATTGGTGAAACAGTAGAGACGGGACAACCAGCGCTAACAACCCTCTTTGGAAGTTATTATAAGGGTCATATATTCGTTACCATGCACCAGACAATTCGGCAATGAATTTTCTAAAGTTTATCTCGTGAAAAATAGTTGGTCCCTTTACTAATTGATGTGGAACTTCCCACATCTGACAACTAAAGATATGTTCTAGGGCTTATAAGCGTTTGCATTCCCTCTTTTGGCAAGCTAACTTTTCGAAATGAGTTCTTCCACCCTTTATATATATAGCCATTAACATGGTATCAGAACCACTCTTCGGATGCACACACACCTTCTCAAACTGATAAAGTTGTAACCAGACGCATACTTAAGAACTCTAGTGAAAATGCAGGAACATATTTAAAAGAAACTTAAATGTACCAATAATGGCGAGATCAAATCCAGAAAATAGATATCAGTGAGACACTGGAAACAATTCCAAACTAAACTAATATGTTTCTGGCTAAACCATTGGTTAGTTAAGTGGGGCAATTCTTTGAAGAGCTTACTGCGAAAGGAGCCATTTCTACGTAGATTGCAGCAGAGTAATCATGTCTAGGACCTCTCCTTGGCATTGAAATTTTATAGCGATTATCATTCTAATGTTTGCAATAGCAAACTCTAATATTACTGAAAGGGGAAGGTGGATACATATCTAGAGCAAGGATTTGGCTTCAATCTGCCATGTTTCAACAGGGTACAAGCAAGCACAAAAATGTTAAGAGTGTATGATCCCTAACACGGCCACTAGAAACAACTAGTGCACCTACACAATTAAACATGAAATAGACTGTTTGAAAAGGCGATTTCTTACAAAAACAAAACCAACAACCATTCAAAAGGGTTTTTGCTAGACCATCAGTATGCTAGAAGAACTTCATTCTTGGCCTTCGTTTGGGTATGAATTTATCACGCTAACCAGGAGGTATCTAAATAGCAAGTAGAGAAGTATGAGCCTTTGAATAATTCTACTCGTCTTTCTCACGTGGTTGAGAGGGATCTTCAGTCGACTCTATAGGCTTTTGGATGCTAGCTCTCGCCTGTGCAAGAAATGCAGGGTCTGGTTCGTGCGTATCTGAGGGCTCCTTCATTGCCAAGTATATATAGAATCCCATCACAGCATCGACTGATATAACAGCAAGCAATCCACTCCACAGCGTCAGAGAATGAGGAGATAAATCGCTTGAACCTGCTCCAGAAAAGGGAAAGGAAATGTTTACAACCGAAAACACAAGCTTTCTATTTGGCCTAGAGTAAATTTGATTAAGCAAGTGATATGTGTAACCGAAGAATAAGATAAATTTAATAGGAAATGTGCTCCCATTATGGACACCAAGCATCAGGTCCCAACAAATTAGCATGATCGTAAGTTGCAAAGGTTCACTGAGGGGAGAGAGAGAGAGAGCAAAAATTGCAGAAAACCTTTCCCGAAGGTTGCATCTGGACAATGACATTCGATAAATTTTCCTGATGAAGACAAATTTTGTTGATCACGGAGTAGGTTCAAACATATTAATTGTTCACCCAAACACCATTTCTTCATATGAAGAACTAACGGAAAAAAAAACGAACATAATTGTCTATAGCTTCAATTACCCATCTATGACCCATTTGACTGCATCCATCAGATATCAAGTGTAACTGAAATTTTTTTTTTTAATAACCCAGAAAACCCCCGCACGGCCGACAGCCGGGAGGTAAACACTGGGGACGACACGTGCTAGTCACCACACACGTGCCACCGGTTAAGTCACCCTGCGGCGCCCGGGATTCGAATACTCAATCTTTTGAGAAAGGAAGAGTGTCCGTGCCAGCAGCGCCACCCAGGAAGAGCGTAACTGAAAATTCTTTCTTACTAAGAACAAAAAATTCTTAACCTGGTATAACTTCAATTTAAAGCACAAAATACCAAAATGATCATGACGAAAGTGACAAGCCTGACAAGAGAGAATATTTGCTTAGCCAAGTGGGGCCAGTTCATTTTCTGACACTAGCACCTGACATTCTCCGTCTAGACTAAGGGCCCGTTTGGTTCAGCTTTGGGAAGGGGCTTTGGGCCTCGAAAGCCCCTTCCCAAAATGTTGATGTGTTTGGTTCAGCATTTGGCCTAGCATTGGCCAAATGCTAGCATTCCAAATGCTGAAAGCCCAAGGCTGGTCCGGACCAGCCTTGGGCTTTCAGCATTCCACGAATGCTACTGTTCATTCTCTCTCTTTTTTTTTTTTTAAGGGCTCATCTGCTTCACAGAAGGGCGGGCGACGGCGGCCGGCGACGATGGCCGGCGAGGGGGAAGGGCCGGCGAGGTCGCCTGGCCTCGGGCGACCCCCGGCGAGCCAGATCCGCCGCCGTCGGCGGTCGCCCGCGACCCAGGCGGCCATCGCCTGGGTCGTGCGACCCTCGGCGAGGGTCGCCTGGCCGCGGGCGACCGCCGACGGCGGCGGATCTGGCTCGTCGGGGGTCGCCCGAGGCCAGGCGACCTCGGCGCGGCCCTCAGGCGGCCATCACCTGGGTCGTGCGACCCCCGCCGAGGGTCGCCTGGCCTCGGGCGACCCCCGGCGGCGGCGGATCTGGGTCGCCCGACCTCGGGCGACGGCCTCCGGTGGCGGGCTTCGGCGGCCGGTGGCCGGCTCCGGCGGCCGGCGATCGGCTCCGGCATTAGGTAGGTTTTGTTTTTTTTTAATAAATAAAATAATTCTCAAAGTTCATTTGTGAAAAAATTTTATCAAACACCATATTTTAGCCAAAGTAGCTTTACAAAATATTTTTACCAAACACCATTTGCCTTTTCCCAATGGGCTTTCACCCAAAGGTATTTGCATTCCCCTAAGTAGCATTTTCAAAGTTGAACCAAACGGGCCCTAAACCAACTACATCCGATTACAATTTGACAGAAAAACATGGCAGATTGGATCTAAACCCTTGCTCTAGATTAGAGAAATCATCCTAAACTTCACCTTCAAAGTCAAAGTCACTAGAACACAAAGGATTTGGCGCACTATATAAATACCCACATAACCATAATTTGAGCAAGTTAGACAACTTAAAGAGGCAAAAGGGATTTCTTTCTTGAGGTATTCTACTTCTAAAGGTAAGCACATGCATGAGACACAAGTCCACAGACACCAAGAGTCTAGAGGTATACTAGAACAATTAGAACAAGGAATAGCTTATTTGTTTTTTTTTTCCTTTATCATACCAAACAGAAAATTTTGGTGGAAAATCATTTTACAACCTTAAAATAAATGATTTACAGGACAGACAAATGACGATAAGAAGTAAAAACTGCAAATTTATTTTCATCTGTCTGCTCTAACAATTAAAGAAAACAACAGAGAAACTCCAACAAAAGCATATGCCTGGAATCACTCAAGTCTTTGATCTGAGATCAGCAGAACCAATTCAGCCCAAAAAAAGACACTAGAAAAGGTTTCACATGACCGCAGGTCGAGAAATGAACTCACAAGGCCCAAAAAATACACGGGAACCTATGACTGTCCATTTTAAAATGATAAGAGAACACCCACTTGCCACAATCTAGAACTCGTCATGGCATATACACGAGTCTAGCTATACAAACCCACCACCGATTATTATCAAGGCAAAGTGAGACCAAATGCAAGACCAACACAGATCACAAATCTAGGTTAGAATCCAAATTGATCACAAAACAAACAGCCAAATCCTTCTATATTATTGATCTTGCAAGAAATGAGCATAAAGAAATCAATGAAATACACTAGGGGGCTTTTCTCTGAGATAGTTATACTAATCAGCTTATTGCAGACCATGTTGCAAAAAGTTATACTTACCTGGAAAGACATTATGGTTAAAACCATATAAAACTGCAACTGGAATTATCCACATAAGCATTGATGCCAGTAAGAATTTCTCTATAACTCCAGCCATAGCACCCCCGCTCTTCGAAACAAACAAGTAGTGTCACCGCAAAAACTGTCTATATAGCATAAAACTTTCTTGCCCACCATGTACACAAAAGAAAATTAATTGTCATCTGGACAACGCACAAGCACAAGCAGAAGCGGATATATGGACTTGTTCATGCACCTGCACGTATATACAGACACATCTCCGAGAGAGAGAGAGAGAGAGAGAGAGAGAGAGAGAGATTATTATGCCTATCCACATCTGCGGCTGATCTTTTTCATTGGCCTAGTAAAAAGTTAGTCCATAAAGCTTAGTTATGAAATTCTTCCAGCATATTCAGACAATTTAGGTCCAAGGTCCAGGAAAGGAAATTTTTAGGCCCAAATTTATAAACAAAGGCTGCCCTCGTGACATTTTACTACAGCTAGTGAGTAGTCACTTTCTTACAGGGATTTCTTCTCATATCCTTTATAGGCAAATCTTCTGCGATCTCTCTTTCCCCGCAATGGTAGCTGCTAGTGCCTTAGTACAATGAGCTTTTCGTTCACACAACTTTAAAGTTTGCTGGGCTCTCTCCAAGAGTACAAGTGATTTTTTAGGCGTCAGAAATTGGTCTCTTACCAACTCCAATGTCATATCGTGTATTGTCAACAAGGTCTCCTAGGGAAGTGACAAGTCCAAGAAAGAGAGCAATCAACAATACTCTGCAGCAACTGCTTCTGCTTTCACAAAGGTACACCAACTCCAGCAAAATGTTTGCAAGGTTGTGAGGATTGAGATCGTAATACATACGAATAGCACAGCTGTATGGTACAGACAGCAGCTCACATGAAAAAACAAAGGAAGAAGAAGTCTCCCTTCCCCAGAGCTTTGTCTTGGGTTGGTACTTCCTTTTTCATGAGTAAAGACACTCAAGCCCTCGCAATCTGCAACTTTCCCCTCTCTCCCCAAAGTGTTTTGCTTGGTTCTCTATTCCCTGGTTTTTCATTATGGACTAAGCTTCAAGAAGGAAACGGCCCAGACGAAGAGACGTTGGGCAGAATTCTACAGTTAATGTGCTGAAAGAAGTCAATTTATATGTTATCCGGATCAGTAGAATCAGATTGGTATCAAGACCCTTTAAAGGCCCGTTTGATTCAATTTTCCAAATCCTACTTGAGAGAATGTAAAAACCTTTATGTTAAAGCTGCTTGAGAAAATGCAAATGGCCTTTGGTAAATAATCTTTTGTAAAACTACTTTGGTTCAGGTAGTATTTGGTAAATTTTTTTTTGCAAAAGGACTTTAGGAATTATCTTTTTTAATAAAAAAAACCTAATCTACCGTTCTCGAAGCCGGCGAAGGCCTATGGCCGCCGGCGAGCTAGATCTAGAGTCGGCGGCCATCGCCCGAGGCCAGCGACCCACGGCAAGGGTCGCGCGACCCAGGTGGCCATCACCTAGGTTGTGTGACTTAGGCGGCCGGCGCTTGGTTCACTCAACCTCAGGCGGCTATCGCCTAGGTCGCTCGACCTCAGGCGACAGCCGCCTGAGTTGCGTGACCTAGGCGACGGCTGCCTAAGGTCGAGTGACCCAAGCGACGGTTGCCTAAGTCGCACCACGCCTCGTGCAACCCACGCTGGCGGCACCTGAGCAGTCGAGTGACCTCAGGAGGCTGTCGCCTGGGTCGTGTGACCTTGCCTTCCTCTCATTGGCCGAATCCAGTGTCGGCTGCCCTCGTCAGTCGCCTCACGAAGAAAATGAATAGTAGCAAAACTAGAATAAACCAAAATAAGTTAGGGTAGTTTGGAAACAAAAAAATTGGATTCAGCATTCCAAATGTTAGCATTTGGCCAATGGACTTCGAAATGCTGAACCGAACGGTTCAGCATTTCCTGAAGAGGCTTTCGAGGCCAAAAGCCCCTTCCAAATGTTGAACCAAATGGAGCCTAAATTTGATCCCACTATCCACCTCTCAATCCCAATGACAGAAAAGATAATAACTTTCTAATGATCCTGAAAGTTCTTTGAGAACTCAGACTCTAAGCCTTCTCCCCAAAGATCAAGCTCAGTTGCACAAACATACTGAAAGCTAACCACAAGCTGTGGCAAACACATCAAGTCTCCTCTCAACGAGTAACAACCAGCAACCTTCTAACAGCCCATGCCCATATGCTCATCCTAAGTGGAAATACAGCGTCAACCTACTCATCAACTGTCTCCATTTTCTACTTTTACCCGTTGAACCGGGTCTTTAACGAAGCTTCAATTGAATTTAAACTAATCTAGCACCAACAAGAAAATTTCCGCAAGAGCTCCAAGTGATGCCTCAACATCATTAGATAATAGGGATAATGACACAAATGATCCTTGAACTTTGCCTCAATGTACAATGTGGTCCCCAAAAATGGTCCTTGAACTTTACCTCAATGTACAATGTGGTCCCCAAAAATTTAATTTGTTCAATGTGGTAAACTTTAGCTTAATATGCAATGTGGTCCCTAAACTTTTAATTTGTTTAATGTAGTTTATGAATTTTTGATACATGATCAATTTAGTCCCTAACCACCCGCCTGGGTGGCGCTGCTGACGCGGACACTCTTCCTCTCGCAAAAGGTTGAGTGTTCGAATCCCGGGCGCCGCAGGGTGACTTAACCGGTGGCACGCGCGTGGTGGCTAGCACGTGTCACTTCAGGGTTTACCTCCTGGTTGTCGGCCGTACGGGGGTTCCCTGGGTTACCAAAAAAAAAATCAATTTAGTCCTTAAATTATATGAAAATATATAATGTTATCCCTGAACTTGAATTAATGGAAGATAATATTGAACATTTTTATATAGTTCAGAGACTAAATTGTACATGAACTAAAAGTTCAAGGACCACATTGAACAAATTGACAGTTCATGAATCATATTGTACATTGGGCTAAAGTTCAGGGACTTTGCGTCATTTTCCCCAGAAAATACATAACCAGCAAGCAACAACCACAATTCAGCATTAACGAAAACACAAATTTGCATTGCACTTTATATACACATAACACAAATTCACATTCACTCAAAGAAGACACGATCCAGAATTCACTATCAAAAGAGATATGTAACGCAGATGTGATCTGCACTCCAATGTATTAGTCTACATGATCAGTCTATGCTTCGTAGACTCACCAGCGACCATCAACGAGTAATTACAATTCAGCACGTCAACATTTTTAGCTAATTTCACATAGTCAAGCTTATTGCCTTAGAGCACTGGAAGAGTATCCAGAGCGAGACCTTTGAGGCTGAGCCTTTTCTTCTCCTCTTTTGGGCTTTCTAAACCAGGGGTTTTTCATTATCAATATATTTTCTTTCGAAAAACTCGTACTCAGCTTATCGACAAAAATTCAGGTGTCTAAAATTCACTTATTTCCTACTCCTGTTGATTGTCGAGTACACAAGTTAAAGAACAAAAGGTAGAATTACAAAATCGATTCACATTGTCTACGGGTTCTCTATTAAAGGCGTGCTAAAGTTTCTGCCGATAAGTGGGATCAAGAGGCTCCGAATTGTTAAAAGTATCTCGAGTGTGGAATTAGGTCACATCGATTACAGTCCGGCAACAGCATATCAGAGAAGGCATTAACTGTAGCCCTCCTCAACTTCTATTGATCTCTCTGTGGCCATCACTGCCAAATGGGCCAGACAGCCGAAACCCTCAAAGGGAATTTGGGCCAGACAGCCGAAGCCCTTTTAATGCACAAGAGACACCTCACACAAGGTAAGATGCTTGTTTAATGTGATATGCTGATTCAATAAATTGTTTTTAGCTTATTTATATGTACTTTTTTTATTTTTTAAAATGGGTATAAGCAAAGAAAGGCATGAAGTAATTCTAATGCTCTCACTTTTGCCCAGGATTAACCTTAAGCAAAAGTCCAGAGTCACTAGGCTTTGATCTCCCTTTAGCAAGTTGAGTTCAATGTGAAAGCAATTAATGCATGAGATCTTTGAGAATTTGTTTTTGTTAGTTGGATCTATTTTGGAAGTTGGGAGAGCATTTGCTGTTTACTTTAACTACATAATTTTTATTATTAGTTATCTGTTGCTTTTTCATAGATCTTATTCAGAAGACTGCCATTTTAGCCCTTAAGTTTGTGATTGTGGATTTTGGTTTGCTTTCATGATCTATTAGTATGAACAGGGGATGACTTTCGTGATCTTCCTACTGTGAAATAGAATGCAAAAGCCAAATTTTAGATGAACCACCTTCTGCATATCAAGTTTTGCCTTCTAATGTTGGTCTTTCTTCCACTGTTTTTTCCGTTTTGGGATTATCATAATCTAATGGTATAAACTTGTGTATCCAATAGTCAACCATTGATTCTTTGCTCAGAACTCTTTTGTTTCGAGTCCCATTTTTCATGAGCATATCAATAGTAATGTAATCAAGTTGAGTTTGAGCTAATACAGTGCCGAAATCAAGTTCTAAGTTCGACTCTCTACTCACCTACTCGATACTCAAAACTTGACTTGAGCTTGAATGATCATAAAATATTTATGCTTGTGTTCGACTCAACTCGAAAATTGAGATTGGAGAGCTTGAGCTCCACTCGCCAAGATACTTGAGTAGCTCGAGCTCGACTCAAAGTTAGATGAGCCTATCTTGAGTACCCGTTGAATTGAGCATGAGCTACTTACGGGTAGCATGACTCAGTTTCATCTCCACATATTCGTCTCGAGACAAAATTTCAATCTTTTCTTGTTTTCTCTAAAATCATATAACAACAAGTTCTACATAACCATCAGGATTGACTCCTGTAAATAAGAACATGGAAATAACAAATACAATAAGAAAAGATATGATGACTCCATACCTTATTTCTCTGAATTTCTTTAAAATTATATAACAAATTCTACATAACAACCAAGATTGACTCCTAAGAACATGTAAATCACGAATCCAATAAAAAAAGATATGATGACTTCGTACCATAATTCTCTGAATTTCTTTCAAATCATGCAACAAGTTCTACATAACCAGCAGGATTGACTCTTGTAACTAAGAACATCGAAATTACAAATATAGTAAGAAAAGATATGATGACTCCATACCATAATATTAGTAGCATAAGAGAGCACATTCTTCTTCTAATTAACTTTAAATCTATTGTCATGACTATCAATTCTTCAATTTCATTTGATGCCTCTGAAGATTCCGCTACATCCACATTTTGAGGTGACTAGATCTGTTGTTCTTCAATCCACTCTTCAACCCATTGTTCAAAACCACGACAATTGTTTGTCTGAAAAAAAAAACAAAATGTTAGCATAAAGCAATATTTAAGCAATATATCATGTCACAACATGCACAAGTAATCAGTAATAAATTGATATACTTACGAAAAGAGTCCAGTCATAATATTATCTTCCTCGATTAATGGAATTATTTTGCCCCCTTTTTATAGTACACAATTTCACTTGAGTGCATGGACATGTCTTGGATGGAAAGTCAATTGACATACTCAAAGATCCTCCGGATGTCACACTGAATTATAATGTCATAGGAGTTAAACTCATAGTCATGATAAACAAAATTAGATTTAGTCCATGCAACAAAAATAATCCAAGCAACAGATTTAGTATAAAAATAAATTTAATAAATAAGCAACTTCTGACTTAACTAAAAGACTTAGTCCAAGCAACAGAAATTGTACAATTTGCGAGCCTTGAAAGATTATATAGAAACAACCTTACAGTACATTAAAAAAAAACCACTAATTTGCATGCGTTGACAAAATAAGTATGTGCATTTGACTCATCGCTAAGTTCTCTTCATCTTTAAATGGACAGGACATGATCGGAATAGTTTTACCATATTTGGCCAGCCATTAAAGGATAACAAAATGCAGTAGAAGTAGACTAACTATCTCGGGAGTCTGTCTCCACAGATTTGCACATTGACCTTCTGGAACTATAGACAGGAGAACCAACAGCTACTTTGGAAATTTGAATATCAAACGATCATTTCAAGTCTAATGCCTATAAATTCAACCAAAGGGAACCAGCTCCCTTCTGCAACGATCATCAGAAGTTATGCATCTAATTTTATTTCTCTGATCTGTAATTAGTCAAAGGGTGGTTGAGGGTGGTCAAAAGTGTTATGTGTGTAGAGGACCTTGCAGAAGCTTCATGTAGAATTGTGTATACTGCTGACATCTCAAGGTAGTAAATTCCAATTTTATTTGGGCTGGGAGAACTGGAAAAGTTGAATAAGCCAAGTGGCTAGGTTGAACTAATATGAACTTGCATCTCATCTCTCCCTTTAAGTCCTTTATATACGCGAAATTATTCCACAGCACAAGCGCACCTTCTACATTCTGTTGAGCACTTAAATATGAAAATGTTTAAAGTTTCCTCAAGCGATCCATTCACTTCCTCGTGGCAAGCAAGACAAATAGTTATCAGTTTCAGATTAATTACTGCAACTTGAGCCAAGCAAGATAAGTAGAACTGAAAAATAACCTTATGCGGCACGCTGTTATTTGCTCAATAAGTCTCCCTAGTGCATATGATTTGCAAGTTGTCTATGAGTTATAAAATGCTTGAAGACAAGATTGTTTGGTAAAATATTTTCGAAATGTATGTTTCAAATCATGTAGCATGCAATTTGACTTAATATGGATGACGAATTAGAGCTGATGGAGTCCAGAAGGGTCAAAGCGTGTATGCAGAGCTTCTACGGAAAAAAATAGTAAATAAAATGTCAGTGGATAGAAAATGTGCAAAGCGGATTTATAATGAAAATGAGTAAAAATTTTGAAAAAAAAAATGTTGCGCTTGCATGCCCGTGCAATCTCACTTTTCTCATATAAAACAAGAATTTTAAAATCACACATGTTTTTAATTTTTAGTTTGCACTTATGTAAAATGAAAACATTCTATCTCACTTTCATTTGGAAAATAAATTTCATTGAATGATTAAACGCATTTTTTGTGTTTTCTTTTTCAATAGAGATGATAGAAAACCCGACCTGCTTTCTTATATTAAATAGGACCCACAAAATTCTGCATTCATCTCTTTTGTCACCTCATCCTCACCCTCAATTTAGCAAGTTTTAAATCTCAATTGAACAAACAAAGTTGTTAAAAAACAAAGTTCATGGTTGAAGTATGAAAAAAAAATGACTTGTTATGACATGACAATATATCCTGATTTTTATATTCAAAAGCTTTAAGAAATTTTACGCTTTAAAAGTTTAGGGATGACTGTAGCCAAAAAAATTTGAGAGACAACAATGAATAATAAGTGGTAGTTTAAAAAGTACAACTGTCATTACTTGGTATGCTTTGTGAGTCACCGGTGGTGCACTACTCTACTAAATGCTAACAAAACCAGAAATTTGCATTGTTGAAGTGCCATTTAAGGACAAAATATGAATCACTGTCAAAATATACAGAAGCACACATTTTCCTTAAAGATTAAGTAAATAAAACGAACTTACCATACTTAAGATATCAAAAACATGCAACCCTTTAAAAACTACATACATATGTGAAGTTTACATCCCAAAACTGTTGCCTGCCATATTAAATGGAAGTTATCATCAGACTGTAATACTTGCAAGTGGTTGATCCTAACTAGGTAATCTTACTTTCCAAAAGGGACAATTGGAGTATACATCTCTGGCAGTCTTATCCATCTTTGGTATGAGGTTTAGCATCAAATCAAGAATGTATGGGACCTCCCCTGTGAAATTTTCCTTATACTAGCGATACGTGCTACAATGGCTCTTTAAAACATCCATCATTTCTAGCTAATCACCTCATGCCTCCTAAGGTAATGCTTTCAACAAAAACCCATGCACATGCTTTTAATGGGAAAAAAGCAAATAAAGAACCCTATCCTATGTCAAGGCCATAAATAGGGAATTTTGCCTGGTTTCCGTACTTGTAAACATGGAACTACCAGTTGGACCAAAAAAAAAACCATGGAACTACCAGTCTTTCTATGGAAGCCACATTTGAGTGAAACTAAGGCCATTCTTGAATCTAATAACACATCAATGGTGAATTTGTGACCCAAAGTAGATGTTAGGCAACAGTTTTCTTCAAACTAAACCCTAATCATTGGCTATATATCTTCCCCCAATCATTGTTTTTTCTCTCCAAATGAATCCATCAATTATGTTCAGCAAGATCATTTGTTACAAAACCATACCACAAAGAAGAGAAATCAATCATGTCTTAAACATAAAAAAGTTGTGAAATCATCCATAAGAATAAATGTAACAATCCTCAGGATCGTAGGGATTTGATTATTTGCATTCGAATGCTTTGAGCAACATCGCTCAATTCTTCCATCTTGCATCGATTCCATAATAGTTTAGTTGACTCAAAACATATGATGACAAAAGGAAAGGATTTACCTGTATCTCCTAACCGATTGACAATTTTTCAGCACAGGTAAGCTTACATACGAAGGTCTTAACGGGATGGTAGAGGGGTTGAATAGCAACCTCCAGTGAACATTCTTAAGGGAGATCAGCATACATCCTAGAACCATCAGAGATATCTTTCTAGGCATTTCCTTAAGATATTCTGAGATGATTTCAATTGTTTCAATGGTTTCTCGCACAAAGAAGGCGACTCGTTTTATCGTGCAAGCGGCCTAAACCCCACCGACCATGTTGTGTTTTCTGATTTGGTGACTAAATTGGTTTTCATTTATGACGTCTATGTAAGAAATTTTGAGATTTGCTCTTTTTAATATAAACTAATTTCTGATTTAATTGTTATTTCTTAACTAATTTTTGTTAAGATAACTGCGGTAGAAGTCTTGAAATTCATGCCCGAAGTGCAGTTGAGTTCTCAAACATTTCATTTATAAAATAGTCTTAAACGCTTATTAATGGATGAAGACTTTTTATTTACACGAGAGGACGACACTCTTAGGATATATATTTCCCCCTTATCTGTCTAGAGATGATATAATTATGAGAAACGAGATAAACGAAAAATTTTCCTTAAATCACAAGCGATAACAAAAGTAACGATCGTCTTATGTTCTTGTCTTAGGAGACTAGTCGTAAATCAATTAGCAGGAGTCTCTACATTTTAGGGACAATATGCTTATCTACCACTTCATATCACAGAAAACTGGGGGACGGAAGAGGGGAAGGAACATTATTCTGAATCAAGGTAATACTTCGATTTACACAGTTATGGCCAAATTCATATCAATAACTTAGAATTTCCCACCAAGATAAAGCATAGGGAGTTACTTACTCATCTGTCTTCCTCTGGATGTTTGAAGAAGAGCAACATGGACGACAAAATTTGTACTCAGCCTAAACTCCATAAACAAGTGCAACCGAACAGAAGAAAAGAAAGTCACCTTTCCGGAGTTCACGGCTGTTGCTTTATATAGAGCATTTGTCCAAGGATAAACAGCCAAAACATGACTTCCCAAGGCGAAATCTTGAACACCAGATGGACCATTTGGCTTAGGCAAAGGAATAACACGAGACACCGGGACCTTGTATTTTCTGTAATTAACATTAACAATTCATAAGAAACAATTCTCAAGGTAAAATTCTAACTCTAGAAAGTACTCGAATATTACATGAGCCAATTAAGGCCTTCTTAGCCAATTAAAATAAGTCAATGCCTTCGCTAACCTAACCATCGAGTACTACCATCAAACCTAGCTCAGGTTAATAGGTAAAGTCGGGTTATTAAGAAGAAACAGAAACACTACCACCAAAGTCTCGAGAAGGCATGACAGATGGCACCCACCATAAGCTACTGGCAGGGATAAATGCCTATTACCACCGTATTACTTGTAGGATTGTCACGACTGACTTAAAAATGCTACCTTTGACCTCCACCTTCTTCGTCATCATCTGGCTCCTCATCTAATACTTCGAACCTGTGCTGATAAATTAAGAAATATGGAAAATTAAAAGGAAATAGAGCATTGATATTATTTAACTAAAGATTGCAGATGGTAATCCAACGTACATCACTATCTGTTGACGAGCAAGACATGTTTGACAGCCTCTATTGGAAATTTAAACAGAGCAAGCTCTTCTGGAACATTTGATTATTAGTTTGAACAAAAGCCAAAATGGCTAAATTTATCCAAAAAGGGACCTTGAACTGCAACTTATTATTCCCTAAGAAGACCAAAACTCTAGCTCACTCCATGCCAGCGGGATTGATAGTAGCTTGAGAATAAGGAACTGCAGGCTCCCCTTCACCACGTCAACTAAAATAAAGTCACCACTTTTGTGCAGATTACTTGACTCTCCTCAAAAAGTTCCATTAAGATGCCAAGTTGCTGCAGGTGAATGCATCGAGTAAACTTTATTATAGTCCGATAATTGATGAGAATCAGATTAGGAAAACTAATAGAATGAGAATACCTAGGATATAACTAGAGCTTAAATAATTATGATTATGCCCACATAATTAGTACGTTTAAAAGGTGTTCCTCTATGGCCGTCTCAAGATGTAAAATGCTGGTATGTGAATGGTACATGTATGTGAATGGTGCACCTGTCGCCTGAAGAGAAACTATGGTTCGGCAGTGAATAGTGAGCATCATCGTATCACCATCACTTGAAGGTTTAACTAATATTGATAAAAGCTAATGAAAGGTGCATAACAATGGAATCAGGAAGCAAGTTTTTTTCATCCACCAAGCTCACATTAATCAAACTAAAGAGGCTCGACAAATTCGACATTCACTGTATGTAAGAAAATATGTTCTCGTACTACTATCGAGGCTCAGAGACAAGGAAAACCTCTCTGGCAGACGCTAAAAAGAAAATTGCTTCAAGGAGCATGGACTACTAGCAGTTCTACTGCTCAAGGAAAAGAATATAACAAAATCAATGTTCGTATGCTATTTGCACTCAAACATTGTGTGGACAAACACTAAACAATCAACTTTACATTGAATGATCCACGTAAGAAAAAGAGATGAGTCACAGTCTGTTTTGTCATAATAAATTTCTTTCAAATAAATGAGTATCTCCAGACTCCAGGTTGGCAACCTTGAATGAGCATTGTTCTTGAACGTTAAAAGACTAAGTATCAGGATAAAACACGGGGAAGAATACAATACCAAAATGAATAACTTGCTCTTGATTATGAAGAAACTTACTCTTTTGTCTCTCGGTCAAAGTCGATCACTTTCACAATGCACCAATAATGGGGTCCAGCATCATCTCCTGAAACCCTATCCGCCACCTATTCATGACGAATTATCAATCACGCCAGTTCATGGGTTTAAACACCACAAGCGAAAGATCTGCAAAGACAAGACAGCAAGCTCATGCCTTTTTAAGGAACAAGAACTATAAAACGAGACCCACCTCTTGGCCTTTCAAACTAGCATAAAAATCAAGTTGCCTTCTCATGGAAGAAGAAGACATCCCAGACATTCTTGTCTCCTTCATCGTCCATTTTCGCTTCCGATCATTACCATCTGCACGTTGCACAGAGCTAACCGCATCAACAAGAAGCCGAAACAGAAATATTATCCTGTCCGCTACTCCTCCGATGACCACTATCCTGCTCAGTTATTATCCATATACGCTCAGAAAACAGCAGCAGCAGCAGCAGCAATCGATGACGAAATGATTTCTCGCCTCTCGGAACAGGGTAAAAACCAACGTTTCCAACAGCAACGGGAAATTCGACCACAGAAAGAAAACAGCAACAGGAGGTCAGGACCGGTGCACAAACACATCCCTAGCGTTAGGTTTCAACGACTGCCGAACATGTCAAAGACCACGCACCTCTGATCGAAGGAGATGTTCTCAGAGGCATCGTCGCCCATGCCGGGCTAATCTAGCTCGGTCAGCGGACGATGGAAAGCTTCGATGAGTAAGCCTAGCAGGAAGAAGATTTTAGCTTTTCATTCGAAGGAAACCAGTACGCGTTCGTCAACGTAGAGATTTCATGGAAGTTTCTTTTCATTTCCTTTCGTTTTTTTCGTACTCTTTATATCTTTCATGGCCTAATTTCCTCAAACTTTAGTCCGGTTTTAATTCCGTTCCCAAATTTGTGTTTTTAGATAAAAGCCTCACAAAATTTGAAACCATGCCTTTAAACCGGCTGCCGACTCAGATTTTTCTCCAGCAAAATAGCAAGATTGACTCAGCGCTTTGTGCCTTTTGTGAAACTGTACCGGACTCAATCAACCATTTATATTTCGCTTGCTCTGCCACGTCTAGATTGGCTTCATGCTGGGCAACGAAATGTAATCTCCCTTAGCGCAACAGACCTTGGCCTGACCTTATCACCTGGACTATGAAGGTTTCCGGGAGCAATTCTTTTGCTCATCGACTATCCAGATTTGCATTTGGGGCTTTATGTCACATCATTTGGATTGAACGGAATAACTCCATTTTCAGAAGCAAACCTGCCTTCATTCCGGGTATGCGCAAGCACCTCATTAAGGTGGTAAAAGACAAAGCCATGTCCATGGGTACAGTTCCTGCCATTCCTTCCAATCGGAAGATGCAAAGGAATTGGGGTCTCTTTTAATCGATCTTCGAAGTTAGTCCAGCAAACCCTTAGGATTTTTTGCCTTTTGTTCATAGCCTTTGTGGCCTCTTTTGGCTTGTTATATAGTTTTCCTTGCTAAGCCATCCCTCTCCCCTCTTGGACATTTTCCTTGTTGGGTTGACAGGTGTGCCTGGTTTTAGGTTGTAAATGGTGGTTATGATAAGTAATACAATTCCTTAACCTTACCAAAAAAATTTGAAACCATGCCCGGTGTGATACGTAAATTCTTTTATTGTAACATCAAAAACCTTGAATGTGTATATGTGTAGCGTATTTACCTCACACATGTAATTGTATTGTCAAAAATATCAAACTTGTACCCGTGCGATACAATATATCCCCACACACTTTTTATGGCACTAAAAGTCTCGAACTTATAGCCAAGTGACACGTTTACTCCCGTTAAGATTCTTTTTCCTTCTAATCCAACGTCAAAATTTGAATTTCAGAGCTTTAGGAGAGGGCTTAGGCTATTGGAAATACTTGAGAAAGATGAAAATAAGATCAACTGCATGATGAGGCATGCAAGCATTATCCTTAAGATAATTCTACCCCTCAGAATAGATATTGTTTTTTTCCTAGTTTTTGATTTTCTTCCTCTTCTTTCTTCTTCTTCTTCGAGTCGGGGACAGATATTGTTTTTTTCCCTCGCTTAATCTCTCAAATTATTTACTAACCAGTCGGCTTTATCAGTGCAAAACAGAGATATTTGGGTAAAATTATTTTCCACTAATGTCAACAAAAGGAGATTGATTGAGAGCGGCCCTTGCGCTTGCTAAAAAAAAAAATAGATAACGTGAATTTTAATTCAAACAGCAGTTAGATCTCGGCAAGACGAGCATGGAAAATGGGCATAATCCTCGTGGATTTGGCACCTTTAACGCTGTGTCTAAAAAAGCCGTCCAAACATGTCGCACTCAAATCATTTTAAGGAGCTCTCTCTCTCTCTCTCTCTCTCTCTCTCTCTCTCTCTCTCTCTCTCCTTTTAAAATGGTCACGAGTCCAATAATTTTACCTTAAAACTTGTACAGAAGTCAGTCCGCCAGCTAAACAAAACTAAGAGTTCCTTCGGTATTATGAATCCGGAATTTACCCACAAGACATGAATCTGACCCAGAACATCTTTGCATCGTTTAAAGAAATAAGAAAACTCTCATTCTCAGTATACATCTCAAAAATGGATCATAAACCCATTTTTTAATTCATATATTAATAAATAAATCATAAATGGATTATTATATTAAGTAAATGAATCATAAATAGGTATAAATATAATATAAATATTAAATAGATCATAAATGAGTTTACAATTTATTTAAACTCAACTCATATCTCACGCTCGCTCACTCGGCACTCTCAATATGAATTGCCCTAGATTTAGTTAAATATAAAAGTATTTTATCAATATGAGTCAGGTCATGTATGAATTGAGTGTAAATCAAGTCAGGTATAGGTAATTAAATTTGCAGTACATAAAAATTGGTTAAAACAGATTAAATAGATCTATTTAAGTCGGACCATTTTCAACCCGATCCACCCGTTTGACAAATCTAATTCTCAGAGTCTTGATACTCACGTGAAAAGCTTCGACTAATCAAAGTACCATCCCAAATTACATCACCACCTCTAAGTTGATTAAAAGTACAGACAGATGACAAACTCTCCACATAATGATGATTACTCCCTAACCAATCTGGATTCACACCTCGTCACACACTCGACAGGAAGAGTTAAGCGTAAACATCAAGCTGCCCATGGAACTCTTTACGCGATACAAGAACACGGATCGAATAGTTCGTCTTCCTCTGACCATCCTTGGAAGACTCTACAACTCAACGAATCGGACTAAGGGGATGTGGGAAGTGGCTAACTTTATTATTGCGTGACTAAGACGAGCGAGTGGCCATCGTTCCTACCCATTCCACTCGTCAAGCAGCGCTATCCAATTCACTACATAACACACAGTAACCCACGCGATACTACATTTCAAAGGGGTTTCTAAAACAAAAGCAGAGTGGTAACTACACCACTCTAGTTTATTCACGCGAGGCTACATACTATAATATTATACAGCTTTTTGCATGAGCACTCACTGACGATGTCCTTCGGGCAGTGGAACCACGTGGTAGAAGCGTACGGTCCTTTGAGGCATGGCCCCGTCTTCTTCATCGTCATCAAACTCTAGCACGTAACTGATCAACCGAAAAACAGGCATAAAAAGGATGTTAGATGTGAGGATTGAAATTTCCCTAGGGTGAATGGGGGCGATGTTCCTCGAACTTTACTTCATGCCATGCTATATTTGGTGCTCAGAGAATTCAGAAGTAATAATGACACCAGATAAATGCAATTCGCTTTATACACAACAAATTAATAACTTTATGAGAAAAAGATAAACAGAGAGTTTCCTTAAATCACCAGTGATAACAAATGTAACACTCATCTTATATTCTTGCCTAGGAGACTGGTCGTAAGTCAATTAGCAGGAGTCTCTGCGTTTTAGGGAGTCCATGCTTATTATCTACCACTCCATATCACAGAAAACTGGGGACGGAAGGGGGGAAGGAATATTAAACTCAATCAAGCTAATACTTCGATTTACACAGTTTTGGCCAAATTCATATCAATAACTTGAATTTCCCACCAAGATAAAACATAGTAAGAAGTTACTTACTCATCTGTCTTCCTCTGGATGTTCGAAGAAGAGCAAAGCACCAGTAACATGGACGTCAAAATTAGTACTCAGCCTAAACTCCATAAACAAGTGCAACCGAACAGATGAAAAGAAAGTCACCTTTCTGGAATTCACGACTGTTGCTTTATATAGTGCTGTTGTCCCAGGATAAACAGCCAAAACATGACTTCCTGAGGAGAAATCTTCAGCACTAGATGGCTCATTTTGCTTTGGGAAAGGAATAACATGAGACACTGGGACATTGTATTTTCTGTAATTAAAATTAACAATTCATAAGAAACAATTCTCAAGGTAAAATTCTAACTCCTGAAAGTACTTGAACATAACATGAGCAAATAAGGCCTTCTTAGCCAATCAAAATAAGTCAATGCCTTCACTAACCTAACCATCTAGTACTACCATCAAACCTAGCACAGGTCAATAGGTAAAGTCGGGTTATTAAGAAGAAACAGAAACACTACCACCAAAGTCTTGAGAAGGCATGACAGAAGATTTGGTATGGCACCCACCATAAGCTACTGGTAAGGATAAATGCCTAGTACCACCGTATTACTTATAACGATGTCACAACTGACTTAAAAATACTACCTTTGACCTCCACCTTCTTCGTCATCACCCGGCTCCTCATCTAATACCTCAAATCTGTACAAATAAATTAAGAGTTAGGGAAACTTAAAAGGACATAGAGCATGGATATAATTCAAGAAAAGAGTGCAGATGGTGATCCACCCTACACCACCATCTATTGACAAGCAAGACATGTCTGACAACCTCCATGTGAAATTTAAACAGAGCAAGCTCTTCTGGAACGGTTGATTATTAGTTTGAACACAAGCCAAAATGGCTAAATTTATCTAAAAAGGGACCTTGAACTGCAGCTTATTATTCCATAAGAATACTAAAAATCTAGCTCGCTCCAGGCCAGCGGAATTGATAGTAGCTTGTGAATAAGAAACTGCCGACTACCCTTCACCATATCCACTATAATGAAGTAGCTACCTTTATTCATATTACTTGATTCTCCTCAAAAAGTTGCATTAAGATACCAAGATGCTGCAGGTGAATTTATTGAGTAAACTGTACTGCAGTCTGATAATTGATGAGAATCCATTTAGGAAAACTAATAGAACGGGATTACTAGGATTTAACGAGCTTACATAATCATGATAATGTCCGCTTTGTTAATGAGTTCAAGGTGTTCCTCTATGGCCATCTCAAGATGGAAAATGCAGTTATGCAGCATAAAGTAGAAAATCATATGCACATGTATGTGAATGGTGCGCCTGTCACCTAACGAGAATCATGGTTCAGTGGTGAACATTGAGAAAATTTAGATACACATCTAATTTCTTGTCGTATCGCTCTCATATGCACAAGTATGTGAATGGTGCACCTGTCAACTAAAGAGAAACTATGGTTCAGCGCTGAATATTGAGAATCATCGTATCACCATCACTAGAGGGTTTAACTAATATTGGCAAAAGATAATGAAAGATGCATAACAACGGAATCAGGAAGCAACTTTTTGCATCCACTAAACTGGCATTGATCAAACCAAAGAGGCTCGACAAATTCAACATGCAGAGTATGTAAGAAAATATATTCTCGTGCTATTATTGAGGCTCAGAGACAAGGAAAATCTCTCTGGCAGATGATAAAAAGAAAATTGCTTCAAGGGGCATGGACTACTAGCAGTCCTACTGCTCAAGGAAAGGAATATAACAAAATCAAGGTTCATATGCTATTTGCACTTGAAAACTGTGTAGACAAACACCAAACAATTAACTTTACATTAAATAATACACATAAGAAAAAGAGATGAACCACTGTCTGTTCTGTTATAATAAATTTCTTTCAAATAAATGAGCATCTGCAAGTTGACAACCTTGAATGAGCATTGTAATTGAATGTTAAAAAGATTAAATATCAGGATTAAACACAGTGCAGAATACAATACCAAAATGAATAACTTGCTCTTGATTATGTAAAAACTTACTCTTTTGTGTCTCGGTCAAAGTTTGTCACTTTCACAATGAACCAGTCATCCTTATCAACATCTTCTTTAACCCTAGCCGCCACCTATTTACGACAAATTATCAATCACGCCAGATCAAAGATTTAAACACCCCAAACGAAAGATCTACAAAGGCAAGACAGCGAGCTCATGCCTTTTCAAGGAACAAGAATTAGAAAATGATACCCACCTGTTGGCCTTTCAAACTAGCATAAAACTCAAGTTGGCTTCTGGAAGAAGACATCCTAGAGATTTCCGAATCACTCTTCATCCGTTTTCGCTTCTGATCACTACTATCTGCAGGTTGCACAGAGCTAACAGCGTCAACAAGAAGTCGAAACAGAACGATTTCCCTAGCTAGCGATTTAATCAATAAAGAGTCTATCGCAATGCATCTTGTTCATTGGCTTGTCCCACAGTCACAGGCACGGCTATTTGAAATATCTACAGCAAGGAGCAACTTCGACTGGTGTGCTAAATAGCAAGTAATTTAAAAACTCTGCCTCAAAGTAGGAGCACTAGCGTGTCTTGGAATATAAAGTACTGAATATGTAGTTAAAACATAGGTGAAAGTCAAGTTTATTCCCTTCGGTTCCAGATTGCAAAAGTTCCATATATAGAATCAGTGATCCAAACCAAGGTTTGCTAGGGGTAGGGACCTTCCTGGCTAATGTTCTCTACCATACATATATCAAATTCAAGAAGATCGGTTGGTTAAAGATAAATTTTCTGGATTTCATATCCGGATCTCTCCTCATCTATCCAGCATCAAAGTCCTCACCATGGTGAATGGTGGACAACAGACGCTGATTAAGTAAGCAAGATTTATACATATAAACAAGATGGCGTTGAAACAGCCTGGCTGAGTTAAACGCAGCTATCTGACTTGCCTACTCATCTGAAGAGTTGCTTCCCAACCATAAAAATTCACTCAAGACATTTTAAATGGTTGAATTTGGATAGATAAGTCATTAACTCAGCAGGAAATGTACCAATAGGCTAACCTACCATATCAACATTTTGGTGAAATAGAAACAAATTCAACGTGTAATGTAAGAAGCATAACCGCAAGTATTTTCAAAAGCAGATTTTCCTATGCAAAGACTACAACTTTTTCAGATAACAAAAACCTATTTTCCTTCGTGGTTGCCCAGGAGGTCCAGATGGTAGCAGTGCATCCAGTTGAGTCAGCAACGTGTTAGAAACCCTGCAGCCATCATATACTCATGAGGAAGTGAAATGATCTCATTGCGCAAGTAAACATGTTATAAGATGTGGCTTAAAGAAACTCATCATGATAGAATCAACCAAGAGAGAACCATACGTCACTTCACGATCTGAAAGCTCTTTAGCACGAGTATACAAGGACCTCAACCTTAACAGAGAGTTATCACCAGTCTTCTCCACCATCTCAGGGGCTGTATCACCATGCAGAAGATAAAGTCATATCATCGAAAGAAAGTACTTTAGAAAGGGTGGCAAAGGAATCAAATCACAACGTCGCCACCAAAAGGCATTCGATTATAAGGGTTTCTACTTCCTCGCCTCTCTGACCATCCCGGAAGGATACCTAATTTAGTCAAATGTAAATTAATTGCGCAATGAAGCTTTTGCTATTTCGATTCCACCTCTAAATACCAACTTGTAAATAACTGTTCAAAAATGTTACGCTTCTGGTTAAATGCTTACTAACTGTTTTAAATCCTACATTACGAGAGTATGATAAATTAAACAAAGAATTGACACCATAGGATGTCACCGGCCTGGACACAAGTGTAGGACCAACTTCAACCAAGTTGGTATTTCCTCCACAATTTTTTCTAGACTCAGCTAGATTTTGTTGGAATCATTTCAGCTCGCTCGTGTCGCTTCTTCCCGACCGAATCAAACTATCCTCGATAATAACCTCAGCTCCCACCTTCGGCGACTATGAGATGGCCAGATTCAGCGATCATTCAGCAAAGATCACACAAGCGACGCGAACAGTTAATCGAAGATTCATATCACACTCAATCCCTTACACCCAGCAACGCTTCCAGCTCTACCACCATCAAAAAGTTCACTTAAATCAACCCGTTTAAACTCGGGCAAATTACACAGGGTCCGCGCGAAGCAACTCGATCCCAATTTCAGCATCCGCAAGCAGCATCGGCACCCATTGTCGACTCCCACGCACTCTCTTGCTACTTCCTAGCCCTCTCGCACACTTGCCGACGCGCGATCGCAAGTCAATCCAGTCGAATACATTCAGTTCAGCACCAGCTCACTTCCATAAACCATCAAAACAACACCGCTTGAAGAAATCTTTTTCAAAAAAAAAAAAAGAAAAGAAATTCAGGGGCAGTTCACTATTTGTTAAAAATGGCAAAACAAGCACGAGCAGCAGCAGCAGCTCAAAGGGTACTAAACTTCGACAGTCGATTCGATCGAGGATCAACACACCAAAAAAAAAAAGGAAAAAAGAAAAAACGACGGCAATCCCAGTTTGTTCTTCGTCCAGAAACTTACTAGTTTGAAGCTTCTTGTGCATTTTGTTGATTTCCCCGAGCACTTCCTCCTGGTCCTTCTTCAGCCGATCGAGCTCCTTCGAGCTCTCCAGTAACCCGGACATCGCCGGCGACGACATCGTTTCTTTTTTTGTCGTTGATCGCTCGAACCCGGAGGAGGAAACCCAATAAAAAAAAAAAAAAAAACCGAACCAAACCGAACCGAACAAACAAACCGTAAGAACACGACAGGATCTCGCGCGATATTAATTACTCAAATCATCAGCAGGAATTCCGGCTCCCGAAAACCTCCTTCGGTTTCATCTCGGTCGCGTCGGGGGGCTCTGCGGCATTGCGCATCGGCTCATCGGAGGAGGGGGGCGAAAATTAAAATTTTAAAAAAAAAATGATGATGATGATAATAATAACGAATTTCGGGAAAAATAAAAAGGAATCGGAAAATCTCCGAGTTTTCTTCTTCTTCTTCTTCTTCTTCTTCTTCGGTGTTAGCTGAACTATAAAGTATCAAAGGGGGAGCCCGTGGCATTGGCGTTTCAAGAAGATGAGGGAAAAAAAAAAAACGGAAAAATTCGTGGATTGAAGGTATTTCTGAGTATCGGGCCGTTAGAGCTGGCCACCGGGCCGTTGTGGGCCTTGTACAGGCCCATGGTCCTGAACCGGCCCATTACAGAAAGGTTCCGAAACCCTGACGCGGCCCAGCTCAGCAAACGGGCCCGCGCTCCCGGGTGAAATCGTGGCCGCCGGATTCCCGGGGGTGTGTGGGGCCCGAGGAAGGGGTTCCGTTTCGGTGCGGCGACCGACTTTTGTGTTGCTGATGACGTGACCGTCCACCGCCTGTCGCCGTTGATCATCGCGCATGATGTGGACCGACAAGATCTTAACGGGATCCGTTTTGCTAATCAACGGAACTGCTATTTTCGGCAAAACGGAATTCGAAAACTGACGTAATGATTTGTAAATAATTTATATTATTTTCATAACTCCATAAATTGCGTCGGCATTTATGGCATTCGATAAGTGTAATTCGCACTCGTATTGACACGTAGAAACCAGAAGCTTTTTGATCTGTTCGTATTGATCTTTTTATTAATTTATTCCTTCTTGTGCTTTTTGAATTTTGAACTTTTTAGAAGTTCGATCTTCTTCAAATACTGTTTGCTTGAAATCTCTATTGTTTTTTTCCTTTCCATTCACTCGGATTCCTTCCCTCGAATCCTCTTTTTCTTTCTAAAAGAGGAAAGGATAAATATCGTCTTAGATGGGTCCCAAAAAAATTCGTTCTAGGATTGCAGGGTAAGAGAGAATTATGATAAAAGTCAATAGAAACATAATTTTAATAGAGTGTTCAAATGATAAGCGTGTTTATTTTTTTCGATTAAGCTAAAAATTGAAACACCACACTTGCAAATTTTCTCTGGAAACCATCAAGAGCACGGATCCCTGTATCTCCAATGATTACCTTGGAACAAGGGAAGATTAGTTGTATGCCTGCATACCCCATTCATATGACAAAAAGGGTTTTCTGGAAATGTTTAGTCAATGAAAAGCTGTCTTATATATTTTCGTCAAAAAATAGATGTGCCCTAAAAGTGGGATGAGTCAAAACAATTAAAAGAAAATCATTGACATATGAAACTCTATCAGAACAAGCAACCCCCAAGATGACAGGACTTTTGACTATTAGGACAGGAACAAGGGCGCGTTTAGTAACTAGTCAAATAGTAATCAATTATAGTCTTTTGTTCCTAAAATCAATTTTGGAACGAAATTCTGTTTGGTAAATTTTTTATTCCTGGGTACAAATTTACACAAATTTGTTCCCAAAATAAGTTTTAGAACAAAATCAAGAAGCAAAAAAAAATTACCTGAGAACAAAAAAGAGAAATAAAAAAGATTTTTTTTTCTATTTCTTCTTTCCTGTTCTTCTTCTTGGCCATGCCCAAATCATTGACGATCGACCACAGACGAGCGCCTCCCTCACCCAGGCCGCGAACCTCTAGGGCGACCTTCACCGACGAGAGCGACGACTGGAAATGGCTGGCAAGGGCCACTCTCACTACTCGCCAACGAGAGCCACGACACCCTCACTGATCAATCGCCGGCCATGGCCAAAAAAGAGAAGAAGAAAAAAAATTAAAATATTTAAAAATATTATTAATGAAAAAAAAATTATAAAGTTATCAAACGCATTTCTGTTTTTTTTCTATTCCAGGAATGGAAATTTTCAACCGTTACCAAATGCCTTTGAATTCCTAAAAATTGTTTCCAGAAACAGAATAAATAAAAAAATCATTTCGAAACAGAAATTATTTCCGAGATTAGAATGGTTGCCAAACACGCCCTAAGTAACTTCTTCCAATCAGGAAAAAAAAAACCTGGACAGAAAAGGACTTCCATCAAAAAAAAATTATTATGTATGTTATTTTACAATTTTAATAAATGGACTACAATCTCCCCTATACCGGCAAAAAAATAAACCCTCTGTAAAACTGCACACGCATAGACATGGTGACTGCGAGAACAAGGCAAAAACGATCACATAACACAAGCTTCCTCATTTCCAGGAGATTAGGTTCTTGACGATTGCATATCTTCCATGGAGGAAATGAAGAATCTAAAAGTATCCCTTGGTAATGGCCTCTTCTAAATCCTTGAAGTCCCAAGCATCATCAGCAGAATATTGCCCTGGGCAAGAGAAGAACAAGATTCATCTCAACACATTGGTTCTCTTGTTATCAAAGAAAAGTCGATAGGTAGCAGTAAGTAACAAGGTGGATTCTTCATAGCATTGCTACTCTTCATTGGGCAGTTAGAAGGAGGAGGTCCATAATTGTAATGCCCCTTTTTCAAGATTGTATTTCCGTGTATGAGAGGGGGAAAGGTGGTTAATCTACTGACGGCATCCAATGACATGAACAAGAAATAAGCACAACATCGCTAATTGCTGCAGACCGCATGCCCCTCCTCCAAAGTGAAGAAAGAAAAACCCCCCACCCAAAGATTGCGAATACATTGGCTATTGAGATATCGTACCGCCTCTCATGCTCAACCCCTCGATTACTTGGAGAAAAGATTTAAACATGGATTAAATCCACACTCGAAAGAAGCACAGGTGGGAACTTTACCTATTGAGTCTCTCCTCAAAGCAGTTAAATGAGCGCAGCTGCAATTTCAAGATAATAAAGCAGCAAACATTTTAAACACTGTTGTTAAAAAGGAAAGTTGCAATAAATTCCATTTCAATCGTGATTCATCAAAGGACTATAGAGTTCAGAGACTTGGTTATTACCTTCTGAGGGTCTTCCCAAAATCGGTACACAGAGAACGGATATAAGTCCCTTTTGAACACGTTACCCTGAAAATCAAATTTTGTCTGCAAAGAAAGGAAAATGAAAAAGAAGCCTCATTACATAATTTAATACGAGATAAATACAGAAACGGCACTTAACTTTATGGCCATTGGTCAGTTGAGGACTTAAAGCTTTATTTTGGTCGATTGAGGACTTAAGGTTTTAAAAAAGCCACAATCAGGTCTCAAATTCGCCACCGTTGGAATTCTGGTGTTGGAAATCTCATGCGTCTCCCTTGTTGAATATCTGATCATCAGCCATGTGTCGTTTCTGATTTCCACGAATGGCAAACTTGAGATCTGATTGTAGCTTTTTTAATACATTAAGTTTTTAATTAACCAACCGCCGTAACCTTAAGCCTTGTTTCTGCACTTCTCCCAATTTAAAACCATAAAAGGTCATAGTCATGCAGCTACGCCTTTCACAGGAAATTAATGTTCAGAAACTGAAACATTTTGCTGAAAAACTCCATGAACCCTAGAATCAAGTTAAGACTATAGCTCTTGTGAGAGAGCGAGAGAGAGAGTGGTGAAAATCATCATATTTGAGCCCTATGACTCCCATTCCAAGCAAGCAGTTTCTAGCCATTTTAAGCATCAGATCAGAAGAGACATCCTCCTGTGGGAGAAAGAAGAAGCCCAGGTAGCAGATATGGAGTTCAATCAGAGAAGTCCAGGTGCAGAGAATAATTGTTCAATTTATTTTCTGAACTCAATCTTAAAATGTATGATCACATTGTTAATCTTCAGTATTTTTGAAGCTTAACAAGGAATGAGCTTCCAGCCTTCCACTGACTACTTTTGCCCTTTTTTTTGGTCCGAACTACTTTTGCCATTCTAGAGGATATAGCTTTGACAGAGTTCTAGACATTTAGTCGGTCTTACATAGGGCACTTTCTTCATTTCGGGATAACTTTGTAAAAGTGACCATCTCATGCAATCTTTTGGCATCTTAGAAAAAGCTCAGTAAATCTGCACATTAGACTGTCCAAACAAAAAATTTACACGATAGACACAAAATTAGCATGATTTCTAGCTTTCTTGTCCACTGTTAGCAGTCATTTGTGGACGTCGAGATGCTAAATTAACATGTACATCCAAAATGCTTTCACACTTCAAAAGCCGATAAGTGGAATTGCTTCAAGAGATTAAAAATAGAAAGAGCAAAACCTGTCCTCCAGGCTGCGCTCAATGTCAAATTTGAGTATCGAAATCCTTCTAGGCGAAAGTTCAACAGTTTCTCCTCTTCTTGCTTTCTCGTACATTTTTTCTCCACCAACCTATCCAAATCAAGAACAATAAAGCAACTTCATCGACATGCCAATGCATACACTTAATAGTATGCAGAGAACTATATCAATGACTGAATATGAGGTACATTGTTAATCACTACAACCGCTACATTATCGGTACCATTTTCATCAAAGACTGCACCAGCAGATTTCCAGTTATCAATGAATATGAGCAAACAATCCTGAATGCATGTTTAAACAAAAGCACTATTATTCGTCCACTTACTAGATCTGAAGAAGAGATAGTTAATTTTTCACTTACTTTTATGGCCGAAAACATCGGTGGGACTTGCCAGATCTCCCCAAGAAAGGATGCCGCAGTTTTCTTTATATCTTCATCTTTGATGTGCTCCCAAGGCTCACGCTGGATGATCTAATAAATGAGTTGAAGTACAATGTTAGTTGTCTACCATCAACCCCAAAAATGGATGGGTGCAAAAGGATGGCATGGTCATAAAAGAGCCTTTTCCCCACATTCAATCACCCCTATTAAGTACCACAACGAAGTAAGACAAAACAAAAAACTATTGAACTCGTTAAAGGCACTTAGCTGTGCATTCTTAAACATGAGTATAGTACATTAACATGAAAATGACAGGTCTTTGTTAGAGAGAATATTCATACTGGTGAATCGGCATCCAAAGTTGATGTGGCCTCTCCTAAACGGAAAACCCCGCTATAACCCTTTACCATACCCTGATATCTGCAACAACCATGTTTGAAAAGTTCTGACCAAGTTTTCGCATTGCAATTTACCATGAAAAGATTCACTTACAAATCGTACATACGAAATGCTAAAAAGACCATAAAACTCTAGACCAGAGCATTAAAACTTATGGAGATGGAATGAACTTCTTTCAAAAAAAAGCTAGACAGAAGAACGTTCAAATCTTACGTTTCCACTAGCTTGGTAGCTTTACCCACGCATACAATCAACAATCCAGTTGCCATGGGATCAAGAGTACCAGCATGCCCAACCTATATCAGAAATAGAAGAGTAGAGAAGGAAAAGTTAGCTGATCTTCTAGGAATCACCTAGATCCAGCATCTGTAACAAGCAGGCACCTTCTTTACTTTGACCAGACGTCGAAGCTTCCCACAAACTGTGAATGAAGTCCAGCCTGTATTGCAAACAATAATTGCAACAATGATTGCCCAGAATCGACACAAACACAATGTGCAACAACTGAAGTATATAAACAAATGAATACAGTAAAATCCTCTCGCAGAGCTAATTAATTATTCAGTTAGAATACTTCTTCATCAGCACATACAGACTATGAATCTAATCCTGAAGTAGCAGGAATTGCTTCTCCAGATAAACAGAATTTGCTAAAAAATTAAGCCCAGCACGGATAATGTGATAAGTGCAGTGCAAACATTAAAAAAAAAAGGCCCTGCATTCTCTAAAAAGAGAGGCCACAGACCCACAATCCGTCAACGTAACATCTTGAACTTTGTACATCTCTACCCGCTATTTCACACATCTTCTGTTGCGCCCGAGAATCTTTTGAGAATGGCTTAAGGACTTGCGTTGACACTTCATCCATTTTCAGTTTGCACGTAAAGAAAAGAGGATGCTTGCTGCTACATCAAACCGGTGCACAAAATAAAATAAGTCACTTCAGAGTTCAGCTATCAGCGGGCACCATATGTGCACGTATCAGTCGACAATGTCAAGAATATATCAAACCAAAAATCTCATTTTGGCTACCATTTCAAGTTAGTCTCTGAAGTAGAACAGGCACAGGTTTCACACACACTTTCAGACATTCAATTCAGTCAATCAGTTAAAGACCCACCTTTGGGTTTGTTTATCAGAACCACAGTCCCATAAGGCCCATCCCATCTTGGAGGAAGCTCGGTACTCCTAGTCAAAACGTATGGCTCGCCATCACTCGCCACATTCTTCTCACTGGGAACTTTCTTCAAACACTTGAAGAACTCCTCCACCTTCTTCTCCATCACATCCTTCTTCCCCTCGTCCCTCGCCAAATCATCACCATCCTTCTTCTCCCCCTCAAAGAACACCAACCTCTTATCCTCCATCATCTTTTCCTCACCCACAGTCGCTCTCCTCTTATCCTTCTTCCCCTTCGCGCCCCCATTTCCCTTCGGCCCGCCGCTCTCTCCAGGCTCGAGGAACGCCTTATCGAGGCAATGCTCGGGGAAATACTTCTTCTCCAGCTGATACACCATCTTGTAATGCTTGTCCTTCTCCCAAGGATAAGCGAACGCATCGTGGAAGTACAGCTCCTCCTCTCTCTTGTGCAACCTGTGGAACTCCACCACCTCAGGCCTCAACTCCACGAACCCACCCTCCGCCTCACTCCGCCTCCTCTCGTCCTCCGAATCGGACCCGTACATCCTCTTCACCCTCTTGCTGTAGTACTTCCTCTTGGACTTGTGCATCCCGGAATCCGCCTCCGGCGCGAGCTTCCGGTCGGCCCAGTCGTCGAACCCGAGCTCGACGTCGACGTCGGGCTTCTCGGAGGCGTCCGGCTCGGGGGAGGTCTCGGGTCCGCCGGGCCCGCCGAGGCGGGGGCGAGTCCTGGCGAGCGAGGACTGAGCCGGGCGGTTGACGATGAGGTCGTACTGGAGAGGGTAGGGGGTGGAGGTGGTGGAGAAGAAATGGGCCAGCGCGGAGTGGACCGGGGACGACGAGAGAGCGAGGGCGGCGGCGGCGTTGCGGACGGAGAGCGAGGGGGCGGGAGACGCGATGGGGCGGCGGAGGAAGAGGAGGGATCTGTGGGTGAGAGACAGCGGCTTCGCCATGGCTGAGCAGCCGCGAGCCAGGAGGCGGCTGCCGTTCGAGGGTTCAAAGGTTCGAAGATTTCGAGGCAAGCCCGCGAATGGGGTTTCGTAGCATGGTCGCCGCGAAGGCGGAGGAGGAGCGAGGCCGTACGTATCGTCTCCCTCCCGCCCCGTCGTCTCTGCTCTCGAACTTGGCTCGGGAAATGGAAGTCGAAGCTCCTCCTCCTCCTCCTCCGGGAGATGGACAGAACCAGAACCAGTTTCTGCTGGGCCTGACCTGACGGGACTGAAGATCTCGGACCCCCTCCCCCCAACTCCATTGTAGCCCACGCCAGGCCCACGTGAATTATCCGGCGAACGTGTGGCATGCCTCGTAAAACATACGATGATGTCGGGAGAAACGACTCGCCTAGTAATGAACTTTTGGTCCTATGTATAATATAATCCTTAAAGTTTAGGATTAATATCACGAAAATCCTTAAACTAGTACATCTGTGGTAATTTTACCCCGAACTATTTTTTTTATCACAAAAAATTCCAAACTGGTACACATGTGATAAATTTACCCTGAACCATTTTTTTTTATCACAAAAAATCCCAAACCGGTACAATTGTGATAATTTTACCCCGAACTATTTCTTTGACTACCAAAAACCCCACACTGGTACACCTGTGACAATTTTACCCCTAAACTAATTTTTTGACCACTAAAAACCCCGAACTAGTACATTTGTGACAATTTTACCCTCTATTAGTGTCCGTTAAATTATATTAATATCACAAAAAATCACAAATTGGTAAACTTGTAACAAACAGAGGGGTAAAACCCAAAATCGGTACACATGTCAATTATCACGTGTCGTTAAACTTAGCAATTTGACAATAAAATTTAACAGAAACTAACGGAGGGTAAATTTATCACAGGTGTACCAGTTTAGGGTTTTTGGTGGCCAAAAAATTAGTTCATGAGTAAAATTATCACATGTAGACCAGTATGGGGTTTTTTATGGTCAAAAAAATAGTTCGGGGTAAAATTATCACAAGTGTACCAGTTTAGGATTTTTTGTGGTAAAAAAATAGTTTAGGATAAATTTATCACATGTGTATCAGTTTGGGATTTTTCGTGGTATTAACCCAATTTAAGCCTCATGTATAATATCGACCCGGTCTCTTAGTTTTCAATACATATCCAATTTAGTCTCCAAACCATATGAAAGCGTTTTATGTCGTCTCTGAATTTGAATTGATGCGTGCATGACATTTGATATTTTCACATGATCCGAGGATTAAATCGAGCATTTATCATTTGGGCAAAGTTTAGGATTCCATTGAATAAATTAAAAATCCGGGATTGATAATGTAATTAGATAAAAAATCAGGAACTATATATGTCGTTATCCCGCGTCGTTCCGGCACAATGGTCCAGTGGGCCGTGCACTCTGACAAAAGAAAATTCTGAGAGAGGATTCTCAAGTGTTCCGAACATTGCAAGCGAAGGCAACACGTGGCTACGCTACGGAATCGCGAAATGGGCCGAAGCGAAGCCCCGCCATCCAAATCCAAATTGGGTGCGCGATTGGGACGACACCCCAGAAGCCGAGCCACAACAATTTAATGCCTAGATCCCCACCTAAGTTCGTACTTTAGTTCACAACATCATTCGAATCTTCATAATAAACAATGAACCCCCCTACGCATTTTTTCTGTCGATTTAAAGGACGAAATGCCCGCAATTCGCACACGCGGCTCTTCTCAGGTGGTGCAATGCACCACTATAACTGTTTGCATCGTCCATTTAGTTGATCCTCCGAACCTTAAAAATCGTATCATTCTCGGCGAATTGCCTTTCCGGCGTCGAAATGAGCGGTGTTTTCGAAATTACCAATTGCTTGTTTGGCCTTAAGCTATTTTAGCTAGTTTCGTCGCACCCGAAAAGGGTCCACAAAAGAAACCAAGGATTTCGTGCGGACTATTTTTCGATATGTGAAAGGGTATCTCGAAGTTATCCATGATAAGATAGCCTAGGATCACATTGACGGATCTACTTTCCACGGCTTATGCTAATCAAGCTTAGTAATCAACACGTTACTTAAACTTATTTCTTTTTTTAGCTTTTCCACTCTGAATGAAATGTGGACCGCGAGAAGAGAATATATTCGACTCGTCCCTTTTCTTTTTCCCTTGCGCCAGAAGAAAAGGTGCTTTCAATTTTTCCAAAAAGTGATGCCGCTGCAACATCACCATGAAATTGGGAGATTCTGTAATTCTCTTCACACCTAACTCTCGTTGTCATGGTGAATCGGGCGTGGAATGACTTGACCGAAGACACGTATGCTTTCCTTTCATATGTGCTGAACCATGGTAACTGAGCAAATGTATTTACATGTTTTGACAAAAAAATAAGGTATTTAAATGCACGTTGGTTATAAGCGCCAAGGGTTAATACCGTGAAATACCCAAAACAGGTATACCCGCGATAAATTTACCCCGAATAAATTTTTTTGGCCATAAAAAATTCCATGCTAATATACTCGTGACAAATTTACCTTTTGCTGAATCGGATTAATACAACGGAAAAATCACAAACCTGTACACCTATGACAAATGGACGGTAAAACTCTACAATGGTACACCTGTCAGCTGCCACGTGTCATTTAGCTCATAAATTCGATGGTAAAATTTAACGAAAATTAACAGAGGGTAAAATTATCACAGATATACCAATTTGGATTTTTTGTGGTAAAAAAATTAGTTTAGAATAAATTCGTCACAAGTATAACAATTCGAGATTTTTTACGATATTAATGTTGACACCTAAACTTTGCGAAGCGACGATTAACTTGCAAAATTGTTGTTTTTATATGTTCACCGTTAGGTAAGCATCTTGTCGTGCTTTGACTTTTAACTCTAATCCTTTCGATTGTGATTTGAGATAGCATTGTCATTCGATATCAAATATCTTTAAATTTTCGGAATTTCACGTTTTGCTTCGGCAATTAAAACCCCCCCCCCCCACTTTCTTCTTTGTCATTCTCTTCTTAAGTAATCGCTTATTAGAAACAAAAAAAAAAATCAAAGGAAAATTCTCGAACGTGAAGTGGCTAGCAAGAATCACCTAGAGGGGGATGTATAGGTGATCTTAAACAATTTTAACAAATTTAAGCAGAAATGATAAAATGAAATTTGAGTCTAAATAATATTCAGATTCTATAAAGACTGTGCTCTTGAATGTATAATGAGTAAAGTAGAGATTAAGGGATAGAAAACTGCACACAAAGTTTATAGTGGTTCGGTTTATAGTAAGCCTACGTTTACTCTCCCACGCTGACAGTCTACCGGCTGGATTTCACTATGTAATCAAAAGGTTTTACAGATCTAGAGTGATAATACTCTTATGTATGATATGATTCTTTATCTCACACAAACACTCTTACAAAGTATTTCTCAAGATTTTAAAGTTTGGCTAAAGGAAGGAAAAAGAATTGGAATAAACTCAGGCTTTGGACTTGATGATTCTTGAATATGTTGTCTTCTGCTGCTCGTTGATCTCCTTAAATACTTCTCCACTTCCAAACTAGCCGTTGGATAGTCTTCAGAGGATCATCTTCCAATCTTCACCTTGGACAGATTTGTAAAGAAAGAATTGAGTAGCCGTTGAGTGACAGACTCTGAATCCCACTGATTCTGATCGTCCATACAATCAGAATCTTGATTTCCATAGGTAGAGATTAGTTTGTTGTGATAATATTTTGATTGACAATCAAATTGATTTAGATTGAGTCAATCAAAACCTTTATTATGGAATCCAAGCTAGATCATTAGCTATTGTGTTGAGTTCTGCGTCTGCAAAATTAGCATTTGAGTCTAGAAAATTTTCTGCGTCTGGAAAATTTTTACGTCTGAAAAATTTTCACTGTCTGAAAGACTTCATCATCTGAGTCTAGAAAATTTTCTGCATTTGGAAAATTTTCATTTTCTGAAAGACTTCATCGTCTGAGTTTGGAAAATTTTCTGCATTTGGTAAATTTCTGCGTCTAGAAAATTTTTATTGTCTGAAAGACTTCAGTGTCTGAGTCTGGAAAATTTCTCTGCATCTGAACTTCCAGATTATAATAACTTGAAAAATAATTTTATGTTAGAATTACAAGTTATTTTTGGAAAGTTTTGTCAACTTCAAAATCTATTGGGGTTTTCTTCAACAAAACGGTTTACACGCTTTCTCCCGAAATTTTAAGATTGGAACTTGTGAACATCTAACCAAAGTTTCGAATTACAAGTGGGCTCGTGGATATGGTAATTTGTAAATTGAAGATACTTTACAAATAAAAAGATAATGATTTAGAACGCTAATAAAAAAAAAAGAGAACATATTTACAAAAAGAAAAACCTTAAACAATGATTTTTTTAATCCTTTTTTTGCGTTTGTTTATCTATTCTTCTTCTTTTGAAAAAAAAACCGCAAAAAAATCAAACTTTGTCCACCGTGACAAGTGACGTAAAAACTCTAAAACTTGTCATCGCATGATACATTTACCATTCATTAGAATTCTGTCAGCGAGCACCGTTAAAAACCTGCCTACATAGATGACAAAAGGCAAACGACATTGACACAGCATGGCGCCTACGTGGCTTAAGTGAAATAAAAACGGTGATGTTCTAGCCGATACAGTTATCTGACGGAGCCTTGATAAATGAGCAAATACGTCGCAAGTGTACGAGTTTGTGATTTTTGATATCGCAAGAAAAAAATTAGGATAAATGTATCATTATGGGCATAGTTCGGGATTTTTTTATTGGCTTTTTTTCTTTTTTTTTTTCGTGTGTGTTTGTGAATTTGTGGAAAAAAGGCATTTTTGCATTGAAGCACGACAGAACATGCTCCGTAAATTTTCGTGATGGACAAAAAAAGGAAACCCCCTCTTTGTTTTTCCCCCACACACAGCAAGAATTTTCTAGGAAGTTGCTACGAACGTCAACCAATCCCTCCAAAATATATGAAAAAATAATAAATGAATAAGAAAATAGAAAGCAATAAATAAATAAAAAGTACGTCGGACTCGGACAACAAGGGCTGCTTCCTAATTTTGACAAGCGCTGCATTGTTTTTTTGTCGTCTATTCGACACCGTTTTCTCGTTGGATTTCGAAGAAAGCATGGACACGAATGGAAGATTGGTCGGTGATGCAGTAGGCATCGGGCTAGCAAATTTCGATAACTTGAGTGGGAAAAAGACAAGGACGCCGTGATTTAATATTCGGCGCGAAGAAAAAAGAAAAAAAAACCCCAAAAAGGAAAAGAGAACGCACAGTCCGCCGAAATATCTAAATATCGAACCACGCCCTCATTTAAGAGATCGGGGGCAATGATTCCATAGAATTTTACTCGGTCGTGGGAAAAGGTTGTGAATTTAGATCATGCCAATGGTATCACGGAAAAATGAATAAATTAGAAATAATTTCCCCAGAATATCACCCGTATCACTTAGGAAAATGAATGTTAAAATATATTCATTATTCACGAAAATGTTTAGATATAAATTATTGTCAATGATGAAAGCATTTTTTGTTGACTGATTAGTTCAAATAATATAAAAGATCATTTAAAAAAAATTCTGAATCACTTATTTTTTGCGAAACAAGCGGAGGTTTTGTTGAGAGCAGTCGCGGGCGGTCCCGTGCAATATAGCATTCTGCGCTAACATGGCTTGTCGGCATTTTCGTTTTTTTATTTTTTATTTTTTTTTGCCCGCTCATTCGGGCATGCGAAACACAAATTCGCAAAACATTAAAAAAAAATCGGGCTTTTGCATGGCGATTGGCATAGATTCCTAAAACCATCACATCGGCGAATCAGGCGCATTAAAAAAAATAAAAAAAATGAAAATACTATTCGCGTTTACTAAATAAAATAAAAATAAAAATAAAAATAAATTAATTTCAGGGTCCCTTCTGCTTGGTCCCATGCAAACGGATGATCTCCGAAGCGAAGATTCCCCCTCCACATGTGGGGCTTATCTATCGAAGCCATCTCGCAATCAGAAAGTGAAATTAATTAAAATTATTTATTTATTAATTATGGTGAATATTAAAATATGTATGAAATGGGAAGTCATGCTCGGGTACAGATGGCACAAGGCTTCGGTAGGAACACGGAAGAAGAATAATTCTCCGTCTTCTCAGGATTTCATAGTCGCCAAGAGTCGAAAGACCGTAAGGATAAGATTCCGCACTCCCCCGACCCATCACCTAATTTTCGTTATTTTAATTTTCCTCCCGAGGCTGGACGGTTTTTCGCGATGTAATTAACCGGTAAGGTACTCGGGTATACCCGATGCGGTATCGGGACCGGTTTTCGACTCCGGTGTGGCAACAGCTCGATCGGGGACAAACGTGAAGGGAGATGATAACTCGGTAGACCATTTGATCGACGTGAGGTTCTTCTCCCTTTTTCTCTTTTATTAAAAAGTAATAATGACTTACTATAGATTATAACCATGCGACCAAAAGCGTATTTTTGTATTATAACCCCAAAATAATAATAATTAAAAAAAAAGAGCGACTCTTGGGGGGTCTTTTTTTTTGCGCTTTTAATTTATATTCTCGCTTTCCTTTTGCCCGATGGAAAAAGGGACGTGCTCGAAAAGGCGAGATATTATAAGTGCACGGCTTTACAAAAGCAAATTCTAAATTTTTTTTTTAAATTTTCCGATTTTAGAAAAAAGGCGAGAAAAAAAATCTTTTTTCTACGTAGTTTGCGGAAATCGGGACCGGACCGCGAAAGGCGGAAGCGGTGGTCCCCGGTCCGGTCAAGCGGCGCGCGGGGGGACAGGACCCCCCCACGAACCACGTAGCGCCCCGTTCGTGCGAAATCCCCATTATGCCCACGGCGAAACCAACCTCGGGAAGAGGGGGGGGGCAAGGCGGAGGGCCCGATCGTAATTTCGCGCGGCGTCCGAGGTTAGCGAGACCGAAGAAGCGGCTTCCTCCGTTAGCGATGGTCCTTTTTTCTTTTCTTTTTTCCTCCGGCAACGACCCGCGGAGGCACGTGGCCCTTCGCTACGGCTTGACATTTTATTTTTATTCTCTTTTAATCCGGTGGTGTGAACCCACGATGCAAGCGACCTCGCGGGGAGATCTGGACCGTCAGATCGGGCCCCCCCAACCCCCGACCTTTTGGAGCTGGTCCGTACATCAAGGGGATGGTGAAGTCAAGGTCCGAAAACAATCCATTCGCACGCAACCCCGGCTCGGATAAGGCCAATGATTTCGACCCAATCACCAAGCTGGAGTGTCGGGTTGGACGGAGACGTTGGGCTCGTCGAGAGAGAGAGTCGGATATTTCGAGTGCACATGAAATGGCTCTGCTTGCCAGGACCGACCTTGACCCCCCCTTTCAATTCGGTCAATCCCAGCGCCCGAAGAACGTGCTCTACCGTATTATGCATTGCGATTGCTATGTTATGCATCGCGCATTTTTCTTTTTTTGGTAAGCCGTGTCGACTCCTGTTTTAGAAGCTTTAACTATAAAGGATACAGGGGTTTAATCAAGGAACAGACCAGAGTTCAGGCACGTGAATCCGATAAACACACGTCGTATCGGAGATCGATCGAAAATCAAACTGCAAACGACGAAATCACTGCGTCGAATTACTAGGATCCGCGAGCACGGTGCAAGACGCAACGAAAATCGAACGAACGAGCGGAGCTCCAGGGCCAAAAACCGGATCGAACGGGCCCGAACAACCCCGAAGCTCGGCCCGAAAATGCACGACCCAGCGACCGCTTCGATATCCGTTCGACCCCGTCAAGCCGACCCTTCTAAGCCATCGAATCGACGGGGCTAGATTCTTTCTAAACCACCCCCTTTTGTTTTCCGTAGACGAAGCAAACACAGTTCTTTCTTTGGTACACAAAAAGGAAAAATCGGATCTTTTTTTTGCTATTTGATGCACACTCACTCTCTCTCTCTCTCTCTCTCTCTCTCTCTCGCTCGTCTCTCTTCTGCGTACGGGTGTCCACCCCGTTTATCTGGTGAAAGAGAGAGAGCGAGAGCGAGAGAGAGAGAGAGAGAAAGAAAGGAAACCACCAAACGGCTATAATTGACGTTACAGGTTCTCATTCTCTTCTCCCTTTCTTTCCAATAAAATCACCACCCAAGACGAAGACAGTGAGAAGAGAGAGAGAGAGGGAGAGGGAGAGACCGCAACCAACCCCCGCGACGAGCCATCGCTATCGCCGCCGATATACTCCCTCCGGCGATCTTCGGGTCCCTCCCCCCGTTCGTTCTCTTGCTGTTATCTATAGGTTTCTTGATCTGGGTCTCCGACGATCCGCCGGAGGGGGCGGCATTCCTGTCTGTTTCCGTCCCCTGAGATCCTCGTCGGCTTCTCATGATGTCCGATGGGTACTACAGTTCCAAGAAGACTGATGATATCTGCGAAGACGTTTGTGGCGAGGTAATTCTTCCTCTTCTCTTCTCTTCTCTCTCTCTCTCTCTCTGTGTGTGTTTTTGTCGCCCTTCCCTTTTCTCTTTTTCCTAACATGTCCCTTGCCAACATGGAAAAGAAGGGGAGCGGTTTGTTGTTTCCTTCCATCATCGGAATGAATTGTCTGGAAATTCCAGGAAATCTCGTCTGCCTTCTCGTTGCTTTTTCTGAGTTCGGGATGATGGGAAAGTCCGATTTTTTCAATTTTTTTTTCTTTTTCTTTGCAAGTGTGGAGAAATTTGGAACCGTGCCATATGCTGTTCTTGTGTAACCTACCAGCTTTTTTTTATTTTTTAATGTGAAAAAAATTAAAAAAATTTTTGAGCCCTAGAAATGGTGGTGTCTATTGATGGTTTTCCTGCCTCTGTTTATGTTTTCTTTGCCGGGAAAAGAAGTTTTCTTGCATCGTGCTGGGGGAGACAATGAATTGCCCCTTTTTCGAGCAGAAAAGAAAGGTGGGATTTTGCCCTCTTTAGCGTCGGGTGACAATGTTGGGGAAGATTATGAATTTTCTACTTCTTTTGGCCCTTGAAATTGGGCGTAATCTTGTGCTTTCAAATCTGCATTGCGAAGGGTTTGCTTTTTGGATTCTGGAATTCTGCTTCATTGCCTCTGTTTACCCAGGATTGACTCGTGCTGTAATCAATTTAGACATTAGAGAAGTTGCTCTTTTGGATGATATGATTATCTTCCGAATAAGCCAACTTTCAGAATGTTACGATTTCTTGGAGATGTACCGAACCATTCACTTTTTATTGCTTGATTTTTTTGAGATTTGATGCTCATGTTGTTAGCCTTTGATTCTTTTGATGTTCGCATTAGACTCCTTCAATCGTGGTTTCTCTCTCAACTGGAAGATTGGTGCCTCAGTTTGTATTTCTTCCCCTGCATTTTGACTTGATATCTTAGAAAGTTTTGTCCCTTACTATGCAGCAGGCAACTCGCGCGGCTTTGGGTATGTCGAGACTTCGCTGTGTTCTTCGAGGGCTGGATATGAAGACATACCTATTTCTGTTTGTTGTCGTCCCAGTAGGGATTTGCGGCATGTACTTGCACGGACAGAAGATTTCCTATTTCCTTAGACCCCTATGGGAATCCCCTCCGAAGCCTTTTCGTGTAATTCCGCATTACTATCACGAGAACATATCGATGGAAACCCTTTGCAAACTTCATGGATGGCGAATCCGTGAGTTCCCGAGGCGGGTCTATGATGCGGTTCTGTTCAGTAATGAGGTCGACGTTCTGACCATTCGGTGGAAGGAATTGTATCCTTACATAACACAGTTTGTCCTGCTTGAGTCAAACTCAACATTTACTGGACTACCCAAGAGGTTGCTTTTTAAAAAAAATCGACACAAGTTTAAGTTTGTTGAGTCTCGGCTGACGTATGGTACAATTGGAGGAAGGTTTAGAAAAGGAGAGAACCCATTTGTTGAAGAGGCTTATCAGAGAGTCGCTATAGACCAGCTTCTTAGGATTGCTGGCATTGAGGATGATGACTTGTTGATTATGTCAGACGTGGACGAGATACCTAGTGCGCACACGATTAATCTTCTCAGGTGGTGTGATGGCATCCCGCCTTTTCTTCATTTACAGCTGAGGAATTATCTGTACTCGTTTGAGTTCTTTGTAGATAACAAAAGCTGGAGAGCATCGGTCCACAGGTATCAATCTGGTAATACGAGATATGCGCACTATAGACAGACTGACTACTTGTTGTCCGATTCGGGTTGGCATTGTAGCTTCTGCTTTCGCCACATAAGTGAGTTCATATTCAAGATAAAAGCTTACAGCCACTATGACCGGGTCCGATTTTCTCATTATTTAGACCCGACGAGGGTTCAGGACGTCATCTGCAAAGGGGCTGATTTATTTGACATGCTTCCTGAAGAATACACGTTTAAAGAGATAATTGGGAAGATGGGGCCTGTCCCTCATTCTCACTCAGCTGTTCATCTTCCGGCCTATTTGTTAAACAATGCAGAGAAGTACAAGTTTTTGCTGCCAGGGAACTGCAAGAGAGAGAGTGGCTGAGTAACTTCCTTTGGATATGAGGTGGCTTTTGTCGGCAAGTTTGGAAGGTGAAGATGCTTCGGCCACAAGAAAATAGCTCCCAAGGAAGATTGTCGATTACGATCATGGGGATTTAATACCAGCATCCAATGCACCTCCTAAACCTTATACATCTTTCTTCAGTGAGGCATTTGAAGAAACTTGCATGTCCTTGAAACTTTGTGGATTGACTCATTTTACATTCGTTTTGGGACTCGAGTTCTTTGGGTGCTGGATTTGGGGCATATCGAGCTTTGGGGTTTTGGATATTGATGCTGGAGGAGGAGATAGTTTGTCCTGACCCTTGCGAGATTGCATACCACCTCTTGTAGGTAATGTTCGATCTCTCCTGTCTATAATATAGGTAGTTCATTCGGCATTTTTCCCACCGTTTTCTCTGCTGGGAATTTTGTTGTGTTAGTCTAATCTAAATCTATTTTTGTATCATCAGAGGATTTCCATCGATCGGATGCTGATTGATTCTTTACATTCTTATTGCAGAGTAGTGTATTATCTCCATTTCTCTTCTTGTTTCTTCATCCGGTGTCCTTGTCCATGTTGTATTTAGTTTGATTTGATGAGACTTACGGTTGGATGACAGGCTGTTATTGTTAACCTCATATGTAATGTGGGTTCACTGTTTAACACCTATTCAAATGGTCAACACCTTCATTCGAGCGTGAAAGCTCACTTTCTCTTTAAGGTAGGCATGGCTGACCAGGAAGAACCCTTTCCTGTTGTTTCTCTTGTAGTAAGAGACTCGGAATTTGAGTGGTTCTGTCAACAAGGCTATCATATATGCAGTCCTTAAGAGTGTCAATCACAGCCAATTTAGGGCAAGTGCAAGCAATAATTTAAAGAGAGGACAAAAAAATGAAAAGAAAATGTCACTTCTGAGAGAAGAAAGTGAATGAAGGCTGAAGGCACAGCCCAATGGCACGGTTCATGCAGATGTCTTAAGGATGGAATTGTTCTGAACCCTTTATTTTTCATAAATCTGTCAAATCTGACTATAGTTGCCCAAATCGCGTTCTTTCTTCCTTTCTATTCTGCTATGAAAACAATGAGACAAACTTCTAGTAACCTGAGCAACCAATTTGTGTGATTTTTCCAAGTTGCAGATGGATAAGAAGGGGATGGTAAGCTTAAATTTGTGCCAACGAAGTTGAGTTTTTAAAGGATGTCTTGAAGGAGAGACTGGAATATGCCAGATTAGGTGGAACCACTAGGGGTTGAGTATCTTGGACAGCCTCAAGTGCAGGTGGAGGTTTTATGCCCAACGTGGTCTGTAAGAATAAACTGAGTCGATCATCTTGCGAAAACCATTTTAAAGTTCAAGATCTTTATTGGGGTTGAAAACTATGTTCAGCCGCTTTTCATTGATCAAAGCAATAACATTGATTTGGATAGCTCAAATCACTACTACAAGATACCAGTGATTGATTGTCCTTGGCTATCAACCTTTCAAAATATCTAATCTGTTCCTCGTCAAGGCTTGGATCTAAGTCTAGTTTACCTAACAAGTCTCATCTTATTAACCTAGTTTTTTTTTTCGATTACCTATTTGTTGCACGATACACCTATCATCATATTGCTTCTGGGTTTGATCAAGCTTTTAAGTGATCTACATGCACTTCGGTCCCAATCAAATGACGCCAAGCACAGTCCAATGCATTTGACACAAGAAGAATATCCTATCCTAATATTCCTAACCATCATTTCATTATCTCCACTTACAGGAGGGATAAAAATAATTCGTTTCAGCAAAAGATGCCTTGGCTGACTCAGTACCCAACACCCATTGACTGAGCTTAGCACACCATTATTGCACGCTTCTCCAACCTAGAATTTTGCCTCTTTCCGAGAGGACATGGTGCATGTGGAAGCTGAACTCATTAGGTCATTATGGATAAAATGAAATACGATCTAATTTTCTTAACATCTTCACTTGGATATTCTTCTCTTTGGTGCCCCCCCAACCTCTGCCATCACCGACCCCTTCCATCAAATCTCATTGATGAGCTATTTCTCTTTTTTAACGTAGGTTGAAGTACAAGAAAATTAAATAATTAATTTCTCGACCCCAAAAAACACTCATTAGGTTTTTTCGCCGACTTAGATGTAAGAGCTAGCAATTCTTAAGCCTTACTCTTAATTATAAGTTGGGGAGTGGCTCCGGTCGAGAATTAAAAGATAATTTGAACCATAAGTCCAACTATGCAGAAAGATTTATTTTTCACTATACTAAACCAGAAGGTTTTGGGCGCTCATTAGGGTAAACTAGTTGGCTATGCCGAAGCGACCCAAAGTCATGCATGTTCCAAGCATCTTTCTCTTCCTAGTGGAGAAAAGCCACCGACCACGATTCATACACACAGAAATCTACAGTTTCTTGCAACTTAAGCTCAAAATGATGGTCAAAACATACTGTCGCGACCTAAAAATAAAAATCTGCGGTTTCGATCTTAGGCTAATGGATTACTAGATTAATTAAATTAACTAACCTAGCTCGAGTTCTCCCAAACTCTACCAAATCGCAACTTAGGTCCAATTGTGAACATGCAAATATTTTCAATAGGAGTCGCCACTAATCATTTAGGGTAGGTTGATTAGAAACCTAAATAAAATAGCGGGAGTACTATTTTATTTCTACGAACCAGAAATTATGGATTCGGGACTTGGTTACGTTAAACTCCTTAACGCCCTTTCGGTACCAATTTCAAGGAAAACACTCAATTTGACAACTTTTTGAAAAAATTCTGATTTAAAGTTCAATGGTGCAGAAATTTCTTTTTGGGTTTTCTTTTATTTAAATGCAAGCTAACCTATATGCAATGACGTGCAAAAAATTGACATGCGATTAATGCAACCTAACATGCAAACTATATGTCATGCGACGACGTGACCTATTTTTAATGACGTGCATATTTTTTTGTATTTTTTTTAATGATGAAATTCGGAATTAAAAATACAAATTATCTAAACATGCAATTTTAAACTAACCTATTCTAACTCAACCCTTTTTTGTATTTTTTTTATGAAAATTCGAAATTAAAAAAAAACACATAAAAAAATAAAACCGCTAAATCTTTCGAATTAAGTTTCGATCTGAAGCCTGACAGATCGACGCTAAAATTCGAAATTCCCGCTATGGAAATAATTCTATCTAAAGCCTGATAGATAGATTTATTTCCACGTGTGCGGTTGCGGATTAGGAAATTTTCCTAATCGATCACATTTTGAAAGATTTAAATATCTCAAATATATATTGGATATATTCAAAATATTTTGAAAAATTCTGAAATCTATTCAAATTAAGCAAGTAAATATCCTAAGTTTCAAAAGAGGAAATAAAATCATAATTGGAATATACCTATTGTTCAAATATGCATATCTAGATATCAATGAACACAAATTAGGCAATAGAATATTCAATTCAAATCAAGATAAGGATAATTACCTAATTTACTTTCCTAATTCGGAATTTGCGACGACGGGATTGCAGATCGGGAACGGCGACGTGGTGTCGGTCCGGCACGGCGGGGCGACGGTTGACGGTGGCTCACGAGAGGGCGTCGCGTGGGCTTTGTGGCTGGTCATCCGTTGCTCGGTGCAAAGCCTTGAAGTGGTGCTGCAACAGTTGGCGTCGTGCGGATGTGTCCAGCTCGTTGTTGGAGTTCTTCGTTCACCAACGTCACTGCTACGTGTGGAGGGGAGAATCGTTAGAATCAGCTGGGCTGATGCTTCAAGTTGGATAATTCAATGACGAAGACTCGCGGATGCCGCCCCTCCCGTGATTGTGCAAAAGGAAATCACGATCTCCGCTGGATGTTGCTGACTCGGCTGACACGGACGTTGGACGAAGAGGTCTCCTTGTATGTCTTTTCCTCTTGGCGTCTTCTGCAGGAGCTCCTCGGGCTGTTCTACGTACTCTGCATGGGGGGAGTCTTCGAGGCTGTAAGGGGCGTTGGGACGTGAAGTAGGAGCAGCAAGACAGCAACTTCGACGTTAGTGCAGGGGTGTCTTCAGCGGGGTCTTCGACTGGATTGAGGAAGCAGCGTCGTGGGCATCAGGCGGAGACAAGCAGCAGCCAAACGTTGACAAGTTAGGTCGGGAAGCAGCAGCAATGCGAGCAAGAAAGCAGAGCATAGCAACGGTGGCGAGGCAGCAACGTCGGCGCGGCGGTGTGGTGAGAGGTGAGCGATGGTGACGGTCCGGCGTGGCAAGGGGCGGCGTACGGCCACGAAGCGCGTCTCACTCTCTCCCTCTCTATTTCTCACGTGTTCCTCACAAATTTCAGATCTGAATTTGTGTTTCCTCCCCCTAAAAATCTGACCTAATGTTGTTTATATAATGTTAATCTAGGTCAGATTAGATGGGCTTAATGTCCTAATGGGCTTAGGCTTAATTAAATTAAATGGGCTGATTTAATGTGGGCTGAATTAAGCTCAAAATATAACGGGCTGAATTAATTAACTCAACATCACTAAATTAAGCCTGAATTAAAAATACCCGAGCCCGTTCGTCTTGAAATTCCCGGGCCCTTGCATTCCCGAGCGTGCCAAGTCTCGTTGAATGAAATTTAAGCTCATTCGCCACAACCAATTTGATGCAAAAAACGCAATTAAACTAAATGAACCTAAACTATATGTTATGCAATTTAAATATTTTTGTTTAGGGGTTAAAATTTAATCCCTAATTTTCTATGCAAATTAACACTAAATGATGCGTCGAAATTTAGGTGTCAACACATACAGTAAAAGCACCAACATTGCTAAAGGTAATGCAAAAGTTTTCCTGCGGAGTGTCCTGTTTCTACCCTGTCCCGCAGTCTTCTTGTGATGCCATGGCCAGGCTATATTCACCGCTATGAAATAAAATCCAGACATTATGCTCAACATACGGTCTTTTCCACAAGTAATAATGCAACAAGAATAAACGAGGGGTTCTCATGCTCGACTTCGGCAAACTATCTGAATCTCAACAAAACTTGAATCCAATGTCGCTAGTCTAATTCATTTAACACCAATGTCTGGAAAATCTCTATCACCTTTAATGAAGAGGCATGGTCTGCATGCAAAAGTTACCATGCTGGAAGTCACGCCCAGTTTAAAATGATGGAGCATCGGCAGAGTTTAAGATAGCGCTGAATTATTTCCTTCGCCGTGGCGCATGGAGTAAATAACAGATTCATAAACACATTTTGCAGAACAGCATCCAAAATATAAATCCGATGTTCTTTACATTTACGGCACCGAATGACCAAGAATTGAATTACCACAAAACAGCCACAAAAGACATCACATAGACACAAATTAAGAACATCAACCGCCCGATTGGAGTAGAATGATGTAGGTTCCCTGAAGATAGGAACTAGGTAAGAAGCCGTGAAAGAGCCGACTTTCAGCTTGCTAAGGAGGTGAAACATTTTGCTTGCTGTGACACTCGACATGCTATGGAAGTGACGCATATCAAATAATGTCTAGGTTCAATTTCATGACGGGAAGGGCCAGCATCAATGTTCCCTCAAAGTAATTGCTTAGACATTGGTCCACCAAATGATACTTCTAGTGGTGGGTTGAGCCAGTTCAAGCGTGCAAAATTGGGAACTCGCAACAATTTGGAGGTTTGTACTTAATCGTATCTCTTCACATGCGTCCTAACCATTGAAATATGCTCTCTTGGGAACCAAATGGCAACTCCTGCAGTGTGCATAAGGGATACATAAATGATTGCCCAGTAATGTTGAAAAACTCGGCACTTATGAAATGCATCATGTCAGGAAGATTGTGCGCTAATGCAAATTTGGTCAATCTAGAATTTGCGACTTACAGGATGCAGGAAATCTGGTGGAGAATCAAAATCTAGCTTCGCAAGTTCAGAGGTCCCATAGGTTTCAATTTCGCCGGTTACCACCTCATTTATCTCCGGACGTGATGTAGTTGGAGGTACGAGATTGCCTCCTCTATCATTGAAGTGAGAATGTGATTCGACATACTCTTGGCATGCAAAAGGCCCATCAATGTAACCGAAATCAAAGTCATCCAGAGGCTGAGATTCACCCGCCAACCATTCAGCACATGGCTCATCGTCCTCAAGCTGAATATCCTTATACATATCCTGACCAACAACGCCCAGAAAAGATCACATAAGCTTCTGCAGAAAATATGCACAAATTTTATGTCTTTCAAGAAGTGTTCGAGTCTGAATTCTCTGGGGATATGCAAGATATTCAAGGTAACTCTGTCACCAAAATTTTCGCATTTCTAGAACTCACTGAGGAAAGAAATAACTTTCTCATGTGGCTATATTGATGAGGACCATGACGACAGACAACGATGCTACGGTTATGCTGTTATCCTATACACCATTCAATAAGAATTTTGAAAAAGCAAGTATTCAATTGTTTGCACCTCTTTTAATTCCCCCTCGCAAAAATTCCAGCAGGCAGCAACATTTTAATCATACGTCGCTACACGATTCACACAATGAAATGACAATTTCAACAAACCTGATCAGATGACTTTATATCTTCCTCAGCGACGTCGTCAAGCAGATCAAATTTTTCTTTTTGATCTGGATTGGGAGGATTTGGTTTAGGGGTCTTCAGATTAGTTCGAAGAGTCTTTACATCCTCATCATCAATATACATACTTTCGTCATTCTCCTCATCATTCTTGTTATTCTTGTCAGTCTCCTTGGGTTGTTGATAGAAGATCTTGGAGACCACATATTCCCCATCCTTCTCCTCCTTGTCCGCACCCAAATGATACTGATGCATCACCCAATTGGATTTAATAGGCTTAGACCCCTTCTTTGAACTTTTGTAAAGAACCATTATTTTCTGCCATCCTTCATGAACTCCATCAATGGCAACAGGTTTGGTCTTACCAGTCTTGTGCCAGCGAACATCTTCTCTGTTCAGATTATGCTGATCATGAATTTTACGACGCTTGCGTTGTCCAGTGGCGTAAGCATTCATGGTCCTGTGAAAGAAATGGACACTTGTTCCATCTTTCTTGACACCTGAAAAATGAAACGCACCAAGTAATTAGCAGATTATTAGTCATTAGAGATCCAGAATGCAGCTTCTGACGACGAGCCTATTCCATTTCATATGAAGCGATGAGTGCGGCATACATAATTAGAAAAGTAGGACATTGGCAAGTCAAGTGCGTGACCCTAACTAATTACCTGACTCTGGGCACTGAATACACCAGAATGCACATATTATGACCTCCAGTGAGAGTTTTATAAGGTCATTCGAATTTTATTTAAATCACCATTAAAGATATTAGGTTGCCAATGGGATAACAAGGTTTATCCTACACAACTAACAGTGACGCTTTTCAACTCATGATTAAGACAATAACATCTCTTTTCTGCACAAGACAGGTATACTGTAATCAAGAATATGCTTCAGCACTCAAACTATAACGAGCTACATAATGTATACTTAGCTGCTAAACATTTGCCTTATCCTTTGACAAGCAATCTCTTCAATTGCTTTAAGGACTACAGTTCAACAATTAGTCATTGATGACTTATATGGAAGATGTAGAAAAGGCCATAAAATCCCATAAAAAGAGCATAAAGGTTCCTCACCAGGAAGATTTTCAGGATGAGTATGACAAATTCCTTCATTCCACTCAAGTGTGGGAATAAATTCATCAATCAACACGTGCTCTTTTGAGTTTCCAACGCCACATTTTGCTGCCAAGTGTTCCAAGAGCTCACCATCAGAAGGATCAAATTTTACCCCAGCTGGTAGGCCAGGCCATTCGGGCAAAACCTGCAGAGCAGAAGTTTTGCTAAAACGTCAGTTAAGCTGGACATTCCCAAGTAAAATTGAAAAAAAGAAAAGTCGCAGAGAAACAAACGATGCAAGGTAGAGCAGTATGACTAGAATTACTTAACATGAACCTTCAAGGTCAGTAAGACGTGTTGCCTTCTATGTTAATTGCCAAAAATATGAGAAGAAAACGAAGAGATTTCACTTTCTTGAAGCAGAGTGTACCCTACATCTAACGTGATGAATCTACACATCCAGTTAGGTGAGGAGATATAATACCAGATAAGTATCTATTTGAATTCACGTAGTGCATTGATCAGATAAGACAATCCTACAAGTAGCATCACAAACTTACATCGCTGTTATCAATAACATAATGGCAATTTGGGCATTCACGATTTGCACCATAGTCTTTGATTTGAGAAGTAGTGGACAAGGTAGCATTTTTCACTTTCTTTGCAATTGATCTGCCATCGACAAGCCAACTCCTGCAAACAAGTAGAGGCTATAAGCTAATGTCGTAGTGCGAGTGGGACGGTAAACTTCAGCAAGAATATTACGAGCAAGAGAGATTGAACAACAGCGTAGAAAGATCCAATGTGCTCAAGAAGACGTGGGGAGTTATCATTGCATAACAACGCTACTACAGTTGGTGAGAAATTTTATTGCTTTTCTCTTGCTAGAAGTAGTTATAAGCTATAACAACATTACAATATGAACATGCTGCCAAAGAGTCGAGGCAAATAAACAAGAGTACAGACACAATCAATAGTGCAAGAGATGCTCGGATATACTACAGGGTCTACGTTTCCCATAGAAAGATTGCCCCCCCACCCGACATTTCTTCATTCTCTTACTTCACAAAATCGTAACTTTCCGCCACTCCTCACGCACCATCCTTTAATCGTTCATGCGCTGTCCCACCTCGAACGAACGAACGTAACTACCTCTTTCATAATAGATATTCCCCCCTCCCCCCACCCCTAAAAACCAAGAACAGAAAACCCAGCCATCACTCGGAACAAACGCAAGAACCCCTCCACAATCGCTACAAAACCCCATCACTCCAAGCTTCCGTTTTCCACGTCTTTCTCCCCCCTCATAGCCTCGGTTCCAACCGTTTGGGCGGGGGGGGGGGGGGGGGGCGACAGCAGAAAGAGAGAGAGCAAACCGCATCGATCGAAACACGGGAGAAGGAGCTACCAGCAGCAGCAGAGAAGAAGACGGAGAAGAGGGTACGCGTGGAGTTCCGAGAGAAATCGCGGGGCGGACAGAAAAGCGAGAGAAAAACAGAGCAAGAAAAAACCCCCAACACAATGCGCGCGGAGAATATCGCTTCGACCCATCGGAGTTACCTCGCCATGGTTGTGAAGGAAAGAAACAGACGATGATGCTGCTGCTGCGAAGAAGAAGAAGAAGAAGAAGAAGCTCGTTCGAAGCAGAGGAGAGCGCGACGCACCGAGAAGCAGACCCCTTTCCCGTTCGCACAGAGAGAGACAGAGAGAGAGAGCGAGCGAGAGCGAGAGCGAGAGGAGAGAGAAGGAGACAGTGACAGAGAAAAGGAGTGGGAGTGCGTGTGCGTGTGCGCGTGTTTATATATTGGGCGGGAAACTGAGCCCCGAGAGGCTCGGGGCTCCCGAGCCGCAGCTTCGGAGGAGGCATCCTCCCGCTCACGAGGCAGCGGGGAGAGGCTCGGGGTGGCCGGTGGGGCCCCCCGGGGAGTTGACGGAACCTGCCAACGAGGCTGACGGTCTCGTTCGGGCGGGGGCCCCCCCCTAGCCTCGGACGGAAGCACTAAGCAATTTTGGCTTACTTGCTGACCAAGCTTAGACAGGACCGAACGTCTTGTTCTCTCTCTCTCTCTTTTTTATTTATGTTTTTTTTTTTCTTTTTCTTACGGAGGGGAAATCTTTGTCTTCTTGGTGTTTGCCCTTTTCACTGTTCGCTTACGCGGTTGCGACCGTGTGACCGTTGGGAGCAGTAGCGATGAAAAGGTGGCGTCGATGATTTTGACCTTGTGCGTTCTTTCTTTTTTTTAACGACGACAGAGGGCCTCGGATAAGGGGGGACGGAGAAAAAAATTTAGATTGATTACTGTGCATGTGCACATGCGCCGTTGGATCGAGCGGACTCGGCACAGAACTTATCCAATTCGACGGTGGATGTGAACTGGCCTCGCATGGGTCAGATGGAGACAGCTTGGGAGCGCGCTGGTTTCCATTTGGAAATGCGGGGGTAAAACATGCCGTGTAAAGCCCAAGTTATATATGGATTCCAGTGATATACCATGCAAGCATTTTCCAATTATATCTTACAGTTTTGTTGCATGCGCCGTTGGATTGAGTGGATTCGGCACAAAAATTATCTGATTTGACGGTGGATATGATTTGGCCTCGCATGCGTCGGATAGAGACAGCTCGGGAATGCGCTGGTTTCCCATTTGGAAATGTGGGCGGAAAACATACCATGTAAAGCCCGAGCTGTATTTAGATTCCAGTGATATATCATGCAGGCGATTTCCAATTATTGCTTATAGTTTTGTTGCTAGCCTTGTTGGATCGGGTGGATTCAACATAAAACTTACCCGATTCAACGGTGGATATGATTTGGCATCACATGCATTGGAAAGAGACAACTTGGGAATGCGCTAGTTTCCTATTTGAAAATGTGGGCGTAAAACATGTCATGTAAAACCTGAGTTGTATTTAGATTCCAATGATATACCATACAGGCGCATTCCAATTATAGCTTATAGTTTTGTTGCATGTACCGTTAGATCAAGTGGATTCAGCATAAAACTTATTTGATTCGACGGCGGACATGATTTGGCCTCGCATGCTAGAAATAGCTTGGGAGTGCACTGGTTTCCCACTTGGAAATGTAGGCGTAAAACATGCCATGTAAAGCCTGAGCTATATTTAGATTCCAATGATATACCATGCAAGCACTTTCCGATTATAGCTTATAGTTTTGGTGCTTGTGCCATTGGATCACGATGGATTCAACATAAAACTTATCCGATTCGACCGTGGATGTGAATTGGCCTCACATGTGTTGGATGGAGATAGCTCAGGAGCACGCTTGTTTCCATCTGGAAATGTGCACGCTTACATGCCATGTAAAGCCCGAGCAATATCTAGTTCGAGTGATATACCATGCAGGCACCTGCCAAGTAGAGCTTATAGTTTTGTTACATGCAATGTTGGATTAGGTGAATCCAATGTGGGGCTTATCTAGTTCGATCGTGCATGTGAATTTGCCTCGCGTGCATTGGATGGATCAGGAGCGCACTCGTTCCATCTGGAAATGTGTGTGCAAAACGTGCCATATGAAGTCCGAGCAATATCTAGAATTAAGTAATTTGCCATGCAGGCAACTTCCAAGTAGAGCTCTATAGTTTTGTTGCATGCGGCATTGGATCAGGTGAGTCCAACGTGAGGCTTATCCAATTCAACGGTGCATATGAATTTGCCTCGCATGCTTTAGACGAAGACAGCTTAGGAGCACACTCGTTCCATCCGGAAATGTGCACGCAAAACATGCCATGTGAAGTTCGAGTCATAGCTAGATTCAAGTAATATGCAATTCAGGCACCCGCCAAATCTAACTTGTAGTTTTTATGTCATCGATGGTGAGAGGGACCGGTTGTCCACTTTTAAATCTCATCGTTATAGAATGCAAGAATTTCTTTTATTGAGACAAGCCATAAGAGGAAACTAAAAGATTCTAGAATGAATCTAGTGCATATGACATACATCCTTGGATAAGATAAGCTTTACACGAGACTTATTTGATTCGATAGTGCATATGAGTTCGCATCATATGCATTAGATGTGGACTATATCTGCTAGAGAGCACACTCGTTCCATCTAAAAACGTGTGTACAAACATGCCATGTAAATTCTAAGCGATATCTTAATTCAACTTACACACAAATGCAAGCACTTGCCAAGTGTAACTTAATGTTGAATTTCACTGATGACGAGAGGGATCTATTTTTTGTCTACTTTTAAATCTCCTATTCATAGAATGCGAGAACTTCTTTTATTGAGACAAGCGATAAGAGGAAACTAAAGAAATCCATAATGAATCTAGTGCACATGACATACACCGTTTGATAAGATAAGCCGAACACGAGATTTACCCAATCTGACGGCTCATATGAGTTCGTGTCATGTACAATAGATGTGGAATACATCTGCTTAAGAGCACACTTGATCCATCTGGAAATGTGTGCACAAACGTGCCGTATAAAGTCTGAGCGATATCTAAATTCAACTAATACACAATGTAGGCACCTGCCAAACATAGCTTCTAGTTTAATTTTATCAATTGGGAGAGGGACCGGTTTTGTCTACTTTTAAATCTCCTATTAATAGAATGCAATAACTTCTTTTATTGAGACAAGCGATGAGACGAAACTAAAAAAATTCAAAATGAATCCATTGCACATGACATACTCTGTTGAATATGATAAGCCTTATGCAAGACTTGTCCAATCTGACGTTGCATATGAATTCACGTTATTTGCATGCAGTGTGGAATAAAACTTGAGCATAAACGTACAATGTAAAGTCATCTGACATCCAAATCCAACTAACATATAATGCTGCCAAGTATAGTTTAGCATTTTTAGTGAGAGGAACCAATTTTGTCTAATTCTAGCAATAGAATGTTAGACCCGGTGTGAGCCATGCACGCATTTTTCGATCACCCGTTAAAGTTTAATCGACAAACTATTAGTACTTTCCGCAATTTTTTTTTTTTGTTTTTTTGCAGTTAAGTGATGACATTTTGGAATTTTCAATGGAGAGGCCAAATCGAAACATAAGTGATCGCAAATAAAATATTGATTCCATACGTAAATTTTATATTTTATAATACGGGAGCATCATTCACCCAAGAAAGTCGTTGTAGTATAGTGGTGAGTATTCCCGCCTGTCACGCGGGTGACCCGGGTTCGATCCCCGGCAACGGCGTTTTTTCTTTTGAACTTTCCTCTTTTTTTTTTTGGCGTGCGTTTTGGATCAAACTAAGCCCAACAGCCAACAGAAAACGCCCGAGTCCAACCGAAGTATGACAGGACATCGATGAGTTGCTTCGCCGGCCAGTGACACCATTCCGGTCCGAAGTCATCGTACTCTTGCTTCCTATGTAGCATCGTAAGGAAACCACAGATAACTCAAAAACACCGAGATTTCCTCTCTCTGCCTCTCGGATCAAGATATCGTCTCTTTCGCCAGAAGACAATTTCATCGTGCGTGCAGCGACCGGACAATTTCATAGCACAGCACTTTCGATCGGAGAGGGTTTGGTTCACTTGAACGTCCAATGTTCATGAATGGCGGAACAGTGATTAGGGATATGGTGGCCAAGGACATTTCCCCCCTGATGATCCGATGGTATCTGGAACCGGTAAGGGAGATGCAAAACGCGCAATGTTGATAATTTGCACGAGAACGGGAGAGGATCAACCCATTATACCTTGGCATTTGAATGTCAGGCCGAGTGTGATCGATCAAAACTCAACCTCCGTGAATCGAATCTAGTCAGACATGGCACTTCATACAAGCAAAATCCGTAAAAAAGTCAGGGAAGTACCAATAGGAGATTATTCCATTATTACAAGCAGAATAGGAGCAAAGGCCTTTGGATGAACCTTACGTTTTTACAAATGACAAAACTACATCACAGCAACCCCCACCTCCAAAATTACAAGTTCCCTCGGCTTTTTGTCATTTTGGAACCAAACTAGGTCAAATTTCTAGGGAGCGGCCAGTGTGCCATGCGATAAATATCAGGTATAAACGCGACTTCCTAATTAACTGATGTTTACCTAGATAAACCTCTTTGGGGCTAAGATTTATTGCTCTAACCTAGAGAGGAATCTGAATAACTTAATGTATATATAACCGTTCCAGGGAATCAGTAACATTGGTTAAAACAAAAGAAGAAGCTCCTCCACCTGGGCTCCATCTCGCTTGTCGGGGTGCCGCCTGAGTTCTCCCTTGTATTAGCCATTAGAGCGCTTGTACCTGGAGACTCCGGAGGTAGTACGGAATTTTTCGAGCTGAAAATGCGCTGGGGAATAACTGGCTCCGTTAAGGAAATTGTTGAAAGATAGTGAAGGAGCATCTGAATTATCTCACTGAAGTTGGGCCGATCATTCGGATCCTCTTTCCAACATGACGATACGATACAAGCTAGGTCCTCTGGCAGGTTATCTACGCTGGGACGTACATTCTGAAATGGCACAACAAAAACATTGGATGACATTTCTAGCTGCAACTTATAGCAGGGCAATCTAGAATAGGGAAAAGCGGACTTCAAAATAGTTTCTACTAGCATCATTTACATGTATGACAAAGTAAACCTCATAGAAAGGGATAATTGCCCCAACAATCCAATTATGAATGATTATCTAGAATTATGGTAATGAACTAAAAGGGAATTGAAAGTCCAATCAAGTTGGCCCAAAGAGTACTTGCAAGTAGAAGCACCTGGGTCTGTAAAGCATGAATTGCAAAAATAGATTAACAAAAGCAAAAGTTTTAAAATTGGATCGATCTTCTCGGCCTGTGAATTTCCTAAAGAAAGCGACCACCCCCTTCATCTCCCAGTTTTCTCAATTACTGAATTACCTGCTGCACAAAGGGAAGATTGTCTAAATTGAGCAATGTTAATGGCACATATCCTCAAGCATGTACTTCTCCTCAATAATCATCCTTTCGAGTTCATATATTTGAATATTCAATATATCATGGTCGCATGCATTAGTAACCGTAGTTTCTCTTGCATATAATTAACAAGATTATCGATCGAATGGACATAATTAATGATGCATCCAGAAAACTGTACCACCACAATTACTGCTGCTGCGTGCTTCTATTTCATCATCTCCAGAAAAATCTAAATTAAGAGCTTCGCACCAACAGCCTTTCAGCTCAAACTTCAAGGTACAATCAAGGTCATGTATCAATTGGGCACTACTAACTTTTGAGATATGATGAAGACAAAATTTCAAAATCAAAAGCCTGATCTGTCCTTCGCCATATTTTTTACTTCCCCAGGAGGAAACCAGTTTCTGGGGACAATCAATTTCTCGCACAAGGTAACTTAATAATGAATAACTAGCAGTATCTCAACATATGGTTTACAGACAAAATTACCTTAAAAGCAGCTGCATATGCTGCCTGGAGATTAGACATGCCTTCGAAAGGAAGCTTGTTATGGATCAGCTCCCATAACACAATTGCAAAGCTGTAGGCATCCACCTTGTTATTGTAGTGCTTCTTCTCTCCATGTCTCAAAGTGACCGTGCTGTAAAGCTGCCAACATCCGTCGGTCCATGTGAATACACAACCAAAGATGAAGCGGGAAAAGGATTACAGAAAAGCAGTTCCAAATGTTTCAAAAACTTACTTCTGGGGCCATCCATCGATATGTTCCAGTTTCAGCCGTCATCATCTCAGTCAGAGACTCTTCTCTAGCTAAGCCAAAATCCGCAAGTTTAACTGTTTTGTGATCTGCAGTTAAGATCAAGTTCTCTGGAAAAGGAGAATTAGAAGTCAATAAATTGATCCAGGATCATTGATGAAACAACAGATGGATGTCATTAGGCATGACAATGAAAATCCTTTCTAAATTTTGCCAGGCAAGAATTACAGAGCACAGATTTCTCTCTCTAGAAAAAGGAAACCATAAACTCAATAGAAGAGCATCACGATGAAACAATTGAACTGGCAAATATCAAGTACAGAACTGACTAGTAACGCTCCTTGAACAAACTCGAGCAGAGGGGGAAAAACATTTATTAAAACTGTACCGGGTTTCAAATCACGATGTATGATGCCGTGCGAGTGCAAGCACTCCATTGCGCGGGCAATATCAAGCGCAAAACCGACTGCCACGCCCATGTCCAAGCAGTTGGGTCGCATGTTGAGCAAGTATTTCCGCAGCGTTCCCCCCAGTAGTAGCTCAGTGACTATAACCATGGCGGGATGCTTACAAGCTCCGATAAACTGGCAACAAAAGAGCAACTTCCTCAACACATCAACCGTGAAGGACTACGGCCCCAACCAATTCGTTCGAATCGCATCGAAAACACACCCAGGACCGCGTAATTGCACCCACTGTTCCGCCCGGCCCCTAGATCAACTAACCTTGACTAAGTTCTTGTGCTGGACTCTGGACAACATAGCAACCTCCCTCGCGAACCTCGCCTCTCTCTTGGCAACCTCTTCGGGAGTATCGCCCCTGCGGACAATCTTGACAGCAACCGTCTGGTTCTTGTACCTAATCCCAAACAACACAATCCTAAGTCAAAACAAAAAAAAAACCACGAACAAGACAAAAGGCAGAGAACCGCGCGAACGCGCGCCTCTTCGGCTCAAACCGCAACTCGAATCGAAGCAAACTTCCGACAATCAGCAACCCCCCGGGCGAGCCGGCCGTTGACTTACTTGCCCTCGTAGACTTTGGCGTGCGCGCCTTCCCCGATCTTCGGCCCGACGAAGAGGAGCTTGGGATCGATCAGCCACTTCGCCTCCACATCCAGCTCACCGACCGGATAAAACCCGTTCCCAGATCCCATGCCCCGCGCGCTCTCTCTCTCTCTCTCTACCCGCCCCCACCCCAGACGCCTCTCGCTTCAGCTATAACCGCAGCCGCCGGCCCGCATCACCCGCTCGAACCGCCGCGACGCGAGAACATCGCCCCGCCCGCTCGCGATCGAAACAGCGCTCGCCCGGGAAGGGGAACCCGAACCACGCGACGGCAAATGCAAAGAACCCGCCGAGAGGGCGAGCTCCGGCGACCGCAAGGAGGGGAGCCGGCGGCGACGCAGATCCGAAGCGGCGGTCGCCGGAGGAGGAGGAGGAGGAAGCAGCTCCGGCGGAGGTGGCGGGGGGACGGTCGGGGCTGGAGCTCCGAGCTCGGCGAGTTCAGCTTGCAGAGTGCGCGAAACGCAGAGACAGAGAGAGAGAGAAGGAAGGGGTGACTTTGGTTTGGGATCGTACTCTTGTCGACGCGTATGTGAACGCGGGGTAAGTGTCCGCGATGTACACGCGACGCAGACAAAGCCCCGGAAGGAATTGAGTCACTGTCAGATGAGCACAGTGCGCGTTTTATCTTTCTTGGTTTTTCTTCTTTGGAAAACGACGCAAATAATTCCCCAGCTTTGCCCACTTCCCGAACTTTCTGCTCTCTAAACTTTAACACGAGCGCACGTAACATGATCCCTAAATTTTTAAAATATTTAAAATAATTTTTGATTTTTTTTATATATATTTAATTTAGTCTCTAGACTGCGTTTGATCATCCGAATTTCTAAACAGAATAGGATTGGATAGGATAAGATAACAAATCCTGTGATTTCTTCATATATTGTCCATTATTTGATGGACTACATATTTAAAGCCGGATAGGATAATTTTTATTTTTATTTTTTGCTATTCACGGATCCGTAGGAGTTAGTGAAGAAAAAAAAATCGAGAATTTTTTTTGGTAAAAGCGCACAAGGTGCGGGGATGAAGATGACGGCGAGTAGAATGTAGCGTTTCTGAAAAAATAGACATTAAAAATTCTATCCGGGTCTATCTCATCCTCCTGAATTTTTTTATCCGATTTATATCCGATCTTATCCTATTCTAGACCGCTATCAAACACAGAATAGGATAAAACATATCTTATCTCATCTTTTATTTGATCGACCAAACGCAGCTTTAGATAATAGGTAATTAAGAAACCAGATTGAATCTGGGGATATGATAATTCAGGAACGGGATTAAATATCTACCAAAAGTCCAGTGATCTCACATTGAATAAATTAAAAGCTCAAGAATTACTTTGCGCGTTGAGTAAAATTTAGGATCGTTCGTGTAATTATATTTTTTTTCCCTTGTTTTTTTTAAGGCCTTTTTAATTCCCGAAATCGTTTCAATAATTTAAATATAATAGAGGAGAGAGAAGAGGATGGGGGGAGGGGGCTAGACAGTCAAAAGAGTTGAAGAAAGTCCAGGTGCGTCGGGTAGAAGATGGTGGAAAATTAGTCTGACACTGTTGACCCGGCGGGTTTTAATCGCTGCTTTTTCACCGTCTGATAGGAGACCAGATCGACGGATGCGATGCGGCGGTTGCAATCCGACGGCTGATGAAGCGACTGGATTAGTTAAGCTGAGCAATCACTCCAAAACAGAAAGAGGAGACGTGCTTTACTTTTTCCATGGGATTGGTTTCGATTTGACGTTTATTACTAACCGACGCAGGGCATGTTTGGTTCAACTTTGAAAATGCTACTTCGAAAAATGCAAATACCTTTAGAAAAAAGCTCATTGGAAAAATGCAAATGATGTTTTGGCCAAAATATAGTGTTTGGTGAATTTTTTTTGTAAATGGACTTTGAGAATTATTTTATTTATTATAAAAAAAACTAACTTACCCATCACCGGAGCCGACCCTCAGCGATGGCCTACGGCCACCAGCGAGATAGATCTGGCGCCGCCGGCCGTCGCCCAAGGTCGGGCGACCCTCGGCGAGCCAGATCTGTCGCCGCCGACGGTCACCCGAGGCCAGGCGACCCTCGACGGGGGTTGCACGACCCAGGCAACGACCGCCTGAGGTTGCACGACCTAGGCAGCAACCGCCTAGGTCGAGCGACCCCAGCGACCAGGCGACGACAGCCGCCCAGGGTTGCTCTACCCAAGCCGTCGCTGCCTGGAGTCGTGCGACCCAGGCAGCGATGGCCTGATCGAGTGACCCCAGTGATGGCGTCGCCTAGACGATGGCTAGACCCCGGGCGACCTTGCCGGCCCTTCTCTCTCGCCGGCCACCCTCGTCAGCCGCCCCCGCCGGATGCCTAGTGAAGAAGATGTACAGCTTCAAATAAAAAAAAAAAGAGACGTGAATAATAGCACTATGGAATGCTGAAAGCCCAAAACTGGTCTACCAGCTTTGGGCTTTCAGCATTCCAAATGCTAGCATGAAAGCTGAACCAAACAGGCACACGGTCTCTTGCTCCCTTTTTTTAGGGTAATAATTCTCATGTTTTTTTTTTGGTCAAGAATAATTCTCGTGTTCATTCGATATGCAATTCAATTGATTCGTACGGATTTTAGCAGTCCAAATACCCTTAGGGAAGATGCATGTAAATTGAGCTGTTTGTCTGCACGGATTGCTTCCATCCTTAAGTGTATAATCTTCTTCTTTTTAAGCTACGAGTCATCCATATATAAATTTTTTAAACTCACAAAGGATTACCTTTTGACAAGTTTAACTCTAGAAAAAACCGACACAGATAAAAATAGGGGATGGAATTTAGCACTATCTAAAGTGTTCCAAACGATGCACCACTGTAATTCAAATAAGGGTTGCCGTTTTATTTTGCTCGATGAATCCGATTTTTTGAGTTGCTTTCTCAGAACTAATGTCATAATAAAGCGCCTTAGCTTATAGATTAAGCCAATTATTCATGTAAATTCGAATTTAATGAAATCGGCAAAATCTAAGCCAATACTCACGTGGCTCTTGATAAGGTTCTGATCTAAAGCATTCATTGCGGTTCTAACTTCTTGCATGTTTGTGTCCAAAATTCTTGTCTCTCGAAATGGTCCCTTCTAACTCCCTTTTTTTTCGGGAACACGAACCCAATCTCCCGTCGTATTTTGCAAGTCATGTGCAATTCGCATCTAGAGGATACTATTGAGGCGGCCCCGAACTGGGACGGCTCTGTACAATTACTCAAATCTGTCGAGGAATACAGAATTTCCCTATAAATGATCGAGCCCTGTCGAGTCAGGATCCCAAGTGGACGCGCCCCGTTTTTCTCGCGTAAGCATATTGTCCAAGCCAGTCTGTTTGCATTTCCAACCTCCTGAGCCTGAGTTGGGCCTGATTAATCGATCACTTTCAATTGCAACCTGCGGATTACTGCGTGCGACGTGAATTTAGTATCAACATGAAACGACAATCGAGAAATGTGCAAATAAAGTGGCTGCCGTTTGGTTATCATGTGGAATGCATTGACTCGTTGCCATTTGATTACCCAATTCACATCGATCAAGAGTAAAAAAAAATTAGAAAATGATAATTAAAAAAAAAAAAGAGAGACCCACATACCAGAGTCAAAGCCCACGAGGTCAAAATCCACCGACCGGCCTCGCAAAATCCACCAAAATCGCGACCGAGCAAATTTGACTTGCTAATTTCGTTTTTTTTTGTATTTTTCCCCCCAGAAAATAATTTTAATTAATTAATAAAAAAAAGTTTTGGTGAGGTGATGTCGAAAGTACAAGACGCGCCAAGAAAGTCCACGGCTTTCGGCGGACTGGGCCCACCGAAGCCCCGCCCGTCGTGGGCCCCTCTCCCTCCTCGCACCGCCGTGCCTCACCGACATGATTTTATATCCAATAAAGCGAGAAAAAAAATAATTAATTAATTTATGTATTTTATCTTTAATAGTAATATAGAATAAATTATGGTATAAGTATAAATGGCTAATTAAGCAATTGGTCGAGACATCTTCTAAGAAGGTGCCAGGGAAAATTAACAATATATAATCGGGAAAAATAATCCGCGCACAAATCTTAATGGATGTGGTTGTTATGTGTATAACATAATTTTCGAACGAGTCCTGTGTGTTTGATTCTTCGTATTTTTCTATGAGTTTTTTTTATGCGCTACTATGGAGAAAAAAGACTCTCGTTAATAAGTTCAATTAGGGCACAGGTTCATTGCATTTTGCACTTGAGTCGCATCGTATTAGAAAGCTATCACGCGCCATTCGAATTGGCAAAAGAATAAATTGACCGGATTTCAATTTGTCGCAATTGCAACTTCCCATTGCAAAAGAATTCAGTTCTTACAAGTAAATACTCAAGACCCAAGTAAGCTTACAAAATCGGCGTGACAAGTGACGCTTTAAAGCACGAAACAATAACAATAGAGTGGGAAAGAATAGTATTTTCAAGGCCAAACTTTAAAGCACGAAACAATAACAATAGAGTGAGAAAGAATAGTATTTTCAAGGCCAAAGGGATTGAATTAAAAGGGTAAAAAGGAATGGCCGAATCTAAATAGATCTATGGTAAATTTACTCCTCCCGCTAATACCATTTCTATACCACTAATGCAGTTTAGTTGCCCAATGGGCAATAGAGCTAGACTTGGAAGTGATCTTAATGTAACCTCCAATGCTTTCGTAATGACTATAGGATAACTCTCGTCCAAGCCTCCGAGGGAAGACTACTTCGGTAGCGATAACACTTAATTCCTCCTTTGATTAGTTGCATCAGGAACTATTATACTAATAGAAGAAGAAGATTGCGTGAAGACTATCAGTGACCAAGTTTCATCGCACTAACCTTTTTTTCAGGTTTCATGAATTGGATTTGAACCAATCAAAACTACTTTTCTTCTCGACAGATCGGGAGTGAGTTTGTCGTCATCCTCATTATGATCTATATAGTCATACCCCTAAAACCCGGCAAAGTAAGTACCGCATTCGTTGCCCAAAAAAGTCAAAGAAAGAGCACTAGACATTCTTCACGAATGTGGTACTCTTCTTTTGGCTCGCTCCCCCTCATTCCACTACTCCAGCTCTCTTCACAAACTTGTAAAATCGATGCCACAACCTTTTCCGTTTACTCCCCAAAAGGCATCCCAGTAACTTGTTTTGTTCATACTCTAATCTCGCAAAGAGGCAAGACTATGATTATTGCTGAATTTATATGACGATCAATGTATGCTTATACATCAAGTGCAGGTTGATTTTCGCTGACTGTTCAAACTTTGCTCTGTCCAACTTTTCGTGGGACTGATTCTATGGTCCAGTCATCGGTGAATGTCTAATACCATCGGAATTTGGTGAAAAGAGTATGGCCCATGACACGAATGTTTGGTAATCCCTCAATAAATTTTCTAAACACTATTGGGAATTTACCAACCTTCGAATGAAGCACTAATTACCAACTTCTACAAAAATTTGCCAGTATTGAAAGTGAATTACCGCCACTGGATAGTAAGTTATCAACCTCTTTGAATTGTTAAAAAGGTTAATTAGCAAGCTACCAACCCTACTCTGACAAAATAAAATAAAATACCAACCCTACAAGAAATCTATCAACGTTCTAGTAGGTTAGTAAATTACCAACCCGTTTGAAATTTTTACAAATGTTGTTAATAAAATACTGAGAAATTCACCGACATCTTGATTAAGTGGTAATATACTAACTTCTTCTAAGTTTTTGGAGGAAGAATAGTAGAAGTGCCAAAACTTGCGTACGGTATTTACTTTAATGTCAAAAAATTTTTACCAGCTCACTTAAATGTCAAATCGGAGGAAAAACAATCACTTAAGTGTCAAAGGCGAGAAATTCCCGCCAAATTAATACATAACTTTTATAATTAAAATTTAAAAATGAGTTTGATTTATTTAAAAAAAATCCATCTACGTAGTATTTTCATGTGTATATCATGATTTTTTAAATATTTGTTCTGATTTTTTTTCTTTTTTTTCCTTCTTTTCTTTTTTTGTTTTCTTTCTTTCTTCTTCTTCTTCTCCCTTTGGCCAATGACCAGACACTGGCCATGGGTCATGGTCGGTCACCCGGCCTCTCTCGGACAAGGCCGCCATCACTCTCCACAACCCTCGCCTAGGCGAGGGCAGGGCAGCCCTAGTGAGGCTAGTCCTCGCCCAGGCAATGGTAGCCTCACCAGACGTCGCTCACGGCTCGCCTTGCCCAGGTGAGGTGAGGTTGACCCTCGCTGGGGCTCACATACCCTCGTCTAGGAGAAGGTCTGTCGGGCCTCGCTTGTGGCAAGCGACAGTGGCCTTGTCCGAGCAAGGCCAGGCCTAGCGATTATTGGCAGTGTCCGATCACCGGCCAAAGGGAGAAGAAGAAGAAAAAAAAAAGACAAAAAGAAAAGAAGGAAAAAAATAAATAAATAGAAAAAATATTAAAATATTATTAAATATTATCTCCGTCAACACCGACGTGCCACATAGGATTGAGAAGTTAATAAAATATGGCTACGTTAGATTTTCGGCAACTCAAATCAAAATTGGCACTTAAGTGATCGTTTTTTTTTTAAGTGGCACTTATATAATCCGATAAAAAATTTTGGCATTAAGGTGAGCGCCGTATACAAGTTTCAACACTTCTAGTGTTCTTCCCCCTAAATTTTTGGTCACTATAAAAAATCTACCAACACAAAATCAACTTTTTTGAAATTTAACGAGTTTGAGTAGTAAACTACCAATTCTACATACAATTTACCAATACTTTAATGAATTAATAAATTACCAGCTTAGTTCAGATTTTAGAAGTGTAATTAATAAAATACCTCGTAACAAATTTACCCAATATCCAAAATTTTTAATATCTTACAAGTGTGGTTCATAAACTAACAGTTGTATAATTGATTCACTAATTATCCCAATAAACCAGTCTCATTTCTTCGAAAGTTTACAAGCATGATTAGCAAAATACCGTCTCTATAAGTTATTTATCAGTATCTCATAGGCAAGTTACCATCTTCTTCTAAATTTTGCAAGCGTCGTTAGTAATTCATAACAACGCATTTCCCGACACGCAAAAAAATTGCAATGTTATGCACTTGATTGCCATGATTAGTAATTTAAACAATATCATGATGAATTTTTGTGATGTTTAATTGGTTATTAGCGAGCTGGGTTTTAATATCTAAAGCATCCATTGACGTATACAATCTATGGGGGAAGAACACTCGACGTGACAAAACTTGTGTATGACGCTCACTTTAGTGCAAAAAAAATTTTTCGGATCACTTAAGTGCTACTTTAAAAAAAAACGATCACTTAAGTGCCAACTCCGATTTGAGTTATCGGAAATATAAAGTGGCTATATTTTATTAATTTCCCAGTCCTATGCGGCACGAAATATACACATTAAAATACCACGTAGACTGATTTTTTTTTAAAAATAATCCAACTCAGATTAAAATTTTAATTATAAAAGTCATGTATTAATTTGGCCGGAATTTCTCATCATTGACACTTAAGGGCGTGTATGGTAACATTTCTGTTCTAGAAATCAATTTCTGGCCAAAAATAGGAAAATCTATTTTTATTCTGTAGACAAGTTTATGAGCAAAAATACGTGTTTGATAACAATACAAAATTTCTATTTCAGAAAAAAAAATCTGTTTGATAACGACACAAAATTTCTCCCCTCACGTTTTATTGAGTGGGGGGCAGAGAATGGTGGTTGGCAATGGGAGGTGGTCAGCTAGCAACAACGGATGATGATTACTGGCAGTAGCAGGAGGCGATTGGCGCTGGGCAATGGTCATAGTCGAGTGGTGCAGCACGACGGCTAGCAACGGAGCACGGTGGCCGGTAGTGGATTAACAATGGCCAGCGGTGGATAACAGCGGCGGCAGTTGAGGGAGGAGGGCAGCCGATGTCGCGCAGTGGAGCACAGCGGCGTAGGACGGCGGTTGGTGGCGGGTGGCTGTAGGCCCTCGGGGGGCTACTGGTGGTGGGTGGCGGTCGGCTTTGAGCGATAGAGGATGGTGGTTGACAACAAGAGGCGGCCGGCGACGGGAGCCGATCGGCAGATGGTAGCAAAGGATGGCAGGAGGCGGCAGTGGGCGAGTTGCAGTCGACATTTGGTGGCGGTGAACGGTGGAGGAGGGAGGAGGTGGTCAACAAATGACGCCGGCAGTAGGCGATCGACGGCGGGAGGTGGTCGACAGCAGGAGGCAGTCGACGGTGGCGGGAGGCGCCCGACGGCAATAACAAGCGGTAAGGGGTGGACAGCTAATAACGATGACGAATGATGAGAAGAGTTTTTATTTCTTATTTTTGCTCAAGAAATAGAAAAGTAAATTTTCTTTACTTCTGATTTATGTTTTAAACTTATTTCTAGAATAGAAATTTGTTACGGAAGTAGAAAAATGAAATTGCACTATCAAACGGATTTCTGTTCCAAATCTATTCTTGAGAAAAGAAAAATAGAAAAATTAAGAAATAAAAATGATTTCATGCAAACCTAACGTGATCATTTTTCCTCCAATTTGATACTTAGATGAATCGATGAAAACTTTTGACACTAAAATGAGCGCCGCCCATAATGTTTCACTCCTAGCGTTCCCCATAATCTATGTAAACACTTAAGAGCATCTTGATTGACCAAAGGAACGTAACTTCTTACGAAGTACTCATCTCCCTGGCCGATGTGGGATCGTGAGCTCACACGGTGACTCTAGGCTAGGGACAGACTTCATTTTCATGGAAGTCTCGTGTCTTGGGTTATGCCGAGGAGGGAGCTGTTGCTTCAGCTGATAGAATCGTGCGAGAACGGAAGGCATCTTGCTTCACTGCACTCGCGTTCGCTGAAAACGGGAGTTGTCCATGACCGTCGTTACGCCGCCAAGCTCACCACTTCTTACGCCAAGTCCGCGTCTATTGAAGATGCCCGGAAGCTGTTCGATGAATTGCCTCAGAGAAGTGTCTATCTCTGGAACTCTGTCCTCGGGAGCTACTGTAGAGAGAGGCGGTACGAGCAGACGCTGCGTCTCTTCAAGCTAATGGTATCGAACGGAAAGAGCGGTGAAGGAAAGCCCGACAACTTCACCTTTCCAGTCGCGTTAAAGGCGTCCGCAGGGTTACGAGCGCTAGAATATGGCGAAATGGTTCATGGGTATGTGAAGAAGAGTGGTGAGGTTGATATGGACATCTTCGTGGGGTCTGCTTTGATTGACTTGTATTCGAAATGTGGGCAAATGGGTAGTGCCTTGAAAGTGTTTAGAGAGTTTCCGAGGCCGGATGTAGTAATGTGCACCTCTATGATTACTGGGTTTGTGCACAACGGTTCTCCTGTTGAAGCTCTGCAGCTTTTTGCTCGAATGGCGAAGACCGAGGGTTTTGTTGTTGACCCAGTAAGTCTTATTACTGTTGTTTCAGCTTGTGCACAGTTGTTGAATCTTAAGCTTGGAAGTTCTGTGCACGGTTTTATGTATCGGATGGGTTTTCATGCCAGCTTAACCCTTCTAAACTCAGTCTTGAATTTATATGCAAAGACAGGTTCCATCCATTCGGCCACTAATTTGTTTAGGAAGATGCCAAGGACAGATGTTATCTCGTGGAGCTCCGTAATCGCTTGTTATGTTTGCAAAGGCGCTACCAATGAGGCATTAGACCTTTTCAATGAAATGATTGAGAAGGCTTACGAACCAAATGAAGTTAGTGTAGTTGGTGCCTTACAAGCTTGTGCTGCAGGATGCAACTTGGAAGAGGGTAAGAAAATCCATGCACTTGCTTCGGAGAAAAAAATAGAGCTAAATGTATCGGTCTCAACGGCTATCGTTGACATGTACATGAAGTGCTCATCTCCTGATGAAGCATTTGATCTCTTCCTTAGAATGCCTAACAAAGATGTTGTTGCTTGGGTCACCCTATTGACTGGGTGTGCTGAAAATGGAATGGCATACAAGTCCATGGATGTTTTCTGCGACATGCTAGCCAGTGAAATCATTCCTGATGCTGTTGCAATTGTCAAAATCCTCGCAGCTTGCTCTGATTTGGGAATTCTTCAGCAAGCCATTTGTCTTCATGGTTACTTAATTAGAAGTGGCTTCAGCGCTAACATGTATGTCGGAGCTACACTTTTAGAATTATACTCAAAATGTGGTAGCTTGGACAATGCGATCAAAGTTTTCAATGGAATGTGTGAGAAAGATGTTGTCATCTGGAGTACAATGATTGCTGGTTATGGAATTCATGGGCGAGGAAAAGAAGCTTTGAGACTATTTGACCAGATGACAAGAAGTTCATCAGTGCAGCCAAATAACGTGACATTCCTCTCCTTGTTATCCGCTTGCAGCCATTCGGGTTTGATCGAAGAAGGAATAGAAATGTTTAACAGGATGGTGCACAAGTACCATCTGAAGCCTGATTCAGAGCATTATGGTATAGTTGTCGATCTTCTTGGTCGCATTGGACAGTTGGATAAGGCCATAGAAGTTATTAGAATGATGCCAACACTGGCTGGTTCTCATGTTTGGGGAGCTTTGCTTGGTGCTTGCAGGATTCATGATGATATCGAGATGGGGGAGCTTGCAGCAAGACATCTTCTCCATCTGGATCCTGAACATGCCGGATACTATGTTCTGTTGTCAAACATATATGCTATGTACGGGAAGTGGGATGATATGTCTAAAGTAAGAAGTCTGATTAAGGAGAAGAAGTTGAAGAAGGCATTTGGGCAAAGTGTCATTGAGGTGAAGAATAAGACGCACACCTTTGTAGTTGATGATAGATCCCACCACGATACTTGGAAAATTTTTGAACTGCTGAGGAACTTGGAAGTGAGAATGACAGAGGAAGGTTATGTTCCCAATTTGGAAGTTCAACTGAATGGCACGGAAGAGTTCTGCTAAGAAAGTAAAAAGCGGTCAGCTTTAATAGACAACTCAGTGCTATTTTTGCTGCTAGTCCAGATAATTGCCCGAAGGCCTCAAGTTTTGCAGTGTATATGACAACATTCACTTCAGATAGGCCTTCTACCTAGTCTGGATGCAAGGCGACTAAAATTGCAGACCCTTCGCAGTTTCTCTGCTGATGCAGTTGTCCAAGCATTTAATTCTCAGTTCACTTCAGAACGTTTTCAGTCACAAGATGATGTTTGTTTGTATGCCCTTCACCTGGACTTCAGGTAGGTGGCAGCGTTTGTCAGTTCATTCATTTTAGAGGATCTTGATCTTCCCCCCATCCTTCCAGATTAAGATCAAATGTTTCGTTGTCATCTAACTTTTCAGTTTGCATTTCTGCAGATTTAAGATTGCAATGATCCGTCCTTCGAGCCTTTCGCAAATTGTGGAGCCATCACAATGTACAGGATTTTGGTCTATAGAGCCAAGAATGACTCTCTTTCGAGGACTTTGTTCCCAGTCGAAACTCCTTTGTCCAATCTTTTGCCAGTCTTGGATGTTGATTTTAGTCTGGAAGATTAGTGATGGATTGCCTCCTACTGATTGCCTCGGAAACGGCCGAGAGTGCTTTTTAAGCATTTAATCTGCAACCGCATATTATTCTCTTACCGTGGGCCTTCAGCTCTCGCTGGTTTTAGATATCAACAATCCCCCGCGATGCAACTTTTTCTCTTTAGGTGCCAATTCATGGAGACTGGATCTTTACTCGCTGAAAGTACAGTACTTTTGGAGTCCAAGCAGCAGAGAGCTTCGGACATCGATTGTGCTAACATCTTCATTCTTTTGTTCAAAGTTGTGTATTACGGGCATGACTAGATACGCTATATGTACGTTTTGTGCACCATGCTGTCAATTTTGGCTGTTAAAATGGTCAGCATGCACTTAGCCCACAGCATCTAGAGTTACTAATCTCATACACTCTGTTGCACCAATTTATCTTCTGGAATCTACCTAGACATTATGTGCTTCTGGTTAGCATTTTGTTCGGAAGAAACTTTTCCTTGCCGCTCTACTCAATGGCGAAACGACGGTCTTGCCGAACTATATGGCCGATATATGATTTCCGGTTCGGGTTTTTCCTCTTAAAATGGTGACATACAATGGTTTTGAATGAACAAATTACAATGTCGAGTTCCTTAAATTGAGGTCCTCCTTTTCTTTCTCTTGCTCATTGATATCTCGGATGAACCTCCAAAGCCATTTGTGGACACAAGCACGAATCAGCAGAGCTTTCCTCCTTCGACACGTGCCTGCACTGATCAAATTCATGATGGACCGGATGAATTTCAGCAAACGGATCCGTGTGGGGCTCCACGCAGAATCGACGACATCCAACAAGACGCCGTCACGAAAGCCCCCCCGTGCGCGCACGAAACACTGGTGATTTCATTATAATTTTTCCAACTACCTCCAATGTGGTATACTGATGAGAAATTACAAGACAAGTTACATACCAACAACAAATGACGGAAAGCAAAATCGAAAGGCGAAAAGACAGATGGTCTAATTCCCTAAGAAAATCCTAACTTTAGGTCCGGTCTCAAATTTGCTCCAAATTTTTTTTTGTCTCAGAAAAAATCCCAAATTTTAGATCCGGTCCCAAATCAGCCCTGAACTTTTTTTTGTGTAAGAAAAAACCTCAAACTTTAAGTCCAGTCCCAAATCTGTCCCGAATTTTGTTTTGTGTAAAAAAAATCATTGAAATTCAATTTATTTTCAAAAATATACTCCGGTGATTCAATCCCAACTTGACGTAGCGCTTTCACGTCGATAATAAATCCACACCAATAAAGTAATTGGGCTATTTTATAGAAAAAGAAAAGTTCTAAGCAAATTTGTACTGAACCTAAAAATTAGGTTTTTTTAAATTAAAATTTTTTTTGGGCGGATTTGTTATCGTCCCTAATTTTCGTATCCTAGAATGGTTTTACTTCGGAGAATTTCAAAAAAAATTATTAGATTTGATTTGTTATCGAAGTGAAAATGATACGTCGGGCTGTACCTATCGCTCTATTACTTTGCTGATGTGGATTTGTTATAACATGAAAGTGTCACGTCAAGTTGGAACTGAATTACGGGGATATTTTTTTAAAATAAATTGAAATTTGCTGATTTCTTTTTACATGAAATAAGATTCGGGACAGAATGTAAAGTTTAGAGTTTTTTTTAAGATAAAAAAAAGTTTAGGGCAGATTAAGAACGGACTTAAAGTTTGAAGTTTTTTTAAGGAATTCATCCGAGGGATAGTCCGAGTCCCTCAGCAACAGAAAGCGAGAAGAATTGCTTGAACATGAAGCCGCCGCATAACGGCGAAAGCGTAGTGGGTAAAGATTCCTTAAATTACACCGGTGGTCCCATTGCCCCTCTGCTTCTTTGATATTTTCCAGAATCAATAATACCTTTTCCTATTCCCTATCTACTGCGCCCTCTGCCTTTTCACCCACTTTTTAAAGTAATTCTTTATGCCAGGTGAATCAATCTTGGCTCGACCAAAGAAAAAATCAATCTTAGTATGCACAACGGGTAATGGGAAATTGAAAATCGATATTTCTTCGAATTGGTCCTGCATCGTCATTCAATTTCATTAGTCTAAGTTTAATATGAGGAGTGTCATTCTTTTCGACCGTATTGATTCATATCTTTAAAATATTAATCAGCAAATGGCTTTTCTCGTAAAGAATTAGCGCTTTTAAAGTCTAAACTCTTCATAGTTCATTGTATTCTTAGTAAGTTCTCCCACAGCAACCGTCCCACGACCCGGGAACCCAAAAGACCTATTGAGGTGCCTTGATCGATCTCCTTCCTTCACAAGCCAAATGAAATAAAAACCCGGCACTTGACCTATTGATGTGCCTTGATCAAAAGGCCCGGGTCGAACTCCGGGCCACGGCCTAACATCAGACTCCAGCCACCATGCCGTCACATGATGAAGCCTACGTTGTACGAGGACGGATCCCGCACGGCTACGAAGAACAGAGCCAGCCGAGGATCAGGGCCATGTGGTCGAATAGCAAACAGACAGCAGCAGCAGTAGCCCACCATTCGGAGGCGTATTTCTTTTGTGTGATTGGACGAAATCGACTGCGGGGAGCGTCGCGCTTTCGTTCTTTTGCATAGGTCTGGTTTCGGACCAAAAGTGCTTTCCCCAGTTTCGAATATCAATTTTTCACTCAATCTCCGGAGCCAAAGTCACGAGATTCCCCCTGTACAGAGCGGTTTAGGGAGCTCGTTTTCAATTTTCAGGAAAGCAGAGAGGTAAGACAAGACAGAAGAACCTATCGAACGCGTTTGTTTATGGAAATTCCCTGTTCATATTGGAAATTGAAATTGGACGATATCAACAAAAATCCCTTTAAGCAAAGATTCCTTAAAACTAAGCATGTCCCAAGTAAGTACAGAAACGGAAGGAAAGAAATATCAAGAATCAGCCTGCGCCTTCAATCCGCACCTCAGAAGATGTGAAAGAAACAAGCGAATAATGACAATTTCCGACCGAAGTTCCCGTGGCTATAGCTAAAAGGCAGGAACAACTTCTTTTCGTTAGCCCCGGCCAATGTTCATAAGAACAAACTAAAGTGCAAATTCGACAAAGCGTGCGCTCACGCACGTGGCATGTTCCATCTCTCTGCCCTCGAGGACCACTCGTAGCCAATTCATGACTAGATTTTTCAGCAACGGGACCGACTTCATCTTCTTAACGAGAAGATTACAAGAAATAAATGCAACTCATGCTAAACAAAAGGAAAGAACGTGATGAAGTATCTTTTACTCGAATTCGCGATAACCCATGATGTCGCATCCGTGGCTATAGGATATTTTCGCAAACCTCGGACAGAGGCAAAAAAGATGATCCCAATTGGAGTTGGTCCCATGATCTGAGTTATCAACGGACCAGCAGCTTATCCTGCACATGCATCAGCAGCAGCAGCCGAATAAGGCACAAAACAGCAACAATTTCCCAGGGAAAAAAAGAATAACGAAGCACCCCCTCTCCTCCACGTGAAAAATACTAAAATTTACCAGAAAGCTGAGGGATGAGGGGGGGTTGGGGTTGGGGGGTCTTGCTTCTATAAAAGGGAAGCTAAAGATTCACTCATGGGCATCGTTATTCTCTTTCCACTTCAGACACAGTAACCCAAAAGAAGGCCGATCAGAAAAAAAAAGCACAAACAGAGAGAGAGAGAGAGAGAGAGAGAGAGAGAGAGAGGGAGTGAGTTTGCTTCAATCTGAAACAATGGATGCCCCCAAAAGACAACCTTTGTATCTCCAAGCAACTGCTATACATACCCTGCAACTGCTGCTTCACAGGCAAGCTCCATGTCCATGATTGAATAGAGGAGCCAGAGAGAGAGAGATAGAGAGAGACAGAGACAGAGAGGGGACAATGGAGGATTTTGTTGTTGAGACCCTCTTGAGTGGCGACAGCGAAGCGCAGATTCAGGGTGCTATCGAGCTGAGCAAACTCAACAGCAAACAGAGGCACAAGCTGGCCGACCGCGGCGTGATCCCGCCATTGGTATCCATGCTTCACTCGCAAGATTTCGGGGCCACTGAAGCTTCTCTTTTCGCCCTGCTCGCCCTCGCCTTCGGCAGCGAAAGGTACCACCTTTGTTCGCCCCTTCGGATCAGACTAAAAGCATTAGAGTCCCAAACTTACGCATCACCACCCACCAACACCTCTGCACGTCTTGAATTATCACGCCGATCGGCATCGACTCGAAAGCAAGATAGAAAATTTCATCTGTTGTTTGGAATTGCTGCCGGTATTGCACACGAAAGGGATGATTCTACGTCAATTATTTGAAGTAATTCGCTATCCTGACCGACATTGCGATGCTCTCTTGTGCAGGAACAAAATTCAGATCGTGAAATGCGAAGCCGTACCGGCAATGCTGAATCTCCTTCGCGGCCAGTCGCTGGTCGAATTGACAGCGACGGCCATGCTGATCCTCTCCTCTTGCGGCGCCAACAAGCTGCCGATCGCATCTTCCGGCGCCATCGAAACGCTAATCGCGATCATCTCCGGCGAAATCGCAGCGAATCCCCCTCAGATCGCCGTCTCGCCGCAAACGAAGCTCGACGCAGTCTCCACGCTCCTCAACCTCTCGACCTCCCGCCGAATCGCCCCCCTCATCGTCGCGTCCGGCGGCGTGCCGTCCCTCCTCGACCTGATCGTCGCCCCAGGCTCGTCGTCCACCCCGGAGGCCGCCGAGAAGGCGATGGCGGTGCTCGAGAACGCCGTGGCTTCCTCCGGCCACGCCGTCCGCGAGGTCGCCTGCCGCGACGGCGCGATCAGGGCGCTGGTGGAGGCGGTCGAGGAAGGGTCCCCGGAGTGCAGGGAGCACGCGGTCGCCATCCTCCTGGCGATGGTGAGGAGCTGCAGGGAGGAGCACAGGGAGGCGATCCTGAGGGAAGGCGCCGTGCCGGGGCTGCTGGAGCTGAGCGTGGGCGGGACGTGGCGGGCCAAGGAGATGGCTCAGCAGCTGCTGCTGCTGCTCAGGGACTGCGCCGCCGACTACGGCGGGAGGGGGGCGAGGCACCAGAAGAAGAAGAAGCACGAGCTGGTGGAGCAGCTGATGGATGAGATCGACGCGGAGGGGGCGAGCCTGAGGCTGGTGGAGGAGATGGTGGCGAAGCTGAAGCACGACCGGTAGCCAGGCCGCCGCCGCCGCCGCCGTTCCTCCTCTCTCTGGAAGAAGAAGAAGAAGTAGAAGGAGATAGTTTGATTAGCTTTAGGGGTTAATCGAGTTTTAATCTAGATTAGTGAATGGGATTAGTTGGAAATGATGTACATAGCCGATTTGACCTTGTTTTAATGATCTTGATGTGCTCGGTGTTCCGTTACTGACGAGGACGACCCGTTTGGGGATTTTGCTTCGATGGGCCCATCTTCGCTAGGCCCAATGGGCTTATCTCTTGGACATATCCGTCGGGGCCAATCATGGGCCGGGTACTTGCCCGACTAGACCTAGACCGATTCTTCGGAAAAAGGACAGATCGTGGTGGCCTAGCCCGTTCGGTCGAGGAATGCCATTGCCAAATTGATTTAATCGAGTTCTTCCGTTAACTCTCTGTCTAATTTGATTAACGAAAAATGTTGACATGGCTTTTTTATTATTATTATAATTTTCGCTATCCTATGTGGTGATGACGTAGCTAAACAACGTAGTTTTGGCCCAAATTTATATTTTAATGTAAATTTTTATTTAAATTCAATTTATAAAATAAGCTAATTTTTTTTAAAGAAAAAGGGGCAGGGTGAGGGCAGCGCGCCGCCCATGGTGGCTAGGGAGGGCTACAACCCTCACCGCCTGTCTCTCTACCCTTTTCTTTTCATTTTTTTAAATTTTAGTTTATTTTTAAAATTAAATTAAAAATTTATTAAAAAAAATTAGATTTTGGTTAAAGCTACATTGTTTTAGCCTTATGTTTCATGATTTAGCCATGTCATCACCACGCTATAAGAAAATATTAAATAAAATCACATCGGCGTTATTCATTAATCAAGTTGGATAGAGTTAACGAAAAAACTTAATTGCACTAATTTGATAAGTTACTTGATTTTATGTTTTATAAGTTTTATGACTAAATTATACTTTCGTGATAAATTTTAGAACATTTAGTGTACTCATCTTTTACCAAAACAACGCTGCTTAATAATACTTTATATGCAATGTCGTTATTAAACTTTTAATTTATTCAATATAGTTTCTCGAAATATATCTAAATATTAAATCTAGTCCTTATACTTTTAATTTGTTCAATCAAATCCTAAATTACTATTCCCGAGTTTTCATCATTTCCTTAACTCTGCCAAAAATACATTCATTATATCTTTATTGTTGTTTTTTTGATCTTTTAGTCTTTATAAATGCTATAAAAGTTCCATTTAAGTGTACATTAGCTTATTTCGACCAAAAAAAAAGCATACATTAGCTTATAATCTATATAATAGTAAAAGTAAAATCTCGTTTATAGATATAGCTGGTTGATATTCTTACACGAGCGTCTCATTCTTTTTTTTGCAATAACTATTAATTTCGCTAACAAAAGTGATGTAGAACAGTTCGTCTGTGATTATCTTAAAGAATGTGATTGTCGTAATAGCTGGAAATCTCGGCACTTTTTTTGATTTTTGGGAAAACGACCTCGGATCACGCTCAAAATTGGTTGGTTGAAGCGAAACGGTCTTCTCATTCGGACTCACATCTTTGCCGTGATATACGATGGATTTTCATATTGCGAAGTCGTCTGGATAGAGTTTCAGGCAATTTTTTTTTTTACTTTAGGTAACTTCGAATTATTAATATTTCGTTTGAATTTTATTAGATAAGATTAGATGTGATTTACTTTGATGTTATCTTCATTAATTCGGATATCTTTAGAAGTCCTATCATTATTAAAGGACGTCTAACTTTGTATTCTAGGGATTATTTTGAATAAGTTTGTATTCTAGGGATTATTTTGAATAAAATCGAATTCTAGTGGAATCGTGGAAGAGATTTCCAAGTGATCGCTTCTCTCCGCGTCAAAAAAGTGCCCCACATCCGTTCCTGAATTGGTAACATGCGCAATAAAAGTTACCTTTGCAACGTGGAAGAGATTTCTATATATTTTTTTACACTTGCCTATAATAAAACTAGGAAAAAATATAAATTCGGAAAAAACGGTTAAAACGAAAAGCCCTAGATCGACCTGTGCTGCTTCTCTATCCGTCGACTCTCAGTCCTTCCAGAAAACTCTCCTCGCCGTCGCCGCCTCCACCGCCACCACCCTCCTCCCGTTGTTCGCCCGCCGCGCCTCCCCGAGGTTTCTTCCTCCTCGCCTGATTAGGGTTTCTCTCGCTCCGAACAGTCTCGTCTCTCAGCGCATCATCAGGTTTTGTTTCCGTTTCTAGGTTGCGGTTTCGCTTCCCTTGTTGTTCCCGGAGGGTTCGAAGGCAAGAGGCGACAGCCATGGCCGACGCGATGATAGAGGAAAGGGCCGCGCTGCTGGGGATAGACATGTCCCAGATTGATCTCGATTCGGTCCAGCTCCCCCCAGGGGAAGATTTCGGCATCGTCAGGTTGGTTCCTCTCGCGCTAGCAACGAGCAACGAGTCCCGCCGGTGTACTCATTTTGGTCTCGAGATGAGGAATCTCTGTTTCTCTGTCCGCTTTTCTCTGGCTGGGGCTTATGCGTTTGGTTTCATGGATGTTAGCTTTGTTAGATGCGTTGCTGCTGCTGCAGATAAACTGGGAAGAGGCACTTGGTTCTGTGTGTGTTTGTGTAGAGCGTGATTTATGTATTAATTTGAAGGCACGGTTTATTGAAAACGAAAAGGAGGTTTCTTAGCCCAATAGAAAACCATAACTGTCCAATTAGCTTCCCGGGTTTTGTCCGTCCAAGTACTTAAGCTTGCCCGGCACTAGGCCGATGTCCTTTTTGGTATATAAGGCAGAGTCTGATCACGTGGCGATGGTTATGCGATAAAAGAACTGAGAAGCATAATAGTTGGAGTGGAATGTGAGGAGGTGTCTTAGATGCCATTGGGTGAAGCGTTTCATGAAAAGAACTTCGAATCGAGTGCTTTAATATGCTTGCCGTGTTTCATTATGGCTGTGCTTTTTCTTTTTGGTATTGGTTCCTCACTCGATCTTTTCATGGCAGCGATGATGAAGATCTTTACCAGGAGGATAATTTGGAGTTGGATACAGGGTTGGGAAATATTATTATTGTTGATAATCTCCCTGTTGTTCCGCGCGAGAAATTTGAGAAGCTTGAAGGTGTTATCCGCAAGATCTATAGTCAGATTGGTGTGATTAAAGAGGATGGCCTTTGGATGCCTCTTGATCCAGATACACAGAAGACTCTAGGATACTGCTTTATCGAGTACAACACCGCTCAGGTGCTTTCTCTCTCTCTCTCTCTCTCTCTCTCTCTCTCTCTCTCTCTCTCTCTCTCTCTCTCCAAACACACCGCTCCTTGTCCCAGTCAGTTAGTTTGTTTGCGTGTGATGAGTTTCTGTAGATGTATTAAGGATTAATGCTTTGTGGTTCATAGCGAACAAGATGAGCTGATGCACTAAATTGTCTATCATCCTAATATGCCAAAGTTTGCTCACATCAGTTGTCGTAATTGGCAAATTGAAAAATTTCGCGGGGCTTTATCTTGCAGTTGGAAATTCTGTCAATTATATCTTTCTGATTGCGTAACTCTTTCTCTGATCATTGTTGCAGGAAGCTGAGCTTGCAAAAGAGAAGACAAATGGGTATAAGTTGGATAGAGCACATATTTTTGCTGTAAGCATGTTTGAGGACTTTGATAGGTTTATGAGAGTTCCAGATGAATGGGCACCTCCTGAAACTAAGCCTTATACCCCAGGGGTTGTTACTCGAATCCTTCTTCATAAGTTGTTTTATTTATTCTTTGAGCCTGTATTTCCTTTGACCAGCACAGTTTTATCACTCATTTATTCTTATTATGTCCGTTCATGTTGCTTTTACCTCTTACTCATTCGTGCATCAATGCGCTGAATCAAGATTCATGTTAATTGAAATTTTAATGCAAGGATCAGGTCCATGCTTTTAAGATGTAGGTGTAGATGTTTTGAAGGCATTACATCATGCACCAGAGTTTGTGTTTGCTCAATGCTGTTGGCTGGACTTTGGGTGCTCAATCAATGTTTAGTTTACTTTGACATCCAACAGAAAATCGGGCTTTTTGTATATTTTACAGGAGAATCTTCAGCAGTGGCTCACTGATGAAAAGGCTCGTGATCAGTTTGTCATTCGTGCTGGCTCAGATACTGAGGTTTTGTGGAATGATGCTAGACAGTTGAAGCCTGAGCCTGTCCACAGACGTGCTGTGAGTGCCATGCTAGAGTTTTCCCCTCTTATTCATTTAACTTGTTGAATCATTTTATTTGAATTTGATGAATGAATTATGTCTTTTTCCCTGCGACAGTTCTGGACAGAGAGTTTCGTGCAATGGTCGCCCCTAGGAACTTATTTAGCAACAGTGCACCGGCAAGGTTCTGCAGTTTGGGGAGGTGCCTCTACCTTTAATCGTCTGATGCGCTATGCTCATCCTCAGGTTATATATCTACATTATACTGTCTTTGTTTCTTTAGCTTATGCTGTCTCAATCTTAAGCACTATAATGACAAATGCAGGTGAAACTGATTGATTTTTCACCTGGTGAGAAGTACTTAGTGACATACAGCAGCCATGAACCAAGCAATCCCCGAGATCCTCAGGTTTTTGAAGTCCATGCAATGTTTTATCTTCTTCTCTTTTTCGTAATTCTCATTCCTTATTTGGGCTACTGTGCAGAGGGTTGTGATAAATATATTTGATGTGAGAACGGGGAAAATAATGAGAGATTTCAAAGGCAGTGCTGATGATTTTGCTGTTGGTGGAACTGGGGCTGTTACAGGAGTCTCTTGGCCTGTTTTCAGGTTATTTACCCATTCTCTCTCTCCTTGTCTCTCTCTAAGTGGGTTCAGTAATGCATTGACCTCTTTTACCTTTTCTGTTAAGCTTTCTGTGATTGTAGTGTGAGTGTGTGGAAATATATTCACTTATTTAGTGAAACAGGTGGGGTGGAGGAAGAGATGATAGGTACTTCGCTCGAATTGGGAAAAGTGTTGTCTCTGTTTATGAAACAGAAACCTTTTCACTCATTGACAAGAAATCTCTGAAAGTTGAAAATGTGATGGACTTTTGCTGGTCTCCAACTGATCCCATTCTTGCGCTGTATGTTCCTGAACTTGGCGGTGGAAACCAACCAGCTAGGGTGAGTGTGTTGTTCCTGTAGTCTCTTCCATATAATCTGGTGGTGAGTTTCCTAATCTTGTTTCACATTTCATAGGTGAGCCTTGTCCAAATTCCTAGCAAGGAGGAATTGCGACAGAAGAATCTTTTCAGCGTTAGTGATTGCAAGATGTACTGGCAGAGCAATGGGGACTATCTAGCTGTCAAGGTGGACCGTTATACAAAAACAAAGAAGAGCACTTACACAGGCTTTGAGCTCTTCAGAATCAAAGAACGAGATATACCTATCGAGGTTTTGGAGCTCGAGAATAAGAATGACAAGATTATTGCCTTTGCTTGGGAGCCCAAGGGCCACAGATTTGCAGTTATCCATGGTGATAATCCAAGGCCTGATGTGAGCTTCTACTCGATGAGGAGTGGCAATAACACAGGCCGTGTTTCAAAGCTAACCACTCTCAAGGGGAAGCAAGCGAATGCTCTTTTCTGGTCACCTGCTGGTCGCTACATTATACTTGCTGGATTGAAAAATTTCAATGGTCAGTTGGAATTTTACAATGTAGATGAGCTTGAAACCATGGCTACGGCAGAGCATTTCATGGCAACAGATGTTGAATGGGACCCTACAGGAAGGTAATTAAGAATTCTCTTGATTGGGAAGCTTGTTCTAAATAAACTATGCATGATTTTTATATAAATAAATGGCTGGGAGCAGAACCGGAAGTGTAATTGGTGATATTAGGGAGCTTGTTGTAACTAAACTATGCATGATATCTAATTAATGGCTGGGAGGAGATATCAGAAGGTCATTCGTGTGTGTTTTCCATTTTTGTGCTGGAAAACTCTCTCTCTCTGTCTCTCTCTCCTTGGGGTCATGATGCTGAATGTTTTGGTGCTCTTAGATATGTTGCAACTGCTGTCACTTCAGTGCATGAGATGGAAAATGGTTTCAACATATGGTCCTTTAATGGCAAGCTGCTGTACCGGATTCTGAAGGATCATTTCTTTCAGGTGCGCATTTACTTTATTCTAGTTTTTTTTTGTGTGGTTGATTTTATGGAACGTGGATGCTTCCCATGAGTTTTTTTCTAGTCCATTTTATTTCTAACCCTGTGAGTTTCTTTCTTGACTGGATTCCGGTTACATTTTTGGCTCTGTTTTTGACTGTTCATCTAGTTTGTGCGATGTTTGCTCTCAGAAGACCTCACCCTTTGTGGACGTTTTTTTGGTTTCAGTTTTTATGGCGCCCGAGGCCACCATCATTGTTAAGTCCTGAGAAGGAAGAAGAGATTGCGAAGAACTTGAAGAAGTACAGCAAGAAGTACGAGGCAGAGGATCAGGATGTGTCAATGCTGTTGAGCGAGCAGGACCGCGAGAAGCGCAAGATGTTGAAGGATGAATGGGAAAAATGGGTAAGCAGGTGGAAGCAGATGCACGAAGAGGAGAAGCTGGACAGACAGAACCTGAGGGATGGAGAAGCTAGTGATGAAGAGGAAGAGTACGAAGCGAAAGAAGTTGAGGTCGAGGAATTATTGGATGTTTCTGAGGAGGTTCTTTCTTTTGACTTTGAGGAGTGAGAGATCAGCTATTCTTTTGGATCTTTCTTCATCCATCCTGCTTCTAGTTTCGACGGTAGGTTGCCATGAAGTTGCCATTAGTATACCTTATGAGCTCTGGCACTGGCAATCAGAAGATGTTTTTTCCTTTTGCATTCCTTCTTAGGGGATGCATGTCAAAGAAGAGAGAGTTTGTTGTTCTTTCAAGGAATTTAAGAGTTTTAAGATGGATACCTGATTTAACAAAGTTTTGTAGTGCGTTTCTTGCACGATCTATCGGTTCTTGTTCATGTTCTCTTTGTGACTCCATAATGCGCCAGCGAACTTTCTGTAGGAAGGTGGCGTCCTCAAGTTGCTCTCTTTCTCGCTTGCTAATGTCTGGGTTTATATGCACTCTTAGGTAAACTAATTCTGATTGCTTGCTAGCTGCGCTCTTTTTATCCTTTTTGCATTTCCATGTTAATCTGTAAAAGCGATCGAAGTTTTGCCAATAGGAAATGGAAAACGCTACATGTCGGTCACTGCCTGTTCCATTGCACGCACATGAATGGGAAGTTGTGTTTTGCCTATCTTCTTGTCTCTGTTTGATTGAGAGATTTGACCAGAAAGGAAGGTTGCGCCAGAAAACTCAGTTCCGGTATAAAACTGAGTAACTAACTGAACACGGGCTCACCTATCGGCTTCGTTCGATACTCCCGGCATTGATGTTTTTGTTCTTACTGGGTGGTAGTCACATTAGATTTAGAAGACGCACGTCAGTCAATTTAAGAACATGTGTTTCTGCAGAGGGAGCAAATGATAAAGTACGTAATGCCGCCACCCCACAAGTGAAACTACCCCAGCCAAAATTAAATCCACTTTGATGGATGTGTGGACACGATGTAAATATCGTTTCTCTAAAAGTACAGGTTCATAGAACCCGGCAAAAGGGCGAGCGAGATGATAAAAGAGCGACTAATTCGTTCCTCATTCAATACACTTGGGAGGCCTAGTAACAATGGAGCAGTTACATCCGCTGGTCCATGAGAGTTAGATTCACAAGTGCTTCATCAATGGACGAGGAACTATTGGAACAAAATACAAAGAGATAACAGAAACTGGTGGGGGAGAGAGCGACAGAGAGGAGAGCAGAGCCATCAGAAAAAATCAATCTCTAAATAATTACCCGAAGGTTTCACATCCACGCCTGTCACTTCACTCGCTGATGCCTGTGGCGTACTACTAGCGGGCTTCATTGGAGACTCTGGTGTTACTGGTTTGGGCACGTCCGGGGGATTCGCACAACGAATTAGCGCCCAGTTCACGCTCTGAAAGAAGGGGTGCTGCTTGATTTCGGTAGCTCCACGCCTATAAGCGAGCCGATGCTGTGGTTCCTTAACAAGTAACCCTCTGATCAAGTCTCTTGCGGCAAAACTCACACTCGGTGTCTCGGGAAATCTCAAAGGCTGCCCCACAACGTTGATCAGGGTAGCTCGGTTCCCTGCCCCCTTGAATGGGGTCTTTCCAAACAAAAGCTCATAAAGAAAGATTCCGAATGTCCACCAATCTACTGCACTGCCATGTCCTTCACCTTTGATTATTTCAGGTGCCAAGTACTCATGTGTACCAACAAAGGACATAGATCGAGCATTGGTAGGTTCTGCAATGAGCTCAGGGAGAGGGCTCACTTGGTGATATATTTCGGTCCTGGGTTTGTTCTTCTTTTCCTTTTTGCTCTTGCTTGAAAATAAGCGTGGTGTGAAGCATGCAGGTTGGATGCAATCTGGTTGGATTACACAGGTTGGTTCGATGCAAGCGGGCTGAACGCAGAATCCCGAGCTCTTCGACTCAAGGCTTGAGTTTGAGGATTTGACCAGAGTGGGGGAGACAGCACATCTTAGAGAGAGATCGAAATCTGAAAGCATTATGTGCCCATCTTCCCTAACTAAAACATTCTCTGGTTTAAGGTCCCTATAAATGATCCCAAGCATATGCAAGTACTCCAAAGCAAGGAGAACTTCTGCCACATAAAACCTGCGAAGCAGAGGATTCATGAAGTTATGAGCAACTGTAGTTGGCAAATGATATTATGTCTGCGGGTGAATAAACAAAAAAAGTTCAGCTCCTAGCAATTAAAAACATCATCTTTATCATCATTGTCATTATCTCCAGATAAATTTTAAAAAGTTGGCAAAGGAGATCGTGTCCACTTGGACAATAATCTATTCATCAAAAGAGTCCCATGCAGTTCAACAAGACCCATTATGGATGGGACAATTTACTGAAAATTGAATCAACAACTAAGCTTAAACATCTTCACCATGTGTAAAATGTAAATGTGATGAATACGTGTATTTAAGTGGTGAGGCAGTCGGGCTTAAAAAGACATTATTGGAACAATCTATTAGCTAACAAAATTCGAGTTCTACAACCGGAGTCCAAGTTGGCCTGAATACAATCGGGCAGGGAGACGAGATTTCACAATATGGAAAAACACAGAGATCTAATTTGAAGAAGCAGCAACATGAAACAGTAAAGGAAATAATTGGAAGTCCCCAGTCAATTAGAATTATGCCTCCTTTTTTAAATTTATAAACAAAGTCAGATCCAACAATCCAGAAAATGAAAAAAACTAATGAATCATTGACACTGCTTCGGTTCATATCCGGTCCACTAAGTTATGGGACAATAGCAGGATGGTTTACACGAGGTGAAATCCTTAAGTTTGAAATACAGAAAGTACAGATTCAAGTTTCAACTTCTTCCTGGCCTGGAAAGAAGCTCCATAGCAAACACTCTTCCTCCAAAAGCCTTGTTTATAACATTTTCTGTAATCCTAAATGACATTTATTTGTCAACAAGTAGCAACAGAAAAAACATGTACTCACCTGGCAGCATGCTCAGAAAAATATTTTCCTGGTTGCCTTTGCCGGAGAGCATGCAAGTCCCCCCCAGGGCAAAACTCCATTACCAAGCAAGTGAACCTCTCAGTCTCAAAATGTGCATACAAAGTCGGAAGGAAGGGATGATCCAGAGACTGCAATATCTCCCTCTCTGTCTGAGCCCTCAGAAGCTTCTTCCGACCAGCCAAAGCTTCTTTATTCATGACCTTTGTGGCAAAATAACTTTGGGTGCCTTTCAACTCAGATAGATACACACTGCCTATATCTCCACACCCCAATTTCTTCAAGAACCTGAAGGTATCCAACCCCAATGCCCCGAAACGAGATCGCACAGCTTGGATTGCTTCCCATCTCGTGTCATTTGCCTTGTGAGGCTTATACATGGCGCTGCTGAAACTGCTTGAGCTGCTCTCATCGCTGACGTCACTCCCCGTACTGCCCCTGTAAAGGCTGGTTTTCCTGCTCTCAATAAAGTCGCATGAGTTGCTAACGTCTGCACTTTCACCTGATTTCTCAATACTGCTCACACATTCACTGACTTCCGTGTTGGTGAAGCTCTGTTTTGCCTCTGCATACAGAGTGGCAGAATACATGCTGTTTTGAGGGCTAGGGCAAAAATTTGCTTTCGAGAGAGATGCCAACTGACTGCTCGATAGGCCAGAAATTCCTTTACATGCACCTAAAACACGGCTTTCAGGCTCCACCAAGCCACTTGTATCAGAGTTCTCAGAATCATCAAAGACTAGCTTCACGGAAGATTTGGTTTCTGCCATTTTACTGTCCTGTTTAGAACTTCCCGACGATATATCAATAACACCATTCGGGATTACTCGTTCGAATTTCCCCTTGCTTAAATTGTAAGCTTGTCTTGCCAAGCTTGGCAATTGTTCGCTTTGCATGCCACTTTGGGCCGATTTCTGCGACTGCTTCTCATTGCTAAGCGAACCATTTGGGTGCCGGATCGGCCTCACGCCAGAACTAGGCGTACTTGCAGACGATGCCGTAGACGATCCATTTCTAGATTGTCTAGGAGAGGGAGGCCGAGATGGCCGAGGAGTACTTGATGTCGAAGGCACGTTATTCCCTATCAAAGCTGCCGAATTCTGAGTCTTTGGTATGGGATTCAATTCATCAAAGAGAGGCTCCATAAAAGCAATTTGATACTGAACCAGAATTAAATCCCAAGGTCAGAGCTATGAGCGACACCTCTTTCAGCTAAAGCTGCTCGCTACAGAATATTCAGCCTATTCGTCATTCTGGACACAAAGTAACTGTTACAAGACAATCGACCATTTTCAGGTAAGACATAAATTCCCCAGAACAAATACACATCCCGTAGAAATAACTAATCCACGAAAAAGAAAATGCATCTCAAGCAAGATATGACTCAGTGAAATCAAAAAGAAATATTGCGTGCCTGACCAGAAAATCAAGATACACAACGTGACTCACAATCCACTGAATGTCAACATCTCCATTATCAAAAGAAGAAGAAGAAGAAGAAGAAGGAGAGGAAGAATGTCAGCACCGTACAAATGAATCAACAGCTTGAGTTCCCTACAAGTAGACAGACGCTGTAGACCACATTGCTTCGACAATTCAATCAACCCCATCAACAATCTTGGCGAGTAAACAACTGCCCCATCTAAGTCACTCAAGAAACGAACTCGAAGCAAACGAAAAAAAAACAGCGGTTCGGCTTAAACCATCCGCCAAACGATGGCGTCAATGAAAAATCAAGACGCGATGCACATCATTGCCGAACCCATCAAGAAAAGGAGAGAGAGAGAGAGAGAATCACGCTGCAGCTCTCTTCCAGCCAACAAGACCCATTGAAAGAAAAAAAGAAAAGGAAATCAAGGAAGAGGCAAAAGGGTTACCCGATCAAAGATGGGAGGGATCATCAATGCAGACGGGAGGCGAGGACCCCGTGACTCCAAGAGGGCAAAAAGGGGGGGAGTCAAGAATCACGAGACCCGCCAAGAGGAGAGGAAAGGAAAGAACTTGAGGAGGGAAAGCGATGCAGCTTTGGGAGTGTGTCAATGGGTGTCTTTCTGTTTCGGCGGAGAGCGATTTAGATCGGATCGGAACAGAGACAGAGACAGACAGAGAGAGAGAGAGAGAGAGAGAGGAGAGAGAGAGATTGAATGATGATTATCAGTGAAGATGATGAATATAATCTTCCTCTTTCTGCGAGAGGGAAAAGGGAAAAAAAGGTTCTCCGTCGTTTAATGGGTGGCTCTTGCTCCGTGGAAGATTTTTGAGATCAGCAAAAAAATAAGAATGAATGGTGCTAAACATGCACTCAAAATAAATAAATAATTTTTGCCTTTTAAGATGGCAATAACATCTTTTCTTTTTTGTTTTGTGAGAGGTGATTTTTCTTGTGATCGCTTTGTCAATAAATTTTCCACGGGTCCGATAATTTTTCAACACGAATTGATCAGTTTTCAAAGCGGGGTTGATTATGTCGATTGCGACTCCAAGAAAACACCGGTCCGATTTGAAATCGACTCGCTTTGATTTTCCAGGACCTTTGACGCGGAGGAAATCGTGGAATTATTACGTGGGCACGGGATTGGTTTTAGAGGGTCGAACCCGAATGGTCTTGTGGGGGCGCGTCGTATAGTTTGGGGAAGTGTCGAGCATCTACCGGCGTCGAGTTGAACACTCGGTGATGATCTCATCTCAAGGACAATGACGTCTAACCCTATGTTTATATATTTATGTGTGTGACATTGCATGCGACTTGATAGCCTACCGTGTTTTACAATACGGTTTCACAAACCCTTTGGCGGTTAGAGATGGACATCATACATTTTTTTGGTCGATCTTTGGATGCGACTTAACTATAGTTAGACACTTCGAGTAGCAAATGGCTCAGCCAATATAACATTTTGTTTAGTTGTAGTGGCACAACTTATCAACCTCTTTACAAAGACATGGATCATCAATTGAATCTCGCAAATCTTTAAAATTTATTTTAATTTTTATATGTAACCTTTCGCATTTAACTCAATAAATAATTATTGGTAAAAAGAGAAAAGCAAAGAATGCCAATTGGAGCGGCCTTTCCTAACATTTTTGGATGTTCCCTAGGGCTTCTTGTTCTTGAAATTGTAAAACAACGAAGAAAAAGAGGAGACCCTCGAGTGGATGGAAAGAATGTGATTTTGGGGCACTCTAGGGAACATTTTCTTTTTGTTTGCAAATCCAATGATCCAATCTTATATGTCATTTCAACTTTAGCTATCCAATTGGGATATTGATATTATACTATTTCTCATTTTCTAGAGTAGTAATGTCGAGCTAGGCTGATCATGAGAAAATACCAAAAAAATCTTAAATCTTTCAACTGAACCAACATTGTTTTAACCCTTTTGTATATGTGCTAATTGAATTCATTCGACTATCCTACGTTGCATGATCGACGCTAACGTGAATAATATTTAATAGTTTATAAAAAAATTATAATTTGAATTATTTTTCCTTTTCTTTCATTTTGGCCGCCCGAGGCCGTGACAAGGGCCTCTGGGGCCCTGGCCCCACTGGTTACAATGGCCTTACCTAGGGCCATCGCGACCTCGTCGGCTCTGGGCAAGGCGGCCCTTGCCCTATCCGACCAAAATGATAGAAAAAAAGAAAAAAAATAATGAAATGATATAAAAGAAAAGAACAAACAATGAAAAATTGTCAAAATAGTATTTGAAGATGTTCACATCCATATCAAATCACGTCGGATGGCTACCGTCCACGTTGGCGATTTCCAATTAAAATTGATCAGATGAATTCGATTGGTATCAATGTGAAAATGTTTATCACTAAATTGGATTAATTGTAAGTTTTAGGACCGAATCGATACTAATGCAATATGTTATGTACTTTTTTCAATACTTTTTCTTATAACATTACTTAAACCAAACAAGGTAACACCTAGGGTAGCTCTATTGCACGACAGCCTAGCGGTTATTACATTACAATCTTATTCTAATGATGGTCAAGAGAGATTGAAACGCAAAGATTTGGATCTTCCTTAGAAACCAGCCCAAACAAAGCACATCAACAAAAGCTATAAACTCCCCAAGAACCAACCACCTTACCTACAAAAACTAGGTAGTCCTTGCAAGAGCTGTCCCATTTCTTTCTCTCACACTATAATTTCTTTCTTTTTTCTTTTAAAATTTGTTCCTCCCCTTAATTTAATCCTCGATTTGGACTTTTGGAGAGGGCCAAAGATTCTCTCCTTTTTTTTAATATTAAAAGTTTTTCCTTTTCATCGTAATTTGAAAAACAGCTCGATATAATTATTACTTCATGTGGTGATCTAGCTACTATGGAAATTTTTAAATTGGTGCATACCCTTTGTCCTCATTAGCCAGACTCTGCCCGATTGATGGAGCTCAGGTCAGGTTATGTATCGGATTCGGATTCAAAGGCCACATGGAGGTTCATGCATTGTTTTCGTTTACACCGCGTCAACATAGAATGAATCAAGGAAATTCGAGGGGAGCAACATGGCTGATGGCAAATTTGACAAGGGGAAAGGTACGAAGATGGGTTATTCTCTATGGACATTACTATGAGGATTTTGTAATAGCGACGTAATGTGCAGATTTAAGATCCCGCGGAGAGCCATTATAGCACCGCGCTTCGACCTATTGATTTGAGGTAGGCGAGGTCCATCTCCATAAGAAATTCAAAACCGTTCGCACGAGTCGGACCCGCGATACTGTGGCAAACAGATTCGACCTCATAATCTCGTGCTGGAGAAATAGGGTGACTTGGACCGCCACGCTGCCGAGGCCGCCTCCCTTGCCACCGACCACCTCCACCACCACCACCGCTACCGGTGTGAGGAGAAATTATAAATACAGTCACCTCTAGAGATCACATGGGAGAAAGCAAAACTCACACCAAACCCCAAATTCATACCATCCACGAGAACGAGGAGGGGGGGGGGGTCACATGCTCGCACGTGAGCACGTGGCCGGCTGTCGTGCGCTCCCCCTTCCCCGGCGCCCCGTGCTAAGATACGCCGGAGGCGCTCGATAACCCAAGAGAGATTATCTCTTAATGAAATAACGGATGATGCGCGCGCGCTCGCTCGCTCGCTCGCTCCTCTGTGCGGGTGTGCCCGTAGCAATTCCTCCCCCTCGTTCCTTTTTACTACGGGCGCTCCCGACATACGGCGTGGGGACCCAAAACGAGAGGTGAGAGGTGGAGCTGTGGTGGGGGGCCCACGTGCGTGTCTGTCCGTGTAGGGCTGACGGTGAGCAGCGGGAAAAGGCGCGCATCTGGCTGTTGTGGGGTGGTCCCCCCCCCCCCGGACGATAGCGACACACTCATTTCGCACGTGGGGCCCATCCGGCATTCCGATCGGACGGCCGACGACGGCTCCTCCCGGCGGGGCCCCCGGACCGAAGGGCCCCCAGATGCCGACACGTGTGACGGTTCGATCCGGGTGTGAAGTTCCGCTTTCGATTTTTTTCCAACACCCCCGAAAAATAAGGGGGGGAAATCAAAAAAGTTGGGCCCACTCGCGGAACGAGAGTAAGCCCATTATTGAGGACACGTCTTGATAAACAAATTCACCTTTTGGTTTATATAGTCTCAATCCAGGAATTATCACGATCGGGAAAAGACCGATAACGATACGAGCAAAGTCCAATGAGTGATCTCGGGTCGGAACGGGCGGAAATTCCGCGAGGATTTGCGTTCGTCCTAATCTCGTCGCTCCTTGAATAGGGTTGGATCGGGTACGGTTTATGGCGTTGCAGAACGTCACGAAGGAGCGATGATTGCTTGTGCAAATTGCTCCCAAATGAAGAGGGTACTGGGATTTTCTGCCGGCGATGCGACAGGGCAATGATGCAGTCGGTCCGGTCCCCATCATCGCCCGCGGAATTTAGTTGCGCAACCCGATATTAATTAAGATGATGATCTCATGACTCCCGCCTGAGTTGATATCACCCAAAAAGTCAAAGGTCCATTCTTTTACCTGCTCAGGACTATAGCTTCCGTGATTTCATACATCAGCAATAGACAACGGAGCTGGGTACGGAGAATGCACTCTCTTTCCTAATTCTCAGTGCATAGATGAACATAACAAGATACATACATTCAGAATACCGGATTATGAGCAGAGCCTCGAGAAACTGGAGCCCGAGCATATGTCAAGATTGCTCGTACAGATTATCCAAATACAAGTTCAAGATGTATCTTCCTGTCGATAAGACATCTAGCCTCTTCTCGCTAGGCTCGTACTTCCCCTTCCGGAGCTGATAGCGGTGAGTCACAGCGGAGATTGTATAGGCCTGGCCCTCGATTGTCACGCTCTCGCCACATTGCAAGTTCTGCCAGGAATTACCACCAGGGAAAAAAAACGGAAACTTGAGACGAGATGTCCCAGAAGCAAGAGTATGCTTTTTAACTTTGCACGTAAAACTAGTTTAGACCTACCAAGCCACGTGATAGAATAACCCGAATGTGCTACTACCAGCAAAATGAAGGATGGAACAAGAACACAACACAAAATTTCCACAGCCCACTTCTGTCTTCCATATTTGGAGCAAGGGCCACGCACATTTGCAAGTGCCAAAGGTAACAGCAAGTCATGGGCCATCACTAAACTTCACAAAATGATTTAGTACCCCATCTTCACCTAACTAGGGTAGATCCAAATTATGAACAATTATTTGGGGCTATATCACAACGTCTCTCTCATTATCGATTGGATGAGCAGAGATAAAGCTTGTTCCCTTCCCCTGAAAACCGATATGTCCAACCATTTTTCATAAAAATCCCAGTGCCTTCCAGAGGGATACACAAAAATGAAACTGTTATTGCACGTAAGAAAACTGGTTTGGTTTACCCTTCAAGTATAATTATACCTTTCGATGTTCTGGTAGTTTCCACTCTGCACTTTACAGCTTTACAAGGAAACAAAAACTTCACGCAAGTCTGTACTCGTTAATAATTTCTCACCAATATATAACCCGCATCAATGTGATATCATATTTTGACATGATACTCCCACACGTTTTACTTGAGATTATATGCTTAGACCTTGTTCCCATAGGATCTAGATTTTGCCCTAGCTTTGGAAGTGCATTGTTTTGCCCTTAATTTCATATTTTCAGAGGATCGCGAGTATCTGAAAAGAAATTCAGTCTGAACTCTTAAGTTTCCACCGTAAATTGCATGTACTTTTCTATCTCCCTTGATTTTCTTCCGTCTCTACTTTTTGTATACTAGATGATTAACAAAAGCTCCATATTCAACATCTCAACAACATGCTACGAGAGCACTTAAAAAACATGATGTCCAGAATGCAAAGTCTTCTCCAATTACATTGCACGACTTAACGGATTTTGACCAGTGCCAAGTCATTGTCATCTTTTAATTGGCGCCTCAGTGCTGCGGTAGTGCATGGCAACCATATTTCAGCCTAGGATTCCTTCTGACAATTATTGATAGAAAAGGAGAATAAGCTAATCAAGGAACACTTTTTAATACTTACAAAACAAAATCAACAACAGCGATGAAAAATTTTATCCACTCACTGTGGTTGCGTTGATAATCTTTCATTGTGATGTTCTGTTAAGTACCATTTCTACAATTATTCTATCTTAGCACTGACATCAGACTTTCATTTAACAGCACCATATCATCCCCAAAGAGCATATACACAGGGGAAGAAAATCTCAAATGTGCTAGGCAACCTCTCCAAACAGTAATGCAAAACTATACACAGAAAGTGCACCTCAAAGCAGACTATTGCTATTAAAATCCTTTGTAACACCTCTCTTGGTTGTCACTGAAATAATGACTACATCAAATATGGCCTTGTAACTTGGATATATGCAACTTGTAACACCTTTATCCAAAATCCACAAGAAACTATGTATGGAACTCACTATAGGCTTGTTCCAAATCTATGGAACCATGTGCAAATTCCTTTTCTTTCAACAAGTCTCTCCATCAACTACCTCAAAGACAGAAGGCCTTCATAGTTCATTGTCCTAGCTTAAAACCAAATAACATTCTCATCATAAAGAATGTGCTGCCCAACTTACGCTGCACCGAGTCAGTGCAATCCCTCTAAATTCGGCATAAACTTGGATACACCCACACAACACCCCCCCACCCTCCCTCCCGCGAAACCCCCAAAAAGGAAAAAAAAAATTATCTTTTGCATTCAATAGGTCCCTAGTAGATGGTCAAACAGAACAACCCAGGTAGCGCTTCCTCAAATGGCAAGCTTATCAACGAACATGGGAATGAGTATGGTCGACTGCCAGCCAATTGCCCACATTCTAAATTCCAAATCTTAGGGTCCAACACCTCCATTTCACCACATACACAGTACAAATTTGACAAAAAATGCCTCATATACAGAGCGAGGTAACTCTAAAATATCGAATTTTTCGTACAAAGTTCGCTTCGATCGCCTTTACTTGTGAACGCCCAACAGATCATGTTACACTCTAAAATCCCACGACAGCTATTCAATCAACTGAAAAAACAGGGGACACATACAAAGCAATCACGACAGCATCAGCCCCCGAATCAAACACTAAAAACAACCGAATTTTCCCCAAACTTACCGAGGGAAAGCAACGGACGCCGAGACTCCTGGGGGGAGGGGTGATCTCGACAACCTTGTAGGGGTGGCGACTATCTCTTTCACGATCTTTCTTCCTGCAGGAGACATGAAGGCCCTGCGCGCGAGCAAAGACCCACCACGTAAAAAAGCCGGCGACTTTTCGAGACGTCAACCTCGTTCGCACGCACCCAATCGGTAAAAATTAAGGATTTCGAAATTCAACGAACAAAAAAAAAGGGGGGAAAAAACCTCCATGGAAATGGTGAAATGCTGAATGTCGCACCTTCGGGTGGTGGGTGCTCCAGTTACCCAAAACCATCGCCATTCTGGTTCGTCTGTCGTCGTCTCTTACCTGAGACTCTGAGAGAGAGAGAGAGAGAGAGAGAGCTTGAGCTTTTTTCTGGTCCGAAGCAGCTCAAAAATCGCAGACAGACCAGACAGAGGAAGAGGGAGAGAGAGAACAGAATCCAGAAAAAATGAGAAAGAATCGAAGATCCTTTTGGAATTATTTTTCCAGCTGCGAAATTAGTGCATTTCGGGCAGCCTTGCTCTCGGGTCGGGTCGGGTAAATCGGGCCCAGATTAGACTGAACATTATCGACAGTGTGTAGAGGTGATTAGAAAGGGAGGAAAAACAGGTACTTTTGGTGATCAATGAAATGATACGAATGGATTGAGATATATAATGTCGGATTAATGCTGACGAGGAAGAACAAATGGAAAGGATCCGTCATAAATATCTTTTTGCATATTTAAAACTGCATACGAAATAAGGATAGAAGTACAAAGAAGAAGATATTTGTTTATTAACAAACCTCACCCGGTCCCTTCGTTCTCGGACGACTTTGGAGATTTTCAATTTGGACATAAATAGCGACCTTACTAATTTCTCCCGGTAGCTCCTGATCTTTTCTTTCCTCTCTCTCCCTCTTATCCAATTAAGACTCTGTTTTTCGGAGTTCTTTCTCTTTCTCTTGGATCTTTCCTACCAAACAGCGTGTAAGTTCCTTTTCTCAATTTGCCTGTTCAGTAGACTTTATTAGGTAAATCATGTCGCATTATCAGGTTTATCGACAAATCTAGCACGAGCATCCGTTCTGGCTGGACCAACCGATTTTCAGGTGAACCAGGTACGTCCATGAATAAAACCTTGCAACTGGCCTTGACCAAGTTGCTTCCAGTTTCTGGATCGAAAACCTGCCTACCATAAAGCCGACCAAACTCTAAACGAATCTAATAGGCTGCACTTGCTTTGATCTTGCAGAACAAATAAATTCACTCCTTGTCCATGTACATAGTTAACTACAAGTAATAGCTTGATAGTGTCATGGTTATCTCGGGCTTTTGGTTACGATTATCTATGCTAGGTTTGGTTTGTCACATCTTAAGACAGTTTCCCAGCCCAGCTATGTACAAGTTCGAAGTGCAAGAAGTGCAAAAGCCAAATAAGCAGACCAAGCTCCGGAAGAGTCCTATACATGATATGTCTCGCTCGACCCACATTTCTCAAAGTTCACGAATGTCTTGTATTTGCGCAAAACGAAAAAGCAAAATCAAGAACTCTGCACCAAAAAGAATACCCAACTCGAAATGATTCGCATCAAAAAGTTGCACGGAAAACAGGATAAGATACGAAATATTCAACGGGACTGACTACAGTCGATAATCAAACAAACAGATTAGCAGAAAGATTGTACAGAACACAGAAACTCATTACCAGCGTCTTTCAAGATGCAGGAATGAGCAGAGAAAAATACCCATCTGCAGAATTTGCAGTTCATTGACGTCCAAGTAGTTTGCAGATAATAGAAGACCAGATCTCTTAGATTCAGTCCTAGAAAAATAAAAAGAAAGAAGAACGAAATAGATGGATCTTTTTGCCTTCAAGATGACAAGGTCCCTTTGTCGACATGATTAAAGAACTTGAGAGCATATAAGCTGGACTCAGACAAAAAGATCAAATGCTACAGGATGAGAAAATCTCATTTTGCCGCTACACTTTAACCCTCAAGCATCTTCATTTCAATGAGATTCTACCTCCCATAAGGGTGATAACGGCCACTTCCCGCACCACCATATGCCCCTCTACTTCCATAAAAGCCACTTCCACTGCCACCTCCGTAGCCACCTCCAAGGCCAGCATCATAACTACCCCCGCCATAGCCACCACCAGCACCCCCTGCACCAGCACCACCGCCATATCCTCCATAGCTCTCACCGGGACCGCCATAAGCACCTCCAAAGTCGTATCCTCGGCTCAAACCTCCACCAGCACCACCACCACCGTAACGACTAGCATAACCCATTGATGGATCTCCTCTGTAGGCCCCCATGCCGCTGCCGCCGCTGCCTCCAGCATATCCTCCATATCCACCAAAGTCACCGGCACCATATCCCCCATAACCCCCAGCCCTTCCGCCATAGGCTCCACCAGTCCTGTAGCCACCAAAGCCGCCACCACCTCCATACCCACCTCCGTATCCACCATGAGCATCTCCATAGCCACCACCATATGCAGGCCTGGAATCAGAGTAACGTTTAGATGGTGCAGGCGGGGCATTTGGTTTCTTTGGCTCAGCCTTCTTGATCTCCACCTGGTGAGACAGAAAATGAGAACATTCAGCAAGCATAATGAGTGAATTCAGGTGAAACGAACATTACCATTCTCTGACAATCAGCAGGACTAGTGACAAGCAAAATTAAACTTTTACATGATATATGTGACGTGGCCATGCGACAGAAAACCCAAAGTTCAAATATCTCTCCACCATTATATGAGTATCATTCAGACTCAGAGGAGCAATTCTGTGGAATTCTAGCAGAATAGGGTACTTCACTATTGTACAAACAGGTTCACTGTAGGACAATCTCGGCACTTTACAGTGATCTCTTGGTTATGATATGAATTTCGGATACTCTCAGAACTCCGATGCTAAGGAATACTTCATTGTATATAAACATATACTGAAAAGATGTCCCAGCTCAAAATGAAAAAGATCAGCATGAATATCAGCCCAATGCCTTAACTAGCATATACAAATTAGGAAACCAGATCACCTGAGCACCAGCCAGCTCAAGCCTATTGCCCTTGGCCAAAAGATCATCTACAGCTAGCTCTGATTCGAAAGTTATAAACCCAAACCCACGAGAACGATTGGTAGAATGGTCTCTCATGATCTGGTGTTCTTTGACCTCGCCAAACTGTGTAAAGAAGTCCTTGAACTCATCTGTCAGTAAAACAAGTAGTTCAGACCAATGTTTTCCATGACACAATCAAAACTTCACCAAAATAATGTTACCTTCAGTCACAGCTGTAGGAATTCCACCCACAAAAATCTTCTTGGTCTTAAAATCCCTGGAGCCAGCAGCCCCCTTTGGAATAGTACGCTTAATTTCGACCTATGATCCAACACAGAAACTACTCATCCAACCAAATCGAGCACAAAGCTTGTAATTACAAAACAAATCCAGATGTGCACACAAAAAGGGTTTGAACAAACCTGTTTCCCATTAATAATATGAGTCTCCTCAATGACTTTATCGACGACAGAGGGATCTGCATAAGTCACAAACCCGAATCCACGAGGCTGCCCAGTCTTCCGGTCCCTCATTATGACGGAATCCGTAATATCACCATATTTACCAAAGTACTTGACAAATTGTGCTGCACAAACAATATAAGCAATCCGTTGATCCAAGTCACGTGTTTTAAACAACTGATACATCGGAAAGCTGATCCAATACAAACAACTAACCAGTAGTCGTCTCTCTTGCTAAACCTCCTATAAAAATCTTTCTGCAATTACATTGACACTAAAATTAAAAAACAGATAAAAAAAAATGCATACCTAATCAGCAGCTACTAGAAAGACTCGTAAACTAGTTCTAAAACACAGTTAACAGAAAAGGTTGCATCAGTTTCTGATACAGCAACTTCAGCTAAACTGAAGAAAAAGAAGTCCACTGCTTACGAAGCGCCGTGAGCCTGAAAAAAGATTATCTGACTACAAACCCCGAGCATTAAATTCAGTACACCCACACCCACCAAGAAATAGCAGCAATTAATAGCATCTATCAACAAACTAAACTTAGGGTGAAACCCCGGAAAACAACCTCCTTGCTTTTTTAATATCTGGGCGCATCAAGATAAACTGACGGATGACAAATGCTTCATGTTTACTTTCATAGTCCTTACGCTCCCCGGAACAAAAAGAACCGATCGTCGGAAAGTTTCCTCTTTCCTGAACTATTGGCCATTTTAAAATACTTCTCTCTGCAAAACCTCCTGCCCCAAAAACAAAACAGTTCCGACGGAAACGATTTCTGAGCGCATTTTTGCCGTCGGAACAATTTTCCCAACAAACGGAGCAATCGAAAAGCAATTACTTACTTTTTCCTTGCAGCGTAAAGTTCCCTCCTCATTCAACCAAACGTATCCGTACAACCCGACAAAACCAAACCCTAACCACAGAAAGAAACAGATAGGGAAAAGGCTCGAGCTTTTCCAACGCTCTACTTCGCGGCACGCGCGGGGGCAGAGGGGGCGCCGGCGGGACAAAGGGGAACTCACCCGGGGCTAGCTCCGTCGCCGGAGTGGGACTGCGACTTGTCCTCCTCGACGTGGTCGGATTGATTGAGGTCGCCGCCCTCCCCGTCGATCTCCACGTCCCTGTCTTGGAGGTCCATGCGATCCGGCGAGCTCGGAAAGAGAGCGGCGGCACCGGCGGCGGTCGCAGAGCGTTAGGGCTCCGACGAGGAGGCGGAGGAGGGACGGAGACGAGAGAGCGGCAAGAAGTGCTTCGGCGTTTCGTGGTTTTTAAAGCCCTAAAGAAACCCCCCCCCCAAAAAAATGCAAAAGATGCTGCTGGTTGGCTCCGTGAAAAGGCTCGGCTGCCGTTTTATAAAAGGGCTTTTCTTCCTCCTCGTGCTTTGCTTACTTTGGACTATTCCTATCTCCCCATCTTATAGTTCTTCCGAAAAGATCAATCCCATGGACCTATACATATATGTATTTATTTATGTATAGTTGTCTTTTTTTCTTGGTAGGAACTTGTGAAAGAATTATTAATCCTAGAAGTAGATAACAAAAAAAACTGGGAATTAGCATGGTGCCCATTATTTTTGCCACAAAATTAGCACGGTACTTTGATAATTCCGTTAAAGCTGCTTTTGGGAACGGCCTTTTCGAGTGGCTTTAGACCTCTGAAGGTAGAGTTTTTTGAAAAAAGTTTTGGGATAAACGAGATTGTATTTCTGAAGCCCTCTCAGGTCCCTTAGCCAGGGCGGATTCATAGGAGCTTGGGCTTTGGCAATTCCGAAAGACTAATACATTTTGTTCTTCCAATTCTAGCCTCGCTAGATACCTGATAATGCCCTCACCACATATCACCTCGTGACATGTTTGCTAGCGACACCAGATTTGACTGCCAGCGAGTCGGATCTAGCACCCGTTAGCCTTGCTTGAGGTCGCATGATCTCAATTAACGGACGTTGAGGCCAGATTTACCATTTAAACCAAAGTTACTTCCCAATGCATTTCTAAATTATACTTTACCAAACATAATTTGCATTTCGAGAAACCCCTTTAACCTAAGGTCACCTTAGATTTCCGAAAAAATTACCAAAAAGCTTTTGAACCTATTGAAGCTGTGCTAATTGGGTCCAAATCATTTTGATAATTTGCCAATATAATCCTTTTAGCCAATTTTGACCAGAAAACGCTGATGTGGCAGTCTAATCGGCCGCGACTATCCTATGTGGTGTACTGATGCTAACATGGATAAACTTTTAATATTTTTCTGATTTTGATTTATTTATTTTTCCTTTTTCTTGTTTTTTCTTCTCTTTTCGCCGGTGGCCAGTTTGAGACGATGGCTAGCATTGGTGATGCCTGAAGAGGGCTTGACGAGGGTTGCCCTTGCCCAATCTAGCGAGAGCCACCGTCGCTAGCCACAGGCGAGGTGACCCTCACCCTACCTAGAAGGGTTGTCCTCGCTTAAGAAAGGGAGAAAGGCTTTTGGGTGCATGTGGTTCGACTTTTGGATGAACTGAAAGAGCTTTCATAAACGGTGATATAGTGGATTGTTTAAGTGGTGCAAACGGACCTAGGGCCAAGAAAGAGACAAAGTTCTGTGGGTGCGTTTGGTTCGATTTTTCAGAAAAGCCTTTGAGAAATACAGCTCAAGGGCGAGCATGACGGAGGAGAGGCGAGTGATGCGGAGAGTGAAGAGGCGAGTGAGAAGTCACAAAAAGGGTTTTGTTTTAAAAAGGGCAAGAATGAATTTTTGATTGATAAATGAGGGTGGGATGGGAAATTGACTTCTTCTTTTTTTCATTAAACCAGAGTTCAGCGTTTAGAAAATGCTACTTCTCAAAGCATCTCTACGTACATTTGCTTAATCTTAATTACATAACTTAATTTATAGTTTTAAGTGAAAAGTCACTTAATGCGGCAAGCAAAAAAATGCTTACTTAACTGTCTAAGTAATATAATGTCCCGTGAAAATTAACATATTATCAGTTATATCGACAAATTTTTTTGATATTGCTTACCATTCCATGTTTTGTCAGAAAACTTAACAAAATCTATCGTTTAATTCGTTATCAAATAACATTTTAGTTTTCATTTTCAGTACTTAAAAATTCGAGCATTTAACATTCAGTCCCTAAATTTTTCAAAAGTTATTATTTTTATTTTTATTGGACGAGCCCTATAAAGGAAGAAAAGAGTATGATTTCATTATTATTATTTTTCGTGCTGGTTGAAAGGAAACTGAGGATACTGAAAGTAAGGAAAGAAATGATTTGACTTTCTTTCTTTATGCTGGTGGGAAAAACAGAATGACTTGTAAGCAACTTCTCTACTTTGGAAACATTTAAGTTGCAATTTTGCAATTTCGAGCCAAACATAACCCAAATTCCCAATGACATATGTTGGACCAATTCGATAAAACATAGAGAAAGTTGCGGCTTGAGAACTTACGAGCACCGACGATTCTTGCCTCAGATGTCACAGTTCATAAAGTCGTTCAAGTGCCTCTCGAAATGAATTGGAGATGCTAAACGAATCGATAGGCATCGACTGCTTGATTCAAGGATGAAAAACTTTGATTGATACAGTGCACTTCAATCTCTTAAGCCTCCGCCGTTTGAGTTAGTGATTAGAAACCCCCAATTCGATTCTTATTCAACATTTACGAACATGTGCCCTTTGATTCATTAGACAAGCGAAATCGAAAAATTGGATGCCCCGAAAGCATAGCCCAATTACTGAGGTTTGCGCTATCACTGGGGACGGACGATTACAAGATTTCCCGAGCAAACAACGTCAGAAATGATGCCCGAAAAATTAAAGAAAAATTCCTCCAACGGGTGAAAACATTCGTAAATAAATACTCTTCGAAGTGAAAATGATTCTTCAGCTGTAAAAATCACACTGAGCATGTCGGAAAGTACGCCTACAGTGGCAAAGAGGTGGCGGTCCAAGTTCGAACTTTCCATACAATACAAGTCCCTTAATACTGAACATATCTACTATACTTACTCATACACCAGCAGAAATCCAGATGGGTCGGTCGGTCCTATTCAATACAAAATCACTCAGCACATACATTTCAAAAAATTTCTGAGTGAGTTTCTCGTCCTTTTGGCATCTGAACATAAGGTATCGTCTATCGTCCTACTCTAACACTCTTACAAGTAATAACCGCGTGACCAAGTATCTATTCCCGCTCTAATCTAGTCGAGCATTCACCTAGTATGTATTCTGCGGGTTGGCCCTCCTCCTCGCTCCTTCTCGCCTATAATACGGAGTTTCATCGATTGTCCTCCTCACGTAGTCCAGGAACGGCTGGGGCGTCCTTGGGGACTGCTCGCTTGCTATACCGGGGCTGCTGCGATCAGGTGTAGTAGGTGCCACCGGTCTGCTAGGCGTCGCAGGCCGAGCAGCTGGCACAGTTCTGTCTGGCCTGGCCAGTATGGAGAAAGAGATGGCAAGCAATACCATCAAAAGCGCGAGAATTACAGGCATGCTCAACCAGAAAGAAAAAGGCGATGGCTTCCTTTCTCCAGTCGTGTAGCTCACCTCCAGTTCCGTTCTTTGGCCTAAAAAAAACAAATGCACAAAAAATATTAGGTAGGAGTAAAGTAGGTTCCAGAAATTTCATGAGCGAGGAGACTGACCATTGGCTGGAAGTGTGAAGACTATTTTATCCTCGAAGCTCTTGGATGCAATTGCTTTCACCTGGAGAGATATGGATAAAGCAGATTTGAAAATGCATGACAGCAATGGTTTATTTGCCTACAGTCTATCCAGTCAAAGTCTAATGTTTGACACTAATCTCATTCATGGTACCAGCCAAGAAGCTACAGGATTGAAGATTACATTACCCAGCTTTATATCTCTGACAGATTTTCCAACTCAGCACACACTCTTATTATCGCAAAAGAATAACTACACTCCAAGAAGAAGCAAGTATACTCTATGCTTTTTAACTATTACTCAAATAGTTGAGACTAGCATCTGCTTACCTCATACTCAGCAGCACTACCAATTCCAGAGCCTTCTTTTCGTAGAGGAGTTATCGTAATGAGATCTGGGAATTGCCTGTGGATCTCAACATCTAGAGACAAAAATAAAAATAAAAAACAAAATCATGTTAGGAAAATAAGCCAATGGCAATTATCTTAAGAAAAAAGAAAAGAAACTAAGTTGATGGAACATGATAACAAGCAAGAAATAAACACGAGATGTGCGTGGTTTAATTGTGACCTAAATTCAAGGGGAGAGTGGCAAGAAGATTTCACTAGAATTGACTGATACAAGTACAACAGAGATTACAATCATGGTTTAGATCACACAAACACTCCTAATGTTTCCAAGCTGCGATAAACCCTTGCAAGAATTCTCCTAGAAACTTCACTCTAATCTCATAGAGAGTTCTTTCAACATCGTCACATACAATACCACCCTCAACTTGGATACATAACAGAAGACATGCTGATGCACATTCAGCAATGCAATGGCAAAGTGGACATGCGAAAAAATGGATATCATTGTAATGATGGTGCCGCTGCTAGTCTGCTACAACGACACAAGCAATGATGATCACCATGTGGTGGAGTAATGATGGTGGGGCATGATGAGCATGACCAATAATCCAGATTGCAGAAACTTTTAATGGGTAAATCTTGTTTGTATTTTCACGTTCAAAATTTGGGTTATACAACTACTTCTTGAGTACATCAAATTTTAAAAAAGAGCTTAACAACCTTGCACAAGCTAGTACTTTACAAACCAATAACCACAAACCACCCAGGCAATCCCGCATAAAAACAGCATTTCAAAGGTAACGGTTTTGACCTAAATCGAGTTTTCCAAATATTTTCTGACAAAAATAATAAAAGCAGGAACATACTAGGACAAATACTAGATCATCTTAACAGTGAAGTATTAACTAGAAAAGGATATCTAGTTAGCTAACACAACACACAGGTTTTTCGAGAATTCAAAATCTACAGATTCTGCCATAAAAAATCAGGCATCCGTACAAAAACAACACTCAGTGGCAGAATTTTATCAAGTGCAAGGGTTCTTCCATTGCACACCCCCACCTTCAAACTCAAAAAAAGAATGACAAAATCTCCTCTGCCCGGTGGGGGAGAGAGAGTCATTATACCTGTGTTGCCCAAGAGAGTTATGGTAGTTCTGTTATAGTTGGGTGTCAGATTCAACTGCATTGCATCCTAAACACAAAAAATATTTGCAACATCAGAATGCTTGAAATTAATTTTTAAGCAGCGACACCAGAAAAGGCTTAAAGAGTTAGCATAGACTTTTCAATTAATATTAGAGCATGTACAATGTACTCAGAGCTAGAACCATGGCAGAGATAGCCAGAGATAAAAGTCCAACACAAGTTGGTTCTCATTGCTTCCACAGCCAAAAATAAAAGGCTAATGTTTGATTTGTGTGTCAATAATATCACAAAAGACAATAAAGTTCCATAAAAGTTTTATTCATCACCTTATCCATCCCCAATATAGAAAACCCTCCGATGAAGAGGGCTGAGGCAGATCCTGATGCATTTCTGGCTTCTCTTACTATAGCCTTGATGGAAATAGAGATATCCGATCTCACATCCTTCGATTTGAGTGTTGAACGTACCAAATGCTCGGGCGAATAAGGGAAGAAGAGACAATACGAGCTACCAGTGTCAAGATCCGTCCATGCCTTAGCATACCTTCATTGCAAAGTTATTGGCTTCAGAAAGGTTTAACAAAATAAAGAATAGAAATGGATAAAAGATGCTAACAGGAAAAAGTGTAAGGCTTGTTACAATAAAGCAAGATAAGAGGTGCCATATACCCAACAAATGGAGGGTCTACCACACAGTCATAAGGGACCCCCTCTTTCTTTTTGTTGTATCCATCACTGCATAAAATTGGTCACTATATATTGTCAGTAACCATAATATTCTTACAATAAACTAAAAGTAGAGTATACAATACACATATTGTGAGTTCAGTATCAACGTGTCCTCATGTAAAAGCATTCAGTTACAATATATGAAGCTAGTAGAGTACACAACACACATCTTGTGGGTACGGTGCCATCCATTCAAATCTATCTCCTGCTTCTAACGCTGAAATTCCAAATGAGAAGGTGTTATGCCTATTCTTCTTTCACCCATTCTGTTCTCTCTCCTTCGCTCTCATTAGAGTAAGAGAAGACTCATAAGATAAGAATTACCTTGACTAAAAATATTACTATAAGCTCAGTAAAGTAGATGGGAAAATTAAAACAAGATCCCCAAAATGGTTCCATTTATATAGTCCAATTGTGGTTATCACACAATTCATGAAGGAATCCAATAATCTGGGAGAGAAGGAATCAAAAGGGTGCTTGTGACAAGCCTGCTGAAACAAAACAGGGCTAGAATTGCCAGCAGCAAAATGATATCGAGAAAGCATTTTCCAAAAGAGATGCATTTTCACTCAACTAAAGAAATGGAAATAAATTGGGCATTGGAGATACTTTCTGTCAAGCTTGAAATCCAGTACCATATTTGATTACACTGTTGCTTGCAGTTTCACTCTAATCCAGGGTTTACCAAATATCTTTCTTATCCCTCTCTCTCTGCACACAAAATGGATTCTTTGCATTGGCTGAAAAGAAATGCTTACTGTGTCAAAGTTTATCAATCAATTTAGAGTCTTAAGAAGTTATCAAGTACAGCAAATCTGGGCACTGTTAAGCGCGTACAGAGGTGAAGACCATTTCCAAAGGTTGGCAGATGGCAGAATTGCGAAATATCCAGAGTGTAGATATTCATGAGGTTCTTCCGAAGGAGATAATAGAAGAGAATCGATTCCAGTCAAATAAGCATGCTAGTAGAAGAGCATAACACAGACCTGAATTTTACACGGAACTCATATCCTCTAACGGGGAAAGGAACATTGCTTAGTGCCTCTCTAGGAGCATCCACAGAAACCATGTCACTTCCCAGTACCATAACCTCTGTTTGCAGCTTTGCACTTGAAGATTTGAAAACAACTGCTCAGAAGTAACATGTAATGTGAACCAAAAGGGGTAGGCTCAAGATAGTGGGAAAACTGTAATACACTAATACTGAATACCTCGAGTAGTGCCCTCTCCAACTGCCTTGGATTTTCCAGAGAGCAAATCTATGATTATGACACTTTCATTTGCACTAGTCCACTGCCCAGGAACTTGCTCCATGAATCCTACCATGCAAACGGTAATTTCGCATCATTTAGTGAAATAGCTCCTCACATTCTATTCAATATGCAGAAGAGGAAATGATGAGGGGACATAGGTCATGTGCTGTAACTCAGACAAATTATACACACATCATGGCATGCATAAAGGTAAATTTTCACTAACACAGCCAAAGGATTAGTGGACAAAGAAGTAGGGGATGGGCAGAAAAACATACCCACAAGATGAAAATTCCAAAAAGATTATTATCCATGGCAATTGAAAGTTGAATGTCTAGAGAAAGGATGACGAATTCTATTTAAAGTGACAGAGCTGCCTCACTAATGCCAGGAACAAAATAAACCCAAGCTTTAAGTTATCGTTACCTTTCAAAATGAAATAAAAGAAACCAAATAATTGCTGATATTTGTTGATTGGACAATCAGCAATTGCACAAAATCAGGATGTGAACAACCAACATATATTGGCTTATGTCTGAAAACATTCAATTAAACGGATCAAATTTTTCACATAGACGCACCTTCTAGATTAAACTCAAGTGAATTCCCAATGTGAAGGATGGGATATTGAGGGTATATGAAGGCACCAACTGATACCTGAACGGAGATTAATACACTGATATTATATGACTGCAAATTTGCGAAAAAGCTATTAAATATGCACATAACAGAAAGAAGACTGAGAATAGCTGATGCTCTAGAATCAGTGGTAATTGCACAAGGGTACAAATAGCCAAGTCAAAAAGGGAAACTAGAAGCATTTTAGAGAAATAATAATTCCAAGGATACATAGAGAGCTACCATTCCTATTTATAGAACAGAAATGCTTTTAACAGATAAGCCACCTATTGAGTTATGGGCTCAAGTGGGTGCAAAAACTTTAGCACAGTAACAACTGTATAGAGGCTCCAAGTGGATGGATTCCATGCTTCCAGTCTATAATCATCTCTAAGGTGCAAGAGTCCCTCATACTTAAATGAAACAGGTTAAGTAAAATAACAAGAATCTTCACTTACCATCACGGCTACCACAAATGGTCATGCATGCAGTCACAAAAGTATGTCAGTCAACTCCCACAAGATAAAATGACGAGTTGTGTGAGAGTATATATCATTTGACGATTTATATTTAATGTTGCTATTTTTAAACCCTTTTCTTAAAGAAAAAGTCGTCTGCTTGACCAACATGTTGGTATCAAATAAGACTAAAATTCCGTGCAACAACTATCATGGTCTATGAAAGCAAAAAAGGTACCAGCGCATAGTCTGACTTCCTTGTACTGCCACTTATCGACACTCGTAATAGAGCTGTACCATGTCGTACTGCCTTCAATAAGATAGAAGAGCACAGTCACAAGGAAAATACAATCACTGGACAGATGAATGGACAGGAAAATAAGTTGATGCAAATTTACTTAAAATGTTAATCAAAATAAGTCTAATTTTGGAGCACAGGAAAGCAAGAAAACTGGACTAGATATCTGAGACGCACATTTCTGTGTGATAATTCTATTTTTGTACCCTATTCCATGAAAAAAACAAAAGCTAGCATGGGCATGTTACCTTGAGATTGATGTTTCTATTCACACTGCTTGTGTTAACATAAACAATGTCTGGATAGTTCACTTCTGTGTCCACAGCAACTGCATCATATGCTTCATAAAAGGCAAATCCTGGTAAAACACAAAATCACAATAGTCATGAGGACTAGAATACCTATACAACCAACAGTGAGAGTGCTTTTAAAAGGGTACCTAGAGCATCGAAGTAGCTAATCGGGAGTTCAATTTCAGCACCAAGTGCAAGATTTACCACATGGAAAGGAAATTCTTTATTTGCAAATCTTACTTGAGCCACCTGATTACAGTACAGAACAGGCACTGTCAGCACAAGTTCTAACTGGCAAAACAACTTCATCGAAGAAGAGAAACTAAAGAACATAGAAATCAGAAACGGTAATCTGTCATTGAAGCTCCGAATCTATCGAACTAAGAAATATCATAAACAATTACAATTTTTGACCGTTGTGGCCACTGTATGCTACTGTTAGCAGCTAAGGGGAGAAAGTTAAGGGATCGAAAATGCTTAGAATGGCAAAATCAGTTATATAACCAGCTGAGATGTGAAGAAAAAGGTTGAGACACCACAAAATATTTTGCTTGACTTCTAATGACCAAGTATGGGAACACATTGCCAGTAAAAACTACAACCATAGGTACAGGAAAAAAGAAAAACAAACACTCATGAAAAGTTGATCATATTGCACATTCAAGGTGCATAGTCATGAACGTTTTTTTCTTTCTTCAAATAATAGCACATGTACGATATTATAGTCCTACCTGAAAAGTACAGTCCTCTTTTCTATACATGTCGGCACTTCTTTGGTACTTTAACTTATGATTCTCTGTAAAAATTCAAGACAAGGGCTCAAGGAAAGTAGTATAGCTACCTCAGAGACCCTGACACACGAAGCAATCTCAATTCTCCCTGTCAAGTGATCTTTAGCCTGAATGCATGCAACTTCATTACTCTCAGCTGTTTTAATTCTGTTATCTTGAATGGAAATAGTCTTGCCGAGTGCTATTTCATTCAATTCACTGTAATTTCTCAACAAGGAATAGGTAATGGTCCCTTTTCCACTGTGACTGTCCCATTGGCCAAATGATTCAAAAGATGAAGGCAACGGACTTGATGTAATATACCGAGGAGGAAGAATCCAGGTTATTGGAACTCCAAGGGCAAGAGGTGGATCAGGAATCACTGATACTGACATACTAGAACTGTAAGACTTGGATTCTGAGAATGAAGCAGAAACAAAATCACATGAAAATGAAACTGAAACTTGGGCCTTGCCAGCGGACCTGAAATAGATCAACGATACTTCCAGATTAATAGTGTATATTTCACATATAAAAAGAACCAGATATAATTTGCTCACAAAACAATCTCATAAGAAACAAATAATAAGAAGCAGAAGGATTATGTCAGCAAATATTCTTGAAAGCCCACTTTAGTGAGCTTCAAGCACTGGCAGACATAGATGAAGCTCCAGAATTTGACAAACAGACATAGAATGAGCCCCAGTATTGTTTGCTTCTTAAGACGCTTGCTGAAGATATGACCTAGAATGCAGGTAAAAATGTACTACTCTGGACAAAAGACCACCCACCACTGGTATTCTAAGTTCTTTGCAGAAGATGCAGATGAAAGATTTCTTAAAGGAAGTTAACAATCATAAACAAACTCAAAGGCACTAATGGATTTGTAAATTCTTAAGTTGTTATTGACAAATGCCCTGAAAAATAAAGCAAATGGGATGGACTCAAATTTCACAAACAGACAGACAGATATTTCCGACTTGACCCAGGCACGACGGCCCAACTGAGTAAAATATTTATGTTTGCATGACATGACCGACTCAAGTATCAATAATAATTTGCATATCCATTCTAATGCTGAGTTTCAACGAGATATTAGTGAAAGACCTAACCACAGACTGGGAGCGAAATCAATGACATCGTATTAACGTCATCGCATACCTAAGGTTGCATAACCACGGTATAACTGAACCATTTTCAATGCAAGTTCCAAAATATACAATGCAGTGCATAGGAGAGGCCCAATTGTGGAAAAAGTTCTTTTACCTTCCAATCAAGACCTTAATAAAGCCAACTTCTTTCTCATTGAGATATGACAACTGAATTTCCTTTGAAGAGACCAACTGGTTACCAGTTTTTTCTCCAGGAAACTGCTCTCCTGTGTTGAATTCTAAAACCTGCACAGAAAAGTGAAGCAGCCACCTTATTATTTGATATTATGCAATTCTAATCCCTCATAGTACAGTGAATCAGTCCAACCTTTTCATCTTCTATGGTCCACTTATAATTTTTGCAGATCTCATAAAGAGAGAACAGATCACCCTGGTCATTCCACAAGAATCGTGAGTATATAAAAAATATAGGAGAATTAATTGACTTATTACTAAGTAAAGATTCTTGCCTCAGAAAACAAAGGATATATTGGCATCTCACAATTGACACCAAGCTTTTCACTTTGCACATTCAGTACTGCGGAAGAAGGGACCACCACATTGACACTACCACTGGCTAGACAAAGGATGGAATTCTCTCTCCCATAAATTGTGGCAAGTATAGTCTGCAAATAAAATAAAATAAATGAGACAAGGTAGAGAAAACAATACGTCCAGATTGGTCATGATCCTACAGAAGGGACCCAATTGATTAAGCAAAAATGGTGTCAAAAGTTCTCCCATATTACTTTTTGGTCTATAATAGTCAGGGAACTAAATTAACGAACAAGAAACACATTCCCCATCCACTCTATTCTGTTTGTAATACTTGGGCATTTCAGCAACCAGATGAAGTAAGAAGCTTACATTTACAGTTTTTGGAGGGCCAGATGGTTATTGCATTATCCTTTTGAAAAGACATCCTTTACAAAGGAAAACTCTTAAGCAGAATCATCTCTCTAGGCAAATTCTTACTTTCAGAATTTTTACTACATACCACATTTCTCTTAAGAAAGTCTAAGAAGACTGTGCAACTGAGATGGTGCAAATGTCACAACTACTTTATAAAAAGAATGCCCAAGCAGGCAGAATACAAAAGCCAAACATCCATTAGTCGAGCTCCAATCCACATAGATATATTGTTGCACAATCACACCAACAATACCAATAAAACAATGGTAGCATCAGCCTACCATAGTCACTTACAGTGTTCCCAGGTGAAACTGCAGACAGTCGTCCCGTCGTTCTATGGACAATTGCAATCCAATCTTCCAGACTCGAATATTCTATGCGAATACCAACTTTTGGGCCGCCACTGACAGTAAGCTAAGTGTAGACGAAAGTGGTATTGTCAAATGAAAGGTAAGCATGATAATCAACTGCATATCACAGAAATTGGATAGATAGAAAAGGATAGAAAGACACTGCATCAGATTAAATCAAACTCAAGTCACTACTTCAAGCAACTTGTCAAGGCATCAAGATGTGGGGTTGTACACTCGGATTATAACATATATAACTTGAATTCGAGCAACAGTTCCTCCATTGCCACCAACACAATTATTACTGTTGTCCCACATCGCTTGACAAGGGTCCTAAATGCTCTTTATATTCATGTGGTCTCCCTTCACCTATCAACTTTAGCTTTTAGGTTGGACTTTCTAACATGATATTAGAGCCAATACTATCCCTTTTGCGAATGGGCGTGGTAAAAAACAAAATTCCACATGAACATGCGTAGCCAAAATTCCACAAGCTACTCGTAATCCGGCTTTGCACGTGAGAGGGGGTGTTGTCCCACATCATTTGACAAGGGTTCTAAATGCTCTTTATATTCATGTAGTCTCAAACTACCTATCAGCTTAATCTTTTAGGTTGGACTTTGTATCAATTACTCCACAACAACCACCATCCGTAGGAGGCAAATTCTGACACGAATTGACACGTCAATGAAAATAGATATTCATCAACATATTCACAATATCTCCATAAAGCATGTTTGACAAAAATAAAATACTAATGCCACTACTTGACACGAATTCACAACATGAAATGTGAACTCAAACTACCAGCCTCATCCCTCCCCTACTCTTGCCAGCACTCCTACTATTCCTACTTCATCGCCACTATAGCACACTGCCAGCAAGTCGCTTCATCTCCACGATTCCATCACGCATCAATTCTTCGCTGCCACCGGACTAAACGCCACATTGGTCAATGCTTCATCATCATAATTTCATAACTCACATCTAATGAGCTCCGAAAAATGAAGAAAGGTTGCAAGTTTCAAAATCTTGTGATGGTATTGCATGTTAGTTATTTTTTATGTATAACAAGTATAAATATTACTTTAGAGTAATGATAAACAAATGCTCTAGGACACTTAACAAAGCATTTTTACTAACTACCTTTTACGGCGGAATACCCAATAAGTCTACTATTACAGTTGAAATATGGTAAATCTGATTGGGGTGCTTGCCAAAAGTGATATCTACTTGCAAATCCTTCCATTGAACAGCAGATATGAATCGTATGATCTGCTTCTTATCCACTCTTATCATACCGTATATGATATCCTTCAATAGTTTGCATCATATTGACTATGAAACATACAACATACCCTTACTCTTTGAAAGGTTATGCTCTTGAAGGAGGAGGTTATGTTGAGATGGGCCGTTGCTTGTGTAGAAAAGTGAAATGTCATAGGTCGCCTCATATTTTTCCTACTCTGAATGTAACCCTGAAGTTGCTTGATTTTAAAACCGCATACTGTTAATAAATCACATTTCCTAGCGGAGGGATAATTCAATGAAATCCAGCAATGCTTTTTGAAGATTTTTGCCTTTATGCATCATATCAAATTCATGGTTGGGAAGAAAGAGTACTTTTGGGGCCACTTAAGGACAGACATCTAATTATGTTTCAACTTATTTCACTATTGGTGCTTGCTTTACCATAATTGATCTTGTAAACACGCCTTTAAGTACATCTTTTGCAGAGTTCCCATATTTGTAAAATTCATTCTCACCTTGTCTTACATAACTTGAATATATTTTGCAATTTCAAGTGATGTAAGCAAATTAAAGAGAGAACAAGCAAGTAATAATCTGATACATACCACATAAGATGCCCCTGGTGCAAGAGAAAGTTCATAAGGGTGAATTCTTGGTGGAGCATAGACTTCTATTTTTATTGGTTGACTTTGTAGCTCATGTCCTGATTGCTGTTTCACACTCACCTGATTTCAAATTTTTTTTGTAAGCTTCCCAAATTTCAAGTTCAACATTAAGAAAACCTGTTGATATAAACAAAAGGAAAAATGTGTTTGCACCATGCAGAAGAGGAACTTACATACAAAGTGGTGACTCCAATGTTCTCTGCAATAATTATGAAACTTGGACCTTTATAAGCATCATCCCTGGTTGAGTCATCATTACCATCCACAAGTTCAACTATGTCATCCTCTATATGCACTTGAAGATCCATGTAAACATACTGCACCATCCCCATACCTTAAGTTATTGCATTTTTTAAGTGGGAAGAACAGTGATAGAAATAGGGGCACCACCAAGTAGTAGTAAAGTTTTCAAACAAAATATAAGTATACTTGCCCAAACAGACTCTGGGATGAGAATAATTTGTGTGCGTACATGTACCTTTTGAATGTATAGAAAATTTAATGTCTTGAGCATCAAGAATTGTGCCAAAATAAGAGATGGCATACAGCTTGGTAAGCACATGATTTACCTGAGAAAGGTCAAAGGAGCCTCCATCATTTGTCCCCGCAACTATATCGATAGATAGCGAGCTTCCTTCCTGAGATAAGTTGTCTTCACAAATTAAGCCCCAAAGATGGAAGATAATTTTGCATAGGAGATTTCTTCTTTTTTTGAGATACATAAAGAACATTACAGATGAAATTTATCTGAGTATACAGAAGAATAACGTTTATATATAATACCAAACTATTCTCAAGGGAATGTCCTCAAATGAGCCTCACCATAAGGCTTATTTCTTCTCCTGAAGTAATCTTAATCCAGTCTACATCCGCAACCTGGACCTGGAAGATATGTGATATTCAGATTAGAGGAACCTTTTTTTATAACACAATTTTATTAACAACAAAGTTTCTAGTAAACAAAAACATAAAAGGAAAAAGAGAGAAAAACAAACCAACAAAAGAAAAACAACACAAGACTATGCAAAATCAAAACAAGAAGACCAAAGCCAAATAAAAGAGTACAATGCAGAAGCAACTGAAGAAGCTGAACCATCAAACAATCTTTGTTCTTTCCAAGTGAATCACATGAGACAAAATGGTGCAGCGCTTCCTACAAATTGAGTCTCCTACATAGGCATACCAATAGCTAAATAGCTGGTGGCATGTCTTAAAATGACCCGAACCATCTTAAATGATCAAAAGATATGATTCCAAAGCTTTGAAGAACTCTAAAAGTCAACAAGTTCAAAAAGAAAAGGCACAGATTGACAGGCCAAGACAAATCAGGGGAAACAGCTGGGAACCTTAAAAGTTTCAGAACAGCTTAGAGCTAGCATAATGCACTCAAACAGGACTCTGACTACATAACGTTCTTTATTTATCGGAACTTCAACAATAGTTTCACGAGTGTCAACTTAAGATAATTGAGTTCAAAGTCTCTATTTCTTGTATGGGCTAATAGGTTAGAATTTTACATACACAATTGTCCGGAGTCCTAGACAGAGTAAATTCCTCGATACTCCCTTGAGCTTCTTGATGCAACTCTACTACATAGTTCAAATCCTCGGTACAAACTAGCTAATTTTGTCTTCACAAAATCCCAAAGGCCAACTATATTGCTCTATGTTATAGAAACTTGAGAAAGTCTTGCAAAGTATAGCCTCGGGACAATAGCTCATTCGCACGCAAAGCAACATAGATTTTGATAAATGCCTCCAGAAAACAATACATAACATCCTAAAAATATTAACAAAGCAACCATAATCTCAGAAAATCTCCTAGCAGCAAATGAGTCATGAAAACGGTTTGAAGAAACAACTTTACCGTGGCAGATGCCATGAGTGGTGGTGTAAGCCCAATATCATTAACAGTGACTAATGCAATCCCAAGTCCTCGAGGAGACAGCATCAATTGCGAACATTGCAATCCAGGTGGTGGGTGAATAACTTCTACTATTCGAGAATCATTCACAGAAGATTCCAGAAAGCAGCTGCCTCCACTTATAGATAGATTTAACTGGGAATAAATTAACCTTGTAGTCATATGTGATGCCTCAATATAGAAATAATAGCACCATAAGTACAGAAAGATTGTTTGAATCTTATAGATAAAACAAGTTGCATCAAGCAGCATGCAATTTATAATAAACCAATCCTTCTTTCACCATATTTATTTTCAGTGTTAAGCAGGACTTGACTGCGTGGCACTGACCAAACATATTCAAAAGATTCAATAATGGATCCTAGAAAGCAAACGGGCAGTTTGGAAAACTAAAAGTGATTTACTGATACATAATAGACCTTGACTAGACGTAGGCCACAGAAAAGATCAGATTTTGGAGTTGACTATGCCGTTGTACAAGCTTGTGAGCCATGGTGCATTCTAGAATTCTTTTTGTACGTCACTCTTCATTTATCATGCAATTGTCAATGTACCAGTATTTTATTTGTACTAAAATATATAGAAAGGAAACACAGAACCCAAACAATACGATAGATAGATAGATAGAGAGAGAGAGAGAGAGAGAGAGAGAGACGTAGAGATTGCTTTAAAATGAATGTAAAATGAAAAACATGAAATGACATGACATGTAAAGAAAGTCTAAATGCTCGCTGTTTTGTTTTAACATCATAGGACATAATTAGTGAGCTCAATTATATATGCAGTTAATAAATCCAAAATATAAATTCATATGTTTTTTCTGTACTTTTACAATGACTAAGTTAAAGAAATCAATGTCCTAACTTTATATTGCATAAAACCACAATTTTCAATTTCACTTGCATAGCCCCAAAATGCAGCGACTATATTCCCAATGCTAAACGACACATTTTGTTTGCTTAACTGAAGTTCTGAGGATTTGGTTTTAGAAATTTTTAATTTCTCTCAGCACTAGGAGCAGCTCGTCTGAAGATGATGCATATATTGATCATACACAGCACTACAGTTTGATAGAAAAATGAATGTAAAGTGGCATTTCCAAAAAAATTGAAAGGTTGGAGGCTACTGCCCAAAAATTATCAGGAAAGGGAACCATGCAGATAACCCTATCGATAAATACATGTTTGCTATTAAAGCCTCCATTCAATTTTCCAGGTATGGCAGAGCATTAGTGGGCCTGGATCCAGGAAGATAGATTTGGCTAAGAGCATTGATCCACATACAGAATGAACAGGTGCCTTTTGTTTATTTCTGACCGCATTTTGTAGTTGTTGGAGTTTTCATGGATCTCATTTAACTTATTGCCTAACAAGATTGCCTCCTTAGGACATGATGCTTCACATATCCAAAATCCACAGATGCATGACATACACCTTTCATCTTCAAATAACTCAAGAACTGTTAATCCACTTAAAACAGGAAATGGGATGTAGTAGGGACAATCTGCAGTCATTAGCTTACCTTAGCACGAGGGTTGAAAAATAGCAAGCTGTAAGCTGGGTCAACTCGCAAAGTTGATACAAGCTGCATGTTTTAATGAATGCAGAACGAAAATTTTGTATGGTCAGATTACAGGTGATTCTGAAAGCAAAAAACAAAGGCAACGGTGACATAAATGCAACAACTTTAGTATTCCCTTGAGCGCTCAGATTATTCAAAGAGCTTACCTGTAAGCGTATAGCATCTGTGAGCACTTCTCGAGAACTTTCAGATCCAAGATAATCAGAATTCACAATTTGATCAGATCCGACTACAGTAGCTCGAACAATGCACTGACAATCAATATATTTGAATCTCAGGAACACACCCAAATGTAATACGCATATAAAAGGGAGATCATTCTCATAAATACATATACTACAATCTGTTGCAGGTTTCAAATGTAAGGACAGTGCAAAAAATCATAATAAGTGTATGTCCCCGCAAAAAACATATTTTACTGGTATAATTCAGCGAAAAGATCAAAGAAAGAGCCATGCATGAGCACAAGCCTAACCTCATTCCAAAATTAGACCGACAATTTCTGCAAAAATAGGATATACTGAACCTAAAACCTTAAGGGAACAAGAAATACAGCAGCAATCGGTGTACCGTATTTGCTTATTGAAAAGCCAAAATTCAAGGTTAAGCCTATATTGTGAATAAACCGAAAGATGGATGTAAGGGTTCAAAAAGTACCAGTCCTGATCCATTCCGCAAGACCAAAAAGCGTTCCCAGCCAGACTGAGCCCTCTCCACGTCATCATTGTCATGCCAATATGCCAGCTCGTCACAGTTACTCAATTCCCACCTCAATCCAAGAGAAGATGAGTTTGCATAAACTTCTCGGGAGCTAGCAATACTGACTGCAGCTATGCGAATAGTGCGTCCATTTGCCACCGTAATAGGTGTCACACGAACTCTTTCTGGAGTGTGTTCTGCTTGACTAGCGGTTAATATAGCACCTTTCAGATTAGCTGTAATGTGGAAAATGGAATGTTCAGGGACTTCTCAAGACATCCATACCAACAGGTGAATTGAAAGGCTAATGCGTACCAGGCTCATCTGCCATTAACACAATAGAGGAAGGAAACGAACACATGACTGACAAAGATGCTTCTCCAATTGCTGGTAAAGGATGGTCAACACCAACTAAATTACCACGTTTGAAGACAAGATCCTGAGTTCAAAGAGGACTATTTAGAAGATAAATCTGGGGGTGCCAATAGGCCGGGCTATTTTGGTTTTGCTAAAAGGTCCAGAGCAACCCGTAAATGAATATCGTTGCTTGAACAAAACCAGAGAAATAATCACATCGAACATAAAAAAGTTGTGTTGTCAGCTTTGCTTTGCAGCCTTTTCTTAAAGCATTGTTTTGCAACATCATTTACAAATTTAAATTAGATATTGATCGTTGACTACAAATATAATTTGAAGTGAAGAAAGAATAATGGAATTTTAGACACGAGCATAATTTGGTTTTAGATCGTTTCAGGTTTTTGGTCAACGCCAGGAACCCATTTTGAAACCTCACTTCATGCAACCAATCCTGACCGAAATCAATTCAACCCGAAATCTCTTGTCCAGTTCAGTTTATTCAATTTCAAGGCCTCTTTGTTTTATTAATCTATTGGTCCTCTCCTAGAAGGATTGTGATTATCTAAAGTCAAAACGTAAAGCCAGGAAAAAATGCAGATACTCACAAAAGTTCCTAACAGTTGGCATGAGACTCTGTACAAACTCTTATAACTGCTGGGAAGCTGCTGAACAAGATTTTGATCTTTCAAATTAGCAGGTTCTTTATCCAAGCACTCAACAGTTTCAATGAAATCGACATCTCCATCCCATCTTTCAGGTCCTCCAAGAAGCATAACATCGACATATGTTCCAGGGACAAGATATATTTTATCTAAACTTTCCAAGTGTCCATCAGCTTCGACTTGAGCAAAATCAAACCAGTACCCACCAAATTGGTTTCCATCCCCGATCTGATGCAAAACAAGGGGTGGGAATGCCGCTATCCGTGAAGAAGCTTTCAAAGCAGTAGTTCCATGTGAGAAAGGATCAAAATGGTGATACTCTTTCGGCAGCGCAGCATGCAGCATAGTTTGACCTGAACCAGCAGCATAAACATAGGTCCAGGAACATGGTGGACCATTGACCATGGCTTTGACATCATCATCGTCTATTATATTCTGGACCTTAGTTGTTTCTCCAGTCTCATTGACAATGATGAATGATTCGCTTCCAGCCTTCCACTTAATGAAGGAATCAAAAGCATCACATTTATAAAAATGTGAACCTGCAAATGACAGGTAACTTCAACAAGGCGGTATAATAAGAAAACGATCAAATAAGATTGAAACTGACTGGGATAATTAGCATCACCAGTTGACACTTTCAAGGTCACTGCAGCTTTAAGGTATGATCCCACAACAGTCTCTACAGGGAAGTTCGGCAGCATAACCATAGCAGCCGGGGTGGAAACTTCAACAATCACCTGTAGAAGGCCATACAATGAGGAAATGCCTACTAAGATAGCATTGAGATCATGGCTAGAGTTAAACTTCAAAATGCTAGAATTGTTAGATCAAGTCACCAGTATTTTGTCCAGTGCAAACTTCAAAGTGTTAACTATAGTTATTCTGAACTTAGGATTCAAGCAAGAACTTGGGATTCAAGTAAAAGCTTGGCCCCTGGTGATTGAGGGCATACAAAGCATGCTCACCAGGGCTACATATCCCAATTTCGAACCATGTCAGAATCATCAAATTATAGATTCATTCATCTAACACTTCTTCCTCCGACCATAATAACATCCTTGTCTGTACCATAACCAAGAATGATGGGCGGGTCAGAGTCTGAGAAACTTGTGGCCAAGGACAATTTGATACCGGGTTCAAAACAGCAGGCACATACCTTACCCACACTTTCCAAAAATAGGTTGAAGCAGGTTGATGCCAGTTCAATCCGGTTTGTTATCACTTGCAGTTTGATCGCTGAGCCAGACAAGACTTCAAACCAGTTATTGGTCCAATCAGTTGAACTGACCAGTCTAAATACCAATCTTTACAGACAACACGAGTCGCACTGGCTTTGTTCGTGGTCATGGTAAAGACAACGCGAGTCACATGGCTTTGTTCATGGTCATGATATAAACGAAACCAGGACACATGAATGGTAGAAAAACATAAATGAATAAGGATTCCTACTTAACCCATGCATGAGTAAGAAAGTCAACTTTCCTGTAGGGATTCATGGTTTCTAATATGCAACAGGTCTAGTCAGGCAGTTTTTCTTTAGAATTTTAGTTGGAGTAATTGTGGAATCTATTTCATCCATGAGAATGTGTAGCTTCAGCATGTACCCTACAGATTACTCCCAGATCATTTAAAAACTGTCTTTATGAATGCTATAATGAATGTAAGAATCACCATACTAGAAGATGGACATCGAGCAATGTAAAGGCAGAAATAAAAAGTAGGAACTATTTGGCACCAAATTGGGAGATTTATTACAATAAGGGACAAATCAATTAGACTAAGTATTATACCTCATCATAATTGAATGAATCATAAACCGATAGTACTTTGATGGTAGATTTCCCTGGCTTCTTTGCCTGGACAACCCCAGAGGTGGATACAGACAAAATGGCCGTGTCCGAAGAAAACCATTTGAAGTCAGTGACCACCTTTGCACAACCTATAAATGTCAACTTAGTTCATCAAGAACAGACACACCTAATTAAAGTCCAGGAAATAGAACAGGTAGGAAACTTCAAACCTCCTACAGCCTTTAACTGCACTTCCTGATAAATGGCGGGGGCCCAGGGAAGCATAATACCATCAGAGGTAGCACTTCTTTTGTCCAGAATAATCTTCACTTTATGACAGACCATGACTTCTTGCACAATTTTGAGAACCTACAAAAGACAAAACCAATAAAATCGGGCTACCTCTTTCTTCTAATAACAAATTCAGCCTTGTAAATACTGTTAATTTATAATAAGTTCCTGAAATGAGAAAGCTTCTCCTCTTTCTTCTTTGGAACATACAAGTGCACATATCATAGGAAGGAGATGTTTCTGGATTAGTTTAAATGACAGAGACCTCCTTTGATCCAGGACTCCCGCCAGAGTAAGCTAAAGAAGCTGTCAGCTTTCCCAGTCCAGGAGTAGCAGCTTTTATTCTAGAATTTCGCCAACCACGTTCCACTATAATATCATCTGACACCGAAGATATGTCCCACTTCTCAGAGTGGTGGTCATACAAATTGAGATCGTCACTCTACACAGAAAGAACAACGTTTTCATCGCCCGAGACCAAAACCACAATATATCGAACAACTACAACACCATTAAAGAACCAATAGAATCCGCAAAGTATTAACACAAAAGAAAAGGAAGAATAAAAATGTGTATAGCACAGCGGGAAAAAAAACAGTCATCAGATGCCAATCTCAATCCCTCTCCTTTCCTTTCTCTTTTCTCCGTAGGGATATCAATATGGATTAGAATTCAAATGTGATGGAGTAATTTAATATAAAGCCAAATATCCAGCAAATAGCACACCAACACAGAGAACACAATGATTGTGACAAAGGAAAAAGGACTCATCACAAAAACACTTACAGAGCCCAAATATATGTACAAAATCAAAATATGAAATGAAGGTTGACTACTTAGTTTTTCTTAGACTAAATCAACACTTAGGCAAAGCACAAACACCTCAATAATGTTTAGAAACAACAAGAGTAAAGGAAAAACTGCGCTACCTACCTCTGTGATGTAAACTTCTTGTGAGCCAGGTCCTTGTGACAAAACCTTTATATGAACTACATATTGATGGCCAGCAACTATATACCATCGTGTGACAGATGGAATAGCCTCAATACCTTCTATAGGTTCCCAATTATTAGACAAAGGTAATATGTACAAAACTATGGAGTCAGGTATGACTACATTAAGTGATGACCCTTGCATGTGTCCAGCAACCCTTGTATCCTCGACAATGACAGTTGAGATCCCCAAATTTTTTGCATGAGCTACGCCCATTATAGGGTCCACATGAGCGACCGTAGAATTCAGGGTTGACCACCGGTAGTGAGGAGATGGTAAAGATACCACTGCAATAAAAAATAAATATAAAAGAATTATAATGTGGTGAGACCAGAAGAGAATGGCATTAATTTTCTACTTAATGCAAACAAAAAAATGCTCCTAACAAACCATCGTATCTAATTTAAATAATGAAAATGGTAGATGAAATTTGTCAGGGAAAGAAATAGAAGACCACAAAATGAGCTTCGAGGACGCTTCTCTATTTGTTTAATCTACACGACATGCCAAAAGTGAAAAAGACACTATAAATCCAAGACAGTGACAAAGACACTACAAATCAAAGACAGTCTTAGGGGCCTGTGCAAAAGCCCCATGCCATTACGTATCTCATTCCAAAATACGAATGTAGGCTGAGAATGTATTAAGTATTTCAGATGACATAGTAGGAGGCAGTACCGATCATCTAACTGATACATGCTTAAAAGTGGCCCAACACCTCTAACTGGAGGTTTCTGAGAATCACAGACCTTCAGGGTTTTAGAACAGCTGTCCCTGGCAAATGTTTTATTGGTGACCGTTGCAGTGGTAAAGCAGAGTGATGCAAAGTAAACCGATAATATGACTGTAGAGTCTATCAGGATGGAAAAATTCGATATTCCTCCTTTGACCAGCTTCATAGCTGACACTAGGACGCTTACATCTGTCTGTCAGGATTGAAGTTGTAAAGACTTAAGTCGACTTGGAATCTATTTGCTACAGACATGTGAGATTGTGAGTCAGACAACATCTAAATTCTTAGCAAAGTTTCATGACTTAAAAACATCCGAGGAAGGTATCATTGGAAGTAAATCGACCAAGGATAGACACCCAACATTTCCAATATTATCTAACCATGCAATTTACAAGGACAGATTGATTAAAAGCCTACAGAATTTTACCGGTAAATTATTTTGTTAGAATAAAAACATAAAAAATCAGTGTCTTTGCAGGAAAAGCTACTCAGTGAGTTATGTTAATTACTTATAACTACCGGGAAAAGGAGGATATCAATCAATATGAGTTCTCTATGCAACAAGAAGCTGAGACAGTTGATCGCAATGCTCGAAGACAAGCTTAACATCAAGCTAGTCCACTTATATGTATCTCTTTGGTCACACTAGGGTTATAAAGGAAAAGAGCAAACACAGTGCTCTTGACTACTGCGAAATCTCATCAAAGAGAAAGAGATGGGAGAATCTTAATCAAGAGCAACCTTTTTCCTCATATACAGAAAAGATAGTGATACTCTCAGTTTTAAAAATGCATGAAATCTTAGATTTTGCAGATACTATTCAATTAATCTTTTTACAAGTTGGCATCATGTTGGTGCAATTGTCTGTAAAACCTTTCTTATAGACAAAAGTTGGCATATACAGTAATGTATTATGCGGAAAAAATATCTGGTGATGCATTTCGGACATGACAGTAGATAATAGGAGATAACAATTAATAATAGGACAACCTTGAGGAGAATTTCCACGGACAATTTTCAGAATGTAATGAACAGAAGCACCAACTAGAACATAAACAGGTGAAGGAGGTTCGATTGACATGGCTTCCGCTACAGTTAAAACAATCTTATCAGCCATGTGCTTTAATGCAGGTTCAAGCAAATGCACCGAAACAATCTCATGGCCAATCCCAACTCCTTTTACCACAAAAAAGTCCGCAAACACCCCCTGCAGATTTCATAGAGATACATTAGGCGCGAAACTTCGCATGCAGTCACATGAATCAGTCTCCTGTCAACAAGTAGAAATCTTACGTTATCTTCGAGTTTTATCTGGATATCTAAGTCACCACACATTCCACCACAGTCACTCAGTGGAGAATCTTTCAAAGGGACATGAATAAGGTGATGAGGGAATCCGTTGGTTTCAGGTGTCAGCAGCCACATGAATTGTAAACCCACTAGGGATGAAAAGACATTCTCTGCAAAAGTGAAACAACTTTAGATTGGGAGTACAAAAAGCAATGAGATCGCGCATGCATTATCTACCAATCTATCCACACAGAACTGCGCCCTCAAATACACAGATCCAGGCACATAAAACTCTAGTTGAGAAAATAAATGTAGAAAATTACTGCTGAAAACATGCAGTATGGGCATTGCATCCTTGAACTAAAAGTGGTAAACTCTCCATTACTCATAATGCGCAATTACTTTGCTGCCCCTTCTCTACCGTGCTCCAGAAAGGCAGAACCCATTTGAAACCGCGAACACTGGTTAAGTGAGACACGTCCACAACTGCAGGTCAGTGGTCATCAAGATAATTTCGAAGTCACCTATTTTAAGAATGCTCTTTCTCACCTCTCTATAGAGGAACAGCCAGAACCCCACTAGTGGGTTTCCTAATCTCCGAACAAAACTACTTTCAAAATAAGTAAATCAAAGAAGTTGAAGGTAAATTGAAAATATTTTGGAGCTCCAAGTCCTCTTTATGCAGGAAAATAATTCAAATTACAATACTGTCACTAAAAAGGGGGATAAAACAGATTTGACACAGAATAAGTACCAAGCTTCTATTAAATATTTAGGCTGAGCATATAGAATGCATCAACAATACCATCTAGTCAAATTAGCCTCACAACTTCGCATGTTCACTAATAAAAAATGTGCATGCCTTTGCATGCAATGATTCTTCGCAGTCACTTGTAACCAAGAGCAAGTTTAATTGAACAGAAATGAAACTACAAAGAGAAACATATAAGTTATTACTTCCAAGAACTCTAAGGTTCTCAATCATACTAAATAACCAAGCAAACACGGATGTACAAAACACTAATAAAAACAAAACTAGTGAGGGTATTAATTAAAATATGATTCCCAGGATTTAGGCAGCAAAATGTAACCATGTACTAGTCAACAAAAAAATGTAGAGAATAAGATATTAATTTTCTGAAATTATTGATCTTATAAAGAACCTTCTTAGTGAAGCATGAGTGGATACAATTAAAACTTCTAATACCTTCACTGTCAAAAGCACGAACACGAAGAGTGGCCAGGCCATCCAAGTCAAGTTTGATAGAATTATGAAATATCTGGATTCTGGAGAAAATGTCTATGAAAACTTTGCATCGAATTACAATCCCCGTGTGAATATCGGTGGCATATATGGCAGTCTCCTTTCGACCATTGTACGGCGCAATTGACCTTATCCGTGCACTGATCGAGCAGCGATTGCTCGTGTTATATTCGGGCACAACAGATAAAATATCATGATGATCCCATGTCCTGTAGAAGGATGCAATGTTTAGCGTCTTCTTTGACAATTTTCAACAGTGAGTAACTCCTATTTAATTCTGGAAAGAATTAATAGCAGAAAAATCACGATTTGTCCAATCACGTAACATGTGATTTGTCACTTGCACATAATTCGAACATTATAGGACTCGCAAATATTCCAGAATCAAAGTTAATCTACTCCCCTTAGCATCATCCCTAAATAGGCATGACAAGTTGCTCCACAGTAGCAACGCTCACCAGTTTCTTTTCTCAATTGCCTTATTCTCTCCCCTGGCCTCCCTAGTCCTCCAATGAGCTAATACAATTAAAAGGTAAATCGACAACATGAGAGCTACTTAACAGAAGCCACAAGGCTACACTTTCTGTCAACTTATCTGCAGAAACTAAATGCCAAGTCAAGCCAATTTACAGTCTCGAGCTAGCAATCCGAGGGCTCGAGAGTATTTTGCTAGCAAGGCCTGTGCAGTCGGTAAGGTGATACAAACTGCATGCTCTTAACTTCCAGTGCGGTTTGCTATTGCAGTGCGGACAGACACAGAAGCGCCCGTTTCTTCCTCAATCAACAATGGAAATTCCATTGAAAACCCATATACACCAAAACTGCAAATGACGGACAAATTGAAAGAAACATGCTACCACGTTACTGTTTTCTTCCGCGCATAGACCTTGGAACTTGGCTGGTACACCGTGAGAACTACACCGAGCTAAAACAGAGCTAAATAAACCAACGGACCGACGAGAAGCAGTGATTAGCGAACGCGAAATGCACTCACCATTTGAAGCAACCGTCGCTCCCTTGCAGCCTGTACTCCACGGGATGCGTCATCCTCGGAGGCAAGAGGATGTTCACGTCGGCGAGGTGAGGCCCCGAGCTGACGTACGAAGACGCCCGCTCCGCCGCCGCCGCCGCCGCCGCCGCCGTCAGCAGCAGCAGCAGCCACAGCCACGGCAACGGCGGACCGACTGCCGTCGCCGTTGCCGTCGTCGGGATCGACCGCGGCATTGCGAAGTGAAACCGTACCTGCGCACCGATGAGCGATCGCTACATGGGATTCCGCGGAGAAACGGAGAAGGAGGAGACGATTCGCAGGTGTTCTTGACGTTGGTACTTTAGGCGAGTTCGAGCTCGGAGATGGAAAAACCCTAGCGTTCTGGCCATAGAGGGTTTTTGGAGGGAAAAGGAGAGGCTGGCGACACGACGTTGCGTGGCGAGTTCTGGTTGGCTGTGACGTGAACGCAGGTGGCTCCGACCGTGGCTGCAGCTTTTCTCTCGTGCTTTCTCGCTTTGTGCAAAGGAGGAGCGCCTTTTTCCAGAATATTTTTTTTTTTTTTACATTGTTATCTTTTAGTGGGGTAAAAAGATTCTTGTCTCCCTGTGGTAATCGGATCGACACGTGATCCGTTCGTGTAAAATTTAGATTCAACCCAGCACTTTAATTAATGAAAAAATGACACAAATAATTTTTGAACTTAATATGATTCTCGACTTTTAATTTATTCAATATGGTCTATGAACTATTGATGCGTGTTCGACTTGGTCCATAGAATGTGCAATATGGTCATGAACTTTTAATTTGTTCAATATGGTATATGAACTTTTTGTACGCGTTCGACTTAATTCGTAAACTTTCGATACATATTCAACTTTGTTCTGACTACATTGAACAATTAGACTACAGTTCATGACCTTTATTAAACAAAATTGAAAAGCTAAATGACCATATTACACGTTGAGCCTAAGTTTAGAAACCATTTGTGTTATTTTTCTTTAATTAATCATGTCACTACTTCTAAAACCAAATACATGTGTCGAACGAGTGACATGCACCTACAAGATATTTAAGATATAAATACCATTATATAAATATGTAACTACGTGCTTAGATGCGTTTGTATGCATCTTAATGTGTCGGGATGTATCTAAGCATCTCATGTTAACGCGAGCCATTTGTTCCAAAAATAGGGTTACTCGGTAATAGGTTTATTTGGAGAAATAATGTCGTTAGCAGTGCTTATTCTCTTATTCATAATTCAGCATCATCTCTCTATTTATTTCAACAGTCCTTATATTTTTCAAAATAATTCGCCATTTATCCTTTATTTTGACCCAACTCTTGAGTGGAACGCCGAAAGATACTTTTCATGTTACGATTCACTCAAATTTCTCGTATAGTGCCCTTAATGTTCAGTCGAATGTTGAGTAAACACGCATTAATGACGTAAAATGCATTAGAAAAATGACAGAGCGTCATAGGCCATCGCACACAAAGGGCACCACTTCTATAGCAATGAGCATTGCCAGAGGAGTGCAATTGCAAACACCTCGTTGCAGTTGCCCAGAAAATGGCAACCATTACGAGGCGGTGCCTTGTCCTCTAAATCTCATATTCGAGATCTAGAGATCGAGCGATAAAGCAAGATGCTAACAAAGGGTGTTACCCGAGACTCGTGCAGTAGTAACAAACCCTAGCCAGCAAACATCATTAGCTGATGCTTCCAAGGCAACAGTGGACTGCGTGCGATGACCATCGCGGTCCAAGGATTGGAGAACCAAAGCAAAAGCCACCTTGCGATGGTAGTCATTCCCTATGGACTCGAGATCATCGATCAAAGAGAGAGAGAGAGAGAGGGGCTCGGACCACGAGGCAATGACAACTTCCGCTCTAGGCTGATGTGGCACGGCACTCGAAATAAGAAATTCTCGTCTAAACCTCAAGTTTACAAGCTCAATGTAATTACAGATATCAATCATGCGAAAATTGATGAAACTCGAGACTCAAAAAAGAAACTCTTAACTGGACCAAGTTCGTGAAATCAATTCTATCACAAACTGCGACTATATAATAAATCACATGATCAACGATTTTAATGGACCTGCTTAGGATATTCTAGTCTAAGCAAGAATTTGGTGGCTCAAATGAACCTAGTAGTAAGCTAGTACGAGAGAGACTATCAGGTACTGTCGGGTCTATATTAGCCCACGTTATACGGATCGCTAGATGAAACGGGCCGATCTTCCCCGGCCCATCGAGCCCAAAGTCATCGACCCGTCTCTCCCGCATTGCTCTTGCTTGCAGCTCGTGCTCTTCTCCTCCTTCCTCTGCACCAATCTTCGCTCCTTGCAATCGGCGAGCACAGAGCCACTCGCCGGAAAAGCTCCGATCGCCGTTCAATTGGACGCGCTCCCGATCGCCTGCGCCGTCCTCAGGCGACCTCGCTTCCGATCATGGCGGAGCCGGAGACCTCGAAGGCGAAGCCTCGGCCGATCGCTCGACTGGGGACTCTGCTCATGTCTCACAGCGTCTTCGTCAGGTACCGCCACCAGCGCTCGATCCTGATTATCTGCTCGTCGTTATTTGCGCGGTTCTGTTCCGGCGACTCGAGCACGAGCGCGAGAGCTCATGCGCTTCGACCTCTTGGATTTTCGCAGTGTCGCTTGCTGCGTTTCTGGCGTTTTGGCTCTGCTCTTGCTGCCGATTCTCGCCAAGAACACCTACATTTCAGAAAATGCCCTCATGCCAGGTCAATCCTCGTTCTTTCTCCGTGAATTTAATTGACTGAAACTTTAGACTAGTGCTTTCGTTTTAGGCTGTCTTCTTCTCGTTGTTGACCTCCTCCTATAAAGGTCGATGTGAGTTGCGGTACTACACTTCTCTTCATCGTGCAATTAGCAAATAGCACACTCTGAGAAGAACTCACGCGATTATCTGTTGACCTTGCGGAGCACGTTTTCATTTGCATTGTTCTGTAGGTTCTGCGAGCCCAACGCTTTCGAATCGGGAAGCGTCAGATGCAAATAGATTGGTGAACGAGTTAAGTGACCTGAGCTCCGAATCAAACGATGCAGGCATGTACGTGCTTCCCTCACGCCTGGCTTCTGTTTTTTGAGACGTTTTTATGAATCATTTTACTCGAGGCTCCGCGAACTAGTGTTGCTGCATTTTCGCGCTTGTATGGAGTATTCTCATAAAACAAAGAGTTCTGGCCTTGAGACTGAAGATAAGCATGCGAATCTTTAATTTACAATGCTATGGAATGCACGTTTTACTTCTCTTTCTGCACTCGCGAATGTCTTAAAAACTATTATTAGAGAGCAAAGCGAGGTGGCCTCTGTGCACGTTATGCTGCTTGAGCTCGGCTATACGTGAAACTCAAGATGGGTGACAAAGCTAAGCAGCGTCAGCAACGGTCTACTGAGACCTCGAGAGCATAATATTGAGGAAAGAAAATTGATACGGAAGGGATTTTTTTAGATAATACTTGTCGATTAAATTAAAATTCTCGATTAAGGAGATATTTCAGACCAGATAGATCTACAAAAAAAAGTCCTATTTTTTGAGTTATTGAGAGATATACCTATTAGTATGGGGAATAAAACCATCACTGTGTGGGGCTTTTAAGAAATATTGGCCCCTCTTGGACCCATCCCTGAGCCTGTCCTCTTTGGTCCTTGTTGATTTAGAGTGGCTACAGAATTCTTCCATTTGTCCACTTCTTATGTTGTTTTGTATGTCTTACTTTTCGTTCCATCTCTTCCTGCTCTTGCATATCGATAATGTACTAGAACAATATCGTTAATTAATAAATTCACTCATCAGAAAAGAAAGCAAATTAAGCCCCTGTGAAATAGTGTAAAAAGGATCCAGTTGCCACATTTCCTATGGATTTCAATGTTTGTTTGGCATGTTGTTTTTTAAGACTAAAATAATAGGTTTCTTTTCCCATCATCACTTGCTTGTCACGCGACTTTCTACAGTTTCTAGTTTTATCTTTTTCTTATTAAGATTGTTCATTTCCAAATTATTATAGTTATAATTGATCCTTACGTTCTCTGATTTCTGATTTCTTCTTCATCTTCATCTTTCTTGGTTTGTATTGATAACCCAATGAAACTTCAATCTGATCCTTTCCAGAAGAGAAATGAAAGGGAACATACAGGGTTTTGAATATAAATCAGTTGCTACTTTTGGTTGATTATATTGTTGCTTTACACAGAGTGCAGAGATTAATAGGGCGATACATATCCGACTTGGGTGCAGAAGTTGGTTATCATCAGTTCCATCCCGACTTGAGTCGGTTCCATCCACTGCACTTCTTTTCTGTCCCTGATACCAGAATTGTTCAGGAAAACATTAATTGCTCTTGCCATGGTGTCAGTGTTACTGGAATAGTTAGAGCCCCACGTGGTGATGGGAAGGAAGCTATTGTCTTGGTGACACCTTATAATTATATAAATGCTGGTCTGGCTGATCGTTTATCTTTAGGCATTGCATATTCTGTGTTTTCCCTGCTTAGCCAGGTTACATGGCTGGCCAAAGATATTATTTGGCTTATTGCGGATTCACAGTGTGGGGAGTATGCTTCGGTTGCTGCATGGTTAAGAGATTATCACTCACCCGTATTTAGCGGTTTTCATGCTGATAATGCCCATACGTGTGATGATATTACAACACATCATGATGTGAAGGAGAATGTGGCAATGGACGTAAGCTCGCCTGATAGTTTCAGACATGCTGGAACAATGGCTGCTGCCTTGGTTGTGAAGGTTGTGGATAGGACCGAGCCATTTGAGGACAGGCTAGGCGTTTATGCTGAAGCATCAAATGGCCAGATGCCAAACCTTGACCTCATCAATATCGTGAACTATCTGGCTGTGCATAAACATGGCTTGCGTGTTAAAGTGAGGAAATTGTTTTCTTTGCTTGACACCAAATGGCTAAGTTTCTTAGCTGAAGTACTGGAGTCATTGGGTTCAATTGCCAGAAAATTAAACCCTCAATGGAAATTTGGTATCCCTGCTGCTGATTATGTTGATGGTACTGCCACTCTAATCGGATCATTATATTACCAGGTATGTATCTTCATGGCTGTTCAAATGCCCTCTTTGCATTTCTTCTCATAGTACCTTACTACTTACTTTGTGGTCGTATCAAATGGAGGTGTCTCTGAATTTGTGCTATGAGAGTATGAAAACATCATGCTGTCATTTTCGCGGAGGGCATATTCTATTGCATGACTTTTCATCAACATGATTTCAAACATGATGAACCTGAAAGATATTGATGATTGTCAATGAATTATCTGTAGGCATTAGGTATTCCTACAGGACCCCATGGCGCTTTTCGTGACTACCAAGTTGATGCTGTCACCCTGGAATTTTCACCAAGACATTATTCTATTAGTAAGGGCGGCACCAAGGATTTTATTTTGCGAGGTGGCCGGTCAGTATCTTCTATATCTCTTTATTTCTGCAATTTTAAAGAGCTGTTAAAAAATCTCTCTCTAAAGTTTAAAGTTTGAAGCCCTTCCTAGAATGAGGATTGTTCTTGGTGCTTTCACAAATTTAATGAAATGTTAGAAACTTGCGCTGTATTTGGGTGTTCTGCTGGAGAACTCTCTTGTATCCTTTGTGGCCCTGTATGTGACGCTGTGCATGCATGTGCATTGAAAGATGTGGTTGAAGAGGTTTAGAAGTTAACTTTTGATTTTCTAATTAATTTTCTAAAAGAACTGTTAGGAAATTTGAGGCTTGCTTAATTGATCAAGTCCACAGCAGCAATAGAACAGCAAACTAGAGCATGACTATTTGACAATACCAGTATATATGGCAGAATCATCTTCAGCAGCTTAGAATTGTTGACATTTATTCCAAGAAGTAAATTTTATATTTTAATGGGCATTATTAGTAATTGAGAAGCTTTGTGCTCGATTTTTGAGGTCCTGTCAGCGTCAAACTAGGAATGGATAGCAAGTCTCCTTTTCAGCTTGTTATGTGGTTGGATTGAGGTAAGTAAAACGAATGGACCTAGGAAAAATTGAATAGTATCCTGAGGTGGAGAGGTAAGAGAAATGCAAATTTTGCACTTTTCTTCTATAATTACCCTTACATTTTTTGAAAGGTGCATAAGGCAAAGGATGATAAAGACTGTTCACAAAATTGACTTCCCTTGGCATCACTTTCTTTCGATGTGCATCCAAGCATATCAAATAAATATTAATTTCCTTTATCTTCTTATCTCCATCTCTGTCATTCCGTCCACTTCCTTTCTCACTTAGTTTACTGAACAAAGTTGGCAAGAATTATTATCATAATTATATGTGTGTCTTGCTATTGTGAAATTCATATATGAAAGGTACATCAATTTCTTAGTTCACAGGAAGTTCTCTATTTGTTTGATCCAGGTTGATTGAAGGAGTTATACGTTCTGTAAATAACCTTCTGGAGAAGTTTCACCAGTCATTTTTTCTGTACCTTTTGACATCTCCTAGTAAGTTTGTGTCGGTAGGAGTCTACATGATTGCTTTTGCACTCCTTGTTGCACCGCTTCCAGTCGTAGCAGCTTCTCTCTATTCTAAAGCCAATCACTTGGATACGAATCTAGATGATGCCAAAAGTATTTCTCCTCCAAATGCCGCAGTCAATGAGCTTGTTATCGGTGCAAGGTCATGGAGATGGCTTAAGGCAATAAAAAAGGTGCTTATTGTACACTTGTGGGGTAGTACTGTTTCATTGCTTCCATACTTTATAAGTCAGACACCCAGTTTGACCCCAGCAACAAAGTTAGCCGTCTGGGGCTTGTTCTCAGTAGTCTGCTTCCTCTTTCCATATTTTCTTCTGGGGTCTCCATTTGCCGGTGTCAGTGGTACTGAAGGATATAAGCATGAGTGGGCGCTTCTGAAATCAGCAACTATTTCAGCTGCATTCATTGGTCTATGTCTGATGTCAGTTATAAATTTTGCCACGGCAGAATTTGGGGCATTACTGATGGTTCCTATGTGTTTGATGGTTCAACCCCTGAAGATTGACCTTAGAGCAGGGACTTTGAAAAACCTAGCAAGGGCTGCTGTTAATTTGGTCTTGGCATTTGTTGGCTTTCCTCCTGCCACTTATTACATAATGAAAAGCACATTCGACAGTTTTGATGGCATCAATATTGTGGACTTCTGGTGCTGGGTTGAGTCCCTCTGGAGTTGGAACAGTGCAACATACCTTTTCCTTGGTATGGTTCACTTACCATGCTGGCTCCTATGCGTGCAAATATTGCTTCACCCATGATGGCATTTGGGCAAAATTTTCTCATGCACTATCGGTTAGACATGGCATTTAGGAGGGTAAGGCGATCAACATCCGTCTTTTGTGTTCAGGTTCTAGCTCTTGGTCAAGCTGACCTGTTTCCAAGCTACAAGGTCAAGGTCTTGTGAGCAGAAAGATTTTCCTGTGAGACGCCCATTTATTATGTTGTTATTAAAGAGCTTCTTGGGGGCGAGTTTGCGTTGTGTGGATCATGAGATTTTGCACCAATTTGATCCGCAATAGTTGTGCCGTGGGGTGAATTGTCCGATTAACAGGTAATTTCAACAACAGTCAGACCATCGTAACTGCTCTTTATTTGTATGCCTTTTCCACTGCAAATCTCATTAGAATGGGATCTGCATTTTGTTCGTTTGTAACTTATTGTTAGACATGATGTGTTTTAACTCTTCAGTTCTTCTCACTAGTGTACCTACAGAGTTCTAGTTTAGCATTCCCTCGCTCCTTTCCTTTTACTGCACTTGACAAGTGCCCATGCCTCTACGACATAGAGGCATACCTTTTTAGGTATGTCGGTGACATGCTTAGTCCCGAAACCTTAAACGGATGCTGCTGGGACATACCTTTATCGTGAGTAAACTTAAGATTAAAGGGAATAACTGAAGGTGTCTCTGTTGCTTGGGTGCAGCTGCTAAAATTGGGATTTTGCTTCTTAATTACTGCTTTATTTGCCTTTGGTGGGACCTTAGTTAACTTCCTTAAAATTGCTAAATTGATGTAAGAGGGAGACGTGTGATATTAACCAGCCTCCTTACTGACGCAGTGTATGCTCTGCCTCCAACAGGGGGAAAAAAGAAAAGAGAAATAGGATGCCTCCCCTGCAACCAAAAATAGTTGGAAAAGGTTGGGCAGAATCTTCATACGGTGACTTGCTTTCTCTTTTGTTTTTCCCCCACCCTGATGTTTATCGACATGTTGGGGCTCCACACCGTCCTTTCGTTGTTCTTAGGTTTTGGTTTTCATCGTGCCTAAAGTATCGGTTCTTTTGCCCTTCAACTAGTGGACAATTTGAGTGCCTGTCCTGTCTCGCCTTGTCATCAATAATTTTGAAAGTGTCTTTATAAAGCCATTCGCTGTTGGTGGATCTTGATTCTCGACAGTTATCCGGGATTTCTTCCTCGTAATTTCGGTATAGTCACGGTTTTCTCTTTCTTTCTTTTCTTTTTTCCACAATTTGTGCGCGAGTTCATGTTATGTACATACGATTTAGTGCGACGTTCTTCTCTCTTTTTCTGGTTGGTGCTTTCTTTCTTAGGGGGGGACGATGGTATAAGAGAACTGATGTTTCCTCTGATATAATGTCCAAGGCACTTTGATACGCCCCAATTCAAAGCTCTTTTAATGAATTCACTTGGCTCAAATCGTGAATTTCAAATCTTCAAAACACATTAAAGTAAGACTCGAGACGCCCTTTTAACATTTTCCTTAATGAATTCTCCTCCTCGATGCACTTGAACGAGACGGGGACTTCATAAATATCATCCCCGTGTCGCAAAAGTAGAAATCATCTCGAAGTGTCGCAAAAGTAGAAATCATCTCGAAGTTCCGATGCACACTTTTGGCAAAGCCTGGCGAATCTTATCGAATTTAATCGCAGATCACAAGATTATGCATAAATGCAGATTATTGGATTTGAATTACAGATCCGGCGATCATCGAAAATGCATCTCGACTTTTATGGTCGTTTTCTGCATTAACAAACAGTGTGTCGAATAGACGGTTCCTTTTCTTCTCTCGTCCTTTTCTCTCCGTAGTTCCTTCTCGTAATTACAGATTCCAAATACAGTTCCAACCAGGGACCAGAAGAGGCTGGCCAAATATGGAGAAAATTGCAAAACATGAAAAACAAAAATGAAAATAAAATCTTGATGTTGGTTTCTCTTTTTCGGCATTAGAGGTTTGTTCCATTTTGCATTCTGGCAATTGGAGATTGCTTCCACTCGCTATGTCGGCGCGTGCATTTAGGGTGGACCAGAGAAAAACGCCGGCCAACTGTCTCCAACCGCCCCAAACCATCTTTATAGTCCAAATTAAAATGAGATAATGACACAAATAATTCCGATTCTTAAATTTTTAATTTATTTAATATAATTTTAAATTTTAATTTAATATTTAATGTAATCCATAATCTTTAATTTATTTAATATGATCCCTAAACTTTTTAAATTTGTTCAATGTGATCATATTGAATATTTTCATAGAATTTAGGGACTGAATTGAAAATGGATCAAAAGTTCAATGATAATATGAACAAATTAAAAGTTCAGAGATCACGTTACATATTGGGTTAAAGTTTATAAATTACATCGAACAAATTAAAAGTTCAGGGTTCACAATGCATATTGAACCAAAGTTTAACAATTGTTTACGTTATTTTCCCGATTAAGTTACGCATCGAGGATTCATCTTTCGATGAGCTTTAAATGAAATCCGGATCGAAATTGGATGTTCGAAGAAGCCGGAGCCGTAACCCATTATTCAATCTTCGTTACGTTAAACAACTAATGTTCTCTCTGTATCGAATTTATTGTGTAGCGAGGGATAAGGAAGCGAGCTCTCGCCTCCGTCTTCGCCTCCATTTGAAAAGCTCCATCTTACTGAGGAAAGTTAGAATAAAAAGTGAAGCTAACATCAACGAATAAAATTGGAAGAAAAGCGAACGCCAAAGAATAAGCATTCCTTTGAATAAAAAAAAATAAAGAATCAAGAGATGAACGTCCAGGAGCCCCCACCTAACTGTCAACCAAACCTTCAAGCCATAAAAAAAAATATTTAATTAATTTCGTGGTGGACATTTTCTTTACTCCATCTCCATCCATCGCTCACGCGCTCCAAAAGTTCACATATTTTTTTTTCATTTCTTTTCTTCTTCTTTTCTTGGCAATCTCTCTCTCTCTCTCCCCTGTCCTCCGTCTCACCTAATCAATCTCTCTCCCTCTCTCTCTCTATATCTCTGCAGGGATCAGAAACAGGGGCGTAAGATTCTTGCAGCTTCGATATTCTTTGCTTCAACTCCCCACCGCAGACGAAGCACTACACAATTCAACTGAAGAAGAAGGAGGAGGAAGGAGGAAGAAGGAGCAAGAAGCAGAGGAAACAGAGAGAGGTGAAGCATGGACAACGTCTTGTGCGACGAGCTTCTCCAGGAAATCTTCACCCGCGTCTCGCCGTCGTCGCAATCGTCGCCGTCGTCTTCTGCGGTGCCTCTGGTGTCCAAGCGGTGGCTCCGCCTCTACCGCGAGTCCAGGACCGCCCTCTCCCTCCGCCTCTCCCCGAGCGCCGCCCTCATCCCCGCCCTCTCCTCCCTCCTCGCCAACTACCCCGCGGTCTCCTCCCTCTCCCTCGTCCTCTCCTCCGACCCTCCCTCCGGGGCCTTCTCCGACAACCTCCTCCTCTTGCTCTGCTCCCACTGGGCGAGGCTCAGGAGCCTCAAGTTCTTGGCCGGTCCGGTCTCTGTTTTCTCCCTGCTCTCTCTCTCGAGGACCTGCGCCCACATGACCCACCTCACCGTTTCTCTCTCTAGGCCTCTGGTTTTCAGTTGGGTCGTCAGGTTGCCTTCTCTCGAGGAGCTCTCCGTGCTGGTCTCGTCTGGGGATTGCGTGGAGGGTGAGTTTCGGGGAAACGGTGATTATGGGGTTCTTGAAAGTGTGGAGCTTGAGGCTGAGTTAGGGCTTGAGAGCCTCTGCTTATCTGGGGTTTCCAGTGAGGACTGGGGAGTTAGTTGGCTATGGAGGAGCTGCAAGAAGCTGAGGAAATTGCAGTTGAAGGGCTGTGAAGGGATCGGCGATGGAGGGTCTTATGCATCGTTCGGTAGGTGCTTGAAGGGTCTTCAAGAAGTTGAGCTCAGGACTTGTAGGAGCATAGTGGATGGTGTTCTTGTGAAATTGGCCGAGAATTGTGAGTTTCTGAGCTCTCTCTTGCTATACGATGGCGGTAGCAGGGATAGCCTTCTTCATTTCATAAGCAACTGCCGGTGCGATCTGCGAAAGCTTGATCTCCGCTTGCCTCTCGACCTGAAGAACGATCATCTCTTTGCTCTGTCTCTATATTGTAGGAATATGTCGAGTCTCAGGCTTCAAAGCTGTTGCTTGGTCACTGGTGATGGCCTAAAGACTTTTGGAATTGCAATGAATGGTGGGCTCCGAGAATTGGCATTGATAAACTGTGATGTGGTGGAGAGGGAGCCGGGCCTGCTTGCCACATTGGGGCAGCACTTGGGGCAACTGAGGAAACTGGACCTGTCTTACAATGAGATGCTGCCAGATAAGGAATTGATTGCGATGCTCGCTTCGTGTTCCCATTTGGTCGATCTGAGGCTGAGAGGGTGCAAAGGGCTCACGGACCCAGCCATCCTTTCGATTTACAGGAGCTGCAAGCTTCTCGAGAGCATCGACCTCATGCATTGTTGCGGGATCGGAGAGAAGGCCGTGGAGTCGTTGATACTCAACTCTCCTCGGCTGAGGCAGCTGCAGGTTGAAGAAAGCAAGTTCTCCGATGCCGCAAAAACACGGGCGTCCCATAAATTCATTGAGGTTGTGGTCTGATCAATCATCGAACCATGTAGGTACCTGTAATTTATGTGTCATTTGCTGGTAGTTCATGAAAACTAGTACAAAAAAGTCACCACACCAGTTCTCTTTCTGGCTAAGTTGCAATTCATCGTTTCAATAAACAGGAAGCAGTTATTCAAGCTGCTAAAATTGATTTCTTGTATTGATGATCGATGTGTAAATAAACAAAGATATCTTCGTCCTTGCGGGTCTCGCCTGTTGCGGCGTTTCGATCGAAAAAAGAGCCTAAGGAATTGATTGAAGTGAAGCTTTTCAAAGTTCACAGAGTCTTTCGAATATGAAGAGAGGCTCGCTTTCCTCCCTACAGATGCAACATAACGAGTTCGATTTCACGCAGAGCAGAGGTTCTTCTTCATGGTGCAATCACGCAAGAATTCCCTGCGTTCATATCTCGTCCATTATGTATTGTGTGAATTTTCCTGTTATGGTCAGTGTTGTTTCAAATGAAATCCGCAATCTTGAACGTCCATTATGTATTAGCGTTGCGATTTGCAGACCCCCTTCCTGTATTCAAAGCTATTGCAGACTGAAAATGAAGCTTTGCGACATAGAATCATGTCGCCATATATCTCCTTTAATAGGCTTCTGCTATCAGGATTTGTCGAGGTCGGAGGATCGAGAATGAAATTCGTACTCCGGCTCCGGCTACCTTCCCTTTTGGTCATCCCAAATGTGAAGAATCATACCCTTTGTACTTCCTTCCTCAAAAAGGACATCTTTGTTTTTGGTAGAGCTAGAGAGAAGAGATCCTCGTACTTGGAGTAGCATTTGTTGATGCACGATCCGGTATCGAGGAATTCGTCAAAGCCCCCGCCCTCGAGATGGACCGGCACCAACAAACACGGGTTAGGGTGTCCGGGGTTCGACCCGGATTGGCCCTTCCATGCTTAACTTAGCAAGGGAAGAGCGTGTGTATCCCTGAAGTTTAGAACGAGGAAGAAGAAGCTTGTTTGAGCGGCCGAGTCACTATTTACAGGTGAAGGTGATCAGGGCTCGTTGAGGGGTTTGTCGACAAGTAATGATCTAAACGGGACAAGTGGTTGCGTGTCATGACATGTGGCGGCCCAAACCGTCCTCAAGAGCCAATAGGCTTTGAACCTTTTGGATATAGTCGTCGTTAGAAAGTTAACTCTGCGCAAGAAGCAAATCTCCTTAAAAACACCCGTCGAACAGGCCGGTGATCCGTCAGGCACCGTGGGAACACGACATCTTTAATAGGTATATTAACTAATCCACGTTTAATGAGAAGGCATTAATCGCAACCACATAGATTTTTTTTCTTTTTTCCGCCATTTAATTAGCATAAAATCGATTGCAAGGAATGATGAGGAAGAAGATGCACGGGCCGCTCGAGACAAGCCCAAAGTATCAATCCTTCTCGATCGCAGGTGCTAGGATTCGTTTCCCTTTTTGGGTTCGGGTCCTCTTGATTCTTGGCCAGAACCGAATCGTATACCCGGGAAGATGAGATTACTTGCTTATGGATCGTAGGTCACGTATCTTACTGTAACATAATCCGGAGGAAAATCAAAAACCAAGTTTTGATACCGGTAAAGTTCGTGACATTTCGAATCGGATGGACTAAGGTTCGAATCGGAATTCAAATAGTCAATTTGCCAAAGACTATAGCAACGATATGCGGTTTATATCACCGTGTCGCGTATTATGTATGTTGGACTTGGCTCAAATGGATGAGCCTAGCTAAGTCTAGGAACAATCCCAACTTTGTCACACAAGCTCGCCTCCTTTTGGATTACCACATAACTCATTAACACATCATGGGGTCAAGATACCTAACCCGAGTGTTAACAAGCTCGCCCAATAACTGGGTCAGATACATAAGCCCTAAAAAAAGTTCTTCAAATATTTCATGGATGGCCAAAAGAATTTCCACTCTATATTAGAGAAGTCCACACTACCCCCAATTTATCTATTTATCCTTTTTCTCTTCCTTTTTTTAATTCATAATCTCATTGTACAAAATATCAATTAGAGCATAGTTTGTTGAAATCATGAATAAATGTAATTTTGACAAATTTAACTTCTCTTTTTCTCGTAAAGAAATCTGAACTCTCTCTGTCTCCCTATCTTGGATTGATTTGCCATGTTGTCCTTTTCCTTTGGCTAATAGATACCTTGTCTTATTAAAAGTTGGGACGAGCATGCACATTCTATATTGAGGGTCCATTTACATTCACTTACTTTGGGAAAGTTATAACCAATCTAGTTCATAAATGATTATGATAATCACGGTATAGAATTATCTATGATTTGTCCCGATTGCTTTATAAGCGTAGATTTTGACTGATCCATAAGGAAAACAATTTTGTTCTTAATTACTTATTTTTAATTCACCCGTTAGCAGTTCATTTATTCTCAAATAGATCCATTTCCGGTTGATTATTTGATTGGCTAATCCTTTATATCGAAAATAGTTGAAGAGTCAAATGTTTTGGTGCTTTCTCACGAGAATGTATCAAATCTTCTAAAACTAAGCCTGGTCGTGTCTAGCTATATCGTAACTGTATAAGTGTAGAAGTCGACTCAACTACACATCATTACGGTGAATGTACGTATTCGGAGATCAAATCTAGAACAGACAGTTAATTGTAAATTTACAAAGTTGAGAAAATTTCCATTCTATAAATATTTGTTGTTTTCTTCTCATAATTATCCTAAGTAGTGGTAAAACCCATGCGATGCATCGGATTTTTGGTTAAGCATTACGTTTGGATCAAATATCTACTTTCTTGGAGCATTTTAATTGATCAATTAATTCTATCCATTATATTTCTCATTATCTCTTACTTAGGCACAAAAAATCCAATAATGAAATTGCATGTCCCTAAAAAGTTACTCGGCTCTTCTTAGTATTTTATCCATTTCAATGTAGACGCATAAAATACATAACGATCGAATGTGAATAGTTAAGATGCATATGGCCAAAAGAAAAGAATAGCTTAGATGATTAATCACGTAAAGAAAGAAGAATAGTTCAAGATATAAGGGTCTGTTTATCTGAAAGAAAGCTGTTCTTCGACTTTCTGGCATTAGGATGATAGAAAAAAATAATTCATTCATGAAAAACGTTTTTCATAGGCTGAAAGCAAAAAGTTTAAATTGGAAGAAAACGATTTCTCTTTCAATAAGAGAGAAATCGCTCCCTATATTACCGAGCAAATGAAAATTAATTATTTTCCTTGAAATTGATTTCCACAAAAAAAAATATTTTCTTTTTATCGTAAAATCTTCGGTGAAACAGGAGGCACCATAATTGATATTATGATATTTACAAAAAGCCAAGCACTTTTTGAAGGAATTGCAACGGTGAGGCACCGACTCATGTCTTCACAATTGCCCTAAGCAAACCCTAGCCCTACATACATAATTCAAAACTGAACAAGAGACGGCAGCTAACGTTCCGTTCCTTATGCGATCAAGACAACACTTGCGATCCAATCTCTCTCCGTCTCAGATATATTTACTCTTTCCCTCTTCTTGACCGAGCAATCGAATCTCTCTCTCTACACTTTCGTCACTTTCCTAAAATAGTCGCTATACAGTCTCTCCCTCTCTCTGATATATATACTCTTCCCTCGTCGTCCCCGAGCATTCAAATCTCTCTCTCTCTCTCTCTCTCTCTCTCTCTCTCCTGGATTTGAATCTTCGTGTTCTTGGTTTTTGTGGGTTTTGCCATTCCGCCATTGGCTCTGTGCAGAACTCTCCACCGGGGAGAAAAGAACGTCCGTAGAAGGACGCTCGGGTGGGTGACTTCAACCCTTTTTGGCCTTTAACATACTCGATGCTTTCGTTCTTTCTCTATTGCCCTAACCTGTACAATTGTCAACTCCCGTTTTTGGAAAGTCGAGAGAGATGGGAATATTCTCGTGTCTGTGTAATGGCGTGTCTCTGCAATGTGTGTGTTTGTGGGGGGAGGAGAGCTGATCAAATTAGGAATGTCAGGCTATAATCTGTCGATGGTTTCTCTCTTGTGCTTGTCTATGAATATGAGAAACAGGAAAGTTTATATGTTGTCTTTTCCTTTACTTGCTGGTGATTTTCTCCCCCTTTGATAATTCTCTAATCATCACTTACCATCTATGTTGTTGCAGATTTTATCCACCAAAAAGATAAAAGTAGACTTGAAGAAAAATCAAAGATTTTGAGACATGGGTCGTGGCAAATTGGTTTTAGAGCTTATCCCAAAAGAGAAAGCACGAAGAATCACCTATGAAAAGAGGAAGAAGGGCCTGATGAAGAAAGCACAAGAGTTCACAACCTTGTGCGGTGTCAATACATGCATGATTATCTATGGCCCCGCTGGGACTGCCGCCGACACTGAGCCTGAGATCTGGCCTGCAAGTCCCGAGAAGGTGAAGCTCGTCATCGAGCAGTACAAGAGCGAGGGGGCAGACCGCCGTGCCAAGAGGATAGTCGGTCTGCCTGAGTTCTTCGTGAATCGGAAGAGGAAAGTTGATGCCGAGCTCACCAAAGCCCGGCTAGCGAACTGGGAGGCCAAGTACCCAGTCTCGGAGGCACTGATCGAAGGCCTCTCCGAGGAAGAACTGAGAAGGCTGTTGGGTTCCCTCAGCCACAAGCTCGAGGCGGCCAAGGCGAGGCTGGCCATGATGAAGGAAGACGCGATGAAAATATATGATCTGCACATACACGATCATGTGTATCATGGCTTGTTTCAGAACCAGATTGTGCCAACCCCAATGAAGCAGCCACCACTTGATGTCAACCCATTACATCTCGACTTGCCATATCATATGCAACAACAACAACAATCAATGTTTGATCCAGACTCTGGCAACTCTTCAATCCAATGCCCGAACCACTGCCTCTGTGGCAATGTCTTGCCTGGGCAGAACTTCCAGTTTGCTACCCTGGAGGGGATAATGCACTTGGATAACTCGGCATACAGCCCCATTCCGGGCAACGTGTCTATGGAGAGCATTCCGAGCATCGGGACGTGCTACAACGTACCGATGGTCCAGCCAGCCTCGCCGTTCTCGGTGATGCAGGGCGATCTTATCCCGACCCAGCTGATGCAGTCTCCTTGGAAGGGCAATAATCAGTTTCATGATCATCACGAGCCTCTGAGCAAGAAGATCAGAGGGTCTTAGTTACTGCTTCTGATTGTAGCCTTTCCCCTTGGTTGGGTTTCAACGTGTTGATATGTCAATCCTTTTAATTGCAGTAAGCTTGTTACTCTTTTTCTTTGGTCGGAAAGCTGTTACAATCAGTTGTCCGATTTTTTTTTTGTTTTTATCTTGGTGGGACCAGAATAACTTGGTAGTGACCAGTGAGATTGATGCATTATTATCTTAATAGTTTCTTCAAATTTGTTTCTCTCCTCATTAAATTGATCAGATGGGTTAGTGAGCAATCTTTTAATCTTGTTTTTCTGGATTTCCAAAAAGATGGGAGAAGAAAAAAAAATTCAAATTTGCATGGTTGCCTTTTTAACTACAAGAATCTTGGAGGATTTGAGGAAGATGTGTTTTGCTGAAAAATCTACAGGTGCTATTTTAATAGATTACCCTTGTGTACCAATCTATAGTTTTTTCTTTTTTTTAAAGAAACATAAGCATATCAGATCCCGCATGTTCGCATAGGTATACTAAAGTTGAGGGTCCTCTGAAAACCCATAACTGGTGATGGTGATTGATGGTCAGCTTCCTTCCACGCGCAACTATAGCCAAGAACTAGCCAAACGAATGAATCCATCAGTTATATATGCGATGGCGTTCGAGATCGCAGAACCAATGTATACCTTCGAAAGCGATACCTCCGAAACCGAGAGCTCGAGACCATCGTAGGGATGTAAGACTGGCCGGCCTAAACGGATCTTCCTGCAATGCTCTACAGAATTTCCTAATGCGAATCCTCGCCTGTTGAATCATCTTCCCACAAGGTGGGGCTGATACTAGAGCTTGCGAAGCTAAGACCGTTGTCAATTAGAAGGGAATGAGTAGTTAAAACAACCGAACGGCAAGGATGGTCAGTGTTACCGACCTTTACGCCACTGAAGACAGCAATTTTGAAGAAGAAAGCTTCCCATTAATGCGGCCTAATTCCGTAAAAATTTCCCAACTTTATAGATCATGTCCTAAATCTATTCTGAACTTGTTTTTGTTTCAAAAAAGACCCTTAACTTTAGGTCCGGTCCCAAATATACCCCAAGCTTTTTTTTTATCTCGGAAAAAAATCCAAACTTTAAGTCTAGTCCCAAATCTACCCCAAAATTTGTTTTGTGTAAAAAAATATCACCAAAATTCAATTTATTTTCAAAAAATATACTCCCGTGATCCAGACTCAACTTGACGTGGCACTTCTACGTCAATAACAAATCCACATTAACATAATAACGGGGCTTTTTTTTAGACAGAGAAAAGTTCGGACCAAATTTGGACTGAATTTTAAAATTGGGTTTTTCTATATTAAAAAAATTTTTGGCGGTGGATTTGTTATCGTCCCTAACTTTCATATCTTAGATCGGTCAACAATTTTTATTAGGTTGGATCTGTTATCGAAGTGGAAATGCGACGTCGGCCCGTACCTATCTCCCCATTACTTTAACAATGTGGATTTGTTATTGATGTCAGAGTGCCACGTCAAGTTGAAACTGGATCACGGGGGTATATTTCCGGAACTAAATAAAATTTACTGATTTCTTTACGCAAAAAAAAATTCGGAGCAGATTTAGGACTGAAGTTAAAGTTTGGGGTTCTTTTTTAGACAAAAAGAAGTTCGGGACAGATTTGGAACTGAACCTAAAGTTTTGAGGTTTTTTCTGAAACAAAAAAAGCTCGAGGTAGATTTGTGACTTGACCTAAAATTGGGGATTTTTTCAGTGTTCACCCCGTTAATGCAGACCCAACATGAATGCCCACAAAACCAGCAAGTGTTCCATGTATAGTGGCAAAACAAGAGACCCAGGCACTGAAAACCAGTGACATTCACCTCTAACAGTAATGCAGACCCAACATGAATACCCACAAAACCAGCAAGTGTTTTATGTACAGTGGCAAAACAAGAGACCCAGGCACTGAAAACCAGTGACATTCACCCCTAACAGTAATATCTATCTCCTGCTATGCCAAGAACATTCAGGATCCAAATCATTGGCCATCCCGAGAAAGGAGAGACAATTTCCACAGAAGGCCGTCCCACGAACCTCGACAGCACCGTGCAACTGATGAGTAGGACAATGATAGAGAAACCGAGTTAAGCCTGGCGCAATTTGTCGAATCTCTGCATCTCGACGGTAAACCTTCGAGATGAAAACATGACCTGCAGTAAGAACTTGTTTTCTCGTGTAATGAGAAATCCGGTTGTGTAGATGAGATAATCTAGTTCAAACTTCGTGCACATACTTTAAATTGCCCTACAAGAAACCGTAACTTTCAGAAGCCATATCAAGTTAGCTATCGTGCAGCCTGGGTTTTATTCACTGGTAAGTTAGCTGTTTGTTAGGAAAAACACTGGAGTTGCTAAGAAAAAACCAACTCCATTTGTTTACTGCAAATTCCTTAAGGTCTCCATCAGGCAATTACATAAAACGCGACCTGGAATGAAAATGGCGGCAGGCCCCGGGCGATTGAACATAAGCATAGCAGCACTCAAACTAATGGCAAAATGCATGCATGTGGTAATTTATATATATATGTACATAAACCTTTGGTTTGTCCGATCAAATTAAACTGTTTATTTACGAAATGATGCACAAACTAATGTATTCTACACACCATTCGCAACACGCGATCGTTCCTTGAGAAAGCGACGCTAGCAGCAGCACCCCGTAATACACGGCCGATGATTAGTCGATTCGGAACCGGCCGTATCAAACAGAACTCAATGTTCTCAGATGCACACTTGAGGGGCATCGTTTCTCTACCTTTGGTCGGCTAATCTTTCAGCAGACTTCAACATCTGCAGCCCAAACCCACGTCGTATTTCGAGAGGGCTGGAGTTCAACTTTCGCACGAAGCCCTCTGAAAGTGGGGCTCAAAGACGAGCTTGGGCAGGAGTTTAGACAGGTCGGTCCAATAAGCAGTAGAAAAAATCTTCAGAAGAAAAGAAAAATTTGCTGAATTACGCTAGTTAAAGTCAATGCATGGGATTCAATTACTTTAAACACCGTTGTCAAAACCACAAAAATTTGAAAAAAAACACATTGAAAATTTTAGGGTCAAACTAGAGAACCCCGGAAAGTCAACAGCATCAGATCCGTTGGCATTAATTGTTCGCATCGCCGTCCGTCAACAATCTTGGAGGCTAATTATGGCGCAATTGCTTGCATTTTGCCCAAGTCAAAGATATAATTTAGGGGTTTGAATATAAACACAATCCAATCTTTGCCTTTCATCCAAAATCATGGACAACGAGAAAAGAAGAAGGTGAATTTCGAAATTCGATGAATCATAAACACACGAATATTTGCATATCTTCCAAATAATGGTTATGTTGATGTAGGCCGGTTCTACGGTCCGATCGACGGCTCGAGCACGACGAGCTGGTCAAGCTTGATCCAACAGTCGATGCCGATTGAATTTTAATCGGGCTATCCACATTAAACCAACTTAAGCCATGGGTAACGACATATGTCGGGATGTTCTCGGAGGAGCATAGAACGAGCCATACTTGACCACGCTGCCCCCATGTAGTTCATACATCGAATCCTCATATACAGAAAGGCCTTTTGGTTTCCGATAAAAATCGATTTGAATAAAATGCAAGCAATTACGCCACCGCAAAAAAAAAAAAAAAAGTTACCCCTTTGGAAAAAAAATCATCACCGGTCTCCACTCCTCACTAGCCCTGGCCATCTTTAACAAACCACAAACCGGGCGTTTTTTAGACTCCATTCGTTTCAAAAAACCGAATGATTTCGAAAACCTTTTTTTTTTTTGGTAAAAACGATCGCTTGAAATAACTGGTCAATATAAAATATTTTCATCATCGATAAATTTCACAGACGGTGAAAATATCTTTTATCCTTGCTCATTTATTTTTACAAATAATTATTTTTAAGAAAATATTTTTCGCAAAACGAGCATACTCTTAATTAATCTATTTATCTTTTATAAGTTCGAAACCGCGTCCCGAGCCGAAAAGTTCCGAGGCAAGCAAGGCCCGACGCGGGACAGAAAGCCGATGACGATCGATCGGCGTTCCCACAACCACGACGCATTTTAATTTTTTGCAATTTTTCAATTTCGTTCTTTTTTGTTATTTTTCTTTCTTTCTTTTTTCTTTTTTTTTTAATCATAGGATTCTTCAAACAAGAGCCACGTCGTCACGAACGCATTGGATTCTCCCCGTGCACGAACCCCGACGCGTTAAATCTCCTCCTCCTCATCATCACCATCATCTCCTTCCCTAGTTCCCTTCCGTTCTCTGTCTCCATGATTAGATCTCCTCCACCACCGTAATTCACCCCCTTAATAACAAGTCGTCCTTTATTTTAACGTGCGGGTATTCTCGATTTTTCATCCCGTATGTTCTTTTTTTTTTTTACCTCTCGCTGGAAATTTTGTATTCTGGTGATCCCGAGGCACGGACAAGCACCGAGACGAAGCCTTTTTAAGGACTTTGCTTAGGTCCGAGATCTTTCACTGTGAAAATTAGCTGTCGATCTGAGCACATAAGCGTTCGCTACTGCAGGCGTCGCGGGGACACAAATGTTGTCTTAAGGGACCACGTAAATATGCGTTTTGTTCTTTCGGGTGTTGGATAAGAACGTTGTCTCAAGGGACCACGCTTGAATAATTTAAGCGAAGATTCCCTCAATTATTTCCTTATATTCGGGGAGGGGGGGGATTTCTTTATGAGATTAAGTCAATAATGTTGGCTGGATTAGCAAATAATATGCCGTCGGGATTATAGGCTGGTTATTCAATTATATGAACGTACGAACCGTGGGGGGGAAATCCAAGAGACATTGGCCAAAACTATAGGAGCGACACCATAGTGATCGAGCCCCGCACGTGACCAAAGTCGTTCATTCGATTTTCATTTTACGATGTGATTTCCATAATCTAAGTGGGTGCGAGCAATTATTGGAACGATTGGATTGGTCCGATAAGAATGGAATATCGCAGGGAGAAAATGAGACGGGGGGCTCTTTTTTTTAACGACCGGCGTCTGTGAGAACAACGTCTCGTTCATTTGATAGCTACATGAGAGATGCGCGAATGTGGAAACAATTTTAATGTAATCGAATTTATCTGCACATCGCCCCATTTTGAAATACAAAATCGTCATACACGAAGCTGATGTGGGGGAATACGAAAATAACTCGCGAAACGAGATAAGGAGGGAGGTGGTGGTTTGTGGCCCCCCCGTACCATAGGCGAGGTATAGGCGGGGCCCCTCGACACTTGGTGCTGGCACAGTGGCTCGCCATCATGATGCGGGGAGCGATGGATCGGATAGCACAAATCGAACAGTTAAGAGAAATTAAATTCGAAAGAGAGAAAAAAAAAAGAAAAGAAAAGACAACGAGAGACCAGATGCATAAATCACCTAGGCTATTAATATAACCAAGATCCATACAGCGCGAAGCTCTGCTCATCAGATCCCTCGAACGAAAAAAACCATCTCATTCATCGTATCGTATGATAAGCTGATCAATACTATGGTATTCTCAAAATTCAAGTAACAAAGTCATGCACAACATAGCAACAATCACATCATTAAAAAGCTGTGGGCCTATTTCAAGCCAAATCAACCGTGCCTTAGATGACATTTTGGCTAGGTTTCTTCCTCAACAAAAGCGAAAGGGTGCCATGAAAGTAGCCTCCATTGCACCAGCAGGGTCAACATGAATATTACCCTATTCAAATCCGATTTGAACACTATCTCTCTCTCGCAAAGACAATGCTCAGCCCCTTGAAAATCAAACAAACATGCAAAGTGCTTTTTTTACCAACGCATACTTTCACCAAAGGCCATCCCTAATCCCCATAAAGCTCCCAGCCCCATGATGCAAAGACAACCTTATCCTCCCAACTTTTTCAAGACCATCCACGATCACAATCCCATCGGTTTTGTCATACAAAGACACGAAAGATTTCGCGATCGAAAAAACGGTAATTTCGTTCGGATGCTCCGGAAAAATCCCCGCTCGAAATTAATTGCATTTGAATTTTCAAAAGAGCCGCGGAGCTCTCCCTTCTAAGTATTTCGCTCCGCAGCCGCCGGACCGGTGATTTGTGCGATACATCGGACTAATTTCTGATATGTCAGAATTTCGAATGCAAGGTTATCTCGTTAAGAAAGAAGGAAAATAACCCGGCATTCGAAGGGCTGCGATTATGATACACCAAGTCAAAATAAGAAAGAAAGCAATAAAAATTGCCTCCTAAGTCTAAACCCCACATAGGATTCTATTACGCCGTTGCAATCAGAAGCGCATTGCGAGGAGGGGGGCTCTTAGCTTGACGCAGCACAGGAGGTTTGAAGCCAAAGGTGGGACATGGAAAAGACCAAAAGTCCTCCCAACTCGGTACTTTAAGCTTAAGGTTCTTCGTAGAGCCATCTCCTTCCCTGTCCCTGTCTCTGTCTCTGTCCCTGTCCCTCTGTGTGTGTGTGTGTGTCTCTCTCTCTCTCCACGGCCTGCGAAACATCCGTGCACCATCTCGGCCGTGAAAAAGATTTCCCATCTGTCACCCGATTCAACAGTGCCGCACAATCAGCTCGTGTTGAAAAATTCGCAGCTGGTGGACCAGCGCATGGGCGTGGAAGACAGCAGACACAACAAGGGACCAAGATTGCCGGATCGAGTGCCGTTCGTTTTCGCGTTCGAACAATCCAAAACAGCCGAATTTGATGAATGAATCGTCGGTTCCTCGAGGGTTGGGATTCTCTTGTAGATAATTGCCCTCGACTCGGGGTCGAATCGAGTTCAAGTCGCCCCTTTTCATGGCAGGCGAAGTAATGCCCGGCGCAGGCACGGAGAGCACGAATCGGTAGGATACGCAACATCTTTATGATGCCCCCGCCCCCGCTTCTTGAATGCGAGTTTATTGCCATCGGGGAAATCGGTCGGGATCTGTTTGAGCGTCTCGCTTGGGTTGAATTCAGTGGATGGCTCGACTTACAAGATGCCCAATAATTTCCTCATAAATGACGAGCATGAGAGCAGAGCAGACCAGAGCGCAGGCATCACGCAGCACCGAAACACGAGGGCGAAATTCATTGCGAGCTTTAAAGGGCGAAAAGCAGGAGAGACCCGAGTCGTGCCATGAACAGGAAAAAAAAACCCCACAAAAATTTGCAACATGCCAAAATGAAAACACAAAATCCAAAATTTGGCCCCCCAAAAAGAAGGCGATGATGCAGAAGAAAATCCGCCACGTTCTTCTTGATCGTTTCAGACGGACGGAATGGGCAGATGAAACGATAAGATACGCTTATGTCACTCAAGTACCCTCTTCAGAAAGAAGGAAAAGAAAGACACGTTCGGCAAAACAGGTAAACCTCGCCATCTCCAGACCGAGCAGAGCGAGATTTCGCATGCAAGATTGGTGTAAAGAACATGAATAGATCCTTAGAACGAGCCAAAAGAAGCAAAAGCTAGGCCAGGATGCGAAGAAAGCAGAGCACTTCGAGTCATGGACTCAAACTGCGACATTCATTTCAGTGGAAATTTCATGTTCTTTATACATCGATCCTACTCCTACTCCTATCCATAAACAGAACCCAAAAAGAAGAAAGGGAAAAAAGGAGAGGAGCCCCCCCAAAAAAAAAAGAAACAGAGCAAAGCCTATCCTAAACAAAGTTGATCTAAACTCTAAACTACACTCCAGCCGCCTCAAGAGTCACTTGGCCCTCTCCACATGGCGCTTGAACACGGTCTCCAAATCCGGCGGGTTGAAGAACTCCCTCACGCCGCTCAGCATGTGGCAAGTAGACGACGGCGGCCTCCTCTTCCGCGGCGCGGGCGGGCACGGCAGCTTCTCCGGTATCCTCGCCTCCTTCGACGTCGGGGTCGTCGACCGCCCCGCCTCCCCGTCGTCGCCCTCGCCCGCGCCCCCGCCGTCCCTCGACCTCGCCCTCGTGCTTATCGGCTTCATCGCCTTGACCGCGACGCCGGACACGACCCACTTCTTGACGATTTCCGACTCCGACGAATTGCCGTCCGCCTGCAGCTTCTTCGAGACCCCCATCTCCGCCGCCGCCAAGGCCCGAAACGATACGAAAAGCCGGGGTCCTCCTCGCCCGTCCGGTAACCGGGCGACGGGGAGAACGGAGGCGGAAAGGAAGGATCCTTGTTCGGGGTCGAAAAACGAATTCGAGAAAGGGCCAACTTTTCTATAACGGAGGGACGATGATTCTTTTGAGGTTTTGAAGAGAAGAGGAAGAGGAAAGACGAAGCTCTCAAGGCTAAAAATACGACCTTTGAGGGAGAGAGAGAGAGAGAGAGAGAGAGAGAGATGGAGAGGCGTCTGCCCGGGAATTTACGGGCTGCCAAATTTTGGCGCCAAAATTTGCGTCGTTAACCTAGCAACGGCTCTATTTCCCGCCATCTTTTTCGGGTTTTCTTTTTTTTTTCTTTTTTTTTTGGGGGGGGCGGAGGGATCCTTAAATCGGGAATCTTTCTAACATCGCAATCATCGACGGATCTGTAGGAGTGTTTGCCGTTTGAGGGGGGTTTTCGCTCGTTTGATCATTTCACTTTGTGTTTCTGGAAAGCGACGAATCAGCAGCTGGCCGTACGTGGGGGATTGTCGCCCGGAGCTGAGGCCGGTCGTTTTTCCTGCTGTAGATCGACCCGGGTCGGCCCGGTGAGGTGAGGGGGGCCGCTTCGGGGGCCCGATGTGTCCCCGGTCAGGTTATCGGGCAGTTGGGGTCGGGGCGGTCCGATCTGAGGACGCCGCGGCCCGTGCCGGACTTGTTCATCGGCCCGGCGACGGCTGAGGAGGCGGCGCCGATAGGCCATCTATGGTACGGGCACGTTTTGGGCGAATGGTTTTCTGGGCCCGTCATGACAAGCCCGTTGAATTTACACGGTTTGGCGGGGATTGAACGGGAGATCCCGTTCTCGGGAGGATTGATCGATCTTGCTCGGAAAATTCACACGCGCTAAAGAGGGATCGGATTTTGGAGACTTGAATGGCGTAGAACCTACACTCATCCAATACGTTATTAGAAAAATACCCTCCGCATGCATAACTTCGTTGTTTGGCTAGAAAATATGTGATTTTTTTTCAAACGATTGATATACTTTTAATTGACTAAGTAAATATTTTTTACGTCATGTGGATTTTCAAATTCCTAAAGGCGAGATTTTTTTTTTTTCACGTGGGTTATTCATATATCAATACAGGGACGAAAATGTCTAGAACATCATTTCAAATATCAAAGCACCGCAATTCAAATAAAATATGCGAGTTTTGAAATCGTGCATTTTTTAAGATGCGATCTATATGTTTTTAAGAGGTACTTGTAATTTTTCGGCTCCATTGGTGATTTTAAAATATCAAGACATGAAAATTCAAATAAAATGCTTCTGAACATTTTGAAAAGAAAAATGTGAGCTTTGAATTAACATAAATTTTAATATACGATCGATAACTTTTAAGAGGTACTTGTAATATTTCGATTCCATTAGTAATTTTAAACAAGTAATTTAAGATATTTCGTTAGTAACTTTCCAAAACTATTGGAAACATTGATAAAATCGCGACCCCGGATTGTTATTTGTGAGATTTTCCAATTAACGAATTGTATTTTCTTGAATTTATTAAAAAAGAAAGTCTTTATGTTTTCTCTTCTAAGCCAAAGAGGACGTACTTCGATATTGGCATGGCAGTGCCATACCGCGAGCATACCGTCAGCTGAAAAGTGTCTTCGCATGTGAATTTTCAAATTTCTAAAGATAAGATGGCTTTTTTCACGTGAATTTTTTTTTGAAATATCGATTTTGAGACAAAAAGGTTGGAAACATTGCTTCCATTCTAGCATCAAAGCCCTAAAACTCAAATAATATGTTTTTGAAAATTTCAAAAATGGTTGATGATTTTTGAATTCTTTTACTAAGGGGCTATTTGGTAATTAGCCAAATAATATTCGTTTCTATTCTTTTGTTCTCGGGCATAAATTTATTTTCAGAATCAGTTTTGGAACAGAATAAAAAAAAGTTGATTCTCAATTTTGGGAATAATAATCAGAAATGGAAAAGAAAAAATATTTTTTTCTTCTTCTTTTTCTTCATAGCCGGTCTTCTTCATTTTTCTTGGCCTGTGGTTGACAAGGGTAGTGGCGAGGATCCATCCCTCGCCCTCGCCGGCCCTTGCCTGTGGCCGGTTGCCGATGCCAGAGACCTGGCCAAGGGCCAAGAAAGGAGAAAAAGGGAAAAAAGAAAAAAAAAAGGGAAAAGAAGAAGAAAGAAATATTAAAGACTTTAAAATATTATTAATAAAAAGAAATTTTGGGTCGTTACCAAACGAATTAATGTTCTTTTTCTATTTTAGGAATAGAAATTTTGGACAATTACTAAACGCCTCCAAATGCTTAAAAAATTATTTATCGAAATGGAATAAAAAAATTATTTTCGAGAATAAAATAGTTACCAAACGCACCCTGAATTTTTAAGACACGGGGCCATAAAATCGATTTAGAAAAAGGAAAAAAGAAGAAGAGATTTCCCCTTTTTTTTTCTCCTTTGCTTTCATGCTGGCGCGCGCCGCCCGACGACACCGTCCCAGCTGAAATGTTTTTCGAAGTTTCCCGCCAGCCGCTGCCGCCCAACTCCGAAACCAGATCTCTATCTTCAATGTCGCCGCCGCCACCGCCAAAACTGCTCAGAAAGTTTTTGGGAACGAAAGCAGGGCGACCGCTCGATCTTCGTCTCCCTCCTCCTCCTCCGCGTCGTTCGCCGCCACCGTTCGCGGGATGGAGCTCCGGAGCTCGCCCGCGTCCTTCTTCCAGAGCGTCAGATCCAGAGAGCTCACCGGTTTCAGAGGTACCTCCGTCCGCGTGCGTGTTTCGAAATCGTGCGTGCGGCGGATGGCTGATGTCGAGCTGCGGTTTTTTTTTTTTTTTTCAGTTCGGAAGCGGCCGTACGTCGCGGACTCGACGGCGGTGGTGAGCGAGGTCGGGGCGGTCGCGGTCGAGCACCACGGCGACGAGACACCGCCCTTGGCCCTGTCGTTCTGCCAGGTTCGCCGCCCTTGCTCGATCCTTTTGCGGATTTCCGGCTACGGCTGCCGTACGGTTTTTGATCCGTTTTGTTCGCCGTTTGTGTTGTTTTTTTTTTGTTTTCTTTTGGCCAGACGAGTAAGTGCTCGTACGTGCTCGCCGTTTCCGACGAGGATGGATACGTGAGCTTGTTCGATACTCGCCCGAAGTCATCGGCTTCTTCGACGTCTTGCCGAGAAAATGCAGGTGAAGGAGTCGATATGGCCGGTTTTTTCCGCCTCTCGGTGCGTTTCTTGGTGTCGTATTCACCTGAAAGTTCGCTCTTTTGTGGATCGATCCACCTGCAGATAAAGCTAGAATAGGGGATTGGGTTGCTCATCAGAATGCGATCTTCGACATATGCTGGATCAAGGTGCTTGCCAAGGCTTTGCTTGTCCTGTTACTTTTACCTGTACTGAGTTATAATCTGTTTAAATTAACCTTTGTGCAAATCACTAGCTTTTGTTTTCGTTTAATACCTGTCTGCTCTGCTCGAATCCGAAGCTTTAATGGACGAGGAAAGCAATTTTGTGCTAGGCATGATTAATGCTGAATGTCGTAGCACCGATACCATTTGTGATGCGATATGTGCTTTTCTACGACTGCCGGGCTTGAAAACTGGAGCATAGGAAAAGCCAACGCCGGTTAGGCAGTTAGGCCGTTAGTCGAAGGAATGACGTCATCCGATGGGATGGCCAGAAGTAGGAAGTAGCTTCTACTGCTAATACCGTAAAACAAAAAAGACTTGGTTTCTACTGCTAATATCCTCATTGTCCATTTCTCTTGATCAGTGCTGATAATTGTTTCTTTCCCCTATTCTCTTGCAGGAAGATACCAAAATACTAACAGCTTCAGGGGATCAAACTGTAAGTTTGAGATTTTCCCAGAAGCCATTTGATAATTTGATTGGATTAGTTCTGAACTGACTCCTACCAGATGCAAAAGAATTGTACTTACATGGAAATGTCAGATTTTAGGGCCTTAGTGATTGCTTAGCCGATGGACTTTCCCAAAATTGGTCAAAAATCAAATTGTTGATAACGTTTTGACGTGTCTTGTGCGTATATTCAGCATGGGTGCGCAGTTTTTGAAGACACTGGGTTCTGAATGACTTCCTTTCATGGCAAGAAAATTGGCTTTTAACTTGTTAACCAGCCCAAATTTATCGCTGAGTTCCATTTGCATATTTTGTCCCCAGTACATCCAACTCCCCTCTTTCCTTATTGAGAAGCCTCTATTATAACATTGGCTGTTCAAATGCTGATGAAGCGAGTCAGATGGCCAATGGTCATGACGAGGTTGATCCTGTCCTCCTTCAGTATGCACGGCATAATGAACTCACGGCTTCTGTGCTTTCCTTTTCCTTCTTTAGCTCAAGTCAACAGCCCTACTAAAGAAGTTCTATCTTATGTATGTGTGCTTAGAAATTGTTGTGATGAGCAATATGGGATTAAGATTGATTGCGATATTTTTAGACAGTCGCCTCTCTGTTATTCTTACTCCTACTTATTGAACTAAGCACACAACCTATGTTATTCATTCTCAAGCCAATGTTAGTACCAAATTGTTATTAAGTTGTGCAAATTCTATCCCAGATCAGAATCAGCATATTGTTTTCTTCACCTTTTTGTCACCAACTGGACTCAAGTACTGGAAGGCTAGATAAAGAGACAATCCATACAGATGAAAATGTACTTCTTAGTAGAGTGATAAGTGTCAACAAGACTATCGATTCTTGCTGACAGAGTTACTGATTGTTATTCTGTTGGCTCAATATTACACATTCGGTTCAGTTCAACTCATTATTGATTCTAGAAGATACACTCAAGCACCTCCCTTCGTATGTGCAGATAAGACTGTGGGATGTAGAGAATAGGAAATCCTGTGGCGTGCTGATGGGTCATGCAGGAAGTGTGAAATCTCTATGTTCACATCCAACCAATTCTGGTAGCCATTTAGATCTCGTTTCCTGTTTTGAAGTATATGGATCTTTTTTCACTATGCTAATTCTCTAGACTCATAACAGATCTTCTTGTCTCTGGATCAAGAGACGGATCCTTTGCCATATGGGACTTGAGGTGCAAGTGCAATACTAGAAATAGGCAGGGAGAATTCTGCATAAGGTATATTCAAATCTTTTGTCATTCTATAACCATACATGGTGGGTACAGGCGAAAAATGAACTTTATAGTTGCCGTTCAGCTCACTGTAGTCATCCCTTCCTTTATCCAGCCCAACTTACATGGTCAAGGGAGCTCATCCATCACCTCGAAACAAGTGGGTGAGGCGTGGCAAGGTGTGCTACTATTCAAATGCTTTATAGTCCAATATCCAGAAAGGAATTTGTAATCCCATTTGGTGTGTCACAGGCTGCTTCAACGAGCACTACAGCAGTTCTTTATCTGAAAGATGAAGTTTCTGTTGCAACTGCCGGTGCAGTGGACAGGTAAAGGAGAATTCTAGCATGGCATCAAATGTATCTTCTCCTTAGCAGCTGGAGTCATGACTTGACTTCTTAATTTTTCCTACAGCACTGTGAAATTTTGGGACATGAGAAATCTAAAAGCTCAAATTACGCAGACTTGCCCAGATGCCAAGTCAGCTTCTGAGCAGGTTTGTCCCTATGAAACGCATGAGGATAAAATATCATATATTTTTGCTGAACGAGAATAAAAAATCATGTTGACAAGTCTCATTCACCTTGTGGAAAACATAAAAATCCTTGACTTAATTATTCTCTGAAGTTTAAAGTCATCATAATTGTCAAAGTTGGCATATGATAGATAATCAATCTCTTTCTACACCAGGCTAGAAGATTACATGGTGTATCTAGTCTATCGCAAGATTCAAACGGCGTGTTTCTTTCAGCATCATGCATGGACAATAGGTATCTCTCTGTTTCTATAACTGCTACTTTTTATCTGCATAAAAGTTGAATTGGTCACATTAACCATCACAGCTTGAATCTACTGAACAAAAAGTCTTTTGCATCCAGATTCTCCCTTCGGTATTTGTTTTTCTGCCCTATATTGACTAGGTCTCTTCCCATTTTGCTAACAGAATATACTTGTATAACATACTTCAGCTGGAAAAGGGTCCCGTGGCATCTTTTTCAGGCTGCCGAATAGAATCATTTTATGTGAAGGTAAGAACAGGATGTCATGCAACTACCGTGCCTATTACTGAAGAGATATTTTGGATTATGCAGCTTACTTTGCTTACTCTCTTGACAGTCCAAAATCAGTCCAGATGCGTCTAACCTACTCAGTGGCTCAAGTGATGGAACTGGCTACATTTGGCAGGTCCATCTCCAGCAAAAATTAGTATTCACATTTCAGTTTATCTTATTCTAACAACTGAGTTTCATTACAGATGAACAAGCCTGATGCAGCCCCCATTACTTTGAACAGTCAGGACGGAGAAGTCTCGGCAGTCGCTTGGTATGTATCTCTCGAGTCACATTCAGTTGGAAACCAAATTCTGTACTTTATTCACAAGTTGTTAATTTCTTTTATTCGCGAATCTTCCTTGGCAGGTCTCCATACGAAGCAGGAAAGTTAGCAACTTGTTCTGATGATTACACGGTAAGCAAAAACTACGAACAAGCAGAATCCTTGTATATTTTTAACAGAAACTTTTGCAGCATGGCATATTTGTCCTGCTTTGCTGAAGTTTATATAATTTGGTGGAGAAAACCAAACCAAGTCAAATACGGATCTCTTTTTATTTAAGGAGAGATCAAATCAGAATCCATTTTGTATACAAACTGAACTGAACTAAATTGTTTCAATTCCATTAGATTTTGAAATTTGAACTGCAAAATGTACTTATGGTATAAGTCAATATATGATTATTTAGTCCGTGGTATATTTTCTTGATTTGGTTTACAATAAAGGGAACTTTCATGAATTGAGATAGAAACAAATTTTCCAAATGAATCAAATGATGGAAACAAAGTTTTGCTCACAAGGAGCAAATGACATTGACATTTATTTCGCTTATGGAACTTACACCTGTCAGGTTCGCATGTGGAACATTAAAAATGAATGTTGCTCAACCACAAGATCGCCAATGGCCATTCGAAAGCGAGTGATGGCAATACCAACAGGAGAATGTAAAAGGCTATTGATGACTGAAGACACAGAACATGTCACTAAAGATCCTATTCCGTCTTCTTCAGAAGAAGAATTGCAGCAGATAAATTTCAGAAGCTCAATCACGCCGCCAAAGATCAGCACTCCCGAAGCACCGAAGAACTTTGCTTCAAGTTCCTATTATCTAGAGAACTGTGAGAAAACACCTGAAGCTACTTTGAAGAGCCCCTCTTCTGTGTTGAATCCTCCATCATCCGTGAAAAGAACTATTCGTGATTACTTTGGAGCACCCCCGTGAAAACTGTTAGCCCTGTTTTCTCGATTAAATTTTGGTCTGTTCTTCTGTAAAGCATGAAGAATATGTAAAAGAGAATTCATAGCGGCTGTCATGGGATGGTGGAATAGAAAATGTAGATAGCCAATTACATAATATAGTTGATGCAGATCCTTTTCACCCGTTAGTGCATCTTCTTTTAGCACTAAGCATAAGAATTTGCTTCATTCGATTCTTATAAGATGCCTGAAGCAACTTTCGGTCATGGATAAAATTTTGTGCTTTTATCTGCGTTCTTTTGGGGAAGTTCGATGTTTCTGCAATTTTCGTCTAAGATGACTGAGGTAATTCATATAGGATTTGTCAAATTGCAGGAAAAGAACAATCATAGATCTGGGGCAACATGTACATATGCCTATTATTCAAACTTCTCACCTCACTGAAAGGGCATTTTGCCTTGTAAGAACAGTGAGGCCTATAGAAACCTAGCTGTATTTTGTCAGCAAACGACTCCCTGGACCACAGAACACAAGGACACTGGACAGAACCAAAGAGAAAACAACAATCTTAAAACTGTCTCCTGTAATCAGAGCAAGCTGTGCCTGAACTTAATCAGGCCGAACGGGCCCAGCCCACAGTCATAGCTTCAATGTAATGGTTCTCTTTTTTAGAGTCTTTGACTTCGTATTTTCTCGAAACTTGGTGACCCAGAAAAGGGCGTGATGATGAACTCGCGTCTTAATCTCCACGAGCTACTGGTTTACAGATATGGCGGTCTGCCATGATGTGAAGGAGGGCCTTCATTTTTTCTCTGCTTTGTTGACTTCCATGACCCAAAGAAAGGGCAAGAAAAAAAAAGACAAAAAGATGAAATGAAAACATCTGAGTGAGCACAGTTCATCCTCTCTGACAGGAAGCGTAGATGTCACACTGCCGGATCTCCTTTTTTGACAATGGGACTAATTTGCAGGAGGTCTTTTATTCCCCTTTTAGCATCCTCCACCCACATAAAGTCAAATGAATATAGGATGCTCCCCTGCGATGTCCGCAGTTGGGCTGGAACTGAGAAAAAATGTGCAGGAATTCTGTCAAAATTTTCGTTTTTCCTCTGACAAATTCCAGTAAAATTAACCTGATACAGAGTTTCAGAATGGCCCGTTGCACAATATCGGGCAAATATAGAGTAGCCTAATGCGCTGGAAAAACATCACTACTCGATCGACAAGAGTAGGCAAATCCGTGTAAAGGTCATCGTCGATTAATCTAAAATGAGAAAATTCTTAAGTTAAGGGGTGGTGGAATCCTTCGCTTTCTCATAGAATGCCGAACATCATTAACTAGTGCCAAGTTTTAATGATCATTTTTCCTGTTATTTAATCGGCGATGCGACGAAAGTGGATCGTAATTTTGCAATTAAGTCAGGAATTGTAAAAATTTGATAGAGAAATAAACCGAGGAACGCTAAAACGACAAAGGAAGCCTACAAAAGATGACCAGAAGGAACGAAGAGACATTCGGCGCCCACAATCTTCAATGGGCATGCATGCAGTATCCATGATGGAGGAGAAATTGGACGTCCAACTCCATTGACATGCACAAAAGTAGGGGAGAAAAGTCAAGACTTGCTCGTTCACCGGAAGAACCGGTAAATAATTCATTAATAAATTGGAGAATTATAGGGTTACAATCATTCACGATATTTTTCAGTTCTAGTATATGTACCCAATACCCATAGATTGCGTTTGGTCGTCCGGATTTTTAAACAGGATAGGATTGGATAAGAAATTCTGAGATTTCTTCGTATCCTGTCTATTGTTTGGTGGACTACGGATTTAAAGTCGGATAGAATAATTTTTATTTTTATTTTATTGCTATTCACAGGTCCGAAGGAGTTAGTGAAAGAAAAAAAGTCGAGAAATTTTTTTTGTGAAAGCGCACAAGGTGTGGGGATGAAGATAACGGCAAGTAGAGTATAGCATTTATGAAAAAATAAGCATTAGAAATTCTATCCGGATCTATTCTACCCTCCCCCGGATTTTTTTATCCGGGTTATATCCGATCTGTATCTGACCTTATCCTATTTTGGACTATCGCCAAATACAGGATAGGATAAAACATATCCTATCATGACTTTTATCCAGTCGACCAAATGCAGCCATAGTGTTTAATAACTCAACTCAATGGACTCTCTCTACGCACAAGTCCCTTCGAGCTCACGCCTCTCTTGAGCTCTCGACATCTGTGGACTTCTCCTCTCTCTTGGCTTCATTACATTCTCTGAGTTTCTCCTTTTATAGGAGAATGGATGTAGAGACGAGACAAATGACCTATCTTCAGAAGTCCATGCGATTAATGATGACATGTGCATATGACCATAGTGCACCGCCATAAGAAAAATGAACATGACTTGTGCCTTCTTTCTTTCTTCATTTAACTTTCCCAATTGAACTGACAGCATAAGGCTCTAAAGATCGTTGTGGACAATAGGCTCTTGATCCCATGCCCCAGAAGAGAGGCCGGTTTAGTTTAGAGCATAGGCTGAATGATGCAAGAATTCAATCAAGTTTCCTTTAAGAACAGTGTCATCGTGGGTTTGGTACCATTCATCCTGCTTTTGGGAAGTAAACAATTGGAGAGTAGTGCATTAGAGAAACATGCATTATGTCGATTTCTTATGGCAATCTAGTGTCTGAAATGATTTTTGATCATGCATTATAACACAGAGTGCGGGACCATTAGACACTTCCCTTGGGCTTTTACATGTGTGACACTCGCAATACTTAATAGCAGGTCTGCGACTTGTTATAACTCAAATGCCGTGGGAAGATATTACATAGATTCGAATAAAGATGACGTAACGATGAAATCAATTACAATACTAGAAGGTTTGGGTTAAATCTAAATTTTGTCTCGTTCTCTTCCCAGCAATACCCCCTCCTCACTTCCGAACAAAAGAAAAGCCCAATTATGTCGTGTGCCCTCAAATGGGAAAACGAGTATCGTTAATGTTCTTTGAACACTAAGTTGAACGCTTGAATATGGTACACTTGCATAATATATACTTATATTCAAGGCCTCATGACTTTATGGATTGATTTTGCAAACTAAAGTCTCGCTACCAATACCACTTAAAAAAGAACAGTGCATGATGTCCAATGTCTGCATACACATTTAAAATGGCATCGTATCTATCACCAAGCAATAATTAAGGGCATCCCCAATCATTAGGGCAGGTTTTATTGGGCTTAATTTAAGTTAGGGAAAAAGCCACCAAAAACCCCAAACTTTGCCACTTGTGACACATTTACCCCGAACTTTTTTTGTGTCATGAAAAACCCCAAACTATGTAATTTGTGACACATTTACCCCAATTCAATATAACCTAGGGCATTTTAGTCTTTTTCCCATTTTCTTTTTTTTTCTGTTTTTTTTTCATTTTTCTGGTCGCCGGCGAGGTCTCCGGCGAGGTCTCCGGCGACCTCGCCGGCGACGGCGAGAAGACCTCGCCCGCCCAGGCGAGGGCTGCCCTCGCCCGCCCAGGCGAGGGCCGCCCTCGCCGGCGTCGGGCGAGGGCGGCCCTCGCCTGGGCGGGGCGAGGGTCCCTCGCCCGACGCCGGCGAGGGCCGCCCTCGCCTGGGCGGGGCGAGGGCAGCCCTCGCCTCGCCGGCGTCGGGCGAGGGCGAGGGCGGCCCTCGCCTCGCCGGCGTCGGGCGAGGGCGGCCCTCGCCTGGGCGGGGCGAGGTCCTCGCCCTCGCCCGACGCCGGCGAGGCGAGGCCGCTCGCCTCGCCCGACGCCGGCGAGGCGAGGCCGCCTCGCCCGCCCAGGCGAGGTCCTCGCCTCGCCTGGGCGGGGCGAGGTCCTCGCCCTCGCCCGACGCCGGCGAGGTCCCTCGCCCTCGCCCGACGCCGGCGAGGCGAGGGCCGCCCTCGCCTGGGCGGGGCGAGGGTCCCTCGCCCGACGCCGGCGAGGCCGCCTCGCCTGGGCGGGCGAGGCAGCCTCGCCTCGCCGGCGTCGGGCGAGGGCGAGGGCGGCCCTCGCCTCGCCGGCGTCGGGCGAGGCGAGGCGGCCTCGCCTGGGCGGGGCGAGGGTCCCTCGCCCTCGCCCGACGCCGGCGAGGCGAGGGCCGCCCTCGCCCCGCCCAGGCGAGGGTCCCTCGCCCTCGCCCGACGCCGGCGAGGCGAGGGCCGCCCTCGCCTGGGCGGGGCGAGGGTCCCTCGCCCGACGCCGGCGAGGGCCGCCCTCGCCTGGGCGGGCGAGGGCAGCCCTCGCCTCGCCGGCGTCGGGCGAGGCGAGGCGGCCCTCGCCTGGGCGGGGCGAGGGTCCCTCGCCCTCGCCCGACGCCGGCGAGGCGAGGGCCGCCCTCGCCCCGCCCAGGCGAGGGTCCCTCGCCCTCGCCCGACGCCGGCGAGGCGAGGGCCGCCCTCGCCTGGGCAGGGCGAGGGTCCCTCGCCCTCGCCCGACGCCGGCGAGGCGAGGCCGCCTCGCCTGGGCGGGGCGAGGGTCCTCGCCCTCGCCCCGCCCAGGCGAGGGTCCCTCGCCCGACGCCGGCGAGGCGAGGGCCGCCCTCGCCCTCGCCCGACGCCGGCGAGGCGAGGGCTGCCCTCGCCCCGCCCAGGCGAGGGCGGCCCTCGCCGGCGTCGGGCGAGGGACCCTCGCCCCGCCCAGGCGAGGGCCGCCCTCGCCCGACGCCGGCGAGGGCGGCCCTCGCCTGGGCGGGGCGAGGGCAGCCCTCGCCTGGGCGGGCGAGGTCTTCTCGCCGTCGCCGGCGAGGTCGCCGGAGACCTCGCCGGCGACCAGAAAAATGAAAAAAAAACAGAAAAAAAAGAAAATGGGAAAAAGACTAAAATGCCCTAGGTTATATTGAATTGGGGTAAATGTGTCACAAATTACATAGTTTGGGGTTTTTCATGACACAAAAAAAGTTCGGGGTAAATGTGTCACAAGTGGCAAAGTTTGGGGTTTTTGGTGGCTTTTTCCCTTTAAGTTATTTGTTCCCCTTTATCTCCGTAATGCCACCATCTTTGATTGGGAGAGATTGCATTCTCATTGCAGGAATAACAAGAGTTGATGCTCCTTCAGCTGAAACGTCAAATGAAAGTTCCGCTTTATTTTTGTTCCGAAGTGGTCTTAGATGCCCTAGAGAAATAAACAATGAAGTTTTTTAGATCGCTTTTACCTAATATGAAGACACCTGTCTGAACTTGGAAGGCTAAGAAAAGCATATTCATGCACCATGGTGGGGAAGTACCTGGCCAAGTCCTGCAAAAATACTATTGTTTCAAGTGATATATGATCAATCATATGCACCCACAGGTCCTTTAGAGGGAGAAAGTTCATATGCACCCATTATAAGGGGTATTATAAAGAACTCTAGGGCAAATGACATAATGAATCCATCATAAACACATGCAAACTTATTTCTTAGTAAGGACGAGGACGCTCATCTTAGATAAGTAATCCTGCACTTATGAAATTTCCCATTGGTCTGATTGGCTAGATAGACATGGAATTACTTGTACCTTCACTACAAAAAAATATTGGATTAGCGACGAAATTTGCGACGGAAAAAATTCCGTCGCTACTAGCGCGTCGCAAATTTTTGCGACGGAAAATTCAAAAATTCGTCACAAATTTGCGACGAAAAAAAATTCATCACAAAATTCGTCGCAAAGTTCGTCGCAAAATTCGTCGCAAATTTGCCACGAATACAATCCGTCGCAAAATTCGTCGCAAAAATCCGTCGGAATTTCATCGCAAATTTCGTCACAAATTTGCAACAAACTACATCCGTTGCAAACATCCGTCAGAATTTCGTCGCAAATTTGCGACGAACAAAATCCGTCGCAAAATTTGTTGCAAAAATCCGTCGGAATTTCGTCGCAAATTTGCGACGAACAAAATCCGTCGCAAATTTGCGACGAACATATTCTGTCGCAAAAATCCGTCGGAAATTCGTCGCAAATTTAGTTGCAAATTTGCGACGAACTATGTCCGTCGCAAAATTCGTCGCAAATTTCGTCGGAAATTTGCGACGACCTCCATCCGTCGGAAAACTCGTCGGAAAATTCGTCACGAATTGCATCGGAAAACGCATTGCGAATTTCATCGCAAATTAGCGATAAACTTTAATAATTGCAAAATTCGGCTTGAAATTTTCGTTGTTATTTTTAGATCATTTCGGCCGTAAATTATTGTCGATATCAATCAAAGGAGACAATGACATATAATTGAAGCATAAAAACGAACAAACCATACATTCTGACAAACTAGCCATAATGACATATAATTAAAACAAATAACAGAAGGAAAGTTTTATAGTCTGACATGATGCTATTTGATATCCAATCTTACAATACATTCAAAACATGAACTAAGAGACGGGACAATCATAGAAGACGCAACAATCACCATACAGAAAAAGACGCAGCCTTGGTACGATGGCAGGACACCAAAAGTAGTCACCTTTGTCGAGACCTGAGGAAATGTCGATATATAAATCAGTCCAGAATATAAAAAAAGCGTTTATGCATGGATGTGGAACTAACTAGGTGTAAAATAACACAAATACGTTTCAGAACGAACATAAATGTTCATACATATGAATATGAGTGAAATTATGAAAAACCAAGATTGCTTACCTAAAAACGTCAACTACAAAGCGTGGAGAAAATCATCATCACCATCATCATCATCATCATCATCATCATCATCATCATCATCATTAGCATCAGCATTCCCGGCATCAATGTGTTGGTCATCATTGTGCTCATCATATATTGGATTGGCTGAAGGTACAAGAGGACCGTAATTACGATCGATGTTAAGATGTTGCATAACCATTCTCATTTATTCTTCCAAGTTATGCATTCATTCATCCTTCTTAACAAGTAAATAATTCAGACGATTCACTTATTGGGTCAATTGCTCGTTTGGTCATGACCTCCTTCGACCAGTCCTAGCGGATGATGAACTTCCAGGACTATTCAGCATGAACATCCTTGACAACAATTTCAGCCCAAATATTTTCCTTTTTTTCACCCCACCCGTTGCCTCTATCCATAATGCCATATTATTAATTGGTGGCTGAGACTCAGGACAATCATCACTACCACTAGCACTGCTCATTAAAAGTTGATCATATTTGTCCTACATTAACAATGTAGATGAAAATAAAATCACTATCTATATAATATATATACCATTAATCACCAAAGCATTCACGGTTTTCATTATAGTTTACATATAAGCCAAAGCATAACTTTACATATCTTAACAGCTTTTGCTCGATCGCCAGTCCATGTCTTATCTTTCTTTTGAAATGTGCGTTCAAATGTAGCTGCAAATGTCGGTTTCGTCCCCAATTCATGTGCCTACAAAATGTAAACTTGAGTAATTTAATTAAATTAACTTATAACGCATTTAACAGACTTACCAGTCGTTTGCGATGCTCCGCAATGTTGATAGAGCCCCCAGCATATGTGGATGACCCATCACTAGAACTAGAATATCGATTCTTCTTATTCTACTCACAGAGTTGCCGACTCTGTTCAGATGCCCAAAATCTGTTAATTGCCACCCAATTGTTAGCTGTAAAGAAAGACGGCTTCGCTTGCTTGCTCTTCGATCTATTCATGACATTTCGCATAAAATCACTTATTTTCTTATTGAAAATTGTTCTCACTTCATTGTCTTCTGCTTCCTCCCACTTAAACTTCCGCTGCAATAAATAAAAACACAAATTAAAAATTATTATGATGGTCACATATCCATAACCATGCACCAGACATATATAGACAGATTTTGTAAAGTTCATGTCGGGAAAATATCCGGTCCTTTAGGTATCGAAAACTATAGAGTTGTTCTGGTCCTTTTATATCATTCTTGATAATTAATATACTACACCAAACATAATTGATGAGAAAATAAAATATGTAAAATTTACCTTGAACTCATTTCACCACATTTCTTTCGCTTCTTGTGGAACACTTCTGTAATTAAGATACTTTCCCATCCAAAAGTTTCTTACTATTTTGTTCAATTCTTTCACAACAGACGTAGCATCCGTGAATCTGCATTCATATGATTATTGTGCAACATGGACAATTCAGTTGACATCAATATCTAAAGCCCTAAATATGACATATACTAAAATAAAAATGAAGCACTTACGAATCTCCAAATGGGCATATGAAGAATCGGTTATCTTCTTGACCTCTATTTCCGTCAATATTCGATTGTTCCGCCAAATAATGGGGTGGAACGGAAGGAGAGGGAGCTAAAGGAGATTGAACTGGAGAACGTTTAGTTCACATGTGGTCAAGTCCCGTAACATGTTGTTGAGTGTGGGAGGAAGGGCTAACGTGCCTATATTGTGACGGATCATATTGTGGTTGAGGGTTAGATGCCGGGATAGGAGAAGATGAAAGGGACGAGGACGAGGACAAGGACGAGGAATAGCCTTGTCTTCTAGGCATGTGACCTCCACGTTTATACTGACAAGTAGGAAGGTTATGCGAATATGTAAAAAACTATTGACACGTATTACGAACACATAATGATGTACATGACGAAACTTACCATTTTGATGGAATGACTGAGAAAATGTTTCCTTGAAATGAGCCAATGTCGAGTGTTTATGACGTGCAATTTCCTACAAATAAATATACTCAAAATCTCATTCATTTTTTATATGAAACATCAATGTATAAGCACGATATGGGTGGCCACTGGTATGAAACATCACTATATGAATTACATTCATTTTGATTAAATTTTTTTTACCACGTACAAAAATTTAAATTTCACTGAAAGTGGGTGGCCACAAATATTCTAAGTCATTCTGTAAAGTTTTGTAAGAAATAAATTATTATTATTGTTAAATTTTTTTTGGGACCTAAAAAAAAATTTCACTAAAAGTTAGTGGCCACTGATATTCTAAGACATTCTGTAAATTTTTGAAATTTTAAAATTTTTTAAATTATTAATTTTAATATAAATTTTTTTTCGTGGAAAAAAAAATTTCCATACTAAAATTGGGTGGCCACAGGTAGTGTAAGCTATTAGATAAAATTTCCCAATTTTTTTTTATTTTTTTAAGTCATTCTTTATTTTAATAATTTTTAGGGCACGTTAAAAAAATTAAATAACCACCCGCCTGGGTGGCGCTGCTGGAGAGGGCACTCTTCCTCTCGCAAAAGGTTGAATGTTCGAATCCCGGGTGCCACAGGGTGACTTAACCGGTGCACGTGTGTGGTGGCCAGCACGTGTCGCCCCCAGGGTTTACCTCTCGGCTGTCGGCCGTGCGGGGGTTCCCTGGGTTATAAAAAAAAAATAAATAAATATAACTAAAAGTGGGTGGCCACAAGTATTATAAGCCATTTCGTGAAATTTTGAAAATTTTCAAATTCTGAATTTTTTTTCCATCTAAAGAAATTTAAATTTCACTGCAAGTTGATGGCCACATGTTTTCTAGGCAATTCTGTGCATGTTTTTTAATTTTATATTTTTGTTCTTTTTCTTCAAAAAAAAAGAATTTCCCTCACAATGGGTGACCACATTTATGCCAAGCCATTTTATCAGGTGCATGAAAAGTTTTAATTTTTTAATAATTTTTTCCCCAGAATGTTAAAAAATCTAAATTTCACTGAAAGTGGGTAGACACTATTAATTTTTACAATTTTGTGATATCATGAAATTTTACTTTGTTAAAAATTTTTAAAAACTTTTACGGTCAAATTTCATATTTGTTGTCAACATATACTGGTTTTTTAATTTTACATAATTTTGCAGGAATTTTTATAAAATTGTTTAATTTTCAAGCATTTTCTGTGAAAACGCTTAATCATTCATCCTATCGTCATTTAACGCTTAATCATCCACAAGGCATTAATCCACCTCCTAATCAGCCTATTTAACTCCCAAATATGCCCCAAAATCATCCGATAGTTATCGGCTCATAATCAAACCAAAATCTAACTTAATTAACCCTAAAAATCATCTAAACCTATCTAGAGAGGCAAAATTAATCATAATCTCGGTTTAAGAATTTATACTCACCTAATCCTAACCTCCGAGCTCAACTAAATCGACGGGGATTGAGTGGCCAATTGCCGGCTAGCGACAAAACTAGTGGTGGTGACCCAGTGGCTTCCGCGGTGATGCAAGGCAGTCCGGCAAGCAGAGGCGTGGAGTCCTCACGCGGGCGGCCACGGCTTGGCGAGCGGCGGTCGGCGATCACGCCCGGACGGAGGAGGGGGAGAATGAGGTCGGCGGGGGGCGGGGTTAGGGGTGGGGTGGGGCGGGGGCGAGGGGCGGCTGGTGGGGGGCAGGCCGGCGGTGGACGGCTGGGCGATGGGCGGGGGCGTGCGGGGCGGCGACGGCCAGGGGTGAGGGTGACCGGCGACGGGTGGGGGGCGGCGTTGGGGCGAGGGCAAGCGGGGCGGGGGTGAGGGGGCAGGTTGGCGGCGGATGGCTTAGCGACGGGTGGGGGGGTGCGGGGTGGCGACGGGCAGGGGCGAGGGCGACTAGCGACGACGAGGGGCGGCGCGGGGGCGTGGGCGACGGCGAGGGCGACGGCGAACGGCTGGGCGGCGACGGCTATGGTTGCGACGGCGACGGCGGGGGGACCTGCGCAGATCTGAAGAAACGGAGGAAGACGAGCGCAAATGCAGTAAAATTTGCAACGGACTTCCTATGTCTGTCGCAAATTTGCGACGGACACAAATCGGTCCGTCGCAAATTTGCGACGGACACCATAGGTTCGTTGCAAATTTGCGACGGACACCATAGGTTCGTCGCAAATATTTCACCGATAAATATTTTGCGACGAAAATTATAGAGCTGTCGCAAATTTACGACGGACATAGGAAGTCCGTCGCAAATTTGCGACGAAAAAAAAAAGTCCGTCGCAAATTTCAGGGGAAAAAATTCCCTCGTAAAATTTGCGACGGACAATTGGAGTGCTGTCGCAAATTTGCGATGGATAATTTTAGTCTGTCGCAAATTTCGAGTGGTTTAAATTCCACTTCAAATTTGCGACGGAAACCCTTGTCCGTGGCAAATTTGCGACGGACAAAAATCAGTCCATCACAAATTTGCGACGGAAAAAGAAAGTCCGTCGCAAATTTCGAGGGGAAAAATTCCCTCGTAACATTCGCGGCGGACAATTGGAGTGTCGTCGCAAATTTGCGACGGATAATTTTAGTCCGTCGCAAATTTCGAGTGGTTTAAATTCCACTTCAAATTTGTTATGGACACAAATCGGTCCGTCGCAAATTTGCGACGGACACATGAAGTCCGCCGCAAATTTGCGACGGAAAAAGAAAGTTCGACGCAAATTTCGGGAGAAAAATTCCCTCGTAAAATTTGCGACGGACAATTGGAGTGCCGTCGCAAATTTACGACAGATAATTTCAGTCCGTCGCAAATTTACGACAGATAATTTCAGTCCGTCGCAAATTTGTGACGGTATAAATTTCACTTCAAGTTTGCGACGGAACTATGGTGTCCGTCGCAAATTTGCGACGGACTGATTTGTTTCCGTCGCAAATATTTCAACGACAAATATTTTGCGACGGAAATAGAAAGTCCGTTGCAAATTTCGGGGGGAAAAACACCCTCGTAAAATTTGCGACGGACGACTTTAGTCCGTCGCAAATTTATGACGGTCAGGTTTGAGTTTTGCGATGGATAAAAATTTGCAAAATTTACGACGGACTCAGACTTGAGTCCGTGGCAAATTTTGACCAGTAAATATTCCCTAGTAAAATTTGCAACAGGCAGGTCTGAGTCCGTCGCAAATTTTGAACGGTAGAAATTCCATAGCAAAATTTGCGACGGACCAGTATATTCCGTCAAAAATATTCGGCGGATAGGTTTTGAGTCTATCGCAATTTTGCACATACTAAATGATCCAGGGTACATTTTTTAATGTCTTTTTTCTGTAAAAAATGTAGCGTCTCATTGATTTGGGTCCTAAATTTGCTACGTCTTTTTTTCAGTCCAAAATTTTGGCATCTCAAATTTTGCAATGGAAATTAGAATATCAGAAATATTAGGGCACGTTAATAATATTTGACATGTCGTTTTTTTCAGTCTGAAATTTCAGATGATGCATTAAAATGAAAAGAATAATCGACAATAACAATAATAAAAAAGCACAATAACAATAATAACAAGAACAATAATGATAACTGCAAAAATAGCACTTATAGCATTAATAATTACACATCTGTTGTGTTTTGTGACAAACATGTTAATCTTTGTCTTCGGTTTCGTCTTCGTCGTCGTCTTCGCCTTCATCTCGGTCGTCGTCTTCGTCTTCGTCTCGGTCGTCGTCTTCGTCGTTGTTTTCGTCTTCGTCCTCGTCTTCGTCATCTGTCTGAAAATCAGATTCAGAACATTCTTGTACCTTTACTTCGCAAATTTCAGTTGGATCCACATCTATCATTGCTCCACATGGATCTCGTAAAGTTGGTATGTTATATTCCTCAATTTCAACCGTGTTACACACTTCTTCTTGTTGGTAGGCTTTATCCTTCCAGTGTTCCTCGATTTTCCTCCGTGCTTTGATTTTACATACAACCCTCCAATCAGCTTTGTCACGTTTCAAACTAGGATATGATGCATAACATACTTGAATTGCTTGTTGTGCCAATACAAATGATTCATACTTCATATACCTTTTCTTGTGATTTATTTCAACCAAATTGAACTTCGTATGCACCTTCATTCCTTTGACGGGGTCGAACCACATGCACTTAAATAACACAACTCGCATCATTAATGGTCCAGGGTACTCTATCTCTATGATTTCATCCAACAAGTCATAAAAATCATCTTGCCAACTGTCACCATTGGATGACCGAACAAACACTACTATTCATTGTGGATTTTTCTATTCTATATTCTTGAGTATGAAAATTATATCCATTTATGAAATATGCTGGCCAACTTCGAACTCTTAACTGTGGATTCCATGACAGATAATATAGCAATCCTTATCCTCCAAATTCATCATACTTACCATGAATCTAAGGTTACACATGCAAAATTAATAAAATATATATTATACTAAATGATGTATATAATTTTAATAACTTGGTTTTGATCCATAGGCAGCTTACATATGTCTTGAACCATGCTGTAAATTGTTCATCGCATAAACGGTCAAACTCATTTGGTTGTAGTCCAGACATTGAAGTTTGGAAAATCCTAATATTAAAAACCATATCATTATTAGCAAATATTTGACATGCAAAATATATATTTGTAAATTTACACTTACTTGAAGTATGGCTCGACTTCTGGACAGTTTAGTAAAATATAAGTTTGGGTTGCATGCAATTCTTCACCTGATAAGTAACGAAATTGACATGCGCCGCTTGGTCGACCCAGATAATTGAAAATAGAGAATGCCGTGCAATTGGGATCAATGGGGCTCTCATCATTTCTGCCTGCTATCCACCTCTTGCACTGAACGTGCGGCTCAAAATAGTATGATGCAAATGTTGTCACTTCTTCCACAATATATGCATTACAAATTGAAGCTTCAACACGTGCCTTATTCTTCACTTTTTTTTTCAAATGATATAAGAATCTAGTTGAAATAAAAAGAAGCTTATCGGAATATATTATATGATAAACTAATTTGAACTGTATTTTAAAAAAAAAAACATCACCTCTCAAATGGATACATCTATTGAAATTGGACGGGATCTGCAACTTTGGCCTCATAAGGCAAGTGAACTAAGAGATGCTCCATCGAATCAAAAAACGCCGGAGGAAATATCTTTTCTAAGTTGCAAAGAATAATTGAAATATTTCTCTCTAGTTTTTCTATGTGCGATGTTTTTAACACTGTCGAGCAAATATCATGGAGGAAATTGCTTAATTCTGTAATGACGCCCCATACAAGGTTCGGTAGAACTTCCTTCAAAGCTATTGGAAGTAATCTTTCCATCATGATGTGACAATCATGATTCTTCAAATCTGTCAACTTGCATTAATTCAAATCAACACATCTCCCGAGGTTCGAAGCATATCCATCAGGAAACCGCACAGATTTTAACCATTGACAAACAACTCGCCTCTGCTCCTTAGCCAATGTATAAACTGCTTTCGATTTTGGTTCCCTGCTGCTTGCATCCACAGCTAGTATTGACCGATCGCAAATATCTCTCATATCTTTTCTTGCGTTCAAGTTGTCTTTTGTTTTTCCGGCGACATCCATCACAGTATTTATGACATTGTCGAAAACATTCTTTTCTATGTGCATGACGTCAAGATTATGATGAATAAGATGGGCTTTCCAATATGGTAGATCCCAAAATATACTGCGTTTTGTCCATTTATGTGTACTTCCGTACGCAAAAGTCGTGCTGTGCGGGTTCTCAACAACAGTTGGAAAGTCCTGCACACGTTCCCAAATTTGATCGCCGGTCAACCTCAATGGTGGACGCGTTCTTTCAGTCCTATTCTTGATGAACTCTTTCTTATTCCTTCTGAAAGGATGATTTGGCGGTAAAAATTATCTGTGACAGTCAAAATAGCTAGGCTTCTTTACATGTTTTAATCTAAATGACTTTGATCTCTCCAAACATATCGGACATCCTAAGATCCCAGCTGTACTCCATCCAGATAACATTTCGTAAGCTGAAAAGTCATTTATATTTCAAAGAAGGGCGGCCTTCATTACAAATGTTTGATCAGTAGAAACGTCATACGTAGGGACACCTTCAACCCAAAGCCGTTGTAACTCCTCAATCAATGGTTGCATATAAACATCTATCAATTTTTTCGGATTTTGCGGCCCTGTCACGATCAATGTCAAAAACATATAAGGTGTCTTCATGCACATACCAGGTGGAAGATTGTACGGCGTTACGATAACTGGCCAGTATGAATAATTTCTTCCTGTTTTCCTAAATGGAGCAAATCCATCGGCACAGAGACCTAACTTGATGTTCCGAGATTCCATTGCAAACTCAGGGTATGTTCTATCAAAATTTTGCCATGCCTCCGCATCTGAAGGATGACACATTAGACCCTCTTCTGTTTCATGATTTGCATACCAAGTCACGTGTTCAGCAGTGGCTTTAGACGCATAAAGCCTTTGCAATATGGGGATTAAGGGCAGGTAAAACATTTGCTTGCATGCTCTGCGCTTCTGATTACAACCCGGCCTCCTATTAATCTTGTACCTAGGTTGGCTACAGAATTTGCAAGATTCTGCATTTTCAATATCTTTCCAATATATCATACAACCTCTACTACATACATTAATTCTTATAACCGGAAGACCTAAGTTATCCAGTAGCTTTTTTATATCATAAAAATCCCTTGGCATGTTGTTATCATGAGGCAATGATTTTCGCATTACTTCAACAAAAGAGTTGAAGTAATCCGCAGACACATTATGCTCTGCCTTGATATTTAATAGTCGAGCTGTCACCGATAACTAAGTGTGGTCCTCACAACCTGCCTATAAAGGTTCATCTGCTGCTTTTAACATATCCCAGAACTGATTTGATTGAAAAGTTTCATTATACACATTCTCCTCAAAACCCGTTACTCCTATATCTTCCAATTGTGAAGCATGACTAGTACCCAATTGTTCACGTGTAAGAGTAAAACTAGTACTTGCATGATTTGATTTTGTGACAAAATTATAACTAGCTGCATCAATCACCATCCTCTCATATGGGTTCAATTGCTTATAATAGCCACATTCTTCCCTAACTGAAAGTTGGTCACTTCTTCCATATCCTTCATCAGATATAAATGGTTCACCATGGGAAGTCCAATTATAATAGTTCGGAGTAAACCCATATCTAATAAGGTGTTCTCTAACTTGATCACATACAAGAAATTTATTATTACCGCACTTTTTACACGGATACCTTAACTTATTTCCATCCATAAACTCATATTTACTACTAGTAAAGTCTAAAAATAGTTCAAACTCAGTACGAAACTCATCTGTCAATCCTTGACGTCCAAGTAAGTTTTTATTATACATCCAAGCCCTTTCTCTTTGTATTGTGTCTGTATTAAAATAAAAAATTCTGGTAAAATATTTAAAATATCATATCTATTGTTCGTAATTAAAACTATAAAATTTTGAAAATTATAATTTTTGTTATTCACACAACAATTAATATGAAATTGCAAAAATAGAAAAAATTACAATGTAAAGAAGATTTACCCAAATATTTGACTGAAATATTGATAGGACAAAGTGATCAATTTGATGAGAATTGCAAAGTCTACTTGGATTGCGAGACCTTTCAATTAGGCACAAACCCAAAAAAGAATAATCACTTCAGAATTATTTTTTAATAATTTTTAAAGTACAACGGAAACGGAATTCATCCCTTGTAAATTTGCGACGAATAAATGAAAATTCCATCGCAAATTTGCGACGGATACTATAATCCGTCGCAAATTTACGACGGAATTTTCATTTATTCGTCGCAAATTTGCGACGGATACCTCATTCCGTCGCAAAACGGCGTGGCCGTTCGGCTCGTCCGAAGGCCGGCGAGGTGTCACCGGTCGCCGGTCGTTAAACCGGTGATGCAGATACGAAAAAAACACAAACATAAACATATATTAAAAAAAAAATTAGAATGCAACGACGAATAGTGACGAAGCTAGTAATTTTGCACTTACCGGAACAAAAGCTTCACCGAGATTAATATGTGTGTGCGTGGATTTTGCTGATTTCAGAGATATGAAAGAGGGAGAAAAGCAACAGAAAGCGAGAGAGAGCGAGAGAGAGAGAGTGATTATATGTCACGGGTTGATAAACTACGAATTTGCGACGGATGTGTGTTTTCGTCGCAAATTTGCGACGGACGTACTTTGTCGTCGCAAATTTGCGACGGATTTTGCGGCTGTATTATTTTCCGTCGCAAATTTGCGATGAAATTTTTTCCGTCGCAAATTTGCGACGGAATTTGCGACGGATTGTATTTTCCGTCGCAAATTTGCGACGGATTATTTCCATCGCAAATTTGCGACGGAAAATATGATACGTCGCAAATTCCGTCACAAATTTGCAATGAAAAAAATTTTGTCGCAAATTTCTTGTTTTTTTTGTAGTGCTTGACGCTGTAAACTTGTGTTGCACACCTAATTTGGACATACATTAGTCATATCTTCCTTAAACACTTAAACCAAGCCCATTGGCTTCATTTTCAACATATGATCCGCAGCGAACCTAGTTGAGATATTACATTATATATATATAACTTATTTATTACTTCTCCCAATTATTCCCCATTATCGTAACACACCACCCGCAAAATGCAATCTCAATGGCCCATCTATTTTACATGGGGTTCAGTGATAATTTCACAAGAGAGTTCACTCCACTTAACTGCCTTAAGAGAACTCCAAGTTCAACCTCAAATACATATGCTATTAAGAAGTTATCATGACCAACCTCGACACTTATCGGAGCATGTATAACTTATGTTCACAATAATGCAAACTATTAGAGTTATTATTGGAAGATATATTTGAAGATCTTGATTGTGGTGCCTATTCTAATTAAGGGCTGATTGATTAGATAAATCCGTGATTGATACAATGAATAGGAAATTCATAATTCTCTGTATATTATTTTTCTATTTACTTACATTCTTAGACTATAAATACATCAATGTAATTGCACAGAATCAATATATATGAAAAGGGTTTTCCCTTCCATTTTTCTCTTCATGGTATCAGAGCAAGGTGATCATTGAGCCCTTCTTTTTCGATTGCCACCAGCCATCCGTCCATTTCTCCTTCAGATCAATCGTCTTTCATTCGGTTTGCTTCAATTGATTTTTCTGGGCACCGTTTTTTTATTGATTATGATGTCCGAACAAAACTCCCGAACTGAGGAACTCTCCAGCCGCATATCAAATCATGAACAGACCAACAGTCCGTTCTTCCTCCATGCCTCAGATAGTCCGGGTTCGAATTTAGTCAGCATGATTTTGATAGGTGATAATGATAATAGCTGATCACGAGCCATGACCATTGTTTTATCCACAAAGAACAAAATGGGTTTCGTCACGGGAGATATCCAGAAAACCCAATCAACCAACGCCACATATGCCCCATGGGTTCACGTCAACAACATGATACTGTCATGGATCCTGAATTCCATCCACCAAGATCTTGTCCCAACCGTGTTGTACACGAAATTTGTTGCGGAAGTATGGACTGATCTTCGTGAACGTTTTTCACCATCTAATGGTCCTTGCATATTTCACCTCGAGCAGAAAATATGCACTCTTGAACAAGGTGGAGACGACATCACTAGGTATTATAATAATTTGCGGCGTTATTGGGATGAGTTGAACAATTTGGAACCCTTGCCGAATTGCTCTTGTGAGGCAAGGACATTGTTTGTGACGCAACTTGAGAATCGACGTCTTTATCAATTCTTAATGGGTTTAAACTCAAAGTATTCCAATGCGGTCAGTCAAGTTCTGCTCATGAATCCATTACCCACTGTTGCGATGCGAGGGCTTACTCACTTACTCTTCAAGACGAATCTCAACACCATGTTCACTCGACTCGTTCCTTTACCGAGAACACACTATTAACATATGGTTTAATGCGAAATATCCCACCTCAAATGGATTTGTCACTCTCGGCTCCGTCTCATAAGCACACCGAGATAGCATATGCTCACCTTGCAAAACGCGGCCCTCCATCACGTGCCCGTGAATGTTGTGCCCATTGTGGTATACTAGGCCATTCTTGTGATGTTTGCTTCTGCCTCCATGGATTTCCCGTTAATTATAAGGAACGGCTTCGTGACCGGCCCCCTACCAAGCCCTCGAACAACAAGCCCGTCACCAATCCCGAGAGCTCCTCTTCCACGCCTCCACCACCATTCACTAGTGAGAAATATAAACAAATCATGTGATTACTCCAAGAGGTAAACATTCCCAAGGTAAATCTCACAGGTACTGTTCTTGACTTGAATTCTAATTCATTAAATTTTTCTACTTGGGTTATTGACACTGGAGCCACGAATCATATTACACATAATCTTGAATCAATTCAATATGCATAAGCATACACAAAACCTTTTCCCACTGTTGGTATACCTAATGGGGTTGAAGTTCCCGTCACTTCACACGGCTCGGTATCTCTTACGTTAACCCTCACCCTTACTGATGTTCTTTGTGCTCCAACCTTTAAATTTAATCTCCTATCCATTTCCAAAATTATTCAACACTTAAATTGCTCAGTTATTTTTTTTCCCTCTTCTTGCTTGTTTCAAGACCTCTTGACCAAGAAGATCATTGGTCGAGGCCTTGAACGTGGTGGTCTCTACTACTTGGAGATCCCTCCCGAACGCGTCACTTTATCCGCCCATTCATCTATTCACAATTTATGGCATGCCCGTCTTGGCCACCCGTCTGAGTCAGTTCTCCGTAGCTTACAAGATTCTCTTGGTTTTGGTTCAAATAAAGAGCCTGGTCCATGTGATACTTGTCACTTGTCCAAACAAACTCGTTTAAGTTTTCATTTTAGTTCTATTTCTAGCATGCAACCTTTTGATATTATTCATGTTGACATTTGGGGACCTTACTCTTAGTTTACTCATAAGACATGTCGCTATTTTTTGACTATTATGAATGATTTTTCTTGTTATACATGGGTGTTTCTTCTTACTTTTAAGTCTGATGCTATTGATGCACTTATTAAATTTCATACCTTTGTTAAAACACATAATCAAATAGCAATAAAAACCATTCAATATGATAACGGATATGAATTTCTATCTTCCAAATTGCAATCTTTTTTTCACTCACATGGCATTCGCTACCAGCGTAGTTGCCCTCATACTCTACAACAAAATGGAGTTGCTGAGCGCAAACATCACCACTTGCTCGATGTGACTCGTGCTCTCCGATTTCATTCAAGAATTCCACTTTCTTTTTGGGATGATTGCGTTCTCACGGCAACATAACTAATCAATTGTTTACCCACACCTTTACTTCAAAATAAAATTCCATATGAAATTCTTCACAAAACATCACCCACTTATGACCACATTCGAGTCTTTGGTTCTCTTTGTTATGCTTCTTCTAGACACCTTCATTCTGACAAATTCGGTCCTCGCTCTCATCGTTGTGTCTTCATTGGATACTTGGCTAACCATAAAGGCTATCGCCTCTTTGACCTCCGCGACCATACAATTTTCACTAGCCGTGATCTCATTTTTTATGAAAATATTTTTTTCATTTCGTGCCACACATGAAACTACATCACCTCAGCCCAGCATTGTTATCCCACTTGCCATTCTTGACGACCCTTTGCCCGTTCCATCCCCTCATACACCCATGGCCGAACTGAACGACGAAATTCCCAACTCTTTGAGTAGCCCAGCACTGCCGCCCCAACGCCAGTCCCGCACTCACCGCAAACCCACCTATCTCCAAGATTACCACTGCGCCATTGTTGCTTCTGAACAATTGCCTTTAGCACTTGAGAGTCTTGCTATAGGTACGTCCTATCCCTTTCCAACTATTTATCATACTCCAAATTCTCTCCATCTTCTTGTGCTTTTTTAGTTTCTATCAGTACTGAGCAAGAACCCATTATCTATGACTCTGCATGTCAATCTCCCAAATGGAGGGAGGCAATGTCTTTGGAATTACAGGCTCTTGAACAAAGCCACACGTGGGATATTGTACTTCTTCCACGCGGTAAAAAGGCGATTGATTGCAAATAGGTTTACAAAATCAAGTATAAATTTGATGGGACCATTGAGCGACATAAAGCTCGTTTGGTTGCAAGTGTTATACTCAAGCTAAAGGGATCGACTATCATGACACATTTGCCCTCGTAGCCACTATTCATCGCTGTAGCCACTATTCATCGCTGGCCTTTAAATCAGCTTGATGTTAACAATGCATTTCTTCATGGTGACCTTGATGAAGAGGTCTACATGACTCTACCTCCAAGACCTCACACTAAGGGGGAGAACTTGGTTTGTCATTTAAAAAAGTCTCTCTATGGACTTAAACAAGCCTCCCGCCAATGGTTTGCCAAGTTTTTATCTGCTTTACTTGATGTTGGTTTCACTCAGTCTAAGGCCGATTACTCTTTATTCACGACTACACGCGGTTCCCTTATTACTGTGGTTCTAGTTTATGTTGATGATTTGGTGATCACGGGGGTTGATTAGGTATGCATACATTTGCTCAAGCATTTTTTACATGCTCATGTTATCATCAAGGACTTAGGTCCTCTCAAATATTTCCTCGGCATAGAAGTTTCTTGATCAAACAAGGGCATTTATCTCTCTCAAAGGAAATATGCCCTTGACATTATTTCTGATACTAGTCTTCTTGGCGGGCATCCCGGTGACACACCCATGGAATCGAACCTTTGGTTTGGTGAGTCCCCTGAGCTAGCTGATCTAGCTTCTTATCGTCGCTTGATTGGACATCTTTTGCACCTCACTGCTACTTGTCCGGATATTCTGTTTTCTATTTAGCATCTCATCCAATTTATGCATGCTCCACATGATGATCATTGGCAAGCTACACTTCGGATAGTCCAGTATTTGAAATCTGATCCAGGTTTTGGAATATTTTTTCTGATTGACTCATCCCTTGCATTACAAGGATATACAGATTTTGATTGGGCTACATGTTCATCCACACGTCGTTCAGTTTTTGGTTACTGTATGCTCCTTGGCTCTTGCCCTGTTTCTTAGCATTCTAAGAAATAGCACACTATTGCTCAGTCTTCAGTCGAGGCTGAATACAGAGCCATGTGCTTCTGTAGCTTGTGAGATTATATGGCTTCGCATGCTTCTCACCGATCTTGCAGTCCCGTTGTCCACTGCCAACCTTTTTTGTGACAACCAAGCGGCTATCCATATTGCTACTAATCCAGTCTTCCACAAGCGTACCAAACACATTGAGATTGATTGCCATCTAATTCGTGAAAAACTTCAGGATGGCACACTTCGACCTTTTCATATTCTTAGCCATTCACAGCTCGCGGATCTATTCAAAAAAGCCATTGCTCGTGCTCTTTTTCTTTCTTTCAAGCGCAAATTGTTGACGTTCATGCACTCACCAACTTGAGGGGGAGTCTTAGAGTTATTATTGGAAGAAGATACATTTGAATATCTTGATTGTGGTGCCGATTCTAATTAAGAGCTGATTGATTAGATAAATCAGTAATTGATACAGTGAATAGGAAATTCATAATTCTCTATATATTATTTCTCTATTTACTTACATTCTTTGACTATAAATACATCAATGTAATTGTACAGAATCAATATATATATATATATATATATATGAAAATGGCTTGTCCTTTCATTTTTTTCTTCACAAACGTTACATAAACCAGTCACAACAGTTGTCTTTAGGGACCAAGAAATTATTTTTGGGGCCGTCATTTGGGGACCGAGTCTAAAGTGACAGGCTATAGGGTAGCATAGGTAAAATACATCACAGAATCATCTATCGATCATTTGTATATGTCAGTCATTACATGGTCATGAGCAAAGCATCTTCGTCTTGATCGATGATTGAAGGGGATCTTCAAAAGCTTCAAGAAAAGGCCCTACCCAAAACGCACGCCGATCGCATATCTCTCGTACTCCTTTTCATATATAATTCACTGGCTTTTCTCTCCAACTTATTCCGCAAATATTTTAACTGTAAAAATAACCATAAAAAAAAGACAACCAATATAATTCTTGAAATCGTTCAAAAAGCCTTGGCCTTTGAATTCAACAAGATTCTCTCTCTCTCTCTCTCTCTCACTGAGCATGTGTATGTTGTACCTTCAAAACTGGGTCTGACCAAATTTCTTCTTGGTCGGACAATTATTTTGAGTACGTGCGAAGTGACTCGAAACAAAGAAACAAGAACGAAGAGACTCTGTGGAATCTGAAGAGACGACAGGACAGTGTGAGAGTGACCCCAAAGGCTACTGCATTAGAATTCGGGGCATTCTCGTGGTCACTGTCCTAAGCCTACTTTGTCTGCACTACACTCCAACGACCGATGCTCAAGTCACCGCACTCTTCAACTGAAATTCAATAGTACACAGCTTTACTGTAGTGAGACACAATCATTCATGCTAACTGATTGAGAACAATTACAGTTTGCAGAGGCTGATGAGGACAGGATGCTTGCTGCTGCTGCTTTGTTTTGTTGCTATATATAATTTTTGGTTTCTTTAGATAAATGGATGGATGAGGGGCATCTAGCTATGACCAGGGTAATAATGTTCCTAGATACAGTTAGTGTGTTAAAATCACTTTTCGCTTTACAAGTTGTGTCGAACTTTATGATTAAGTGTTTTCTCCCCCTCATTCAAATTATTCTCTCTTTTTTTGGTTTTTTAATCAATGCATCCGAAGTAATAGAAGACCTAGTTGAATGGTTACTAACATAATTCCCGGTTGCTAATGCAATTCCCGTCGACATAACCTAACATAACTTCTCTCATGTCGAGAACCTTGATGTTGTGCCGACTTGATGGTGGTCATTACTCATTACACACAATAGCTAGCTTTAAATGATAACTTCAAAATTCTGCATAATAAATATGTGGCATCAAAGTGAAATTAATGATACAGACATTTTTTGCTGATCAATTGGTGGTTGAGGTCCCTTTTTTAATCCCGAGTGAGGGACAAGCAAAGTTAGTTTGCTCGATCGTCGACTTTCGTCTCATAGGTATCTGCTTAAGTCAAGCTGTTTAAAATCTTGGAATGTTCAAGCGTTTGTAGATACTCTTTCACATAGTTAAGCTAATGTTTTGAGATAGCTATTTGATTCTAGATATTAGGTATACGCTGCTCATTTCATATCCTAGTGGAATATATGATGAAGTAATCTATCCGCAGAAAAATAAAAATCATATAAATCCCTGCAAATGTTTGCTTAATGAATAAATGTTATAGCTGGTGAAGTATCACCATCACCTTCATAACAGAAGTAAAATATATACAGGCATGAGTGTGAAGCAAGTGATTGAGCAGGGCAAGTTTCAAGTCCATTCGCCAGATGTTATTGGACAATGAACACCAATAATTAAAACGTGCAGTGTCATAGTCAACACTTTTTTTTCGGCATATATTCCTTGACGAGAAATGTCAAAGATATTAAGATTATCTTAAAAATTTTATTTAGTAAGTGATATGACAAATTTGTGTAATTGATCAATCAAATGAGCAAGCCCGTATTTAAACATTTCCGAAAGTTTGTCACACAACTTAATATACTAAAGTTTTGTAAATTAATCTTAATACCTTGACTATTATAAGTTTTTGAATTTATCACAATTTTGTCTTCTGCTTTCCAAATTCCTCCGTCCAACCCCATTCACTAAATGCCCTTTTGTCTACACGCTTTTCCCTCTCTCTCTCTCTCTCTCTCTCTCTCTCTCTCTCTCTCTACCCCCCACCTTTTGTTAAAACCGTGCTTTTTTTCAGATCTCTCTGTCCCCTTCTGCACCAAAATAGGGTTTCTTTCCCTTCATCCTCATTGAACTCTCACAGTCATATCCTCTCTGCCATAATTGATTCAAGGAATATATTAAATTCCAACCCCGCATGTTCCAATGGTCCTGTGACATATTCTCGTTCATCCTCGGAAGCAGATCCTGAAAGAGCTCACCCACAGATAAACAGAGAGAGAGAGAGAGAGAGAGAGAGAGAGAGAAAACAAAAAAGAAAGGTAATGGTTTTTATGTTCCTTTTCTTTTTTGTTCTTGACCATGAAAAAAACCTGGTGATGGAACAGGTGAGCAAAGATTCTCTCTCTCATCTTCTTTTGCTAGAGCTTATATGTCTCAATTATACCATGATGGAATTATACCATGGTGGATATAATTTTTCTTTATCAATCTATGCTTAAGATGGTGAATTCCTACTGAGATTATTTTATATGATGCAATATTTTGAAAAATGAATTTTCTTGAAGTACAGAACAAGAAATGAGTGGGAGGAACAATGATCGGCGCCTTCTAGTTTTAGTTCCTGGGGTGGGGGTGGAGAGGGAGAGGGAGAGGGAGAGGGAGAGAGCTTTTAAGGAAGTCTTCCAAGTCTGGATCTTCATGGGTTTGCGGTTCACATATATATTGTCTTGATGATTAAAAATGGCACAAGAGTCACCCCTGTAAGTTCAAATTCAAGAAAGACAAGTTAGCAGGTGGAGAGAGAGAGAGAGAGAGAGAGAGAGAGAGAGAGAGAGAGAGAGAGAGAGAGAGAGAGAGAGAGAGAGAGAGAGAGAGAGAGAGAGAGAGAGAGAGAGAGAGAGAGATCTTTGAAGTTTCAGAGAATAAGGTGCAATTCAGCAGCTATGTAAGCAATCATGCAAGATCGTATGATATAAAAACATGCATCTGATTTAGTATCAGTTAAAGACTCGCTAAATCCAACCTTTGAAAATATGTTAAGATAGTTAACAATTTGTTCGAGGGTGCCAAGTTTTATATAAAAAAATTGATGAGGAACGAATAAACAAGACCAGGCTTTACACTGCTTCAAATCGTCAAGCAAATGTCCTTTTTTAAAACTTAAGATAAGGTTGCCGTCCATTCTATTTTTCAAAATTCACATGGATCTGACACGATTCTGTTTGTTTTCTACCTTGGCAATTTTGTATATTATGACTATGTAGATATGTTTCCTACAAACAGCCGTTTGTAATTCAGGTATGCACATGAACTATTGGACATAACTTTTGTCTGTTTTCAACATGTCAATTCATAGACTATAACTAAACACAAGCATCCTCAAGTAATTATCAATTCACACACTCGCACAGGTTTGTTCATGACCCATGGTATGACTTCTATGGGTATCTCTACGCAAAGCGAAGACTCCAAAAGTTTGGTCTTTTGTTGCAGTGTCCGGTGAGACCGTTGTATATGGCTTCATCATCTAGTTACTCTAGCTCTCCGTGCGCTGCTTGCAAGTTCTTGAGGAGAAAGTGCCTGCCGGATTGCATCTTTGCCCCCTACTTCCCTCCCGAGGAGCCCCAGAAGTTCGCCAATGTCCACAAGATATTCGGGGCGAGCAACGTGAGCAAGCTCCTCAATGAGGTCCTCCCCCACCAGAGAGAGGACACTGTCAATTCCCTCGCCTACGAGGCTGAGGCGAGGCTCAAAGACCCGGTTTATGGCTGCGTGGGGGCGATATCGGTGCTCCAAAGGCAGGTCATCAGGCTCCAAAAGGAGTTGGACGAGACGAACGCTGATCTCATCCAGTACACGTGTCGCGAGATACCAAGCACGGTGTCTAGGCCGGTGCACCATCGGAGGAGGAATAATAATAACACTATGGTTCAAGGTTATGGAGATGGTGGTTTCGATCATAACTGTGGAGGGTATTATCATCATCATGCTTGGAGTAATGGCCATGTTGGAGATGGCCAAGAAGGAGGTGATGGAGGTATGTGACACAAATTGTGCATAGGACCGGAGATTGATTGGTGTTTTTAGCCAGGTTTTCATGGGATTAGATAAGATTAGGGTTAGCTATGGTAATACATGATCGTCATGTGCTGTTTTGTCATGAACCATATGTATGACCTCTCCTCTGTGTCCAAATGGGGACTCAAGACTCTCTTCGTGTTGCCAAATTGGATGAAGGCTGAAGCTAGCAATGGTTCAATGAACCAATAAAAAGTTATCTCCCAAAAGCCATGTACCTTCAACTTTATGAAAAATGATTAGCGTAAATTCTATAGGGTTTCCATAAGAAAACATAAAGATTCAAGAGATTGGAGTTTATTCTGTTCTATTTGGAGTTCATAGCTTCTTCCGTGATGATGATTCATTGTTCCTTTTTATTACCCATAAGCATATTGCTCATGTAACCCTAGGAAACATCTTGAATCATTTACATATTTTCCAGGAAGTTTAGGACCATCACTTGTAGTGGCTCAAAAGGAGGGCCAGACAAGAGTGAAGAAAGTTACATTTAACTTAAAGAATTGTTCTGTAGTAATAAACACGCCCTTGTATTTTCCAGGCCCATGTTCCATTCGGTGCTCGGACTTGCAAACTTCACTAATTATCTAGAAGCGAACCGTAAAGAGCGACTTATCACACTCGGTGAAGATTAGTCGGATTCTCGAAGATCTTGAGCAGTAGGGAGAGAGTTAATTGATTCTCGCAAGCAACACTATAATCCCTAACCTTGTTCCTACAAACGGCGAGCGATTCTCTTTTTATGATCTTCTACTCATGGATTGTGCATGGGATCGATTCAGAAAGTGAAACTTATGTAACATGAAAAGATTTACAAGTCAGAAAGGTGCTTTATATGATGTCTGAACTGTTTTTATACAGGTTTGATTGGCTAGGCAGCTTTCGGCAGGACGGATAGACGTCCTCTCCTACAGTCCTACATAACTGTTGCATATCATTTTGGCAAAAAATTGAAAAAGTTGATTGATTGGTGGACTATTAAGAATTGGGGATGATCTTACCTTAAACCCATTTTTAAGACTGATTGCGCCAATCAAAGTTACTCTTGAGACGGTCGAAAATAATTGCGAGGCTCATATTAGATTAATTACTCAGACATATGTTTGTTCTTGTACTGTGATTGATTCGATCTAACTATGAGCACTATGGGCCAATCTTTCGATATTTATTAATCCTTTGTAAGCGCGTACCCAAAAAATAGTAATTCTTGTAAATCATCCGAATGGAAGACTACCTCTTTGTGCATGTCACTCCCAACGATCACGAGAGGATCACTTACTCAAAGTTGAGGGTGTTGATTTCAATCTGAGCAACATTTTGGTAAACAAGTTCAGTTTTTTTTTTTTGCATGAGATAGGGGCAGCGGTGTGGAGACCTAAATATTTGGAAAGTCACGAATGACACTGCAAGCCCCATAAACTGATTAGTCCAAACCTTTGGTGCGTGTAGGTAGTTTTAACTCAAAGCAATTTACACGTAATTAGTGGGATTGCAATAGGTAGCTTATAGCTCACGAGCTGAAAATCCCTTAATGCCTCAATAAATTATGCCAGCAATGAAGGGTTGTTCAATGATATATTTGTCTATCAATCTGTACATACACACACATTAAAGCAATCACAAGCATATAGTTATCAAAATGCTTAACAAAATTTGAGACCATCTTATTAGTAGACCAAACAATATTCCGTTCATCATTTCAAGTTATATTCACCTTGGGATTGACCCAATCTTAAGGGTATTCTCATACTTTCGGCTCAAGAGCCAATGATTATGGGTGCTATTCTTGCTCAAGGGTCATATTTAAGTAGCGGGCCATTGCAGTTGGTAATTTTATTAGTTCTCCTCCAGGTAGCTGGCTAATTATGGTTGTGCTTCAAGATTATAAAAATAATAACACAAAAGCCAAATTCGGATGCACATGCATCGGAAATTCGATTTTCACTAAACACCAGGCTGATGCATATCGACCTTCAAGGTAACTGCTTCTGAAAAGTTAAAAGTAACTTTGATTTTCCCGATTTTCCCGGATAATCACGTGCACTTCTCATAATGAACTCCAAAGCAAGCGTGTGCAGACGCAATACCATCGATACGTTTTGCTACTAGTTATGATTATTTCGACCGACCTAACAAAAAGGCTATTTTGGTGCTCTATTTCTAAAGTTCCAAATTGCAAAGCGTGCGCGAGAACAATGCAGGGGGCCATCATCGGACCAAAAAAGCGGCGAAACGAGGGGAATGAATGGGAGCGACGTGGGGCAGGGATTGACACGAGGTCACGTCGCGTCGCGGAAGGGCTTGTCGGATGCGTCCGGTCATGGGCCCGGTCGCGAACCGGCAACTGATCCTGTGGGCCATTGGCCCGATCGCTTGACTGGGTTGATTGGATTGGATGTTTGCCCACGTCCCGGCCCGATGCCGACATGCCCCGTGAGCTGTCCCCAACTTATTTTCGTTGCATCGTTGGGGGAAGAGAAAATGATATAAACAATCCTTGAACTTTGACTCAATATGTAACGTAGTCCATGAACTTTTAATTTACTCAATGTAGTCCATGAACTTTAATCTAATATGCAATGTGATCCCTAAATTTTAACCCAATATGCAATTTGGTACATGAACTTTTAGTTTGTTAAATGTAATCCTTAAACTTTAGCCTAATATTCAATGTGGTCCTTGAATTTTTAATTTGTTCGATGTGATCCCTGGACTTTTGGTACATGTTCAATTTAGTCCCCGAACTATATGAAAATGTTCAGTGTAATCCTTCCATTAATTCAAGTTCAAGGGCTACATTAAACATTTTCATATAGTTCAGGAACTAAATTGAACATGTACGAAAAGTCTAAGAACCACGTTAAACAAATTAAAAGTTCAGGGACCACATTGCACATTAGGCTAAAGTTCAAGGATTACATGAACAAATTAAAATTTTAAGGACCAAATTGCACATTCAGTCAAAATTCAGGGACTGTTTGTATCATTATCCCTTAAAGGAAAACTCGGATGTCAGCACGTCCGTTTATTACATCATGAATCGACTCGTGTCGCTGGCTCCTCGGAAAATCGCAATGAAGAGAGGCAAACATAAGTTGGGACATTTTGAACAAAAAATTAAAAGATAGGTCATCGTCTTTCGCTCAATGTGCAATATGATCATATTTGATATTTCTCAAATTAATTCAATGCGGTTGCTAAAGTTTAATTTTGTCGCCCCTAACAAGAATAACCATCACATAAAGTTGGATGATGAGAACAACAATTTTCTTAGAGAACAACAATTTTCTAAATAAATAATTTAGACTCCAATTAATTTTTACTTTTGATTTTACGCAGATGAAAAATGAGTTGATCCCTAATATCTTAGAAAAGCTAATATCCCACTTATTTCATACTAGATCTCATTAGGACCATAGATTTTCTTTTTTTTCTGACCGAAATAAAACTTCTTTCATTTCTTCAAGTAGTTCCGCGATCACAAACTAAGTGGGCCTCTGAACAAATCAGGTCCTATAATATTTTTGGGAATAAGAAACCCAGTTACTGGAAAGGGATTTTCGCCTAAATCTCTTCGAACGACAATGCGAAATTTTAGAATCTTTATTTTGAGGATCAAGACCATTTCGTAAAATTGACCCGACATCAAAATCTGAATTGATAACCCGACTTGGGACTCGATCCGATTCATCTGGATGTTCCCAAGTTCCAGCCGTTACCCAACAAGCTTCCACGAGAAAGCTGGATGATCTCGTGTGGAGAGACGAGCTCGATCGTGCACCTTTTCTGAGATGTTGACCGACCAATTAAGACCGTAATTACTCGCTGAAACACAACAAAAAGCTGACCACAAAATGATTGATCTCTTGGTCCTTTCTTCTTAAGATTTGATTAGGCTCGTGATTACAATGCCAAAGCCGTCTTATTAGCTGGGAAGATTTGATTAAGAGCAGGGTATTCACTAGCCTCGACACGCACGAGACAGTACATGATAAACATCAAAAGAAAGAACCAAAGACCAACGACAACTAACAACGACAACATTCGTTAAATGTAAACCTGCATGCAAATCCCAAAATGACTGAATACAAAAGAACAAATTGCTTATTCATCCCTTCTTCTTGATTTCATTCGAACCCTTACACGCAACCCCTGAATGATCGCTCACTAAACCCCATCATGCACGCTGCTAGTTGCTCCCCTCACTCCTCGTTGAACTCTGCTTGATGGAGCCGTCGTTTTTCTTTAAGTCCTCCCTCCACCACCGCCCCCGCGGCCAACTTCTTGGGCCTTGCTCTGCACCTGCTGGCCCACCTCCTTCGTCTTTTGGCCCATGTGCCCGGCAGTGTCAGCGAGCCGCCGCTTCGCGTGCTCCGCCATCTGCTCCGGCGACGTGCCGGTCGCCTACCGTATGTAGTTCGCCACCCGGGAGAGCGAGGACAGCGCCGTCAGCCCGAACGCCCCCGACGTGAGGAAGCCCGTCACGGCGAGCCCGACCACCAGCTCGGCCGGCACGAGCACGGGGCTGAAGATGATGAACAGCGGGGTGGTCAGGCAGAGCCCGATGAGGGTCCCGACGAAGGTGATCCCGGCGAGGCCGAGGAGGATGCCCCACGAGGGGAGCATCGTCATGACCGCGAGGACCTTGCCCGCTGACGGGCCCCCGTCGGGCATGAGGTCCTTGCCGCCGGGGCCGCTGTTGTAGCGGTGCTGCGGATGGACTTGGAGCTGGTGGGGACGGTCTCTGTCCCTGTCGCGGTCCGCCATGGACGATGGCCGAACGAAGCTGTGTGACACAAGTGAGATAGAGAGAAAGAGAGAGAGACAAGAAAGGAAGAGATAAGAGATGGAGGGAGAGAGTTAAAGTTGGAGGTGAAGGTGCGGTGGTCTTATAGAGAGAGAGAGAGAGAGAGAGAGAGAGAGAGGGAGGGAGGGAGACGGACACGTAGGTGGGGAGATGGTGAGGAGAGGGTGTGCATGAGGAACAAGCTTCCGTTCGGGAACCGAAACAGACGAGAGGCAGAAGCAAAGCCAAAACAATGAGTGAGGCGGCTCTCGAGTGTAGGAATCGAGCGACACCTCGGTGGTTGCGTTATTCATTCATATTCCTTCGATTGTCGTCTTGTGGTCTTCTTCTAACTTTCCCATGTGCTCCGTCGGTTTGGTTCGGTTCTGACTGTGTTGTTGTTCGAAGAACTTAATGTTGCAATGGAAGGGATGGGCCTATCTAAAATTTAGATCAGAGCAGTGAGATTGGCGTCAACGTGCATGTCATGAGGAAACCGTAAATTCATCGAGTACTTGCGGTTTTACCTAAAGCTATGACGAAGGTGCACAAGAACTCGGATAACAGTGGAGAACCTACTCAAAGAAAATTAACACTCGTGGATTCTCACCTTTTCGGGGAAAAATCAGAATAAATCCAAACTAAGAAGAAATCAAACAAAAAGCATTTGAAAATTGTAACTTTAAAGGACAGGAGGGGAGGTCAATTTGTTCTGTGGAACATGAAACTAGCTTAATCTAGTATTTAACTGCAAAATTCATGCCAGGCACATGAGAAGATTTACAACATATCATCAGATCTATTGCTCGCTTAAAGAAGCTCATGGTAGGGCCTAGAGCTATAAATGGGGGCATCACAGGGATACTTGTTCTGGTGGAGCTCCGGCGTCGCCTTTGGCGGAAGCAAGCTCAGGCTCGGAATTTGGAATCCAGAAAGTGAGGACAGTAGATGCCGCTACGAACATGACCCGACGAGGAGCCCATTTCAAGCATGCCGCGACACCGATATGGCTATTCCAACATGCTACCTGGTGGATCAAGCCACAAGAAGAATGTCAGCTTTATTCTAAGACGAGAACTCTCGCATTTTGCACCAGATTCGCTAATTGTACTATGATCAACGAGAGAGATATTCACTATAATTAGTATATATAACGGTGAAATAAATTTCTTATCATGGCATTTCTTTAAGGGAGCGTTTATTGAGTTATCCCATTTTAGTCTTTGATGAGATGGCGTGAACACATGTTTGGCTATGTCGTCCTTTGTTATGCAATGCTAGAACTAAAAGTACCACTTCAAGAAGGAAGTTTAACACTTTTCTATAATGAAGAAATGATAATGGTTGTTAACAAATGCCATAAAGGTCACTCAGATAGACATGCTGATTGTCCTAAACTATCCAAGCTTCTTCAGCTATGAAACTCGAATTTAGCTATTTGTGTGCTTTACCGGTGCCACCAAATGCTCTTCTAGGAGAAAAGAGAGCATTGGATTACTAGTCACATGGAACAAAAGAATTTACCTCACTTCGCCTGCTGATATTCCACGCATGCAAAGTTCCATCTCCCGAGCCTTGTACAAACGCAAAGTGATATTAGCATGGGTTGAAGAGAATGAGTTTCTACTCCTATAGGTTCATGTATATCAAAATATGTTCCTGATCTTGAAATTTCTACAATAACATAGTGACAATTAATTGGATAGTCTCCTCTAAGTTCTGCAGAATGGACAGATGGTTTGAACATCTCCATGATTTCAAAAGTTTGAAAAAATACCTGATACAACGTACTGGCCATCTGGGGTAAAACTTGCCTCTATCGGTGTACTTGGAGATGGTTCTAAATTTAATCCACATTGCTGCAAGACATGCGCATTTGCAAATAAGTATTTACAGGAAAGGTGAAAACACAGAAAAGACGGCCAAGCCCTATCACAATGATTCTAAAAAGAGTCAACAGATGCATGACAACTGCATTAAACCAAAACATGGGCAAAACTCCAAAACAAGGATGACTTATGAAGAAGACAACCTTATCTCCTGCATATGCATCGAGAACATAGATGTTGTTGTTTGTGGTTGATAATAGCACTGATTTTCCATCATTGCTGAACTTTATATCACAGACCTCAGACGTATCTCCACCGACTAAAAAGGCGTCAAAGGGGCCCTGCAAGATGGAAAAGATACCATAAAACTATTCGATCAATACTCTGTACTCCAAAACACCTATTAACAAGTAATAATTCATTACAAAATATTACAACCTTGTCATAAGAGCGTGAATCAAACAATTTGATAGCACCCCCTTCCATAGCTACAGCAAAGACTAGGCCCTGCTGGTCATATGCAACGGTAGGTCTGCCACGTAGACGCAGAATTCCCTGGAGACTACAAAGGTAAGCATCATCATAGTCTGCAACTATAACGGGCAAGGAGGACTGTATTGCAGCTTTTATGCATTACTTTTAGTAGAATTCATGTTCATTTTTTTTTCAATCTATACAATGCTAGGGTTTAGTCAATAGAACTTTGAGTTCAATATTGACATGATACCCTATTCCAACTAGAACATTAAACATAATCTTAATTGTGGCATAATGTAAGACATTTATCTTTCTAAGTCTGTGTCCCCCACCCCCACGTTACCCCAACCCCACCACATGTAGGGATGCAACTAGAAGCACCATTGAAAGATCTTGCAATAAATTTCATTAGACTATCATATTTGGGCTTATCTAGTATAATAGGATGTAATACATAATGCATTAAATATGTACTAGAATTCTTGCACACGAAGAATTGTGCATTTACAACCAACAATTTAAAGATCTTATTTGATTCCTAAATTTTGAAATATCTAACAAGCGTAACATTTAAGCACAATGAATTGAAGTAGACTAAGAAAGCGAAAAAAAAGGGGGTAAATAATAAATTATTGGTTGTTATGTGGTTATCTAGACATATGCAGACAGAGGATTAGGAAAGGATACAAATCAGTATGGATATAATTGCATCTTAAAACTATTTGTGATCACAGTTTCATTTGAATAACACATGTTAAAAAATACAGACTTATGATCCCCAAGTTCAATACATTTAACAGAAAGATGTCAAGCCATTTGGTTTTGAAAAAAAAAAATACCTTAATCTCTATGTCTAAATTCAAGATTTTAAAGACTCATTTGCATGGAAAGACATCTGGAAAGTGGAAACATTTAAATAACAGGTAAAAGCAAACATTGATAAATTTTCATAAGCTAGTCAGGACTCCTGACGTATTCTTATAATCTCAAGGATGTGCATTAAAGCTATCATGTTCCAGTAATGACTCTTTCTGGTCAATGTTACTCACCAAACTTGATTCCACTAACTCTACTTATGTCAACAACTCAACTTTAGCCATTGAATTTTTTTTTCTTCTGAAACTAGCAACCAACCTGGCAAGCATTCACACGGAGATCCCACATTCTCACGCTGTGGTCAAGAGAGCCTGACATGAAGCTATCATTGATTGGAGACATGCACAGGGAAACAACTCTACAGCAGAAACGAAAGATGAATCATTATAACAAGATCTGAAGAAAAAGCTCGAGATAGATGACATCGGAAAAAAATCACAAGTATCAACAACACTAGATAGCTAAAACAGCTTCACGCTTAACTACCCAAAATAGGAACATGGCATACAATAGCAGGCTAGTAGCCATCACAGCACTAGATTAGCTCCTTCTTCCCACTAATAATTAAGTTATAGAACTCAAACCTCTGTTTGTGTCCCTTAAAGTAGCGGAGGCTTCGGTTATCATACATTGATAGATATCTTAAGGAATCTGAACATTCAAAGAAGAAGATATAGTTACTATCCTTCCTGAAAATTACTGTTTGAATCAGATAGCATACTGCCCATTTCATGGAAAAAAACAGACCTCCAGTTTCTAAGTTGTGCATCGAAGAGCATACAATGGAATTTTGATGATGTGTAAAGCACACGCGATCAGTGCCATGTTTCTTGTGATAGGTGGTCTTGAGCAACCTGCAGCTCATCAACGAACAAGCTGTTTGACTGAAGAAATCTTACAGAGAGAACACCTTGAGTTTCACCGTTGAACAGAGCAGTACATCTCAAGGAAGTTAGCAAAGGACGTTAACCATAAGGATATCTTCCAAATAAGCTTTCAGGCATCAAAATGTGATTCCGACATTTGGAAAGAAAAGGAGCCTCTGGCTTTAAAGAGCAAACTCACCTGGCATTTGCAATATCATACAATCTCACCGAATCATCCTCGTTGGCTGTGACCAAAAGATCATCCTTACGGTGAAAATCAAGCGAATTTATTTTCCCAACCTGCAAGCAGGATAACAATAGGATCAAGCTCACACCACACCAAGGAATTACCAAACCTTTACAAGGAAAAATTCGCGCATCACTCGTCAACTCTCTTCAGAAACCACCACATGTCTTCAGAAGTTAGTTCATCGTGGCCACATTGCACGTCATTTTGGCGATGGAAAGTTTCTCGCTTAGGCCGCATTAAAGAACTCTTTTTTTTCGCTACCAATGCATCGTACGCGAAGGAAACACCAAAAAGACCGATTTGAAGAGCTTCAGAACACATATATTGGCGAACAAATCAAGGCGTCAATCCAAATTAGCTCATGGAAAAAAGAAGAGAATCATTAACATGACCCTTCACAACATCCAAGAATATCCAGCACTTGACTTTTTCTCCGGACAACCGACAAACTCTGCACCAATGATCCACGACAAAAACAGGATAAACCACCAACACAAAAGGCGCTTGCAACTACAAACCACACTTGGACTGCAATTCGCTGTAATCTGGACCCTAAAACCGTCGAATCATTTCCAAACCCATATTAGGCACTCGCCACGCAACCCCGCGCGCGCGCCCACACATACACACTCTCCTGAGGACAAAATCAGACGTTCCAGCCATTTTCAAATTCGCATTCGGCGGAAGGAATCGAGGAGAAAGCATCGAGACTCACGAAGTCGGAGAAAACAGCTCCGATCGACATGCTGCGGACCGTGTCGTCGTCAAGCGCTGCGATCGAGGCCGTCGCCATCGCCGTCGATTGCCGCTCTTCCGCGCTGCTCCGTGCGCTGCGCGAGAGCGCGCGCGGGCGCCGGCCGGCCGGCGACCGAGAGAGAAGTGACGGCGAGCGGAGGCGCGGCGACGGTGCCCGGGGAAGTTCCTCTGAGAGCTGAACTGGGGAGGCGACGACAACCTGGTGGCTTCGTACTGACTGTGTTTTTAAGCTGGGCGGGCCAGGGAGGCTCTGTTTTATGCCCCTTCGTTTCGAAAAGCGGGTCGTTTTTGCGATTAGGTACAAGTTCTGGGGTTCCTTTTTGTAATTTGGGCCTTTTCAAGGGGCGGGCCCATACACTTTTTTCTACGACAGGCCGTATAAGCCCAGAAGCAAAGTCTTACCTTGCGTAGCCCACGCCCACGCCCACGTCCCCGCAGTTGTCGAAAGTGGAAATGACACAAATGATCTTCGAACTTTGATTCAATTTACAATGTGGTCCTCGGTGCTCCCTAAATTTTAGCTTAATGTGCAAGTAATATCCGAACTTTTAATTTATTTAATGTTGTAACTGACCTTTAACTTGATGCATAACGTGATTCATGAAATTTTTAATTTGTTCAATATAGTTCCTGGATTTTCAATACATGCTCAGACTAAAATGTTCAATACTATCTCCGAATTTGAATTAATAAAAGGACAATATTGAATATTTTTTCATATAGTCTAGAATTCGAAAATCACATTGAGCAAATTAAAAATTTAGAGATTACATTATACATTAAGCTAAAGTCTATGGATTATGTCGATCAAATTGAAAGTTATTTTAGAGATCGGCCTAAATAGGGTTCGTTTGTGCCATTTTCCATCCACCTCGCTGAAGAAAAAAAAAACATGAAATCATTTTCATTTTGTCCTCGAAGAAACCCGGACGCGTCGTCTTCTTCGTAAGCTTCCTCCTTTTACCTGACACCACCCTTCGCCATAAACCCCCACCCTTCGAAACCTCCAAATTCTGCCCCCCCCGCGTGCGCAGGACTTCGAATCCGGAGTCGAAAGCGCGGCGAGGGCTCCCGATGAACACGTCGCGGTTCATGGACAAGCAGATCATGGATCTCGCGTCGCAAGGGTCGGCGGCGCCCGCGCCCAGCAAGGACTTCATCGATCTCGCCGGCGACCACCACCACCACTATCCCGAGGAGGAGGGGGAGCGGGACCACGCCGCCTTGAACGGCGGCGTGGACGGCGGCGACGACGGGGTTAAGAGGGAGGAGATCGTGCCGAGCTACGATTTCCAGCCGATTCGCCCCGTCGCCGTCTCCGCCAACTCGCCGGCGCTTGGCTTTGACGGCGGATCGGCTAGGGGGGCGTGGGGATCCCTCGATTCCAAGGCCAGCGCGAACGCCGCGCCTGTCCGGGTAATGATCTGGTCTCCTGTGATGCTCGAATTCGGTTGTGCTTGCTTGTGAATGTGACTCAGATAGGTTTTGTGCTGCGTGATTGAGTATATTGAGCTTAGTTGAATGATGAGGTCGTCGTTGTTGTTGCGCTAAGTGATTTGATATTGTTAACTAACTGGAGAGATGCTTGCGGTTCTTTAACCTTGGTGTTTGGACTGGTTGAACTTCTTACTGGTGTGCGAGTCTCTGATTATCATAGAGTTCGTGACCTTGGTGAGTAGAGGTTGCACAAGTTTGCAGGCGCTAGACTCCCTTTTGAATTGAGTATGTTTGCGGGGTTCCTACTAGGAGTCCTAATGGCATGCTTGAGGGGGCTTCCGTGGTTTAGTCGTAGCGGTCACTAGACCAAATTAGGAAACTTATGGGCTACATAAGGGAAGTGATTGGATCTGATATAAGAAGAATTCTGATAAAACGTTTCAGGAGAGAAGGAAATATTCAAGTATTAATGTTAGTTGCGAACCACTGTGAAAGTCTATGTCGTTCGAATTTGGAAGGGGAGAGAGTTTGTCTGATAGAGAGACAATTTGTACAATTCTTGTCTCTTAAGGATCTTAGTCAATTATGATTATGCTGGAGTCTCTTTGCACATTGGCTGTATGCATGGCTACAGGTTTCCTGTTGCTTTGTAAATCTTTAGTTAAGTTAAATATTTCCGAGGATTGCGTTTAGTACAGTAAGACAAAATGAAAAATTAAAATGGGGGGGAGTATATGGGAGGAGTCTCTTGGGAAATGGTCATGGACTCTTGTATGAAGCTCAGAAGAAAAGACAGTAACAACGGCACGGATGCTTGTAGGGGAAAAAAGGAGAAAGAAGGTGTGATTACATTATCTGATCTGGCTTTCTCTGAATCCTGTTTGTATATTGTTGACATGTCCAGCATGTATTGATTGACATTTCCACCATGAACAATTGAATAGCATGTTATGGTTGTGTTTAAAATTATTATTTAGAAGTTACTGGCTTATTTATGCAGAGGAACCCCATTTTTTTTTCACAGAACTATAGTTCACTGGATTCCTTTGAACCTGCACAAATCATTGCTGAGAAGGATCAGCATGGCTTTGATGCATCAATGGTGTCTGAGATAGATCGAACAATGAAGAAGCATGCTGATAGCCTGCTGCATGCATTGGAAGGTGTTAGTGCACGATTGACTCAGCTGGACAGCAGAACTCGCAACCTCGAGGAGTCTGTTGATGACTTGAAGGTATCAGTAGGACACAATTATGGGACGACAGATGGGAAAATGAGACAGTTGGAGAATATTCTCAGAGATGTAAGTTTTCCATATTTGCTTCCTTGTCCTGCTTGGTCTGTGTGACACATTCTAGATTCAAATGGTAAATCTGCAAAGGACTTGGAAATTATGTTATGAGCGATGGCTTGATTGCGGGCAAAGTAGTATGAGTTATTTTTGGTCTACTTAGTTTGAGGACATTCCAATTTCCTTGCTTATGGCCGTCTATTCTATGCAGGTGCAAGCAGGGGTACAGGTGTTAAAAGACAAACAAGAAATAATGGAGGCTCAGTTTCATCTCACAAAACTGCAAGTATCCAAGGCAGATCAGCAACAGGATAATCAGAAGGCTTCACATGTGGATTCCCAACAGCCGGTGCCATCCATTCCTCAGCAATCGCTTCAGCAGACTTCTCCTGCTAGTTTTCAACAACCTTTTCCTGCTCTGCGCACCCCTAATGCTCCTCCACCACCACCTCCTCAACAAAATCTACCACCTCCAGTTCAGCTTGCAAATCAGTTTCCTCAGACACAGATTCCTCCTGTTCCTCAACGTGATCCTTATTTCCCACCCCCGGTTCAAGCCCCAGAAGCTTCAAATCAGCAGTTCCAACTTCCTCCCACCCAGCGGCCACCTCCACCTCCACCTCAAGCAGGTCCGCCTCATCACCAATACCAAACAGTCCCTCAACCTCAGATTTCGCAGCCACCACCTCCACTGCCACAGCACCCAAGCATGGCACCGGTAAATCCTCCTCAACCACCAGTACCCCACCATCTTGAAGAGACGCCATACATTCCATCTCAGACCTACCCATCAAGCCTCCATCAGCCCCCTGCTCAGCCACCTAGTGGGCCTCCTCCGCCCCAACAGTTTTATGGGGCTTCCCCACAGATGTATGAGCCACCACCCGGCAGGTCTAGTTCAGGATTTTCTGCGCCATACAGCCATCCATCTGGGCCTAGTGAGATGCAGTATGGTGGAGCTCCTCAGTATGGTAGTAGCTCCCCTATGAAATCTCAGCAACATTTGCAGAGTGGTGGAAGTGGTTATCCACAGCTTCAAACTGCTCGGGTACTTCCTCATGCTCTACCCACCGCATCGGCAGTTAGTGGCAACTCAGGTTCGAGTGGAACTGGAAACAGGGTTCCTATAGATGATGTGGTTGACAAAGTGACGAGCATGGGTTTCTCAAGAGACCAGGTTAGGGCTACCGTTCGGAGGTTGACGGAGAATGGACAGCCCGTGGATTTGAACATAGTGCTAGACAAGTTAATGAATGATTCAGATGTCCAGCCCCCTAGAGGATGGTTCGGTCGATAATGTGGTACTGAGATGCTCATCTCTATACAGTAGACAGTTTCATCGTGACGTGGTGACTTCACTGAAGGGAGCCATTTTCTTGGTGATCAGGTTTCTTCGTGCAGTGAATGTTCTGTATCTTTGTTAATTCTCCCTTCTCCCTTTACTTTTCTGTCGTGCTCGTGAGTGACGGCTCTATTTGGTATTGTTATTCTTGCTTGCATAGCTCTGTCTATGACCTTGTTTCCATCTCTTTTGTGCATACTTATTGTAATTCAAATTGTCTCCATTGCTTTATCTGTTCACACTTTTCATACCCGCTCTTGTAAAGCTGTATTGCTTCGCTTTCAAATATGTCGATTCTTGACACGCTCAAATGACTGCTCAACACTCGAGTATCCTTTCCCACACACATACCAGTTTGGGTTGATTTCTTGAGTAGAACTCTGTGGGAATGGCATATAGGCTGGTCGGCTTAGATGCATTAGATGCTTTTTCCTTAGGGAAATATACTTCCGAGAATGGTTCTTCTATTGATACGATGATTTGAAGCCAGAAGCCAGAAGCCAGAAGCCAGAAGCCATGTTGCTGTCTGGGCATTTCTTGGTCAGGCGCATGGCAATTCTATCGCTGCAGTGTGATAATTTCGGCGACTCTGTTCTGCAATGCGGGTAAATTACGTAGGTTACCCTGTAGCAACCTCCAAACCAACCCTCGTCAACCATTGGGTCCCGGACGACGTCTATGGACTCCCCTAAAAATTGCTGTTGAGCAGCATTTTTTCTTCATCTCCGACGTTTGAATTGTTCAGGAAAATGAGAACGGAATATAAGTAAATGGAAAATTTATGATTAAATTCGACTTTTTTCTTTTAGAAATAAAAATCAGTTTTCAAGGTATAACTAGACTCCGCCACTCGGGCTTTGGTCCCTCGAGGCCTTGTCAGTGACCGACCTTGACGCACGGGTCTCCCAGGGTCGAGCGAGCTTGAGTACCGAGACCTGCCACCCATGCTCAAGTTCGTAGCAGCCGTGCTTCAGATCCAAGTGTACGTCCCACGGTCCCCAGCGGCCGAGCTCTTATTTGCAAATTACAAACAAGCATCGGATTGAATTCATTTTCCTTGAAAATAAGTTCTTTCGAAAATATTTTCATTTTTCGTATAGCAAATGGAGTTATGAGATGGATCCAAATTCGCGAGTGCCTGTGACCGATTGAAACAGAGAAAAAGCATGGCAAACGTTATATCATAATGTTCACTCATCACAAACAGAACTCTAGTGATTGTATGAAGGATAATGCTACGCCCTTGGGTGGAAATTGAAGGATGAAAACTTTGATGGAAATTGGAACAAACTTCAAACTTTTTGTGAGAACGAGAGTAAAGAAGGTTCAGAGCATGTGACATATTCTCCCCAGAAAAGAAAAGACTTAGAAATCACTGGACTCAAAGGAAACTGCTGTCGTCTGACATTATATTTAGTAAAACTTAAGTGGGCTTACATTGTTCCCCATAGCCATCATACTCGTCAACAAAGTAATAAGGATAAAGGCGGTCACATTACATCTCTAGAACAAGTACTCAACCTTGGACAGTTTTCCAGAACCAGTCCACGGAACTTGCACAATGACCATGCACTCCTCGTACTCGAAAGGGACGTCGCGCCCATCAATTTTGCAGTCTCTTGGTTCGATGGAGGCGTAGACCCTCATTTCCCCTGCTCCTCTCACCCCGACTTCGACTGAATCGCCCTTAAAGGACAAGGACTGAATAGCTCCGCCGGTGTTGAGCATGTTGGCCAGGCCGATGGCAGCAAACTGCACTGATTTCCCGGTCAAGACTGCGACCGGAGAAACGGTGATGAGCTCGAAGTGGAATGGCTCCAGTGAGATTTCCATGTCTTCAGAGGGCTTTGAGAGGGACAGCTTCTTGGACTTGAACATGTACATGGCAAATCCTCGTGCTCCTTCAATGGGTATAGGGTTCTTGCCACTGTTCCATTCAATGTCCTTGGGGTTGGTCTTGGAGGTCACCATTTGTGAGAACTGGGAGAAGCATTGGTTTTGTCTAGATTCGCGACTCCATCCTCCTCCTTGGCAGTTGAATGCTCCGACAACCCCTGTATACTGTTGGAAGCAAAGCCGAACAAAGCATTATGTGAGATCACTGCAAAGTTTTTTCAAAAGAAACCGAGTCGATAGTTTAGGCATAATTGGAATTGTTAGGAATTGTCCAACATTTTAGAAGCTAAAGCTTGTTAAACTGTAATAGTCAACTGATGATCATCGCAATCTTACTTTGTTAAGGTTCCATATTTTGAGCATGGTCTTGCCATCATGAAGAGGATCTTCAAAGAGGCAATCCCGAGTTGGGAGGGCATAGTATTCACATCTCAGGATGGACCCATCAGGCAACACGAGGGTCTTGAGCAGCTTGAAGTTGTGCTTCCCAACTGAGTCGCTCACATAGATAGGGCCACCGGAGATGGCTCGAGAAGCAGCATGGAACTCGGCGCACGGGTGCGTCGATTGGAACATGTCCCAATCCGGGTGGATGAAGTTGCCCATCCACAGGCTGTTGTACGCGCAATGCACCATGTGACACCCTTGAAGCCAAAACGTGCCGTTCGGATCGCCCGATGGGTCAGTGCACCAAAAATCATCACCTATATCGAACATCAGCAACAGTGAATTGAAGCAATGGTCACTGGAAAAAACAAAATCAACATAATTGGCGTAGGAGACCGATGTGCGACTCTCGACATACCAACACGACCAAGGGTAATAGCTTCCGTGCCAAGGAACATGAAATCGTTGCAGTGTTCCATGCTAGCAATCACACCATTTCCCTTGAAATGTTTATTGACAGAAGCTGTCAATGCTTTGTAGTAGGCCTTGGCAAGCTCTACTCTCCCCCCATAATCTTCACACAGCATTTCCAGCAACTGATACAGGCACATCGTCACGTGAAAAACAATATCAGAGGATCCATTAATAACTCAAGGAAACAATTCCAAAGAGAAGTTGTGTAGAGAAATAATACTCACGTGAATGACGTCCACCTTGACACCGTCAATGCCCACGGACTCCAAGTGCGAGTGCAGCCCCTCGTACATCTGATCCGCGCGCTCCGGCGGGGCCATCCCTACCCCGGTGTTCACGATCTTATCCACGGCCAGATCCTGCATCGTTATCTCGAGCCCGGGCGACAGCTTGGGCTTGATCACGGTGGACTCCGGCAGGCCCGGCACCTCGGGCCTGAGCCCGCCCCAATACCCGCAGAGCGCATGCCACACGTAAACATATTCCACAGACCCGAACTCCTCCTTAAGGTCCTTAATGAAGGCCCCCATTCCCTTGGGTCCGTCGCGCCTCCCTCTCGGGCTTATGTAGTCCCTGAACTTGTAGTTCTCTTGGAACTTCAACAGCCTGCAGGGCATCTGCTCGCCGGCCACGGTCTGGTTCATGCCTTCCTTGGTGATTGGGTCTGCGTCGTGACCGATGGACTGCCACCCGTCGTCGATCAGGACGAGCCCGGGTGGGCACCCGCCCTCGACAAGTCTCGCGACCCCATCCCATATTCCCTGAGGGTGCACGGTGAGGTAGAACGCATCCCACGTGCACCACCCGAACTTGTCCACTATGCCCGGAGGGGTCTTCTCCTCGAGGAGCTTGAAGGTGCCCAGGTGAGCCCGGGCCACCTTGATGGCGTCCTTGACCAGGGTGAACGGGTCCTCGCCTGCCTGCATGTAGAGGACGGCCTGGAACTTGCTTGCGGCGACTTTGGTCGAGCCGCTCTCGATGCAAACGTCAATGTAATCGTCATCACCTAACGAGGAAAAATCATTAGATTACGTATAATTCGGATTTTAGGGAGAGAATCCATGCACGGAAGTACCAATCTTTGAGTGGACCGTGGCATGATATACTATTCACATTTTTTAGATTGATTACCAGCACTATTTCCACAATAAGTCCATATGAACCCTACGAAGCGTCCATATCAATTTGCAATTCTTGGGTTGATTTTGACTTTTTAAAATCACTTAGCTAATTAATGACCCTCTTAATGCGTACTAACCATTCTCGACGATTTCCTTATGCGCAACACAATTTATAGGGGACTTACTACGTAGCCGCTAAATACGTAGGTGGTGAACAATAAATGTTTTCGAGTTCATGCCTCCTCTGCTTAAAGTCAACATGTGCAAGCCAGGCTGTTTCATGCAATATAATAAAGAACCGGTTCTGGACTTTACTTAATAAAGTACTTGTCGCCCTCGTTGATGGTCCTTTACTCCGACAGCGTATGGGGTTCTTAGAACAAGTTAACGTGGTATCACTGTTTTTTTTTTTTTGCTAAATCACGTGGTATCACTGTTAGTCTGTAGGATAAGTGGCTCTATAGTTTTCGGGTCTATATAGTTCTTAGTCGCTACAAATCCACACAAAGTGTATAGAGAAACAATTGTTTTACCAGGTTGAAGAGAAGCACGAAAAGGGCCCTCCAGAAGCGGAAGCAGCAGCACATACGGGCGACCTGAACCCGACCTCTCGAGCATGACCAACTGCGTCTCGCTCTCGAGGTCTCGGCCGTTGGATCCGACCCAGTGAGTCGTCCACCACACCTTGAACCGGAATATGCTCATGAACCGGATGCCCCTCAGCCTCCCCACTGGCACCACGTGCCGGCTCTCGGCCTCGACGGCGTTGAACCCCACGAAGCACCCGAGGGAAGCAGCCGCCGCCGACTTGCCGCCATAGGGCGAAGGAGTGGTGATGACGTTGCCGGGGACGCCAGAGAGGAACGGGTGGCCGTTGGCCGAGAAGGTCCGACCCTGGCTGTCCAACGTGATCGCGTGCTGCGTGGAGCCATTCTCGGACATGGGGGAGAGATCGGATGCGGCCTTGGTTGGAGCCATGAATGGAAGGTTTCTCTTGATGAGGAGGAAGAAGAAGAAAACGTGGAAGATGAATGTAGTGCAGGTTTGGTAAGAGCAGCACAAGATTTGGGGTTTATATAGAGTGAGAGAATGATTATGTCATATTTGGTGATAAAGTTGGAAATGTGGGATCGGTCCCAATATCCTTGATTCCGTCAGAGATAATTATGGATTCTCAAGCACTTCTCTAACAGATTCTTTGAAGATTGTGACCTTTTTTCACTCTTTTTAAATATTTTTTTGCTAAAATAAACCCTTTTAAAATTGATCAACCAAATTAGCCTTCAAACTTTGATTAGGAGGTAAGTGATAGAGTCTTGTTTCAATAGTCTCTGATGTCTTATGGGCAAGCTTCTTGTGTGTGAAGTGACTGAATTTGCTCATAACTTGGAGTGAAAGTTTAACTTCATTCTTATTTGATTTCGCCTCTGTCCTCCTGCAAGCCCTCGCCTGCCTTTTAATTTCAAATCCTCCGTTAGCCTTAACCCCGCCTCTGTCTCGTCCTCGACTTGCCCCAGGAGCTACTTGGCACGAATGTGGGAGTGGCGGAGGCTAGGGCTCGATGCCGATTAAGATTGCTAATGCCACTGCCACCATTGAACAGTGGATCCGTTTTTGAGAATGGATTGCCAGTACCAGGACTTCCCTTAGCCTTTTGCTATTGTTTCATATTAAATTTTGTATTACTGTTTCTGTTACTCTACTTTTTCTCTATCTTATCTCACATTATAGCTGCCGAATTTTTTTCCTCTTCTTTTTGCACCAGAATAAAACCTTCTCCTTAATTGAAATCTAGGGTAAAGTTTCATTTTCAGTTACAAGATCATTTCTTTTTGTGTGTGTGTGGTGAAGGATTAGAAGTGGGTATAGATCTCTTTCCCCTTGCTTTGTCTGTAGCTAAACATTGATTTATCTTTGGGCTAGGTTTAACTGTTAGTTCTTGGCTTTTGCAAGGAGGCAATGGAGGTGAGAATTCTGCTAATCCGTGGTTCCATGTTCTCCATTTTTTTAGTGGCCATCTGCCCGTGAACTCTTTTGCGCATCTTTGGCCGTAAACATTGAATCAAAGCTAGTGTTTGAGAGTAATTCGATCGGTTCACTTAAAAAAAAGTGTGTTTTTATTCAGAAAGAGTATGAAAATCGCACCGCCCTTTTGCAAAAGAGAATAAGATCCTTTTGGAGGGGGGGATTTTGTGTGTATGCTTTGAAGGAGTTTGGAAGTTCTTTCCCGTCACGCATCTACAGGCAACTTTTGGGGCATTGCATGCATATGGAATCAAACAATAGGAGAGCTTAAGAGTTGCCGGGTTGATTTGGTTTGCAGTTTCAGAAAAATGAGATCTAATGGAATTAGTCTGGCACACCTGTGTAGGGAAGATACGAAGCATTACGCACTCGAACGACGTAAATATGCTGGAAATCAAAGCACTTGCACCAAATGATGTCGGCAATATCAGCACATTGTCACGTATGGATACGGCTATGTCTCCCAACGCAGCGCTAAAACTATTTTAGCAAATGTAAACATCACTGACTGTAAGCGAGCATTCACACGACCGGGCTATAATCAACACGCTACCCGGTCGGAATCTATAGTATCGCTCAACATGTTCACTTTGCAATCGATCTTAGGATTATGGGATGTTGTCAATTAGTAGTGCCTGTATATGCAAAACAAAGTTGTTCGACAAATTTGAAATCACGTTCTGACGAGTAATCCGAATGTCGACGAATGATCAGAGCCCAACGAATTCACGTTGTGTCTTGAAGACAATTTGTCCCCTCTACCGGTACCCAAGATTGTTGAACAATTGTCTTCCGGGATAGAACAGATCGCCTTTCCAAAGAAACGGTACTTCTTCAAAGGAAATGTTCGAATGCAACTTCGCAGAATAATCGCACAAATGACAATGATGAAGAAACGGGAAAAAAAAATGTCTAGAGTGCGTCGGGAAAAAAGTCTCTCCACGAAGAGTCACTTTACCGAATAGAACAGTTTGGTTATATATAGCGAAAATGAAGAGTCGCGAGCAATGAAAATTCTCTTGAACCGAAGCAGTTTTTGTTCGGGTTGTGAACAGTCACAACTTTAACTGAAGCGGTTTTTCGTTCGGGCGAACCGAACCTCACTAACAGACATGTTTGTTTGTCCAAAATAAATAAATAAATAATTTCTAACAAAACGTGTTTGTTCGGGAAAAAAATAAAAACTGATGGAATGGACCCGAGCCCGGTTCGAGCCGAGTCGGCCGGCCGGACTGGCGGTGGGGCGCACGCGGGGAAACCAACGTAGCTTGGCATAGGTCCTCTCCCTTACACAAAAGTGGGGTACCCTTTGGGGCCCAAATCCATTTAAAAGGCTCATCTAAATAAATCACTCCCATCACAACTTCTATCCAATGTGGGACTATTTTCATCCACACTTCTCATTCGCAATTTATGGATTTTGGATACTAAAATCCCAACAATCCCTCATATGAATGAGAAGTTCAGATATCATGACTCTTCATGTATGCATGACATGCAATGTGCGATTCTTCCATGAGAGAACATTGCATTGGGATAAGTAGTTTGAGGCTTTGAACTTTCCCTAATGAGACCTATCGGACTTACTCGGTCAATCAGTAGACTTAATGTCTTTGAATAGTCGACCTTCGGTGTAAGTCAAGACAATAGAAATCACACAATTATCTTTCAAACAAAGTTGATTCTCACTGTTGTGTTAGTTTTGGCCATGAACACCGCCTGGTTTCATGAGTGCTTTGAAAAATTTGGCCTTTCAAATTCTTCATAGAAGCAGTCCTCACTTCACACTCACATAAGTGATTTCTGATTGTGAGGTATATTACATACCCGAATCAGAATCATTAAAAGCTTATACTTAATCTTCACATGTTAGTACTGTCTCAATACGGGAATGAGTAAGAGTTGACAGTACACTACTCCGTCTGCATAACTTGGTTGTCCTTTTGAACCTAGATCTTGAGATCTCTAGTCAACTAGGTAGGGTTTCTGCTATGATGACTTATTTTATAAGCCTTAAACCCATTTTCCTTGATGTTTTTACAATCAACTCTCTAGTTAGGGCTTTTGTTAATGGATCCGCAATATTATCTTTTGACTTCACATAATCAATCGCGATAATTCCACTAGAGAGTAGTTGTCTTACAGTATCGTGTCTTTGACGTATATGTCGGGACTTTCCGTTATACATGACATTCATTGCCCTGCCTAGTGCTGCTTGACTATCACAATAAATACACATAGCTGGCATTGGTTTAGACCAATTAGGAATGTCTTTTAGGAAATTTTGAAGCCACTTAGCTTCTTCACCGGCTTTATTCAAAGCAATGAATTTTGCCTCTATAGTAGATCTTGCAATACAAGTTTGTTTGGATGATTTCCAAGACACTACTCCCCCACCAAGTATAAAAACATACCCACCTGTGGATTTTGTGTCTCTTATACCAATTATCCAATTTGCATCATAGTATCCTTCAAGTACCGCTGGATACTCTGTGTAATGCAAAGCATAATTTTGAGTGTGCTTCAAATAACCCAATACACATTTCATAGTTTTCCAATGATTTTCATTTGGACTAATTGTAAATCGACTTAGCTTGCTCACAGCACAAGCTATATTTGGTCTAGTACAGTTCGTGACATACATTAGACTGCCTAGTATATTAGCATACTCATTTTGAGCTTTACTTTCATCAGTATTCTTTGAAAAATGTAAATTAACATCTATCGGAGTTTTTAATGGTACAATGTCTAAATTCTTGCACTTTCCAAGAATCGTCTCAATATAATGGAACTGTGATAGAGCTAATCCTCCAGATGTCTTATGGATTTTAAGTCCTAAAATAATATCTGCAACCCCCATATCTTTCATATCAAATTTACTTGTGAGCATTCATTTGGTTGTATTGACAACCTCACTATCATTACCCATTATAAGCATGTCATCTACATACAAGTACAAAATAACAAAACCATTATGAGTGTTCTTAACATATACACATTTATCACACTCATTAATGTTAAAACCATTTGACAACATGATTTGGTCGAATTTAGCATGTCATTGTTTTGGTATTTGTTTCAATCCATAGAGTGACTTGATAAGCCGACATACTTTCTTCTCTTGTCTTGGAACAATGAACCCTTCGGGTTGTTCCAAATATATTTCTTCTTCTAAATCCCTTTTTAAGAAAGCCGTTTTAACATCCATTTGATGGATTTCAAGCCTATACACTGCTGCTATGGCAATTAACATCCTTATAGATGTAATTCTAATAACAGGTGAATATGTGTCCAAATAATCAAGGCCTTCTCATTGCTTGTATCCTTTTACCACAAGTCTAGTTTTATACTTATCAATAGTATCATCCACTTTTATTTTCCTCTCGAAAATTCACTTACATTATAGTGATTTATTACTAGGAGGAAGGTTAACCAATTCCCATTTATGGTTTGACAAGATGGATTCAACTTCACTATTGATAACTTCTTTCCATAACGGGGCTTCTGGGGATGTCATAGCCTCTTTAAAAGTCCAAGGCTCATTCTCTAACAAATATGTTAGAAAATCATTTCCAAAGGACTTAGAAGTTCTTTGTCTTTTACTACGTCTAAGTTCATTCTTTATAAGATCGTTTTTAGGTGTAGTATCCCGAGGCCTCTTATCATTGTTAATTGGCTCATATATTATGTTATAGAGAAATATATTTTCAAAGAACGAAGCGTTCCTTGACTCAATGATAGTATTAACATGTATATCGAGGACCTTAGACTTATGAACAAGAAATCGATATGCATTACTAGTAATAGCATATCCAATAAAGACACAATCAACGGTTTTCGATCCTATTTTAACCTTTTTAGGTTTAGGAATCATAATCTTAGCTAAGCACCCCCACACTTTGAGATATTTCAAATTAGGCGTTCTGCCTTTCCACTTCTCATAGGGAGTTTGTTGTGTCTTTCTGTGGGGTACTTTATTCAAAATAAAATTCATCGTTAAAATAGCTTCCCCCCACAAATTATGTGGTAAATTATAACTATTCAACAATGCATTCATTGTTTCCTTTAAAGATTGGTTTTTTCCTTTCCGCCACTCCATTAGCTTTTGGCACATAAGGAGGAGTAATTTGGTGAATAATACCAAACTCAGAACAAATTTCTTCAAAAGGAAATTCATATTCACCTCCTCTGTTACTTCTTATCATCTTAATTTTCTTATTTAACTGAGTTTCAATTTCGGACTTATAAGTTTTAAAGCATTCACAGCCTCATCTTTGCTACTAAGCAAATAAACATAACAATACCTCGAGCAGTCATCTATAAACGTTATAAAATACTTCTTACCACCTCTTAATGGTATTGCTTTCAAATCACAAATGTCTCTGTGTATTAAATCTAAAGGTTCTGTGATTCTATTATCTATAGAATGAAAAGGAGGCTTAGAAAATTTTGATTCAACACATACTTGACATTTTTCACTTGGATTGTCGAATTTTGGCAATAACCCCATGTTCATTAATTTCTTTATTGACTTATAATTAACATGTCCCAGTCTAGCATGCCATAAATTAGGAGACTTAAGCACATAAGTAGAAACAACTTTATTCATAACATTATTGGGTACAATAGTCATTACATTCAACTTGAATAGACCATCACTAAGGTAATCCTTTCCTACATACATCTCATTTTTAGAGAGTACAAGCTTATCATATACAAACACCAACTTGAAACCATTCTTGCTAAGAAGAGATCTGGATACTAAATTCTTGCGTATGTCTGGCACATGTAGCACATTGTTTAATATCACAACTTTCCCAGATGTCATCTTCAAAGTAATCTTTCCAACACCTTCAACCTTAGAGGTTGATGAATTACTCATGTATAGTTTTTCATCACCTTCCATATACGTGTATGATAAGAACATAGATTTATTGGCGCATATATGACGAGTTGCTCTAGTATCAATCCACTATTTTTTGGGGTTTCCCACCATGTTGCACTCGAACATCATAGCAATAAGATTGATATCATCTACACCATTGGAAATTTGTTCCACCACATTCGCCTGAGTCACCTTTTTTTTTTTGGCTCTACAGTCTTTGGCACGATATCCAGACTTTCCACAATTGTAGCATTTGTCAATGAATTTTTTCAAGCTTTGGTTGGATCCATGTTCATAGTTTTTCCTCTTCTTGTTGGTTTTTTATCATTCTTTAACAATGTTGGCCCTTGAGACCGCCAGATTGCTGCTAACTTTCTTCTCGGAATTCCTATTATCTCCCTCTATTCTCAATTGAACAATTAAGTCTTCAAGTGATAATTCATTTTTCTTGTGTTTGAGATAATTCTTGAAATCTTTCCAAGACGGTGGTAACTTTTCAATGAAAGTAACCACTTGAAATGATTAACTAATTATCAGACCTTCAGCATGAATGTCATCCATGATCGCTTGAAATTCTTGAACTTGACTTAAGATGGTTTTAGAATCTATCATCTTGAAGTCCAGAAATTTGCCAACGATGAATTTCATCAACCCAGCATCTTCCGTTTTGTATTTCTTATCCAAATTTTCCGATGGCTCCTTAGCCGTTTTCAACGGACTATAAACATTGTAGAGGGAATCGTCTAGACCACTAAAGATATAATTGCGACACAGGAAGTCTGAATGCTTTCATGCATTTACAGCAACAACCTTTTCCTTGTTTGTCTCTTCTTCATCCAACTTCAAAGCATCATCCATGAGGAACCTTGCCAAGTTCAAAGTGGTGAAATAGAACAATATCTTCTGTTGCTATCTCTTGAAGTTAGCCCCATTGAACTTTTCTGGCTTCTCTCCATGAGTCGGAACAGACACGATAGGCGTCATTAATATTGTAGCCATTTCTGAAATCACATAGACAGAAATGATTGAGAAATGCAATCATACAAACACGATAAAAATTGTCTTAAGATTGTTGTCAATTAATAATGCTTGTATATGCAAAACAAAGTTATTCGACAAACCTGGAATCACGTTCTGACGAGTAATCTGAATGTCGACGAATGATCCGAGCCTAACGAATTCACGTTATGTCCTCAAGACAATTTTTCCCCTCTACCGGTACCCAAGATTGTTGAATAATTGTCTTTTGGGATAGAACGGATAGCCTTTTCAAAGAAGCGGTACTTCTTCAAAGGAAATGTTCGAACGCAGCTTCGCAAAATAATCGCACAAATGACAATGATGAAGAAACGGAAAAAAAAAATGTCTACAGTGCGTCGGGAAAAAAGTCTCACCATGAAGAATCACTTTACCGAACAGAACAGTTCGGTTATATATAGCAAAAATGAAGAGTCGCGAGCAATGAAGATTTGCTTGAATCGAAGCGGTTTTCGTTCGGGCCATGAACAGTTGCGACTTGAACCAAAGCGGTTTTTCATTTGGGCGAACCAAACCTCATGAACAGACATGTTTGTTTGTCCAAAATAAATAAATAAATAATTTCTAACAAAACTTGTTAGTTCGGGAAAAAAATAAAAACCGATGGAATGGACCCGGGCCCGGTCCGAGCCTAGCCGGACTGACGGCGGCGCGCATGTGGGTGGAAACCAACCTAGCTTGGCATAGGTCCTTTCCTTTCCACAAAAGTGGAGTATCCCTTAGGACCCAAATCCATTTGAGAGACCCATCTAAATAAACTATCTCCCATAACAATTTCTATCAAACGTGAGACTATTTCCATCCACATTTCTTATTCACAATTTACAGATTTTGGATACTAAAATCCCAATATGGGATGATAAAGGCTGATGAAGTCATGCCTGCTTAGCAGTGAGCTAGATTGGAGTCCGCCATGGTTCGCATCTTTCGCCTACTGACTTTGAATTTCGGGGATAAATTCTGACAGTGATCAACCATAGTGACCGAGCTTTTATACCATGTTTCCATCTGTCAACTTGAGCAGCTGAAGCTTAGAAGCTACAATGCACATATTCCCCGTCCCCTTCACTGCTGGCTTAGGGGACCGGGTATCAACTGCGCAACTGCGTGAAGGAAACAATAATGGTGGATGATACACGTGCCTTTATGACAGAGCCGCGTTCTACAGGGCTTTAGGGTTTTCTTCAACGGTAGAAAAAGGAAAAGGAAAAGGAAATGGAAAAGGAAAGAAGACGAACATTTGATCATGTAACTTGCTAAAAAGCATAGCCGCCCTTTATGTTCCTTGGCACCAAATTTCATGCTACGCGCCAAATTCTTGTGAATCTCTCCCTCCCTCCAAGGAGTTCCATTCAAAAAGGCCTCCTTTTTTAGCTTCGAAAGGCTCCTCCACCTACTATTGCGAGACTCGAATAATATTTTAGATGTGTCGTTTTAATTTCGTGAACGAGAAACAAACGAATACAATGTACTCGTTCCGACAATAGGAACCCTTGCGAATGTCTTGTGGGGCGGGAGATCTCGAATTTCTATTCGGGGCTACGAATTATGAGATTCGAAACCTCATGTCGTTGTAACTTTGTCAAGTGAATGGAAATAAATCCATGTGATGCATGATAGGCCATTGTAGATAGCAACCCATCAAATTGGATCATACATGGCGAATGCATGAAGAGTCTTTGGTCATGCATGTATGAGAATGAGCAACTTTTTGAAGGGCGTATGAATGAGTTGTGCTGTGCTTCGCCCCTTTGTCCATCTTTTTGAGATTGGACCTCCCTAGTTTTGCGATTCCCATCTTATGCCAAGTGCCAACATTGATGAAGTTCCTTTTGCTGCTGCTATTCGCTCTTTCCTTTTTCCCTTCCCTTTGATTTTCCATGTACGATATGAAAGCTCATGCTTCTTGAAGGTCGAACCTCCCGCGTCTCTCCACTCATTAGTTAGACTTTTCCTCGCACCTTTTATTGTGTAAGCGCAAAAGAGGAGGAGAGAAAATATGTATGTGTGTATATATATCTTAACATAGTTATAGATGAAATGATTGACATGTAAGATTTACCGGGAGTCGCGTTTTTTTAGAACGCTGATAACTTAATCTTGCCGAATGAATTTATGGTAATTTCGTTTCACTTATAACTTCACGACAGAAACAAAATGCTTCAAAATTGATAATTTCATTTATTGGTGATTTAGGAAAAGTGATTTCCATTTTGTCATAAGGGGAAGTCGTTTCTCCCCAATTTAAGCTTGTTTTTTTTCAAGTCCGTGGAAAACATTTTTCGCACCGTCGTCCAAACACCAGAAAATTGGAAAATAATTTTTCGGAAATCGTTTTCTTTCATATAAACGGACCCTAAGTAGATAGTAGTGGCTCATCTAAATCACAGTGCTAATTGGTATGATGCACTGTTCGCTCAGTAGGACTTGACGCTCTACTCTTGAGGTAGCTGTAACTTTAATCTTGGAATTTAAAGTAAACCTTCAACATTTTCATGTGTATATGTGTATATATAGTTGAGAACTCATGGACACGTTTAATTCATCTCGAGTTGGAGAGGATCGATCGTGGCATGGTCCCATCACATAAAGCACCTCGAGAATTCAATGAGAAGAATAATACGATTCAAAAGAAGATAATAATATTCAGATTCAAAGCTAGCGGAACCCTTTGGATTGGCGGTGGTGCTTTTGTTCTGGTGTAGCCACAGAGTTCATGCCAATTGCATCCACTTTCCCTGTTGGTGTCCCATTATTCATGCCCACTTGAAATGCTATCATCGGTACCACAGGCAGGAAGAAGCCGCTTTCATTCATTTCATTCGTTCATTTTTATCTATTTTTCGGCTCTATAATGATCCTGATGAGAGTAATTCACCACAAGATAGCATGTTCTAGCTCTCAAATCGAACTTCATAGTCTCCAAAGGGGGAGGGAGGTAGAGAGGGCGTGATAGGTGGTGCGAGCCGATGCTAGTGCACTCAAATGCTTGATGGCAGGTAAGAAATGACGAGATTCTACAGCTCGACAGCAAGTAATACTCAGTGACGAGAAGTGTTTCTGATAGCTCCATCTGCCGAAACCTCGAAATATGGAAGCGTGAAAGTCCAAGGGTACAGAAGTACCCCGAACGATGGACATAACGTGTATTCATGCCGATAAGGCTAAGACGGTCGGCAGGACACAAGTCGGTGGTGGGTTGTCGGGGGGGTGTCTTACAAAACGGGACGACACAAAGTCTACCGGGAAGGCTTGGTGGTAGGCCTCAAAAAAAGGTTCCTAACAAGTCTCGCTCCACTCGAAAAAGCAAAAACTCGTTAAGACATTTCAATTAGGGCAGAAATAATTCATGATGTTGTCACTAATCTCCAAACGATGAGGTAAAAATCGGACTCTTCGTACGCATGAATTTCGACGAACGGCGTGTTAAAAGATCCAAGTAAGCACACCACCCACCTGGGTGGCGCTGCTGGCGCGGGCACTCTTCCTCTCGCAAAAAGGTTGAGTGTTCGAATCCCGGGCGCCGCAGGGTGACTTAACCGGTGGCACGTGTGTGGTGGCTAGCACGTGTCTCCCCCAGGGTTTACCTCCCGGCTGTCGGCCGTGCGGGGGTTCCCTGGGTTATCAAAAAAAAAAAAAGATCCAAGTAAGCACGGTAGTGAATATATATTTTTTTTTTTATCGTCTTGCTTGATAGCAAACTCTACAATTTGTGATATTATTTCTTTTAAAAAAGATATCATTTGGTCTGGGCAATCAAGAATCTACGGTCCGTGTCGTTGGCGGTGCCTACGTGTCCTTCATCCTGTCCGTTGGTTGCTCTGAAATTAGTAACGGTTGTTGGCCTTCTGGATGGGGGCAGCGACATTACCCACGTAACGAGGTTTTATGGGAAGGAAAGGAGACAAATCACAAGGGACGTTTGATATGGTCCGGCCCAACTTCAAATTTAATAGAGATTTATAGGGTTCGAGTCCTGTCGTGTCGAAATGGACACTTAAGATCCAAAGTCGGGTATGACTGTTGAATTGGAGATCTTTTGGCGGATGCAGCAATGGATACGCTTTAATTAGCAGGATTGCCTCGAGTCTCGATCATCTATCTCGTCCCACGGCGCGCATAGTCTTGTCCTGTTCGTCTGCAGGATGATTTAGATATGTCAATCCAATTTTGTGTCGAATTGGCGAGTTATATGATTGGATCTAATCAAGTTACCATAGTAGATTGAAGTGGGTGATCTGGGTTTGTAGATCCCAATCTCGATTTCAAATTAGAATCACAATTTGATCAACCGAACTAAATTACACCTTTGGTTTATATTGGCCATATCAAGTCTAATTCCTTATTCGGTGATTTGTCCAAGTTTTCGACAGTCGTGGAAGTTTCAATGGTCTACCTTCGTTTTACTATTTGAAGCCTTGCTCAATGCACGTGGACAAACGTGGCTCATATGTGTGTACGGGATGAGTTGAGCCGAAGGATCAGACCACCACCACCACGTTGTCCAAAAGATAAATAAAATGCGAAAGGGACAATAAAAGGGAAAAGTATTAAAAAAGTAATAAATCCATTATATTGGTACCAATTCGGTACCTAAATCTTTTAATTGGATCAATTTAGTCAAAAACCTTTTCACATTGATATCAATTTAGTCCATCCGCCCAATTTAGGCAAGAAATCGTTGGCGTAGACGCCAGTGATCCTACGTGGCACTTTTGGCGTTGACGTGGAGAAATTTAATAATTTTTTTTAGATCTTTTGAATGTTTTTTCTTTTTTCTTTTCCTAGAACTGGTTGGTTGGTGAGATCGCCGGCCACGGGTGATGCCCGTGACGCCCTCGCCAGCTAACAGACGAGGGCATAGGGGCCCTCGCCCAAATCAACCTGTGGTGGGCGATGGTCGGTGGGTGACTTTGCCAGTCAACCTGTTCTGAGAAAAAAAAACATTAAAAAAATATGAAAAAAATTATTAAAAATTTATAAAATTCGTCCACGTCAATGACTGTTGCGTCCACATCAACGATTTCCTGCCTAAATTAGTCGGATATACTGAATTGGTACCAACGTGAAAATTTTTAAAATTAAATTGATCCAATTGAAATGTTTAAGATTGAATTGATATGAATGCAACAAGTTTATGATTTTTTTGGTATTGTTCCCACTTTTTTTTGTACTTTTCCCGAAAATAAAACCATATCGAACATCTAATGGGCCGGGCCCGACCGAGGGGCCCAAAATCTGCATTGACCAACACTTCGAGTGCTGGATTTTCAGCCCAGGCAGATGATGACCAACTCCGACAGAGGAGGAGAAAGAGAGAGGAACATTGAAACCAGGAGAGGGTGGATGACTCTGAAGTTTTCTCGCGGCTTGGCACAATCACTTGGTGAGCTCGATGGTCGATTTTATCTATCTGGGTCCGTTGATTTTTAGCAGATTTGCTTAGGCGTTCCTCGTCAATCAGATAACTGGTCCCTATCCTTTTTTTTTTGGTTGGGTTTTTTCGCCATCTCTATGGTTCATTTTCGAGCATAGACGATGAATGCGTGCACAGGCTGGACGTGTAATGGGATGCCGCGGCTACTTTGTTCTTTCGTAGGATATTCGAAGAGATGGGCATTCTTGAAAAGCAGGAATTAGTTGGGCATGTCAGCACTGAGGCGGATGAGAATTGAAAGTGCGAAGCTTGAAACTTTAGGCATTGTCATCGCAGGTTTGGCTTCGTTTTTCTTTTTGCCGCATATGTCGTCTAATTGTGTTCTTAGAAGCGGCGTGACCATGCCGATCATGTCGCCCTCCGGCCCATCTTTCGCTCAAGCTAAAAGGTGAAGAGTCATGTTGAATGTCGTTTGAGTACTTCTGTTTATCACTCTGTTCCCGTGGCTCTGATGTTTTTTGAAAACAATTTAGCTATCCAGTGGGCGAAAAGGGGATGAGTCCCGGAGCCGCGGTCTCGAGAACTTTAAGATTACACGGAGGTCCGTTTAGAAGTAGATATGCTTTGATAAGTTCATGCTTGAAGGCTGAAAATGGAGGATTTGGACTGGAACCTTTCAGGATTGGTGAAAAGGATGGTCTCATCATTGTCGACCATGGGTCGAGGCGTAGAGAATCGAATCTCATGCTCAGTGAGTGAAAAATTTGGATTCTGTCTTGCTTTGAATTTCTTAATTGGGCCTGTTAGTTTCTCTGCTTATCTATGACAATGTCACAATAGTGTGTTATCTGCATTTCCAGATGAGTTTGTCGCCATGTTTCAAGATAAGACTGGGTACCCAATTGTGGAGCCTGCTCACATGGTAAAACTTTGTTTTCTGACTTTAGTTACACAGTATATGTAGTAAATTCTGCTAGCTGTGGACAACTTTTCATTCTTTGCAATAGAACTGAAGAGTTATTAGATTATCAATTTGCTGTAAGCGGATTTAGAAGCAAATATGTTGCTTTGCCTCTTCAGGAGCTGGATAGTTCTTTCTGTGGATAAAGACAAAATATTTTTACATTCGTGGGTGGTCAGTTTTTTACTTGTAACTTTGGTTCTCTAATAAATTGTATCTGTGAACAGGGAAAAGATCTATCTGGTGAAAAGAGATGATTGACCCGGCAATCATCTCTTTTAACTTATTATTTGTAGATGATAGACTTGTACTTGCCTAAGTTTTGCTTTTTTGCCTGTGTTTACTTCGTTTTCTTCATCTGTTGCAGTTTTCTGTCTATGAAAACATGAACCTATAGCAAGATGTTCATTATTGACTGCTTGAATTTTTGCTACTTTTGATTCATTTCTTCACGTGCCTTGTCTATGCTAAGGAAAGAGGTCCGCCGATATGCATTAGGCAAAGAGTCCCGGTTCTGAATCTCTTAGATGAATGAATGTAGTCTTTAACAATTTCAGGCTTCAAAATAACTCAGTTTGGTTATTTTGTCTTCAATTTGTCTGATCCATTGGAAAAGGCATGTAAGATTTTGGTTCCAGTGCTTGTATTAGCAAAGGTTCCATTGACGTCCTCAGGTTTCTGAGCTGAACCCATGCATTAGAAATTGCGTTCATTAGTTCATTCCATTCTATTAATCAGGAGCTGGCAGAACCATCGATAAAGGATGCATTCGGTTCATGTGTTCTCCAAGGGGTTACACGTGTAATTGTCAGCCCATTCTTTCTCTTTCCTGGGAGACATTGGCACAAGGTAGTTCAACTTTCTATCTTCTTTTATTTGAGCTATGTTTTATGGCTTCTCTGTTGCGCGTAGAAGACTTACAGAAGTGATATATATGGTGTTATTTCCAGGATATTCCTTCTCTGACAGCTGAAGCTGCAAAGGAGCACCCTGGCGTGTCTTATATAATAACGGCACCTCTCGGCTTGCATGAGCTACTTGTGGTATGATCAATATTCCTCTCTTTCCTCATCTTCATTGCTGAAAGGGTCTGAAGATATGCGAAAAGGTTAGGAAGAGTTGCATTTGTGTATTAAAAGCAGCTGAAAGATACAGCTTATTGTTCCTATCAAGCTCAGTTGCCACCCATTCGAAATGGATATTTTCCTTGGAAAATCTTTAAGGTTTCCATGAGGAAGAAGTTCGACAGAAAACAATTGCCAAGAATTCTGCAATATAAGCAACTTTGTTTCGTTTCTTGTGCAATTTCCTTAGTCATTGTAAAGTAAGCTCATTGATGAAAGTAACTGATATCAAAACAATCTGAGCATGATGCAGTAAAAGCTTATTATTGAATCTTCAAGGTTGAAAATTAAGTTGTTCTTTGATCGTTTGAAATAGTTAAAATCTTCTATCACGCTTGTGGCTGTCTTGCTGTTCTGTAGGACGTCGTTAATGACAGGATCAAACACTGCCTGAGCCATGTAGAAGGAGATGCAGATGAGTGTGAAGTTTGTGCAGGTACAGGCAAATGCAGAATCTATTAATTTGATGGTGCAACATTTTCCCTTCACTGGAAATAGAATTGAAAAAATCTGAGGGAAATGTTGGAAAATTGCTGCTCAGCGTGATTGTCCTCCGAGTTCGATCCAAGTGCCAGTGATATTATGTGGAAATCTTGTGGTTCTCAGAACCAATTGGGTTAAGGCCCTAAAGCAACGATTATTCCGGAATTTTCTGGGAGTACATGTTCCAGCATGTGTCCTTTACTGCATGATCGTCTCTCGTCTCTCGTCTCTGGCCTCAATAAGGAGTTGTAATTCAAACTTGTAGAATGTGTTGTTCATCAATTTGACTAGCTCAGGTGTAATCATCACAACAGAGTTAGATGCAATTACTTCTGCTATTTATGTAGATGAGAGTATCTGATGTCATGGGTTTTCTCCATTGTAAGAAAAAATTTTGTGATTTCTGTGTGCCACCTTTGTACATCATGTATTTATGCTGTCGAACTTAGTCTGTCGGTCAGAATCTTCAGGTTGTCTCTCCATCAACAAGCAATAAAATTGCTACAAAGGTCAGAAAAAAATGAGAAAGCAGCACAACTCACTGTTTATGACAGTTTGATGCATGATGCATGGTTGACAACTACGAGATGTGATTTCATTTTGATTGTAATGCTATTACAAGTCACGAAGCAATGTACAGATACGAACTGGAGAAGCCTCTCCTTGCAATAGAATGCTTGCATTGTAACTGGTACTTTATCACTTATGGTGTATCTTTTGGCCAAATTTCTCACCTATTGTATTGCTTGGCACTTTTTTGAGTTTCCTAAAGAGACCTCTATCGAATCCTTGATCTGCTTATTCACTTCTTATTCCACGTGTTTAAAGCTGAAATGTTCGACGAGTTTCCAGAATCCCGAGAACTTCTCCATGTTAATCTTCATACTGGCATCAGCCCTTGCCTTAGCTTGAGCAGGTGTTTCTTCTTCAGTTGCTGCCGTGGCTGTGAAAGAAAAAGAGTACAGTTATTTTATCAGATTTTGGGAGTCAATTCAGAAGATGATCGGCATAGCGAAGAGGGTTGTTGGCAAAAATACCAGTCGCTGGTTGTTCTTTGAGTTGCTTGGAGAGGGTCTTAGCTGCCATGAAAACGTTTGAAGGTCTTTCCCAGCCGCCACCAAACACGCCATAACCGTCCTTCAGCTGAGGTTGTGTCAGAAACTCGAGCAGTCCCAGCTCTTCTTTCTCCACCCAGTATATACAGTTCACCGGGCATGACTCCACCGATACCTGCCGAATGATTATTTCATAGTATCCGCAGCATAGCATCAATAGAGAAAAACGGAACGATGATAGGACTGCTTGTATACTTCAAAATAGGTCTCCCAGCTTCTACATCTTTGTCCATCAAATTATCACTGGCGGTTGAACGATTCTTGATTGATCTCACCATTAACAAAAGCAGACGAAGTTTATTTGTGAGGAGGAAAAAAGAATCACTTACCTCCAGCTTTTGCTCATCATCCCCATACTGGACTCTGACTCTAGCACATCCAAGTTCTTCATCCATAACAAACGTCTTGCTTGCGTGATGCACGCATTCTCTGCATCCTGAAACCGTCGAACTACCGATTGAAACAGACACCTCGAATCAACTGTGAATTTGGAAAAGAAAATTTACAGCAGTGAGTTAAGAAATGACCTATGCATGCATTTGCATCTACAAACAGAGCATGTGATCTAAGAGGCCCTTTCCATGAGCTATAACCTATTTCAGAACAGTCTCTTCTGAATCTTTTCCTCGCTTGACCAGTGATGGCATCATAGTCTCTCCTCAGATCATCTCTCATCAGCACTCTATAAGCCTCATTGAGCAACAGGGTATACTCATGACCCTAAAAGCAAAAACACCAACAGCCCTTCAAGTTAAATTATCAATTTAGCTTAAACGAAGAAGAAACTTTTGCAAGATCTTGAGGCCATGTTGAAAATAAAGTGAATCTGCGTGACCTCTTGGCCGGCAACATCAGGGTGATGCTTCTTTTGCAACTTCCTGTAAGCCTCTCTGATTTCTCGCGAGCCTGAATCTGGTGAAACCCCAAGTACCTCGTAATAGTTCTTCTCTGATCTTATGCTCCTCTTGGTCTTTCCGCTGCAACAGGTGATGACTCCATATCTCTGCCTGCAGCTAGAAGAACGAAAATCAGGTGAAAAATATTGTTTGTTCGAGGATGTTACTCTGCTTGCTTGACAACAAAATTTGATCTGAACTTATGGTAGATATGCGAACTGAGCTAATCAAGCAAAATTCATGGAGATTCGATTCAGAGATCACCTCGAAACGGGCTTCCTGGTATTGAGATAAACATGATGAATATAAGAGTGTTTTGGCGCTAGGAATTGGTGAGCAGCTCCTAGAGAGGCTGACATATCCTACACTGCTCTTTTTTAGGTCCTTGAGAGTTGGCTTGTGTTAGATATCCTCTGCTTGTGCTGCATAATCAGTGTCTGTTTTAAGTATTGCTGTTGGGGCTGGAGATATTTCTGTCTCCAGGATAATCGGATATTTTCTCAGTGGCCTTGCAGTTCTAGGATCATCCACTAATCATGGACCTCCACGTCGGCTATAAAGTGCTCAAGGGGGGGACCCCAGCTAGAAACAAGCTGGTGAGAAATGTTTCGATTCCCATTGTCCTCTTCAGAAATATTTATGGATCTTTACTTTTATTGATCTCCTGTTAGAAAGTTTTCGCTAAAAATTTTGAGATAAGTTATGTACGATATTTCAATAATAATAGATATAGATTGAGATTATTACAAATTTAGGTCTGTAAAAATAAATCTAGTGACAAGAACTGTGTATTGCTCTCTCCACAGCTTCAATTTGATATCTGCAGGTGACAATTTCCAGAGTCCTGACTCTAGCTTTTTGTATTGGTTTGAACTCTCACTTCAATCCAGAATCTCTGCGTCAGCCATGACTGATCATAAGCCTCTTCCCCATTCAATTTTCACAGTGTGATTGACAGCAACAAGCTTTGTTCCCTCACCGATCTGCTCGGGATCAACCGTGTCTCAATCCAACAAGTAGTAGTCTTCCTCGTCCGCATCCGGATCATCGGACGGACTGCAGAACATGCCGCCCCACCGCGGGAAGTAGATGAGGGTGATAGGGAGGGTGCAGACAAGCATCAACAGGCCCATGAGTGATATGCTTGTCTGCATCGGCATCTCGGAGCCTGAGAATAAGAGCAGTTGCGTCACGACCGCCCCCACCGTCCCTCCGCTCCCCGCCATCCCTGATATCACTCCGAGTGACCTGCAATTGAATAAAATCTCAGTTCCGCATCAAATCTTGTATGTAGCGGACGGTCATGACCATGGATCTTGATGAATTTTGTTCCCTTTTTAGAGATAATTGGAAGAACAAACTTAGCCTAGTTTGAAAATGAGACGCATCCAATTTACCATAGCCATTAATGTAACCTATCTCCATTTCCGCGTACTTAGAACCTTTTCGGCACCCCCTAATGCCTTTTCTATGCTCTTTAGGCTCCCTAAAGTACAACAAAACCCGACCTCCGCTCGGCCTGGTTCACAAGGGCCCGGACCCCATCGAACCTCGGGTCCCATATGGCTAGACCTGGGGACGCCGCTCCCTACAAAAGCATATTGACATCTTCTCGTTCCTACACATGCCAAACCCCGGAAAATATTAGGATGAGAAATCATGAAAATGGTTTTCCCCGACACATTCCTAATCAGAACAAATCGAAGAAACAGACTCTTCAATGCATTGTCACATGCTCCAGAACAAGAAAAACAAAACCCTAAAGGACCCAAAAGAATCCCCCTGATCTCATCGCACGACCACAAATTCTTCATCTCCATTTCCTTGCTGGAATTGCCGACTGCCAATCTCCCTCAGCAGGCGAATCCATGCACGACTCTTACGAATTCATGTGAACGAGGACGCGAGAAAATTTGCATGGCTCGGGTTGCATTTTCTATCACGGACCTCACTGTAATCCAAAGTTTCAATTTGTCCATATTGTCATAAAGTCTGCCTGGCATATTACCTTAATCGACACGGCACTACTGGACATAATTGTTGCTCTGTAATGTTCTTTTCCTGCCCGGTGCTATCTGAAGCTCAGATGAAGGAAGTGTCGAACATCACCCCCTTTTCTTTTCTTGGCTAGCTGACGACCTTTATGCTGATCAACGCAGTAATCGGCACGGGGAAGATTATCCAAAAAAGTCCCAAATCTATGGTACTTAATGCCAGTTCAGTCTTAAATCTTAACAAATTACTAATGTAATTCTTTCGGCCAATTTCGGCGGGAAAACGCTGACGTGGTGGTTCGATCAGCTTTGGCCGTCCTATGTGACGTGACCAGGGCCAACGCTGAGATAGATAACTTTTTAAACAAAATTTCTGATTTTTTTTTCTCTTTCCTTTTTGCTAGTGACTAGCGAGGGCTGCTTGAGGGTTGCCCTCATCCGATCTGGCAAGGGCCACACTCGCCAACCACAAGCGAGGCCGACCCTTGCCAAATCTAGGCTAGGTTGCGGGGGGCTTGGGGGAAGGCTATGACCCTTACCAGCGGCCGGCAAGGGCCTTCCTCACCTAGTGTCGATGATGGTCACTGGTTGCAATAAAGAAAATAGAAAGAAAAGAAAAAATAAATATAAAATTCAAATATTTTAAAAAAATTGCAAAATTGTCCATGTTAGTGCCGGCGGTGCCACTTGGGGCAGCCGGTGTCCATGTTAGTGACTTTCGACCAAAATTAACTGGATTGACTATATTGACAAATTATCAAAAGGTTGAGGACTCAATTGACCAAATTAAAAAAAATTACGATTAAATTGGCAGAAATATAATAGGTTTAGAACTTGTCTGATAATTTTTCCAATCGACATGTGTAACGGTAAATATAAAGCATAGAGTTTAATTGTCCAAGTACGGGATTAAAATAAGAGTAATTATAGCATACACGGATCGTGTAAAAAGAATATGCACAAGCGGCTAAATACACTATTGATATGAAGCAATGAGTAGTTAAAATCCTGAAATCAAGAGGCCGATAAGAAAGTTTCTGTGAAATTCTAATTACATCGCCGGTGTGTGCTCGATTTTTCCCTAGACTAAAGTGGCGCCGAATCCATGTTTGTACTTTGTAATGCATAACTGGCCTACAATTTAATAAGGATCTAGATTTTCTCATAGGTGTACAATACATGCATGTGTCTCATCGGAAAAACCCGTCTTCTAAATCATGATTTTATATAAATCACAAACTTCGTGGTGATAATAAAATCTGCATCTAATTGTTGCGAGAGAAATGTAATGCATCTCAAGAATCGAGATTGATTTATAAAGTTTACATTTCAAATGACGGGTTAGATTATTTATGTATCTCGAGTATGATTTGATTATTTGGAAACTCGCATGTAATATGTCACATCATTTATTAATGAACCAGTTTTAATATATCTAGCATTGCTTCTTGGCAATTGATGGCCCTAATAAAGAGTTAGAAAGTTTTTTTTCACTCGACTCAGATGTTAGCTTGGTTTAGAGATCGCTGAAGAGAGGTAATCTAATGAATACTGACCGTTTGGAGACAAAAGGAACGACGCCAAACGTGAGCCCGGAGGCGGCCTGGACCAACACGCCGAAGCAGCACATGACCGCGACGGAGCCCCAGAGGGACCCGACCCGTCCGAGCCACATGCACGCCAGCCCTGCCGCCGTCTGCACCGCCCACAGCCCCCACAGCCGCCCCCTCATCCCGAACCTCCGCCCCAGCACGTCGGAGGCCATCCCTCCGGCCGGCCTCGTCACGCAGTTGGCCGCCCCAAAGCTTGCAGCGATCAGCCCCGCCACCTCCAGCCGCACCCCGAACCGGTCGTAGAAGTACTGAGCCAGGATGTTGTCCGCCGTCAGCTCGACCCCGAAGCAATACCCGTACGTTAGGCCGAGGATCCACCCTCTGTAGTTCCTCAAGCCGTGCACGAGAACGTCGAACAGGCCCTCTTTCGAGCTCTTGCTGTTCCTGTTGTTACGTTTGTAGCGACCGCTTGGCAAGTCCTGGCCAAATGCGAAGACCATGATTGCGGTCACGATCTGGAACGTTGCGGGTACGATGAACGAGACACGCCACGCCGAGGATGACGACACGTGGAGGTGCTTCATTAGGGAGGTGTAGATGAGTGGCATCGCCAGCTGAGTCAGCCCCGACCCCACGTTGGCCCACCCGGCGGCGACCCCATTGGTGAGGCCGACGACGTCCCCGGCGAACATGGAGCTCATCCAGAACTGGTTGGCCACGAAGTTGGCGATGGAGAACCCGACGAAGAACCTCACCGCGACGAACCCCCCCGGGGTGGTCACGAGGCCGGCCGCGAGGATGGCGGGCGCGGTGAGGAGGGAGAGCGTGGCGGAGGCGGCGCGGGGCCCCACGAGGTCGCAGGCGGGGCCCATGGCGAGGCGGGAGAGGATGGCGCCGGCGAAGGAGGCGACGCCAGCAGCGCCGACGTTGGCCGGGCTGAGGTGGAGGTCCCGGCTGATGACGGGGAGGAGCGGGGGGATGGAGAAGGTGGCGAAGAAGCAGGAGAAGAGGGAGAGCCACGCGAGGTGGAAGGCGCGCATGTGGGGGGAGGCCGGCGCCGAGAAGGGGCGGAACGCGGTGGCCCTGCCGCTCGGGTCCGTCGGGAGCTGGCCGGAGGAGGGAGGGCCAGGCTGTTTCGTCGGCCGTCGGCCGTCGGCTTCCATTGTTTGGGGGGGAGGGGGCGGAAGGAAAGGGCGTTAAAAACTTAAAAGGAACCTTAAAAAAGAGTGCGTTTTCATAAGGGGAGTCGAAGAAGTTACAGAGTACACAGAGAAGGGGGTATGGAACTTGGGATTTTTAGTAGAGAAATTCAATTTGGTCTGTCGATTCTCGTGCAACTGCGACATGACTGGACCCTTCCAGTGTCCTGGACCTTGGCGTCTAGCACGTAAATAATTACTAAAGTCTTGGAATTATTCGATTGCGTAGCATGGAACGAAACTGAATGATTATTAACTGGACGACAGGGGAAGTATGCCCCTACCTTTCGCCGGTCCTAGATGTACCCGTGGCAGCACAGCAAGTGCCAAGTAGCCAATTCCTTGAAGGGATATCTCATTTTCTTTGAGCCAAGAGATATGAAAGGGGTCGAATGCCGAGACTTCAAGGTGAAATTGGAATTGAACAAGTAATTAGTTTTTGTCCATTGCATCTTGTCCGTTCATCGAATTTGTCGATTGGGTATTGAACTTTTGGCTCGAGGTGATCATTGGTGATGGTCTGATCGACCTAGAGGTGACAATATGGGTTAGAAATTCAATTATTAACTCATTTTTAATGGGAGCAAGTTGAATATAAATCACTTGAAATTTTGAAAATAGATCAAAATAGGTTTGCAACATTAAAGTTCAAGTTTATATAGGTCAAATATGAGTTGAATATGGATTTATCAATGGGTTTGCAACAAACCAATATTCAATCCATATTTGACAAATTTAAGTTATTAACTTGTAACTTTGTAAGCTAAATAGATTAAGTGTCATTAAAAAAAAATATTTTTATTTTTTTAAAAATCAAAATTTTTAATTTTATTTTCATTTTTTTTCTTTTTATGTTTCCTTCTTCTTCTGTCAGTCGTTGGCCACGGTGACAACTAGCGACCAGCCATAGGCGAGCTCTGAGCTCGCTCGAGCTGGCCTGATTCCGGTGAGCTCGAGGCTTGTCTAGATTGGCAAGCTCGAAGCCCGTTGGATGAGTCTCGAGCTCGCCAAAATTTGGCGAGCTCAAGCTTGCTGATCTAAACGAGCTGGAGCTCGCTGGACGAGCTCTCGGGACGAGCCTCGAGCTTGAGCTCACCGATTTGGTCGAGCTTGAGCTTGTTGGACGAACTCTAGCTCGGCCAAATTGGCAAGCTTGCTTGTGGCCGACCAAAGAAGAAGAAAAAAAGACAAGGGAAAAAATTAAAGTTTTCATTTTTAAAAAATAAAAAATAAGAAGAAAATAAAAGATATATAAAAATATATAAAATATTTTTTAAAATTATAAAAATTGTTCACTTATTTTATATTGCATTGAAGCATTTTAGCAATATAAATATTAGGGAAAAAAATACCAAAAACCTCAAACTTTGTCACTTGTGACACATTTACCTTGAACTTTTTTTTGTGTCATGAAAAATCCCAAACTATGCAACTTGTAACATATTTATCCCAATTTAATATAGCCTAGGGCATTTTAGTTTTTTTCCCTTTTTCTTTTTTTTATGTTTTTTTTCTTTTTTTCGGCAAGGGCTGCCCTTGCCGGCGAGGAACCCTCGCCTCGCCTAGCCGAGGGCTGCCCTCGTCGGCGTCAGGCGAGGGCAGCCCTCTCCTCGTTGGCGTCGGGCGAGGGTGAGGGACCCTCGCCACGCCCAAGCGAGGGCAGCCCTCGCCTCACCGATGTCAGGTGAGTGACCCTTGCCTCGCCTGGGCGAGGCAAAGGTAGCCCTTGCCTGGGCGGGACGAGGGTCCTTCGCTCGACGCCGGCGAGGGCAGCCCTCTGCTGGGCGGGGTGAGGGTTCCTCGTTGTCGCCGGCGAGGTTGCCGGAGAGGGTAGCCCCTGCCGGAAAAAAGAAAAAAAAAGGGAAAAAAGACTAAAATGCCCTAGGCTATATTAAATTGGGGGTAAATGTGTTACAAGTTGCATAGTTTGGGATTTTTCATGACACAAAAAAAGTTCAGGGTAAATGTGTCACAAGTGACAAAGTTTGGGATTTTTTTGTGGTTTTTTCCCTAAATATTATAAGAAACAAGTTTTTTTCTAAATTGGATTTTAAAGTCTTTTAGAATATAGATTGAGTTGGGTATAGATCGGGTCAATTATGAGTCATTAGATTTACATTATATGAATATGAGTCAAAACGGATTAAATGAATCAATATAGGTCGGACCATTTTCGATCTGACCCACTCGTTTGACACCCCTAGATGGACTATATATAGATTGTGCCATGAATCATTAAAGCGATTTCGACGGTGTCTCTAGAGAGACAAAGCTCGCTTTTCTTGGCGTTCCACTGTGTGGTTGCGAAGCTGCCACAGCCCCCGAGCGGTGGCGGGTCTCTACATGGGCCCGTCGACGTCGGCCATGTCGAACCTTAAATTGCAATGATTGTCATCGTCGGCGAGAAGAGAGGGGGGCGCGCTCATGATGTGGTCTTGACTCGTGGGTGAAATCATACGGATAGATTGCGGAGGAGAGGATTATGCACCGTGGACGGATACCGGAGGTGAACAGGAAGAAAAATGATTAGGGAAATAATAGGCATAATGAAACCGAGGTGAGGTCATCAAATTTGTAATTATCAACTCTTTCGTATCGAGTTAGCCACGTCTTATTTGCTAGTCTTCAAAATCACCAGTCGATTATACGAGTCACCGGCTTTTATTTGCGTAACTCAACAACCAAAATTATGTCCCGAAAATTGGAGTACTGAATTTTCATGCGCTGATAATTTTATGTGCCGAAAATAGAATTTAAAAAGTAGGTCGATGATAGTTAAAAAGGGGATAGCTGAATATTGTTAACTCTTGTCATACGCAGAAAAAAATCCATTATTGGTCGGTTTTTAGATATATATTTGGCAGAAGATTCTAGTTACCATAAATTATTTTTCTGTTGAACGAATTGAGCAACTCCTTCCTTACTTGCCATATTTAGTAGATTTTTTTTTGACTTAATTGAACAATTTGAGTTGATTCTATTTAAAGCTATCAAATGAGTTCGATCTCATTAAGAGCTGAATTACTAATTTGCGGCATCTGATGCCACTTAGGAGAGAGATATTAATTTAAAAATGTCACGTCAGTATTTTCTGTTAGATAAATTAATGGTATTAACTTTAAAACTTGATTTCATCAGCTTGACAAGTTTTAGGACTTGATTGCACATTTTGAAAGTTTTATAATACAATTACAGAGTACATGACTTTTAGATCTAACATTTTACTTTTTTTTTTTCAAAAACTCAAATAAAACCGCTTGTGTAAATATGCGTTTGAATTGGAGCTTGTCATTTCACTATTTACATCGACATTCAAAGTCATTTAAATTTTTTTAAATTTCTTTTCCTTTTCTTTCAAGATTTGAAATAGTCATTGCTTTATTTTTTGCGAGAAAAAAATGAACATGACCTCCTCGGTCCATCGTCAACCAACATAACTACCTCTTCGTGCGAGCCAGGAAGGAAGAAAAGACACAGGAATATGATAAGCTCCATGAAAAAGCTGTCGCCCAGAACCAGCTTCAGTGCCTACGTAGATACGTGCTTCTCCTCGTTGAAAAGCCTCCCCAGACAAGGCTCGGCCGGACAGGTGACCGCGCTCCACGGCCGTTTCATCAAACTGGGCATATCTGCAGAGAGGTACATCGCAGTCAAGCTCCTCGTATTGTACCTGAATCACCGGAGGTCGAGGGAAGCGGATCAGATGCGGAGGGAATTTGATGGGTCCAGCGTGATCGTGCAGAACTGCTTGATCACCGCGAGCATGGAGCGGGGGGATATCGACGAGGCGCGGCGGCTGTTCGACGAAATGCCTGAGAGGAACGAAGTTTCGTGGACCTCGCTTGTTTCGGGCCTGATGAAGTGCGGGCGAGTGGAGGAGTCGATGTGGTACTTTTGGAGGAGCCCCTTTCAGAACGTGGTTTCGTGGACGGCAGCGATTAGCGGGTTGGTTCAGAACGGGTCGAGTTTCGATGCTCTGAAGCTTTTCAAGGAACTGCTTGAGTCCGGGATCAGGCCTAACAGTGTTACCTTCACTTCTTTGTTTAGGGCATGCTCGTGCACGAAAGAGTTTTCTTTCGGGATGTGTGTCTTGGGATTGATAGTTAAAGCTGGTTTGGAGCATTGTGTATCGATCTCCAATTCGTTAATCACTTTTTTCTTGAGGATGCGTGAGGGTGAACAGGCTAGGAGAATATTTGATCGGATGCAAAAGAGAGATGTCGTCTCATGGACCGCGATCCTAGATATTTATGGTGAAATGGGGGACTTGGGAGAGGCACGCAGAATTTTTAATGAGATGCCAGAGAGGAATGAAGTATCTTGGAGCGCGATGATCGCGAGGTACAGTCAGAATGGTCATCCCGAAGAAGCGGTGGACCTATTTCTTCAAATGGTTCGTGATGGATTTACGCCAACTGTTTCTTGTTTATCTTGTGTCATTAGTGCTCTAGCTGACTTAAAAGCTTTGCGAGCAGGGATGAGCTTGCACGCTTGTGTTATAAAGATTGGAATTGCACAAGATGTATATATTAGCAGTTCTCTAATTGACTTGTATTGCAAATGTCAAAATACTGTGACAGGACGCTTGCTGTTTGACTCGATGTCGTTAAAGAATGTCGTTTCCTGGAATTCAATGATCTCGGGGTACAGTTTGAATGGACAGATGGAGGAAGCTTTGGAGTTATTTGAGAACAGTCCTGTACAAAATCAGGTCACCTGGAATAGCATAATAGCTGGTTATGTAGAAAGTGGACAGTTTGATAAGGCCTTTGAGGTGGTCAATAAGATGCTTTTGTCAGGGGAAATCCCCAGTGAATCCACTTTCTCTAGCATCCTTTGTGGTTGTGCAAGCACTGCTTCGATAGAGAAAGGGAAGAACTTCCATGCAAAAGCAATTAAACTTGATCTCGAGAGCGATTTATTTTTATGCACTGCGCTCACTGATATGTATGCAAAATGTGGAGATATGTGTGGTGCTAAGCAGGTTTTTCATAGAATGCCTGAAAAAAATGAATGCTCATGGACTGCAATGATACAAGGTCTAGCCGAAAATGGTTTTGCGGAGGAATCCATTGCTCTGTTCGAAGAGATGGAAAGGAACTTCTCTGCAGCTCCTAATGAGCTCATGCTTTTGTCCGTTTTATTTGCTTGTTCTCATTCTGGGTTAGTCGATAGAGGTCTCCAGTATTTCAATGCGATGGAGAAAGTATATGGTTTAAAGCCGAATAAAAGGCATTACACCTGTGTGGTTGATATGCTCTCCAGATCGGGCCGCCTCTCTGAAGCAGAAGAATTCATCGAGGCAATGCCATTTCCACCAGAACCGAATGCATTGGCTGCTCTATTAAGTGCTTGTACTAAGTACAGGAATGATGCGATCGGAGAAAGGACTGCTAAAAAGCTCTGGCAACTGGATGCGAAGGATTCTGTGGGCTATGTGTTAATGTCGAACATATATGCTTCAGCAGGAAGATGGGTCAATGTAGAAAATACCAGGAAGTTGATGAAGGAAAGTGGGTTGAAGAAGAGTGTCGGCTGTAGTTGGGTCGAAGTGAAGAATCGGGTCCATTCTTTCTACTCAGAAGACAAATCTCACTCCCGATCCGCTGAGATATATGGAATACTAGATTTATTGAGGTTGGAGATGACTGCTTCTTTCGAGACACTCCCTTTCTGAAGTGGAAACTTGCCGATGATTGCAGCAGCGGGCACTTCCAATGTACGCTAGAATGATGAGTCAAATCAGAAGCAGGCCGGCGATTTTGGGAGTTTATTTTTTGCTTCCAAATCAAGTGGCTCGCCAAGTCAATTGCGGGGCAGAAAGACAGACCTTTCTGGTGGAAAACGGGAGAGGAATCGTCATGCCAAAAGATGAGATGCCTAGAAATAGAATGCTTCTGCAATCTTGCTTCAGAAGTTTGTCATCTTTTCATAGTTGATGCTGAAAACCACTTCGATCCCATGTCAAGAAGTATACACCTCATCTGACAGCAAGCAAATTTGAAGAGCACATCATGAGACAGATGCAAATGTACCCATCTATCATTCGACGCTGTATGTGACGTACTGTCATCCGAACAGGATGGATTTGAGCTTTGGATATGCCCCTCCAACTCCAAGAGAAAAGGATCTTTACTGGGAATCTGGAGACAAGTCAAACCAAGGGGTGAAATCAAGCCGACTCGAGTCCAACAGATGGCCTTTTCGAACTTAACTCGAAAAATCCTCGTCCCGATACTCGGCTTGCATATTTTTGTACATGATCTATCGAGTTTAATCATAATGTGAAAGGTATATGATGTGCTAATTGTAAGAGTTAGTTTTAAGCCCGAGTTAGGCTCCACTACTAAATGTATAATCCAATTTAAAATCCACAGTAATACTTGATCAATCTTGAACAGTTCAAATCAAGCATCAAGCATGATTTATGACTATTCTGTGCTAAGATTTACTTCCTGAGTTGAAGCCCAGTGAATCTATGGAGTCCCAACTTTAAAAAAAAAATTGTGGCAAAGATAGAAAATTTCAGATGTCGATATTTGAATATTTGAAATACTTCCAGACATTTCTTATAAGGTAAAATCAGCCGCGAAATTGGAGAAAAATAATAAGTTTAAAAATAATATTCAATGTAAACCTGGCGTATCTATAAAAGAAATTCAAAAATGAAGGAAAAAAAAAACCGTTGTTTCCTTTACCAAAAAAAAAAAAAACCGTTGTTTCCCTCCACAAGGCCTCACGCCCCGTATAAATACCCCGCGCTTCAATTCTCTGTCTCTGTCGTCGTCCATTTCTGCATAAGCTTGACGATTTCCGTGCTCGGCTTCTTCCGGGATCTGTTCCTTCTCCTGGATAGCGATCGAAGGAACCTCCGGTCATGGATTCGTACACGCTGAAGTCCGTTTCGGATCTTCCACCGCCTTTCCGATCGATCTACAGCTTCAGGTACGCGATGTCACCGGCCGAGTCGAACGATTCATCTTCGAGCGCTTGCGGATGCGTGGAACCGGCTCGTCTCTCGCATCGATCTCTCTTCCGCCGAATTTCAGGATCCGCGCGTGCCGTTACCGCGCTCCGATCTAGTCGTCGCGAGATGGATTTTCGAGTAGTTCGAAAGTTGGATCATGTGAAATCGGCTCGTTGTTTCTGCATCGCTTGCTCGTATCTCCGTTTTCCAGCTCCGTCTTGCGTCGGTTCGAGTTCTAGAACATGCGAAATCTGCTCTCCGCTCATCTTCTCCATCGATCGATCTTATCTCAGATTTTAGCTCTGTATAGAGTTGCTAAGTTCTGTCGATCGTGAAATGGATGTGCAGCTATTCGCGTGTGTGCAGATTGTGTGGAATTGGATCGTTCTTCTCTCATATTTGAGCTCTGTGTGGTCTTACAATGCTCTGTTTTGATCATGATGATACGGATGTACGTTGCGAATTGTTGTATATGTCCGTTCTTTTTCTCTGGTAATCGTCTGATAGAACTTCAAGAATCAGCTGTAAGGAAGATACTCTATTAAATTTCTGATCAGATGTGTAGTTTTTTGGATTTATCCTACTATTTCAAAATGCGTTTCTTATGCAAACAGGTACTTTAATTCGCTGCAAAGTGAATGTTTCCCTAGTTGTTTCCACTCCGATGTAAACATGGTCATCTCGGCGCCAACTGGGAGTGGTAAAACAGTGCTCTTCGAGCTTTGCATTCTGAGGCTGCTCTCGAGATTTATAACAGACGAAATAAAATTCATCCACAGCAAAGGAACACTTAAGACGGTAAGTCCCTACATCAACGCTGCGATGTTATTATTATGATGTTGACTACAAAGCTGTAGATTAAGTCAGTAAATACGGATTTTTTTATTTATTTAGTTAATAAGCGACTTCATATGGTCATTGCCAGCTAAGCATGTGCTTTTTATGAATATCCAGTTGAGCATTCCATGACTGCTGGAAAAGTTCTTTTTAGAGAAACATCCCTCATCTGTAGTGTTACTGTGTTGCTTCTGCAACTACGTCATTTTTCATGCATCGATGAGTAATTGCCTCTTGCTTTTTATATGGTTCCAGGTATATATTGCTCCCTCCAAGGCTTTAGTACAAGAGAAGCTCAGGGACTGGAGCCAAAAGTTTGGATCATGGGGAATCAATTGCCTCGAGCTGACTGGTGACAATGATGCTTACAAGACAAGGAACATACAGGAAGCAGACATCATTCTAACAACACCCGAGGTTAAAATGTAGCCTTAGAGACATGGTTGATATGTAGTTGAACTAAGACCTCACATTTCATTCGCATGTTTCTAGCGAACTGGAAAAATGATCGGAGAAAACCCTGAATAGTTAGCTCTTTGTAGAAACTCTAGGATGCATCTGCACGTGGACAACTAGTCTTCTTGCCCGTTTACTTGTCATGCTGAAGCCTAGATTGATTTCATTTCCCTTCTCTGTAGAAATTCGATGCAGTGACTCGCTATCGCATAAAGGATGGAGGCTTGAGCTTTTTCAGCGATATCGCACTCTTACTCATCGATGAAGTTCACCTGTTGAATGATTCACGTGGAGCCGCTCTGGAGGCAATCGTTAGTAGAATCAAAATTCTTGCTAGCAACCCAAATTTGAAGTTGACTCCTCTTGCTCATGTGCGCCTTCTAGCCATCTCTGCGACAATTCCAAATATTGAAGATCTTGGTAATGTTTGTCCTTGGCATAAAGCTGCCTGTAAATGCATGCATTGATGCAAACCATAATTTGAGGACTTCCAAAAGATAACAATACATTGTCAAGTTCAACAAATTTAAGAGCTTCTGTAATTTACTGCAGCTGAATGGCTTATGGTTCCTGCTCAAGGAATTAAAAGGTACTAAGTGGTACCTATCCCATAATGTTCCCTGTCTATCTCATTCAATTTTTTTATGCCGTAATCGGTTTTCAGGTTTGGAGAAGAAATGAGACCAGTGAAATTAACTACTAGAGTTCTTGGTACACATGCTGGATTTGAGTGCTCACTGTTTGAAGAATACATGCGGTCATTTTAAATTCATATTCTCACTTTTCAGTTAATATTTTGACAGGCTACACCCCAGCAAAAAATGACTTTCTTTTTGAGCAGGCAAGTTCTTGTCATACTCATAATTCCTTGGGTGAGAACACTCGGTGTCTGCACGACCTAAGTTCTACTTCTCAAATTTGTACTTCTTTAACTATGAGATTCAAATTTGACCAAAAAAATAACTATGAGATTCATAGGTAATGTTTTATAACGCTTCTTTCTTACTATTGCTGTTTGCTACCATTTTCCAGCGCCTTCAGAACTTCATATTTGGTGAGTAGAAGGGACAAACTAGTCCATGCAATATATTTCTTTATCGCAACTTTATCAACTAGACCGGGAAACAAGATTGACACCACTTTATTTATCGAAATACTTGGCAGACGTTCTAATGCAATATTCCAAAGGGAAGTCTGCTCTTGTTTTTTGTTCAACTAGAAAAGGAGCACAAGAAGCAGCACAGCGACTTTCGCAGATGGCAATGACATTTGGTTACTCAAATCCGTTTATTAAGAACAAGGAACAACAAGAGAGTCTGAGGGAAGCTTCATTGTCTTGCAGTGACAAGCAAATGCAGTCTTACATCATTTATGGTGGTATGAGAACATCTCTCTACTCCATGACACATAATCATGTAGGTTTAATTTTGAAATGCTCTTACAAGCTAATTTTTACTGAAAGTTCAGTGAATTGTATGTCTGCAGTTGCTTATCACCATGGTGGGCTTGGCTTGAAGGATCGTAACCTTGTTGAAGGTTTATTTCTTAAGGGGGACGTACAAGTTTTGTGCGCTACTAATACTCTCGCCCATGGAATCAACTTACCTGCACACACAGTAGTAATTAAATCAACACGAAACTTGTATGTCTTACTTATCCTGGTCACTGTTTCTTAATATTCATGTAAAGAGGTGCTTCCCACTAGATTTAACATTTCTGCAATCCATCCAGCAACAAGGAAAAAGGACTCTATGTGGAGTACGACCGATCAACAGTACTGCAGGTAGATGATGTCTTGGCGTACTTACAAAAAACTGAATTATATATCATTTAAAAATGGCTGTATGCTGGAGATGCTGCAATTATCAAATTTCCCCAAGTAATTCTGGCACATCTCTTAGAAGAATGTGTCTGGGAGGTAGTATGGCTGCTAGGTGATTATGTCTTAAGGAATATCTCTAGATACAAATATAAAGTACATCATGATGTTGTGGTCATCAGTTATTAGGAGTCCTGGGGTGAATGCTCCACAAAAAGTATATTACTATACTTAGTGAAATTTGGCCATCATTTTGGGTATAAAATTGAGCATTCCGGACCAAGATGGTGGATATTCTGATGGGATGATGATCTTTAAAGAGCATTTGTGTTTTTCTATTAACTGCCAAAGAAGGATATTTGTCATGATGTGATATAAATGTCTCCCGGATTAGAAATACTTATCTATTTGGTCATGTTCAGAGGGTGATTATATAAGGAAAAACTGGGCGCAAAATTATCCTTCCTTGGCCATGGTTTATGTTGATTTTAAATTTTATTCCATTGTTTATTCATGGAGCATTGGCATTTCAACTCTCTGGATCTTAGGGAGCGTATCTACTTACTGGCCACTTTGTTGCTATTGCCAATGCAGATGTGTGGAAGGGCAGGGAGGCCACCATTTGATGATACAGGAATGGTTATTATTATGACGAGAAAAGAAACGGTATCTTAAGTCGTCCATCTGTCTATTGTTTCTGATGATTGCACTTTATGGTGAAATTATATGTTCTTGTAATTCGTCTGATAATCTGTGTAGGTTCATTTGTACGAGAATCTACTGAATGGATGTGAAATTGTCGAGTCGCAGTATGTTTATCTCATCCTTTTAATTGAAATGTTGCCTGGTTTTGTTTTAGTTTGTCAAACAAATACTATAACTTGAAATTGATGGGTTTACCTTTTCTGTTCAGATTGCTCTCTTGTGTGACAGAGCATCTGACTGCAGAGATAGTGCAGCTGACTGTCACTGACATCACTCGAGCAATTGAGTGGATGAAATGCTCTTATTTGTATGTCAGAATGAAAAAGGCATGTACTGATAACAAATTTGTTGGGTACATCACCGAGATACTCTTTGCCAATAATGGTTGACATTCCTCTCATGCTTTAGGACCCTGGGAAATATGCAATCAAGAAAGGAATAACTAATAACCAGATAGAGAAGCATATGCAAGGTATTTTCATAAATTGCTACCCTCCCTTCCACCACCGTGGCCACCCTCCCTTCCTTCCACCTCCCCCAAACCAACCCAAAAAAAAAAAGGAAAAAAAAATCCACAGAAAAAGGAGAAGGATAAAAAGAAAATTGCAAATACAAAGCTTGTAATTTCCAACTCTGCCCACTCTTTCAGAGATCTGCCTCCAGAAAGTACATGAGTTGTCGCAGCATCAAATGATCTGGACTGATGAAGATGGTTTTCTTATGAAGCCACTAGGTATATATCAACTTATAAAAGGACAGTGCCGACTGATGTATCTTTTAATGATACTAAACCTTTTTGTTTCTGTTCTGCAGAGCCTGGTCACCTGATGACAAAGTACTATCTAAAATTTGACACAATGAAGTACATAATGCAGGCCCCTGCAAATTGCAGTTTGGAGGATGCACTTCATGTCGTATGCCATGCTGAGGAACTTGCTTGTATGTGTGCTAATGTTGACAGTTGGGAATATTGACAAGCCTGGAAACTTGACAGAGGATCTGCATTTTGTCCTGTAGGGATACAGCTAAGACGCAATGAGAAGAAGCTTCTGAATGACATTAATGCTGATAAGGATGGAAGGCTCCGGTTTCACATCATTGGTGATAAAGGAAAACCAAAAAAGCGTATTCAGACCAGAGAAGAGAAGATCTTCGTCCTGACAAATGATTTTTTGACTGGCGATCCTTTAGTTCATGATTTGTCCATGACCCAGGTTGATTGCCTGTAAATAAAATGTGTCTTCCATGCATCATGCCAGTTGGGTTCATATTAAGTTTTCTATCATCTCACTGTAGGATATGAACTCTATCTTTCCAAATGGATCTAGAGTTGCGAAGTGCTTGAAAGATTATTTTCTGTACAAGAAAAACTACATGGGAGCAGTTAACTCCGCCAGATTGGCCAAGTCGTTGCATCAAAAGCTCTGGGATGACAGTAAATACTTGTTGAAATAATTGCCTGGCATAGGAATGGTGACTGCCAAGGTTAGCTGTTCTGCTTATCCCTTACTCCAGAGAACCAGACTAGTTTGTGTTTCAGTGTTTTCTTCTTACAATGTCCTCTTCCTCAATGATGTTATGAAGGGTCTGCTTTCCATGGGAATTGATTCATTTGAGAAACTACACGATGCTGATCCAAGGAGGATAGAGATAGTCACTGGTCGCAAATATCCATTCGGGAATCAAATCAAGGAGTCTCTACAGTCATTACCTCCTAAGGTTGAGATGAAAACTGAGGAAATAGAATGTGAAAGGCAAGGAACAGCTAAGGTGTCAATCACGTTGACTCGCCTATTGCAGTCAGTTCTATCAAATAAAGGACATTATGCTGACATGGTATGCTATTAGGAATCCATCCGTAGGTTATGCAGTATTTAAGACTAGTTTGTGCTTCCATTGCAGCTGTGATTACTCAATATTTAAAGAGGAAATAATTACAACTAGGTGACTCCCTTGCAGATTGTGGGTTCAGAAGAAGATAATTGCATCCATTTCCACAAAAAGATAAGGTGATTTTTTTATCTACCTGTAGTCTTCAATGCCCATATCCAAGAATGGCAATTCATTGTTGACACTATGTGCTTTCAAGCAGCTATAAATAGTTTATATATCCGTTATGCTCTATTATTCACCTTGATTTCTAGCGACTAACTAACTACTTGTGAATTGGTGTTGACAGAGTGGCTGAGTTCAGCAGGTAAGCAAACTCAAGGCTCTTTCTACAAAATGACTCGAACAGCTATCGGTTTCTAAGTAAGGTTCACCCATATTGGTCCAGGGTGAAGAAACCACAAGAATGCTGTCTCTTCTTCTGAAAAATCCATGCCTCTAATGTTCCAGGATAGCAATTTCTTGTTTGGCATTTGGTGGGGCATGTATTATTCAGCTATATACATCACTGCACTTCCACTGGAAACTATGTGAATCACATTGTTAAGAAACAGGAGTTTTGTAGCTTTCATCAAGGATAATTAAGTTATGTGCTATGTTATTATACGATGTTAGCTCCTTGCTTGATTTTGCAGTCCATATAACACAACAGTCTACGTGTCACGTCCAAGGCATGGAAAGTTGACTGTTAAGGCTGACCTGATTTTCGAAGAATACCGTAAAACCTTTTCCTTGATGTCATTAGTATTTGCAAAGTAATGAACACCGACATTGCAGACATGCTTCAAGTTGCGTTTGCCGGTTGATGCAGTTGGCATTGATCTGCACCATACTTTACAATTGAAGGACAACCGACCGAACACCAATAATGAAGGTGATAACAAGAAGCCTTCATCTTTCCCTCTATCAGGGCAAGTGGGTACTACAAGCTGCAACAGTAAAAGCTCATCCAATGCCATAGCAAGAAGCTTTCATAATTTCCACATGTCTAAAAGCAAAAGCAAGTCTGGGTAAGTTGCTCCTCTTGCTTAATAAACATCAACTAGATTGTCGTCTAAAACACCATGCGTTCTTTTTTTAGTTCCAGCACAAGTGTCTCCGAGATTCTCACATTGATCACTTGTTCTTCCATTCCAGGCCCAGTTTTGACCTCATAGATGAAGAGTCGGTAGAAGGTATTGCTAAGCAATTTACTCTTCTTTTTTCCGCCTGGTGATCCTTATTTCCTCTTTCCAGTCCTCAGATATGTTTCTGCTTCTAATTGATGAAGGTGAGCCAACAAAGAGAGATGATGATGACGATGACTGCAAGATCATTTCTGAAATTACCATCTTTGACCATATACGTGAAAAGGCCAAATGCTTTCCTGCGCTGACTGCGTCGAGCTCTTCCTGTTCTCCGTCGTGTCAACTCCTGGATTTACAAAAAAAGCGCAGCCGCGAAATGCCACAAAAGCTTCCTGAGTTAATAGAAATTCAAGAAGAGACAGAGGGATGGGATACCAATGACAACTTGAATGGATGTGACGCGGACGACTCTTTGAGTTCAAAGCGACATTTTGCAGATGCATTCTCAGTGCCAGTGAACCCCGAAGGTGAGAAACATGCTTATTTACTTCAAAGCAATAGTACCTCCAGATGTTCATCTCTTTCGTGCAGAGTTTGAGACCATCTGCCTCCATTTCTAAAGGTGGATTTCCTTCCAAACCTAAAGAAAATGCATCCGCGGCTTTGAATGAAGTAATTGTATTTGATCACATTCGGAAGAAATCGAAGAACCTCCCGGTTCTCACTGGTCTGAAGATGTTAGAGTCCAAGCCCCTTGTCGGGACAAAGGAGCGCTCATTCACGGAGCAGCCTCATCACACTACATCCAAAGACATTCTTAGAGACTACACTAACGTCTCAAGTGCAGAGCCCACACAGGTGGGAAAAGATCCACGCCGTGCACATTCACTTGGGGTTTCAAGGACAAGTATCGACATATTTTCGATGAAGATGCTTTCGTTCGATAGCCCCACAGCAAAGAAGAGTGCCTTGCAGGCTGACCCTCACAAATCCCCTGGAGTTTGCAAGAAGCTTGATTGCTCTCGCAGTGGACTAGCTGCAGGTAAAACCAAGGAAACGGACTCATGCCTCGGTTTCAGAAGCATCTTCTCATTCCTCTGATTTCTTACTTGCCAAGAAACGCACGCCGGTCTCGCATTCTGACAAATCCTCTCCTTTTTGTCCCTCGTTGGTCTCTCTGTCTGTCACCATGTGTTCACCATTATCCATCACTCGATGCAAAAGCCCATGTAACGGACTGCAGAGGCATAACACGAATGCCCCTGAGATCCAAAACGCCATAGATGCGAACTTGTCCGCTCTGCTACGGCTCAACCACTACGCATGCATGTAGATAAGTTCTGCTCTGCTGGACTATAACATTCAGCACAAGAAAGCTGACCTGTTCAACGAGTTCACCTAAATGAACCATTTGAATCTGATGAACGTTCGCATACAATGATGAGTACGCTTGAAATATGAGTTGAGAAGTTCACAAAGTCAAGGACAGGCGAGTTGCGCGAAGCACTTTTATCACATGGAAAAGTACTTAATTTGTTCAACGTTTTAGACACACTGTCCTTTGTTCGATAGCCGATCACTTTATGTACCCTTTTTAACTAAATTCAATTTAGATTAATACGGGCGGGGTCATTTTCGTTCTTGTCCGCGTTTGCATCGAGTGCCATGGACACAATCATATATATTGTGTTCAATTTATGTATTACCTTGACGACAGTGTGTTTCTTTGGTGATTCATGGACATTATTTTCACTCAAATTGACAATTCTATTAGGAACACCTCTCCAACAATATCTCCATTAGGGAGGATTTTATTGGCTCAAGCACTTATTTGTTGAGGAGGAACTGATTCAATTTTGAGTTGTTAATGTTTATACCAATCAATCATAGAAGAAAAATTGAAAAATGGATTCATTCCTATTAAACTTCATTCCTATAAATTGGAAGTTCTTCTCGGACACAAGGAAATAATTCAGTTCTAGAATCAAGGATCGTAGTTCTTGAACGTGAAATCAAAAAGATTATGGAGCATTTTTAGATTTAGGTATTTGTTCACCCAATGATTGTAGTACCAAGTACTTCTTGGCAAGCTCTAATACAACTATTCATAACTTATTTTCAAGGGCAAATGAGTAACTCGATATGGAGTTTAAAAAAATATTAAAAACAAAAAGCCCACTGGGTCGCTCGAAGGGACGCGTGGATAATACCATGCGTGGCGGCATCGCAGAGAGAATTCAAAGTATTCCCCTCTCCCAGAAACGTCCACGAATCCGATCAACCTCTCTCGGTTTCTGCTTCTCTCGCTTCACTTCACCACCCCTTCCTCCGTTGGCCGTCGCAGTGTTGTTTCCTCCTCACTTTAAAAATTGGAAGGCGACGAACGTTCGATTCTCTTTCTCCCTTCGATTTTGTCGCGAATTCCTCGTTTCATAGGGTATCGGCTATCGAGGGTAATTCTCGGGTGTGCGTTATTTAGAAGATCATGGGGTTCTGGTGCGTGCATGCATGCATGCGAGCTCGGCTCGTTACGCTTTCATTCGTGCTCGTCGCGGCGACGCTTGTTCAGTTGCCCGTTTGATTTTTTGCAGAGAAAGGGCTCGAACAAATGGTTGCTTCTCATAAGGTGGCGCACGCCGCTCGCAGGGGCCCAAGCATCGTGAAGGAGATCGTGTACGGGATAACCCTCAGCGTTTCCGCGGGGTTGATGTGGAATGTGCACCACTGGAATACCCAGAGAAGGACCAAGGAGTTCTATGATCTGCTCGAGCGTGGTGAGATCAGCGTTGTGGTCGAAGATGAGTAGGGTTTTTACGTACGTTTTGGACTCTGGTTATCGGTCAGTGGATGCTTTGGTGCGTACTTCACCGTGGTAAGCATTTCATGCGCCAAAAAAATTTCCCAATTGATCTTGTGATCGAAACATAGTGTACTACTATTCAAGTGGATGATACACACACACACACACTAGCTTGCGGTGCACTGCACTGCACCGCACGCAGCTTGCACCGATCAGATCATCACCAGAATCGCAGCACCAGGGCGTTTCTCTCTCATCTCCCCCTTTCTCTCTTTAGCTCGCGAAGAGAAGCTGCGTCTTGCTCCGGCGAAGAGATGGTGTCCGCTGAAGTGGCTCGGAACGTGGTTGGCATTATCAGTAATCGCTTCTCCCGTTTCGTCGGGCGTTCTCCTTTAGGTTCTTGCCACCGATGATGAGCTCGGCGTCGCGAGCGTGCTCGCACTGCACTGCATATGCCCTCATCAAGCTCGACGTCTTCATTCTGGTAATTGAAACAAAACTTGAATGAATTTTCAACCCTTTCACTTTCAAAGTCAAGAAGCATGAGAAATGTAAAGAAAAAGCCACGTACACGAATAACTCGGGAACAACCCTCCTGCAGATTAGCAATGGTCTCGGGGCGCTCTCCGGTGCGGCGCAGCTCGTCCTCTACGGTTGCTACTTCAGGTCCACGCCATCGAGAGATGAGAAGGTCGTCGACGCGAAGTCTTCTCAAATCCAGCTCTCTGTTTCTAATGGACCAGATAGAGTGTAATCCAGGAACATTACCCCCTAGTCCACAGTACCCACACTGCTGCTTTCTGTCTAAAACATCTGCGTCGACGACCTTCTCATCATCAATGCATTACTTAACCTAGAAAAACATTTAAGAGTTCTCACTAGCAAGTTCAAATTTGAGCACACTACAGTAATCTCAAAGGTACAGTAATTTAGGTCACCTCTATAATTGTAAAGCTACACCCTAGTTTTGTCCCCGAGTCATTTGATCGAGTGACATAATCACCAAATCGGGATGATCTTTCATCAATATTAACTTAAAATAGATTTTCTTTTTCTTTTTTTCTAGATAAAGACATGTAGTACATCCATTGCTTTTAAAGATTAGTAATCTAATTAGGCTCACTCAAGGGGCACAACTCGCGTTGTGATCACCCTGTATAATCATCACGATTCTGACACATTACTTTTCTTTTTTCTTCTTTTTTCTTCTTTTTTGGCATCACAAATAAGAACGAAGTAACACTTACGTATAAATTTTTTTTGTGTGATTACTAACTTAGCCGGATGGAATAATATCGCATGTTAAAAATAAATAAATAACAACAATCTACGTGATCCCCATGAGGCCAAAAAAATAAAATAAAAAAATAGCAAGAGGGTGAGCTGAAGTTTACCATGGCGAGAGGAAGAGGCCGAACGATATGACGTTCCCTGCCCACCGAAACAGCAAAGAAACAGTCAATAAAGCTCTCTCCGAGAGAGAAATCATCAGGAATGAAAAACCACACGAATTCCACCACAAAAGTCGAAACGCATCGTACCAACGTTTCCGAAATCTAAGTTGTTTCATGCCTAAAGCAGAGTGGTGCTCGAAAGTTTGATTTCTGCACGTATCTATCTGATTCGCATGAAGTTTTGATTGTTTTCCCTTTATCATCGCGCCTTCAAATCTGGCATTTCATCTCTATCGAGAAGCAGAAAATAACAGAACGCATGACGACGATGGTTTGAAATCCTGTCCCAAACAAACGATCCAGTACAAAGGCGCACCAATAAAAAAAGAAGAAAGAAAAAAACCGCGAAGCTGGCGAGACGATTATCGCATTGCTCTCTCCGATCAAGCATTTATGGCGTTCGCCTCTTATCCAACGCCATGCACGACGGATCGTTTCGGAAACAGGCTTAGCTAGCTAGCTATCAGGAACAGTAAAAAAAAGGAACGGCACAAAAACAGCGGACACGATCGCTGTAGCTGCTTAAAACATTCAACGGCAGCGCGAAAGAAGAAAGCGATCTCGTGCTGGCGACAGATAATCCCGTCGTGGATTGTCCAGAAAACCGCGCGTGCAATGCCGACCTCGTCATCGACCGCGAAAACCTAAAGGAGAACGCCGACGATTTGGGGAGCAGCGATTACCGATAATGCCAACCACGTTCCGAGCCGCTTCAGCCGACACCATCTCTTCGCCGGAGCAAAGACGCAGCTTCTCTTCGCGAGCTAGAGAGAGAAAGGGGGAGATGAGAGAGAAGCGCATTGGTGCTGCGATTATGGTGATGATCTGATCTGTGCAAGCTGCGAGCAGTGCAGTGCGAGCGAGAGTATACATATAGGAGAAAATATTGGTACCGCTGTGATTCTACCGTGGCAAAATACAAGCCACTCAATGGGCGACACGTGTCGCACGGCCCCCACCGCGGTCTGAAAATTTGAAAGGCAAGACACACTCTCTCTCTCTCTCTCCACTCACGCTCTCTCCCGACTCACGCCTCCGACAAACGAGGCCAACGCCAACGCCTCTGCCACGCCCTAGGCGACGGCGCTGCCTTCACCTCTACTCGAACTCCGATTGTACCACTGGACGCATCGCCAACGCCCTAGCAGATGCCTCCACCTCTTTGTACCTCTTGCCAAAGTTTAGCAAGTGCCAAAGTCTAGGAATTCCTTCAGACTGGGGAGCTTCGAAAAAACAAATGTTTGCTTGGATTTTAGGACGAGTAAATTCCAAACTAGAAGGGTGGAAGGAAAAACTATTGTCAAAAGTTGGTAAAGAAGTCTTGCTTAAAGCGGTGGTTCAAGCACTTCCACGATATGCCATGTCTGTTTTTAAGATCCCCATTTCTATTTGCAAGGCTATTGAACAAAAAATTGCTTCATTCTGGTGGAAAACTAATGAGAACAAAGCTGGCACTCACTGGAAGAGGTGGGATATCCTGAAGACAAGAAAGGATAAGGGTGACCTGGGTTTTAGAGATCTGCTCGCCTTTAATAAAGCAATGCTGGGAAAGCAAGCTTGGCGTCTGAGTAACAGTCCAAACTCTTTATGGAGCATTCTATTTAAGGGACTTTACTTTCCTCATAGAGATTTCTGGCACGCGGAAAAGGGACAACGCCCCTCTTGGGGTTGGCAAAGTCTACTCTTAGGAAGAGATACTATCTCACCTCAAGTGCAGTGGGTAGTAGGGGATGGTTCTCGGATCAAAATCCGAGAGGACAAATGGCTGAAGAGGGGAATTATAGGAGGTCCTGCCAACAGCAATGAACCATATTTTGTCTCTGAACTTATCAATCATGAGGAGGATAAATGGGATGAAATAGCTCTAAATGCCCATTTCGAGGATCAACTAGTGACAGAAATTCTTGCAATCCCAATTAAACCCCAAACAGAGAAAGACAGGCTCGTATGGACTGGAACTCAAGCAGGCAAGTACACAGTCAAAAGTGGATACAACCACGTTCGAGAGGAAACAAATAAACAGAATGAAAATCAACCCTCAACTTCCTTTCAACCTTCTCCCACCCTCTGGACAGATATTTGGAAATTGCACTCTCCACCCAAGGTTAGAATTTTCATGTGGAATTTATGCCAGAATGCTCTCCCAACTAAAGAGAACTTATTTAGAAGAAAAATTGTACCTGATCTCACATGCTCTTTATGCAATCAAGACGCGGAAACGGTCGAGCACCTGTTCTTATTGTGTCCTTGGACGAAGGAAATTTGGTCGAATCCTGTGCTGAATATTCATATATCATGTTAGGGCCTCACTAGAATTGAAGAATGGTATGGGACCTTGAAAGAAAAGTCAAGCAACTCACCTAATCCAGAGCTGGTTGCCGTTACCCTATGAAACATATGGAAGGCACGCAACCAAGCTATCTTTAAGAACAGAAAACCCAACACCATCAGCCTCCTCGACTCTGCTCTGGCTGGTTTGAAAAGTTTCCACAGATGGAACCCTAGATCAAGCAAATCAGGGAACAAAACTGTCGTTCTTTCAAGGATTTGGAATCCTCCACCGTATGGAGTTTACAAAATAAACATAGATGGAGCGTACGAACCTGGATCTTCGGATGGATCAATCACCTGTGTTTGCCGTGATTCCATCGGAAGGCTGCTGGACAGAGTAGCTCGCAAGGTGGCATCGTCGTCCCCGCTGATGGCCGAGTCTCTTGCTCTATTAGAAGCCCTAAATCGCTTCTTTCCCAAACACCTTGAAGCCCTACTGATTGAGTCTAACAGCTTGGACCTAGTCAAAGCTTTAGAAAGCCCACACGAAATTAGCTAGGAAGTTCACGCCATTATTTTGAAATGTAAAGACTTGATTCGGTCCTTCTCTAGTCTTAGGATTAACCACTGCTATAGAGAGGCCAACTGTGTAGCGGACTGGGTTGTCAAAGCCCATAAGAATCACTATCTTCCCTTGAATTGGGTCTTCTCCCCTTCCCAAGTACTTTGGGAGCTTTTATGTACCGATGCCCATTTTTTGGGTCCTACCATCCTTTCTCAGTGAATGAAATATTTCTCTTTCCGACAAAAAAAAAGAATAGTGATCCACTACAAAAAAACATAAGATTAGCGACGAAATTTGCGACAGAAAATGTGGAAAAATTTGTCGCAAATCGAATTTGTGACGGAAAAAATTCCGTCGCAAAAAGGTTGTTGCAAAATTTTGCGATGGAAAATTTATCATTTCGTCGCAAATTTGCGACGAAAAAATATTCGTCGCAAAATTCATTGCAAAATTCGTCGCAAATTTGCGACAGATTTATTTCCGTCGCAAAATTCGTTGCAAATTTGCGACCGATTTTTTTCCGTCGCAAAATTTGTTGCAAATAATTCGTCGCAAATTTGTGACAAACTACGTCCGTCGCAAAATTCGTCGCAAAATTTGTCGCAAAAGTCGTCGCAAAATTTGTCGCAAATTTGCGACGAACTATTTCCGTCGCAAATTTAGTTGCAAAAGTCGTCGCAAATTTGCGACGAACCTCATTCGTCGCGAAATTAGTCAGAAATTTTTTCAACAAATTCGTTGCAAAATGTATTTGTCGAATTGTAGGCACGAACTGTAACGATCACAAAATTCGTCTTAAAATAATATATGCTATTTTGAGTTCATTTCGGCCATAAATTGTTGTCCACATCAAACAAAGGAGACAATGACAAATAATAGAAACAGAAGAACGAACAAATCATAGTTTCTAACAAACCAACCACAATGACATATAATTAAAATAAATAAACGAATGAAAGTTACATAATCTGACATAATGTTAGTTCATATCCAATCTTATAATACATTGAAAACATGAAATAAGAGGCGTGACAACCATAAAAGACGCAGAAAAACCAAACACAAGAAGATGCGGCTCTGGTATGATGTCAGGATACCAAAAGTAGTAACTTTTGTCGAGACTTGAGGAAATGTCGATACATAAATCAGTCGAAAATATAAAAATAAGCGTTTATGCATAGATGCGGAACGAGGTATAAAATAATCAAAGGGTTAACAAAAAAACGTTTCAAGACGAGCATAAATGTTTTTACATATGAATATGAGTAAACATATAAATAACCAATATTTTGAAGGAAGCTTACCAGCGATTTGCGACGAATACAAGCTAGAAAGTGTGGAGGAAATCATCAGCATCATCATCATTAGCATTCTCAGCTTCAATGTGTTGGTCATCATTGTGCGCATCACCTATTGAATTGGCTGGAGGTACAGGAGGATTGTCATAGCGATTGAGATTAAGGTGTCGCATAACGAGCTCCATTTGATGTTCCAAGTTATTTATTTGTTCGTCCTTCTGAACAAGTACTTGTTTCAGATGCTGCACTTCTTCGGTCAATTGCTCGTCATGTCAGGCCTTCCTGCGACCAGTGGATGCTGAACTTCCAGGACAATTCGGCATGTACATTCTTGACAATGATCCCATCCCAAATATTTTCCCTTTTTTTGGCCCACCCGTTGCCTCCATCCATAATTTCGTATTATCAACTGATGGCCCGGACGTAGGACAATCATCACTACCACTAGCACTGCTCATTAAAAGTTGATCATATTTATCCTACATTAACAACGTAGATGAAAAAAATCTCATTATATATATCTACCATAAATATTGAAAGCATTCACAGTTTTCATTATAGTTTCCATATAAGCCAAAGTATAAACTTACATACCTTAACAGTTTTTGCTCGCTTGCCAGTCCATGTCTTATCTTTCCTTTGAAACGTGCGTTCAAATGTAGCTGCAAAAGTCGGTTCCGTCCCCAATTATTGTGCCTACAAAATTTAAACATGAGTAATTGAAATAAATTAACTTATAACTCATTCAACAGACTTATCAGTCGTTTGCGATGCTTCCTAATGTTGATAGAGCCCCCAGCATATGTCGCTGACCCATCACTAGAACTAGAAGATCGATTCTTCTTATTCTGCTCACAGAGTTACTGACTCTGTTCAGATGCCCAAAATCTGTTAATGGCCGCCCAATTGTCAGTTGTAATAAAAGACGGCTTCGCTTGCTTGCCCTTCGCTCTATGTATCGCATTTCGCATAAAATCACTGATTTTCTTATCAAAAATTCTTCTCACTTCATTGTCTTCCGCTTCCTCCCACTTGAACTTCCGCTGCAATGAATAAAAACACGAAAAAAAAGTTATCATGATAACCAAATATCCATAACCACGCACCAGACAAATATAGACAGATTTTGTTAAATTCATATCGGGGAAAATATTTGATCCTTTAAGTATCGAAAAGCACAGAGTTGTTCCGGTCCCTTTATATCATTATTGACCATCAACATACTACACCAAACTTTTTCGGATTGAAAATAAAATCCGTAAAACTTACCTTGAACTCATTCCACCACATTTCTTTCACTTCTTGTGGAACACTTTTGTAAGTAATAAACTCTCACATCCAAAAGTTTCTTACTATTTTGTTCAATTTCCTCACAACAGACGAAGCATCCGTGAATATGCAATCATATGGATGTTGTGCAATATCGACAATTTAGTTAACATCAATATCTAAAGCCTTAAATATTACATAAACTAAAAAAAATGAAGTACTTACGAATATCCAAATAGGCATATAAAGAATCAGTTATCTTCTTCACTTGTGTTTCCATCAATATTCGAATGTTTCGCCGAATAATGTGGTGGACCGGAAACAGAGGGAGCTAAAGGAGATTGAACTGGAGGAGATTCAGTTGGCATATGGCCAAGTCCCGTCACATGTTGTTGAGGGTAAGAGGAAGGGTCAACGTGTCCATATTGTGATGGACTATATTGTGGTTGAGGGTTAGATAACGGAACAGGGGAAGAGGAAAGGGCCGGAGACGAGGACGAAGAAGAGGCATGTCTTTTATGCATGTGACCTCCACGTTTATACTGACAAGTAGGAAGGTTAGGCAAATATGTACAGAACTATTTACACGTATTACGGACACATAATGATGTACATGACATAACTTACCATTTTGATGGAAAGACTGACAAAATGTTTCCTTCAAATAAGCCGACGTCGAGCGTTTATGACGTGCTATTTCCTACGAACAAATATACTATGAATCGCAGTCATTTTGATATGAAACATCAATATATAAGCACGATATAGGTGGCCACAGGTATCAAACATCAATACATGAATCGCATTCAGATAATTATATTTTTATTGACCACGTAGACAAATTTAAATTTCACTAAAAGTGAGTGGCCACAGGTATTCTAAGTCATTGTGTAAAGTTTTCTAAGAGAAAATTTGTTATGTTATTGTTAAATTTGTTTTGGGACATTAAAAATTATTAATTTCACTAAAAGTTGTTGGCCATCAATATTGTAAGACATTCTGTAAATTTTTTAAATTTAAAAATTTTAACAATTTTTTAATTTTTAATATAAAATTTTTTCGGTGAAATAAAATTTTTTTTCCACACTAAAATTATTAGGCCACAAGTAGTCTAAGCTATTAGGTAAATTTTCAAATTTTTTTCCTTCTTTATTTTAATAATTTTTAGGGCACGTTAAAAAAATTAAATATAACTGAAATTGGGTGGCCATCGGTATTATAAGCCATTTCGTGAAGTTATGAAAATTTTTAAATTCTAATTTTTTATCGGCCACCTATAAAATATTTAAATTTAACTGTTCATCAGGATGGCCACATATTATCTATGCAATTCTGTGCAGTTTTGAACTTATGCATACTTTATTTAAATTTTTTAAATTATTTGTTTCACCCAAAAGAAAAATTTCCCGAGCAATGGATGGCCATATTTATTTTAATCCATTTTTTTCGGTTATGAAAATTTTCACTTCTTTAATATTTTTTTCCCGAAATGTTAACAACTATAAATTTCACTCAAAATGGGTGACCACAGTTAATTTGTGCCATTTTGTAATATTATGAAATTTTATATTGTTAAAAATTTAAACAACTTTTACCATCAAATTTGAATTTTGTTGCCAAATTAAACCGTTTTGTAAATTTTCCCTAATTTTTAATGATGTTTTATAGAATTATTAAATTTTCAAGCGTTTTCATTTTTCAACGCTTAATCAATCATCTGATTATCATTTAACGTTTCATCATCCACATAATACACTAATTAACCAGCCGACTATCGATCAAAGCAACATGCAACCCTCAAATCGACCCATAACTTAGCTAACTACTCTGACACTAAATAATCCCTAAATAAGTACGACTAAATACCTAATTATATTAACTAGGGTTTAGAGAGTTGCTTACTTGATTCAGGACAACTAAAACCAACCGATCAGATAGTGCCGGAACTGGCGCGGGCCTGGGCCAAAATGGTGGCTACTCGGCTAGTTGCTCGTCCACGGCCGGGCGAACAATGGCAGAGCTTGGCGGCAATGGTGTCGGTTGGTGGCGACTGCGTCGGGCAGCGGCTCGGCGGAGACGGCGTTGGGAGGCGGCGTCGGCTTCGGCCGGCAGCTGGGAGGCGATTGGTCGGTGGCAGGCGGCGGCACGGCGGTGCCGTTGGCCGGGTGGCGGCGCTACTCACAATGGCTGGCCGACGGCGATGGTGAGGACGGTCCAGTGAGGGCGGCAACGTGCGGGCGGCGAGCCGACAGTGACAGCGAGGGGCGACTCCTGGCGGCGGGGCGACGGCGGGGAGTGGCTCCTCGCGGCGGGGACACGGCGGCTAGGCGGGGCGGGGGGCGCGGGTGACGGGCAGTGCCGAGGGTGCGACCAGCGCGGGGGCGGGCGACGAGCGGGGGCGAGGGCGCGACCGGCGCGGGGGGGGGGGTGGGCGACGGTCGAGGCCGGGGGCGTGACGGCGGGGGGTGGGCGACGAGCGGGGGCGATAGATGCGACTGGTGGGGGCAAGGGCAACTGCGCGACAGGCGGGGGCGGGGTCGACGGGCGGGGGGCTCGAGCCCGATGGCGATGGGGGCGAGCGACGGCCGGAGCCACTGTCGGGCGGCTGTGCGACGACCGGCGACAGGCGGGAGAGCTGCGGGGCGGCTACGACCGACGGCGACGGGGATGGCTGCTGAGCGGAGAGGAAAAAGACGACGAAAAATTCAGATCTCGATCGGGTTAGGAAAAAAATATGCAAATTTGTGACGGACATTTCTAGTTCGTCGCAAATTTGCGACGGAATTAAATCTAGCCGTCGCAAATTTGCGACGGGCATGAAATGTCGGTCGCACATTTGCGACGGACAGTACGTTTGTCGCAACTCCGTCGCAAATTTGCGACGGAACGTACGTTCATCGCAACTCCGTCGCAAATTTGCGACGGACTTTACATATCCATCGCAAATTTTTGTACCGACAAAATTTTCCGACGGAACAAAAAATCCGTCGCAAATTTGCAACGGACATCATCTGTCCATCGCAAATTTGCGACGGACATCACCTTTTCATCGCAAAATTGTACCGACAAAAATTTTCCCACGGAACAAAAAAATTGTGACGGACAGGTGCCGTCCGTCGCAAATTTCAAACGTTAAAAAATCCTCCCAAATTTGCGACGGACATGTAAATTCCGTCGCAAATTTGCGACGGACATCACAATTCCGTTGCAAATTTTGCGTGCCTAATAATTCCCTCGCAAATTTCAACGTGCACAAATTCCCCAGAAATTTGCGACGGCATTTACATGTCCGTCGCAATTTATTTGTCCGTCGCAAACTTCGACTAGGGAAAAATTTTGGAACAAATTTTCAACGGATAGGTAAATGCCGTCGCAAATTACAAAGTGCCCAAATTCCCCATAAATGTGCGACAGACATATTGATTCCGTCGCAAACTTTGAATATTTCAAAATTTTGGAATAAATTTGCGACGGACGTAATTCATGTCCGTCGCAAATTTGCGACGAACGTAATCCGTATCCGTCGCAAATTTGCGACGGATGTAATCCGTATCCGTCGCAAATTTGTGACGGATATGTAAATGCCGTCGCAAATTTCCACGTGCCCAAATTCCCCATAAATTTGCGACGCTCTTACTTGTCCGTCGCAAACTTCGCAAATTTAAAAATTGTGGAACAAATTTGCGACGGACAGGATTACGTCCGTCGCAAATTTAGACTTACTAATTTCTTTTGTACATTTAGTTCGTCTTTTTTCGGTCCAAAATATTGGCATCTCAACTTTTAAGGACATGTTAATAATAATAGCACAATAATAACTGTAAAGCACAATAACAATAATAACAAAAACAATAATGATAACAACCAAAATATCACTTGTCGCATTAATAATTACACATCTGTAGTGTTTTGTGACAAAATGGTTAATCTTCGTCGTCTTCGTCCTCGTCTTCGTCCTCATCTTCATCCTCATCTTCGTCCTCGTCTTCGTCCTCTTCTTCGTCCTCGTCTTCGTCGTCTGTCTCCAAATCAGATTCGGAACATTGTTGTACATTTAATTCGTAAATTTCAGTTGGTTCCACATTTGTCATTACTCCGGACGGATTTCGTAAAGTTGGTATGTTATATTCCTCAACTTCAACAGTGTTACACACTTCCTCTTGTTGGTAGGCTCTATCCTTCCAATGTTCCTCGATTTTCTTTCGTGCTTTAATTTTACATACAGCCCACCAATCAGCTTTGTCACGTTTCAAACTAGGATATGGTGCATAATATACTTGAATTGCTTGTTGTGCCAAGACAAATGGTTCATACTTCATATACCTTTTCTTGTGATTTATTTCAACCAAATTGAACTTCGTATGCACCTTCATTCTTTTGACGGGGTCGAACCACGTGCACTTAAATGACACAACCCGTATCATTAATGGTCCAGGGTACTCTATCTCTATGATTTCATCCAATAAGCCACAAAAATCATCTTCTAAACTCCCACCATTGGATGACCGAACAGACACACCACTATTTATTGTGGATTTTCCCATTCCATATTCTTGAGTGTGAAAATTATATCCATTTATCAAATATGCTGGCCAACTTCGAACTCTTAACTGTGGACCCCATGACAGATGATATAGCAATCCTTGCCCTCCAAGTCCATCACAATTACTGTGAACCTAAGGTTACACATGCAAAGTCAATAATATATATTTTACTAAATGATGTATATAATTTTAATAACGTGGTTTTTGTCGATAGGCAACTTATGTATGTCTTGAACCATGCGGCAAATTGTTCATCGCACAAACGATCAAACTCATTTGGTTGTAGTCCAAACATTGAAGTTTGGAATATCCTAAAATTAAAAACCATTTAAGTATTAGCAAATATTTGACACAGAAATATATATTTGCAAATTTACACTTACTTGAAGTATGGCTCGACTTCTGGACAGTTCAGTAAAATATAAGTATGGGCTGCATGAAATTCTTCTCCTGATAAGTAACGAAACTGACATGCGCCGCTTGGTCAACCCAGATAATTGAAAATAGAGAATGCCGTGCATTTGGGATCAATGGGGCCCTCATCATTTCTGCCTGCTCTCTGCCTCTTGCACTGAACGTGCGGCTCAAAATAATATGATGCAAATGTTGTCACTTCTTCCACGATATATGCATTACAAATTGAAGTTTCAACATGTGTCTTATTCTTGACTTTTTTCTTCAAATGATATAAGAATCTAGTTAAAATAGAAAGAAGCTTATCGGAATATATTATATGGTAAAGTAATTTCACGTTTATTTTTTTTAAAAAAATTTACCTCTCAAATGGATACATCCATCAAAACTGGACGGGACCTGCAACTTTGGCCTCATAAGGCAAGTGAACTAAGAGATGCTCCATCGAATCAAAAAACGCTGGAGGAAATATCCTTTCTAAGTTGCAAAGAATAATTGGAATATTTCTCTTTAGTTTTTGCATGTGCGATGCTTTTAACACTGTCGAGCAAATATCATGCAGGAAATTGCTTAACTATGTAATGACGCCCCATACAAAGTTTGGTAGAACTTCCTTCAAAGCTATTGGAAGTAGTCTTTCTATCAAGATATGACAATCATGACTCTTTAAATCTGTCAATTTGGATTCATTCAAATCAACACATCTCCTGCGGTTCGAAGCGTATCCATCAGGAAACCGCACAGATTTCAACCATTGACAAACAACTCGCCTCTGCTCCTTATCCAATGTATAAACTGCTTTCGATTTTGGTCCTCTGCTGCTTGCCTCCACAGCTAGCAGTGGACGATCACAAATGTCTCTTATATCTTTTCTTGCATTCAAGTTGTCTTTTGTTTTTCCTGCGACATCCATCACAGTATTTATGACATTGTCGAAAACATTCTTTTCTATGTGCATGACATCAAAATTATGATGAATAAGATGGGCCTTTTAATATGGTAGATCCCAAAATATACTGCGTTTTATCCATTTATGTGTACTTCCGTACGCATAAGTCGTGCCGTGCGGGTTCTCAACAACAGTTGGAAAGCCCTGCACACGTTCCCAAATTTGATCGCCGGTCAACCTCATTGGTGGACGCGTTCTTTCAGCCATATTCTTGATAAACTCTTTTTTATTTCTTCTGAAAAGATGATTTAGCGGTAAAAATTGTCTATGACAGTCAAAATAGCTGAGCTTCTTTCCATGTTTTAATCTAAATGACTTTGACCACTCCAAACATATCGGACATCCTAAGATCCTAGCTGTACTCCATCCAGATAACATTCCGTAAGCTGGAAAGTCATTTATCGTCCAAAGAAGAGCAGCCTTCATTACAAATGTTTGATCGGTAGAAACGTCATAAGTAGGGACACCTTCAACCTATAACCGTTATAACTCCTCAATCAATGGTTGCATATAAACATCTATCAACTTTTTCGAATTTTGCAGCCCTGTCACGATCAATGTCAAACATATAAGGTGTCTTCATGCACATACCGGGTGGAAGATTGTACGGCGTTAAGATAACTGGCCAACATGAATAACTTTTCCCTGTTTTATCAAATGGAGCAAATCCATCGGCACAAAGGCCTAACCTGATGTTCCGAGGCTCAATCACAAACTCAGGGTATGTTCTATCAAAATGTTGCCGTGCCTCCGCATCTGAAGGATGACACATTAGATCCTCTTCTGTTTCATGATTTGCATACCAAGTCATGTATTCAGCAGTAGCTTTAGACGCATAAAACCTTTGCAATCTTGGGATTAAGGGCAGATAAAACATTTACTTACATGGTCTATGCTTCTTATTACGACCCAGCCTCCTGTTAATCTTGTACCTAGGTTGGCTACAAAATTTGCACGATTCTGCATTTTTTTTATCTCTCCAATATAACATATAATCTTTACGACATACATCAATCCTTACAACCGGAAGGCCTAAGTTATCAACTAGCTTTTTCATATCATAAAAATCACTTGGCATGACGTTATCACGAGACAATGATTCCCGCATTACTTCAACAAAAGAGTTGAAGCAATCCGCAGACACATTATGCTCTGTCTTGATATTTAACAGTCTGGCTGTCACCGATAACTTAGTATGATCCTCACAACCTGCCCATAAAGGTTCATCTACTGCTTTCAACACATCCCAAAACTGATTACATTGAAAAGTTCTATTATAGACATTCTCATCAAAACCCGTTACTCCTATATCTTCCATTTGTGGAGCATGACTAGTATCTACTTGTTCACATGTAGGAGTAAAACTAGTACTTGCATGATTCGAATCTATGACAAAATTCTGACTAGCTGCATCAATCACCATCCTCTCGTACGGGTTCAATTGCTCATAATAGTCACATTCTTCCCTAACTGAAAATTGATCACTTCTTCCATATCCTTCATCAGATATAAATGGTTCACCATGGGAAGTCCAATTAAAATAGTTCGGAGTAAACCCATATCTAGTAAGGTGTTCTCTAACATTATCACACACAAGAAATTTACCATTACTATACTTTTTATACGGACACCTTAACTTATTTCTATCCATGAACTCATACTTATTACTAGCAAAGTCTAAAAATAGTTACAACCCAGTACGAAACTCATCCGTCAATCCTCGACGTCCAGGTAAGTTTTTATTATACATCCAAGCCCTTTTGTCTGTATTGAAATAAAAAATTCGAGTAAAATATTTAAAATATCATATCTATTGTTTTTAATTAAAATCATAAAATTTTAAACATTATAATTTTGTCATTTATGCAACAATTAATATGAAATTGCAAAATAGAAAAAAATTCCACGTAATGAAGACTTACCCAAATATTTGACTGAAATATTGATAGGACAAAGTGGTCAATTTGATGAGAATTGTAACGTCTACTTGGATTGCCAGACCTTCAATTAGACACATACCCAAAAAAATAATTAATTACGAATCATTTTTTAATAATTTTTAATGTTTGACAGAAGTTTGCGACGGAAACTAAATTAATCCGTCGCAAATTTGCGACGGATCCTTGTGTCCGTCGCAAATTTACGACGGAATTTTGCATCCATCGCAAATTTGTGATCGAACTTTGCATCCGTCGCAAATTTGCGACGGATTCAAATGTCCGTCGCAAATTTGCAACGAATTAATTTAGTTTCTGTCGCAAATTTGCGATGGACCATAAGTTCCGTCGCAAATTTGCGACGGAAGCAAACCAAGTTCCGTCGCAAATTGCAACGGCAAAGTAATTTCCGTCGCCATTTGCGACGGAACTTGAGTTTCCGTCCCAAAACGGCCTGGCTGTTCAGGCCCTTGCAAAGATTGGCGAGGTGTCGCCGATCGCCGGTTGTTAAACCGGTCAGTAGAATAATAAAAAAAGCAAATATAAATATATATGAAAAAAGAAATTACAATCCAACGATGAATAGTCATGAAGTTAGCTATGATACTTACCGGTACGAAAGCTTCACCGAGATTAATATGTGCGTCGCTGGATTTTGCTGATTTCATACATGTGAAAGAGGGAAAAAAGCGAGAGAGAACAAGACAGAGTGAAAATTTTATGATTGAACTCGAGTAGCACGAGCTCATAAATAACAGCGACGGTTAAATTTGTCCATCGCAAATTTTCGACGAAAGATGTTCGTCGCAAATTTGCGACGGAACATATCCGTCGCAAATTTGCGACGGAAAAATATGACCGTGGCTAATTCCGTCGCAAATTTGCAACGAAAAACTTCCGTCGCAAATTACATGTTTTTTTTGTAGTGATCAGTCTGTTTGGTAATGTAAATAGTTGCCCATCATATGTGAGATAAGTTTCTGTATTGAATCGATTGGTCTAATTCGACACTTTTTTTGTGATTCTCTCAGTCTATCTATGTGGGTCTGTCTTATTCAGCTTATTCAAATCCGATTTAAACATATTCAAGCTCATTCGGATCCGCTGCCGCAGTAGACACCGGATCATGGCTACCCTGATGGCCCTTATGTGGTTCTGCCACCGGTTACTTACCCTTCGAAGGATGGCCCTTATGTAATGAGTGTATCAGTAAAGTTTTTCTTCCATGTAAAGCTCTGTTTGGTTGCTAGGAAATAAATTTGGATAGGACAAGTTTAGCGAAACACCGGATAAGAAAGCATTTCTTATCTGCTTTTCCCTCTTTATTTGTGATGACAAAAAAAGAAAAGAAAAAAGAAAAGTAATGTGTCAGAATCGTGAAGATTATATAGGGTGATCACAATCCGAGTTGTACCCCTTGAGTGAGCCCATTTAGATTACTAATCTTTAAAAGCAATGAATGTACTACATGTCTTCGACTAGAAAAAAAATAGAAAAAGAAAAAGAAAATCTATTTTAAGTTAATATTGATGAAAGATCATCACAATTTAGTGATTATATCACTCGGTCAAATGACTCAGAACAAAACTAGAGTAGCTTTATAATTATAGAGGTGATCCAAAATTTCTGTATCTTGGGACCACTGTAGTATACTCAAATTTGAACTTACTTAAGAGAACACTTTGATATTTTTCTAGGTTAAGTAATGCATTGATGTCACCTGTACAGAGCTCTCAATTGCTAAGGTCTCTATATTTGTTGGTTTGCTTTGCAGTCCAACGTTTTATAGAATCATAAAGAACAAGTCGATTGGGTAATTTAAGGTGGATCCTTACCTTGCTACCGTGGTGAACTGCATCTTCTGCACTAGCTTGAATATGTTTAAATCGGATTGCAAAAATCGATTATTATTTGGTAACTTTCGAGTGCTTATTGAATAGTGATCAGTCTGTTTGATCACGCAAATAGTCGTCCATCATATGTGACATAAGTTTCTGTATTGAATCGGTTGGTATAATTCGACACTTTTTTTGTGATTCTCTCGGTCTATATATGTGGGTCTTTCTTATTCAAATTATTCAAATCCGATTTAAACATATTCAAGCTCATTCGGATCCGCTACCGCAGAAGCCGCTGGGTCATGGCTACCCTCATGGCCCTTGCATGGTTCCACCACCAGTTACTTACCCTTCGAAGGATGGCCCTTATGTAATGAGTGTATCGGTAAAGTTTTTCTTCCATGTAAATCTCTGTTTGGTTGCTAGGAAATAAATTTGGATAGGACAAGTTTAGTGAAACACCGGATACGAAAGCATTTCTTATCTGCTTTTCCCTCTTTATTTGTGATGCCAAAAAAAAGAAAAGAAAAAAGAAAAGTAATGTGTCAAAATCGTGAAGATTATAAAGGGTGATCACAATGCGAGTTGTGCCTCTTGAGTGAGCCTAATTAGATTACTAATCTTTAAAAGCAATGGATGTGCTACATGTCTTCATCTAGAAAAAAAGAAAAAGAAAATCTATTTTAAGATAATATTGATGAAAGATCATCCCGGTTTGGTAATTATGTCACTCGGTCAAATGAGTCGGGACAAAACTAGGGTGTAGCTTTACAATTATAGAGGTGACCCAAATTACTGTACTTTTGGGACCACTGTAGTGTACTCAAATTTGCACTTGCTAATGAGAACCCTTAAATGTTTTTCTAGGTTAAGTAATGCATTGATGTCTCCGGGAGATGAGAAGGACGTCGACACAGATGTTTTAGACAGAAAGCAGCAGTTGGGGGTACTGTGGACTTGGGGGTAATGTTCTTGGATTACACTCTATCTGGTCCATTAGAAGCAGAGAGCTAGATTTGAGAAGACTTCGCGTCGACGACCTTCTCATCTCTCGATGGCGTGGACCTGAAGTAGCAACCGTAGAGGACGAGCTGCGCTGCACCGGAGAGCGCCCCAAGACCATTGCTAATCTGCAGGAGGGTTGTTCCCGAGTGATGGATTTTCTTTGTGAAGATGGGCCGTACATGATGGGCTAACCCAGCCCATAAAGTAACTGCACTTGACAGTTATTGTCTAGAAACAAAAAGTGAGAACACACGTAAGGATGTGAGTGTGGTTTTGCATTTTCATCATCAAAAAACTCATTCTTACTAAAGAAAAAAAGTAAAAGGGGCTTTGTTCTACAATCGAAAAATTGTTCTCTCTCAAGTCTACGATAAGTGTATTTAATCTGTGATAAAGAGGTATGTTTGTTTTACGTAATATGCTTCGAACGATTAGTGATTTAAATCTAGAATGGGCACGTTTTCTGTATTTTAGTATTATGAATTAGGAATATGCTTTTTTTTTTTGGTAAAGTAAGAATTAGGAATATGTTTATGTCAATTTTTTCCGCAATTTCAAGGAATATGTTTCTATCATTGGTATCAGAGCATGTGTTCTTGTTTCCTGATTGTTTAATGCGTTTATAAAATGAATTGTTGGCCGGAATTTATGAAACGGCGCCGACGAACGCTCGGGTACGAAAAACCAACACCTAGCCGTACTGTTCGAGGTCATTTTCTCGATTTCCATGCGTTAAAATTTATTTTTGAAAATGTAGGGTCATAGTGCTCGTCGATACGAGCAAAACGACTAGTGGCACGTCACCGGGGGAGGTTGGACGCTCCTCCACGCGCCGCCGCAAGCAGCGGCTTCGCCGGCACGTGCGTTGCACGTGCGCAGCGGTTGCCACGCGCACGTGCCGTGCACGTGCCAACGTGCGCTTGTGTTGCATGGCTGATGTCAGCCACGCCTATTTTTTTATTAATTAATTATTTTAATTATTTTTTGTGTGGGCCGAAAGGCCCAGCTCAGAAACCCAACCCGACCCGGTTTATGACCCGTTGACCTGACCTGATCATCCGTTGACCAGAGTTGACCATCGTTAACTGGCAAAAAAAAAAACAGAAGGGGTGGCAGAATGTGTTTTTTGCAAAATAGTATCATGATTTAAAAAGTAATCATTTTTTTCTGCATTTGTTGCAGGAAAAATGGTACAAAGATATCGAACCCCTATTTTGGCTAGGACGCCTGAGCAAAAGGAAAGACTTGTAGCGTTGATAGCTAAGTTAGATGCCTATCGATGGCCAAATGGTGATTTAGCTAATCACGTGGTTAAGGTCAATGAGATGATACAGGAAATCATCTAGAAGGGTTATTGTATGCCGGATTTTGAGAAGATGAATGTTCTGATCAACACTCTTCCATCTGAATGGAAAAAGGTGTTGCATCGCCTATGGAAGGTCAATGTGGTCCTAGCCTACAAAAAAAGTTGCAGTGGCTTTGCAGTCCGACGTTTTATAGAATCATAAAGGACAAGTCGGTCGGGGATTTTCATGTGTATCCTTACCTTGCTACCGTGTTGAACTGTGTCTTCTGGCTTCTCTACGGCTTGCCCTTTGTGCATCCGAATAGCATCCTTGTCGTCACCATCAACCCCATCGGGCTTGCGATAGAGCTCATCTACATATGCATTTTCTTTTCATATGCTCCAAACAAGGGAAGGGTATGTGCTCATTATGTATTTAAGCTTTATCCGTTCATTTTTTATTTGTCTTGACTTATCGAGATTTACTTTCAAATCTGTCTTACCGATAGCTTTTCTACTTATACTGCGCTATCTGAATGGAATTCTACTATAATAAAGTGATAAAAGTTCCAGTTATTTTTTTTTTGGTAAAATGATAAAAGTTCCAGTTATGTGTTTCAAAGTTCTGTACAATAATTGGATACATGCTGTCACTAATTCAAATTTATTCAACTAGAACATTGTTGGTATACAATAATCATAGATGCATCGTAGTTAGTCTTCTTCTCTCTTCTTCTTTTTTCCTGAATTTGGCATTTATTTAGTTTGCTGCTCTTGTAAAGTTTTTCTAGTATAAGATCGGTGATTATGTCCTGTCCTATCTATGTAACACTCATCCATCAAACTGGAATGTGTCACATATATCTTAGTTTTCGGTCGATGTACCTTAAGTCAAGGCACTAAGTAATACCGTTTTCTAGACACTCCAATTTCCAAATTTTGCGTTGTACAAACGCTTATTCCGTCCTAGGCACTTTGACAAATTTCAGAACATTACGATTGACAGCTAATGCTCACTTCTTCTTTTTTGCAGAAAAAGGTGGTCTATTGTCTCTGCGGGGAAGTTGTCTTCATTGCCGTGGTGTCACTGGTGTTCCTACTGGTTTTTCACGACCACAAGAGAAGAATTCTCGCCTTAGGAATTATCTGCGACGTGTTCAACATCATAATGTACAGCTCACCTCTTACCATCATGGTACGTACACATCCATCCCCCTTCCCTCGTTGTAAACTAAAACCATATTTTATCAGTTCCGGCAAATGCTGATCCTTGCATTGTCTAATTTGCCTATTTCTTTTACCTTTGTCTACTACAGAAAAAAGTGATCACCGCAAAGAGTGTGGAGTACATGCCCTTCTATCTCTCGCTAGCCAACTTTCTCAATGGCTGCGTGTGGACTGCATGTGCCCTCATCAAGCTCGACGTCTTCATTCTGGTAATTGAAACAGAACTTGAATGAATTTTCAACCCTTTTACTTTCAAAGTCAAGAAGCATGAGAAATGTAAAGAAAAAGCCACGTACACGAATAACTCGGGAACAACCCTCCTGCAGATTAGCAATGGTCTCAGGGCGCTCTCCGGTGCGGCGCAGCTCTTCCTCTACGGTTGCTACTTCAGGTCCACACTGCCAAGAGATGAGAAGGTCGTCGACGCGAAGGCTTCTCAAATCCAGCTCTCCGTTTCTAATGGACCAGATAAAGTGTAATCGAGTAACATTACCCCAAATCCACAATACCCGCCAACTGCTGCTTTCTGTCTAAAAAATCTGGACACCTGTCTTATGTTTATAGCCGCTTCCCGTTTTTCTGCATTAAGCTAGGGCTGAGTTTGTGGAAAAAGAACTTGTCGCAGCAGTGAGTAGATGTTAGAGGTTTATTGGCTCTTTTCGGAACCTGGTGATGGAAACCTGTCGGGTTCGTTGCTTCTTAGCTGTTCCTCTCTTTCCAACTCAAAAGTGAACCAAGGCTCATGTTCGCATTTTGCTCTTTAATGCTTTGACAATTTGTAGGTGGGTTTTTCAGCTGGAGGAGGTAACGATGTGGTTGGCCTAACATGTAATCTTTTAAAGTTGTGCATATTATTCACGTGTTCGCAATTCTCAATATTTCCCTCCAACTCAACCTTATCATGGACTTGGGCCATAATGATAGAAATCTGATCGTGCGACAAGGCCCAGCGCGAGGCTGAGCCGCTCAGCCCGACAGTAAGCATTCTCTTAGCCCAACACAACTCGTCCATACACATCTACTCAACTGTTCTCGTTTTCCAGTTCAAGCCTTTTTCTCTCAGTTAATTGGGTAAAATTTGAAATACGAAACAACAACCAAAAACCTCAAACTTTGTCACCTGTAACACATTTACCCTGAACTTTTTTTGACACAAAAAACCCCAAACTTTACTATTTGTGACATATTTACCCCAATGTACTTTAATCCATGGGCATTTTCGTCTTTTTTGCTTTTTCTTTTTTCTTTTTCCTTTTCGGTGAGGGGGGCCCTCACTGCATTTGGCGAGGGCCGCCCTTGCCAGCATCGAGCGAGGGTGGCCCTCACCGGCGTCGGGCGAGGGTCGACCTCGCCTGAGTCGGGCGACCCTTGCTGGCGTCGGGCCAGGGTGGCCCTCACTTGCCCAGGCGAGAGCGACCCTCACCGGCGTCGGGCGAGGGTCGCCCTCACCTGGGTGAGCGAGGGCGACCCTCGCTCGACGTTGGCGAGGGCCACCCTCGCAGAAAAGGAAAAAAAAAAAGAAAAAGCAAAAAAAGATGAAAATACTTATGAACTAAAGTACGTTGGGGTAAATGTGTCACAAATAGTAAAGTTTGGGGTTTTTGGTGTCAAAAAAATTCAGGGCAAATATGTCACAGGTGGTAAAGTTTGGATTTTTTGGTGATTTTTTCCCAAAAGTAAAAGAACTAAAAAGTGCAGGGACAAAGACCCCGCCATCACTAGTCCTCTTGGACGCAATGGTGAAAGGTTGTCAATCCCCCTCCAACTCCGACAAGAGCAGTGGAAAGATGATCGTCACGGTTTCTAAGTGTGTAAGTGTGCACATGTATGTTTTCGTCATTCTAATAATTAATAAAATCATTCTTTGCTTTTCCTATCGGATACCCTTTCACATTTCAAAACATACAATTTGCAATTTCCCGACCTAAATAGACGCACTTGCCGGCATATACCCCGAAAACCTACACCCGATCCCCTTGCCCACGACTCTCTTTCCCTGCCCTTTCTCCCTCCTCGCACAGCAGTGCAACATAACGACAATTGAGAGACACCCTCGGCTCAACGCACTCCAAGACACCATTGCCTGGTGCCCCTGCCCCTCTACAAGCATCCGTCTCTATTTAACAAGGCCATGCTAGCTCGACCTCGGCCCCTGGCTGGTTACAAGCCTCTCTGACAGGCTACTGCGCCCCGCAAACTATGTAGCTTAGCTCTATCTGGCCTCGAGCTGACGTAGCGACCATCGGTGGCCTCAAAAATTAGGTCCACCGCGGCCTCCAAAGGAGCAACGGCGATGCGCATGGCGGAGAAGGGAAATGTGGAGGTGAGCGTTGAACTAAGCAACGCCTCTTAGGTGAGAATAGAGAGCGTAGGTTGGAATTGGGTTTTATTAGGGTGGGGGCAATTTGGAATACAAACGGCAATTTGATATATCATGTGTGGGCAAGAGATGAAACTTAAAGCCCATCGTAAAAAGGGGAATAATAATTATGGGTTTTAAAATGTGAAGAAGGTATCTGGAGTTTGGGTGGGGTGAAATTCTTTTCATTCATTTTGGACGGAACCATGGTCTTAAAATAGAGCGCAAGAAAGCCGTAAACAATTCCAATAGAAGTGAAAACTGAAAAGGATTTTTTAAAATCAAACAGTCAATTTTGGCTCCTGTCCTCTGGCTCTTTCCAATTTTGGTTGCTCAGGGGAAACGGCGAGCGTAATAATCCAGCTTGATCCGACATAAATGCATGTACAATACAGCCAGATACGAATATACGCTACAGAGGCGGAAGTAGAGATGGATGGTAAAATCTACCGCAAGTTTTCACTTGATCAACTGCAATATTCAATGTTTAGGCACAGCACGCGCAAAAAAGAAGAGAGGCTACTATAACCAATGTTTCGGCCAATAGAAGACGAGAAGAAACGGTTATTTCAACGTAAGTAGAGGCCGTAAGGACAGACAGATTTTGGGAGAGGACGACCACCTGTACATTTTCATTCTAGATATCAATCCAAAGAATGGACTAAGCAAAAGGAGTAGACAGACGAGAAGGATGCATGGTATTACCGTATACTAAGACGAGCCATAAAGGTACAGTCTGGAAATAGATGTTCTCTCGTATATCCCACCTTCATTCTTCAAATGATTCTCCAAAAGCTAGAATAGAGATGTTACCATCCTCACTTTGAGGCCTCATGATATGTGTTGCTTCTTTTTCTCCGGTCTCGAGTGTACCTGCGCTTTGATTCCATAGGTCTTCAACTGAAAGTTCTCAAAGGCATCGGAAATCGCTCCGACCAGTAAACAGGGCGGGCAAACAAGCAAAGACGTGAAGGATGAAATTCATGAGAAACAGCTTAGCAATTTAAGCGCTACAGGCAAGTTCACCTACCAGCTCAGGCTTTTTGGCATAAACTCTCACGATCATGTCCTGGTAGGATGTTGGCAGCAAGTGACTAATGCGTTCATCTGGCATGGTGAATTTCTCCTCACTCTCATAATCCTGAGAAACTCAAATCATAAGTTCATGTACAAAAGAAGAAATTTACGAAGCCTTCAAATTGGGCAACCACATCCATGCTAGTGCCAACTGAACATGGTCAGCCGTGCATCCTATGTTTAGCTCATAGGCGCAAAATGCTACTACTAATTAGAAATGCTACTGTGCCAATTATTCTAGAAAACTTTTTATTTGATCGGTCATGCATTGGAAGTTAATAAAATTCAGCAGACCCCGCATCAAGAGACGCCCTTAATTTCTCCTTTCTAATGTGAAAAGTCAATGTCAAGCCACGAACCTTTTGCCACTTGAGGCATTTAGGGAGGATCACTTGAAAATTGTGAGAATAATCAATTTATAATCTTGCATTAGCGGTATCAAATTTCTGGGGCCGCACTGCTTTGGAGAAACATAAAACTCTTAACAACTAGCTCAATTTCAACTAAAGATCTCAGGAACTCCGTCATGTTAAGGTTCTCTCTACAGCAAACAAGAAACACAAATCCTTTTGCCCTTTGGTTGTGATGTTGGTTCAGGCATATCATGTAAGTTGGACTAAATCTCTCTGCTCTGGTAGAAGTCGTGAATTTGGCAGTCAAGAAGAACATAATACATCGTTGCAAACCAAAATAACTCTTCATGGATGATGAAATTAATTCTTCATATGCAAACATTATCATGCAGCTCGACATAACTCTTCATGCATGGCATTAATCTATGTTAAGGATAAACAATCACCCACCCGAATATCTTCTGATTAAAGTGTATACCATTCTACACGTATCAAGTCCTTTCCATGCAAACAGATTATTGCATAGACTGAAAAGATAAGAGAACCGAAATTCAGCATAGTGAAGCTTTACTAGTACCTTGAAAATGTTGATGCTGGAAGGAATACATGCACAAAGGCAGCAAAATGAGAAGTCGGTAAGTCTTGCATATAATATGTAAAAAAAAATATGCTCTTCAGGTACCTTTCGAGAGGATTATCCCTTCCACGTGTCAAGTCAATCCTAACATTGCTTACAGCGATATCCTCTTCTTTTAGGGTTACTCCAGTATTTTTCTGTTAAATCGAACTAGTTAAATTTTACTATATTGCTCGCTTGGTGTTGCGAACAGAAAAGAGCTCATTCCCATATTTCACCAATCACCCAGTTAAATCTGAACAAGACCTGAGAACAAGCAATATCTTGTGCAGTCACGTACTTAAAGTGCTCCAATTTGTCCTTTGGAACAGCATATTCATTGCAAAACTGCGACAGCGAAATCAATACTCAAATATGACAATTTCACAGGTAAAAGCAGGAGAGCAGATTGGGATTCAAGATGTAGCTTGTTTCTTGATACTTCATAAATAGATTCCAACAGATCAGAGCCTGTTCCGAGTTGATGAATTACAGACCTGCTCCGGAGTGAGGCGGCGCTTCTTCTCCGGTGACTGGTCATCGCAATATTCCTTGTTGAAAAGTTCATCAGGATAGCTGAAAATTGATCGCCTCTTCGTGGCCTCCTCAATTCCCATAGCCGATCCCCTTCCTAGCAAAATAAAAAAAGAAAATCCATCCATAAACACTCGTCGATGCTCAATTTTTTTCAGAATTAGGCGCCGATGCAGGGGAAGGAAAAAAAATTCAACTTTTGAGTTTCACAGTTCATGTAATTTGGCATTTTGTATGAACTCAAATGATTGTACCCCTGAATTCTCCATTGTGCCCGGTTTCCGGAAAGAGCATGACGACAATTCAAACGGCAAAAATTCAAAACCTTCCACCCAAAATCATTTGATTTGGGTTCTTTGAGATTCATTAAACTCCAATCGCACCAACATAGTCCAAGCAGACTATAAGAACAGCTCAAAATATCATGACAGCTTATCAACGCCGGGCTAAGAAATTAGATCAGTTTTCGTCTGCATATCAAATCACTCGCTCCGTTCAGGTAATATCAACAGTCAGTCAACTTAGCTACAATCCATATATAGTCGCACAGCGAGAGAGATAAAGAGAAAGGGGATGATCACCTCCAAAAAGCGAATCTCTGCTCCCAAGGAACAGCATGTTGCCCTGGCACGCGGATTGATCAAGGAGAAATCGTCCGGACTCCACAGAATTCATTCGCTCGATCTCTCTATGCTTTCGCCCGCGTTGCAAATCTTCGGAGAGCCGATCCTCCGCGGAGGGCCGCAGGAAGGGGATTCCGGCTCCGGCGAGACACGAGACCGCTTAGCTGCGCGCGGCGGTGCTATAGATACTTAGTACTAGTAAATACGAGCCAGGGATGTCGCGGAAATTAGAAGAGCATGAGCTTGTGGCGGAAGAAGCTGGTGCTCCAGAGCAACCTCGCCGGAGTATCCAACGGGCATATGCAAAATCCCATCAAGCCACTCCCTACGACGGCCTTTCCCAGCTCCTCCCCTCCCGAAATCCCGAGACTCCAGCGACAACGGAGGCGGAGGAGGTCACAAGCACGAGACCTCCATGGGCAACCGATCGATCGATCGGAGCGAGACAGTTCGTCCGGCGGAGCGGCGGAGTTACGGAGTCGCCGGAGTTTCGAGGGGGTGAAGACATAGGAGCTTCTCAGGCGTTTCTTTCGTCGCAACTAAAGTTCAAAGATCTGAGATGAGCGGCTTTTATAGGAGAAGCTCTCGAGGCGAATTGCCCAAAGTGTCCTTGTTGCCTCCTTTTGTTTTTTTTTTTGGCGGAATCTCCGGTTTTATGTTTTTTTCTTCTTTTTCGGATTTTATTAAGAAAATTGCCTTAGCCACTTATTAAGTAACTAAATAAAGAAAAATGTAATTTCCAATACAATGTATGTCCTAGTGTTATGCAGAATGAATATTTTGAAAATTGAATGTTTTCTTATTAAGTATATTTAACAAGTATTTCGAAGACACTCATGAGACTTTTTTTTAATATATAAATCTCCGATTTTGCAAATCAATCTTCCTCCAATTTCGTTCGGAAATCTTAATGTGGTACTAAGAAATGATGTGCTTATGTGTGTGACAAAAAAAATGAATACTAGTGAATTTCAAAATTTACGGATAAAAGCACAAATAATTTTCCTGTACATATACTCACTAATATCCAATGATTATTATCTTTTTATCTTTATTTTCCGTAGGAAATTTGGAGAATATATATACTTCCGCAAAAGATTTGAGAAGTCTGTAGTCACTTATTGAATCTCTTTACGCTTAATTTGAGTTCAACAATAACTTTCTGAAATCTCTTATATCATGACTTTTTGCTTAAGTTAAGTGAAAATGAAGGAGCCTTTAGCACTTAAATTATGAGAATTATTTAAATATTAAAATTATAAATGACCCCTCCTGTTAAATAAATTCTAAAGATTTTGGGGGTTTTTAATACAATGGAACTCAAAGTTTCTATTGCTCTTCGTTGTGGCTAAAAAAAAAAAGAAATGCTAAATTCATATTGATAAGCACTGAATCTATATAATATAATCTAAAAAGTGACCTTTGAATTTTTAATGTAAATTACTTAATGATTTTTTTTTTCATTCGTTCATTTTTGTAAGCAATACATGCAATAATTTTTAGGAAAATATTATCCAAATCATCCATCTTCAGTAAAATAAACACACCTAAAATTTCTACTAAATTCTGCATCATTTAGTCTAATCCCTAGAGGTAACCAACCATCAAGAAGGTTCAAATATATAGCTCTTCTGCTAATTTTTTTATGGTCACTTTTATTACATTCGAAAGTTGATATTGATAGCTCAATTAACAATTTATTTATTGGGTATGATACATCATAGCCATCCAAATCAAATTCTTTGTTGATAATTTGGGATCGCAGAACCAGAGGCTCGACTACCTGTATTTCATGGATCATCTTGCAAAGCCCTACTGATCGATTAAATCAATTTCTGACTCCATAATCTCAAGTTATCGGAATGTGTTTTGTTTTTTCTCCAATTTGTATATTCTCCTTTTAAAAATCCAATTTTGATAATAAAAAAAACTATTTTCTTTTTGTTTTTTTTTTCAATGGAGGGTGTCTGGTCAATTTGCTCTGGGTGCATTTTGTAATTGTGCCTTGGGGGGTTTCGTTAAGCAATATTAAAGCTGAAGATTGATTGGTAGGGCTGACAATCACAAGCCATTGGATTCGCATCCAAACTCTCATCAACGAACGGTCGTAGATGGGGGGTGGGGAATGCCAAATAAGGATATGAAGTGTCCTCATTTTCTCAAATAAAGACATAAAGTGGGTTTTGTGTCAAATAATGATCTGAAGTGGTATGTCAGTCTTAAATAAGGACTTGAAGTGGTCGTAAGAGTTTCAAATAAGGACCTGGCCTCGTCGATCACCGGTCAGCAAAATATTTTAACCGGCGAGGTCAAGAGCATTTTTGTCCAATTTTTTTAAATTAAATTAAATTTATTTCTTTTATTTTTTTTCCTTTTCTTTCTTTTTTTTTTCTTTTTTCTGGTTTCCCTTGTTGGCTTGCTAGTGACCGGCCGACTAGCCACCGCTGAAGCCCGGCAAGGCAAGGCGAGGGTCACCCTTGTCGACAACAGGCGAGGACAGCCTTGCCTGGACAAGGCGACCCTCACCCAGATCTAGTGAGGGTCGACCTCGCCCATGGCCGGCGAGGGCGACCCTGCCAAATTTGGGTGAGGGGGCCTTGCCCACCCTCGCCAATTGTTAGTGAGGACCGACCTCACCCAAGGCTAGGGGACCTCGCCCAACCCTCGCCGGTGGCTGGCCAGAAGAAGGGAAAACCAAAAAAAAGGGAAAAAAGAAAAAAATTTCAAAAAAGTTAAAAGACGAAAATGCCCTCACCACAAGAAAAGTTAGGCCCTTCTTTGAAACATATACAGCGACTTTTGGTCCTTATTTGACACAAAATCCACTTCAGATTCTTATTTGAGACCAACATGCAACTTCAGGTCATCATTTGACACAATGTCCATTTCATGCCCTTATTATAGAAAATAAGGGTACTTTAGGCCCTTATTTGGAATTTTCCCTAGATGGGGGCGGAGAAGTTTGTGCCATCCATGGCCGTGGAATAGGAATAGGAGAGTCCCATGCTTCGCGGTCGGAGCTCTGTTGGATCGACTTTTAGGGCGCGCATGGAATCCATTATGGAGTAGAGATTCTACTCCAGAATGGATTCCGGAACATAAATGCATTTGTTAAAAAATTTCCGAAATGCATTCTGGAGCAATTTTTACATTCTAGAATAAAAATGCGTTCGTTAAAAATACTTGATTTCAGAATACATTCTTGATTTCAGAATGCATTTTTTATTCCAGAATGAGTTTTGGGCAAGAAAAAGATAAGCTACTTTTTGTAGCTTCTCTCTTCCAGAATGCATTCTCCATATTTTCTTTTTCTAACTAATTTTTTTTTCAGAAAATGCATAAAAATTGAAATTCCAGAAAAATTCATAAAAATTTTTAGAAAATAAAAAAAGTCAGATTTCAAGAAAATAGGAAATTTTGTGAATTTTTTTCAAAAAATATAAAAAAATAAAAAATTTTAAAACTTCACAGAATGACTTAAAATACATTTGGGCACCCACTTTGAGTGAAATTTAATTTTTTTAAGGTGCCCAAAAAAATTAAAAAATTAAAAAATTAAAAACTTCACAAAATGGCTTAGAATACCTTTGGGGACCCACTTCAAGTGAAATTTAATTTTTTTTAGGTGCCCAAAAAAATCAAAAAATCAAAAATTTCAAAACTTCACAAAATGGCTAAAAATACCTTTGGGCACCCATTTTGAGTGAAATTTATTTTTTTTAGGTGCTTAAAAAAATATAAATAGATTTCTATTCCAAAAATCAATTTATGGAGCAGAATTGGTCATGTTTTATCAAACAGATTTCTCCTGAAAAAATCAATTTCTGACAAGAATTTCGAAAATTAATTTTTGGCAAGAATTTGATTTCTGGAGTAGAATGGTTATCATTCACGCATTTAATCAACTCTTTGAGTAGTAGTGAAAAAAAATAACAAATAAAGTTATGCGAAGAAAAGAAAATACGAAAGATCAATGGGGTTGCATTGCAAGGATCACAATCGAATGTTGTTTATTATGATTAAATCAATTCACTGCATTTTGAAAGTTCAGGTCGAATCTGGTTTATCTTCACTTTAACAATTATTGAGAATATCATGATTCCCTTCTTATGGAACATAATAAAAAATATGGAGGTTCAAATTGAAAAGAAAGAGAAGGTTATCCGTGCTTCGATGTTTGACAGCGATATAGTGTACTTGAATGTAAAATGAAGTCGACCGGTTTGAATTTACGCTAGAAATTCCAAATTATGTGCACTGTGACATATTTACCCAAATTTTTTTGTGACATAAAAAACTATAAATTTGTACCCGTGTGATGTATTAACCTTCCGTCAATAGTAAGATAATTTTCCTTAAAAAACAATTTTGTTCTTATTCTACTTAAGTCACGCGGGCGCAATGTCAACACCATTTAAGGAAAATTCAATCAACTAAAATTCAGAATGTTTCACTGTTTATTTAAATGGCATGTGTCTTTAGGGCACTATTTAACGAAATTTTTACGTTCTAGTCCAAAGTAAAAACCACGTTGACACGGTTAACAAGCAAGTTTCAACCTCACTTGATTTTAATAACAAACAATTAACTCAATTAGGTTGGAACAAGTTCATGTATGTGAATAAAAAACACAAGATGTTGAGGTACGGTTTTTATCATCATCGGGCGCGGATGATTCTATGCTTAGGCCACTCAGTAAGATTTTGGCTCGCATCTTGTCTTCTTTTTTAGGTGATAAGGTAGTTTACGGATCGAGATCTTTTTTGTCCATTGAAATTTCTTTGTAGGCGAATATATAAAGTATGTGCGGTGTCAAATCAATTGCCGCTTTTAGGACATGTTTAACTAGTAACGTTGTATCAACATACATAATTATGCGCATATTTTCTCACAACCCCCTTCATCACTTGGATCATAACCCACAAAGCTAAGCACATCCAAATAGGATGCTCGGGTTTGGAAACCTCAGCAAAGATTGGAATCACCATAAAGTATATGGAGGCATTGGGAGGCGCATATCCCACTTTTAGAAAAAAGAATAGTAATAAAATGAATCGTGTGATAGGCAATAATAACAAATGAATCACTCAATTGGGTTGGTACAAATTCATGCGTGGGAATAAAAAACACACGATGTAGAGGTATAGTTTTTATCATCATCGGGTGCGAACAATTCTATACTTAGGCCACTCGGCTAGATTTCGGCTTGTGTCTTGCCTTCTTTACGAGGCGATAAGATACTTTATGTACTGGATTCATCTGTCCAAGAGGATGTCCTCGTGGCGTATATATAAAGTATGCGCAGTGTTAGTCAAATCAATTACCGTTTTTAGGACATGTATGACTAGTAATATGATATCGATGTACATGGTTATGTGCATATTTTCTTGACATCCCCCTTCATGACTTAAGATCATAACCCACAAAAGCTAAGCACTTCCAATTGGGATGCATAGGCTTGGACACCTCGGCAAAGATTGGAATCACTAAAAAGCACAGGGAGGCACAAATCCCAAATTTAGAAAAGGGATAGTAGTAAAATGAGCCTTGCCCTTGCAATCAAACATGTCACGCACCCATTTGCATCTCTCTCACACCCAAAAATAACATTAAATTAATGAATTTAATATACGTATTCCTTCACGGCTAAGTTAGGATACCCAAATGGTGGTGCTTTTGACTAGAAAAAAGGCTCGTAGATTTTTTTGCTTTTACCTTTTTAGCAAGTTTTGAGCTTTATCTAAAGGTCGGGGCAAGAGAGAGAGAAAGAGAGGAGTTGAGAGTGAAAGTGGAAAGCTCAAACAGAAAAGGAGGAAGCACCTGAAGAAGAAGAAGGAGAGGAACAACTTAGCTTTTGGGACGTGATGTGGTGAGTAGTGAGATCGGAAAGCTATATGTTGTGTTGTGTTGTATGGCTGATGAAAGGCCAGTGATATGATGAAGTGGGGGCATAAGCCATAAGGTAGCGGTGTGCTTTTGGCTAATTCCTACCCCTCCTTTCCTTCCTACCAAATGTGGCCAAGTACAGTGACCACCTGTCAGCTGTCATGTCCATGTACATGTAGCAATCCCAATGTCTTTTGCCCTCGAAATTTCTCTCTCTCCCTAGGAAAAAATTGGGGCGGGGGACCATAGAGAATGTGATCAATCTATGTTTGGTTAATTGCAAAATCATGAAGTTTCACATGTGGATGTGGCCAGGTCGGGGTGGAAAGAGGAATAAGATACACGTAGGATAGGGCTAGCTAGCTTGGCTATCATGAGCACATCCTCTATTATTATTAAGAAAAAACATGCATAAAAGGTAACTAATCTTCGCTCCAATATCCAAAGCATGCGTTTATTTTCATAATTACGGATTTGCCCCCTCGGCTCAATAAAATCGAACTTTCATTCACGAAATTGTTTATTTTTCTTTCAAAAAATGACCCTCCTCATATTCTCACATCTTTTTTAAAGGAAAAATGACACAAACAGATCATGAACTTTGACTCGATATGTAATTTGATCCATAAAATTTTAATTTGTTTAATATAGTCCCCGAACTTTGACCAAATGTTCAATGTGATCCCTGAACTTTCAATTTGTTCAATGTGGCTATTGAATTTTTAGTACATGTTCAGTATAATCGATGAACTTTATAAAAATGTTCAATATAGTCATTCCTTTAATTCAAGTCAGGGACTATATTGTACATTTTTATATGGTTCAGGGAATATATTGAACTTGTATCAAAAGTTCAAGGACCATATTAAACAAATTGAAAGTTTAGGAGTCATATTGAATATTGGGCTAAAGTTTGGGGATTACATTGAACAAATTAAAAGTTCAAAAATCAAATTACACATTGAATCAAAGTTCAGATATTGTTTGTGTCATTATCCCTTTTTTAACAAAGCCCAAACTCCAACTCCTCCCTCTGCTGCCACAACCCTTGCTGCCAACTGGAGAAGCTACGATTCGTTTTATTTTCTACGATTGACATGTACGGTACGATTTACACCTTTGTTGAATTTGTAAAGAATGATCAATTGTGAGAATTTCACTTAAGAGGGTCGTTCGGGATCAAATTAATAAGGTGACCCCTCACCTTTATTCACCCGTAAAATTCGTCCGTGTGTTGAGACTATTAGAAAGTAGCTGCGCGCAATGGCGTTTGGAAATTGGTAAAGACGTGGTCTTTGAGGCCATTCCCAAGCTAAAGCGGAATGTCACACAGCGTTAGGTGGGCCTTATCTCCAGCCGGATGCATCTCTACCGGGCTTTTATATAATCGATTGATTGGGCAGTGGCATACCTTCTCAAAAAGCCTTGGCCCGCCATGCCGAAGATGTTCATTGGCTAATCGGCAACATTGATAGACCTGATCAATGGACAGGCCTAGACAAGCTTTGGGCAATTTGCACAAAAACTCGCCCTCTATAATTCTTGTCCAAGCCCCTTCAAGATTTTAAATATCAGTAAGTTTCATTTATAGTGATTGTGCTTGGAGGGACCGGTATGTCAAAAAATATGACGTAACGAAATCCTATGGTCAACATGAACGAGGACATCATCTTTTAAGTAGGAGAGTCTGTAACATCACGAAATCACGTATGGATGAAAGAAACAATATTCAAAAAAAGAATAAACAAAAATATTTTCATTATCTAGAAAATGTTTAGGCACAAATTATTGTCGATAATGAAAATATTTTTTATTAATCAATTATTTCAATGAATACAAGTGATTATATTTAGGAAAATATTTTTCGAGTCATTCGATTTTCATGGAACTAACAGAGAGTGATATATATGTCGAGTCGACACTTATTCTTATAATTATTCACAATAGTTCTTTTCGGAGCTTAATCCATGTGAATCGACCCTGACTATTCTTAAAAGGACTGCTTGCCTGGGGAAAATTACCAAAAAAAGGTCATAAAACTATTGTATATGTGTCAATTTAGTTTTAAACATTTCAATTGTGCCAATTGAGTCCTCAACCTTTTCTTATTTTATCAATTGAGTCCATCTGTCTAATTTTGACTGAAAATTACTAACGTGGATAATGACACAAATAATTCCTCAACTTTGGCCCAATGTGCAATGTGATCTCTAAATTTTCAATTTATTAAATATAATTCATGAACTTTAGCTTAATGTTCACTATGATCAATGTGATCCCTAGACTTTTGGTATATGTTCAATTGAGTCCTTGAACTATATTGAACATGGATGAAAAGTTTAGAGATGACATTGAGCAAATTTAAAGTTTAGGGGTCACATTGAACGTTGGATTATAATTCAGAGACCACATTAAATATTTTCGAAGTTCAGGGACCACATTAAATATTTTCGAAGTTCAGGGATCACATTGCATATTGAATCAAAGTTCAGGGACTATTTGTGTTATTTTCCTAAATCAAATCCACTTAAGGGTGAATAAAATAAGCAAGGAATAAAAAAAATGTGACGAGACCCAATAATACATTAGCGTTATAATTTGTGTATTGAGGACAAATTGGATGCCGTACTCCATCCGTGATGAACAATAGCCTGTGAATTTATAAACAAGGATTATTACCACGAAAAACCCTAAACTGATATATTTGTGACAATTTTACTCATAACTATTTTTTTATCACAAAAAACCCCAAATTAATACACCTGTGACAAATTTACCCCGAATTATTTTTTTGATCACCAAAAACCCTATACTGGTACACCGTGATAATTTTACCCCCGAACTAATTTTTTGACCACTAAAAACTCCAAACTGGTACATTTGTGATAAAATTACTCCCTGTTAGTGTCTATTTTTTTTTTTTTGGTAAGGGCCTGTTAGTGTCTGTTAAATTATATTAATATCACAAAAAATCACAAATTGGTAAGCTTGTGATAAACAGATGGGTAAAACCCAAAATCGATACACATGTCAATTACCACGTGTCATGAAACTTCGCAATTTGACAGTAAAATTTAACGGAAACTAACGGAGAGTAAATTTGTCACAGGTGTACCAGCTTGGGGTTTTTGGTTGCCAAAAAATTAGTTCATGGGTAAAATTGTCACTTGTATACCAGTATGGAATTTTTTATGGTAAAAAAAAATAGTTAAAGTAAAATTGTCACAGATGTACTAGTTTAGGGTTTTTTGTGATCAGAAAAATAGTTTGAAGTAAATTTATTATAAATATATCAGTTTGTGATTTTTCGTGGTATTAACCCTATAAACAACCCTAAAAGGCCAACTTGTTTTTTTATTTATTTAATTTTCAAATATTTGATTGGACTTTTCACCTCGAATACCTTCGTTAATGCACGTAAACCTTCCTGCTAGCATACATCAAATAAGACTCTCTACCAACGGAGCCAAGGACGTGATGCCGATGAAAATACTTCGAATGACGGGACATGTCACATCAAATATTCAATGAATCTATCATAATTATCGTCGCACTAAAAGAGCAGCGACAAATCTTGAAGAATGGTCGTCGTGTAATTTCAACTTCTATATAAACGATTGATTGGGCAGTGGTATACCTTCTCAAAAAAAGCATTGGCCCGCCATGCCGAAGAAGTTCATTGGCTAATTGGTAGCATCGATAAACCCGATCAACGGACAGGCCTAGATGAGCATTGGGTAATTTGGACGAAAACTCGCCCTCGATAATTCTTGTCCAGGCCCCTTCAGGATTTTTAATGTCGATGAGTTTCATTTACAATGATCATGCCTCAAGGGACCGACTTATTTTAAGATGTGACATGCCCAGATTCCATGTTCCGTCGAAGAGATCTTGTTAAGTGATATATAAATTTGCACTCTCATAACTTTGTGTGGTTACTTCAGTAGCCCTTTTCGGGGGGAGTTTGGCCCACGTGAAACCTACTGGGATTACGCTTCGGTGTCGGAGCAGGATCCCTCTAGAAGATGTGAGGCTCGTGCTTGTCTAGGCAAGAGGGGCTCAGATAAGGTACAACTTTTGACAAACTTCTAGCCACTTGAGGGGCATGAATGGACCGCATCACCTCAAGAGGGGAGTACCTTGGGCAGTGCGGGTTGACATTAATAAGGACATCATTTTTTTTAAGTAGAAGAGTTCGTAACATCTTGAAATCCCACGCGGACGAGAGAAACAATATTCAGCGATATACGTGTCGAGTTGGCACTTATTTTTATGGTTACTCACAGGACTTTTTTGGAAAACTTGATCCACGTGAACTAGTCCCGGCTATTCTCAAAGGGACTTTTTGTCTAGATATGTCCATATCAAAAAAGTTTTAAAAAAAAAGACCAGCCCCACCCTACTCGGCTGGCCTAAAATCACTATTTATGACTTTAAGGCTCTGTTCGGCAACTTGTCAAATAGTAAAAATTTCTGTTCTTTTGTTCCCGGAATCAGTTTTGGAATAGAAATCCGTTTGTTAAATTTTTTGATTCTGGGCACAATTTCTTGCAAATTTGTGCCCAGAATCAGTTTTGAAGCAGAATCAAGAATAAAAAAAAGTAGCTTCTTGATTCTGGGAACAAAAATGAGAATCAATTTTTTTTCTTTTTTTTTTCTTGGTTTTAATGTAACTTCTAATATCCAGCGCGAGGGCCACCCTCGGCATATCTGACGAGATTAAAATATTTTAATAAAAAATGTTATTAATAAAAAATATTTTAATAATAAAATATTTTAATGGCCATGAATAAAAAAATTATTTTACCAACCATGGCCAATGACTAGGTCATGAAAAAAAAGATATTATTAATAAAAAAAATATTTTATCGGCTGTGACCGGCGACCAGGCCATGAAAAAAAAAGGAAAAAATATTTTAATAAAAAATATTATTAATAAAATATGTTAATAAAAAAAATATTTTACCAGCCATGGCCAACGACCAGGCCATGGCCAAAAAAAGGAAAAAATATTTTAATAAAAAAGTGATATTATTAATAAAAAATATTATTAATAATTATTTTACCAGCCATGGTCAGTGACTAGGCCATGAAAAAAAAAGATATTATTAATAAAAGAATATTTTATCCGCTATGGCAGGCGACCAGGCCATGGAAAAAAAAGGAAAAAATATTTTAATAAAAAAATATTTTACCAGCCACAGCCGGCAACCAGGCCATGTAAAAAAAAGAAAAAAAATATTTTAATAAAAAAATATTATTAATAAAAAAATTTTAATAAAAAATATTTTACCAGCCATGGCCGACGACGAGGCCATGTAAAAAAAAGAAAAAAATATTATTAATAAAAAATGTTAATAAAAAAAATATTTACCGGCCATGGCCTACCACCAGGTCATGGCAAAAAAAAGGAAAAAAATATTTTCATAAAAAATATTATTAATAAAAAAATATTAATAAAAAATATTTTACCAGCCATGGCCAGCGACCAGGCCATGGAAAAAAATTTAAAAATATATTTTCATTAAAAATATTTTTTATTAATAATATTGTAATAAAAAAATATTTTACCGGCCATGGCCAAAAAAAGGAAAAAATATTATTAATAAAAAAATTTTACTGGCCATGGCCAAACATAATAAAAAAATTATTTTTTAATAAAAATTATTATTAATTAAAAAATATTTTATTTGCCATGGCCAAGAAGGAGGAGAAGAAAAAAAGAAAAGAAAGAAATATTTAAAATATTATTAACAAAAAGAAATGTTATGCCGTTACCAAACACATTTCTGTTCTTTTACTATTTCAGGAATATAAATTTTGGGCCGTTACCAAACGCCTTCAAATGCTCAGAATCAGTTCCCGGGCACAGAATAAAAAAGAATCATTTCTGATCAGAATTTGTTCCCGGGCATAGAATGGTTGCCATGCACAGCCTAAGCCTGCTCCCATGATGGACGAGCATATAGAACTTGTTGTGTCGCCGAGGTCATAATCAATGTCCGATGATTCTAAGGATTTGTTTAGTAACGTTTCGATTTTTATGCTTTTCTGTTATTTTGTTCTTCGGAATAGAAAAATAACAAAAATTTGTTTGGTAATATCAGTTAATTTTTTTTATTTTCCATAATAGAAAAGTGGCCAAAAAATAGATTTAAAATAAAAGTAAAAGATAAAAAGATCTGCTTTTCTATTCTTGGAAACAAAAAGAGAAATAATATCAACTCTCTCTTTCACAAGATATTCCCATGCTAAATCCTAAACCTTAAATATCAATACCCAAACCCTAAAACCCTAAACACTGAAACCCTAAACTCTAAAACCCCAAACTCCAAACCCACAACCCCAAACTTGAAATCCTAAAACTTAAACCCTAAAACCATAAACCTCGAACACTAAACCATAAACCTCAAATTTAAATTCTAAATCCAAAATCCTATACCCCAAACCCCAAATCCGAAACACTTAACTTTAAACCCCAACCTCAAAATGCTGAAACCATAAACTCCAAACCCTAAAATCCAAGTCCTAAACCCCAATTCCGAAACCCTAAAAACCAAACCCCAAACCCTAAACTCGAAACCCTAAAACCCTAAACCTTATCCTAAACTGCAATTTTCTCGACCACCACGCAGTATTTGTTTTATCTTTAAGGAGTAATTTTCTTTATGATTGTATTAAGGTCTTCAAATTCTATATCATAATATATTATGATTCTATTTCTAGTCTAATTTTATCCAAACGTAAATTGTTAAGTTTTTGCTGACATTTTTATAATTAAGGGTTAATACCACGAAAAACCCTAAACTGGTACACTTGTGACAGATTTACCCAAAACTATTTTTTTGATCATAAAAAACCCTAAACTGATACATCTGTGACAATTTTACCTCAAACCATTTTTTTGACCACCAAAAACCCCAAACTGGTACATTTGTGACAATTTTACCCCGAACTAATTTTTTAATATTATTATTTTTTATTTTTTTCGAATTTTTTTTAGTTTTTCTTATCTTATCTTTTTCCTTTCCTTTTCTTTTTTTTTCCTTCATCTTTAACCTCAAACAAAAAAAAATTCAGGAAGTGTGAATTTGGTAAGGCATATTAAATTGAAATTAAATTCGTAAGTTTATATCTATAATTCTTTTTCTTTATAATTTCTTACTATATTAATTAGAAATAGTACAAAAAATTCTTCTTGCGTTTTATTTATTATATATTTCAAGTGATCATATTAATTTATGAATCGCCATGCACATATAATATCTCTCATCTTATATATAAAATATACTAATTTTGTAAATTAGTCTGTTAAATTAAATTGGCAAGTAGGACGTATAGAAATTGTTGATTAACTGTACTCCAAGCTTAGGTAACAAGCCTGCGTTGGACCCCATCAATTTGCTTATCCACTTGCACCCAAAAATAAGAAAGACACGACAATAATATAATGTCTTTTTCACGAGATATTTAAATATAGAAAAAAGTGGTTGGCATAAAAATTCATGCATATAAAAGAAAGTCTTTCATTTAGCATTTATGTTACGTGTCACGTTATTGTGGTATCAATTACAATATAACAATCCATTGTTGGTCCAATGAAGATGAAGGAAAAAAAAAAGAAAAGGAAAGGAAAAAGAAAAGAAAAGAAAAACTAAAAATATTCGAAAAATAAAAAAATTAATATTAAAAAATTAATTTGGGGTAAAATTGTCACAGGTATACCAGTTTGGAGTTTTTGATGGTAAAAAAAATAGTTCGGGGTAAAATTGTCACAGATGTACCAGTTTGGGGTTTTTTATGGTCAAAAAAATAGTTTGGGGTAAATCTGTCACAAGTGTACCAGTTCAAGGTTTTTCGTGGTATTAACCCTATAATTAAATGAAAAAATTGGGAGTAAAAATTTTTAGGATGGTATCAAACACATTTATGTTCTTTTTCTATTTTAGGCATATAAATTTTGTGTGATTACTAAATGCATTTTTCTGCTCAGAAACTCGTCTAAGGAATAGAAATAGAAAAAACTATTTCTGAATAGAAATTGTTCCTGATAACACAAACATTACCTAACAGATCCTAAAAAATGGAACCCTTTCCTCAGTTGACATAGAGATTAAAATAATTAAAAACAATTAATGCATCCAAGGTGGAAAAGTCCCTCTCAAAATCAGCAAACTTACATTGGTGGTTCTGATTTCTCAACATTTATCCATTAAGGGTCCGACGCCATAGAATTTATATTGATTCGTCGGTCTAACTTCAAAGGTTCGTGGTGGATATATAATAGCTTGACGCGGATTCCGCTTAGTTTCTTCCTTTTGGTCTAGACCTCGAGAGAGGTCTTGCCACAAGTGCAAATCGAGCATAAAAACTCGCCTCCGTCGAGCAATATGCAAGTGTGAGTATGTGAAAAAGATGCTATAAATATTCCGAAAAAAGCTATATTGACGGAAAAACTTGCATTTGTCATAAATTCATACCAATCCACATAATTATTTGAATTATGATGTAAAAGGTTTATAGACAGATTTAACAAATTGGATATTATATCCAAATGAATTCCTTCTTGAGTAAAAGGACAGGGAATTCCTATGACTTTAACAAACAAAGTAAATAGCACTAGTGTAACCGTGGAAAATAGCTTAGTATTGTACGATTCATGAGGACAAGAGAAAGTATTTTTAGTGCCAAAATGAGTAATGGTAATAGAAGACTTGCGTATCAAAGTCTCGATCGCTTTACCAACTCATAAGCTGATTTCTCGATTGACTCGAACTGGGCATTAATGCGGATTGAAATCAAATGGAATAATGATACAAACAGTCTCTTAACTTTGGTCTAATGTGTAATGTGATTCCTGAATTTTTAATGTACTCAATATAGTCCATGAACTTTAACTTAATGTTAACTATGGTTCATGAACTTTTAATTTATTTAATGTGATTTTTGGACTTTTGGTACATATTCAATATAGTCCCTAAATGTGAATTAATTGAAGGACTACATTGAATATTTTTATATAGTTCAGGAACTAAATTGAACATGGATCAAAATTTTAGAGATGACATTGAACAAATTTAAAGTTTAGGAATCACATTGCACGTTGGATTATAATTTAGGGACCACATTGAATATTTTCAAAGTTCAGAGACCACATTGCATATTAAACCAAAGTTGAGTGACTGTTTGTATCATTTTCCTAAGTCAAATCCACTTAAGGGCGAATAAAATAATTAAGGAATAAAAAAATATTTGACAAGACCCAACAATATGTTAGCGTTATAATTTGTGTATATTTAATTAAGGACAAATTGGAAGCCGTACTCCACTCATGATGAATAATGTTGCGAATGACAACTATTCTATTTCAGAAATCAATTTCTAGGCAAAATCTATTCCTGGACAAGTTTTTGAGCCAAAAAACACGTTTGATAACGATATAAAATTTCTATTCCCAAACAAAATTTTGTTTGATAACGGCACAAAATTTCTCCATCTTAGGTGACTGGTGAGTGGATGGTGGGCGGATGGCTAGCGGCGGACAGTGGTAGTGAACGGCAAGCGGCGAGGGGAGGCGACAGCAGACAATGATGCGGCCAGTGTGGAGGATGGCAGCTATTGGATGGTGGGGGGAGGCAGCGGAGGACGGCGGCTGGAGGAGGCCGGCGTCAGGTAGCAACTGAAGGCGGAAGACGACAGACAGTAGGAGGGGGGTGGCGTTGGGAGGATGGCAACTGGTGACGGGAGATGGTGGCTGGTGCACGGCAACCGGCTGCAGGAGGAGGGCGGCTGGCAGTAGGAGAGGGTGGTTGGTTGACGGCGGCGGGGCAGGAGACGGCGAACGACGGAAGGTGGCAATCGGCAAGTGGGTGGCGATGGGCGGTGGATGGGCGACCGGCTAGTAGTGAGAGCAAGCGATGAGAAGAATTTCTTATTTTTGTTCCAAAAATAGAAAGTAGAAAAATTTTAACTTTTCATTTCTATTTCAAACCTATTTCTGAAATCAAAATTTGTTCCAGAAATTGAAAAATGAAATTGCATTACCAAACGAATTTCTGTTCTAAATTTATTTCTGGAACAGAAAAATAGAAATAGAATGGTTATCTTTCACAGCCTAATAGCCTGTGAATTTAATAAACAACCCTAAAAAGCCCACTTGTTTTATTTTTATTTAATTTTCGTATATTTGATTCGACTTTTTGCCTTGAATAACTTCGTCGATGCATGTAAACCTTCCTGCCAGCATACATCGAATAAGACTCTCTACCAATGGAGCAAAGGATGTGATGTCAATGAGAATACTCCGAAAGAAGGGACATTTCGCATCAAATACTTAAGGAATCATTCATAATTATCGTCGAAACAAGATACCGGCGATAATGATTGGAGAACACACATAGTGTAATTTCAATTTCTATATAAATGATCGATTGGGCAGTGGCAAACCTTCTCAAAAAGCCTCGGCCCGCCATGGCGAAGAAGTTCATTGGATAAAAACTCGCCCTCGATAATTCTTGTCTAGGTCCCTTCATCACCTCAAAAGGGGAGCACCCTTGGGCAGTGCGGGTTGACATTAACGTGGACATCATTTTTTAACTAGGAGATATTGTAACATCTCAAAATCCCACGCATGATAAAAACGATATTATGTGATATACATGTCGAGTCGACACTTATTCTAATAATTACTCGCAATACTTCTTTTGGGAGTTTAATCCACGTGAACTAGGTCCGGCTATTCTCAAATCGACTGCTCATCTACACATTGCCATCTCAAAAAAGTTCGAAAAAGGACCAGCCCCACACTACCCAACTGGCCTAAAATCACTGTCTATGACTCCAAGCCTGCCCACATGATGGACAAGCAGCGTCGCCAAGGTCATAATCAACGTCTAAAGACTCTAAACATCAAACCCTTTCCTTAATCGACACAAAAAATAAAAATAAAAAATAAAAACAATTAATGCATCCAATCCAAGTTAGAAAGGTCACTCTTAAAATCAGCAAACTTACATTGGTGATTCTGATATCTCGACATACATCCACATATAATTAAGGATCCAACGCCATAGCATGACGTGGATTCCACTTAATTTCTTCCTTTTGGTCTATAGCGTCTTTTTTGACGCGGATCGAAATCGAATCTACATGAGGGTGAGAACCTAACCCAACCTCCGGGATCATTGATAGCATTGATTAAGAATCTACTCGACTAATTAATTACACACAACATACATGGAACTGTACATCCGCAGGCTGGCTTCCTAGATTTGGATAGAGACCAGATTTGCTTATTAATAGCAACCTAGGATGATCTTAGATTTATCCTTGTTAGGGTTTCCAAATTTGAAGGTCTCTTATAGTTTCGTCACCTGGGCATGTGTCTCCGATGCGTTCCATCGGAACATATTCCACTTCGTAAGAGGGGTGGGGGCACCAGGCAAGGGTGTCTTCAGGAACGTCGAGCCGAGGGTGTCTCTCAATTGTTGCTATGTTGCGTTGCTGTGTGTGAGGAGAGAGAAAGAGCAGGGAAAGAGAGGCTCGGGTGTAGGTTTTCGGGATATATGCTGGCAAGCGGGTCTATTTAGATTAGGGAGATGCAAATTGTATGTTTTGAAATATGAGAGACTATTTGATAGGAAAAGAAAAATGGAGAAATGATTTTAACAATTATTAGAGTGAAGAAAAAAATGTGTACACGCACTTACGCCCTTAGAGGCCGTGACGGCCATCTACCAACTCTTGTTCGAGTTGGAGGGGGATCAACAAACTTTCACCGTTGCGTTTGAGAGGACTCGGGATGGTGGTGCCTGTATCCCTGCACTCTGTATTTCTTTTACTTTTCCAAGGAGCCTCCTGTCCTGTTCTTTTTTATTATTATTTTTTATCGGTAAGTTCTTTTTTGTAGTTTGATATCCCAAATTTAACCAATTAACTGAGAAAAAAAAGGCTTCCAATCGAAGGCGAGAAGAGTCGAGTTGATGAGTGTGGACGGGATCGTGTTGGGCTAAGAGAATGTTTTCAATGTCTGCGGCCTTGTACAACTTTTTTTGTTGAGCTGAGCGGCTCAGCCCGAGCTGTTAGGGGTGAGCTGGGTCTTGTCACATGACAAGATTTCTATTATTCTGGCCTAAGTCCATGATGAGGTCGCGTTGAAAGAATACATTGAGAATTGAGAATACGAGAATAATATGCGCAACTTTGAAAGACAACATATTATGCCAACCCCATCGTTACCTTCTCCAGTTGAAAAACGACCCACAACTTGCCAAAGCATTACAAACCAAAATGCGAACATGAGTCTGGTTCTCTTTTGAGTAAGAAGAAGAGGAACAGCTAAGAAGCAAGCTATGAGCCTGTTAGGTTAGCATTGACAAGAAAGAAAGATTAAAAGAGAATGGTATCTTTTCTCTTATAATGGGATGAGAAACAATGTACATGAGAAGCGGCTTTAGAGGAGTAAATGAGCATAGCATTCTTCTTATGTGGGACCAAGAGAAAGAAAAGATGTAAAGGAAAACCTACAAAACTATACAACATGTTCTAACACCCCCCTCAAACTCAAGGTGGATCAAATAACGAGAGTTTGGAAAGAAGAAATTTAAATCGTTGTGATGTAAGAGCCTTCGTAAAACAATCGGCAAGTTGATTCTCAGTTCCAACAAAAGGAAGTGAAATAGTGTGAGCTTGGAGATGATGACGAGTCAGATGACAATCGATCTCAATATGTTTGGTACGCTCATGAAAAACTGGATTTGCACTGATATGAATGGCACTCTTGTTGTCACAATGCAGAGGAGTAGGATCCAGAAGTGAAACTCCCATATCAGCAAGTAAGCGGCGAAGCCAAACAATCTCAACAGTAGTTTCGGCCATAGCACGATACTCGGACTCTGTAGAGAAGCGTGAGACAATATGTTGTTTCTTGGAACGCCAAGAAATAAGTGAATCGCCAAGAAAAATGCAATAACCAATGATAGATTTGCGATCAGCGACATTGAAAGCCCAATCAGCATCAGAATAGGCACGCAACTTGAGAGCAGAAGAAGATGGTAGAAATAAGGAACGCGATAAAGTGCCTCGAAGATAGCGTAGAATCCTTAGAACAGCTGCATAATGAGTTGTTCGAGGAGCAGCAACAAACTGACTGACAACATGAACAGCATAGGCGATGTCGGGTCGGGAGATAGTAAGATAAATAAGACTACCAACCAAAGTTCGATAGCGGGTGACATCAGAAAGAGGTTCTCCATCGTCTGGACAAAACTTTTGATTTAGCTCAATAGGAGTGGCAGCAGTACGTGAATCTGATAGAGCAGCTCTGGACAGAATATCAGCGGTATATTTTTGCTGAGAAATGAGAATACCACGTGAGCTGCGAGCAATCTCAAGTCCAAGAAAATAGCGCAGTGGTCCTAGATCCTTCATGGCAAAATGTTGCTGAAGGTGTTGCTTGGTATGCTCAATATGGTCATGATCATCTCCAGTGATGACCATATCATCAACATAAAGAAGAAGAATAGTGCAGCCTGAAGAAGAGGTATGAACAAACATAGCATGATCAGCCTCACTTTGAATGAAACCAGCAGACTGAATAGCATTACTGAACTTCTCAAACCAAGCATGAGGGGCCTGTTTGAGACCATAAAGAGCCCGTTGCAAGCGGCAAACCTGTCCAGAGGTATGAGCAAAACCAGACGGAGGTTGCATAAAGATATCTTCCTGAAGATCACCGTGAAGAAAAACATTCTTCACATCAAGCTGAAAGAGAGGCCAACTGCGAATTGAAGCAACAGCTAATAAAGTACGAACAGATGTCATCTTTGCTACGGGAGCAAAGGTCTCCTCATAGTCGATACCATACTCTTGCGAGAAACCTCGAGCAACCAGACGAGCTTTGTAACGCTCAATATTGCCATCAGAACGAGTCTTAATCTTATATATCCATCGGCAAGATACGATGGAGCGACCTGGACGAGGAGGCACAAGCTCCCAAGTACCAGTACTCTCCAAAGCCGAGAGTTCCTCAGACATAGCCTGGCGCCATTCTACATGCTGAACTGCCTCGCGATAACTATTAGGTTCTTGTATAGCATGAACAGCAGCTAAAAAGGATCCAAACTCAGTAGAATAAGAAGTAGCAGCAACATACCGGGCAGGTGGACGCCGATCTCGAGGAGGATTACGGCGTGGCTCTAGTTGTGCAGAATCGTCGAGGGCAGATACAACAGGAGGTGCAGCACAAGGGATAGGTGAAGATGGAGAAGGTGGCAATATATCTAGATCCGATGTAGAAGAGAGACTAGAAGGATTAGGTAGAGGATCAACAGGAAAATCCATAAATGGAACAGGAGACGAAACATGAGGTATAGTATTTGTTGAAAAGAAAGGGATGTGTTCATGAAACGTAACATCATGAGAAATACGTACACGTCGTGCATTTGGGTTATAACAACAATAACCTTTGTGCTCAGTGCTGTAACCCAAGAATGCACATGGGATAGACCGGGCAGTAAGCTTTGCACGTTCAGTAAGTGGAAGAATGACAAAACAAGTACATCCAAAAACTCGGAGATGATTATAGCTAGGAGGTCGAGAGTAGAGACGCTGAAACGGGGTGTCTTGATGGAGAACAGATGAGGGTAGGCGATTAATTAGATGAACAGCTGTGAGAAGAGCCTCAGCCCAAAACTCAGTAGGAACGGATGTGCCAAGTAAGAGAGCTCGAGTGGTCTCTAGAATATGACGGTGCTTGCATTCAGCAACTCCATTTTGAGCTGGAACCCCAGGACAAGATAACTGAGGAAGTGTATCATCACTAGCTAAGAGGGAACGAAAGACACTAGAGAGATATTCTCCCCCTGAATCTGAACGGAAAACTTTGATTTTTGTGTTAAATTGTGTGGAAACCATGGACGTAAAAGACTGATAGATGGTAAAGAAATCACTACATTGACGCATAAGATAGACCCATGTATAACGAGAATAATTATCAATAAAAGATACATAATATTTGAAACCACTCTTGGAAGAGAGTGGGGCAGGACCCCAAACATCAGAATGAACAAGATCGAAGATCGCACTAGTTCTAGAGTTACTAACAGGAAAAGGCTTAGCAGATTGCTTGGCCAAAGGGCAGATAGAACATGGAGGAAGACTACAAGAAGAAATAGGACCCAAAGCACCTTGTTGGTGAAGGACGGTGAGACGAGAAGACGGAATATGTCCAAGACGCTGATGCCACCGAACAAGATCGAGGGTAGCCAACACAGGATGAGGACGAGAGGAAGTTGGAAGATGGAGATGTTGCATAATATAAAGTCCATCCCGTCTACTGCCCCTGCCAATCATCTTGCCACTCAAACGATCCTGCACAAAGCAAGAGCTATTTGTAAAGCTTACAGTACATCCAGCATCGGTGAGTTGTCCAACGGATAATAAATTGAGAGCCAAAGAGGGAACATGTAATACATCAGGGACATTGAAATCTTCAGAGACGGTAAGAGTACCCTGTTGGGTAGCTAGTAGAGGAGAACCATTAGTAGTAAAGAAATGTGCTGGTTTCTTGAGCTTAGAGAGCTTAGTGAGAAAAACAGCGGAAGTAGACATATATCTAGCAGCTCCTGAGTCAAGCACCCAAGTAGTAGAAATATCACCTGAAGGTGGAGTAGCTGCAGCGGTGCTTCCAGCAGATGAGAGAGTTGTAGAAGTACCAGAATCGAGAAAAGACCTGGGCAGACTCAAATGGGCAAGTTGGGCCTCAAGAGCAGCAATACGGTCATCCGTAGAGGGAGAAACCAGAGTAATAGGTTGAGAGATTGGAGATGTGGTAGTGACTCGTGGTGATGCAGAAAGGCATGAAGCATTCCTCTTCTTCCAACAATGTGACTCGTCATGACCAGGACGATGACAATACGTACATGAAAGGCGGCGAGGACCACGAGTAGGCAAAGGACGTTGTGGAGCAGCCAAAACTGTAGGCGGAACACGTGGTGGAGCAGCCAGAATAGCAGTTGAATCAGAAACTGCCGAGGAGGAAAGAAGACCAAGACGAGTTTCCTCTGACTATAATTCTTTGACAGCGTCAAGGAGGGATGGTTTTGGAGAGCGGTGAAGAAGTTGGCTACGAACACCTTCATAGGGAGAGCCGAGCTTCATAAGAAAAGAATGTAGACGGTGCCTATCTTGAGTCTAAAGTCGAGTAGATGGACACCGAGTACAGTTCAGGCATGATGGGCAGAGAATAGGAGCAAGAATGTCCAGTTGACTCCAAAGTGAGTGCATGTAATTGTAGAAATTTCGAATAGAGCGAGACCCTTGCGTAGCACTGTAAACTTCTTGCTCCAACTGATAAACTCGAATGTTCCCTATCTGGGTGAACATCTCGGCAAGCTGATCCCATAAACTTTTCGCCTCAACAATATTAGAAAATTGTGGGCGAAGAGCAGGATCAATGGAACCAAAAATGATAGCCCATGATCTTTCGATCAGCAACTTTCCATGCTCGAATTTCAGCAGCACGTTTCGCAACTTCATCAGATGATTCACTGTCAAGAGCACCAGGACAAGGACAAAGTCCCTCAACATGCTCAAACAAGTCGCGGTAAACAAGTGCTGCCATTGCCGATGGTTTCCAAATAGAATAGTTTGAACCATCGAGTTTGGCGTCAATACAGTCACTAGAATCACCCATGATCGAAAAAGAAGAAGCGCGGATTAAAACGAGCAATGATGATGGCCCAAAAGCCCTAAACTCATTATCTTAATTTCCGATGCGGAAGATCCAATTTATGGCAACCGCAGAGCATACTTTAAAAAAATAATGAGCTCATTGTCTTAATTTCTGATGCGGAAGATCCAATTGATGGCAACCGCAGAGCATACTCTTCAAGACAATGATCTTGGCTCTGATACCATGACAAGAAAGAAAGATTAAAAGAGAATGGTATCTTTTCTCTTATAATGGGAGGAGAAACAATGTACATGAGAAGCGGCTTTAGAGGAGTAAAGGAGCCTAGCATTCTTCCTATGTGGGACCAAGAGAAAGAAAAGATGTAAAGGAAAACCTACAAAACTATACAACATGTTCTAATAAGCATCATCAGGTTCCAAGAAGAGTAAAAAACCTCTAACATCTACTCACTGCTACGACGAGTTCTTTTTTCTCAAACGCAAAAAAAAAAAAAACAGGAAGCGGCTATAAACATAAGACAAGTGCCCAGATTTTTTAGACAAAAAGCAGCAGTTAGGGGGTATTGTGGACTCGGGTGTAATGTTCCTGGATTACACTCTATCTGGTCCATCAGAAACAGGGAGCTGGATTTGAGAAGTCGTCGGGTCGACCGTCTCATCTCTCGTTGGCCTCGGCGTGGACCTGAAGTAGCAACCGTAGAGGATGAGCTGCGCCGCACCGGAGAGCGCCCCGAGACCACTGCTAATCTACAGGAGGGTTGTTCCCGAGTTATTCGTGTACGTGGCTTTTTCTTTACATTTCTCATGCTTCTTGACTTTGAAAGTGAAAGGGTTGAAAATTCATTCAAGTTTTGTTTCAATTACCAGAATGAAGACGTCGAGCTTGATGAGGGCATATGCAGTCCACACGCAGCCATTGAGAAAGTTGGCTAGCGAGAGATAGAAGGGCATGTACTCCACACTCTTTGTGGTGATCACTTTTTTCTGCAGTAGACAAAGGTAAAAGAAAGAGGCAAAATTAGACAATGAAAGGATCAGCATTTGCCGGAACTGATAAAATATGGTTTTGGTTTACAACGAGGGAAGGGGGATGGATGTGTACGTACCATGATGGTAAGAGGTGAGCTGTACATTATGATGTTGAACACGTCGCAGATAATTCCAAAGGCGAGAATTCTTCTCTCGTGGTCGTGAAAAACCAGTAGGAACACCAGTAACACCACGGCAATGAAGACAACTTCCCCGCAGAGACAATAGACCACCTTTTTCTGCAAAAAAGAAGAAGTGAGCATTAGCTGCCAATCGTAATGTTCTGAAATTTGTCAAAGTGCCTAGGACGGAATGAGTGTTTGTACAACACAAAATTTGGAAATTGGAGTGTCTAGAAAACGGTATTACTTAGTGCCTTGACTTAAGGTACATCGACCGAAAACTAAGATATGTGACACATTTCAGTTTGATGGATGAGTGTTACATAGATAGGACAGGACATAATCACTGATCTTTGACTAGAAAAACTTTACAAGAGCAGCAAACTAAATAAATGCCAAATTCAGGAAAAAAGAAGAAGAGAGAACAAGTCTAACTACGGTGCATCTATGATTATTGTATACCAACAATGTTCTATTTGAATAAATTTGAATTAGTGACAGCATGTATCCAATTATTGTACAGAACTTTAAAATGCATAACTGGAACTTTTATCACTTTATTCCAGTAGAATTCCATTCAGATAGCACGGTATAAGTAGAAAAGCTATCGGTAAGACAGATTTGAAAGAAAATGTCGATAAGTCAAGACAGAGAAAAAATGAATGGATAAAGCTCAAATACATAATGAGCACATACCCTTCCCTTGTTTGGAGCATATGAAAAGAAAATGCATATGTAGATGAGCCCCATCGCAAGCCCGACGGGGCTGATGGTGACGACAAGGATGCTATTCGGATGCACAAAGGGCAAGCCGTAGAGAAGCCAGAAGACGCAGTTCAACACGGTAGCAAGGTAAGGATACACATGAAATTCCCCCACCGACTTGTTCTTTATGATTCTATAAAACGTCGGACTGCAAAGCAAACCAACAGATGTAAAAACCTTAGTAATTAAGAGTACTGTACATGTGACATCAATGCATTACTTAACCTAGAAAAATATTTAAGGGTTCTCACTAGCAAGTTCAAATTTAAATATACTACAGTAGTCCCAAAGGTACAGTAATTTTAGGTCACCGCTATAATTGTAAAACTACACCCTAGTTTTATCCCGAGTCATTTGACCGAGTGACATAATCACCAAAATCGGGATGATCTTTCATCAATATTAACTTAAAATAGATTTTCTTTTCCTTTTTTCTAGATGAAGACATGTAGTACATCCGTTGCTTTTAAAGATTAGTAATCTAATTAGGCTCACTCAAGGGGCACAACTCGGATTCTGATCACCCTGTATAATCTTCACGATTCTGACACATTACTTTTCATTTTTCTTTTTTTTCTTTTTTGGCATCACAAATAAGAACGAAGTAACACTCCTGACTTTTCTGTAGACATCCTTATGTCTCTCTAAGGTCATGACTTGGTTTGTGCTTAGGTTGTATTGGATTTTATGAAAAGTTATATACATACTTACCTTACCAAAAAAAAAAAAAAAGAACGAAGTAACACTTACGTATAAATTTTTTTTTGGTGATTACTAACTAAGCCGGATGGCATAATATCTCATGTTAAAAGGAATTAAATAACAACGATCTACGTGATCCCCATGAGGCCCAAAAAAAAAATATTAGCAAGAGGGTGAGCTGAAGTTTACCATGGCGAGAGGTAGAGGCCGAACGATATGACGTTCCCTGCCCAGCGAAACAGCAAAGAAACCAGTCAATAAAGCTCTCTCCGAGAGAGAAATCATCAGGAATGAAAAACCGCACGAATTCCATCGATCACAAAAGTCGATACGCATCGTACCAAATAACGTTTTGGGAAATCTAAGTTGTTTCATGCGTAAAGCGGAGTGGTCCTCGAAAGTATGTTTTCTACACGTATCTACCCGATTCGCATGAAGTTTTGATTGTTTTCCCTTTATTATCGCGCCTTCAAATCCGGCATTTCATCTCTATCGAGAAGCAGAAAACAACAGAACGCATGACGACGACGGCTTGAAATCCAGTCCCAACCAAACGATCCAGGATAAACACGCGCAAAAAAGTAAAAAAAAAAAAAACCGCGAATCTAGCGAGACGATCATCGCATTGCTCTCTCCGATCAAGCATTTATGGCGCTCGCCTCTTATCCAACGCCATGCACGACGGATCGTTTCGGAAACAGGCTTGGCTTAGCTTAGCTTAGCTGGCTAGCTACCGAGCGAGCTCATCGCGTTCTCTTCGGGAACAGTTAGAAAAAAAAAAAAACGAACAGCACAAAAAGCGGCGGACACGACCGCCGTAGCTTAAAACATCCAACAGCAGCGCGAAAGCAGAACGCGATCTCGTCGGGAAATCTCGCGGGCGCGCCAGACGCCGAGCTCGTCATCGGTCGCGAGAACCTGAAGGAGAACGCCGGACGACGAGGACGATCGACGAAACGGGAGAGCGAAGCGGTTACCGATAATGCCGACCGCGTTCCGTGCCGCTTCAGCCGACACCATCTCTTGCCGGAGCCAAGAACGCAGCTTCTCTTCCCAAGCTAGAGAGAGAAAGGGAGAGGGTGAGGGGAGCGGAGGAGAGAGAAACGCCTCGGCGCTGCGACTCTGGTGGTGATGATCTGATCGGTGCAAGCTGCGTGCAGTGCAGTGCAGTGCGGGATATATATGGGAGAAAATATTGGTACCGCTATGATTCTACCGTGGCAAAATACGAGCCACTCAGTGGGCGACACGTGTTGCACGGCCCCACCGCGGTCTGAAAATTTGAAAAGCAAGACACACACTCTCTCCTCTCTTTACCTCGCGCCCGCGTGCCCAAGTTCTCACTTCCCAGATCTGCGCTCTCTCTCTCTCCACTCACCCGACTCACGTCTCCGACAAACGAGGCCAACGCCAACGCCTCTGCCACGCCCTAGGCGACGGCGATGCCTTCACCTCTACTCGGACTCCAATTGTACCACTCGACGCCTCGCCAACGCCCTAGCAGATGCCTCCACCTCTTTGTACCTCTTGACGCCGACACCGACGCCTCCGCCCTAGCCTATGCCCCGTCGTCACGCTCTCTCACCGTTTCTGCCGATGCCCTAGCTTGAATATGTTTAAATCGGATTGCAAAAATAAGTTATTATTTGATAACTTTCAAGCGCTTATTGAATAGTGATCAGTTTGTTTGGTAACGCAAATAGTCGCCCATTATATATGAGATAAATTTATGTATTGAATCGGTTAGTCTAATTCGGCACTTTTTTTGTGATTCTCTCGGTCTATCTATGTGGGTCTGTCTTATTCAGCTTATTCAAATCCGATTTAAACATATTCAAGCTCATTCGGATCTGCTGCCGCAGCGGACACCGGATCATGGCTACCCTGATGGCCCTTACGTGGTTTCACCACCGGTTACTTACCCTTCGAAAGATGGCCCTTATGTAATGAGTGTATCAGTAAAGTTTTTCTTTCATGTAAAGCTTTGTTTGGTTGCTAGGAAATAAATTTGGATAGGACAAGTTTAGCGAAACACCGGATAAGAAAGCATTTCTTATCTGCTTTTCCCTCTTTATTTGTGATGCCAAAAAAAGAAAAGAAAAAAGAAAAATAATGTGTCAGAATCATGAAGATTATACAGGGTGATCACAGTCCGAGTTGTACCCCTTGAGTGAGCCCATTTAGATTACTAATCTTTAAAAGCAATGAATGTACTACATGTCTTCGTCTAAAAAAAAACAAAAAAGAAAAGGAAAATCTATTTTAGGTTAATATTCACGAAAGATCATCCCAATTTGGTGATTATGTCACTTGGTCAAATAACTCGGAACAAAACTAGGATGTGGCTTTACAATTATAGAGGTGATCCGAAATTACTGTACCTTTGGGACCACTGTAGTATACTTAAATTTGAACTTACTTAAGAGAACACTTTGATATTTTTCTAGGTTAAGTAATGCATTGATGTCACCTGTACAGAGCGCTCAATTGCTAAGGTTTTTATATCTGTTGGTTTGCTTTGCAGTCCAACGTTTTATAGAATCATAAAGAACAAGTCGGTGGGGTAATTTAAGGTGGATCCTTACCTTGCTACCGTGGTGAATTGCATTTTCTGCACTAGCTTGAATATGTTTAAATCGGATTGCAAAAATCGACTATTATTTGGTAACTTTTGAGTGCTTATTGAATAGTAATCAGTTTGTTTGGTCACGCAAATAATCGCCCATCATATGTGAGATAAGTTTCTGTATTGAATCGGTTGGTCTAATTAGGCACTTTTTTTGTGATTCTCTCAGTCTATTTATGTGGGTCTATCTTATTCAGCTTATTTAAATCCGATTTAAACACATTCAAGCTCATTCGGATCCGCTGCCGCAGAAGCCGCCGGGTCATGGCTACCCTCATGGCCCTTACATGTTCCGCCACCAGTTACTTACCCTTCTAAGGATGGCCCTTATGTAATGAGTGTATCGGTAAAGTTTTTCTTCCATGTAAATCTCTGTTTGGTTGCTAGGAAATAAATTTGGATAGGACAAGTTGAGTGAAACACTGGATACGAAAGCATTTCTTATCTGCTTTTCCCTCTTTATTTGTGATGCCAAAAAAACAAAAGAAAAAAGAAAAGTAATGTGTCAGAATCGTGAAGATTATACAGGGTGATCACAATCCGAGTTGTACCCCTTGATTGAGCCCATTTAGATTACTAATCTTTAAAAGCAATGGATGTACTACATGTCTTCATCTAGAAAAAAAGACAAAGAAAATCTATTTTAAGTTAATATTGATGAAAGATCATCCCGATTTGGTGATTATGTCACTCGATCAAATGACTCGGGATAAAACTAGGGTGTAGCTTTACAATTATAGAGATGACCCAAATTACTGTACCTTTGGGACCACTGTAGTTTACTCAAATTTGAACTTGTTAGTGATAATCCTTAAATGTTTTTCTAGGTTAAGTAATGCATTGATGTCAACTGTACAGTACTCTCAATTACTAAGGTTTTTATATCTGTTGGTCTGCTTTGCAGTCCGACGTTTTATAGAATCATAAAGGACAAGTCGGTGGGGGATTTTCATGTGTATCCTTACCTTGCTACCGTGTTGAACTGCGTCTTCTGGCTTCTCTACGGCTTGCCCTTTGTGCATCCGAATAGCATCCTTGTCGTCACCATCAACCCCGTCGGGCTTGCGATAGAGCTCATCTACATATGCATTTTCTTTTCATATGCTCCAAACAAGGGAAGGGTATGTGCTCATTATGTGTTTGAGCTTTATCCATTCATTTTTTCTCTATCTTGACTTATCGAGATTTACTTCCAAATCTGTCTTACCGATAGCTTTTCTACTTATACCGTGCTATCTGAATGGAATTCTACTGGAATAAGTGATAAAAGTTCCAGTTATGCATTTTAAAGTTCTGTACAATAATTGGATACATGCTGTCACTAATTCAAATTTATTCAAATAGAACATTGTCGGTATACAATCATCATAGATGCACCGTAGTTAGTCTTGTTCTCTCTTCTTCTTTTTTCCTGAATTTGGCATTTATTTAGTTTGCTGCTCTTGTAAAGTTTTTCTAGTCAAAGATCGGTGATTATGTCCTGTCCTATCTATGTAACACTCATGCACCAAACTGGAATGTGTTACATATCTTAGTTTTCGATCGATGTACCTTAAGTCAAGGCACTAAGTAATACCGTTTTCTAGACACTCCAATTTCTAAATTTTGTATTGTACAAACACTCATTCCGTCCTAGGCACTTTGACAAATTTCAGGACATTACGAGTGACAGCTAATGCTCACTTCTTCTTTTTTGCAGAAAAAGGTGGTCTATTGTCTCTGCGGGGAAGTTGTCTTCATTGCCGTGGTGTCACTGGTGTTCCTACTGGTTTTTCACGACCACGAGAGAAGAATTCTCGCCTTTGGAATTATCTGCGACGTGTTCAACATCATAATGTACAGCTCACCCCTTACCATCATGGTACGTACACATCCATCCCCCTTCCCTCATTGTAAACTAAAACCATATTTTATCAGTTCCGGCAAATGCTGATCCTTTCATTGTCTAATTTGCCTATTTCTTTTGCCTTTGTCTACTGCAGAAAAAAGTGATCACCACAAAGAGTGTGGAGTACATGCCCTTCTATCTCTCGCTAGCCAACTTTCTCAATGGCTGCGTGTGGACTGCATGTGCCCTCATCAAGCTCGACGTCTTCATTCTGGTAATTGAAACAAAACTTGAATGAATTTTCAACCCTTTCACTTTCAAAGTCAAGAAGCATGAGAAATGTAAAGAAAAAGCCACGTACACGAATAACTCAGGAACAACCCTCCTGCAGATTAGCAATGGTCTCGGGGCGCTCTCCGGTGCGGCGCAGCTCTTCCTCTACGGTTGCTACTTCAGGTCCACGCCGCCGGGAGATGAGAAGGTCGGCGAAGGCTTCTCAAATCCAGCTCTCCGTTTCTAATGGACCAGATAAAGTGTAATCGAGTAACATTACCCCCAAATCCACAATACCCCCAACTGCTGCTTTCTGTCTAAAAAATCTGGACACCTGTCTTATGTTTATAGCCGCTTCCCGTTTTTCTGCAGTAAGCTAGGGCTGAGTTTGTGGAAAAAGAACTTGTCGTAGCAGTGAGTAGATGTTAGAGGTTTATTGGCTCTTTTCGGAACCTGGTGATGGAAACCTGTCGGGTTCGTTGCTTCTTAGCTGTTCCTCTCTTTCCAACTCAAAAGTGAACCAAGGCTCATGTTCGCATTTTGCTCTTTTATGCTTTGACAATTTGTAGGTGGGTTTTTCAGCTGGAGGAGGTAACAATGTGGTTGGCCTAACATGTTTTCTTTTAAAGTTGCGCATATTATTCTCATGTTCCCAATTCTCAATATATCCCTTCAATTCAACCTTATCATGGACTTGGGCCAGACTGATAGAAATCTGATGGTGTGACAAGGTCCGGCTCGGGCTGAGCGGCTCAGCCCAACAGTAAGCATTCTCTTAGCCCAACACAACCCGTCCATACACATCTAATTAACTGTTCTCGTTTTCGAGTTCAAGCCTTTTCCTCTCAGTTAATTGGGTAAAATTTGAGATACGAAACAACAACCAAATATATATATATATATATATATATATATATAATGAACAGAAACATGAGGAACCTTGGAAAAGTAAAGGAACTAAAAAGTGCATGGACAAAGGCACCGCCGTCACTAGTCCTCTCGGACGCAATGGTGAAAGGTTGTCGATCCCCCTCCAACTCCGACAGCAGCAGTGGGAAGATGATCGTCACGGTCTCTAAATGTGTAAGTGTGCTCGTGCATGTTTTCATCATTCTAATAATTAATAAAATCATTCTTTGCTTTTCCTATCAGATACCCTCTCACATTTCAAAACATACAATTTGCAATTCCCCGACCTAAATAGACGCACTTGCCGGCATATACCCCGAAAACCTACACCCAATCCCCTTGCCCACGACTCTCTTTCCCTACCCTTTCTCCCTACTCGCACAGCAGTGCAACATAACGACAATTGAGAGACACCCTCGGCTCAACGCCCTCGAAGACGCCCTTGCCTGGTGCCCACGCCCCTCTACAAGCATCCGTCTCTATTTAACAAGGCCATGCTAGCTCGACCTCGGCCCCTGGCTGGTTACAAGCCTCTCTGACAGGCTACTGCGCCCCGCAAACTATGTAGCATAGCTCGATCTGGCCTCAAGCTGACGTAGCGACCATAGGTGGCCTCAAAAATTAGGTCCACCGCGGCCTACAAAGGAGCAACGGCGATGCACATGGCGGAGAGGGGAAATGTGGAGGTGAGCGTTGAACTAAGCAACGCCTCTTAGGTGAGAATAGAGAGCGTAGGTTGGAATTGGGTTTTATTAGGGTGGGGGCAATTTGGAATACAAACGGCAATTTGATATATCACGTGTGGGCAAGAGATGAAACTTAAAGCCCATCGTAAAAAGGGGGATAATAATTATGGGTTTTAAAATGTGAAGAAGGTATCTGGAGTTTGGGTGGGGTGAAATTTTTTTTATTCATTTTGGACGGAACCAAGGTCTTAAAATAGAGCGCAAGAAAGCCGTAAACAATTCCAATAGAAGTGAAAACTAAAAAGGATATTTTAAAATCAAACAGTTAATTTTGGTTCCTGTCCTCTGGCTGTTTCCATTTTTGGTTGCTCAGGGGAAAGGGCGAGCGTAATAATCCAGCTTGATCCGACATAAATGCATGTACAATACAGCCAGATACGAATATACACTACAGAGGGGGAAGTAGAGATGGATGGTAAAATCTACCGCAAGTTTTCACTTGATCAACTGCAATATTCAATGTTTAAGCACAGCACGCACAAAAAGAAGAAGAGAGGCTACTATAACCAATGTTTCGGCCAATAGAAGAAGAGAAGAAATGGTTATTTCAACGTAAGTAGAGGCCGTAAGGACAGACAGATTTTGGGAGAGGACGACCACCTGTACATTTTCATTCTAGATATCGATCCAAAGAATTGGACTAAGCAAATGGAGTAGACAGACGAGAAGGATGCATGGTATTACCATATACTAAGACAAGCCCTAAAGGTACAGTCTGGAAATAGATGTTCTGTTGTATATCATATCTTCATTCTTCAAATGATTCTCTAAAAGCTAGAACAGAGATGTTACCATCCTCACTTTGAGGCCTCATGATATGCGTTGCTTCTTTTTCTCCGGTGTCGAGTGTACCTGCTCTTTGATTCCATAGGTCTTCAACTGAAAGTTCTTGGAGGCATCAGAAATCACTCCAACCTGTAAACAGGGTGAGCAAACAGGCAAAGTCGTGAAGGATGAAATTCATGAGAAACAGCTTAGCAATTTAAGCGCTACAGGCAAGTTCACCTACCAGCTCAGGCTTTTTGGCATAAACTCTCACGATTGTGTCCTGGTAGGATGTTGGCAGCAAGTGACTAATGTGATCGTCTGGTATGGTGAATTTCTCCTCACTCTCGTAATCCTGAGAAACTCAAATCATAAGTTCATCTACAAAAGAAGAAATTTACGAAGCCTTCAAATTGGGCAACCACATCCATGCTAGTGCCAACTGAACATGGTCAGCCGTGCATCCTATGTTTAGCTCATAGGCTCAAAATGCTACTACTAATTAGAAATGCTATTGTGCCAATTATTCTAGAAAACTTTTTATTTGGTCGGTCATGCATTGGAAGTTAATAAAATTCAGTAGACCCCGCATCAAGAGACGCCCTTAATTTCTCCTTTCTAATGTGAAAAGTCAATGTCAAGCCAGGAACCTTTTGCCACTTGAGGCATTTAGGGAGGATCACTTGAAAATTGTGAGAATGATCAATTTATAATCTTGCATTAGTGGTATCAAATTTCTGGGGCTGCACTGCTTTGGAGAAATATAAAACTCTTAACAACTACCTCAATTTCAACTAAAGATCTCAGGAACTCTATCATGTTAAGGTTCTCTCTACAGCAAACAAGAAACACAAATCCTTTTGCCCTTTGGTTGTGTTGTTGGTTCAGGCATATCATGTAAGTTAGACTAAATCTCTCTGCTCTGGTAGAAGTCGTGAATTTGGCAGTCAAGAAGAAGATAATCACCGTTGCAAACCAAAATAACTCTTCATGGATGATGAAATTAATTCTTTATATGCAAACATTATCATGCAGCTCAACATAACTCTTCATGCATGGCATTAATCTATATTAAGGATAAACAATCACCCACCCAAAGGTCTTCTGATTAAAGTGTATACCATTCTACATGTATCAAGTCCTTTCAATGCAAACAGATTATTGCATAGACTGAAAAGATAAGAGAACTGAAATTCAGCATAGTGAAGCTTTACTGGTACCTTGAAAAAGTTGATGCTGGAAGGAATACATGCACAAAGGCAGTAACATGAGAAGTCTGTAAGTCTTGCATAATATATGTAAAAAAAAATGCAATACACTTTTTGACAAAGCTCTTCAGGTACCTTTCGAGAGGATTATCCCTTCCACGTGTCAAGTCAACCCTAACATAGCTTACAGCGATATCCTCTTCTTTTAGGGTTACTCCAGTATTTTTCGGTTAAATCGAACTAGTTAAACTTTACTTTATTGCTCACTTGGTGTTGCCAACAGAAAAGAGCTCATTCCCATATTTCACCGATCACCCAGTTAAATCTGAACAAGACCTGAGAACAAGCAATAACTTGTGCAGTCACGTCCTTAAAGTGCTCCAATTTGTCCTTTGGAACAGCATATTCATTGCAAAACTGCCACGGAGAAATCGATACTCAAATATGACAATTTCACAGGTAAAAGCAGGAGAGCAGATTGGCTACTTGGACATGATTGTCTATCTAGATTTGGTGCAGAGTACAAGAATCGATCAACTAGAGTACCTACCTGGTACAAATTCCTCCTACGGATCCGCAGCATCAAATCCCTAGATTCATTAAGCTCTGAGTCTGGAGCTGTCTCAATAGTCTTTATTATAGTGTCATCTAACTGCAAAAGAAAAATGCATCTTCTAAATGCTGTCAATCGACTGTGTATCAATCGGAAACAAATGAAAAACTCAAGAAGACCTTCCAATATTCACAAGGATCATGAATTGAAGATGATATATGTAGATAATCATTTGCCTTCACCAAAGCATCTACCAACATAAGCTCTACTGCCTGCAAAGATATCAAGATGAAAACGTATCAACTCAAGAAGCTGGCACAGAGAGAGAGAGAGAGAGAGAGAGAGAGAGAGAGAGAGAGAGGGCTCTATCAATTGAAAGATCCACGTTAGCACATACCTTTACTTTTGGGTGTGTGTAGACTGTTCAGTAGAGATCAGCATGAGTTGCAAACATCTTGTGGATGGTAAGATCTAACAAATTCTCCAATGATCATAAGATCTAACAGAGCTAAGCATAAAATGTAATGATATTACTGAGAGCTGGACAAAAATACTTACAATCCTTGGCGTGGTAGTAAATCTCATCACCCAAGACCCGCATTGACTCCATCAACCTTTTAGATAAAAAAGTTTAAAATTGAGAAGATATATTCTGCAATTCCGCTTATAAGAATGCAGATTAGTAATAGGATTCAACAGATACTCTGAAACTGAAAGTTGCATCCTAGACCACAAGCTCGGCAGTCTCTCGCAATGTAATCGAACCTGCACATGCATGTAACTCCAATATAGAAAAAAAAAATTCAACAAATGACTCAATCAAGTAAAAGTTCTTGCAGAACATAAGGGATCTTACTTGTCCATGTCAATCCCATTTCTACCATTTGCAACAATATCATACAGAAAAGCTTCTCCTTCTTGCCCTGCATTTACAGATTGCAACGTTATCAGTCAAAATATCTATAGGCATGTGAAAATGAAAATTGTACGACAATAAAGTATTAGGAATCTGCCCAAATGCCGAAGTCCACCCAAAACTTCACCTTGGGTAGTGAATGCTCTGAGCTGGCAAGTATCATCTCCTGCAGTAAAAGGAAAATAAATGCTCAACAGAACCTTACATCAGCAATTTATGTGCACTACAGAAAGACATCAATAAAGAAAGCACAAATGTGCTGCAGTCACCTGTATACAATGCGTGAGAAGTAAAAGATATCCATGTATGTTCAGTAAGGTTGTATTCACAGTACAAAAGTATATAGATAATCAGCTGTGAGGACTTGCAAACATGCAACCATCAAACTAATTTGTGAAATATTTATCTCTAGAACAGAACTCAAGTCACCAACAAATCAGAAGACATTTTGCACAAGATTCTTGTTCCATTTTGCTTGTGAAATCTTTATCTCCAGAACAGAACTCAAGTCACCAACAAATCAGAAGACATTTTGCACAAGATTCTTGTCTCATTTTGCCCAAACCTTCTGAATGAAATTTTAAAGCAGATCCAGAAAGAGATAACATTAGTGTAATGCACCAGACAAAGATGTCATAAAATAGATGCCTCCAATAAAAGCAGCATACCTTAACATTCTTAACCATTTCAGGGTCAATGGCGACATTATGCTGGTCAACAATATGGTCAACAATCTTCACTGACATTTCCTCATGATGCCTAGAAAGTAAGATCACATTAAAATGATAACGATTACACTTCAGCAACTGCAAAAATAAATGCTTAACAACATCCATCTTTTAATTCTTTGTTATTTTCCAAGAGAAATTAGAGAACAATTTATGAGAAAGAAGTAATCAAAGCAAGAAAAACAAAATCATGCTAATTCTCGGAAACCAAAAGACGTAAAAGTTATTGCCTCGGAATAATTTGTCAACTGTAGAGGACATGTAGATTAATTTAGAGTCATCTAAAGAAGTTCCACAATCTCCCTGCCAGAAAAAATGGTGCAAACTACAACTTTCATTTATGTACCAACCAAGAATCTAGGAAACTAGCACATGACATCAAGAAACTGGAAAACTGGATGGAAAAAACAGCGTTAAATATCCTAGATAGTAATTGAACGACAAAGCAAGTTGACCGAAAAAAAAGAAGGAACAGAGGAAAAGTTCATGCTCAAGCACTGAAATATTTACAATAGTTGGTATAACTGGAACTCAGAAATTAGTAAATATGAAATCTAATAAAAAAAGCCTGGAGAATGGACATAAATGCATTCTACTAAAAATGCAAATTACCAGTTGGAATCTCTAAGAACCAAGGGAAGGAACTCGCGTTCAAATAAGTGACTGAAAGGACCATGGCCCGAATCATGAAGAAGTCCTACAAGTTGAGTGAACAGATGAATAACATAATAGATTAGTTGTCTAGTTAATTTGAGCACAAGACAGCAATTACCAGCAATTTTAACAGTTCGAATGTCGAAGCGATCAAAACCGATCTCCAAGCCCTGAACAAGATAAGCAAATCCAATTCCGTTATTCTATTAAAGTATGAGGATTAAGTATCAACGGATCAAAGATAACACCATCATACTTGATAATTTTTTAGCTTTTGAACAGCTTCACCTGCAAGCCAGTACACCCCCAGAGAATGTTCAAACCTAGAATGCACAGCCCCAGGATTCACCATGTGCGTCATACCTGAGATTATGCCGCATCCATGGAAGCAGAATTCCCAAACGTTAAGATATGGGGATTTATTTGGAAAGCTAGGATTTCCAGAAGAGATGCGACTCCTTAACATATTTCAGACAGCTGAAGCTGAACAAATGATGGGAATTGACTCATGACTACTGGAAGGTGCTAAAGCTCTAAAACTTATGAGTTAACTTGCTGTCAATAAGCAATTCTAGTACGAGTCAGGAAACCATTCGGGTGGAAGGGAGTATCTAATTATTAGACCTGTGTAGGACTAATAATTATTCTCGGAAGTGCATGGAACTCATCTGTGTTTCCTCCAGAGTACTACCAAAGAGTGCAGCGTGCAGCTTGGTTTTTCCTCTAGTGAAAGCAGAACCACAGCACCAGGATTTCAAATGATCAACAGACATCAACAAATAGGTCAAAACTCATCCAGTGGTTCTTTATGCAGGTGATGCATGTAGGCTTAACTTTTCTTAGCCAAAAGAAGGAACTGAGGACTGTTTCAGGAAGCCAGGAGAAATCGAGACGCTATTTATCATAGCAAAGCGTGGATAAATCTAAATTCAGAATAATGTAGACTCCACAATTAAACATTGAACTCACCAAGCTGTTTCAGGTCACGAAGCCTGTAAAAAATGGAGAAAAACAGAATCGTTAAGCACAGGGTAACTTGGCAATCTATAGAGGCTTCCATAAATATGACACTAACTTGCCTCTGAAACTGTTCGGCAACGATGAACTTCAACGCAAGCTGCAAGTTGAGACACAACAGAGAAGGCATCAAATGATGTCACATCGCCATCTTCAATCGAACAAGTACTTAACTACAGCACATGCAATCCATGTGAGAAATATAAAAGGAAACTCGCGGAAAAGCACATCGAACAGGCTTTCATAGGCATAAATAATTACACGAGGACAAGTAGACATGGTAAGTCATGCAACCTTTTGCAAATGAAGAAAGAGAAGTAAAAGCACGCCAACGTCATACGGACCAACTTATATCCAGTACAAAGAAAGCAAATATTCAATTCGGCTTTGCTAACAACACTCCGATCATCCATCGCCAGCTCCGCAGCACAAACTCGCACGCCAGCGCAATCGACTTTACGGACTCTTCTCCGCGCAGAAACAACTCTCTCGACACGCAACTCCACAATCCGACGATGCCAGCACCGATTCGCCAATCGACATCCACTCACGCACGCGGTTCGGACTTCCACGTCCCGTCCGATCGACCAAACGACAGCTGAGGCGCGAGCTCACGCACGCGCAAACGGCAATCGGCTAGAGACAGAAAGAGAGAGAGAGAGAGAGAGAGAGAGAGAGAGAGAGAGAGAGAGGGAGAGAGAGACTTACAGGATCGAGATAGATGTTGCCGTGGACGTGCTTGGAGAGCCGGTAGTCCTGAGCGGAGGCGAAGCTGTAGGCGGGCGACAGGGAGAGGCCGTCGTTGCAGTAAGCTCCCATTGTCTCTCTTCTCCTTCTATCTCTCTATCCCTCTCTGCTGCGTCAGCGAGGGGGGAGAGCGAGACGGAGAGAGAGAATCGAGCGAGACACGGAGGCGGCGGCGGCAGCGACGGAGCAGCAACCGGAGAACGGAGGAGGCCAGAGGATCGATTGCCGGAATTGCCGGGAGCGAGCCGGCGGTGGTGTGGGGGGGGGGGGTGTGCGTGAGCGGGCGCGGCGGAAGGGCGGAGAAGAGCGATGGCGTCACGCAGTTGCGCAGCAGGGTGGAGGAGGGGTAACGCGCAGGCCAGAGGGAGAGGGAGAGGGAGAGGAAGAGGAAGAGAGTGTAAATCATTTATCCCGAACATTTTAGTGAGATAAAAAATTTCAAATTGCGTTGGTTGCGACAAATTTACCCTAGACGACACATTTATCCTAAATAAAAGTCTCAAACTTATATTTACGTGACATATATTTATCCTTTATCAAGATTTTGTTAAATGATTTTTCAGTCAAAATAATGTCGTTTTTATTTCACTTCGGCTACGTGAATGCCATGTCAATACTATTTGATTTTTGACGTCCATGTAGACAGATTTCTAGCGGTTCTTATTGATGGGACGACGGAGGGTAAACGTACCAGATAAATACAAATTTGGGCTTTTTGTATTGCGGAAAAGAGTTTAGGCTAAATGTATCGCAATTGATATAATTTAATTTTTTATTGTGGCTTTTGCCCCTTTCTTTTATTTTTCTTGGATTCCTTTTAATCACGGTATTTCCTTGTCTCACACATGCGCCGTGACAATCCCTCCGTCCCATGCCCGTAAGGCGACCCACACGCACAAGCCACATGCATCCATGATATGGATGTGGCCCGCGAGCTAGTGCAAAATTGATAATTTGATATTGTGCGACAATGACGGAGAGGCTCTTATGGATCGAACGGTCCTTCGCAGCGTTTCGCTTCGCACTCCGTTAACGAACAAGTCAAGTATGAATACATACCTGGTGAGGTTCTTGCTTACATGCGCTAGATGTACAAGCCTCTCATACCCGACAAGAAAGCACGGTTTCACCCACACACAAATTTTACCGCGGGAAATCCGAACATTCCCCTTTACCTCACGATCAACTTGGAATCATCATGACTCCAATCTTTTCTTAGTAAAAGTCTGTCCCCACATGTTAAACATTGAGCTCAAAGCGACATTTTGCAGATGCATTCTCAGTGCCAGTGAACCCCGAAGGTGAGAAACATGCTTATTTACTTCAAAGCAATAGTACCTCCAGATGTTCATCTCTTTCGTGCAGAGTTTGAGACCATCTGCCTCCATTTCTAAAGGTGGATTTCCTTCCAAACCTAAAGAAAATGCATCCGCGGCTTTGAATGAAGAAACGGTATTTGATCACATTCGGAAGAAATCGAAGAACCTCCCGGTTCTCACTGGTATGAAGATGTTAGAGTCCAAGCCCCTTGTCGGGACAAAGGAGCACTCATTCACGGAGCAGCCTCATCGCACCACATCCAAAGACATTCTTAGAGACTACACCATCATCTCGAATGCGGAGCCCCTACAGGAGGGAAAAGATCCACGCCATACACATTCACTCGGAGTTTCGAGGACAAGTACAGAAATATCTTCGATGAAGATGCTCTTGTTCGATAGCCCCACAGCGAAGAAGAATGCCTCGCAGGCCAACCCTCACGAATCCCCTGGAGTTTGCAAGAAGCTCGATCGCCCTTGCAGTGGACTAGCTGCAGTTAAAACCAAGGAAACGGACTCATGCCTCGGGTTCAGGAGCATCTTCTCATTCCTCTGATTTCTTACTTGCCAAGAAACGCACGCCGGTCTCGCATTCTGATAAATCCTCTCCTTTTCGTCCCTTGGCGGTCTCTCTGTCGGTCACCATGTGTTCGCCATTATCTGTAACTTGATTCGAAAGCCCACGTAATGGACTGCAGAGGCATAACATGAATGCCCCTGAGATCCAAAACGCCATAGATGCGAACTTGCCGGCTCTGCTACAGCTCGACCACTACGCATGCATGGACATAAGCTCTGCCTGCTTGACTTGCATTCAACACAAGAAAGTTGACCTGTTCTACGAGTTCAATTACGTGAACCATTTGAATCTGATGAACGTTCGTATACATTGATGAGTACACTTGAAATAAGAGTTGAGAAGTTCGCAAAATTAATGACAGTCGAGACGCGCAAACCACTTTCGTGACATGTAAAAGCACTTCGTTTGTTCGACGTTTTAGATACCTCGTCCTGCGCTCGACAAACCGATCACTTTATGTACACTTTTTAACCAAACTCAATTTAGATTAATACAGTCGGGGTCATTTTCATACTTGTCACGTTTGCATCGAGTGCCTTTGACAAAATCAAATATATCATGTTCGCTTTATATGTTAAGTTGATGACCGCGTGTTTCAGATTGGAAAATCACATTCACCTCTACAACTATTTTTCCATTAGGGAGGATTTTATTGGTCCAAGCACTTATTTGTGGTGGAGAAATCGATCCAATTTGGAATTGTTGATATCTATACCGATAGATCGCATAAAAAATATTCATTATGATTAAATTTCCTTCCTATTAATCTGGAAATTCTTCTCAAATACAAGGAAATGATTCAGTTTCAGGGCCAAGGATCGTATTTCTCGAACAAGCAATCAAAAAAATTTCAACCGCCGTAAATGAGGTATAGATTAATGTGAATGTCCATGTTACGAGCATGCTGAAATAGAGAATGTTTGATTTGAGTAATAGTTATTCGGTCCATCCATAAATTTACAACTGCCGTGAATGAGGTAGCAAAGTTTGCACCCGGTATGGCTCGAATTTGTGTCTTCGTGGAAGACGGTGTGATCTCGGGCCATCACACCTAGGTTATGAAGTTGGTAGAGTTAACTGGAGTATTAGATGTTCATCGATTATTTCGCTTCCTTACGTTGTTAATTTGAGACGTGTCGGCTTGGCCGCTCAAAAACTTGTTATGAATTGCATATGGCGAAACGGAGGGAAGAAAGTTTCTCATGATTAATTGATTCGAATGTGTTAGCTTGGATTCACTATCTCAATTATGATTTTCCTATTCCCAAAGGAGAAGGGTCCTTTCCCCTTTTGGGCCGGTTTCTCAAACTTGGGTCAGTCTAGCCATTAGCCGAAGAAGTTGTTGATTACTGTTGAAGAATTCTACTATCGCCGAGGTCAAAATCATACTTAATGATGTAACAGGGGAAGCGCATAGGGGATGAATGCTGAAACACAGATGGAAGATGAACCTTGTAGAGTGATTTTTAAATGTGTGCGTTTGCTTATGGGGATTGAATATTTGATACTCTCCGGCCTCGCCGCCAGGCTGTAGGCCTATCGTCAATGTTGTTGGGTGGATTGATAGGAGCTTTAGTGGGCATCCCCTTGATGTAATGTTGGTGTCATCAATAATAAAGCTATCGCCTTAGCGTGGGCTGTTCCATTGGCGATTTCCTTTTTTGTCTGAGTCATTTTTCTGCCGTGCTATTAATTGGTGGGACAACATGAAATTTGACGATGTGGGCGGGCTGCTCAATAACCACAACGAGTACCAAAAGCAGTTGGCCAGTCTCAGTCGCTTTCCTCTAGTTTTAGCTGATAAAATTTTGGCGATGGAGATGGTAAGCACGTCTTCGCGATCGGCATCATTCCCCTAGCGAGATTCCTCGGTTCATGTCTCGCCGTGCTCTCCAACAAGACGGGCGCGAGGACGAGACTAACCCGACCTAATACAGTTCTAGTGGCTTCCGAAAGGAACTAGCTTTCACGCTCCAACGGGAGAACCAATGGCAGCTCGAAATGCAATGAGAGGACATCGATAGAAACATGAACTTTAGGGCCATTATGGTGTGTGGGAGGGGTCAACATTTTCGGGCAGCTCATCAAAGTCCCGAGGACTAATCCAGGATTCGGGTTCACGTGTCTCCCTGGTCCTGCAAAATGGTATTAAATACACCAGACCTAACCCCTGTTAACGCTTTGAGAAATGAGAATCACGTCTCATCTGTCATATCACCATCACCCCCCGCGTTTCGCCTGCAACCCTTCCACATTGGTGGGGTGGGGCCCTCGTTCGTTCATGACGTCCCATTTAGACCTGTGGCCATGGAAGGAAATTTTGTGCTGGATAACACTACCCAGTTCATGAAAGTTCCCATTGGACACCTGTAAATGTACATCTTATCGAGGAAAATTGACAACAGGAATTGGACGTGGGCGGTTGAGGAAAATGTCACCGGCCTGGTTCATGGTTTCATCCGCATGTTCAGTTCAACAGGTGAATCTTAAGAACATCTGCTGGATGTGAAAAATTTCGTTCATTTGGTCGTGGAAGTGAATTACACTGACGAGATGTTTAAAGAATGCCGTTGTGCCTCCCGGGAGAGGGTTGCGTCGGATCAGAGCATAGTAGCTCACTGCTTGATGCCTCTTCCGTCGATCAGCCCCGGTGCTTTACCTCATTCATCATGTAAAGCAGCCGACGACGGCACCGCCTGCGAAGTTCACTGGTTCAACAGATGCCCATGTTCTCGCGTGAACGAGTATTGGCTCTGGAAATGTTGCGTAATTAACAAAGAGTTCACTTCTCCAAAAATTCATGGCTGCTCGACTGTTTGTCGGCGCTTCGCATACTGGAGCACTCTGAAGATGTGTATGAAGCTTTAATTTTTCTCGCTGCTCTTGACATGAAACTGCTCATACCGGAGGACCTATTAGAGCTGGCCGGTCCTGATGCATTGGCATTTAAAAATGGGGGTTGAGTCGGCTCGGGGATCGCAACATTCTCACAAGTCAGCATCTGCACCACCTCGACCATAGAGGGTCTAGCAGCAGCTGAAGCCTGTGTACAAAGAAGTCCTATCTGAAGGACATTCCAGGCCTCTTGTGCAGGAAAATCGCCATTCAAGCAGGAGTCGACAGCTTCGACCAAGTTGTCCGACTTGTAAAAATTCCACACCTTGGATGAATTGCAAGAATAAAGGCATCAGCAACGATTAGTCATCGGATTTAGAGAAAGATTTGAATTTTGCTTGAACCTACCATCTGTAATAGAGAAACAGGCTCCTCCCTGAATGAACTGTTTCTCCTGCCACAAATGATTTCAAGAACTAGCACTCCGAAACTATAGACATCGGCTTTCTCTGTAAGTTGTCCCCTGACAAGATATTCCGGAGCCATGTATCCACTGCGATACAGTAAACAATATCTCCTCAGAGATCGAGTGCGAAGAGTGAAGAGTGCATCGGGCGAATAACACAGAATGATTCACGCTGTAAATTTTTGCAGGAAAAGATAAAACCTTCTATTTATTTTCAGAATTAGCTCCGAGGGGGTGAAAATATCGAAACTCTACTTGCTTGTAGTGGGTACAATCATATTGGCAACAACATTACCCATTGACAGTTCATTATAGAATATAAACGGACGAGTGCAGTATCAGATCTACCTTGACATGTCTTAGTGTGCTTTCTTAGGAGAAAACAAGTTCTTCACAGAAAGAGCAGAAACAGGGAAAATAAAATAACCCAATCAATTCACTCACAGTGTCCCTGCTATTCCAGTGCTAAGATGAGTCTTGTCGGGTCCGAAACACCGAGCGAGGCCAAAGTCGGCGATCTTCGGGGTGAGGTTCTCGTCCAAAAGTATGTTGCTGCCTTTGATATCCCTGTGGATGATCCTTTCTTTACACCCTCCATGTAGATAAGCAATCCCTTCGGCAGTGCCGGCAATGATATTCATCCTCTGCTTCCAGTTGAGAATCTGTATTTTGTTCTTGTCTGCAAAGACAACCCGATATCGTCACTTCTATCACTACACAAGCCTGTTTGGTCCACTTGCATTACTTGTAATACATACACTTCATGTGGGATCGCTTAAGGAGAAACAATTACCAGATATGTAGTCATCGATGCTCTTGTTTGGAACGTACTCATAGACAAGGAGGCTCTCGGGACCTTCGATGCTACAGCCCAGGAGCTTCACAAGGTTCTTGTGTTCAATGCCGCTGATCAGGTTCACCTCGTTGAAGAACTCATCAACCCATTGCCTGGTATTAAAAATCAGTCTCTTGACGGCCACGACTTTGCCACCGGGGAGAGTCCCCTTGTACACAGAACCAGCACCTCCTTGCCCGAGTTTCTTCGAAGGGTGGAAGTAATTCGTCGCCTTCTCGAGCATCTCGTACTTGAAATTCAGACTCGATCCAATCGAAACCGTACGGAGATGGATATTGTCTGGGAAATCACGCAGCCAAAGTCGACAAGATTAGACGAGAATGTCACCTACAAAATTTGAATGACCCTACAAAGCAACAGTTCAGCTGATTGTCATACCTCCTTTTAGTTTCAACACCCTAGCATAGCATGCATAAGCAGCGAAGACAGAGAGCATTATGCAAGCTGCCGCCACCAAGACAACCGCTACCGTGATCCCGGTCGAAGACGACCCTGAAATTAACAAAAAAGAAATATAAAATATAAAAAAAAAATCAGTTCATGGTTCATGCCTTGCAGAAATAGCTCAGCATTGATGAGGCAGAATATCTAGATCATGTGTCTGATGAATTTTAAGATATAAAATTGGCGGCAAGCACGAGGAAACTAAGAATCTGCAATGCGCGAGGCATCACCGACAGCTTATCGGGATCTACATCTACCTCTGGTGGATGACTTCGTGAACAAACATTTCTGTGTTCAAGATCCAAATCCTGAAATGAATCGCAATTCTATTTAAGCCCAATATGCGATCGTGCCTATCGATCGAACCATGGAGTTGATGCCTTAACCCCCACGGAAGAGCATCACCAAATAGCATCATTGACCACGAATGTATTGTACCATGCCAATCATCGCACCAAATCATCGACGCACGAAGAACAAAAACAGAGGAGAGTTTTCCATTAAAGAAGATAGTTTATTCACCATGATCAGCTTCGCTCGCTCCTCCGTCACTGTAAAACTTCACGGTCGAATACCTCAGATAACACCCCGCGTTCAATCCCCTCCCGTCTCTGCTCGGCACGCACTTCCGGACCCCCATTTCCGCCTTCTCCAAGCAAACTCGGCAGCCCTCGGTGCTGATGCTCTCCCAGCACTGCGCCAGAGCGTACACCCCTCCCGCCTCCGCCACACCGAACCCCCCGCCGCCCCCGCTCGTGGCGGCCCGAGTCGCGTTGCCGACGGCGGACCCCACGGCAGCCGCGAACCCGTCCCCCGCGGGCCCGCCGACGGCGCCGCGGTCGGAGCTGCAGTTGGCGGAGTCGTAGACGGGGTCGACGGCCTCGGCGAAGAAGTCGTAGCGGTCGTAGCGGAGGAAGCAGCCGTCGAAGTAGATGCGGGCGGCGGGGGAGGGGAGGCAGCGGGGGAGCTTGGTGCGGCTGGCGGCGAAGCAGAGGAGGCAGTCGGTCTGGGAGAGGTCGCGGCGGCACTGGGAGAGGCCGTAGATGGCGGCGCCGGGGGAGGAGTTGGTGACGCGGGTGGCGAAGTGGCGGGTGGTCATGAGCTGGGAGAGGGACTCCATCTCCCTGACGAAGGACGGGACGAAGCTGGGGTCCGGGCGGGCGGCGGCGGCGGCGGCGGAGGAGGAGTTGCCGCAGGAGAGGCCGGCCTCGGAGATTTCCTCGTCGGAGAGAGACGGCGTGAAGGAGAAGAAGAGGACGACGGCGGCGGCGGCGACGAAGGCGGAGGAAGGAGGAGGCATGGCGGCTGCGCGAGAGCGCACGCAGTCAGAATGCATGCGTGCTGCTTGCGGGCATTGAAGCTCTTTGCAGAGGGGGCTCAAGAGTCTCTGCTCTGCGTTTCTTTGCTTTCCTGCCTTTCTGGAGGAAGGCGAGGTGGCCGACAAGTTATTATTAGCATCAACTATACACTCGTTGCACTCAAATCATTAAAAAAAAAATCATAAATCACATTATTAAGTTCCATTTCAGTCTTATTAAATAAAATGATTCAAATATATATGTATTAATATATCCACTCGTTGAATATTACTTGTGAAAAATAAAAAATTAGCATGCGAGTGAGATCTGTATAATTGGATTGTTTTTTTGTTTTTTATTTTGGCACGCCTTTTGGATGATCTCTTAACGTAATTATGATATGTACACGCTCTCGATTGCAAAAAATTTTCATCATCCATCCATGATATAAATCCTTTCCATTAGTTAATTAATTCGAGTGATATTTTTTTTAAGCAAATACTTTTCTGATCATACATTTTCGGCGAAGTAATTAGAGCCTGAGATAACGTAAAATTGAATTGAAGGGCGGGTTCCGATCTTCCTACGAAAAGGTTTTGGGTAACCAACTTCGTCTTTGGGTCAATACCATGGCATTGCGTTGTTTGGTATGGCGTGGTGTGGGTTAAAAATGACTTTTTTTTCTTTTTGGGTTTTTTTTTTCCTCTTTTGATTGGGCTTTTGTAGGTAGCTGAAGAAAGGGTGGGGACACGTGGCTTGTCGGGATGATGGAGGAAAAAAGGGTAGAGAAAATTGAGAACACGGTCGTCCACCGCCACGCCACGCCACGCCCTTCCCGGGACGCGCGGGGGCCCACCCACCGTCGTACCGCCCGGTCGAGCGGCGGCGGCGGCCGGGCCGGGGCCCACCGGGCGTTTTCCAAGCTAACCCCCGTCGCGCAGCCACTGTGCCACCAAACCTTCCATCCCTCCCGCTTTTGCTTGATTTCCTAAAAGGCTTTTTTCTATTCACAAGAAGGAAGAGATCGTTGCTTTCGATACTCTCGTGTTAATATGTATAATCCGACATATCGAAAATAAAGCAATTGTTTATCGATTAGAGATAATAGGTGTCTCGAAAAGTAGTCGTTGACGGGACTTATTCTTTTGTCAACATTTTCTTTTTAAGAAAATGCAAGCTAAACAGCTCGTTACGTAGCCATATAATGAAATTTTACATTTACCAAATGTGATGTTTTGTTTCTCTTGTTAGGTGTGGTGTAATTTGTGCTTTTTATGGAGTATGCTTTTAACATAACCCATTTTGTGAATATACTATGTTTACTGACTCGGGCGTGTTTTTTCTATGCTAGTCCTTGCTCGCGAGCGTGCGCACGTAGTTGCAAAATATCACGCCATTGTCATCTAATGAAGAGTAAATGGTAATTCGTGACTACAACTTTATAAAAATAGTTACGTTTGACTGAAAGTAATAACAATTATCTGAGTAAGGGATAAATGAAAAGCTAGTTTACGTGGTCGAATCAAATCAAAAGTTCAATTCATGAGCTAGATCAAGAAAATCAAAGTAATTTGGTTTAAAATTATTTAAGACGACGTAGAATTGATAATTTGATTTTATGTCGGCTCAATTGATTACTTACTAATTATACACCAGACAAAACATCGATTCAATTTTAATCTCGTACTTAACTAATCAAATCGATTTGGTTTATTTTTGTCTTTTTCATATCGGAAATGGGCAATCATTTCCAAATGAAACGAATCTCATCACATTGTTAACATTTTTCACTTCTAATTTGTTTACTAACTCTGCATCTCTCACTTTCCAAAGATGGAAGAACATTACCAATCTTTTACCAATCACAAGGTCTCAATCTCAATCTATTGAGAAGCTTTTTGCTCTCCTAATCAACCCGAGTCTCCCCTCAAACTTTTCCACGAGCCAATCTCCAATTCTAGTCACAATTTAGTTCTCCATATGCGCAGGTCGGACCATTGGGTGCCCACTACGGAGCGACAAAGGACGATAATTTCTTATTGCTTGGGACAGATATCGTGAAGTCACAATCGTATCAAATACGAAAAGAGTGAGAAAGCAAAAGAGAAAGTCAAAAAAGTTATTTTGTGTCGTGTTCTTCTCTTGATCTGCAGCTTTCGCAACCACCATAGACGCGTGTTTTGGATTCTCCATTTGACTAACTGACCGGCCATGCGAAACAGCACGCAAAAGCCACGACAACTTTCGGTGAGCTCATGCACAAAATCAACTCTAAAAGCCACCTCAAAACAAGCCAATGCCATGTGTACTTAAATCGGATGTTCATCAGTCCCGTCTACACATACCGAGAAGAGAATCCATATGAGCATAGGTGAGGGCGGCGACAGGTGTCATACCTTTTGGAGTCGCATCTGCATGCCCGACCTAATCGAAACCCGCAGGAAAAACAATATCGGAATATGAACTTGTGGTATGACGGGGAGAAATTGCATGTTCACATAAAGACGAAGCATTAGACTATCAGAACATCCTGAGAAATCCTGACGAGGAACATGTAGGCAAAACAAAGGGAGGACACACTAGGGAGGAAAAAAGATGAGCATTCAAAACTACGTTGGCATAGGAATACCGAGAAAACCCCGTGAAAAAGCATTTTATTTCCGAGGGAAGAAACGCTCTACTTTTACAGGCTTTAAGTATCCGTCTTGGAAATCAAAACTATGAATATACAGAAGTTAAGGGATAAATACATTGTCGTCGCAATAGCTACCTAACAAAATTTTTCATGGTTAAGCAAAGTTCACTGTCCGATTCTGGGACCCTCGTTTTAGGGTTCGCACCTGAGATTTGGCACCCACTAACACCAAGAGGAAACTTGCAGCACCATATCAATCATTTCTGGAGGCTTAATGAAGATTCGTTAGTGGGTTAGCACCAGCTCTAAAGAGGGAGCTTTGTAACACAGTATTTCGCACAGATGCAGCTTGGCAGAAATGCACCGGAGCTGCTGAAGAGAGATTGCCACCACAATTGATTGACGGCACTTTAAACGCATCCTTTGAGCTGGCAGGAGGATATACAACTCCTAATCATCGTTCAACAGAGACATAACGGGAACTCCCTTGCTGGAGAAGCTCGTACACACCACTCTCAGCGGATCACCAACTTCATAGCCTGCCTTACCTTCTCCCTGTTATGGAATGAAATTTTGCAGTTAAAGTAAACACAATAAATTCCAGAAGTGAAGATATCTGGCACTAATCAACTCAGGCCTAGACTAGAGGAGAAAAGAAATTGATTTTCAGAATGATTTTGCGGGGAGAATAGTATCTGATTTATATAATGAGGATATGTAATGCATTTGAAACACTTATAACACATCACTTAAATAATATCAGTCCACCCTAGAGTCCCATTATGAACTTGAAAACCGCAGAAAAGGAAAATCGCAACCTAGTTATGGGAGAGCTTGTTGAGGAAGTGCACTAAAATAACACTGTCCCATCTAACATCAAAATGCTAAAGGAGCAACTGTAAACACAGCAATCAGCAATTGGAGATGATGGGCAAAGTAGTCCATGCTCATACATACCTCAAACCGGTACATTCCACGAACACCATTACCCAAATCAAGGACCAACCCCCGTCCAAGAACTTTATGGACCTTGGCAGTTGCCCTCATCCCAAGCTTCAAATTCTTGGCAGTGGGAGCCTCTTTCTCAGTTTCTTCATCACCTTCTCCACTAAAAGTGGACTTTAACTGGATTCTCTTTTCGGTAGAACTTGCCGACTTCTTACTCTGCACAATTAGAAAGAGAGTGAAATTAGATGGAGTATCAAATAAAGTATCTAGATGTTATCTCTCATCAAATTCCCATTTGTGCTTACCAACTTAGAATTTTTCAAAGTTTCAAGCAGACCATCAGATTTCTCCGCTTCCTCACACTCAGCAGCACTTCGAATTAAGATAGATGGTGCACGGGATGCATAGCTCTCTGTGCTTTGGGACGAACTCTCTTCCTTGGAATTTTGTTCTTGACTACTAGGCCCATCTTTGACAGACGGCCAAATAGGAACAGCTTGCTTAACTGCATTATTTGGCTCCGATGCTTGTTGGCGTGAAGTTGCTTTGAGGGATAATTTAATATTGCCACGTACATCCTGCCCTATGCACATCACTGTCAGCTGCTGGCCCACCGAAATAACATCCGAAACACGAGATACCTGATCAATTGGGAATTTAAGTTTCATGTCGGCATTATCCACCTTATACGAAAAAGGTAATATTCTAGAAGCAAGTTGACACACCACTAACCAATGACTCTTTGATTGAGCCATTGCCACAATTTCACATTCAGATGGGTAGACAAGTCCTAATGAAAATATCCGCAATCCAACATTTTTTCGGTACAGATATAGATAAATGGAAAATGTAATTGCGGATCCAGCAACTTCATTAAACACTTTCAAGGTAATGAGATAGATTACCTTAAAATTGTCCATACATTTGACCAACGCAACAATTAAGGAAAATTCTAATACCAACATTCATCAATAAGCAAATAATTCTCCAATGTGCCAACTTTTATATCAGCCAAAAAACTGCCAGGCATCATTGATATCAAGAAAATTCAAAAGGTCAAGAAACCATTAGATTTCAAATAAATAGAAACAGGCAGGTAATTGATACACTCCTCCACCTTACATACCGGTTCATGTGATAACTCGGAGATGTGCAGCAGGCCTTGCTGGCCACCATTTAACTCCACAAAAGCACCATATTCCTTAATTGAAGTTACAATGCCTTTGTAAGTACCTCCAACCTCCATCTCACGGCCAACAGTAAATTCAATCTGTGGACAAGAGAAGAGAGCAACCGTGATTTCTTTATCCAAAAATATCACAATAAGTAAATTTCCCAGGAACAGACTTCCAAAAACAATATGTAAAGCATTGTTGGATCCAAAAAATATAAACTAACAGACACACCAAGACCATTTCATGTAACAAGCAATGCAATCTATTACATGAAGCAATTCACCATGCTATAAACAAGTGAAATCCCCACTCCCACTCGGTTTCTAACGTTGAAAACTTTAGCAAAACATCTCTAATATGAACTAATCAAAATAATGATCTGGCTTCTGGCTGAAAATGCAACCTAGAAAGAACATTTTGATGTTTCGGTCATAACACTAAAGGTGCCCTGTAAATCTTAGCACAGGACCAAAAAAAAAATCTTAGCACAGAAGGTGAAATAAACCCAAAGAGATTGAGCTTTTAAGCTAAAAATATTCAAGCACACATTAGTTCCAGAATATAACTACATCAAGCTAATGCAGGAACCTACGCATGAGACCACTGGATATGGTCAGTGGGCATGAGCATGGTGGTGTTTGCATGCTTGCGCGCATGCTTTTCTCTGTGTGGGAATGTGAGCACAGTACACATGATTGTATGCATGTGTGTGCGCATGCGTGCAACTGGCTGTAGGAAGAACTGAAGAAGGATAAGTTAAGAAGGAAACTAGTCATAGGCAGACACACACCAGGCACATTCTACCAGAGAATATCTGCTCTCAATATACTGATTGTTTAAGCACTTTTAAGTTATCAGGTACTTTACTGGTTATACATCATGCTGAGTGAATATGCACTCAAACAAATTGGTTCAGTTGGTCTGCCCCCAGAATAAACCATGGAAATACTCTGATAGAAGACATAGAACAGCATCTAAATTTGATAACCCAATCATTGCTTTATCATTTAATGTCACAGCACAACACAAGGACATTAAAAACCAGATAAACCTGGCTCTTCTATATTTAAGCAATAGCGCACATCATATAATAAGCCAAACCAGACATACCTTTTCTTGCACTTTCTCCATTACAGTTGGGTTCTTGGCAACTATGGTCAGTGTTCCATCACTCACAGATAATCGTGCACCTGAATTTTTTAATAGTGCCAGTTACAATGAGTAACATAAGATATAGGTCAAAACCAAAAAATTCACAAAAGCAGCAAGGTAGGAAGTGTCTTCTCAGCAGGATATGTATGAAGATTGCAAATCACATGAGAAAAGCCACACGGAGTTATTACAAATATATCAAGATATCAGGTAATTTCTTTTGCTCAAGAAATTGCTCATTTTCACTTTTTTAACTATCAGCATGGAAAAATAGCTCAGTGATACTATAATATGCTAAGACCTTTAACAGTATCCGATTTGGAACGTATTCCATTTTATGTACAGTAAAATCAATGTTTCCATCGTTCTTAATCAGAATGTGGTAAAGAATAATTCCTGATTTAGCATGGACACGATCCTTCTCACTAATAATCTATTACAGAATGCACATGGTGCTAAACACAACTAAAGAAATGCATATTGTTGGACAAAATTATCTACAGAAGCCCACTCCTATGGTAACATGTCATAGAATAGTAAGGAGTGACATTCTTCACCCAGCTTTCGCTCCTCATATTGGAGACATCCATGCACTTGGTATCCTTGTAATAGCCATTAGTCTTGTCAGGAAATCAAACGGCATTTAATATCTTAGGAGGAAAGGCTTTCATTGGTCCAATAACGAGCTTCTCTAATGCAGCTTTGGCACTGCTTCTAACTTTTGTTGATGTCCAAAAGCAGAAATTGGTGAAAATAAGTCACTATGGAAACTAAATGTGATGAGCTAAGATGGCTATGCTCCTACAGAAGTTATCAATCTGTCATGATGCTGGTTGATGTATGGTTAACTTTCCAATGGATGACTCTACAGACATTTCATAAAACCCATGACTTAAACAAGAAACTAACAACTAAAGTAAAAGTCAGACCAATCAGGCTCTTGGTTGATGTGACTTTTGGCTGTGCCCCTTAGGTATGTCTTAAGGTACATTTTTTATTGTCATATGATGAACTTATTTTACTTATCAAATATACAGCCATCAGATGATAAAGTTACATTGACCAGGTATCATCAGAATATCCTATGCACACAAACTAATTGCCTGTCTCTTATAGACAAAACTTAATGCTTGAACAAACCTGTTTCCTCCTCAATCCTTCTCTTTAAAACACCAAGAGGGCCAATCAAACGACGGAGAGCATCATTGCTGAACTTCAGAGTTGCTGGATTAAAATAACGAAATTTCAGCCAAAGCATGACATTTCATACTAAAGAAACATGGGGCTAGGAACAGTCAAGAAGTAGACCTAATTGAGGAGTATTTCTATCATCCTGGGTTCGTGGTAAACTGATTTCTCTCTCCATATGGTGCAAAATTTGCAGACGACCTTTACGAGCAGGTTCTAAAGATTCACAAATGATGTCCAGAGGTATTCCAGCTGGTTTTATGTCCAGTTGAATAGCTGTAATTCCCTTTCTAGTGCCAGCAATTTTGAAGTCCATATCTCCAAGATGATCTTCCAGACCCTAGAAAAGGACATGCTCATCAAATACCATGAGGAAGATACAATGATCAAGTTAACTTGCAGGATCATTCCTCAGAAAAAGCAGGAAAAAAGGATTTCAAAAGCATCTGCACCATAACTGCAAAAGATAACTCAGATATACGTGAAAGTGCACAAATTTTGCAGACAAGGATAAACCTACAGGTGGACGTGGTTTTAAAAGATTCTCTATCAAGTGTCAACTAAAATTGCATTGCTTTACATAATCAGCACAAACGAAACAAACAAAAGTAAAACTTACAAGAATATCAGTAAGTATCCGGTAATCAGTTATTTCACCCGTCACTGGATCAACTTCACTGACAAGACCCACTGAAACACCTGCCACATGTTCTCGTAATGGAATGCCAGCGTCCATGAGTGCCATACTGCCTACACAAGAGAAGCCATCAAACTCGGAAAAAAATGTAAAGACATGTTCAGATAAGAATACACATTTTTCAAACAAGCCATGTATAGAACAAAAATTTTCTGGAGTAGTACAAAATTAATACTCAGATACCTCCACAGACAGTTGCCATTGACGTTGAACCATCAGAGGCCATCACTTCTGAATTAACACGCACAGTATAGGGGAAGAAATCTTCAGGAGGTAAGACTGCAAGGAGGGCTTTCTCAGCTAGAGTTCCTGCAAATAATTAACCAAGATGGTATTTCTAAGCTCCCAAAAAAAAACATTTACTTTTACAATAAAAAAAAGTACCATACAATGTGAGAAACATACCACTGAGGGTAAAAGCTTTACAAAATGATAGAGAACCAATTTTTTTGTTATGCTAGCTCAAAAGGGAATTAACATTAGAAGCATTAAAATGTCAAGATTGTTAATCGACACTCGAATCTTTCACATAGTTCCAAGCCACAACTTGACATTTTTATCGCCAATACCAATTCCAATTGTCTCGGATGACGGTAGTTCTTCAAAAGTAAGGGAATGAAGAAAGTTTCCAGATCCATAAACTCTCATATAGAGAACGTGTTCCTAGTTCAATTTTCATTTAACAGTATGGCTCCACAAAAAGCAATAGGCATCGAGCTGATACGAACTGGAACATGGACCATAGATGTAGTCAAGTTCAGCACATAAGAGAGGGTGTGGAGAATCTGGAGATGCTCTTTTGTCCAACCAAGCAATTACTTTCACAGTACACACACAGCATCAGTTGCAAGTATACATGTAGAAATCACAGAGTTTTTTCATGAATATATCCAAATATATGGTCCTTCATATACATCACAAAGTTTCTGATGACTACATGATGCAGCTGCTATTCATGCATGGGCTTTATATAAGCCATCTCATGTTAGGTAACACCACCTATAAGTCACCCCCAAACATGGAAAAGGTTCAACCCTCAATGCGGATGGAGCTTGTTATTAACAAGCATGAAAATTGTCTACCCAGGATTTGAACTTTCGTATTTCATCCTTAAAAAGAAAATGGACACCCGAGATGATATTCTTTCATAAGATCAAATACTCACCTTAGAGCGATGTCCATGATAATCAACGTATTTTAGTGTAGAAAATAAAAAGTTGTGAAAAATATTAAAGATGTTTAAGCACAATTAATTACCATCTCTTTTTCCCAAGGCCATTTTAAAATAGGTGACTTATAGGGAATTATTAAACAGGAAGTCATCTTAAATCTTATCTTAAAATGCTAAAATCTTCCAAAAAGGGGTCAGAAAATTAAACATTGTGAAAAATATTAAAGATGTTTAAGCACAATAATTACCATCTCTTTTTCCCGATGCCATTATAAAATAGGTGACTTACAGGGAATTACTGAACAGGAAGTCATCTTCAATCTCATCTTAAAATGCTAAAATCTTTCAAAAAGAGGTTGATCAATACATCGAGAAACGTGCTCTTTTATATAATTTGACAGGCAGGCAAGTAAAAGAAATTACCGTGCCCAACTTCACGTCTATTTAGCCCAACTCTTTTGCCAACCTCATTGATTGAAAATGGCGGAAAGGTATAATGAAGCATAAAACGCTTGCTTGGGGGACCAACAATTGAATCCAACTTTTGAGCATCCCCTGGAGCACCAATTGTCACAGTACAAAGCACCTGCAAATATCAAATGGGAACTCACGTAAAGATTTAAATGTAATACAGGCCATTATATTGCCACTGCTCCTTTTGCTCCTTCTTCTTAATTATGTCCAATGACCTGCGTATCTCCCCGAGAAAACAGCGATGATCCCTGCAATGTACGTAGATAGCCAGCTTCGCAGAACAAAGGTCTGACTTCGTCAAGGCGTCTGCCATCGACTCTAAGTCCTTCTGCAATTATCCTCTTGCGGACAACCTGACATGTTTTACAAAATGAGGTCACCAATCACTGGTAAAAGACAACAGTGCAATGATAGTCTATATAAAGTCTATGGCCCATGACAGACCATTTATCACAATGAACCCTTAGTATCCTAAATTAGAAAGTTTATAGTGCATAAGATATTAGAGCTTACCTTCTTCCTTGCCGTATCTACTGCTCTAGACAACAACAATAAGCTTTCTTCATCACCTTCTTCTTCAAGTGCTCTTTTTACATCTTGGGTTATGTTGTCCAAGGCTTCTCCGCGTTCAAACTGATATGCAATATGCCATAGACCCAAAAAGTGTGAGACGTTAAATGAGACTGATAATTTCTGGATAACTACAAATAAACAGAAATGGTAAACAATAAAGAAAATTTAGAGGATTCAACAGATCCCTCCCATTCAATGTTGAACACCTTGCCATATGAAGGATCAGTAAAAACAGCTTCAATAGGAGCTTCTGCCAGGTTGCGAACTTTTTCGAGTGTTGTATCCGAGATCATAGAAAGCTTATATTCCTTCTTAGTTTTACCAGCTTTTGCAGCCAATCTCATTTGAGGTTCAAGGTACTTCACAGCCTTGTACAACAACAAATACATATTAGTTACACATTAATCAAAAAGAAAGAAGAAAGAATTGCAGGTGTGCAAGTCACCTCCGGATGCGCTAGTCTCAGGCCAGCTTCTAAATCTTTCTCTGATATCTCACGAGCTTGCACGTCTATCATCAAAGTTTTGTCCTTCGTGCATGCATATACTAAGTTCAGGTCACTTAAATTGAGCTGCAAGATAGACATTTATAATCCGTTAGCACGTCATCTGAGTTTCAAGTTCTTTTCTATTATTAGAAATATGATTGTCATCCTCCAAAACAAACAAAATATGCTGCATTAATAGAAGTAAGGAATATCACGAGTTTCGAGACAATCGGTACAACACCACAGGTATCAAGTTAAATAGCTAATGAGTTGACATCCATTATAAAAAAAATTAATGAGTTGACATGAGCTGAAACAGCACGTTGCCAGAAAACCACAATCACCCTTTCTACTTTCTGCTGCATACCGACAATCCTTGGATTTCCAAAATTATATTTCCAAGAAATATGGATAGATGACAGCAATGATTGTTGAGATACTAGTTTGAAGTTGATAATCAAAATTCTCTAGATGATGGAAGTACAATGTGAGGGGAAAAATCCAAAGGGAGAGGGACGTGAGCAACCCTGAAATGTCTAGAACAGGCAACAGCTCTCAACAACAGATATTATTAGTTGATCATCAAGAGAATTTGCAATTGGTGCAAGAAGCACCTCATCCGTGGTGGGATTAATGATGAACTCCCCACAAATCCTCCCTATGCGTATCACTCCGATAGGACCTCCCCAAGGAATATCTGACAACATAAGAGCAGCAGATGTTGCATTAGCTGCCATTACATCTGGATCTTGTTTCCCATCAGAAGAAAGAACGCTTGCCATTACCTATGCATTACGGAACATAATAAAGAGACGGTGAGGACACAATTCCATGTAGACCTGAAGAACATTCGAGGATTAAAGAACAGATTTACCTGGACTTCATGAAAAAACCCAGCAGGAAATAATGGCCTTATTGGTCTATCGATAAGTCGACCAACTAAAAGTTCACGCTCTTTAGGACCACCCTCCCGTCGTGTATATGTTTTTGGGATCAGACCTTGGGCATAATGCTTCTCTTGATAATCAACCTTTTTAAGAGAAAATGATGAACATCATCACATGAACAGATGGAGCAAAAAATGCCACTTCCCTCTCAGTTATTGAAAAAAAAATCTGAATTATGCATAAGTACAGAAGAACTGCTAACAAGCTCCAACACTGGCAGGACAGGATGATTGTGAACCACCAAGACCATAGAATCTCCTTTTCATTTCTGGAGGCTACAAAAAGCCAGGTCATGGACTGATGCATTTTCTTTTTGCCAGTATTTAATTTGAGTTTACCACTAATAAGAGAAAGTACAATGGAAATCGTTTGTTTGACCAGCCAGTTAATGTTATATAGTGCCTACCCCTCTGCGGCAAGTGACAAGCAAAACAAAAGGAGACCATCAGATGAGCATGACTTCTACAGAAGCCATTTCATCACCACGCAACTATCACACTGAAACATGACACATATTCACACAAGGGCATGCGAATTGCCGAAAAAATATTATGCCCATAACAATTATTCAATCACAAACGAATCAAACCAAGCTCAATAAGGCATGCTGAGCTGTCGGTATCAACTTGAACATAAAATGACAGGCCAAAATGCCCAAAACGAGCCATGTCAGTACGAACATCTTCAAGGCTACTTCTAGACGTAATATCTGAAAAGCACCTCATTCTCCCCTAAGGCGCAACTATCAAAGAATACATCATCGCGCGCTTACATAATCAGAAAATAGATCAAACACGCCAACGAGGGAAAACAATAAACAGTTATTCGGAGAAAAAATAAATTCATCAAGCTCAGGAAAAAAACAATGAAAGCCCCGCACTTCACGTTGAGCTACAATCCATCTAAGCAGGAAGCACCACGGAACTCACCGTGAGAGGCAAAAAGCTCGCAACGGCATCGCCCTTGGAGGACGCGACGGTGGACAGGACCTTGGTGTCTTCCATGCCCAGCACGACGGCCCCATTCGCGAACCGGGCGATCTTCCCGGTCTCGAGCGTGATCAAGCGCGAGCCGATCTCGAACTCCTCCCTGAAGCTCTCCAGGACCTTCGCACCCGCGGCGGGAGGCGGCGGCGGCTCCAGCTCGGGATCGGACAGCGAAGAAGAGGAAGGGGAAGAGAAGGAGGCGAGGCCCAGGCGGCCACCGCAGATCGTGCGGAGGCGCAGGGACCGCCAGGCGAGGAGGTGAGGCTTCCTGGCTCTCGTCGCCATGGAAGCCATGGCCATTTCGGCTAGTGGGGGGAGTGGGAGAAGGCGGTGGCGCGCGGTCGCGGTCGCGGTGGGCGGTGGTGGCGGTGAGCGGTGGTTTAGGGTTTAAGGATTTTAGCGCCAGTTCCGGCCGGCCAGTGAGGAGTGAGGAGGGACGGGGGGTAATAGAAATGAAGCCAGGGTTTAAGGGGAAACGATCTGGTGCGGTCGTGCGCACTCCAGGATCGCTCGTGCTCGCGCGCGGTGTGAATTCATCTCCGATCTTACCGTTGCGAAACGTGATTTCTTCCAACGTATGGGAAAATGATATCGTGTCGAAAGTTGTCGACCTTTTATCTTCGTGAATCAGGATATCAAGTTGATATTTGTTGTCATTTTCTTCCGACGGACGCTCACAGTTAAAAAATTAATCATAGATGAATACGCGTTCAATCCTATTAGCTTATATCTTGAAAAGCAATATATATTCTATGGATCGATAGCCACGATAGAGATGACAATTTTACCCCTTCCCTCCCCCGCAAATAGATATATGCATTTTCTTTTTTTAAAATTTTGAACGAAATGAATAAGACTCATTAGAAATGAATTTCAACGTAGGAATGAAGTGGCTGGAGATCGATCTGGTCGGTTTCGCCTCTCTACTCGGCAACCCGTTCCCCTCGGGGCAATTTTTTCATATGACAAGGAACGCATATGTAATGGGGTTAATACCACGAAAAACCTTAAATTGGTATACTTATAACAATTTTATTCCGAACTATTTTTTTATCATAAAAAACCCTAAACTAGTACACATGTGATAAATTTACCCCGAACTATTTTTTTAACCACCAAAAACCCCAAACTGGTATACTTGTGATAATTTTACCCCGAACTATTTCTTTGACCACCAAAAACCCTATACTGGTACACCTGTGATAATTTTACCCCCAAACTAATTTTTTGACCACTAAAAACCTCAAACTGGTACATTTATGACAAATTAACCCTCTATTAGTGTCCGTTAAATTATATTAATATCACAAAAAATCACAAATTGATAAACTTGTGACAAACAGAGGGATAAAACCCAAAACCGGTACACATGTCAATTACCATGTGTCATTAAACTTCGCAATTTGACAGTAAAATTTAACAAAAATTAACGGAGGGTAAATTTGTCACAGATGTACCAGTTTGGGGTTTTTGGTGGCCAAAAAATTAGTTCGATGGTAAAATTGCCACATGTATACTAGTATGGGATTTTTTATGGTTAAAAAAATAGTTCAGGATAAAATTATCACAGGTGTACCAGTTTAGGTTTTTTTTGTCAAAAAAATAGTTTGGGGTAAATTTGTCATAAGTGTACCAGCTTAGGGTTTTTTATGATATTAACCCTATGTAATAACAATGTACACCAAAAAAATTTCCCCCTCCCCTCCTTATTTACATAAAATTTTAAATTCTTTTTCCCCTCATTTTTCCAAAATTCTCAAACGTAGTGAGTCTTGCACGACTTTGTGTATTTTTTTCTTTGACAGCATATGGACCTTCTTCTTATGCTTTTCATTATTTCTTCTTGAAGATTTTTCAAATAAAGCCTTATATCTTTCCTATTTAATTGCGAGAAAAGCTCTTATGGAGAAATCTATCATTCTTTTCTATTTACGGTACTCATAAGATATACCATTAACTAATTTTTGTTTCATAATATCCCGAATTGGTGCACCCATACCACATTTACACAACATTGATGCACCTATGCTGTATTTACCAAAAACTAATTTTTACGTTACAAAAAAATCTCAATTTGGTACATCGGTACCAAACTGGTGCATCGGTGCCACATTTATCCAAAAAAATCTCATATTTATCACAATCGGGGGGAAATGTGGTACATATATATATTAGTTTGGGATAGATATGGCACGAGTATACCGATTTGAGATTTTTTATAATATAAAAATTAATTTAGGGTGATACCACGGAATACTTTCTCCATTGGCTTTCTTACATATCCGCAGCGAGTCATGGAATTCTCTACATCTCGAGTCAAGCTCCTCTCATTTTCTCCTCTTTCGAGCGCATCCATTTGGGCCAAAATCGGCGGCCCATCCCTGCCGGGCCCGGCCCATTACGGGACCGCCTCTTGAAGGGCCCACAAGAGGAGTCGGGCCGGCCAGACATTGCCGTAGGTACCGCCTACGAGAAATGTCGAAAGATGTTAAAGGGCGGGGACCCGAACGCAGGGTCCCGCACTCTCTTCCCGTCCGGCGAGATTTATAAAGCCGTGAACTCAAAATCTCCGTGCAATGTCAATACCCAGGCTCCGATTGGGAAGCGCCATGGCCGGCGCGACCATGTTGTTGTCGAAGATCCGATCGAGGTCCCCTGCCGTGAGCCCCTGCTTCTCGCTTGGCTCATCGAACGGTTCGGTTCCTCTCGGCGGCGGCGGCGTCGCCAGGGGCCGCGTTCGCTTCTCCGGCGGCTTCGCTCGCGTCTCGCTTCGGTGTTTCGCTTCTTCGCCCTCGTTCGATAGGATCCAGGTCAGGAATCCGATCGTCGAAATGGACGGTGAGTCAGGCCTGCTGCGCGCTTTGCGAAAAGTCAACTCGTGTCGCCGTAGTGCTCTGCTTAGGAAGATTCGGAACCGATGTAAAATGGAAGGAGAAGTTACGAGAACATTGGTTTTTGTTTGGTGTGGCTGGTTTTGGCTGAACAGCTTCCTGAGTCTCTGGGTTTCTTCGTCCCTGGACGAGGAAAATGGATAGTAGTTTTTCTAGTAGCGATTTCGTTTTCTTTTTGAAGTTCATAACTCAACGTTCTTTTCTTTTGGACGTTTAGGTGATGAGATGACAAGGATCATTTGGAGCATGATTAAAGAAAAAGTATGAATTGGATATTTTTCAATGTATGTTCTTTTTTTTCTTTGGCTTGCTTGTTTAATGTCTCCTGGCCTGATGATCTAATAATTGCAGCTTGTGTTCCCTTATTTGGATTTGGATATTAAATATTACGACTTGGGAATATTGAATCGGGACGCGACTGAGGACCGAGTCACTGTAGAAAGTGCGGAAGCTACTCTCAAGTAAGTAATGTGAACTGGGTAACCGGTGCTGAAGCTATTGCTATGATGGCAATTGAACTGAAGAAGCATTATGCTCGTTATGCATAGTATGTATTGGATGTTACCTGGTGCTTCACTGCATTTTTTGCTTAGATGGCTCTGGAAGCAGGACTTTGACGTTAGAATATAATGTGGACAACAATAATGTGAAAATTGTCAACGACAGAGTCTTGCAGATTCTGCTTGAGAATTGTTATCATTCTCTTTGTTGATCTCATGTTGAGTTTTAAAGTCTCATCTCTTATCGCAAATCCTTGTGGAAATACAAGAGAAGGGTTGTGTCCAAGAATATTTAAGTTCAGCAGTTTAGTTGTCTATTGTTTTTAGGTGGAGATTGAATTCTATTAGTTTATGTATTGCAGGTACAACGTGGCTGTGAAGTGTGCTACAATTACCCCTGGTTTGTTCTCCTGCTTCAAGCTTTTCAATCTCTTGCATTTTCCCCATAATGCCACCATAAAAGATGATTTCATAGACTTCTCAAGTTGTTTTTCTGCTATCATTCATGTTTGGAGTGGAGAACAAGGGCCTTAATGTGCAATCTAGTTGCAGTTAATTTATTTTAGACAAATTTACAGGCTCTAACTCGTTTTTCTTCCTGAATTTTTTATTTTTCAGATGAGACTAGAGTCAAAGAATTTGGCTTGAAGTCTATGTGGAGGAGTCCCAATGGCACAATCAGAAACATCTTAAACGGTCTGTTATATTGAATGAAGCCTCGTGTCATTTAGGAAATTTTGAATGCTGAATTGCAAATAAATTCTTGCATTTCTTATGCATGGAAATTGGAGGCTGTTTCGAGGGGTGATGAGTACTTTATTAGGATGGCGTTTAATCTGGAAGTGGGGATATTGGTAAAATGTAACAAGTTTTATGAAACGTAGTCTATATTTATAGCCTGTTTGATAACCTAATTAAGTACTGAAAATTGACAATTTAGCACTTAATGAGATTTAGCACGTTTTCTGACCGAAAAAAAAAAATTGAGCACGTTTGATAGGCCAATTACATTTTTGACTTAAACAAGTCGATTAAGTAAAAAAATTAAATTAAAGTGTTTAGTAAAGGTAGGGATTTCACTTAAATCGTTAAATGATCAATAATAATTAGAATCTTTCAAATTATATTGCTAAAAGCTACCACTAATGATCACAATTTCATGTTTGGTAAAAGGTTAATAAGATTTAGGGTCATGTTTCAATCATCATCAAACAACTCCATATTTCTTTTTTCAGCAAGTAAGATTGTCAACATTTAAAGTTCGGTTCTTAAGTTTTCAGTACTTGTGAATATATATCGAATAGAATCGTTTATGCTCTTTTGTGCGCAAGTTTCTTCCTGTGACAATAGAATGTCCCTTCATAGCAGTTCATGAGAAAAGTTGAATTGTGCTGACAATCCGGTAAGTAGTTGAGTTTCATGTGAGTAATAATCTTCTTATTTTTCTTGACACATTCAGTTCTTTTAACGACTCTTTGCCATTTTAAAGAGAGAAGTGGGTCAGAAGAATCTTTTGGTTGCAGAATTTGTAGAACTAAGTTGCTGACTTACTGACATTTGACTGCATGAAATGGAAACACAAAGTTCTCAAATACGTGTAAATGAAAGCTATTTTAAGAGAGAGATAAATTCGAAGATTTTTCTAAGTGTTATCTTAATAAAGAAAGTCCACGAACATTTATCTACTTTGTTGAGCTTCTCGATTTGATGTGTTAAATTAGTGAAAACGACGTGAGGCTGAGTGCAATGTGTAAGAGCATCCCTTTATTTGGCCCCACTCAATGGGATGAGGTTTGGTTGTGGTGGTTGTAGTTCCTGCCACTGGAGCAGGAGCTGTATTTTCGGGCTGCTGTAGATATATCTGGCGTCACTTCCATTATAGAGATTTGATCTCCAATCCCTTGCATCTTCAATTAGTGACCTAAGAGAATACATGTTACCTTTTCAGGCACTGTGTTTCGTGAGCCAATCCTCTGCCGGAACATTCCCAGAATCGTTCCTGGTATGCCTTTGCTTCTGGTGTAGAATTAGAGTTTGGTGAGCAGTACAAAACAGTTTTAATCTTTCTGTCAAATGCACAGGTTGGAAAAAACCCATTTGTATTGGTAGACATGCATTTGGTGATCAATATCGTGCTACCGATACCGTTATTGGTGAGGCAGGGAAGCTCAAAATGGTATTTGGTAAGATGAATTTGACAATCTTTTGTATTTTAAAAGCTTTTACTTCTTGATTTTCAATGAGGTGACCATTTTTTATGATACTTAGTCCCAGACAATGGGAATACCCCAATGGAACTCGATGTTTACCATTTTAAAGGTCCTGGTGTAGCCCTTGCAATGTATAATGTTGAAGAGGTTTGTCTGTTTTTCCTTTTATCATTTTAACATTTAGATTATGGCGTGTTAGATTTTAGAGACTCATTGCTGTATTCTTGTCAAATGCTCACAGTCCATTCGAGCCTTTGCTGAGTCATCAATGTCTATGGCACTTTCGAAGAAATGGCCTCTCTACCTGAGCACCAAAAACACCATTCTAAAGAAATACGACGGCAGGTCAGTGACTTTTGTATATAATTCTTATACTTCTGGTGTCATTGTACTTTTTCTTTTGACCTGTTATGATGTTTGTCAACTTGATTTCCATGCGCAAGAAATTCACATAGACGGATTGTTACAGATTTAAGGACATATTCCAGGAGGTATATGAAGAGAAGTGGAAGGACAAGTTCGAGGAACATTCGATATGGTATGTGTCTTAAATATTCTCGTGTGTGGACACACATTACCTATTCCTATCAGATTGACTTTAATCTTAGGGATTCCAGGTATGAACATCGTCTAATTGATGACATGGTCGCTTATGCACTAAAAAGTGATGGTGGTTATGTTTGGGCTTGCAAGAACTATGATGGAGATGTGCAGAGTGATTTACTTGCTCAAGGTATTTTTACTTCTCTATCGTTAGGAGCGGCTGCATATGATATCCATTCGTGTTATTTACTCTATGTGCTCATGGTTCTATGGCTTGGCCTTTTAGGCACTTGTCTGCGTTATATACTGGAAGAATTGTACTTAACAACCTATTGAACTTGTAGTTAGTGGGATAAGATTTTCGTACTGTAGTTAGTTTACAGGAAGCGGGTGGATCAGAAAATTTGGATACGGCCTCCATGAACGCTTCCACCCACTGCCCTCCAACAAAGAAAAAAAAAACTACCGTAAAAAAAATAGAGAGAGAGAGAGAGAGAGAGAGAGAGAGAGAGAGAGTACATGTAGTACTACGGGGATTAATAGTGTCAATGTAAGCAATTCTTGAATTTTTCACTTTTAATCGTTCTTGCGTAGTTTAGTTGTGTTTTCACCTAACTTTTTGCATTCTGTTCAGATAATTATTCATTTAGAGATATGCTATCCAGAGCATATTACGATGAAATACGATTTTTGGGCAAAGTGGAAAACAGAATTTGGATAATTGAATCTCAACTTTAGTATGAAGCTACTGAATATAATGCTGGGGAATGATAAGTATGTAATCTGTTTGGACCTCTATGGCATTCAGTATTCCCTAAATACCTGGAATTCTTTGTTGTGATGCTGTCCTTTGTGAAGTGACTCTAGCTTTTGGTTGCTTTAAGAAGGATCCACTGGTTATCTTTGTCAGAAAAATCACAGATCTGATGTGAAATGGATGGGTTTGATAGTTCTTTTCTGAAGAGGTTGCATTATATGCAGGATTTGGCTCTTTGGGTCTCATGAGCTCTGTCCTGGTGAGTACACTGTTTATTGTTTCTGTTCAATTACTTTGATCTTGAGAGCTTAGGAACTCTTGATGGCAATGATTTTTTGCAGTTATCCTCTGATGGAAAGACTTTGGAAGCTGAGGCTGCTCATGGGACTGTAACTCGCCATTTTCGTCTACATCAGAAGGGTCAAGAAACTAGTACCAATAGCATTGCTTCTATATTTGCGTGGACAAGAGGATTACAACATAGGTGCATTCTGATACTTGAATTTGTTACTTACCTTCCTGTTCACCTCTGTCTATAGGGGGTTCTCTTAGTTACTTCCTATGTCGGTGGATGTCTTGCCTTCTGGTTCTGCAATCTATGTCCTATAGAATACTTCAAATATATTAGTCAAGCCCTGCTGCAATTGTTTTCCTGCCAGAGTACTGAATGGAACATATTAAGCTTTGCTTCCTGGTGTAGTGCCAATATGAGACTGTTACTTTTTCGCAGGTAGAGATAGTAAGGTTATCGTTGACTTGCAATTTGTGAATGTTTGTTCAGAAGGGAATAATGGACAGGATCACTAGACTTTTAGTCCAAATGTAATATTGCTTTCTAGTTTGAGATAAGTACACCGCAGAAGATTATTTCATCAATGTTCTGTGTTTATGCATTTCTATGTTCATTCATGTTTGTCATTCTACATATTTTCCCCCTTCATCCATGCTGCTTTTATGCACTCGGTGTTGCATGTCGTTCTACTGTTGTTTCAACCTTTAAACCATCATTTGCCAATCATGATATTCAGGGCTAAACTAGATAACAACATCAAGTTAATGGATTTTGTTCAAAAATTGGAGGCCGCGTGTATCGAGACCGTGGAGGCTGGAAAAATGACCAAGGATCTTGCCATCTTGATCCACGGACCAAAGTAAGCATCATCTTTACTCAATACCATGTCAGTTTCCTCAGGAGGTTTATGATGTGAAACTATTTTGGTATCTTTTCTATGCCATTTTAAATCTGATGATTGGTCACGGTTTATGCAGGGTCACTAGGGAGTTCTACTTGAACACGGAAGAATTTATCGATGCTGTCGCACAAAATCTGGAGGCAAAGTTGCGGGAACCAGCGCTTGCCTAAAAGTTGAATCATACATTGTCCGTGTGAGATATTTGTCGGGAAGTTAGCATTTTTGTCAGACAGACAGACATTCATTGCCGCAGTCAAAGCAACTACACTTAGGTACAGGTAATTACTGAAACAAGTTAATTGATGTGAAATGAAAAGCAAAGCAGAGGCAATTTTTGTTCCTACGCGGACAAAGGCAATCAGGGTGCACATTATGACGAGGAATAACGAATTCTGACCTGCGTCGTTTTTGCGGTCTAGAAGTTGGTTTCTCAAAAAGTTCTTTATTCATGTGTGACGTGGTTAATTTGTGCTAGCATTCCCTAACCTTTGTGAACGAATAAATGAGGAGGACCTTGCTGTAAGTTGTTTAAAAAATTAGTGGCATTTTATGAAAGATTTGGAAGTTACTTTGCACGAAATAGCAATCGCCCTTCTTTTTCTATTTTATTAAGCTTTCGAGTTCAAATTTAGCCAGAGTTGAAGGCGTGAAGGAAGGCATTGCGTTGTCGATGGTCCCCCTGCCAACGGCAAAATATAGAAGCCAAAAGAGAGTGTCAGGGGGAAATCGAATGGTGGCTTCGAACTTGAACCATTTCATCTCATGCCATCCGTTCGTTCCCAATTTCATGTACGTACGAAAATGTAGATCCGGTTGAACCCCACCAAGTTTATCAAGACCATCTTTTTCTTTATCATTTTTTATTCTTATCTCCTGCACGAATGCAACTCCTCCTTCTGGATTTTGACGTTTCTGAGAAGCTCCCATCTTCTTGCAAAGTTCGCTATTGTCCATATTTGCCAATTTATCTCCTTCCAGAATCACCATCGATCGAAATGCAAAGCTCTCTGTCTTTTCGGACCCTAATTTTGCGTGGAGCAAGAAACACAAGCTCATCGCCTTTGACTTCAAGGGTTTCGAGCTCCGTCCCTGTCCACATGGGGAAAAAAAGGCAAAATGTCTGTTTTCCCTTCTTGGTCGGGCCGTCAAAAGATTTCGGGAAAAGAGTAGAATGTTGTTCCTTAACAAAATCGAACGTATGCAAAATTTCGAGCTATATTTTGTTTGTCGCGTGCACAAAATATCACGTGAACTTACCAAGAGGAGAAAGGTTCCCGTACCTTCGAAGCGTGAATCCGAATCGACGATGACATAACGAAAAAAAAAAAGGGAAAATGGATAACGCAATGGGCTTTGTTATATTAACACTGTTGAGTTAGTTAATCCCCTGACGTGCAACGTCCAAACAAATAGCTATATCTTGTTGAAAATATGTCTTGAGTTTGAGCATGATGAAAAAACTTACTTAAATTAAGTAGGTTTCCGAGTTGAATGGTTTCCTAATAGGAGTTGATTTCTTATTTAAGTGGTTACCTAGTTTGCAAATCTCTTCTTCATATAAGAAGTGTGACGAAGGATTATTATAACTATAGTTGACAATAATTTGGATAGTACTGATTATGTTTTGATTGTCACTGAGGTTTGTTATTTGACGAATGGATTATGGGTTTTGGTTGTCATTCCACGCTACACTAAATAGGAATTTGTTTAGTACTTATCAACGCATAAACAACAATGATTGCAAAGTTATAGGTGTTGCCAATGTTAGAATCATTACACATGATGGTATTGTGAGAACATTGACTGGAGTGAGGCATATTCCAAAGTTGAAGAATAACCTGATTTCCTTTAGTAACTTGAATTTAGCTATGTGTCGGTACACTTCAGAAGGTTAAAACCTGAAAATTGTTCGAGGTGCCATGGTAATAATGAGAGGAATCAAGTATAGTGGCTTTGTGAGTTTCAAGGTGAGATAGTGATGGATTTTGCCACGGAGACATCGGATACACATGTTCAAAAGTGTGTTTGGAGCATATTGACGAGAGAAGCCTAAAGGTTTTAAATGAAAGGAATATATTGTGTGGTAATGTTGCTAATAAGTTGAATGCATGCGGGTACCGTGACTTAGATTAATAGCGGAAAGTGCAATTTAATATGGCTGTCAAAGAAACCAAGAACATTGCAGAGTTAATTCACTTGAATGTGTGTAGGCGGAAAAACACTATAGCAATTACTGTTTATCACTGTAATAGTTACTATTCATCACAGTAGCGGCACTGTAGCAAGTTGAAAAACTGTCAGTCAACGTCCGTGAAATGGAAAAACAAAAAAAAAAATACAGCAGAAGGGAATGTTTCTTGTAAAGAAAAGGAGGTTGTTTCTCGGATGTATGCAGGAACTTTGGACAGGTATTGTCTGCTAGGCCAAGGAGGTTTCATCCTTGGACTTTCCACCCTTCGAAAGGACAAATTCTAGTGCTCTTTTTCCTATGAGGAAGAGTGTTAGATTTATGCTAACAATTGTGGACGACTATTCGAGAAAGACCTCGGTGTTTGTGATGAGGCATAAATTTGATGTTGTTGTCAAGATTAAGCAGTTGAGAGTTTTGATAGAAAAAGAGACTAGTAAGATGATTAAGTATGTGCGGGCTAACAATAACATGGAGTTTTGCTCAGAGCTATTAACAAATTATGCATGAAGGCAGAAATAGTGAAACACCGCACTAATATCTACGAACCACAACATGCTGCATAGTTGATAACTAAAATATTACTAGAGACGGCTCATAAAATACTATCTCGTTGGCATGATAGATGCGCTTAGTATGGCTACCTACCTAATGAATAGATTCCCATCGACTACGATTGGCCGTTGGACTTCCGAAGAAGTATAGTTAGATAATGTTGATGATTATTCAGTATTTGGAATATTTTGTTGCTCATGTTATATTTGAGTGAGTGATGGTAACTTGATGGGAGGTCAAGAAAGTGCATGTTCCTAGATTAAGCACAAAGTGAGCGAGACTATTGATTGCGGTGCTTGGAATTAAATTCACTTATTGTTATAAGAGACGGCAGTGTTTATACGGATTTGGATGGTGTTTAGCTCAAGATGGAGTTGCAAGCAGAAACTCATGAGTTAGCATATATTAACAAAGTAATCAACGCATATGATGCTTATAGCGAATGGGGTGTGTAGAGCTAAGAGTTACTGTAACTATTGAGTTTTACAAAGTGCATGTTCAATCTCCTGATAAGTATGGATGTAACGGTTTTGTTTTATCCGTGGTCAATGAGGTTGTGTCTCTGAATCCTTGTGGAGCAGTTAAAGTTGCAAGCGGAGTCGGTGTTCTAACGAGATGCACCGTTATAGTGAAGTTTAAGTAAGGCTTGGATATGAAAACGATGTCTATGGCGGTTAAGGCCGTGAAGGGCTGTATGTGACTTGGCTCAAATGTTGAGCCAAAGTGAAAATTGTTGAAAATATGTCTTGTGAGCGTGAAGATAAAAACTTCCCTAATTTAAGTAGATTTATTAATTGATTTGTTTCCTAATTAGAGTTGATTTGATATTTAAGTGGTTGTCGAATTTGAATAGGTTTTCTGATTTTGAATAGGCTTTCTATTTTGGATAAATCTCTTTCATATATAAGAAATGTGGCGACTTCTTGTGAAGAGATCAAAGAGAAAGCACCTGCTCGTGAATTACATCCCTTGTATCACTTTATAGTGCAGTATATGGCGCTCTCCCAGTGACGCCACGGAACTTACGTAAATCTGCTTGTTTCCGCACCGTCTCTGTCTCTCGTCATCTCTCTCAAAATGCAGAGCACATCGCTTGCTCTGTCTCTTTCGACGCCATTCCCGAAACCTCGAAGCAGAGGCCTCCTCCCTCGGTCCTCTTCGACTCGCAACGAGTTGCCACTGAAATCGCTCGAACGCGGAGCTCATGACTCCGCCCTCTTGCCTCCGAGAGCAGCTTCACGCCTCTGTTTTGCCTCGCGGCCCAATGCGCAAGTCCCGGCTTCTTCTCCTCCTTCATCTTCGCCTCTTTTTCCGAGAAGGAAGGAAGATGACACCAGGGCCAGGGCTGCTTCGGTGCCCGAAAGCGTGGAGGACGACTCCGCGAAGCTGAGCGGCGTCGCGAAGACGCTGCGGCTCGGTGTTATGTTCGGTGTCTGGTACCTGTTGAACATCTGTTACAACATCTACAACAAGCAGGTTTTTGTTTCTCCCTCTTCATTTTTCCCTTTTCTTCTCAAGAATTGGGTTAGCCTCACTGGTTTTGGAATGGTTTAGTATGATGTATACAATCTTGTATACAATCACATCGCATAGCAATTACTGTATCGATCTTGTATATCAATTTTCTTATACCTGGTGTCGTTCAGGCTAGATAAACAAACGCTCATGTATTTCGAAGTACACTAGTTGAGACATACCCATTAGAACTAAAACGGCCACGGGTCATCGGGCTTCGGTTCATGAACTAAAAGAGTCCTTTGTAATTTGTGAGCGACAGTGGCATGTATGGCCATTGACTGGAGTTCTCGCAATGAAAGAGTGGAGAAGAAAGAGGTCGGTCACGACAGTTTTTTACAGTGAAGCCCCCCCTTCTTTTATTCCTGTTGGAGAGAGGAAAATGCGCAGTAGTCATGCTCGTGCTTGATTTTGCATTACGTTTCAGAATATGGCTCCCCAGTTTTTTACTGAACAAGTCCGCTGAACATTGTCTTAAGGGAAGTAATAAAGGTTAACATCCTGAAGATACGCTTGTCAAGTTTGCTCACCCAGCTCCATTCAGTGCACTAAAAACTTTCTCATCGGTAGATGAATGCATACAGCATAATGACAAAGGTTTTCCAGAACGGTGGCTCAGCAGTTCCCTTGGAGAAAGGGGGAAAGTTCTCTTTCAGCTTGCTGCCTAGGTTTGGCAGCTGAGTTCATTCTTTGATACCCTACACCATTAAAGAAAATTATGGAATGCATAAGCCCCACCTTAGAGAGAGGGACCACCTAAAAAGTGGTAATAACTGTGAATGAGCAAGCAGGGGGCGGGCAACTGATAATTACAGTAATGAACAGCATAAAAATCAAATGGTGAATGAATTAAAAGAAAAGGCAAACCAAAAAAGTTCCAATTTTGTTATGCTGAAATAGAACTCTTCCCAAAATTTTTTTAATTCAGAATTAAAATGGGAAATGATAGGCCAATGACTTAAAAAAAGATACTATCAATCATGTCAAAAATCAAACCATATTAAAAAAAACCGGCCGTCGAAATCGAACCGATGACCATATGAAATTGTCATATTGTACATGCATAGGAATTTTGTAAACTCTTGGGATCTTTTCTATTCCTTTGATCTATTCATTATTAGCTATTCATAGCGAAAATGGATTCATTGAATTCAATATTGAAGATGGAAGAGTAGGATTCCCAATAAATATTTGATAGCATGGAGGATAACGATTAATATAGTGATAAGGAACTTTAAAGCGAAAATCCAGCTTTATTTTTAATTAATGTTTCCAGTTTTTGCTTACAAATTTCATTGTACTTGGGATCTGTACAGCTTCTGAAGGTATACCCTTTCCCAGCAACAGTCACAGCATTTCAGTGTGGATGTGGGACTGTGATCATTCTCCTGATGTGGGCATCTGGACTCCATCCATTCCCTAGGCTCACTCGATCTCAGGTGAGTGCTGTGTCATGATTCAGAAACAAGTACAAAAGAAAGAGGCAAAACTAGCATTCTTCCTTTTATCTGAGTTGTTAGTCGACGATTTTCGCTTTACTAAAAAACGTTTACAAACTTTCAGCTTGCAACAATTCTACCACTGGCTGTGGCACACACCATGGGGAACCTTCTAACCAACATAAGTCTTGGGAGAGTGGCTGTTTCTTTCACTCACACCATCAAAGCTATGGAGCCCTTCTTCACGGTTGTTTTTGCTTCTCTGTTCCTCGGCGAGGTATAACTTTCTTCATTTGGTCACTTAACTGATGCACAGCTGATAGCACTAAAAATTTATGATTCAGCTGTTCGCTTTGGAAACCCTTTTTGTTAGACCCCTTTTTTAGCTTGTGAACTTTTGCTACTTACCTGAGAGAAACTACTGTTATAGGCTTTGGCACCAATAGTTTATAAAAGAGTCTTGTATTTGCCGCATAATAGATACTTCATCACACCTTTTGTTTCTCATTCCTTGAACCTGTCTCTTTCCAGTAGGAGCATACTGTGTCTGTGCACTTAGGGAGAAAACAAATCTAGGATTGCAACCGAGCAAGGGACTGATCCTAGTTGCAATGAGATTTTAAAATTTCAGGACCCACTGAAACTGATACGAAATGACCCGATCCATGGTCCCTCAAACATGAGCATATCCCATTCCATGTGTGTGACTCTTGCGATAGAGAATGTGATGCTTGATGGAGAAACATCTGTCGTATTGTTCGTTCTGACCCTTCATATCTTGAGTTTCACGACTTCTGAAAGAGCCATGTGGAGCACAATCATTTACTGTATGATGAAATTTACTGATATGACTTCAATTTATGTTAATATCTGCCCCCAGAGGCCATCATTCTGGGTTGTTTCTTCCCTTGTGCCGATTGTAGGAGGAGTGGCACTCTCATCTCTCACCGAGGCTTCATTTAACTGGTAAGCTCTTCTTCTGCAATTCTAATCTCAATAGCATGTTCAGAAATTCTTGATATATCTCTGTGAAGATTTCGATCACAATCAGTGTCAAAACTTAAAGCTTCAGCTGATTTTGCATTTACACAGATATGTCGATAATGTATAAGATCACCTTTCATATATCGATGCCAAATGGAGTTAAAGTTTTTTTTTAATGTAAATGGAGTTAAAGTCGAACCAGCTTTACTTGGTCTAGTTCCGACGGATGATCTCCTTATTTCCATTTGAAACAGGATTGGTTTTGGCAGTGCATTGGCTTCCAATTTGATGAACCAATCACGTAACGTGTTTAGCAAGAAGTTCATGGTTAACAAAGAGGTAATGTCCATTTATGGCTAACCTCAGCATCAAATATCATCATAGCTTCTGTAACCCTCCAATCCCTCTTAGGATGGTAGAAAACTTGTGAAGTGATCCATAAAGTAGACACTCACCTTAAATTATTGCCATTTGATTACTTCCTTAGGGGGCTTGCGCCACTTGAATACACCGAGTCATTATGAATTATATCAGAGCTAGATGTGTGGTTCATGATATGCCACTTTTCTAGTTATTGAACTTCTTATTTGCGAATAGGCATCCGGCCTTGCTGGTAAAGGGATTGGAGGGATGGGGACGTTAGCATCACAAGTGTGGGGTTCGACTCCCGCGCTCTGCAAGAGGCAGAGCAAAAGTCCGAAAGTGAGGAGAGTTAGAGATATTTGGCAATGGATACATGGGCTAACCATTACTTATTTCAGGAAGCACTGGACAACATCAATCTCTTCTCCGTAATGACGATAACTTCTTTTATGTTTTTGGCTCCCGCAGCTATCTTCATGGAAGGTTTTAAGTTTACTCCATCATACCTGCAATCTGCCGTAAGTAACATATTTCAGAAAACTGAACCTGATCCACTGAAGTACACAGAGAAAGCACCTTGGATTTAGTTGTTCACTGTTTCGTGTCAGGCAAGTCAAGGTTTGAACATTAAAGAGCTGTGTGTGAGATCTCTTTTGGCTGGATTCTGCTTCTACAGCTATCAGCAGGTGAGCCTCAGGCTTTTCAGTTCGTCCCCTGTCATGCGCTTTTCTTAAGTATTAGCCACCTCATTCCTCACCACCTGGTGAGTGGCTCTGGTCTCCGTGGTTTGGAACCTCAGAACATGAGTGTTCACTAAGAAAGTCTCAAGTTATAGGATTTCTTGTGAGAAATGCTAGATCATATTTTATAAATGTCTAACCAAAGCCTAAAATTTACCTCTGATCTTGTACAAAGTTTTCTGCTAGGTATATTGCGATCAACTTCCCAATGCTAAGTTTGAAGTTCACCCTTTTCATGTACTGTTAAGACAGAAGTTGATGATGAACCTACCTAAACTCAGTTGGAGCTGATGCACAAATATAATCTTGTTCAACTAAGTCCTGGCCTCATATTATTTTCCAAATATGACGAGTCGTCTCCATATTCTCGCTATTTGGCAGGTCTCTTATGGGATACTACAGATGGTATCGCCGGTCACTCATTCTGTCGGAAACTGTGTGAAGCGCGTGGTGGTCATAGTCTCTTCTGTCATCTTCTTCCAAACACCGATTTCGCCCGTAAACTCCCTCGGTATATACTCTTCAAATCAGCAAATTCATCGATCCTTTCTATATTGTTTAAACTTTTGATCATGAGCAGATCACCTACGGTGATCTCTGCTTATTTCAAACTCGAGGAATAATCCGTTGCGACCGACTTGTGGATGCAGGAACCGCATTGGCTCTCGCTGGAGTCTTCCTGTACTCGAATGCCAAGAGGATGAAGCCAAAATTGAAGGTCTCATGAGGCGTGATGTACCATGTCGAGGGAAAAATAAGAAGTTCAGTGAATTCGACAACAAATGATAATCCTAATTAGGAAAACGATTAAGTAATTCATAACAAATTCACATAGGAAGTGAGAATAGTGTCATCCTTTATTGCCCCTCTCCCAAACACAGTCAGATGCAAATTTTCTGTAAGATTTCAGTCTCTGATCCTTTGAATTTAATGAACAGTCACATTAGGTCCTATCGCATTTTCAATTCAAGTGCATATGTCATTGACAATCTTTCTCGATTCAGGGTTCATCAACTATGACAAAAATGCAATCCAACTCGATTAACTTTTCCTGTGTCAGCACTATTGTCATAATTACCAATAAGATCTGCTGATAACTACACGGACAAAAGCATTAGTATTCCCACACAAAAAGTGCACAACAAGGCGGTGTGTACTATAGAATATACGCAAGTCGGGCTATCATTGCCCGGAATGAAAGAGAAATTATATGCAAAGAGAGGACATTCCAAGTACGGATCAATGCTCCATAGCAATTCAACTTGGAATGCTGGAATAACTTGGGCACATTCCAAATTGTTGCTGCAGTTAGTGCAGACTAAACTCACCAGGGGAATTGCGAGGAGATTTATTGAGTTGAAGAGGAGAATTGAATCAGAAACATGAACATTTCGAGATGTTTGCACTGCCCTTCTGCGATTCAAATCCGAGCCAGATAAGAACTAAAGCCCGCCTATCAATTGGTTAACTGTTCAGTCAGGTGCTTTACATCAATCAGTAGCCTTTGGACATGATACACTCGACCAGATCCAAAATCCGAAAATAATCGTAGAAGAGCGAGGACTCCTTGCCTTCCAGTCCATCCCTGCTGTGCCTGTTACTGCCTTTGAGATTGTTGCGCGGGCTTCTGCCAACAATGAGAAGGAAACCACCAAAAGAGTTCATGAGCTGCTCCAGCATATCCCCATTCAACTGTTGCACATCGGCTATGTCGATCAAATTGCCCTTCTGGTTTGTTTGCTCCCACCAACTCTTCACGATATCTCTGTTGACTTCAGATATTTCCACAGAGAGCACGTGCTTTAGCAGGATCCCAAGCCGATGAAGAGCAGCTTCTGCCCCGCCAATTCCAGAGAAGAGAGAGAGGAGGTTGATTCCAGCAGGGAACAAGTCCTTCAGAATGGAGAGATGGTAAGCCACGGCATCAACCTGAAAGTATGCTAGAATATGCCTCCATAAGAATTCATGCACTGGATCAGCATGGAACAACTTTGCAACGTATGATGGAGCTGAGTTATTCTTGGTTCCAAGCAAATAGAAGTCAGCCAAATACCTACCTGGAAGGAATTGCCGAGCGATTTGTATCTATCGGTTCTGCTTATCCCACCTCCTCTGGTGTGATTTTTCGGGAAACCTAAAAGCATGTCCACCTCATCAGGCTCCAATGGAGCCAGCTTGTTTCCCACTCAGACGAGGTTCCACTCTCGGCATTCATCAAGAACATATTTTTGGATCCTCAGAGGAGGCTCTGACTCACCATCATGATGTTCAAGGGCCTTTCAAAACCTGTCTGTAAGCTTTGCACTGCCAATGCATGTTTGTAAGGTATTCAGCTTCGTCCTCGAGGCTCGTGAAGGCCACCACTTCCTCATCAACGGCAATGTTTCATGAATCGTGCGCGGAGGGAATGGAAGAAGAGGAAACCTGTTATCGATAGGTAGGTTATGGACATAGCCCCTTTTCCTTGCAGTACCACAGAAGTACTTTGAGTCTACAAATTCCGGTTAAACATCATATAAGAACCAAGAAATGGTGTCCCAAACTCCCTTGGGAGCAAGCGCTACGTTTTCATAGAAAAAGTAGGGAGGTCCTATGGCTGCCTCTGGAAGTGTTCGGCGAACTATCACGCTCGACTCTGTGGGTACCTTTCAAACCCAATCATGGGATTCGGGAGGCGAATTGGCTACTTATCTCCATGCAAGAGCTTTTTCTCGCCTCTTCTTTTCTTGCTCCAAGCATCACAATTAAAATGTTTCCTTTTCTTGTGCTTTGTAAAGTGATTGAGCAGTCTAGGCTGCAGCAGACCAAGAAAAGAAACACCACTTTAATATACATCCACAACAACCAGAATGAGCATGGAAATCATTAAACAGGGCAAATCACCTTCTCTTCAGGGTGAGGCAATTTCTGTTCTTTCGTGGACAAATCAGGGCGCATTAAGATGAGGAGTAACTCGATCTGACCTGCGTCGATTCGTTCGTCTCGTAGTCTTTCGTCCTCGTGCGATGTGGTTATGTTAGGCTAGCATTCCGTTGCCCGTGTAGACGAATAAATCGAGGGAGACCTTGTTTGTAAGCGTTTCGGAAATTAGTGTAACTTCTTTACGAAAGATTTGAAATTACTCCTGCATGAAACAGCAGCTGCCCTTCTTTTTCGATGGTCCTGGAAAAAAAACTGAGCGTCGGATGGAGGAGGAGCGAGCGAGCAGTGGCCACATGTTTTGGCATCGGCGGATTCAGCACCGCACGACCATTTCGATCATCCCGTGGCCATCCATTCGTCTTCCCCAGATTCCAAATACGTACAAGAAACGTAGGTTCAATCGTCCCCCACCAAAATTCATCACGACCGGATTTCTTTTTTCTTCGTATTTGCATCATTATCCAATTCGCCGTCGATCCGAATGCGACATCTGTTTTGGAAGGTCGCTATTTCCCGTCTTTTGCCAAAATATCTCCTCCCTTCGTAATTGCCATTGGTCCCGAATCCAAAGCTCCCCTCCGGATTTCCATTTCTCGACAGGGGTCGCTGTTTTCCATATTTTGCTTAGAAAAAAGAAACGCAAACGACAAAACTCCATCGCTTCGACTTCGAGGTTTCGAGCTCCATCCCTGTCCGGGCTGTCCACATAAGGAAAGAAAATGGGCAAAGGTTCGTTTGTTCCCTTGTACGTCGGAGGTCAAGAAATCGTAAAAAGGAGTCGAATATTGTTTCTAAGTAAAATATTTCGAGCTACAACTTTTTTGTCGCATGCACGAAGTAACACATGAACTGACCAAAGAGAAGATAGGTTCCCCTGTAACCTTCGAACTGTAAGTTGACTAAATTCCTAACTAAAATTGATGTGATGAGAAAAGAAAACGACAATGGAAAACCAAGTGGGGTTGTTCGTTTAGCCCTGTTCGAGTTAGTTGATCCTCTGTTCTCCATCGAAACAGAGCCATCCCTCTCTCTCTCTCTCTTTCTCTCTCAAAATGCAGAGCACAGCGCTTGCTCCGTCTCTTTCGACGCCATTCACAAAACCTGGTAGCAGAGACCTCCGCCCTCCGTCGTCTTCTTCGACTCGCGACTCGTCGCCGCTGAGATCGTTCGAACGCGGGGCTTATAACTCCGCCCTCGTCCTGCCTCTGAGAACGACGTCGCGGCTCTGTTCCGCCTCGCGACCCAATGCGCTAGCCCCGGCTGCTTCTTCTCCTTCGCCTTCGCTTCTTTTCCCGAGACGGAAGGAAGATGACACCAAGGCCAGGGCTGCTTCGGTGCCCGGAATCCCGGAGGACGACTCTGCAGAGCTGAGGGGCGCCGCGAGGACGCTGCGACTCGGTGTTATGTTCGGGGTTTGGTACCTTTTGAACATCTACTTCAACATTAACAACAAGCAGGTCTCTCTCTCTCTCTCTCTCTCTCTCTCTCTCTCTCTCTCTCTTCTCAAGAATTGTGTTAGCATCCCTGGTCTTGGGTTGGTTTAGTATGATGAATACAATCTGTGTACGAGAAGGTTTTGCAGAGTATGCCAGATCATCGACGAGATGTATATTAAAACTGGTTTTTAGAGTGGGTATACTGAACGTACTACAATCACATCACTTAGTAATTAGTGTGTCGATCTTGTAAACCCTTCTTTTGACACTTACGTATTATTCACGATAGAGTATTCAGAAGAATACTACTTGAGATACACCCATTAAAACAAACACTCGTATAGCCCATTCTCACTGGAGATCTAGCAGTGAAAGAGCTTGAAGAAAGAGGTCATGACAGTTTTCCACACTAAAACCCCCCCGTTTCTTTCTGATGGAGAGCCAGAGGACAATGCGCAGTAGTCTAAACATCGTCTCAAGGGAAGTAATGGAGATTAACATTTTCCTAAAGATGCGCGCTTGTCCGGTTGGGTCAGTACTGCTCATGGGAATGGTTGCTGCTCTATGTCAGTGCACTAAAAAAATTTCTCACAAGCAGATGAATGCGTATACGGTCAGTGAAGAAGCTTTCCAGAACGGCGGCTTAGGAGTTTCCTTGTACAGCTGGGCTATGAAGCTTACCAACAAAGATAATTAATGCCTAGTTTGTTCCTCGTGCAAACAGTGACGGACCGTTACTCACCACAAAACTTGTGGTTGGCACCTTATGACTTGCTTGTCTGATTCTTGTAATGTTACCTTTTAGCCTTAGATGCAAACTAAGAAACAAGGTCGAGAAAATGTCAAATGATTACAATAGTAATAATAACAATGGAAAAAATCACCAAAAATCTCAAATCATGTCTGCATTTATCCTAAACTTTTTTCCATGATAAAAAATCTCAAATTTATCCCTGTGTGACACATTTATCCTCCATTAAGATTTCGTCAATGAACATCGGTAAAAAGCATCCTTATATGGACACTGGAGGCTTAAGTAAAATAAAAACGACAGTTATTACAGAACATTGACGGAAGGTAAATGTGTTACATAGCTACAAAGTTTAGGGATTTTTATGTCACAAGAACATTTTTTATGGTAAATGTGTCAAAGTAGGCATATTTTGGGATTTTTAATGTTACAAAAAAAAGTTTAAGGTAAACGTGTTACAGTAGGCATGATTCGGGTTTTTTCATGATTTTTCCCTAATAACGATGATGGTGATTATAATACACCAGTTAGGGATAAATTATTTCTATTTATAGTTCCTACTTATTACTTACACTTTTTTTCTAAGTTCTTAAGACAAAAAAAAACTTATATTTTGAAAAATTATGAAAAACCACATACAATTTTACGATTAAGTATATGATATATGAATGTTTTGAAAAAATTTCAAGTATTCCGTGATAAATACAAGCAAAAGCGGTAATGTCCTAAAAATATACAAAAAAAGTCGAAAATAGTAATCATCCAAATAGATCCTAGTTTCGACCAAAAAAAAAAATAGACCCTAGTTAGTATTAGTTTTTTTTTTTTTGGCTAAAACCTAGTTAGTATTAGTGTTCAATCACTTAGTATGTACCTAACAGGGACTGTCGATCGCAGTCATCGTTAACAATCCTTAGACTTCATTTTGAATGCAGGTTTCCAGTTTCTGCTGACAATTTCCTTGTATTTGGGACTGTACAGGTTCTGAAGGTGTACCCTTTCCCAGCAACGGTCACAGCATTTCAGTCTGGGTGTGGGACTGTGATCATTCTCCTGATGTGGGCATCTAGACTCCATCCATTCCCTAAGCTCACTCGATCTCAGGTGAATGCTGTGTCATGATTCAAAAACGCGTAAAGAAAAGAGGCAAAACTGGTATCTTTCAGTTCATCTGATGATGATAATTAACGATCTTCGCTTTACTGAAAACATTTAACAAAACTTTCAGCTTGCAGCAATTCTACCACTGGCTGTGGCTCACACAATGGGGAACCTCCTGACCAACATAAGTCTTGGGAGAGTGGCTGTTTCTTTCACTCATACCATCAAAGCTATGGAGCCTTTCTTCACAGTTGTTCTGGCTTCTCTGTTCCTTGGGGAGGTATAAGCTTCTTCATTTGGTCACTTTGCTGATACACAACTGACAGCATATAAAATTTTCCAATTTGGCAGTTCCCTTTCGGAACATTGTTTGTTAGGCCCCCTTTCTTAGCTTGTGGATTTTTCCCGCTTACCTTGGAGGAACTACCGATGTATGCTTCGGCATCAACGGTCAATAAATCAGTCTTTGCTGTGCCAGATAATAGACACTTCATCACACCATTTGTTTCTAATTCCTGGAGCCTGTCTTTTTCCGTTATGAGCATACTGTGTCTGTGCACTTGGAGAGAAAACAAATCTAGTATAGCAACCGAGCATGGGATCGGTCGTAGTTGTGATCAGATCTTAGAATTTCAGGACCCACTGAAACTGGGATGAAAAGACCCGATTCACAGTCCCTTAAACATGAGGATATACAAATTTAAGCGTATTGCTCTTGCGAAAGAGAATGTGATGCTTGATGTAGAAACATTTGTTGTATTCTCGTTCTGAAGTTCTTGGGATTTCTCTGTCCTTCCTATCATGAGTTTCATGGGTTCTCCAAGAGCCTTGTGGAGCACTATATATGTACTGTATGATGAAATTTACTGATATGTAGCTTGACTTCAATTTGGGCTAATATTGCCCCCAGAGGCCATCATTCTGGGTTGTTTCCTCCCTTGTGCCGATTGTAGGTGGAGTGGCACTTGCATCTCTCACCGAGGCTTCATTTAACTGGTAAGCTCTTCTTCTGCAATTCTAGTTTCAACATCATGTTCAGAAATTCTTGATGTATCTCTGTGAAGCTTTCGATCGCAATCAGTGTCAAACTGAAAGCTGCAGCTGATGTTACCCTGATATGTCGATTTTGTATAAGCTCACCTCTCATGCATCGATGTTAAATGGAGTTAAAGTTGAGCCAGCTTTAGTTGTTCTAATTCCGACAGATGATCTCCCTATTTCCATTTGAAACAGGATTGGTTTTGGCAGCGCAATGGCTTCCAATTTGACGAACCAATCGCGTAACGTATTTAGCAAGAAGTTCATGGTTAACAGAGAGGTAATGTCCATTTATAGCTAATATGAGCGTCAACTATCATCATAGCTTCCCCAATCCCGCATAGGATGGTGAAGTAATCCATAAGTAGAGACTTGCCCTGATTATTGCCATTTTGATCACTTCCTTCGGGGGCTTGTGTGAACTGTATCAGAGCTAGATGTGTGGTTCATGATGTGCCGTTTTCTAGTCAATTTTAACTTTTGATTGTGCAATGGATACAGGGGCTAACCATTACTTCTTTCAGGAAGCACTGGACAATATCAACCTCTTCTCGGTAATGACGATAATATCTTTCATGTTCCTGGCTCCCGCAGCTATTTTCATGGAGGGTTTTAAGTTTACTCCATCATACCTGCAGTCTGCAGTAAGTGACATTTCAGAGAACTGAAGCTAACCCACCGAAGTACATATAGAAAGCACCTTGGATTTAGTAGTTTATCATTTTCGTGTCAGGCGAGTCAAGGTCTGAACATTAAAGAGCTGTGTGTGAGATCTCTTTTGGCTGGATTCTGCTTCCACAGCTATCAGCAGGTGAGCCTCAGGCTTTTCGCTTCATCTTCTGTCATGCCCTTTTCTTCAGTGTTAGCCACTGCACACCTGATCAGGCGGCGCTGGTCTCCATGGTCCGAAACCTCAGAACGGAAGTGTTGACTGAGAAAGTCTGAGTTACAGTAAATCTCGTGAGAAATGCTAGAACATGATATATAAATATATATATATATTTATAAAGGTCCAACCAAAGCCTAACTAGACTTTCATTTCCATGTATATATCTAAAAAGAAAGCTAAAACATACCTCTGATCTAGTATGAGGTTCTCTGCAAGGTCAATTACGTGACATATTACAGTGAGGCCTAGTATATCACGGCCACCTTCCCAAAGCGAAGTTTGCAGTTGACCCTTTTCATACACTGTTAAGACAGAAGGTGATGAAGAATCGACGTGAACTCCAGTTGTAGTTGATGCATGAATGTAATGTTTTTCATCTTGGTCCTAGCCTCACGTACTTTTCCTAATATGACGAGTCATCTCCATGTTCTTCCTATTTGGCAGGTCTCTTATGGGATTCTACAGATGGTATCACCAGTCACTCACTCTGTCGGAAACTGTGTGAAGCGCGTGGTGGTCATAGTCTCTACGGTCATCTTTTTCCAAACACTGATTTCGCCAGTCAACTCCCTTGGTATATACTCTTCGAATCAGCAAATTCATCGACCCTTTTTATATTGTTGAACTTTTGGTCATGAGCAGATCACCTACGATGATCTCTTCTTACTCAACCCCGAGGAATAATCCGTTGCGACCGACTTGTGGATGCAGGAACCGCATTGGCTCTCGCCGGAGTCTTCCTGTACTCAAATGCCAAGAGGATGAAGCCAAAATTGAAGGTCTCATGAGGCGTGATGTACCATGTCGAGGGAAAAATAAGAAGTTCAGTGAATTTGACAACAAATGATAATCCTAATTAGGAAAACCATTAAGTAATTCATAACAAATTCACATAGGAAGTGAGAATAGTGTCATCCTTTATTGCCCCTCTCCCAACCACGGTCAGATGCACATTATCTGTAAGATTTCAGTCTCTAATCCTTTGAATTCAACGACCAATCACATTAGGTCCTGTCGGATTTTCAATTTAAGTACATATGTCATTGACAATCTTTCTTGACTCGAGGGTCATCAACTATGATGAAAGCGCCAACACAGACAAAAGCATTAGTATTCCCACACAAAAAGTGCACAACAAGGCGGTGTGTACTATAGACTATACGCAAGTCGGGCTATCGTTGCCCGGAACGAAAGAGAAATTATATGCAAAGAGAGGACATTACAGATCAATGCTCCATGGCAATTCGACTTGGAATGCTGGAACAACTTGGGACACATTCCAAATTGTTGCTGCAGTTAGTGCAGACTAAACTCACCATGGGAATTGCAAGGAGATTTATTGGATTGAAGAGGAGACTTGAATCAGAAACATGAACAATTAGAGATGTTTGCGCTCCCCTTCTGCGATTCGATTCCAAGCCAGATAAGAACTAAAGCCCGTCTATCAATTGGTTAACTGTTCAGTCAGGTGCTGTACATCAATCAGTGGCCTTTGGACATGATACACTTGACCAGATCCAAAATCCTAAAATAATCGTAGAAAAGCGAGGACTCCCTGCCTTCCAGTCCATCCCTACTGTGCCTGTTACTGCCTGCGAGATTGTTGCATGGGCTTCCGCCAACGATGAGAAGGAGCCCGCCAAAAGAGTTCATGAGCTGCTCCAGCCTATCCTCATTCAACTGTTGCACATTGGCAATGTTGGTCAAATTGCCCTTCTGGTTTGTTTGCTCCCACCAACTCCTCGCGATATTTCTGTTGACTTCAGATATTTCCAAGGAGACCACGTTTTTTAGTGGGATCCCAAGCAGATGAAGAGCAACTTCCGCCCCGCTAATACCAGAGAAGAAAGAGAGGAGGTTGATTCCAGCAGGGAACAAGTCCTTCAGAACGGAGAGATGGTAAGCCACGATATCAACTTGAAAGTACGTCAGAATATGTTTCCATAAGAATTAATGCACTGGATCAGCATGCAATAACTTTGCAATGTAAGATGCAACTGACTTATTCTTGGTTCCAAGCAACTAGAAGTCAGCCAAATACCTACCTGGAAGGAATTGCCGAGCAAAGTGATTTTTCGGGAAACCCAAAAGCATTTCCACTTTATCAGGCTCCAAAGGAGCCAGCTCGTTCAGTCCCACCCAGACGAGGTTCCACTTGCGGCATTCATCAAGAACATATTTGGATCTTCAGAGGAGGCTCTGATGTTCAAGGGCCTTCCTCTCTGTAAGCTTTGCGCTGCTGATGCATGTTTGTAAGCAATTCAGCTTCATCCTCGTGTCCCATGAAGGCTGCCACTTCCTTGTCAACGAACGGCAATGCTTCATGAATCGTGCGCGGAGTGAGTGGAAGAAGAGGAGATCTTTTATTGATAGGTAGGTTATGGACATAGTCCCTTTTCCTTGCAGTAGCACAGAAGTACTTGGAGTCTACAAATTCCGGTTCGACATCACATTGGAACCGAGAAATGGTGTCCCAAACTCCCTTGGGAGCAAGCGCTACATTTTCATAGTAAAAGTAGGGAGGTCCGATAGCTGCCTCTGGAAGTGTTCGGTGAACTATCACGCTCGACTCTGTGGGTACCCCCAAACCCGATCATGGGATTTGGGAGACGAATCGGCTTCTCATCTTCATGCAAGAGCTGTTTCTCGCCTCTTCTTTTCTTGCTCCAAGCATCACAATTAGAAAGTTTCATTTTCTCGTGCTTTGTAAAGTCATTGAGCAGTCCAGGCTGCAGCAGACCAATAAAAGAAACTCACCACTTTAATATACATCTCCACAACAACCACAATCAGCATGGACATAATTAAACAGGGCAAATCACCTTCTCTTCAGGGTGAGGAAATTTCTGTTCTTTCGCGAACAAATCAGGGTGCATTAAGATGAGGAGTAAGTCAATCAGACCCGTGTTCGTTACAGCTGTCTAGAAGTCAGTTTCTCAAGAGAAGTCTTTCGTCCTCGCGCGACGTGGTTATGCTATGCTAGCATTCCATCGCATTTGTAGACCAATAAGTCGAGGGAGACCTTCCTTGTTTGTAAGCGTTTCAGAAATTAGTGTTCTTCTTTACAAAAGATTTGAAATTACTCCTGCATGAAACAGCAGTTGCCCTTCTCTTTCGATGGTCCTGCCAAAAAAACAGAGCGTCGGATGGAGGTGCGAGCGAGCAAGTGAGCAGCCACATGTTCTGTGACGGCGGATCCAGCACCACACGACCATTTCCGTCATCTCATGGCCATCCATTCGTTTCCCAAAATTCCAAATGCGTGCAAGAAACGTAGGTTCAATCGACCCCCGCCAAATTCATCACGACCACATTTCCTTTTTCTTCTTATTTGCAGCATTATCGAATTCACCAAGGATCCGAATGCGACCCCCGTTTTGGAAGGTCGCTGTTTCCCTGTCTCTCGCCAAAATATCTCCAACTGCGTAATCGCCATCAATCCCGAATCCTAAGCTCCCCTCTGGATTTCTTTTTCTTCTTCTTTATCTCTACCTGAGAAAGCTCCACACAACAGGGGTCGCTGTTTTCCATATATTGCTTAGAAAAAAGAAGCGCGAACGGCAAAGCTCATCGTTTTGACTTCAAGGGTTCGAGCTCCATCCCCGTCCACGTGGGGGGATAAATGGGGCAAAGGTTCGTTTTTTTTCCCTTGTACGTCGGCGGTCGGGAAATCGTGATAGGAGTCGCATAGCGTTTCTAAATAAAACATATCGAGCTATAACTTTTTTGTCGCGCGCACGAAAAACCATGTGAACTGACCAAAGAGATGATAGGTTCTCCTGTAACCTTCCAACTGCGAGTCGACAAAATTCCTAACTAAAATCGACGTGATAAGAAAAGAGAAGGAAAATACAAAACCAAATGGGGTTGTTCGTTTAACCCTGCTAGAGTTAGTTGATCCCCTGTTCTCCATCGAAGCAGAAAGCCATCTCTCTCTCTCTCTCTCTCTCTCTCTCTCTCTCTCTCTCTCTCTCTCAAAATGCAGAGGACAGCGCTTGCTCTGTCTCCTTCGACGCCATTCCTAAAGCTTCGAAGCAAAGACCTCCTCCCTCCGTCCTCTTCTTCGACTTGCAACTCGTCGCCACTGAAATCGCTCGAACGCGGGGCTTATAGCTCCGCCCTCCTCCTGCCCTTGAGAACGACGTCGTGGCTGTGTCCCGCCTCGCGACCCAATGTGCTAGTCCCGGCTGCTTCTTCTCCTTCGTCTTCGCTTCTCTTTCCGAGACGGAAGGAAGATGACACCAAGGCCAGGGCTGCTTCGGTGCCCGGGATCCCAGAGGATGACTCTGCGGAGCTGAGTGGCGCCGCGAGGACGCTGCGGCTCGGTGTTATGTTCGGGGTTTGGTACCTTTTGAACATCTACTTCAACATTTACAACAAGCAGGTTTCTCTCTCTCTCTCTCTCTCTCTCTCTCTCTCTCTCTCTCTCTCTCTCTCTCTCTCTCTCTCTCTCTCTAAAAAATTGTGTTAGCATCACTGGTCTTGGGTTGGTTTAGCATGATGAATACAATCTGTGCACGAGAATATTTCGCAGAGTATACCAGATCATCGACGAGAAGTGCATGAAAACTGGTTTATAGAGTGGTTACATTGAACGTACTACAATCACATCACTTAGTGATTAGTATGTCGATCTTGTGAACCCATCTTTCTGCACTTCTTTGGTATCATTCACGATAGATGAACAAAACGCTCATGTACTCCGGAGAATACCACTTTGAGATTATACCCATTAAAACAAACACTCGTGTAGCCCCACGTTCATCGGAGTTCTAGCAGTGAAAGAGCTTGGAGAAAGAGATCATAACAGGTTTTACAGTAAACCCCCCCTTTTCTTTCCGGTGAGAGACACAGGAAGCTGTGAAAAACATCTGTCTCGAGGGAAGTAATGAAGATCTTCCCAGACGATGCGCGCTTGTCCGGTTTGGATCAGTGCTGCTCACGGGAGTGGTTGCTCCATGTTAGTGCACTAAAAAATTTTCTCACAAGCAGATAATGCTAACAACTTAGTGAAGAGGGCTTTCCGGAACGGCGGCTTAGGAGTTTCCTTGTATAGGCCGGAGCTACGAAGCTTACCAACAAGAATAATAATGCATGCGGTCCGCGGTACGTTACTCGTGTAAAGAGTGACGGGCCATTACTGACCACAAAATTTGCCGGCTGGAACCTTATGACTTGCTTGTCCGGTTTGTCCGGTTCATGTAATATTACCTTTTAGTTTTATATGCAAACTAAGAAAGAACGTCGAGAAAATGTCAAATAATTATTATAGTAATAATCACAAGGGAAAAAATAATAAAAAATCCCAAATTGTGCTAACTTGACACATTTGCCCTGAACTTTTTTCTGTGACATAAAAAATTTTAAACTTGTACCTGTGTAATATATTTACCATCAATCAAGATTTCGTCAACGAACACCGTTAAAAAGCTGCATATACGTATGTCGGAGAGCAAATGGGTGAACATGGTATTCACGTGGCTAAAGTGAAATAAAAACGACGTTTGTTTTAATTGAAAAATCATCTGACAAAACATTGATGAGGGTAAATGTGTTACGTAAGTACAAGCTTGAGGTTTTTTACGTCACAAGAAAAAAAATTAGTGTAAATATATCAGAATGGCATACTTTGGGGTTTTTGATGTCACAAAAAAAAGTTAAAGGTAATTATACTTGGGTTTCTTTATTGCTTTTCCCCTAATAACAATGATGATTAAAATACACCAGTTAGGAATAAATTATTTCTATTTATAGTTTCTACTTATTACTTACACTTTTTCTCTAAGTTCTTAAAACGAAAAAAAATTTACTTATGTTTTGAAAAATCACACACAATTTTACACTTAGGTATATGATATCTGAATGTTTTGAAAAACTTCGAGTATTTCGTGATGAATACAAGCCGAAGTGTTCATGTCCAAAAAATTTACAAAAAAGTCGAAAATAGAAATCACCCAAATAGACACCAACAGGACTTTTAATCGCAGTCGTCGTTAAGAAATTAGGTCTAGGGTGAACCACCCCCGGACAATATTAATCTTTGATTGAGATATATGCAAAAGCCAAACAAAAAAAATCATGAAAATCATTTGTATAACTAATAAATAAATGTCATACAAAGGGGTCATGCACTGATTGTTTACCTTTTTGAGCGGTTTTCCATTCCTTTTGTAAGGAATAGACTCTAAATTTGAGCTCGAGTTTCGCTTATCATTTAACTATAGGATGCATTGTTAGCCTTAACACCTTTGAAAAAGACATCATGGCCTACATTGCAACCCTCGTCATTGTTGGCTAGGGTTGGCATGCCCACCCTCCTCCTCCTAGGGGTGGGGGAGGAAGGGGGACCGCAATTGCCGGAATAAATAGCGTAAATTAAATGGTAAGTTAAAAGAAAATTAAGGGTAAAATAAAGATTGAAACACAAAGATCCGGTTTTGTTATGCTGAAATGGAATTCCTCCTTTTTTCTTTGACCCCTTCTTCAATGTTCTTTGATTTCAAGGACGTTATCAAAGATGGGAAAAATCAAAACAAATAGAATATAATAAAGCTGACGAAGTCGAGCTAATGACCTTGGCATTGCAAATGTAATGCTCTATCCTCGGACCTAAGCTTGCTCCAAAATAATAGAATTTGTACGTGTGCAACGCATGGAAATATAGTAAATCTTGGGAAATTTTCTGTTAATATGGACCGTTCATTATAACCCATTCATGATGAATATGGATTCTTATGAACTGAGTATTGAGTATAGAAAGGTAGAATTCAATTCTCAATAAACATCGGATATCATAGAAGACAACGATTGATATAGTGATATGGAATTTTGAAGCGAAATCCAGCCTCAATCAATGCACTGAAAATTCTCTCACAAGTAGCTGCATGCATACCGTATAATGCAAACAGTTTTCCAGATAAAGTTTGCGGTACATTTGTTTCACAAAAAGCTACATGACAGTATAGAAAAATGATTAGTTTTCGTTTGTTTGGTGGTTTAGGAAAGGTGATTTCCTTCTGATGAGAAGGGAAAGTCGTTTTTTTCCTCCTCAATCTAAGTTTGTTGTTTTCAATTCATTGAAAACGTTTTCCATCATCCAAACACTAGAAAGTCGAAATACAATTTCCCAGAAACAATTTTCCTTCGAGCAAACAGACCTTTAGACTTCATTTTAAATGCAGTTTTCCAGTTTCTGCTGACAATTTCCTTGTATTTGCGATTGTGCAGGTTCTGAAGGTGTACCCTTTCCCAGCAACCGTCACAGCATTTCAGTTTGGGTGTGGGACTGTGATCATTCTCCTGATGTGGGCATCTAGACTCCATCCATTCCCTAAGCTCACTCGATCTCAGGTGAGGGCTGTGTCATGATTCAGAAAAGAGTACAAAAGAAATAGGCAAGACTAGCTAGCATTTTTCCTTTTATCTGATGTTGTTGTTAGTCGACGATTTTCACTTTACCAAAGAACGTTCATAAAACTTTCAGCTTGCAACAATTCTACCACTGGCTGTGGCACACACCATGGGGAACCTCCTGACCAACATAAGTCTTGGGAGAGTGGCTGTTTCTTTCACTCATACCATCAAAGCTATGGAGCCCTTCTTCACAGTTGTTTTTGCCTCTCTGTTCCTTGGGGAGGTATAACTAATTTCATTTGGTCACTTAGCTGATACACAGCTGATAGCACATAAAGTTTTCCAATTTGGCTGTTCGCTTTTGGAACATTGTTTGTTAGGCCCCCTTTCTTAGCTTGTGGATTTTTCCTGCTTACCTTGGAGAAACTATCGATATATGCTTCAGCACCAATAGTCGGCAAATTGGTCTTTTACGTGCCGGATAATAGATACTTCATCACACCCTTGGTTTCTAATTCCTGGAGCCTGTCCTTTTCTGTTATGAGCATACTGTGTCCGTGCACTTAGGGAGAAAACAAAACTAGGATATCAACTGAGCATGGGATCGATCCTCGTTGTGATCGGATTTTACAATTTCAGGACCCATTGAAACTAGGACGAAATGACCCCATTCACGGTCCCTCAAGCATAAGGATATGCAAATTCATGTGTATGACTCTTGCGAAAGAGAATGTGATGCTTGATGTAGAAACATTTGTTGTATTCTCGTCCTGAAGTTCTTGCAATTTCTCTGTCCTTCCTATGTTGAGTTTCATGACTTCTGAAAGAGCAATGTGGCCCACTATATATGTACTGTACGATGAAATTCACTGATATGTAGCTTGACTTCAATTTGGGCTAATATTGCCCCCAGATGCCATCATTCTGGGTTGTTTCCTCCCTTGTGCCGATTGTAGGTGGAGTGGCACTCGCATCTCTCTCCGAGGCTTCATTTAACTGGTAAGCTCTTCTTCTGCTATTCTAGTTTCAACATCATGTTCAGAAATTCTTGATGTATCTCTGTGAAGCTTTTGATTGCAATCAGTGTCAAAACTGAAAGCTGCAGCTGATGTTACACCGATATGTGGACAATGTTAAGTTCACCTTTCATGTATCAATGTTAAATGGAGTTAAAGTTGAGCCAGCTTTAGTTGTTCTAATTCCGACAGATGATCTCCCTACTTACATTTGAAACAGGATTGGTTTTGGCAGCGCGATGGCTTCCAATTTCACGAACCAATCGCGTAACGTATTTAGCAAGAAGTTCATGGTTAACAAAGAGGTAACGTCCATTTATAGCTAATATGAGCATCAACTATCATCATAGCTTTCTTTACAAAAAAAAAAAAATCTATCATCATAGCTTCTGTAACCCCCAATTGCGCATAGGATGATGAAGTGATTATTGCCATTTGATTAGTTCCTTGGGGGGCTTGCGCCCCTTAATTGGGCTGTCATTATGAACTATATCAGAGCTAGATGCGCAGTTCATGATGTGCCGCTTTTCTGGTCAATTTTAACTTTTGATTGCGCAATGGATACAGGGGCTAATCATTACTTCTTTCAGGAAGCATTGGACAATATCAACCTCTTCTCGGTAATGACAATAATGTCTTTCATGTTCCTGGCTCCCACGGCTATTTTCCTGGAGGGTTTTAAGTTTACTCCATCATACCTGCAGTCTGCAGTAAGTGACATTTCAGAGAACTGAAGCTAACCCGACTGAAGTACATAGAGAAAGCACCTTGGACTTAGTAGTTTACCGTTTTTGTGTCAGGCGAGTCGAGGTTTGAACATTAAAGAGCTGTGTGTGAGATCTCTTTTGGCTGGATTCTGCTTCCACAGCTATCAGCAGGTGAGCCTCAGGCTTTTCTCTTCATCCTCCATCATGCGCTTTTCTTCAGTGCTAGTCACCGCACACCTGATCGGGCAGCGCTGGTCTCCAGGGTCCAAAACCTCAGAACAGAAGTGTTGACTGAGAAATTCTGAGTGATAGCAGTTCTTGTGAGAAATGCTAGATCATGATTTATAAATGTCCAACCAAAGCCTAACTATGGCATTCATGTCCATGTATATATCTAAAAACAATGCTAAAATATACCTCTGATCTTGTATGAGGTTCTCCGCAAGGTCAATTACGTCCGTCACTCACTCCGTCAGAATATGACAAGTCGTCTCCATATTCCCGTTATTTGGTAGGTCTCTTATGGGATACTACAGATGGTATCGCCGGTCACTCACTCCGTCGGAAACTGTGTGAAGCGCGTGGTGGTCATAGTCTCTTCGGTCATCTTCTTCCAAACCGCCATTTCACCCGTCAACTCCCTTGGTAAACTCTTCGAATCAGTAAATTCATCTACCCTTTTATATTGTCTAGCTTTTGGTCATGATCAGATCGCTTACGATGATCTCTTCTTATTCGACCCTGAGGAATAATCCGTGGCGACCGACTTGTGGATGCAGGAACTGCGTTGGCCCTCGCTGGAGTCTTCCTGTACTCAAATGCCAAGAGGATGAAGCCAAAGTTAAAGGTCTCGTGAGGCGTGATGTACCATGTTGAGGGAAAAATAAGACGTTCAATGAATTTGACAATAAATGGCAATCCTGATGAAGAAAATCATTAGGTGATTCATTAACAAATTCACATAAGAAGTCAGGATAGTCTCATCCTTTATTGCTCCTCTCCCAACCAGTCAGATGCACATCATCTTTAAGATTTCAGTCTCCGATCCTTTGAATTCAATGAACAGTCACATTAGGTCCCATCGCATTTTCAATTCGAGTATATGTCATTGACAATCTTTCTAGACTCAAGGGTCATCAACTATGACGAATGTGCCAATCCAACTCGATTAAGCATTTTCAATTCGAGTACATATGTCATTGACAATCTTTCTCGACTCGAGGGTTATCAACTATGACGAAAGTGTCAGCCCAACTCGATTAACCTCCCGTGTCGGTACTGTGGTCATAATTTCCTGTAAGATATGCTGATAACCACACGGACATAAGCATTAGTATTCCCACACAGAAAGTGCACAACAAGGCGGCCCGTACTACAGACCATACGTAAGTCAGGCTATCGTTGCCCAGAACGAAAGAGAAATTATATGCAAAGAGAGGACAATCCAAGTACAGATCAATCATCCATAGCAATTCGACTTGGGACGCTGGAATAATTTGGACACATTCCAGATTGTTGCCGCAGTTGGCACAGACTAAAATTCACCATGAGAATTGCAAGGAGATTTATTGGATTGAAGAGAGAATTGAATCAGAAACATGAACAATTAGAGATGTTTGCGCTCCCCTTCAGCAATTCAATTCTGAGCCAGATAAGAACTAAAACCCGCCTATCAATTGGTTAACTGTTCAGTCAGGTGCTTTACATCAATCAGCGGCCTTTGGACATGATACACTTGACCAGATCCAAAATCCGAAAATAATCATAGAAGAGCGAGGACTCCTTGCCTTCCAGTCCATCCCTACTATGCCTGTTACTGCCTGCGAGATTGTTGCATGGGCTTCCGCCAACAACGAGATCAAACCCGCCAAAAGAGTTCATGAGCTGCTCCAGCCTATCCCCATTCAACTGTTGCACATCGGCAATGTCGATCAAATTGCCCTTCTGGTTTGTTTGCTCCCACCAACTCCTCACAATATTTCTGTTGACTTCAGATATTTCCACAGAGAGCACGTTTTTTAGCGGAATCCCAAGCCGATGAAGAGCAACTTCTGCCCCGCCAATTCCAGAGAAGAGAGAGAGGAGGTTGATTCCAGTAGGGAACAAGTCCTTAAGAACGGAGAGATGGTAAGCCACAGTATCAACCTGAAAGTATGCCAGAATATGCCTCGATAAGAATTCATGCCCTGGATCAGTATGGAATAACTTTGCAATGTATGATGCATGAGTTAATCTTGGTTCCAAGCAAATAGAAGTCAGCCAAATACCTACCTGGAAGGAATTGCCGAGCGATTTGTATCTATCGGTTCTGCTTATCCCACCTCCTCTGGTGTGATTTTTCGGGAAACCTAAAAGCATTTCCACCTCATCAGGCTCCAACGGAGCCAGCTTGTTCCTTCCCACCCAGACGAGGTTCCACTTGCGGCATTCATCAAGAACATATTTTTGGATCCTCAGAGGAGGTTCTGACTCACCATCATGATGTTCAAGGGCCTTTCGGATCCTATCTGTAAGCTTTGCACTGCCAATGCATGTTTGTAAGCAATTCAGCTTCGTCCTCGTGTCCCATGAAGGCCACCACTTCCTCGTCAATGGCAATGCTTCATGAATCGTGCGCGGAGGGAGTGGAAGAAGAGGAAACCTGTTATTGATAGGTAGGTTATGGACATAGCCCCTTTTCCTTGCAGTAGCACAGAAGTACTTGGAGTCTACAAATTCCGGTTCAACATCATATAAGAACCGAGAAATGGTGTCCCAAACTCCCTTGGGAGCAAGCGCTACATTTTCATAGTAAAAGTAGGGAGGTCCGATAGCTGCCTCTGGAAGTGTTCGGTGAACTATCGCACTCGACTCTGTGGGTACCCCAAACCCAATCATGGGATTTGGGAGGCGAATTGGCTCCTCATCTCCATGCAAGAGCTTTTTCTCCCCTCTTCTTTTCTTGCTCCAAGCATCACAACCAGAAAGTTTCCTCTTCTTGTGCTTTCTAAAGTCATTGAGCAGTCTAGGCTGCAACCGATCATGAAAAGAAACACCACTTCAATATACATCCACGAGAGCCAAAATGAGCACGGACATAATTAAATAGGGTAAATTACCTTCTCTTCAGGTCCTAGAAGTGCATCTGCTGCCTTTGACATCTGAGCAGCACATATGAAATCTGCCAGCTCGTCTACTAAGGCATCGGGACCTACCACATCGAGAGGAAGAAATAAGACATCTTCTCAATCTATCAGGGATTGTGATGATTCAGCTGAAGACACTTAAAACACCAATTGAAGACACATACAGGACTAGCTATCACGAAAAAATTAAGTGAAAATCTTTTGATGCCATTCTAGAGAAATATTTTGTAAATTGTCTTGCTAGGCAAAGGAGGAAAAAGAGTGAACAAATCCAATGAGGACTGCTTTTATATACAATTATTAATGAATTAAAACTCTTCTAGTGCAGAAAAATTACAACTTGTTATAGAAGGAGTAAATAAGGAACAGAAGTGAAAGCAAGAAAAAACTGAACCTCAGGAGAACTTCCCTCTCAAGTTGAAATGTAAGGAAAGTAAAACAAACAGTCCAAACTCATCATTTCTTTACATTATAAGAGAATAAGTTTATGCTTAAGTCTTTACCAAAAAAAAAGTTTATGTTTAAGCTGCACCAATGCACTGAGCAGAATATTAGAAAAGCTCACGTTTAAGATTTGTCGCTAGGAATCCAAACCTCTCAATCTCATAATAAAATCCCCCCAAATCCACTAGAAATATACTTTTCTTTTCCTTTGCATGTGACAAGAAGATGTCAAAATCTTACAAAAGCAGAAGAATAGAATACAGACCACATCTTTCTATGGCAATGGAAGCTTCTTCCACTGTATAGCCCATATCCGTCAAGAATAACAATTTCTTATCTTCAGATGAAGGATTGATGACTTCCTGCAAGACCCATATAATTGACAATGCTCAACATTCATGCCCATCCTCCAGTAACTATGAATTATATTAACTGCTTTGGCAAAATCACGGTTACAGCAGCATTCCACATACAAACAAACACTTTCCAGAAGAAGAATCATCAATTTTTAGGTTAATTGTAATAAGGCAAAACTGGGAACTGGTTCAAAGCTTATGTTAATTAATAATAGCAAGACGTTACACTAACATATAACTCAAAAGAGCAGAGGACTCAAACTACCAATAACCCTATGCAATCTGTTTCTTCATGTCCAACCAATGTTTAATCGCCACTAAATTTTAGAGGAACAATCTAAAAATTGCTTTTATCATGTCCAAAATTGAGCATTCAAGACATTCCTAGGGTACAACATTGTCATCCGTAGAGTCTAATCTTAACGGGACAATTTGTTAGTAAAGGACTAAGACACTGAAACAACAGGTGACTAACAAGAGCCACCTTCCAATAAACCAACAGGTTATTATGAACCTTATTATTGACCATATCCATTTCCAGGAATGTGCAATCAATATTTTAATAATACATGCGGTACACATGATTTTACACAACTCTAAAAGTGAAATGAATAAACAGGATAAGTTAAACACGATTAATCAACTTTAGGATACCGCACATCACCATACTATCACAAATTTGAATCAAGTCACTTATCTCTGAAGTGATTTTAATTATGCCACCCTGTCAAAAGTCTGTTAGAAGATCTGGCAGAATGGTGTAGCGGGATGCAAAATGGCATGTGGATTAAGCACTCATAGCCTATTTTTAGATTCCACGGGATTCTCCTTTCCGTTGGCAATGAAAAAGTCATCCAATTTAAATCATTTCAACAGGAACATGACTCAATTTACTGTGTTGAAAGTACAGTTGATCAACAGTAGGCGAAAGTTGAGTGATCAATCCTCTGACGAACAACAGCACCATGATGATAAATTGTTAGCTTGGTGCATAGATGGACAAAAAGCCCAACTATCTTTACTTATAAATTACGCGGCACAACTTAGAACAATAGTTATAGCTAGACACCATATAATGCATAGTGTAGGGTCAACAGATCTTAACTTCTAATAGTTTTAAAACTAAAATAGACAGGTCCTGTCCCTAAACTATTGGAACTAAAATAAATGTTGTGATTCCAAACCTTTTTCTCCTGGGCACTTACTTCCTGCAGTCAACAAAATCCAGTCACACAAAGCACACATGCTAAATCAACCAATTATAAGCATATGCAACATGAAGAATAGATGGTATATCTGATGATATGGAAAAGTAAGTGAAGAAAAGAAACATCCCCGAGAAAAACAGTACAGATAGCTTTAAAAATAAAAGTAGAAATGAAAAAACCAACCTCGCTTCCAGAATAACTATCATCATCCGAAGAATCGTCCAAAAAGCTCCCTTCATAGTCAGACGAGAAGTGATCAGAATCCACAACTTCCTCTTTGACAACAGCAGATTCATCAATATCTTGCTCTTGAGGAGAGTTTTCTAGAACCTGCAGTACAACCAAAAAGAAACAATGAAAAGACAGATGGTCAACTAGCACAAGGCACCTAAATACTATCATATCAATTTATCATGCCACACTCAAGGACAAGCCAATGTATAAAATGCAAGTAGGAGTGATTATTTAAAATAATCAAGATATCTGTAAATTCTCAGCCAATCATCTGCATGGTTTCTGCATGTCTGTTTTGGGCAGTTGGACCAACATTAAGAAAATAAACTTTCAGATTGTCAAAAGAACAAAACTTGTAAAGAAGGGAAGCAGGTCCCCATGACAACGCATCAAGCTCTGAACATCGAAAGGTCTGTTTTTTACCACATAAAGCTCTAAGTGTCAATCTAGCTTGGACACGGTCAGAGCTTTCATTAATGTCAATCAAACAGATTCAGCAATATAGAAACATCATGCCGGAAGAATTCGTTGCTTTGAGATCATCATCATCATCATGAAAGAGATTGATTGTACAGTGATTTTCTTAGGCGTGGATAGATAACAACTTTGTCCTCCTCTCCCTTCGCATATAAAGGAATTCCTAAATAGAGATTCATCCATAGACACTCATAGGCAACAATAAGTGCTATAGAGGCACTGCAGATTTTGCAAAATAATGCTAAGAATCATGACTGTGCCTAGAACATATTCATCAATGAAATGAATATCTATGGACAGCCATTTCCGGACTTAACTATATTCGAACAGGAGGAGGAATACAGCATTATCTAGTGAAATGTCCAGAAGCAGACACAGAATTAAAGCTAGCTTTAGGCAAAGACTCAGTGCAATCCTGTACGCTACATGAACTTTTTTTCCAACAAACCAAACAAAATCTTAGAGTCACATTATAAGAGATGTGAGTCAAGTGCACAGAATCTCATAGTCACAAATTCACAATAACTTCAAAATTTTTGGCCAATCAATAAATTAAGCTAAACATTTAGTGACCATAAACAATTTGAAACTTTTTTTTTAGATAAATCATACTCTAGGTAAGCTATCTCTCGTATTGGGACTTCAATTTCCTATGAAAATAATATGTGGGGACAGGAAGCAAGCTGAACGTATGGATAAACGCACCCATAAAATATGCATTTAGTTCTAGGGCAGCAAGAAATATAGGAACCTCTCTTCCCACCTTATATGTCAGGAGAGCTTCCAGTATCGCATCAGTTTTTCCCTCTCCTGTGCAATTATTTGAGAATAATCAGAAACAGCCCAGGAGAGATAATCACATAATTTAAAACAGAGGCAACCATAGACACCCACCAATTTCGTCAATAGCCTTTGCAACCAATTTCTCTGAAAAGCCCATCCCCACAAATTGATAAAACAAATTGGAATGGGATGTACCTGCCAACAAGCTCGCCTTGGTGCAAAAGAAAACCATAAAGGGGTTTTAGTTTAGTTAAAGAAAACACATTTAGTGAGTCTCGTACATTCTCATGCGCAATTAAGTTAAACACCGCAAGATAGTCATGAATTCAACTTCAAAACGCCAACAGAAAAAGGCAAGACAGTGAGGGTAAACGGCGTACATAGTCAACCATACAAGTGATTTGGCATGCTGTAGAAATAAATACTATGTAAGTTGCAAAATTTTGCTTCGAAACCAATTTATCTAGTCGCTTTATCATGCTCACTTAACAAAACCAACATACCTTAGATCAAATTATTTCATTTTTGTACAATTAAAGCATTAAGTTTTGTGTGACAATCTTTCATGAGTTTTTTACAAAGTCAGAACTGTTAAACTTCTGCCAGTCGTTTCCATATACTTTCCCTGGACATGTATGACTAAGCAAACAATAAGAGAGTGAGATGGGCTGGAATAAATCGACATCATTTGCAATGAAAGAAAGACCATTTTGCATGTTACATCTAGATGAAATAACAAGGTCCCTAAGTATAGTATTAAGCACAGATGATATCTCAGAACAGAACTCTTAAAAGCCAGACAGAGACCAAGATGACAAAACCTTATCTGAGATTCTCAAGTGGCTGTTCTTGCTTTCAAATAAAAATAAAATAAGTTAGGCTAATGTGCTCTTGAGAAAGGTAAGAGGTCAACAGTGGAGAAACAAAAACAGAAAGCATTTTCCATCGAAAGCTCACAATATAGGGACATTAAAAGACATGCCTTATTTCATGAAAGAAAATATCGATGCGGATCTGTGTCATATTCTTTCTCTTGAACCCTTTAATGTAGTGAAGGCAGTTAACTATGTGTAATGGTTAAAAGATCAAGAAACTTTGCCAGGAAAAGGATAAAAGAAGACAAATTTAGAAGCAGCCCATGAAGTCTCTAAAAACACATACGTATCGGAAGAAGATTTCTGTGTGGAAAAAGTATGATCAGTAATCATCCCTTTTCTGAACTCAAAATTCTCCAACTAACAAACTTAATCGAAAAACCAAATATTGAACTATGGCGGAGCCAGTACCAACAGAAAATATTCCGAAGACAACCAAATATTTTACCTCTACAGAGCCTGAAGGAGCATCTCCACTGGGAGGAGTTAAACTTGAACAAGAAGATGCCGCATAATTCTCAACCTCAAGCTCATCTTCAGTGTTCCAGTCAACATTATCATCCCCTTCACCAGCTACATTTCCACCCTAGAAGAAACAAATTAAAAACAGAAAAAAAATCATAAACTCGTAGAATGATTAAAAAATCAAGAATATGAGATTCGACAGAGAGAGATGTCTTTTTATTGCTTCTTACCATCAAGACAAAGACTTAGCTAGATCAGAAACAGGAAAAATAGAAATAGTGAAGCAGACATTTAGAAACAATACGTACCATAACTTTGTATTCTCTAGCTTGGCCGACCTGAGGGTCCTTTAGACAAGTGACTGCCCCAAAAATGGGAGCTGTTAATTAAACAATACGGCTACCTCAAAAGCTGATTAAGGTATGAATGTGAGAACAGAGCGTCAAATCCACATTCTGAGTAAGAAAACTAGTAAACACAAAAGCGGGAACACCAATATGATCAGTTTTAACATGTGGAGGAAATCGATGCTAATCAAGCCATAATCACAGACAAAGACGAGAGCCAACACGATCAACTATCATCACCAAGAATGCGAGCACAGTACCAGGAATAATAGCATCGAAAGCTGTGTTTCCTTGAAGATGCACAACAGCGCAGAACAGAGGCTGAACTAGACCGCAGCGCTCGCCATGCAAACGAAAAAATATCTCTTGAATCTTATTATGGAGCCATTGCGAGTTTTCTTGCCACTTAGCCCAGGCAGTCCCCGCCTAAAGCTATCCGGCTTCCTAATGCGCCCAATACCTCGCGGAGATTTCCCTATTCTGGAGGACGGCTCCTCCATCGAGAATCATAAAGCGGGGACTTCGCTCTCGGATCCAACGCTCTTTCAAATGCAATTTGCTGCGCGCGTATTAAGACCACGCTCCGACAATTCGACACGACCAAGCACAATTTCAGAGCACGGGAACAAGCAAATTCCTCATTTCCTCACTCTACCAAGCCCCTCCTCAGCAGCAGAAGAAACAAACAAAAAAAAAAACAAACAAACAAACCACCGACTGAAGCGACACGGACGAAGCCGCCAAGCTCCGGCGAGCGGCGGACGGCGGGGACAATCGCGAGAAAGAAAAGAAAAACGGAAAAGACAATCGAAGCCCGAACCAACCAAAACGAAGAGCGACGGAGACGTTCGCCACAGCTCCTCACCTCAAGACGAACAAGTACCCGGAAAGCGGAGAAGGAGAAGAAGCAGGCCGACTCCGGCCTCCGGATTTCCCGCGAGGAAATGCCGCTCCGATTCGCCGCCGCCGCCGCGCGCGCGGGCAGCGAGAGTATTACGCCGGACGGACGGACGGACGGAGGAGCTCGCCGGACGGACGGGGAGAGAAAACCTAGAATCCTCGAGCAAATCGTAACGCTTTCTGCGGATTCCGAGGGCTCTCAGGTGAGAGAAAGAATCTGAGAGGCCCGCGAGAGAATTTCTAGAGAGAGAGAGAGAGCGAGAGAGAGGAGCTGCGAAGGAATGCAGAAATGAGGAGAGCACAGGGAGAGATACAGAGGGTAAAAAGGCCACGCCCAGTTTTTTTGGTGCGGGAATCAGATTTTGAGAGGGGCCGGCGAGTACGCCACGCGCGCGCCCCCGGGGCGGGGTGCCACCGCACTCGCGCGCTCGAATTTCTTTTGCGTCCCTTTCGTTTTCTTTCTTTCATGGAAACCGCATTTCCATCTGTTCTTCGATCTGAATTTTCCTTTGATTTGCAGTTGAAATCTCTTCTCTCGCTCGAAAATTATGCTCGTTTGTTAAGTTCCCCAATCGCGATTCTATTCCATGCCGGTTTGCCTTCGGGATCGTCATTTACTGTAGATTTTAATTTTTCGGATAGTACGTTGTTAAATAGTTAACGATGTTTATCCGTTTTTTTCCATCCAAATAGCAAAACATAATCTCAGATGTTCTCGAAATTTTTCCACCGTTAATATCAAATATTGATTGGATTTACGGGAAAATTTAAAATTTTTCCTTAAATTTAAATTCGAAGGTTGATTTGATTTGATAGATGAAGATAACTTAACATGGTGGAAAAGAGCATCAGATGAGTGAGTACTACATATTCTGTAGTCTCGAGAGTGTGAATAGTATTTTACCTTTTTCTCTCCTTTTTTTTATTTAATGCGAAATGCTAGCCGACACCATTTTCCAGCAAAATGTACCAAATGCGAGAATAATGTTACCCTTTTCTTTTCTTTTCTTTTATTTCCTTATTTTGGACTTTAATTTTCTTTGAAAATATTTGGCCACTTTTATCATTGGCGTCCTCCTTGGTCCGGATCTAATCAAAAGTGTCCCCAGAGCACTTTTAAAATAATCAAATAATAAAAGTTAAAGGACATGATATATTTATTTTTATCGCAATGTATATAATTAATATTTTAAAAATCATACTTTTGTGGCCATACGTATTTAAAATTTAAGGGTTTTAAGATTTTCGTGCTAACGCATCCTATGCGCTTGTATTTATCGCCTTGAAGCTTATGTTACTTTTTGAGGAGCGCTTCTCGAAACTTGACTTAAATTTTTAGGCCAAAAAAACCTTCACCCATTTTTAATCAATAATCATTCTGCCGATATCTAAAGTGGTGAATTTTGATACTTATTTTCATATATCAAATTTAGGTTGAACCAGATATTAAGATCAGAAAATTTCGAATAGACTAAGTTCGAAAAGCATCGAAATGTAAAATGAGTTTGATTTTAATTTTTATAATATTTTTATATCCGAACAACCAAACACAGTTATCGTCCTTATCTCTGCGCACCATCTATCCTTTTGATGTGACTTTAGGTGAGTGTCCCATACTGCCCTCCCTGCTCTATCACATGAACAAATCAAAATCAATGGGACAAGAAGGTAAATTTATGACACACTCAAAAAGAAAGGGACACAGCTTTCCACGTATCAATGCACCCCTGCTTTGACCAGGGACACTCCCAGACAAGACTTATTGATTGCATCTCATTATATCTGTACTCTATTTGTTTGTATCGCTTGTGAAAATAATATTGAATGGCCTTTTATTATTATTATCATTAAACTTTGGCAAAAATTTGATACTAGGAAATCCTATAAAAATGTATGGATTCTTCATTTTGAAGGGCTTAAGATAATTGCGGAACATGGTAACATATTCTTCTTCCAATGGCCTTTACTTTCTATTTTTATAAGTCAGAAGGGTGCAAAAAGGCCACCGGAACCGTTGGCCCCGGACCCGGAGCGTCCCTGTAAAGTTCTTACACTCATCGCAGCGCATATGTGTTCGGGTTGGGCCTTACTTTGTAGTTCAATGGGGTCAATCTTGTCATCTTCTGTGGTGGGTGGAAAGCAGCTGATTAAAAATTGCTGATGTGAAAAGGAGAAAGAAGAAAAGGTGTGATCGGCAAAGATTTTTAAAGTACATGCACTGAGATTCTGATCCGGAGGTTGTTTGAATTTCCAGAAAGGAAGTTGAACTTCCCATGACAAACGATAGACCTTCCAATTCCAATTTTTTCATGAGCTAGACATAACAGCAAGGTATACTAATTAGGGGTGTAAATGGTTCAGTTCAATTCGGTTTTTCGAGAAAACCGAACCAAACCGAACCGAACCATTAAGGGTGTCCCCTTGAACCGAACCGAAAACTCGATTTGGTTCGGATCGATTTTCGGTTTCAAGTTTATTAAACAAAAAGAGAGAGGAGAAAGGAGAGAGAAGGGGAGAGACAGGGAAAAATAGCCCTAAACTGAAGTGTTTATTGTAATTTGGTTTGATCCGAACCGAACCGAAAAGAAAAATTAGTTTATTTTGATAATCCGAACTGAAATCGAAACCGAACCGAAATGCACGAAATTTTCGATTCGGTTCGGTTCGTATCTCGGTTCGATTTTTCGGTTCGATTCTGACACCCCTAACACCAATCATTCAAATGGTAGGATGGTGCAGATATTTAAAGACTCAATTGGACTCCCGAGGTATAATCACCATGGTTGTCATCGAAATGTTTCCTTTCATCAAGTAGCACGGTTCATTGATCATGTGTCTCACTTCATAACATTACAATTTGGCCAGGAGACACTCACGTACATTGCAATTGTTTTGGTCTGTATTTGCAGAGCTACATCCCCTTTGAACATCTTTCATATTTCAAGTACAACTATAATTAGGACACCAAATTCACATGAGCTTCATGTGCTACGGCCGTTAAATCATAAGGGTTTCATGGAAGACTTCAAAATCAAAGGTTGTGATACTAAATTTGCACGAACCCGATGTATCTTAAAATTTTAAAAATTTCGGTGTCCAGAGTCTCCTCTCACGTGAAAGCTAGATCAGGAATAACACGTGAATTTTGACAAGCAGAGTACATGCACACTCGTAATAAGCTGGGATAGAACCTAACTCTTATTCAATATTAAGATGTCTAACCCAAAAACTTAAATTGATAGTTAGGTGGAAGAAGATCAAATGTATATAAAAAGCATATAAACTAAAGTGATATGTGATATTGTGCGATATTTAAACATGTGGAGTATTTACCATAAAAAAAAAAGCCAAGAAAAGAAACCAAGTGCTATTGCAGCCAAGAACCCTTCAAGGAGTAAAGACCAATAACACGGTAGATTTCACATATGCATGACAATCTCGATTTGACTTTGGCAGAATCAGCGAGCACAATCATCAACCTAAGCGTTTGCAGCCTACAGACCAAGGAAGGGAGGGAGACTACTGCCTCGCATGCTCTGGAATTAATTTATGGCCCCGTTTGGTTCAACTTTCTCAAGGAACTTTGAGCCCCTAAAGCCCCTTGGGCAGCTCAAAGGTTTTACCCCTTTCAGTTCTGCATAGTTGACACAAAACCCGGAAAGCAGCAACTTGTTACACTAGTCCGAATAGTTATAAATCACTGGCGACCAAAACGTTTAGTGGCGTACCTTGAGATTTGAAGTGGAAGGGAGGTGGCACTGGTCTCCCATTTGGGTGGGAGACGGGCATTAGGATCACAAAGCTCGCCAAAGAATAGGTGGACACAGGCCTCTAATTGCAAATACTAGATAGAAGAAACGTTGCAACTTCGAAGAGAGAAGATTCAATAGAGTAATTCGATGTAATCATGTTTTGAAACACTTTCAATAAGAAAGAAATGAATCTATGTCTTGCATCCGGAAGTCAGAAATTTCGGAGTGCACAAGAAGTATTTCATCTGATAAGCATAAAAAGGAGAAAGAGAACACCAAAGAGGCCTTGTTGATGAGAAAAGTTGATTATCTTACTTGCTAAATGACCGACTTTCAGGGGAAAAGAAAGAAGAATAACTGTTCTTGAACAAGGCTCCATGTACTCGTGTTCACATTCGAACCTGAACTTTGGCCTTGCAGCTTTCACCAGTTGAAAATGGAAAGGAGAATGAAACGCCACAAAGTAAAAACATACAGCACACTCCACTTAGAAGAAGAAATAGAGCATCTGGAGGTAGTGAAAGATCCAGATCGTCCATAAAAAATACAAAAGTAGCCCTTAGTTTCATTTCTTTCTATCGCGAAGTCATTGATCACGCCCCTCACATAAGGATTTGAAGGACGACTTCCTCAGTGGGCACGCGCTTCTGGAATGTCGGTGCGCGCACTCGTTTTAGTGTGGATCATTTCATCTTTTTAATTTAGGAAAAACTGAATGTTATGCATCTAAACTTAGGATAAAGGAAAGGACAGGTATTTGAACAAAAGGCCAACAAGGTTTAAGCAGAGGAATTACTTTGTGCTAGGGATGAGCATTAATCTTTGGAAACTTGAATTCAGTGTAGTTTGGGTTCATACATTTAGTTTCGTCGCGAGTTGGTGTTCCAAGTACCTGAAGAAAAATGAGAAATTTACATATCAAGTACTGCCAGTAATGCAGAACAATACGAGTTAACAGAGGGAGAATCAACCCTGATGTTATCCAGGATTTGGCAACTCCACTTTCACCTGGAAAGAGAGGCTGTCATATTTGCAACAGCCACAAGAGTTGTGGGAAAAAAGAGGCAAAGAATCATAGCTACCATCATATAGGCTAACACAATTTAAGAGAATCGAAACTTCATGTACTGTGAAGAACCTATCCCGGAAGATGCTAAGCGAGGACACAATTGACGGACCATATGTCAATTCCAGTTTCGACATAAATTGTTGTGGATGATGGAAATATTTTTTATTGGCTGATTATTTCAAGCAACACGAGCGATTATTTTCCAGATCAGTCATTTTCCGCAAAACTCACATAACCCAAGTTTTCAGCTAACTTCCCTCACTGAGCTAGCTTTCTGATATTACCAGTCTCTCGTCCATCACCTTCAGACAGCCAATCGAAGAAGATCAACTTCGGCCACAGCGCAAATGCAAGGGGACAGGAGAAAACCCGAGACTCAAAAGAAATTTCCCAGTTCACCCGCTAAAGCAAAATGCAACTATCTTCGCTCAGACAAGCTGGAATTTGCCGCTGCAAAGAAAGCATCTTTAGTACGAGAACTGTGCAGAAACAAAGAGGTGGGGGGAGAAAACCTCGAACGACGTACCTGCAAAGCTCAGAATCTCCCGCATTATGCAATGCTTCATCACCTTCCAAAAAGGAGCGCGCACGGTCACTCAAACTCGAATCATCAGCGGAACGAACGAAACGCGAAGCGAGCCGCTGAGGCCTAGGAAGAGGCTGAAGAGCTTCCCTTCTCGGTGCCGACTCCGACTTCAATTCGCAACGTGGCGCCCAGTGGTCGGCTGTGCTGTAGCGCCGCCGACGCCAGCTTTAGCGACCCGAGAGATTATCGGGTACGCTGTGCATCGTGATGCGAGGACCCTCCGATCAGCGTTGTGCTAGTCGCAAGCAGCCATCGTGATGCGAGGCTGATCAGACAGACTGTCTTAGAAGAAAAGGAAAATGGAAAAATTCACAAAAAACTACATATTTATCCTGATTTTTTTTGTGACACTAAAAATTCTAAATTATGCTATTTATGACACATTTACTCCAATGGACATTTTCGTTTTTTTTTTCTTTTTTTTTTCTTTTCTACAAGGGCGACCCTCGCCGGATCTGGCGAGGGTCGCCTCGCCCAACTCATGCAAAGGCAACCCTCGCCGGCGTCGGGCAAGGGTCGCCCTCGCCGGAATCGGCCGAGGGTCCCCTCGCTGGAGTCGGGCAAGGGTCCCCTCGCCTGGGCGAGCGAGGGCGGCCCTTGCCCAACTCCAGCGAGGACGACCCTTGCCTAACGCCGGCGAGGGTCTCCCTCGCCTAAGTCGGGCGAGGGCCGCCCTCGCTCGCCCAGGCAAGGCGACCCTCGCCCGACGCCAGCGAGGGCCCCTTTGTCGGAAAGAAAAAAAAATAAAAAAGATGAAAATATCCATGGACTAAAGTACATTGAGATAAATGTGTTACAAATAATATAATTTGGAGTTTTTTGTATCACAAAAAAAAGTTCAGGATAAATGTGTCACAGGTAATAAAATTTGGTGATTTTTTCCCAAAGGAAAATCCGATTGGTGAACACTAAACAGCAACGTTAGTCGATAGAGTGTCTTTTTCGACCGTTAGACGGTGTTTGTAAGTTTTTCTAGACCAATTTCAAACATCGGCTCCGCTGACAAATTTTGAAAGTACAATTTCAATCCTTAAATTACAAGAAAAAATATATATTTACGTAATTATGAGATATGAGGGCACAGACCTGATTACTTTAAAACCCATGAGATATTCTACAAACGTTATGAATCGATTAAAAATATGAATTTTAGCATCTATTATTATTTCGATTGCAATAATTGGGGATGATAAGAGAAGGAAAAAAAATCGCATCCTAAATTGGCCGTGCTTGTTGGAGTTGGCAAATATTTCGAGGACCATTATTTCTCATACCATATATGCCCACGTGAATTTAGGGAAACCGAAGTATGAACCGACAACATGTGACCCTACGCATGAAATGTCGGGGGTCCCGTTGCCCAGGTAGCGGGCGGGGGTTCCACTCACCAGGAGAAGACAGGGGCTCGGGGGCAGGGCCCCCAAAACAACATTGTGTTTGTTTACCCGTTTGTTATGGGATCAAAAGGATTCGGATAGATTAAGACTTTAGGTCCATTTTAAGTCCTATATATTATACTTATACGAGAGATAATTATAACAAATGGTTATGGTTGTAAAACCTAAATATCATAATGGAATCCCTTTATAGGACGTTGCCCTATTCTAGGATAAACCTGGATAAACTCGTGCGGCAATTTTTCTATTATCTGTGTAATTGTTCTGATTCTGTTTAGGATATAACCCATTATTGCTTTGCTGAATATGGGACCGGGCTTGAAGCGGGGATGGGGATTAAATGTTGTCTGAATATTACATCAAATGTACAATGCACTATTTCTTATACATAAATATATTTTTACCCTCAATATGCTAGATCAGATCAAGTGCTTATTCACCGACTCGGTATCTTAAGTTAAACCTCTGTCGTGGCGTCACGTTGCTCTTGAGATTTCAATTTCATCCACTGTGTTCATCTGTACCATTATGTTGGTTGATCGGGAACGGTACCCAATATTCTCGGGCTAGCCTCTCTCCCAACTCCCCGGCTTGCAAACATTTGATGCCAAAAGATTCTTTGCCCCTCGATTTTTTTTTTTTGGTGGTCGCCGAGTTCTCTCCTATGTTTAATGTGCAAGACAAAAGCTAAACATTTTCACAAGTGAAAGAACATGTTAGGAGCGCGTAGCAAAAGCCATTCACTTACATCCGAACAGATCGCCAAAAACTTAAACAATGAGTTATTACGGACCAATTACGATATATCAACTACTCAACACAATATTTTTACAAGTGAAGGAATATGTTAGGAGCGCGCAGTAGAGCTATTCATCTGCAATCGGGCTTATCGTCAAAAACTTAAACAATGAGTTATGAATCAATTACGATATATTAACTGCTCAATACCATACTAATTACCTGATGCGGGACTTCTCTAACACAACCTACATATGTATCCTAACAGAACACAATTATCGCTTCAATTTTTAGGAGGAAACAGAAAAACAAGAAAGCAACTATCTCATCAAAGAGGGCAGAGCCATGCGCTTGAGTCCATGTAAATGAAGTGCACTCCATCAACACACTAGAGATCATGCATGAACCAAGAACCTGCGACAGGACCGGCCCGAGTTGATCGCCACATCGATAGCGACTGAAGCTATATTAATTCAGAAGAACCCAAGAACTTCACCTCTCGTCGTCGTCATTGCCATCATCATCCTCAACCCTGGTGGGGGCTTCTTCAGAAACGTCTAAAAGCTCCAACGCTATCCATGGAGGGGCTCACCCACACATGCTGCAACAAGACAAGCCTTCCAGTCTCATTCTTCGTTTCCCTCAACATGCCGAAGTTTAGGATTGAATCTGTTCTCGGAGAATAAAATATCGCTCTCCAAACTTAATGATGATAACGTTTGATTCTAAGTTGCTGCAACGCGATGCCGATCGCGGCTGGTGAAACTTGCAAGCCACCTCGTTGTTTTCCCGTATGCCCTGAGCCATACTGCAAATGGAAGAAGCTTCCTTCCACGTTGAAGATTGAGGCCATGATTAGCTTCAGGATCATCGTTTCATATCGTCATTAATTACACTTTGATTTGCAGATTACGGGTCACACGACAGGGATGGAAGAGTCTGGTTAGCATCGCCTTCATCAGATTATGGGTCACATGATAGGATATCGAGTGATTCCTCGGTAAAGATCCGCCGAGAAATAGTGTAAGTTTGCGCCATTTCTCTTGGAGCTTGGCCCGTGTGAATAAGGCCGGCCGGCATCATAAGCAGCGGCAGAACCACATGGAGACCACCGGAAGCGCTGGATCCTATCCGTGCTTGCCCGGTGCGGCCGACACCGACGTGGAAGACGATGCTATAGGTTGTGGGATCGAGCCATGCCATTCATTGTGGCTTGTAAACCGGTCCTATAGTCTTTACAAGGAAAAGTACCAAAAAAAAGTTATTAACCTATTGCATTGATATTAATTCAATCATAAAACATTTCAATTGTACCAATTAAGTTCTAAATATTTTTACGTTTTGCAAATTAAGCTGTCTATTTTAGGCAGGAAATTGCTGATGTGGACACCAGTCATCTTACGTGACATGGCTGGCGCTAACGTGAACATTCTTTTAAATAAATTTTTTTTGAAAATTTTTAATTAATTTTTTTCTTTTTCCTTTTCCTTTTCTTTTTTTCTCTTCTTTTTTTTTTCCATTGTGACTGACAAGGGTCGTTGAAGCTCGTCGGCCACTGGATGAGGGCCACGAAGCCCTCATCGACTATCGGTGAGGCCAGCCTCCCCATGGTCTAACCGGCCATAGGCGAATGTGACCTTGCCCGCAACTACCCAGCGATGGTCAGGGTGAAGCGCAAGCAACCGCAGGTGAGGCTAGCCTCCCGGCCATACGCAAAGGCGGCCATGGCCTCGCCCAGATATGGGCGAGTGCTTTGCGGCCCTCACCCAGTGCTCGGCAAGCTTCGGTGACTCTTATCGGCCATAGTGGAAAAAGAAAAGAAGGAAAGGAAAAAAATAAAAAAAGAAAAGAAAAAAATTAACAAATTTGTTTATGCGTGTGCCGGTTGTGTTACGTAAGACAACTGCATTAGCAATTTCCGGATTAAATTGGTAAGATAGATTCAATTGGCAAAAGGTGAAAATTTTTATAACTAAATTGATTCAATTGAAAAGTTTATGATTGAATTGGTTCTAATACGATAGGATTGGGACTTTTTTTATACTTTTCCCGATCTTTACAAGTGGACGTGTTTAATTCGAGAATAGAGTCGTTAATTTCACATGTTCAATAGAGAACGAAACGATCCGTATGACTGTCACCTTATCGACCCATATTTTTTAATAGATCTTCTAGGCTTTGCGTACTTACGTTCGATGAATTGTTGCTAAGATGTCCATGTTACGGTTTACAAGTCACACAAGCAAGATCATCAGTCTGAAAGAACCTCAACACATCTTCCATTGATCCGATAAGTCAAAGATTGCATTTGCTTGTGCTTTTGCTTAGAGACGGAAGAGCTTTCGTTGTCTTCGATGTTTCTCTTCCTTCATCTTGAAGTTAGTAAGTGTACATGGACTTTACTATTACGATATGAACGCATATTATTGGATTAAACAGCCTAGAAAAGGGCAAAAACGTCTCGACAAATTACAACTTCTTTAAAGAAGATACGAGATTTACATTGTTTTTTCATACTCGCATGGAAAAGAAGCAAACGAGCAGCGAGGACCTAAATGACCTTTACCATAGAATTCGGGCCTTTTTCAAAGTTTAGCTGATTGATTTACGAATCACATCATGCTCACAAATGAACTTTAAAGTTGATATCAAGAGGACGCATTAATGGAAGAGATTCACGCATAAGAATAACTTAACTCGTTGCGAAACGTGGTGAGCATCTAAATAAATGAACTCGATTCGCCCAACGAGAACGGTTTTATAAACCGATAATCACGCAACGTCTGTTGCAAAGAGCCTAGAATCGAGATAATATCATTGTTGCCTCGGGCAAAAACATGTTGTGGTTCTTGTCTACAGCTGCGGGCAAGGTTCAAGTACAGATCAAATTGAGTGCAAGATGGTGAACCCAATACTAAACGTAACTCCTGTGCGTCATGAGAAGCTTTTAGTCGGACATTGCCGGATCCCAAAATTGCTATAACCGATTAAACGGTCTCCTTTACAGCGAATAGACAACAAAGATTCAGGCATGTAAGCAAGTGTCTCTGTCGCATGCACTGTTTAGCTGCCTACCCGTCCCTTTTGCCGCTTTTAATGGCTTTCTTGGCAGCCGTATTTGCTTGACAAACAGTCAGTACGACAACCTGGGAAACCGTCACGGCAAACACCGGCTGTAGAACATTCATATTGATGTCATTGTCAGGTAAGATGTTGGTAGGTTACTAGATTCTCACGTCTTGTCCCTCTTGTGTGATCTGTCCAAATTGTTGGTATTTTAGAATACCCTGAAGCCGGGCCGACTCCACGTGTCAATGCATCACTTGATATAACAAATACACGTATACGTAAATAAATGTGTACTTTCGCATCGTATGTATTGTGCCTTGTATTTGGAAGCAGATTGGTTGATCCACAACATGTCCGATAAACTTCACAACCCATTCCAAATTCTGAATTTTTCGGGATTCAAAAGCATTGGTCATGCTTCATGATTTAGCTCTTTATGACGCTGAAGCATATCCTAATTTGAATCGAAATCCCAATCTTGAGAACTCAGATACCACTGTGTTAGCATCCTATGAGTAGTCGCATCATTACGAGAATTCCATAGATCCTGTGCACGGTGTACGCCGCATGCAACACAGCTAGGCCCGGGGCTGCGATCTCTATTTGAGACTGAGAGCATAGTTATGAAAGTCTGGCTGACGTCGCGCATAAGGATTAACTCCAACAAGAAGTGAAGAGCAAAAATGGAAAACAGAGAACTTGCAAGCTTTTTCTGCACAGTATCAGCAAACGAGAAACCACCAGATAGAGAGCAGTCATAATTTGAACTCTTCCACCACGTCCTCTTCTCGAAGAAGTCATGTACAGACAAAACTGAAGCTAACTTATGACCAGAAGAGAATAAGAGCAACGTCCAAGCAGAAGCAATAGGATGTCAAACATGCATAGTCCTAGTAAAAGATTTCGCGTCTTATGTGTCAGTTCTACAATTTTGCTAATGAACACTGAACAATCCAAGATCATCAAGAATAAGAATAATCAATCAATGAAGAAAGTAGCTGAAAATGAATGGTGCACTCCAAACTCTTCTCATTGTTGTACTGTTCCACACATGAGCGCACAGTGGCATAAGCTCAACCTGGCCGCTCCCTCCGACGCTATATATACACATATGGAGCTAATGTTCTCCTCACTAGCCATTTGGACGACAAGTACTTCCCCCATTTGAACCTCTTCATCTCATTCGGTTTTTCTTCTTTTGTTTTTTTTTTTTGTGCTCCATCTCATTCGTTGATCACTTCATGAAAATGGCAAGTATTGACCTAAAGAACCATGCATTTCTCATTCTAGATGCCATTCTTATTCTATGGGGGGACTTTGGTGCTTGCTATGCTAGAGAAAGCAAGTCTTGGAGGCAAAGCAGAGTTCATCTGTCCGGTGTAATGGATAAAGGCCACAAGAAGTACATTACTCCACCAGCAGCTGCACCTAAGCCTATGCCGCCAGTGCCCACGCCTGTGCCTGCCCCGGCTCCAAAGCCAAAGCCTAAGCCACCAGCGCCCATGCCTGTGCCTGCTCCGGCTCCAAAGCCTAAGCCTAAGCCACCAGCGCCTGCACCCACACCTATTCCTGCACCACCAGCCCCCGCACCTGCACCAAGTCCTAAGAACTCTACAACGTTCAACGTACAAGATTACGGTGCCAAAGGTGATGGACACACAGATGATACAAAGGTAATTCTTAGAAACCATCTGCTATCCATATAAGCTTTTAAGAAGAACTGGGATTTTGCTTCACTTCCCTCAAGCATATTGCATTGAAGAAGCTGTGAGGAACTTGAATAGTGGAAAGGGGGATAGCAGCAACACTAGAACCCTCTGGTTCTGGTTGGGTTCTCAAAAAGAGGGAGATGAATTCACGATTAGCTTTTTGGACTTGTTTGACACCGCTTGGACTCATTTATCCGACTACAAGAATCTTAAATAAGTTTGACACTACTAATACCAGAGCAAGGATTCAATGGGCTTAGTATCCAATATTTCTAGACAAAAACTACATATGAAATGCATCAGTGCAATAAGTAGACGTGCAGATGACTCTGAAAGTTGTATTTGATATCTTTCATAATCCAGTTCAGGACTGGGACTAATCTGTCATTATGGCAGGCATTCCTTGCAGCATGGGCAGCCGCTTGTAAAGTTGAAGCATCAACAATTCTCGTCCCATCCGGATCCGTTTTTCTCCTCAGCCCAATTTCATTTGCAGGGCCAAATTGTAAATCTAAAATTATATTTCAGGTGAATGTCACGTCAACCATCTTGCTGATTAATCTCAATATAGCAGAAATCAATTTTTTAAGAAGCCAGTCATTTTCCCACAGTTAGATGGCAAGATAATTGCTCCCACAAGCGCCACAGCTTGGGGATCAGGTCTCTTACAATGGATCCAATTCACTAAGCTTGCCGGGATAATTATAAAAGGGGAAGGCATTATTGATGGACAAGGCTCGGTTTGGTGGAACGATGCATCAGTCTATGCTGGGACAGATACATTACAAATCATGCCCTCCAAAGGCCAAAATAGAACCAATGAATTGAATAAATTGGTAAGCGCCCAGGTTTGACAGGCTCTCGCATGAATGATATACTTCCAAACGCAGTGGCAATTACTATAAATACTAATGAAGTCTTTAACCATGACAAGCAGATTAGTGCGGAACTAAGTAAAATGCCAACGACCAAGCCAACGGTAAATGCCTCAAACACCTTCTATGTGGACCCGTTAACAGAGATTTCTGACCCCATGCATAACATATAACTTGTGCATGCAGGCATTCAGGTTCTATGGCAGCAGTGATGTGACAGTTACGGGCATTACTATACAAAATAGCCCTCATGTGCACCTCAAGTTTGACTCTTGTACAAATGTTCAGGTTTCCGATATTAGCGTCTCATCTCCTGGTGACAGCCCAAACACAGATGGTATCCACCTGCAGAATTCCCAGAATGTGCTCATTCACAGCTGCGACCTTGCTTGCGGTAATTCCTCGTTTGGAGCAGCATGTACTTTCACAGTGCAAGCACAATCAACAATCACTATGATACCACAAACAAGAGTTCAAAACATAGCCAATGCCAATAAATATGACCACTAGATAAGCATACTTCAAATTAAATATTAAGATGTTGCTGACATTGTGAATACTGTTAAAACTTTTTCCAGGTGATGATTGTATTTCCATACAAACTGGATGCTCAAACATATATATCCATGATATAAATTGTGGGCCAGGACATGGCATCAGCATCGGAGGGCTAGGGAAGGACAACACCAGAGCTTGTGTCTCAAATGTGACAGTGCGTAACACCGTAATGCGCAACACCTTGACTGGTGTGAGAATAAAGACATGGCAGGTAAAGGCGCCCATATCCCAATACAATGCTTCCTCGTTTTCATCTAACACCTAATATGCTCAGCTGCGCTGCTTCTTGAAGTTACAGTAGAGATCAAATTAAGTAATCCCAACTTGTGCAAATTAAAACCTTTGTAATGTGATCTAATCTTTGTTCCTGCAGGGAGGCTCAGGTTCAGTAAATAATATCATGTTCTCAGACATCCAAGTTTCCGAAGTTGAAACTCCAATTGTGATAGACCAATACTATTGCGATAAAGAAAAATGCAAGAATCAAACATCGGCTGTGGCGGTTTTGGGCATTAATTATGCCAACATACAAGGAACTTACACAGTACAACCGGTATACTTTGCATGCAGCGACAACTGGCCTTGCACAGGGATATCTCTCACAACCATACAGCTTAAGCCACAACAAACAAGCCACAATTTGTATGGCCCTTTCTGCTGGGAGACATATGGAGAATTGAAAACCTCCACAGTCCCTCCTATTGACTGCCTGCAGAAAGGCAAACCATCGAATGCCCCTTCTGAGATTGATTCATGCTAGGTAGCACCTGGAAATGCCCAAAAGGTTCCTGCAATTCTATAGCAGGACTCAATAGGTTTAGTGAATGGCAAAGTCACTATACAGTAATATAATACATTTGAATCAGTATTTGTTTTGCATAAGTATTTGTTTTGCATAATTCTTTAGCGTAGAAGCTTTTCATTGGGTTAGCACTTTGTTCAACATGGAGTTTACCAACATTAGCACAACTACATTCCTTACTGAATCGCAGTACCAAACCACGCACCAACTAAAGAAGATCCTTAAGCAATGATGGTACCAAGAAGATGACCACGAGCCAATCGTAGAAAGGAACTCTGCCCCAGTCACTCAATTTAATGGAACTGATACTGAACCGACTATACCGACACAGCCCAATTCTACTCTGTAATTAGATCACTTGTTAAATGGATATTACGGAAATTGTACGAGAATCGGCAAATTGGCTCACTTTAACCTCAAACCATAGAGAGAAGCAATCCCAGAACCAAGAAGCAACAGTGAGCCAGTAAATTCAGCAGCTAATGCCGTCGAACCAGAGGATAAAATCTGATTGACATGAACATGGCGGGCCATCAACTTCCCTTTTCTAGGAGGTGCCATAGGCGTCTCCATCATTTCAGGACGCACTGAAGAAAAATCAAATCGAAGCAAGCCGAAGAAATCCTATGCTGCAACAAGAAAACGTTACGCTCTCCGACATTGTCCCAACCGACATTGTGACATCAATCGTTCCTAGATTAGTTAACCGTAGTGTCAATCAGAGCCTTCGTGAAGGAAATGTTTGACCGCTCGAAGAAGTGCGGCGACCAGAGATGCTTGCCGGACAGCTGAGGAGGAAGAGGACGGGGCGAGAACCGTGAGACCAAGGACGACGAGCGACGCCATGAATCGGAAGCGAGCTTCTTAAGGCCGAACAGTTTACAGATGAGGACAGATAAATTCATTCGCCTAGGCGGCAAAACTAAAATATACTCGTCCTTGAACAAACGAGTCAATTCTTTAGAGAAAATGACACAAACAGTCCATAAATTTTAGCCCAATATGTAATGTAATTCTTGAACTTTTAAGTTATTTAATGTAGTCTCTGAGTTTTAACCCAGCGTGCAACGTGGTCTCTAAACTTTAATTTGTTCAATGTCATTCTTAAACTTTTGAGACATGTTCAATTTTTTTTTTTTGGTAAGGGAGACATGTTCAATTTAGTCCTTGAATAATATAAAAATGTTCAATGTAGACCTTCCATTAATTCAAGTTTAGGGACTACATTGATCATTTTCATATAGTCTATAAACTACATTGAACATATAGCAAAAGTCCAGAGACTACATTAAACAAACTAAAAATTTAGAGATCACATCGAACATTGGGCTTAAGTTCATAGACTACATTAAATAAATTAAAAGTTTATGGATCAGAATACACATTAAGCTAAAGCTTAGAGACTCTTTATGTTATTATCCCCGTTCTTTCACTTTAATTGTGCGAATACCATATCCCATCTCATGGCAATTCAAATTTTAAAGTAGGCAATCGAGGATTATTAATGTTTAGTTTTCCAAAGAAAAATGATATAAATGGTCTTTGAACAACAATCTAATGTGCAATGTTATATCTAAACTTTTAATTTGTTCAACATATTCCTTGAATTACTTGTAAATATTCAATCTAGTCCCTAAGTTACATGAAAATATTTAATGTAGTTTTTCCGTTAATTCGATTTAATGGTGTCTGACTATGTTGCTTCGAATCCGTCAAATTTGAACGGTGGACAATAAAAAAAAAAGTTACACTTGGATTATCCACAAACATCTCAATTCATAATATAATAATCAAAGTTATTAAATAATGATGGAAATGTTAATGACTTAGTTTTTTTTTCTATTCTTTAATATATGGATAAAAAGATGGACACATTGGTTCGTTATTTTTAAAAGTCCAACTCAACATTTAATTATCCATGTCATCAGATAATGTTTGGTTTGCCGTTGGAGCAAACAGAAGCATTAAATTGAATATTCATCAATAATTTGAGGATTACAATGAATATAATTAAAAGTTCAGGACAACATTAAATATTATGCAAAAGTTTTGGGGGATCTCGACTAAAGTAAGAGATCGCACAAGTTTTAGGACTTCAAAATAAAAATGGTAAGAGAGAACAAAAGGCGGGGACAGAGAGAGAGAGAGAGAAAATCGACACATAGTCTCGTCGTCAATCCTCAAAATCCAAGAAACGACATCGTGTGTGCGTGAGGTCAAACGCGTCGGAGAGCATTTCGTGCTCCTCCCACGCTTTCGATACGAGAGGTCAAAATTGCACGACGATTAGAAAAACCAGAGCGAGCGAGCGACGAAGGAGAGAGAGAGAGAGGGAGAGGGAGCGAGCGAGTCCCGCCATTCGGAAACTGCGTCTTCGTCTCCTCCTCCTCCTCCTCCTCCTCCTTTCTCGGGAGAGATCGCTGCTCATCGACCAAAGGTAAACCCAAGCCTCGAAATCTGTCGCTGCGCTTCCCGATCGAATCGATCGATCGAGCAAGTTCCGATCCCGATCCGTTTCGCGTTCGAATTCCATCCCCATCTCGTTCGTCGCCCGATTCGTTCGAGAGATTCCTCTCCGTTAGATCCGCACCGGTCGGCTGTCGATCTGATCGTTGACGCATCATCGAACCTGCTGTTGCTTCGATCGGGCTTGACGATCCCCGTGTCGACGCGTTCGATAATGCTTTTCGTTTTCAGTTCGATTTTGTTCGGTTGCGATATGATGCGTCTTCGTGAGCTGTTGCGATCTCTCTTTGACGTGTGAAGTGTTTTGCTTGATGATTCGATAGGTAGGGTGAGGTGTAACCATGGGGCTCACGTTCACGAAGCTGTTCAGCCGGCTGTTCGCCAAGAAGGAGATGCGGATTCTGATGGTAGGTCTCGATGCGGCTGGTAAGACCACGATCCTCTACAAGCTCAAGCTCGGCGAGATCGTCACCACGATTCCGACCATCGGTGAGTCTGATCCGGCCCTAATTTCACGCGCAGCTTATAGATCTCAGCACCTGGTACATGTAGTTTTCCTTCGCTTTGTTCTTTTTTTTTTTATATCTGTTGTTCGTGCACTGATCGTCTAATGCGTAGAGATTGCTGGCTTGATGATAATGGATGTGGATTCAGTTGTGTGCCTCGTATATGTTGGATTTTGGCTTGTGAAAAAACGGGGACAAGATGATATTAGTGTCGGTTCTGTATGGAAGTTACAGCCTAATCGAAGCTATATGTCCTTTCCCCCCTAATTTAAGTATCTATTGGGAAGCAGTATAGTTGCATTAATGACGTAAGAATTGGATGTGCTGACTTCTTTGCCCATCAGATTTAATCAATTTTCATATGAATGATGCTCTGTGCAGGATTCAATGTCGAGACAGTTGAATACAAGAATATAAGTTTCACTGTGTGGGATGTTGGGGGCCAGGACAAGGTAAAATGTAGCTCCTTCTTGGCAAATACATACACATATTTGCATGACTCATCTTACTGCTCTTTATTTTAATGTTTCAAGATTGCAGCGAGGATTTAAGATTTATCTTGCTGGACATTGTGTTACGTTTATGTCAAACTATTTTGTCTTTGTCAGCAAAAGAGTAGAAACTTTACTTTTTTACAATGATTGAAAGTAAAAAGAAAAAGGTTGATAAATATGGGTTCTCTTGGATGGCTAGCAATTTCTCATGATTGTGTCAAAATATAAAAGTTCGAGTTAAGGGTTAATTGATGCCCCCATCTATGGAATTAATTTTGTAGAGTAAACAGCTGTTGAAAGAAAAAATATTGTTGTATGTAATAAGGAAGGCACTGGCATTGAAACTTTTTAAAACCTGTCAAGATGATTACACGAGCTGATGCAGTTTGCTTTCATGCATAGATCCGTCCATTGTGGAGGCACTACTTCCAAAACACACAGGGCTTGATTTTCGTTGTTGACAGCAACGATAGAGATCGAGTGGTGGAGGCAAGAGATGAACTGCATAGAATGTTGAATGAGGTAAACCCTATTTTTCTTCACCGTGCTTGCCATATTTGTCTCTTGGTTTGTGCGCTGCTAAAGTCTGTTCTGTGTCTCATTGCCTTCATATGAGAGCTGTGTCGATTGAGTTTATTGTTTTCCCATCTTTACATGTTACTAAAAAATTGTTCTACTGAAATCGCTCTGGTGGCTTTGAAGTCCGCAGGACATGCAATTTTTTGTTATCTGGTCTGTCCAAACATATTTGCAAATATGATTCCCAACAATTTTTAGCTGTAATATTTGTTTATTAGCTAGCTAGCTGATTGTTTAGCGGAAGCTGAAAATGCAATCAACCTTCACCATATCTGTTTCCTCATTCTCTGAAGTTGGACATTTTATGTTCCAGGATGAGCTGCGTGATGCTGTTCTGCTTGTTTTTGCCAACAAGCAAGATCTTCCTAACGCAATGAATGCTGCAGAAATAACTGATAAACTTGGTCTTCATTCTCTCCGTCAACGCCATTGGTAAGAGGGTTTTTGTATTTATGTGGTGCAGAGCTTCCTTTTTATTTAGAAAAAATTTCACTTGTGAAAATAGGTATTTCTTATTGTTTCTGATCCTCAAACCATGGAAAGCTATGGAGGTAGAATGTGTTAGAGGTTTCACTTTCATTGGAGCATCAGGAAGAATTCTCAAGGAGTGGAGTAATTTGATAAAGATTTCTTCATGTTGAGGCATTTCTTAACTCTCTCCTAAATCCTTTAATCAAGAGAAAATTGTGGAATTGATTGTAAAGTAGCTAAAGTGACTAGAAAGCAAAAGGATCTAATTAGATCTAGCTTTTTACTGGTTCAGAAATCTCAGGATATCGTTGATTATACTGCAACTTCAAAGGATATGTCTTGGACTCCTGCTGATTTTTATGATGATTCATCTCAGGTACATCCAGAGCACATGTGCAACCTCTGGAGAAGGTCTCTATGAAGGTCTGGATTGGCTTTCCAACAACATTGCCAGCAAGGTATGCAGCAAATCACCATATGATTTGTTAGATACTCTATGGATTGTGGCCTTTATTGTTTCTCTGGGTCCCTCACTTGAATTAGATAACATAATCAGGAAAAATTTGCATGAGTTAGTGTCTGAGTTCTTTTTGGGGAAAAAAATGTGCAGTCATCTTTTTCCCCCCTTTTTAAGGCCTTCTGGTCTCAGAACTTGCTGCTGATTTGTTTTTTTATTTCATATTTCTTCAGGCTTGAGGCGTTTGAGGATTTTGATTGGCAGACTTGCTGAAGTAAATTTGATCCTGGGACAGAATTGTTTTTCCTTTGCTGAATGTCGTAATCGTATAATCATATGCTAGAATCCTTTTATGTTATGCAAGTTTGTGTAGTTCTTTTCTGAAGCTAATTACACCTAGATGTAATCTTGTGGTCACATCATGTCTGAACTCTCAGGATGAGTAAATTTCTTGTGCTGTTGGAGATGATCTTGAGGTCCATGAATAAAGTATGTAGATTTGGGTTCTTCTTCGACATATTATGGAAAAGATTCCATAGTGGCTATGGTTCTATGATGTTTCAGGGAATGAGAATATCTGAACGATTGAAGTATTTTAGGTTGAGCAATTTGCGGACTTAGCAACCAATCTATCGAACGCAGTAGGAAAGTCACGATGTCGGCTCTTTCTGCAAGCCGATTTTCTCTTTTCCTGATAAATGCTGGGGGTTTTCTTTGAATTTTTCACTAAACCCAACCATAAGAATTACCTATGATTACTTATACATGGGTTGTGTCGTACTGCAACGCAACTTGCTCAGGGAATCGGAAGGTAGGATGGTGGAAACGTTATGCTTGCGTTTCTATAATGCGGGCAGAGGCATGTCCCGCCCGCGGTTCTCGTTCTTTTGGACCGATCGATTGGAATTTGGTTCGACTGGCAACTCTGGAAGTTCTCGAATGATTCTAGTCCACTAGACCAGGCCAAGCCCCGATTCCGAATTTAGAAATCGGATCCCACGAATATCATGTACCATGGTTGCCCAAATATCCTCCTAAATCTCCTTCAAAGCCATCTCTTAGCAATTGGTTTTATCCATGAGCAGCGAAGAAGAAATAGACGATGGTGTTGCCTCGCTTCTTATGCCGGTAGCATTATCCTCTCGTATCAGAGGAAACGCAACTAAGGGTGTGTTTCGTGAAAAATTGACGACTTTGAAAATAGTTTTTTAAAAATAGTCGGTTGGATCACTCACAAAAATGAACCAATGAAAATAAAATTTCATTGTCTGTGAAAATGGCTAGACATAAACTGTCATTCATAATGAAATATCTTTTGTTGACAAATTATTTTAAGCAATTTTTTTTAGGAAAATATTTTTCAAATTATTCATTTTTCATGAAACAAATTGAGCTTAAGCTATTTTTTATTCTCCCTTGTGGAATACTACATCTATCTATTGGCAAACTCGATCGATTCTAGGCTTTGTCATCTGTCTTAGTTACGAGGTTTATGTGTGAGCATGTGTGTCTCTCTAGCAGTACAAAAGTGCCCTCCCTCATGATCTTTGCAACCAATTGATTGGGGTTGCCCCAATGGCCATGCAAAGGGAGAGGTGGGAAATTCTATTCCCCACAATTTAAAAGGGAGAGAGGGTTGTGGGTAGGGACGCATGAGTAATAAAGTAAGGTTTCGAAACTTGCGCACAACACATAAGACACACAATAGCTTACAAAATAGAAATAGGATAGAATTAGACCAAAAAAAAAAATCTTGGCAACCACCGTGATTAACTTCCTTTCAAATCTCGACGCAATGAAGCTGCTAATACATTTCGTAACTAAGCTCAACATGGGCTCGTCCTACACTTGGCAGACTCGCCTGCCATTTTTACTCTAGGCTTGGTCATCTGTCATAATTATGCTTCTCTCTAGCAATACAAAAGTGCCCTCGGGATCTTTGCAGCCAATCGCTTGGGAATTGCCCCAATGACTATGAAAAAGGTAAGGTGGAGAGTTCGATTCCCCACCTTCTCTAAGGATAAGGGGGCTTAGAGATAGGGATGCATGAGAAAGTGAGCACGATTTCGAAATTTGTGCATAGCATATAGGACACAGATAACACATATAGCTTATAAAATAGAAATAGGATAGAACCAAACCAGTCAAACCAAAAAAAAAAATCTTCGCAACCACCGGTATTAACTTCTTTTCAAATATCGACGCAATGAAGTTGCTAATACCCTCCATAACTAAGCTCAACATGGGCTTGTCCTGCACTTGATGACACGTCGAGCTCCTCTCTTAACTGCACGTACATATCTACATATGTTGGGTGGCGAGTGGAGCGCATGTGCACGTAGATAGGAGTGCCTCCAAATCCAGGTCATGTGGTCGTGCTTCATATGCCGCTGTCCCTAAATCGAATTATAGATTGATTCGACTCGTCGTAGGACCTTCGCTGCCACTAGTTCTCCGACCCCCACCTCACTTCAGCGCTAAGATCTTTTCTAACAACTTCCTAATCAAGATCTATTAGTAAAAGCAAAATCAGTTTCCGCCGGGAGACAAGTTCAGCCCCCTTTTCCCTTGGGACTTAATAGCGACTAAGGAAAACCCCATGCCACAGATAAGGTTTGGCCAAATTGGACTGCGGAATCAATGCCCCACTGATTAGTGGCTCAAATATCTTCCCAGTCGTCAGAACTCTAAGTTCAATTCAGTTTGGCAGCGAAAAAGAAGGGTATGCAATCAATGGGTGCTTTCTCTAACAAGAATCGGCTTAATCGCTACTGCTTGCGCTTGCCTTTGCAGCCAAGCCAGAAGGTCAAACTCGATCGACTTGATTATCCAATTCACATCTTCAGAGCACGCTCGACGATTGACACATCCGGTTCATCAAACCGAAACGCGTTGTCGCCTTTGGGCAGGACGTACAGGGTTACCGCATCCTTTTCGGAGAGTACAGATCATTATCCTCACAAAAATCTTTAGTCAGCAGTTCACATTACCTTTGATTTAGGGAACTAGCCAGCTACTAGTACTCCAAAGAGTGCCAAATGCACGTGGGAGGGGAGAGATTGTTTCATGGCCACAAATATCACAATCTCCCCCGCCTCCCGAGAAGACTATTGCTTCCACTTAACTTTCTCCCGCAGCATGTCTAATTAAGGTTCTCGTGTACTTCCGCGTGTCTTAATCCCGATATTTTGCTTGATGGGAGTGGCTGATAGCTGTTTGTTTGTTTGGGGGGCTCATGTTAGGAACGGGTCGTGTTCCCGAGTGGGTTGTTCTTAGCCTAAACCGGTGATCAAATGATCTAATCAGTCTTCCACCTCTGTCTGTCTTCCCTTCTCTCCACACCAGCTTGTGGCTCCAGATTTTTTGAGCCTAACTTTGATGTTTCTGATTCGTGACTAGACTCCTCGGATCTTTGATACGAATGGGGGGAGGGTGTCCCTACTTGTGTGGGCTTCCCTTTGCCCTTGTGCCACTTTAGATCTTGTGGCTAAAAATCATTAGCAGCCTTGACTCGTGCTAAACTGCTGAAAGATCTTCTTTACCATCGAGTACTGTGTTTTTGTTTTCGCATTGGTCCTGGGATTATGGCGGAACAGGTGCGAATGTCTCATGGGTTTCGCGGTAATTGCTCGATCAGGGTGTGTCTGTATCGAGGAAAAATTCGTGATAAAGGAAAATACATTTCAGGAAATCATTTTTCAGAAAAAATATTTTAAGCATACATATTTTTTTTAATTGTAAATGATTTTCTGTTGACTATTTGTGAAAGTCCAGAAAACTAATTTATGGAATTTTTTTTACTAAAACAAGCGCAACCTTAATTAGCAAATTATGGATGGGCAAAATGAATGTGTTAGACGGTGGGAGCTTAAGTGGAATTAGGGAAAAGTGCTAAAAATGTCTTAAACCTTTTGCATTTGTGCCAATTTAGTCCTAAATCTTTTTTTGTGCCAATTCAGTCCTAAACCTTTTGTATTGATGTAAATTCAATTCTAAACCTTTTTATAGTGCCCATTCAGTCCTAAAACTTTTATATTGATGCCAATTTAATCCTAAACCTTTTGTTTTTACGCTAATTTAGTCCTTCCGATCAATTTTAGCAAAATTTTGCTGACGTGGACGCCGGCCGGCCGGTGGCCAGTCACCAGCACTGACGTGGATAACTTTAATAAAATTTTAATATATAGTTTTTAATTTTATTAATTTTTTTCTTTTTTTCTTATCTTTTCCCCCTCCCCTCTCTCCTTTCTCCAGCCGGTCATTGACCACAGGCGAGGCTCACCCTCGCCGGCCACTAGCGAGGGTGGCCTCGCCTAGCCATGGTGAGGCTCAAGCCCTCACCAAAGGCCGCCGACGAGGCTCGCCTTCGCCTTTGCTGGCGAGGGCGGGCCTCTCCAGTGGCCGACAAGGTCAACCTAGCCGGTGCCGACCTCTGGCCTATGAACCGGCAACCAGCTAGAGGAAGAAGAGAGGGAAGGGGGAAAAAAGAAAAAAAAAAGAAAAAATTAACAAAATAAAATTAAAATATTAAAATATTGTTAAAGTTGTCCATATCAGCGCCGGTGACTAGCCGCCAGTCGACCGACGCCCACATCAGTGAAATCCGGCCAAAATTAACTGGAATGACTGAATTGACACAAAAACAAAAAGTTTAAGAGTGAATTAGCATCAATATAAAAAGGTTTAAGACTGAATTGACACAAATGCAAAAGGTTTAAGACTGAATTGACATCAAAAAAAAGTTTATGACTAAATTGGCACCAATGCAAAAGGTTTAGGACTTTTTTTGTACTTTTCCTGTTGGAATTATGCAATGATTTTAGGGTTTGTAAGTTAATTTGTGATCTGGACATGTCACATGAAAAGAGGGTCCAATGATCAAAGACGAAAGGAACTATTTTCTAGTTGATAACAACAATTCATGCCTAAACATGTTTGTTGATGATAAGAATATTTTTACAACATCTCTTTTCCTAAGAGATATAAATGATTAAAAATAAGAAAATTTTTTCTAAATTATTAATTTTTCGCGACACAAATGAAGTTAAAACTATGAAGTATATTTTCAGTGACACGTCATTATTTCGAGGGAGGTGTATAGAATCGGTTTGCCTCTTCTAAGTCTGGAGACTCCATATCCCATGCAACCAGTGTGGAATATGTAAAATAACTCATGTTTAATTTAGTGCCAATCTATTTTAGCTGCCTTAATGAGCAACTTAATTAGGGAGTAAATTATCAGATTAGGAAGAACAAGATCTAAAAGGTGCTAACATAAGGAAGCGATTTATCTTGGTCACTAATTTGAAATCACTAATCTTCGTGTAATGAACTACCTCTAAAACATCTTCTTCACATTTGACATCTTCTTGTGGGCTCATCAAATTTAGAAGCAATTTCCATAGAGAATTCATGTGTTCATGGAGTTGGAGATTATTGGTGTACAGTTTTCAGGTACTTATATTTTCTCCCTTTGCTTTCCCTTTCTATATATCATTTCAAAGATTTTATAATTGAAGATACCATTGTCTCAAGAGTTCAGAAAAATGAAAAATGCGGTCGAGACTATTCGTTTATGAAACTGGAGTAATTGCGAAGAAAATTAGCAATTGATCGATGATCCAAGTTGAGCGCCTCTTCAGAATGAACCTAAGTTATTGAAAAAAACTTGGGGCGTAATTGGAGTCATTGGTTCTTCGTATACAATTATCGGTCTCTCGAGATATATTGATATGAAGAAGACGAAAATTGTTTCAAGCACAGACAAAACAGGAAAACCCAATCACTTAAACTAATTGCAATTCAAAATCCACCTATTAAAGCAAAATTATTAGTTGTAGGCTCTTAAATTGAACATAACAGAATACAACTAAGATAAATGTCATTAGATTTTGTATCCAGGTGATTGGAATGGTGAATCTTAATGGGCTTTTTCAAACTTCAAGGGCCTATTTTTTCCTCACGTGCTGTTCTTCATGCCTGCTCTTCTCCATTGAATTTGATTCGCAAGGTAAACTCCTATTCTGATAATTCTTGCTTTGTTGTCGGTGTTGTTTTGATTTTGCTGAGAATTAAGAGCGCCATTAGAGGCAGACTAACGTAAGAAACTATCTTGAATTTAGGAAAAACATTAGGTTTGTGAAGCAATTGGGGCATCAATGGATTAATTAGGGTAACGATTGAAACTTAGACTTGAACAATCGAGAATGTCAATGTTACTTGCCCGTTAAGTCATTGGACCGACACTAAAATTCTGTTACCCTAAAGTTTTCTCCTTCTTTTCTAAGATCTCGGATGCGCTTTTAATGCCGCTTAATGGTTTCCTCAAACCATATGCCAGATAAATCACTTCCATTTGGTATTTGGGAAGACGATATCCGTCACTCAATCTCGAACGAGCTCGAACTCGACTCGCGCACGCATCTAGGACAATAGATTTTTAAGTTTTGGATACATCTTATATATATTTCATTTACGAAACTATTAGACAACAAAGATATATATAGGTGTACCCTTAGCCTCTATATAGGCCCGTCTTCTCCCTTTTAGTTCGCTTTTAGCTTTGCATAGTCTCACTCCTTTTACCCGTTGGAACACTGCTGGTGTCTCACTCGGTACGAGGTTTTTGTGTTCGACTATCCCATCTTTATAAATGGCGCATTAAAAAGTTAATATACATCTTACCTTATCAAAAAAAAAAAGAGATATATGTGTACAAATTGGCAACCGAGAGAGTGCATGTGAGTCCACGCTCTTGCATGCATAAGTTGTTACGCACAGCATAGCCCGTGAAATGGTCAACCTTTTTACCGTGGTTCGTTCGTATCGCGTGCATGGCGTGGATGCTCCAATGCGTCATAAGCTTACCAAGGTGACGAAATGATGTTATTTCTTTACACTAAAGTACGACCATCGTGGCAATTACAAATGTACACACGTCTAATACCTATACACTACTTAATCTAAACGTACAAAATAGAAAGAAGAGGAAATGTCCCACGCAACGCTCTATAAAAACCCCAACCCTAGCAACATTATCTCCATTAAAACTCCTTCATCGCTTCCTTTGTCCTCCAAAAATCTCTCTGTTTCTCTGTCTACACCCGAGGGAAACAGCAAACATGGACAAGCAACCGTGCGATGGCAGCGGTAAGTCCCAAGATGTGGAGGTGAGAAAAGGGCCGTGGACGATGGAGGAGGATCTCATCCTCATCAACTACATAGCGAATCACGGCGAAGGTGTTTGGAACTCCCTAGCCAAAGCTGCCGGTAAACTACATGCTCTTTTCGATGTGGCTGATTAGCTCCCTTTCGCGCATCTTCTAAGTCGCTTTAGTGTTTCTTGAAATCACTGAAAAGCGTTATGCGCGAGGCATGTGACAAGTCGTGGGGTACGTGTTTGTGTGTTGATAATAAACCAATGTGATGGGTTTGTGCTTGTAGGTCTAAAGCGTACCGGGAAGAGTTGCCGGCTCCGGTGGCTGAACTATCTGCGACCCGACGTCCGGAGAGGCAACATCACTCCTGAGGAACAGCTCTTGATCATGGAACTGCATGCTAAGTGGGGAAACAGGTGAGATACACATGAGTCACAACTTTCGTTACATAGGTTCTACACTATAGTACCCAATCAATCAAATGAAAACAAGTTTCTGTGGAATCACAAAAACTAAGCTCTCAACTTCAATGTTTGAGTGACAAAGAACATCCTTCATAACATCCTCTAACTCTTCTTAGTCTCTTTCCTTCTATATATAATGGGATTAAGGAGGACACCTTCCTAAGAGCCCTTATATGCACATAAGACTTGGAACTTCATCAAATACACACACGAGCGAGAGGTAGAGGCTCACGATCCAAAGAAGAATTCTTGGCCACAAGAAAGATTTCAACACATGGGCTTATGGGTTTCATGGCTAGGAAATTTTCCAGCAAAATTCTTCCTTAGGATTTCATGGCCATCAGATTAGATCCCACGTTCTGTTGAGTTTTCTGAACTTGCTGAAATTCCAACATTTAAAGGCAATGAGTCATCTTAGGCATGGCCGAAATAATCAGGCTCTGATCTCTTTGTTCCCTGGTCTGTTCCTTTTGCCAATCCATTCCTCTTTTGTTTTATTCGAAGAAGATGCAAGTCATATTCTTGGCCATGCTGATTCTCCTAAATTGCCCTTTTCCTCCAATATTGCAGTACGGAGACATGCATCCAACTATTTTTCTTCCTAGAAACGAAATTTTGGTCCGCGAAAATTTTGTTTATTACCTTTGCGCTCTTGGCACTAAACTAATTTCAAAGAATATGAAGTATGTGTATAGATTTAAGAAGAACAAAAACACTTCTTTCGAGCTGGTTGCTTTTCACGGGATTATACCTAAGAGGCCCGCGAGGATAATATACACCATAGGCTCGCTCAAATTCTTGATTGCTAAAAGATTAGAGTAATTATATAAAGAAATTTGCTATGTACTCTTCTTTTCCTTAGATGCAAGATTCTCATGTACCTAATTGGGAGACGCAGCTGTCATTGATAAGAGGGCATGTCATGCGCCACAGCCATACGGTTTTCACAATAAAGAGTTTCTAACTTTGGCTGAACCACTTTTAGTTAGTCACATGTTAATTCTCTCTTTTGGGATTGGTTGAAGTTGACATAAACCCTACCTTTATACCTCTTTTTGACATTGTTGGGCCCCTCAAACCTAAAACACCCGCGCAGAGAGAAGGTGGTCTTTCTCTTTTCTATTCATCACGTGGTCAAAATGTCAAGTGCCAATTCACTCTCTCTATCTGAAACTGAATGATGAGTAAAACCTACGTTTCCATGCATTTGTACGTGTGTTTTTTCACTGCATTAAACCTCAGCAAGTTGTCACGGCTCGGGACAATTGCATTTGATGAAGTCTATATTAAATCAAGAGATCGATACAGAATACCGGTTACAAATACTACAGTACTGTCATATCAATACAACAGACTCACCAGACAAACCTTTATGTACGGTGTATATAGTCAGTGGTCCGGTCTCTCCTTCAAGTGAACATTGTGCAGGAGAGAAGCATATTCATTTTTACTGAGTCTTGTTACACTATAACGAATTCCACATGTATCGGGTCCGTGTAATACATATGTGGGAGTGAGAAAGTATACTCTCAAGATATCTCTACCCTTTATTAAAGAAGTGATGGCGGTCATTGCTCATCATTTTTTATCATAAGATTCATCTTATTGTCCTTTTTCGAGCAGTTCAGTTTCTTTATCATCGAAAGAATTGTTACTGTGATTGGTGATCACCCACTTTCTCCTTGACAAGCGTCTCATATTGTTTCTCCACTGTCTCCTCCTTCACTCATCAAGCATTCGCTCTTTTCTATTAAATTTTTTTCTTGCAAGCGCACGGATCGAGATGTGTGTGTTTTAACTCGAATGTTATAATGTTGCACCAGCTTCGAATAATAAGCGATGGCTTTTAACTTAGTTTCTGTGAAGCTGAGGCTTGTCACTGTTATAGATATTTGATTATTTTCAGTTCATTACCCTTTCTTTGATTCCACTCAAAATTTTAGTTATAGACATGTAGTCAGTAGGAATTCAGTTTGCAGCAGTTTCTTGTTGGCTCTTATTGCCAGACGCCCGTGCTCACCGCCAAATGCAGGTGGTCAAAAATTGCAAAGCATCTTCCCGGAAGGACTGACAATGAAATAAAGAACTTCTGGAGGACTAGAATCCAAAAGCACATCAAGCAAGGAGAGGCTTTCTCTGGTCAGAGCTCCGAGATGAATGATCAAGCAAGCACAAGCCAAATGTGCAGCATGCCAGAGCCGATGGAGACCTACGACTCGCCGCCATCATTCCAAGGCAACAACAACATGGAGGCTTTCCCGGCAAACTTGTCAGTCGAGTCGAATGAAGCATACTGGAGCATGGACGATCTCTGGTCTATGCAGTTGCTTAGCGGGGATTGATCGCGGGCGACATACAATGCAACAGCCGAAATGGGTCGACTACAATAATAGTTAGGTTTGTTTACATAAGAAGGACACAAGCTTTTATCTCATATATATCCATCTACATACATGTGCTTAATTTAGAAGCTATCTACAAATATGTGCATGAGTTGTAAACGAAACTACCATCTGTAGTTTGCATCACCGCCTATGTAATGACTGAAATAATGGAGAGAGTATTTGGCTTGTCGCTCGCGTCTCTCTGAACCAGGTGAAGAGAAGCTAGCCACAAAAAAAGAAAAACAAAAGGATGAGGTAATCTAACTTAAACGATAACTGATGCTGGCCGCTTGGAAAGGTGTATGTAATATCTGAGTTCAGTTATTAACTCCATGTATAAGCAGAAACTTCACCGAACCCTGATGTTGAAGCTTACAATGAGAGAGAGAGAGAGAGAGAGAGAGAGAGAGAGAGAGAGTTTGGTGGGAAGAACTATTCTATATTCTATAATAAGGACAGTTAACAAGTGGAGTTTATACATTCATCGGCATAGACAATTTCCTCTTCCTTCGTGTAAACGCTCGGACAGAACCAGTACGCACCCACTCCCACGCCATGACCCGCACATGAATCATTGACCCATCGTCCATGAGAAGCTAAGCAAACGTTAAAAGCTGCCGAACCAGAGCTGCGGAGAGGCGACACGTGGCGAGTCAATCTGGCCAGTTTTGGCAAGTCCTATCGCTTGCTTTTGACGAGGGGCGATCCATTTCTGTGCATGGTCATGCGAATGCCAGGGCCGACGTGAACCTAATTCTTGAGTGGCCGAACGGGAAGGGCTTCACATGCACGGGTGTTGTTCGCGTCAACCTGGAAACCCAGAACATGTTACCACATGCGACATGGCGACTTTAGACGATCCACCCATAACAATGATGATATAAATCATCTCTCCTTAGTTTTTGCAGCGAAATACATCAGAACAACAGATCAAAATGCTAAATTTTACCACGACCTATGTATATGAATATACTATATGATGCTTATAATTGTGTGCTTGTTTGGATAAGATCATGTCGACCTCTTGTCCTTAGTTGTTCCCTTTAGTCGCAAGGAAAGAACTCGAACTCTCGTGCCGCTCTTTCATTTCTAATTCGATCACATGTTTTGAGTGCGAGAAATCACCATGAACGCAAAACGAGTGAGCGGCATGTGATTTTTATAAAGACAAACACATGGCAGGTCTTAACCAAAAAAAAAAAAACACATGGCAGGTCGGCCACTGACTTCGAGTGCAATAGAGAAGAAGAAGAAGAAGTTATCGATGCCCGATTGCTATTATCACAATCATAATGAAAGAATTTTATAAAAAAAGTTCATAAACATATTGTATTTATGCCAATTCAGTCTTACACCTTTCAATTGTGTCAATTCAGTCTTAAACATTTTCACAGTTTGTCAATTAATTATATTCAGCCTATTTTAGCCCGATATCGCTAACATAGATACCAACAGTCCTTTTTACCCTTTTTTTTGGACTGAGGACCGGCAAGGGTCACCGACCTGCATGGGTGGCAGTGTCCTTACCGATTTTGGGCGTCGCGGCCCTAGGCGAGGGGCCGCGACGCCCTCACCAGATCTGGGCAAGGGGCCACTCCCTTCACTTTGGTCGGTGAGGGTCGCCGGCACTTAGCAAAAAAAATTAACAAAGAAAAGAAAAGAACCAAAAATAATTATAAAAAATTAAAATATTATCAAAATATTATTAAAAAAATGTTCACGTCAACGCCGACTGTGTTATGTAAGATGACCAACATCCATGTCGCCGATTTCCGACTAAAATTGACTGGATTGACTCAATTGGCAAAATGTGAAAAAAGTTGAGAATTCAACTGATACCATTAAAAGATTTAAAGCTGAATTGGCACACATATAATAGGTTTGATACTTTTTTGGTAATTGTCCCCAATCATAACCGGTACTTTTTTTTTCTTTTTTTCCTCTTACATTATTAAAGACACTGAGAAACAAAACCCAGTTGGTGAAAATGTAAATAGGAATTCTGTAACATACACGGATGGCGTTAAAAAATACTTGCACTATTTTATAACGTGGGAACTCAAAATATGACTAGGAATTGGAGTGGTAGCTAGCTTGACACTTTTGATGGGGGTGTGGAGCGGTACACGAGGAGTTCTTTGGTACTTTGAACGATGTATAGCGTATGTGTATCACGGAAGGTAATAGCCAAGTAGAGGTGATCATTGAGCCGGCCCGATCAACGCCGGCCCCGAAGGTTCGGGCCTATATTAATGCTCAAGCCGGCCCATGATATGAATTTTACATAGAAGTGATCGGGCCGGGCCACGTCAAAGTTGGGTGGGCCGAGCTTTTTCAAGTGAATATGTTGCCCAAGGCCGCCCGTCGGGCACCTTTGCGGCTGGGTCCTTTCATGTCATCGCAAGTTCTAACGAGCTTTCCGCGGCGGTTGCGTGACCACCAACTGCGTTAAAAAAGAGAGTTGTAACGCCTGCACGGCGGTGGGACTGCTTTGACGGGATCAACACTTCCCGGAGGTCGCAAAAGAGAGTTTCCACGGCAAACGTCCTTGAACCCACCACCCCCCATTCTAGAGTGAATTTGTTAATCCAGCCTTGTAGCTATTCGATTGCTAAAGTTCTTACACGACGGGTTGCTAAAGTTCTTACACGATGGGTGACCGACATATCCCGCTCGAAGAAATTCTTTATTGAGCTGCCGATCATGATGAATGAGCTTGCAACTAAGGGCAAATGTACGAATTTCTTACGTAGTGAACTTGTCGGTACCCGCATACCCACGATCAATGGATTATTTTTACTTGGTGTGTATAATTGAAAGGCCTTTTCATCTCTAAATTAAGGGAATTGATGCTAGTATGAACATTTGCTTGACCTATCCAATTTTGAATGGCGGTAGAAATTGCAATTTCAGGGAAAATTTAAAAAATTAAGAAGAGAGAAACCAGCATTGATTTATCTTTCGTCCTTTCTTCATCAAGGATAAGGTTCCCTCAAATAAAAAATTTCTATCTGTTAAGCAAAAATATTAATTGACAATCAGAAGTCCTAAAACTTATCATGATTATATGCTTGAATCTTAAAATTTTATTTCATGCATTTTGTCCGCTCGAGTCTTTCCGTTAGGTTCAAATGGACGGAAAAAAGACACATAATCTATAATAAAAAGGGGCACATGACACTAACATTGATTGAACTTGCAAGTTTTTAAGGATTTAAATGCATGAAATAAAAGTTTTAGGACACTAGCGTATCATCCTGATAAGTTTTAGAATTTTCGTTGTAATTAACCCACAAAGGAAAGGATGCCAAAAAATTGTCTGGGGAAGCATAAGTTGCTTAACAGGAAGAAAACATGGAGAATCGAGACATTTTCTAGGGTCTCAAAAACGAAAAAAAAAACAGGAATTTTACAATAATTCTACAAGCAAGAATATAAATAGCAAAAATCGACCTTATCTGAAGAAATATTTACTTACCACACAAAAAAAAATTAATAGAAGAGGATAAACCTCACGGAAATTTATTTATTTATTTATTTGCGGTGGAGATATGAGTAGTACTCATCCAAAATAATTTCTTTTTATTATGGCAAATATAAATTAGAAAATTGAGTTATCCACAACCCTTGGCTCTGAACATTTTATCTTCTTCCTATCCTCGCATCCGAGCTCATCCTTCATCGATCGTCAGGGTCATCTCCACCTTATCCATAATAGACAGCTGGCAATTAATAATACAGACAAAAAAAATAGTAATTAATAATAAAAATATTTAACACCACAATATAAACAACTCTTTTTTTCTTCTTTTTTATGAATACACTTGAAAATAGAGAAAGTGGCCTAAAACCCATGAGAACGGTAGATTTTGAGGCCGATGGCAAACGGGGTTTCCTATTCGGATGCCGCACAGCACTCGGGAATGAACTTTTCCAAACGATGTCACGGAGCGCGGTAGCTCCTTACGGATTAAAAATTACGAGTCTTTTGTCGAACGCTGCGCGAATTCTAGGTTTGGGCCCGCCTTTTGATTTTCCACCTTGAAAATGCTCGAGAAAGTCCTGAGCGACTATGTCGGTCTCACATGTAGCACGATTTCGATTTACCTAAATAATATGAATTCTCGTGAATTTTCAATAGGGATATAACTATTTGTATTTGAATCACGGTGATATGTCATGCTATACATCATTTTATCTGCATCTATGTACCATTGATGTATGCAAATGAATAACAATAACGACTTATAAATTATTTGTTATGTTGTTTACCTTACATGAATCTTCCTTTTCTGACAAAATTGGAAAGGCAATTCTGAGTCCATGCTATGCATTAGTGATATGGACTAAAACAGATAGAAATATTTAACTATTGATGTTTTATGATGTAACGAAATTTTATTTGTAATCAACGACGTTTTCCTACTATTGAAAGAAAATAACAAAATCTTCCAAGGAACACAAAAGTTGGGAATTTTCAAATATCAATAATTTCCAATATTGAAACTCAATCAAAAGCAAAAAAATGCATCGCATCGAATGACACAAATCTTAATTCGAAGCGAGAATATTAAAAAAGAAAAAACTTAGTTATCATATCCGCCGGAGCACGGCGGTCCGAAAGGGCGGTACCATAAATTCACAAGTTCCCATCCCTTTGAGTTTACGCTTCATATTCAGCACGTTATTTCGTCGGACGATTAATGATTTTTTGGGGGAAAATGAAAAAAAATAATTGAACTTCCGCGTCTCCTCTTCCTTCCTTCCTCCTTTCTTTCTTTCCTCCTCCGTCTTCTTCTTCTCGGGGAGTGTGTGAGCTGACCAAGCAAAGCCTCTCTCTCTCTCTCTCTCTTTCTCTCTTCTGCGAGAGTTGAAGAAGATGGGAAGAGCGTTCGTGTACGTGATACTCGGAGGAGGCGTCGCCGCCGGCTACGCCGCCCTCGAATTCGCCGACCGCGGCGTCCCCCCCGGCGAGCTCTGCATCGTCTCCGAGGAGCCGGTACGATCTCTCCCTCTCCATGATGATGATGATGATGATGATGATGCTGTGTTGCTTCGTTTCTCCGTTAGCAGCCGCCGCCGCCGCCGTTTGTTTCCCTTTTTTCTTCTTTGGTTCTTCCTTCCTTCGTTACCTCGAGGGAATTGTGATTCGCTTTGCTTGGCGCTCGCGTTCCCGAAAATCTGTCGTCAGGCGTTCCGATACGTCTCTGCTCTGTTTGGCGGCTCGTGGCTATTGGCAGGTCCCGCTTTCGCTATCGCTTCGCGTTTTCTGTTCGTGGGTCGTTCGCTGCTTGTCGCTTGGTGCTGTGTTGGCTTAGCTCGAAATTTGAGTCAGGAGTCGCTTCTTATGCTCTGGATTCGGTTGAATTCGGGGGACCTCACCTGTTTGTCGAATTGCGTTGGCTGGAAACCAGCATCGTTTGTTCGTGATGACTTGCTGATTGGCTTTGACTAGCGGGAGGTTTTTGTCTGAATACTGTTATTGACGAGATAGTTGACGTTTGAACCATTTCGTATAGCGCCTTCTTTTAGGTTTTTACGGCATTTGAATCCCCTTCTCAACGTTAAGTACATTCAGATCCTTGTTTGTAGGATTGAATTGGCAACGGTTCAAATTAGCATCTCTTGTCTGGTTTAGCTCGACTGTTATGATGCTTGAAAGAGGCTTTGCAGTTTAACATGTAGCATTACCGGCATCGTCAAGTCTATCTATCAATGGGCTGGCCTAATGCAAGAATGGATTTTGATTGAAAATCTGAGTATTTGTCGGTACTCTGTACTTTAATGTCCTTCATCCCCATTGCAAAAATAGTTTGGGTCAAGTGGTGTGCCTTTGCGGGTGTCTGTTTGATACTTGTCTATCCTTTCCTTTGGAATTGCATCACAGTTTCCTAACTCTTCTTCCAGGTTGCGCCATATGAGAGACCTGCATTAAGCAAAGGCTATCTGTTACCAGAAGGTGTAATTTCTGTCCTTCCTTAACTACCGGCGCGTTTTCTGTACCTTTGAATCATCATGTTTGGATATTCCCGTAGATTCGTAATACTGATTGGGATAAATCAATGAAAGTCAATGGGTGAACTTGTGAACTATGAAAGGTCTCTGATAATGAATGCAAATTACTCATTCATCTAGTCCTACTTTTGTAGTTGAGCCCTCATTTGAAATGTGTCTTTCCATGCCAAAATCTTCCTTTCCAACCTTGCACTGTACTGGTGCTTTACATCAACAGCTGGAAATTTGTGTGGTAGATCATACAACTGCCATAAGGGTGATACTACTAATATTTAGAGAGAAGTCAACTGTATCGGTAAAGTGATTACAGATCAATCATAGCAAAGTGGTACAGTGATGCTAAATTTTGGGCTGCAATTTAGCGACTACTTGTAGGAAAAACCGAAAAAGAAGGTCGTTCTTGCTGGGTATCCTTTTCCTTCGATTCCTCTTTGTTTCTTGATTGGGTTTGTTTACATTTCCTATGGACATTATTTGATATAACTTAGGTGCAGACCTACTTGACTCTAACATAGAGGAAGCCGTCCGCATTCCCCACCCATCTTAGAGGTGGTCTTGATGTCATTAATCTCTGACGCTTGTTGTGACATGCAGCTCCTGCACGGCTTCCATCATTCCACACTTGTGTTGGTGCAAATGAAGAAAGACTAACTCCGAAGTGGTACAAAGAACGCGGTAAGGTTTTCATACTGTGTGGCCCTTGCAGTTCTGCAAAAGTGAGCATTTCGTTTTTCATGCGGAACGGATATATGTTCAAGTCTAATTCGTGTTTCTCATTTTTTCCATAGTCTTTAGAGGCCTTCTTTCTCACTTAATGAACTTCTGGAACTTCTGTTCCCAGGAATTGAGTTGGTGCTTGGAACTCGTGTTAAGTCTACTGATGTGAGGCGAAAGACACTATTGACAGCTACTGGAGAGACCATAAGCTATAAATTTCTTATCATTGCAACAGGTGCACGGGTACTGAAACTATTTTTTCAGCTGTTTAAGCATCTTCTCTTGCATAGTTGATGATTGGGTTTTGTCTACCATGGTTAAAAGCATAGAAAAGAGATTATAAGACAGAGCTTGAATTTTGTGATCAAACAATGTTTGTTAACACTTGTCCGTGTAACTGGCGTTGCCCTTGGCCATTGTCAAGGGAAAGTCTCATGCTATGAGATATAGCTTCAGATTTCAGGGGACTTATTAGAATAAACGTTTAGATACAAGGACGAAAAGTAAAATCTTTTATATTTTCTTGTGTTAACAGTTTTCTGTATGTTGATGTAGGCTCTAAAGCTTGAAGAATTTGGAGTGAATGGATCAGATGCTGAAAACGTATGCTATCTAAGGAATTTAGCTGATGCAGATAGAATTGTTGATGTGATGCAATCATGTAGCGGTGGCAATGCTGTCGTCATTGGTGGCGGTTACATAGGAATGGAATGTGCAGCATCACTTGTGATCAACAAAATAAACGTAACAATGGTTTTTCCTGAATCACAATGCAGTAAGTATTTTAAGAGCTCGAAATAGTTGTTTGGCAGAACAGTCACATGTTGTGTGGACGTATGAGTTATGCATTTTCTACACTTGTCTAATTTAAGAGGCTATTCTTTTGCAATCACAGCAGGGGCATGTCGATCATATGAAATCTGAATAGGCAATCACAGCATGGCTTGCTGACGACAAAAGTATCTAAGAAACTTCGCATGATCTTAGTTTTCCCTCATCACCATTTTCTACTTTTCATTAGACTAGATACTCTCCTGAAAGTCTTATCAATTCGTATTTCTTGCAGTGGCCCGCTTATTTACACCAAAAATCGCAAGTTTCTATGAGGACTATTATGTGTCCAAAGGAGTGAAGTTCGTTAAAGGAACTGTACTGTCATCGTTTGACTTTGATTCTAATGGAAAGGTGACCCTTTTACTCCTCTCTTCTCTTCTTACAGATAAGAAGTCTTGACTTGGCCTCTGTAATTGCTATCCTCTGGCCACTTACACGAGTGTAGTCTACTTGTTGAGCAGGTCACCGCTGTCATTCTTAGGGATGGTAGTCGGCTGCCTGCAGACATGGTTGTGGTTGGGATTGGAATTCGTCCAAACACGACCCTGTTTGAAGGACAGCTCACATTGGAGAAGGGTGGTATCAAAGTCAATGGACGGCTGCAATCAAGCAACAGCTCAGTGTATGCTGTTGGAGATGTTGCCACATTTCCAGTCAAATTATTTGGGGAAACTCGTAGGCTTGAGCATGTTGATTCGGCACGAAAGTCAGCACGACATGCCGTTGCTGCAATAATGGACCCAGAAAAGACGGGGGAATATGATTACCTCCCATTCTTCTATTCCAGAGTCTTTACATTATCGTGGCAGTTCTACGGGGACAATGCAGGGGAAGTCATCCATTTCGGTGATTTCTCAGGAAGTAAATTTGGTGCATACTGGGTAAGCAAAGGCCACCTAGTGGGTTCGTTTCTCGAAGGTGGCACCAAGGAAGATTACGAGGCCATAGCCAAGGCCACCAGGCTCAAGCCTGTGATCGATGACTTGGCCATGCTGGAAACTCAGGGCTTTGGATTTGCACTAGCTGTTAGTCAAAAACCATCCACTTCGCCTCCTGTTGAAATTAGCCTTTCCACTTCCACTGTCGTTTTGGAGAAACCAGTCTACGTTTGGCATGCAACAGCCGGTGTGGTGGTGGCTGCATCGGTCGCTGCGTTTGCCTACTGGTATGGGAGGAGACGCCGAAGGTGGTGAGGTCCTAATTTATCATCTCTGTTCTTCCGAGTTGCTCACAAATCGATGCCCCTGTTGTAGCGTTCGATAGATTAGGATAATTCATTTCACTTGATGAGGTGCGATCATTCCTTCGAGCCGATAGAGAAAAAAAGGAAGCTGCTATGTTTTTCACGCCGTGGAGTACAAGAGTAGATCCGTACACGAGCATTGTAAACTATTATTCCTAGTGTAATTTTACTCGATGATTATCTGATATCGTTGGTCTAGTTAGCTGATATTGTTGGTCTAGTTTGATGAGCATAATACTGCAATAACGATGTCCAGAATACAACTGGCCTGGCATCTCTATAGGGCAGGATATGGCAGAATCTGTGTTGATTTCTCTCAATCCACATTTGCTCACACGGTGCTCGCTGAGCGTCTATGGTTCTATGATCCTACCTCTTGGCTCTTACCCAGTGTAGACGTCCAGGGTCTGCTCCTGTCTCGCCTGGGAGGAGGTAACAAAAAAATTTTTTTGGGTACTTAGCGAGTATGACTTAATACTTATGAAAAAATCTGATGATGCTTCCTAACAAGCACTAGATTCGAGAAGATTCTCGGGTTTCTTAGTTGACATTTCACATCTTCCTTATACTGGGATAGGGTATTCTATAGTATTCAATTGGGAACAAGTGTTTAAATCGAGTTTATGTACGGAAATATCACCTGATGTTGCAAAGAGGTCCGTGCACGTATGTGAAATTTACGAGCAACTTCACCGAGTTGTTAATCGATGGGATTCCAAATGGGATGACTTTAACTCTTACCCTCAACAATCATATCCTAGACCCTCATCAGTCACCATCCTCAATAATGATAGTCATATCTAAATTAGGGTTGTAGGCTGTGGCGACTCTCGCCAGTGACTCAAATGAGCATCTAAGGTTCTCCAACCCTCGTCAACGGTGGCACTCCTGGCCACCTACGACCCTCTTCATGCTTGCTTGTCTTTTTACCATTGTGGAGTCGAATCACTATATAAACGAGAGAAGGGTAATACTTATGAATGGTGGCACGTATCAAGCTGATTAGAAAATTGAGGGTTGGGAGTAGGGATGTGCAAAAGAACCGGGATCCACCTGGATCGCCCGGGATCGCCCAAAACCGGTCTGGTTTCCGGTTCCTAGTGTGGAACCGCCTGTCCGCCCACCTGGACCGAACCGGTAATATAATAATAATATATTTCAATTTTTTTAATTTTTAACTAAAAAAATCTGACCAAAAAAAATTTTTAAAAAGAAGAAAATTTGTTATCATGTCTAAAGGTCTTATGTAATTGGAATAACCTTGGTCATTTTTTTCAATAATTGATGGGTACCTACTTGATTTATGGATGACGTGATTAATATAACTGATCATAGTGTATGAATTGTATGAAAAGTTATGTTATTTTCTTTTTATTCTGTTGATCTGATGTTGGTCCACAGATTTTTTTTTATTTGTCCAAGAAAATTTGTTGGAACCGGTTCCATAGACCCACTAGGGAACCGGACCGGGCTGGTGGTCCGGTTCTCGGGTGGATCCATGAAACTGACGAGTGGGTCTCAATTTCAATTTTTGGAACCGATCCTATAGCGGACGGTCCACGATTCTGGGGCGGGAACCGCCCACCCGGACCATACATACCCCTAATTGGGAGAAAGGATGAAAAGAATAAATTGACCGACAATGAAAAAGAAAATCCGTTAAAAATTCAAATATAAACTTCACTGAAGGTTTTAATCATGAATCACAATTGAAAATTTGATAGCTTACAAGAAAACAAAAAAAAAAAAAGAATCAAGGACATTAAGGTCGAACCAGTCCTCGAAATTTAAGTACATTTGAACAAATTATAAGTTTAAAAATCACATGCGCATTAAGTTAAAGTTCAAGATTACATTAGACAAATCAAACGTTCAGGGATCAAATTACATAGAGCCAAAATTCATGGGCTTTTTGTATCATTTTCACACCCGAGAGGCCATCTCTACACAGTAACATCTCTCAAGTTGCGAGGGCAGTTTCGCCCAAAAGAAAAGGAAGCCCCCACCGCGACCGTGCTACTACTTACTACTCCTCCGTGGTTGCCTCCTCTCTCGCTCCTTCCCCTCCTTCATATTCCTCTCTCAATCTTATCCTATCTCCTCTCTCGCTTCTTCCGTCGTTCTCCGGCGACAATGGCAACGGGTCTCTCCACGCTCGCCTCCCGCTCTCCATCCAGTTACCCCACGCCTCCCCTCTACTCCGCTCACCCCGTCCGAACCCAGCCCCCCTCCGCCCTCCAATTCCCCTTCAGGCCCTCCCCCGCCGCTCCCCTGACCAGCCACCGCCCCACCACCACCGCAGTCCGCCCCGTCGCCGCCGTCGAGGCCCCCGAGAAGATCGGGAAGCTCGGCGACGAGATCTCCGGCCTCACCCTCGCGGAGGCCCGCGCCCTCGTCGACTACCTGCAGGACAAGCTGGGCGTGTCCGCGGCCGCCTTCGCCCCGGCGGCGGTGGCCGTGGCGCCGGGGGCCGGGGGAGACGCGGGAGGGGCGGCGGCGGTGGAGGAGAAGACGGAGTTCGACGTGGTGATAGAGGAGGTGCCGAGCTCCGCGAGGATATCGGTGATCAAGGCGGTGAGGGCGCAGACGAGCCTGGCGCTGAAGGAGGCCAAGGAGCTGATCGAGGGGCTGCCGAAGAAGTTCAAGGAAGGGGTGTCCAAGGAGGAGGCGGAGGACGCGAAGAAGCAGCTCGAGGAGGCCGGAGCCAAGGTCGCCATCGTTTAGCGGCGGAGCATGGAGGTTCGGAGTACCCAATTCGAGACTATTGATACAGAGACGATAGGAATTGATGGGTCTTTAGGGTTGAAATCGAAATGTGATCTGGGGGGTGAGTTTTTAGGGCAGTTATAGAGGGGAGGAAATGATTGTTCGTTGGGGTTTGAGTTGTATTTGCATTTGTAACGAGGATTTTCACTTCGTGCGAATCTCCGAATTCCTTTTTCGGTCTTTTGTGTGGGATTTCTTTCGGACGTTTGATTTTTGCAAAAAGATTGGAGAGTAATGATCAATCAAAAATCACGGAAGATGAACTTCAGGAGTCAAGTTCTAACAGCCATTACACGGAAAGCATATGATTTGCAAACTCAACACATCCTCGACTCATGGCCTGATATGCTTCAAACCTAGAATCAACGACCTATTAACATGATAAAATGGGTCATGCACAAAATGGCAATCAATCAGTCATCGACGGGGTCCTGAGGAGCTTCGTCTGCGGGCCTTTTGATGGTAATGACGGGGCACTCGGCATGCTTTGCGCAGAATTCGCTGACGGTCCCGACAAAAACCCTGTGAGATATGCATGACAAGATCAGGCTACGAAGTGTTTCAAAGAAATATGCGCGGCGACATGATCGTGATTTACACACATGATAGAGACGTCACAAAACGCGAGAAGATGTGACAACTAGTAAGAGATCTTTCCACTTAGCCAGCAAAGTCAATAACGAGTGTCATGAGGGGAAGGTCAAGTTGTCCGAAGCCTCTACAGAGACTCTCCACAGAGACAGGCTCTCGATTTATGAAGATGCAGATGTTCTGCTGAAATCAGAAGCCGAGAAGGTGCTCGATATTTACCTTTGGAAAGGGCCAAGACCCCTGCATCCCATGACAAGTAGATCAGGCCTAACTCGCTTCACCTCATGACAGATTACCTCTTTTGGATCTCCTTTCTTGATCCATGCTTCACATTGTACCTACATCATGACCGCACCGTGAGAAAAGGAACGTCCAAAATATTACCATTGGCAATGTTCATTCAGGTAAAAGAGAGAGGAAAAGTCTCCAATACCCCGATTTCATGACATCTGTTGACAAAGTACTCCAGTAGATGAAGTCCTCTAGCCTTGTCCCTCTGTTTCATGCTCTTGAAATCGTCCGGAGATGCATATACACTATCCATATCATCAAAACCTATGGCCAAGGCAAAGTAAGAGGGCATGTATCAGTTGAAGCAATAGTCAAAATCAAAGGAAGAAAGAAAAGTTAGCCTCCCCGCGAGATGAAGAGCCTCATGAGTGAGGATACAGGATTTCCCCCAGACAATGCGCCCAAGGCAACGAGAACTGCTGAATCAAAAGGCACAACCGACTTATTGCCATCCAATTAGAAATGCCACTTGCCACCCCGAGTTTGACAAGCAAAAACCCACATTGATCGTTCTATGAAGTACTTCTTATAGAATCGAGTACAAACCTGTTGGCCGGGAATGATTTTGTTTATCTAGTGGCGCAGCATTCTAAAGGCAGATAAGACTCTCCAGAGCCAATATACAAGAGTTCTGAGCTTGGACACCCAGTCCAGCTTTACCATCAGAGCATATATGGGATCAAATAATTCAAGGGCTTTCCAGCTCTTTAAAAACACTAATCATTTTCCATTTAGACTAGAGGCCTAGAATAGTAACTCAAGTTTTGCATTCTGTAAATTAAAACTGCAGAGCTAAATACAAGGGCTCATGCCTCAATAAGAGATGGGAGAGACACGTACAGATGATCATGCACTTCTACTATGTTTTGGTCACCAACATGACACACATCACCATATATCAGTCAGAACATTCCATCAAATCCAGACAAGGATGAAGTGCCATGTACAACATGCCGCATCTCTCTCATTCAGCATGCCACCCACCTTCTTCCTAAACACCGAAATCCCACCCATCCCTTTTGGAAACTTCTCGAAGTTAGAGAGCGGCTTCGGTGAAGGAGACGACAGGCAGTGACAAACCGATCTAAAGATCCACGTTGTCCCTCTCCAATCCTGCAAATCATCCTCACCAGGCAGGCCATTCAAACACAAGGCTTGGTTAATCAAAGAAGGGGCCCGGTGTAAGGTCATCTCAACTTCTTTTTTTTTTTGGCGAAGGGGAAGATGGGTGAACATCAACCACCGTTGCCGACGATTCACTTCGAGAACAGAACGAGAGCACAAGATTTCAAGCGGCGGCAAAAAAATCCGAGGTCTGGGGTCACCGAAACTCGGACTTAGGCAAGGGGAGAGAATCGAAATACCATATGCGACGTGCGCAGAACATTCAACTCCCTTCCATTGTCGAGCTCTTTCACGACACTTACTCGTCACAAGCGATTCGATCGTTCTCGTCTCTTTTCCACATCTTCCTGCCATCCACAGCATCGGTACTCCGCCGATGACGACGCCCTCGGGATATAAGATGACTAGAAAACACACAGCCGCCGCCGCCGCCGCCGCCGACAAGAGGACACACTACAAAGCCTCTCGACACGCACACCAAAACCATTCAACCGACAGGCCACGGATTCAGCTATCGTCGGACGGCTAAAAAGCGAGCCGCAGCAAACTAGGAGGCGTGCACGGCATCTATCCTCCGATCGAACCAGACAAAGAAGCACAAGCGCGAAAAGTCAGAGAGAGAGAGAGGGAGGGAGGGAGGGAGGGAGGACCAGACCGTCTTCGTCGGGGACCTGGACGTGGAGGAAGAGGAGCTTGAAGCCGGCGGTGTTGGAGCGGACGATCTTGTGGAGAGTCCACTCGAAGGCTCCTCTGCTGCTTATCGACGCGTGCGGGTACCCCTTGATCGTCGATTCGTTCACTCCGATCATCACCCGGGTCGGGTCGCCCTCCATCTCCTCCCCCCCTGTAACAGACTGTGTGCTCTCCCTCCCTCCCTCTGCGCCCCGCGATGATCTTCTTCTTCTTCTTCTTCTTCTTCTTCCTCCCCCTGGTCGGAGCTAGAAGCAGCCACGCGCGGGTCTGTTCCGTTCTCGTGCGCTCTCCATCGTCGCTTCCTGATTATATATATTTTTTTTTTCCGTGGGCCTGTTATGATTTTTTGTCGACGCGATGCGCACCGGGGCGCACGGTAGTGAGGACGGATGCGGGAACGCTAACGTGCGCCACGGGGCTTTGGGGGCCCACCCGGCGAGCTTCGAATGACGTGTCCTCGTTTGGCGCGCTTACGGTGTACGCCGCTCGTCCCGAGCCCCGGAGGGGAGACGGAAATGCCCAAAATGCCACTCCCATTGTAGCCGCTGTGGTGGGCCTGACCAATTCTGAAGGGCCCGGGTCGGTAAAAAATGTTCCGGGTCGGGCGTGGATAACGGATATCATCACTCTTAGTCTTAGCCCTCGTGAATAACAAAAGAGGCCCGACCAAAAAAAATTAACAAAAAGGAACCAGACCGTCCCCCCCCCCAAAAAAAAGAGAAAAAAAGGAAAAAAAATCTATTTATTTCGCGAAGAACAGCAATTTTTTATATAAAAAAGATCGTTGTTATCATTCACAAAAATGGATGAAACAAAAAATATTATCTCTTCTCTTCTTTGGCCTTTTTTCCGTGCACATCAGTAGCCATGGATCCGACAATGGCACTTGGTCAATTGCTCGGGATTAGATTGTAACAGAAGTTTTTCCATTAGGAGGCAAAAGGACCTAACAAAATAGCGGTCGGTTCAGTCGATTAATCAAAATAATTCTCTGTACTGGAAAGCAATTTTTTTTTCTCTCAACTAGCAATTCATTCAATTGGATTGCATAGATAAACTTTGTACATGGACGTTGGTGTTTAAAGAAGTTTGCAATTAGATCACTCAATTTTCATTTCAACCATATATATACTCTTATTGACTAAAATTAGAATCAACATTTTTTTAGATAGTTCTAAACATTGAAAAAGTGCTTATTTCAACTTTCGAGGGAGTTACTGATTTCAAAATATACTTATTTTAGGCTTAATAAGTGACTAACGACTCCCTTTATGTTCAACAGCTTCCATTCTATAATTTGAAGGATCAATTTTCATATCTGTAATTTCTTCTAAAATAAAAATAAAATAAAAAACAGAGAAGCTCAATTAAATATGAAATCCGGGAGATGACTTGAGCTTAAGCTTGACTTGACATTCGGGACGTGTGTCTCAAGCAATCATCAAGCTGAGCCCAAATTGCTCGCGAAATAGCGTGACGAAATTTCGCCCCTATTCGGGTCCGATTGGTACACCCTTTTAACCCGCTGCGATGCTATAGCTGAACCATAATATCAGTCCATCAGCCCCATGCTTACTCTCATTTCAAGAACTCCATCAATAGTGTATCATATATTTGTTTATCGGGAAAGCTTCATCGCCATATTCAATACAAAAAGATGTTTCCTCTGGATCAAGAGAGATCAGAAGAAAGGACGGTATCGTTAGCTCACTTTTCATACTCACTTCAGTTGCTGGTCGAAAGGGAATCTCGGTTTTGGCCTAGGTCAATTTGTATGAATTGAAGTTTCAGTCTTCTCGAAAGCAAGAGTCCGTGGGCTTCCGCAATCTATGTGCATATTTAAGTTCGCAATCGAAGTTTCAGTCTTCTCAATTTGTATGTATCTTCGCTTAGCCTGTTTCTCAGTATCCATGCTAAATAATATGCATAATGACACAAACAATCCCTGAACTTTAGTCCAATAGACAATTTGATCCATGAACTTTTAATTTGTTCAATATAGTTTCTGAATTTTAACCCAATGTGCAATATGATCCCTAAATTTTTAATTTGTTCAATGTGATCTCTGGACTTTTGACACTATATTGAACATTTTCATATAGTTCATAGACTAAATTGAACATATACCAAAAGTCCAAAGACTACATTGAACAAATTAAAAATTTAGGGACCACATTACACATTGAGTTAAAGTTCAAGGACTGCATTAAATAAATTAAAAGTTCATGAATCAAATTATAGATTAGACCAAAGTTCAATGACTGTTTGTATCATTATATCTAAATAATATGAACTTTGCCAGACTCTTAGTTCAATTATGAAGATTGCATGAGCTCTTGCCGTTCGCAATCTGAACAACGAGTCTAAAGGCTCGTCTCCATGAGATTGCAATGTCACAGCACAATCCGTATGAGACAGAGCTCAAACTTAGTGACGTCTATTACTCAAAATTGCCCTTCCATATATGTGGATATTAGCATAAAACGAGATATGTGGATATTAGCATAAAACGAGGACCCTTGAGAAACAAGATGAAATCCGCTAGAGGAATCTGAATCAGTTCATACTTCACTGTACATTTTGATATATTTATAGGTTTTTCTGATTTATTGATAGACTCAAGGAATGATATGACAAAACTCAGGTATAAGCGTTACAAACCATCACACATATGGAACAATGAAGTAATACAATGGAAGGAAGAAAAAAAATGCCCCTGTACCTTAGAAGTACCTTGCGCTTGCAAATCAAACCCACCGTTGCAAACAACAAAAAGAAGAGGTGGCGGTATCAACATTAGCATCATACTTCGTTGTCCTTTCTTAATCTCTCTTCTTGCTTCACCAAAAAACTTAATTGTTTCACTAGCTGCAAAGCATCACGTTTTCAGTCAGACATCTCACCACTCTGAAGACATAATTTATGACAGTAATTTCAAGGAACTGAAACAAAATGCAATCAGTAAATCACTCCTAAATGAAGAAAAGACCAAGAGAAAGTGAAAGAACTGGCAGTGATTTGTCATAAAGACAACAGAATTGGTCTTCTGGATTTTGCAAGGGATAGAGGATATGTGAGAGAAATAAAATGTCACCCAAATGGTTCTCAAATTAGCTGAGAATCTTGGAAGAGCTTTGGCAAAGACTGCATTAGCATGCTGATCAGCAGAAGGATATAGATCCACCAATAATTTTGATTGGTAGGCATAATAATGATGCTTATCAAGAGAAGGTTCTCAATAACATGGCAAAGATCCAACTACATGGCCATGTTTGGTTGTCCATAAAATTGTTCGTCATATGGTGAATTATATTCTATCATCCGGTGTCCAGTGAATGCCAATATAGTGGATATAGTCAACATACACGATCTCAACAGAGTGGATTTTCTCTACAATTCAATCTCTCTCTCTCTCTCTCTCTCTCTCTCTCTCTCTCTCTCTCTCTCTCTCTCTCTCTCTCTCTCTCTCATGGGTCACCGACCTCAGCGTCCATGACCACTGAACTGAGGTCCATCCCTTTCTTGAGAAATTACCTTCAATACTTTTATATTCTCTTTTTTCTCAAACATAGTCATATTTCTGAAAGTATCTATCCGTAAATGTGACCATTCACAAATGGGAGATAAGAAATCATTTCAATCTGATCATATTCTATTCCCTGCAACATGTAGGTTGCCAAATGCTGCTTTATGCACAGTTGAGAGGGTATCTCCAACAATAGTTGAGCAATCTAATGTATCCAGAACCCAACAAGGGAAAAACACTACCTGGGAATTTTTCGTTCTGTGTCTCTGCAATTCCTCATCCAACCTCTGAACACTGACATTTAAAGGACTTTTAGTAGCATATTAATGAAGAGTAATACAACGCAATTGCAAGAAGCAGGAACTGACTTACCTCTGCTGCAGATTAACCAGCTGAGACTGCAATTCTCTCTCCTTTGCAGAAGCAGGACTCGTCTGAAAATTAGGAAATGGACAAATGTTCGACAGTGATAAACAAGACTAAACCAGTTGTTGCCAGATAATGTAATAGAAAAACGGAGTTAATGTAATTGGGTGGTGACAAATGGAATTTTTGTTTCTTTAAGTCAAAGATGACAAATAGAATTTAGTTGCTATTTAGATTGGTCTACCATATCTTTCCATGCATATCTGTGAAGAAAACAGCATTACTCACGTTAAACAGAGATGTGTAACAAGGATTTTGAGACACAAATCTGACTATTCCACATGCCCAGAGAGTGAATGAGCAATGCATACTTGCTACTCATGGTGACAGTCAAACACAGCCATCGACCATGAATTGATTGCGTTGGCCATTCCAAGTTCTTTAACTACAGGATAGCACAAACACTATTCTCTCTGAAAGCCATATTAATGAGAATGCTTTGGTAGAGTAATGCAAAAAAGTTTGTACGAAGCAACATTTTGCATACTGACTATTAAATTCTTTGCAGTTTCCCCAAAACATTAGAGGGTAAAACAAATAGAAGCTATCATTTCCCAATATTTGAAATTTGAAGAGATGGAACGTACCTGCAGTTGTTCACTAACACCGGCCTCAGCAATTTCCAGAGGCTTACCTGTCTCAAACAGAGGTTGGCAAATATATAAATAACAATAAATTAGAAGGAGGAGGAGGAAGAAGAAGAAGAAGAAGAAGAAAGCAGCATGAAATACCAGATACTTGCTCCACACATTTGATCATCTTAATAATTTCATCCTGTGAAAATTCATTTCGTTAGAAGTCAATTGATGTACTATGTCAGACACATCGGTCGGATTGAATAATAAACACATACTCTCTGCGTGATGTTTTGCTGCAAAATACCCTGCAACGATGGGAGGAGTGTGCCGGTAGCAATGTTTGGGGATGTGAAATTGGATGGCCCACTGCAACCAGTTCCAAATAAGCAGCTGACAGGACCCTGGACCACAAAAAGAGGATGACAACAGTTACAGCTCCTTCGCATTTGTGAAATTCAGACACCGTATGCTCTTAGACCACAATACTGTAAAAAGAGCAGTATCTAAAAGTTCTTGAAAATTTAAGAGCACACACGAAGTCTACACAGGTGAAAAAAATTTTCAATGCCAGAAACATTCAGAAAGAATTGTATAAGATATAGGACATGAAAATTGGGTATGGCCATAGCAGATGCCCTTGACCTGAGACATAGAAAGAGCTATGGTTCAGCAGAGAAGAGTACGTCAAATGCACCATATGCCCTTTGTAAAGTCATTTCACTCATTCATTGTGACGGAAAGGTCGATTATTTTTCTATTTCTCTTAAATCTTTCTGCACAAGATCCCAAGAGGTAAATTCAACTTCTTTTCTCACCGAACTTGTACAGCCTATCCACTTTTGAAACTAAAAAACTTCTGTATGATCAGACAAAACCTGCGAGCATGAACACTTTAATGGAACCGAAAAGGCATGATCTGCAAATTCAATCACTAGCAACCTAAAGATTTAGGTTCTCCAAAGAATAATTAAAAACTCAAAGCGTAGTTTCAAGAACATCGTGCAGGTCTAAGATTGTATAGAATGATACCCCCAAAAAATTAAAAAAATTCACAAGGGCTAAGGCTAAGAGTAGCCCATAGTTGGGAATGGATTACCTTTGCACTAAGATCTGCCGACATAACCTGAAAACGTCCCTTACGCTGGACAACGCCAACTTCGGATGTGTCTTCAACTAATCATTCAAATGAAAGAGAATATGAAACACCAGACTTATCTCCATTAATTATGATAAAGAAAAGAAAGAATCACTGGAACACACCAGGTGATGCGATATCAGAATCTTTCTTCTGGCGATATAATGCAGATTGGTACTTAGGCTGTTGATGATCCCTTCTAAAATAGCCAGAAATGAATGTCAGCAATAGTCTTGAAGTCATAAGCAAGCAAATAGTTAATTCTATGGCCAATGAGGCAAAGAAAGAATTGGGTTAGACTAGATCCAATTAATCTAGTTACAATTATATACCACAATCAAAGAGCCTAGAAAGGGGTTCAAGAGAAATCGCGCCCTTTCCTCCATGCCACAGAAACAATCTTTAAATTCAAAGGTGTGGCTGTGCTCATCTATTCCCACCAAATACACCTCGCATGCAAAAGCAACTTGCACTAGTACACCTCCTCTACGTGATCATATATGTTCCTTTATGTCTACTACTGGGGTACAAACAGATTCTCAGATAACCAGATTGTGCGGTCAATATAAGCTCAAAGACTACTAATCTATGGTCAACAAGCCAATAATATTAACCCGCATAGCTTCTTGAAAATCATGTCTGCTACAAACTAGGCATGTGAATGATTCAGATTATCTGGCTACATTTTGATAAGATGACAAATTCAAGACTCAACTTTGTCAAACAATCACCTCATATAACGTCTATTCAATTTATCACTGTCATTTCCTGTAGAAGTTCGTTTTCATCAACTCTTGTTCACATATCATCGAGTCTTGTTCACATACTATTCTGACATTAAAGTTCATTCCCCCTTTTCCCCTCTTTTCTTCTCTTTAACTGAAATTCATCTCCAACTTTTATATCCCCACTATGCAAATTAGCATTTAGGAAACCCCAACACATGACCCAGATGCACTGGTTCACATCTGGCACCTAACTTCCCAGAAATTCCATGCCTTCTGAGGCAAAGACATATCACTGTTGTGGGTAGGTAAATTTGGAGACCGGATGGAGACATTGTACAGTGATTAAGTGCCTAGGATATCAAATAACTCTGTCAAAAGAATCGAGGGAGTGCTAAGTGAAATGGTAATATTAGATAATATCTGCTGCAAAGAGATGACCAGCAATGACCAAAATGGTGCAGATGCATATAGTGCCAACTTCATGTGCTACCATAACGAATGTGCAGGCACATAGATACACGCAAACATGAGAGAAGACATCCTGAAGATGCTACTTTGAAGACAAATTGCATGTACTAAGAAAACTTGATGTGATCTACTTAAAAAAGAAAAGAGGGAAAAAAGCAGATTCCCCTTTCCAATTGGCCAATTTCCTATGCATGCATGAATGACACAACTTCCGAAACAATTCATTCATCCAGTTTTGGATGAGCAATTGGGTTTCATTTACAGGACCTCTTCTTTTACATTGAATCATTCAATCACTCACATGCCATCCTCCTTTTGGTGGTCGCCAGTGTTTCACCCTTTTTATGTATATGTATCCATATATAGTTGTTTTCACAGTGTTTCACCACATACATAGTATATATGCATATATAAATATATTCCCCAGTGGCTTAGTTTCATCAAATTCGTTGATGAAATTCCAAAAAATATTCTTTCATTCCTCATTCGCTTAATGCAAAGGTTAATATATTAGTGGACTTTCTCATTAAATGAAAATGGCATTGCTCACTTTGCTAACACCAAGCTAAGAAAGCACTTCATCATTAATTTCTTCTACTTACCAACCAACAAATTATAGCTAACCAGGTCGTTTTGAGAAAGTTGTAGCAAATAGTTCACAAATGAAAGAGGCAAAGAAAGATAGTCATGTCACTACAACAAAAATACCTCTTCACATCAACAAAAGCAAGCTTCTCAGGTGAAGGCGTGTTATCCGCCTGTTGGGGACCACTCAACAGTTTCTTGTCCTCAGGAATGACATGAGGTGGTAGACTGCCACTTGGCCCAAGATGATCACCCTCATTTTTACGAGATTCGGTGTCATTAGCTCTTGATGAACATTGTGTTGGAAGCTGTTCTTCAATATCAGATTGACTACCTTTAGGTGAAGATTTTGTAGGAAATTGCTCTTCAGAATCAGATCGAGTACCTTTCCAATTTGGACTGGTAGTATTAACATCAACCTCACGAACATCAAAACAAGCTCTACATAATAGAAAGAAGAGTATGAAATTGAATATCGGTTTTATAAAGCCACTGCAAAGAAAGCGACAATCAAATAGTTGTTTCTTGGTTTAAAAAGCAGGTACAAAGGAATCTTCCCATTAAGAGTCGAGGAATGTTTTGACGAATTCATTTAAGCCCAGGTGAAGGGGAAATGAGCCTAATCTATGTTCCCTGCTCAAATATTGTAGACGTGAGTGTGCACAAGATGGTAAAAGGTAAAATAAAGTTAATCATACTTCAGTGCTTGAACAGGTCTAATTGGAAATGAAGCAAGCGAATCCTCCAAATCATGTAGATTTTCAATAGTGTCCTGCAAGAGATGAACATTGGCCATGAGAAGACACTCAGAGCCTAGTGAACCAAGGAATAAGAACATGACAAGAGACCCCGTGATGGTCAAAATCAATACCCTCTTGTTAGGGGCAACTTTGATTTGGTCAATGATATTGGGAGATAGCCTCTCTGCTGGAATCCCAACATCACAATGTCCATGCTTTTGCTTGACATCTTCGACATTTGGATTGATATCATAATCCTGAATCTGCAGTTAAAGTTCTCACTTAAGATGTATCTTTGTTACCTATGAGCTAGGAGTTTCCCACCAATCGAGCATGGACTGTGAACTAGAAAAAACTACGTACCAGAGCAGCCTGACTTTTTAAATCCTCTAAGTTGAAGTTCCATGCGCTGATGCCTCGCATGTATTCTTGCTGCAAGGCAACAAGTATTACTCATGTCACTGAGACTCGATCAGAACATCCAAATGAAAACTATTTCAGAATTTTCAATATGAGGATATCTCCATCATCAGTAAAACATACAAGCAGTTTGATCTACAGATTCTACAAATTTCTACATTCATAATATCAACGGTCCTAATGTGGGTACAGGTCAAAAACCAGTTTGATCTTTTAAAAAAGTCCTCCCAGTAAATGTGCATGTCTATGAAGAGAAGACATGTTAACAGCACACTGCAAACGTATAGCCTTTATGATAACCATAAAATAATGACTCAAGCAATGTGTCAAATCAGATAACTAAAAACATGTCAATAAGTATTACCTAATGTCTTTAACACAAAAAGTTGCCACCCACCTGTGACAATTGCTCCTTATCTTCATAGAGGGCTTTGTTCTGTACGAGAAGATCAGCCTCTTTAGCCTGAAATTAACACTCAAGTTAGAGGTAATAATATCAGATATGCTACTTGTGAGAAAATTCTAAGAGTATGCAACTTTCTCTCCAAGCTACAAACCTTAAGTATCCTATAACGATCACCTAACGGAGCAAGCCCTTCAAGAATGGTCCGAGCTAGATAATTTGCAGCACGAGCACGCTTAAAGAAGGGGTGCTTCAAAAGTTTTTCTGAAGTTGGACGTTTCTTAGGGTCCTTCACTAAGCAAGTGGCCACCATCTCTTTGAAAGACTGAAAGTAGGGCAGTTAATACAATTTCAGTACTTGAAAATTATAGAATTAGATCCAACAGTACCACCTAAATAATCCACCTTGGAGAATCTCCTGTCTCTTTCATAGTCAAGGCCTGGAGGTGCATTCTGTAAGGTCATCAGCAACACCTGCACAAGGGACTCTATCAGGGAAAAGCAAGGAGATAACATACTCCGCTAAAATTGCAAGTTATTAAATAAAGTGATGGCCAACATATAAGGGGGTAGATTAGGCACTTCTTTTTCAATTTCGATACATGTGCTCTCTGATTAGCTATTTAAATTATGATGTAGAGTACCTTCATCGGCGGATACTTGGAAAATGGGGCATGGCCATGGGCAAGTTCAAGTGCTGTTATTCCAAAAGACCAGATGTCGGCTCTGTTTAGAGAAGCAAGTGCCGATACCAAATCAACTTTCCATAGGCAAAACAAGAAAAAAGGGTAAGAGAATATGTAGATCAAATTCCACTCACTTAAAGTCATATCCATGCAGTTGTTGCATAACCTCAGGAGCCATCCTAAAGATAAAGAAAACAGACATAGGACATTTAGCGTAATTCTGCCAACATAAATTAACTACATCATATGAACGAATGAGGGGTAAACTACCAGCAAGGCGTCCCTACAAAGGTGTTTCTGGACCTCTGCCTATCCCCAGTATCAAACATACAAGCAGAAACGCCAAAATCTGCTAACTTGACAAAACCATCTTTGTTGACTAATATATTCCCTGACTGCATTAGATTGTAGAAAATCGACTTATAAATAATCGTTCAAGTAAAACAAAAAAAAAATAGAACTATCTAAAAATATGATGAGACAACAGGAAAAAACCTCAAACATCAGAATTGGATTAAAGAAAATTGGTGATATATTACCTTCACATCTCTATGAATATGCCCATGGGAATGAAGATACACGAGAGCTTTGAGAACCTCAAGCAACAAACTAGCGATCACAGGCTCTTCAAAACCTTCTGGAAAGGCAGATTTCATAATGTGCAAACAGGATCCCCCATTCATGTACGGCATCACAACCCAAAGACTATGGCCAGCGGTGAAAGAGCAGTGAGCTCGTAAGAGATTTGGATGACCGATCAAGCTCATTGTCTGCACTTCCCGCCGAATACCATCCTGCACAAGTCTCGAAACATACACATATAAGAACATTGTCAATACTAAACAACAGGTTCAGCACCTAAGTTCAATTACCCTTACTCAGCAAACAATTGTACGGCATATTTTATGCTCGAACAATTCGGTTACACCCCAAAGGCAATTCTGAAGCATACAAACTATTTTGACAAAAAGAAAATATGGTATCACAAGCTAACAGTTCCGAAAACAATGCAAATGACTTCTGCTGTGACGCAAAAAGTTCTCATCAAATATGGAAAATAAGGAACAAATGCTCTATTTTTCTCCGATTCATTATAAATTAAGTAGTTGAAACACTGAGTACCATGAAATTGGTAAGTGAAAGTAGATTAATTTCCATTATTTGATAAATTGTAAAGTCATTCGAGACATACATGGGAAAGTATAAGAAAACTTTTAATATAAGAATGTAAAGTCATTCCAGACATAGGAGGAAAGTATAGACCCCTTCATTGCATGAATGAAATGCTAAAGTTTTGCACAATTTATATGGCTGTTGCATCTGTGCACAGTTCCATACCCATACCCCCCACCCCTCCTTCTTCCCCACACAGCATCGCCCCCCCCCCCCCCCACCAACCCCAACACACACACTCACAGAGAGACAGAGAGACAGAGAACACATACCAAGTCATTGTTGCACTTTTCAAGATCAAGAACTTTGACTGCAACAGTCTCATTTAATGGAATGCAGAGAGCCCTATACACTGTGGCACTGACACCTTCACCAACCTCCTCATACAACTTGTAGTCCTTTGCATCGACGGGGAACTTTTTTTCAGGGGCTTGCTCCATGATTATTTTTATTCCGCACCCCTAGCACTCTTCTGATCCCAGACATGCAATAGACCAACAACCATCTGTGATAGCAGACTTTAATCTGATGTGGCGTTTTTTCCAGTTTGGTAGCATTTTATCTTTGCTCAAGAAAGATCACTAGCACATCCCAGCGACCTCATCGGAGCACCTTCTTACTATACGGCAAGCAGAAGCATCACATCCTGAAAGGATCCATTCATCACATTTTCTAAGAACTCCATATAATTATGGCACTCTGTATATATTGCCTAACACTGACACAAAACATGTTCAAGAATCAAAACTGTTGCCAGGCAAAACTTAAACATTGAAAAGAATATCCATATGTACTGGAGGCAATGCTTCAGCAGACAAACAAAGTAACAGGGGCTCGAATCCACCTCTAATATCCAGTGAAACCACAAGAAAACATTATTAGCCCACCCAAAGGAACCCCCCTAGACAGTAGCCGATATCCTTAACTTCCACGAGGAGCTCAATTCATAGATTTTCAACTAAGAAACAAGCAAAGGCTCCCAAAATTAAGCAAGAAAGTGATTCCACAATTTTCAAATTAAGAAAGAAAGCATCATCACGGTTTTTCAGCAGGTGAACCACGGGATGTACTATTGAAACGCATTAAATAACAGAGGAGCAACCAAACAGATAAACATGGCATCATAAAGGTTCATTGTTCCTTGGCCAAATTAAAAAGTTTCATCACTCCCTTTGAGAATATTTCTAGACCTATTGTCCTAGTAACCCTAATCATGGTTTCTCCAATATCAAGACATTGATTATGCGACCAAAAGTCATCCAAAAATGTCAACACTTTATTGATTTTTCTTGTCCAGATCGTCCCATATACTAATAGAACATGCTTATGCAGTTGGCCCTGTAAGCAAGGAGGATGGCAACACTAACAAAAGTTTCTGTGTATATGAGATAATCTGGTAGCTAATTGAGCACCGGCAGCTATGTCTGCTCAAGCAATCCTTTACCGGCTTACGTCTGTTCGGCCATTCCAATCCATTTTGCAGCAAGCAGTTCACTTTGTATGCTGAATGAGACTGCTGCAACAAATCTCGGTCTACCGCCTAAGCTATTCATAGAGAAAATTTTCCTATTCAATGGGTGTACAGCCAACAATGGGTAATAAACAACCTTTCTCACTCATCTTAGAAACTGGTAGGATGAATAAAACTAACTCCATACCCTTTAGGAAGTGCTCTGCACTACCAATGTCTTTGAAGAATTTGTACTTTTTAAAACTTGACTTGCAATGACCATGAAACACCACTTATCTATATGCAACATCAAAAGTCATATTCACCTTGTTTCCATATTTGATCCGCCTGCTCGAGGAACAACAAGTAAATTGCCATCCCCATTTCCAGAATACACAGTTAGACATGACCCTATGCAGGACAACTCGCCCATTCCCTAACACAAGCACTCATCCATGGCCTCAAGACAACTCCTTTTTGCGTAACTACTAAATTCAACTTCTCGTTATATCTCATTCAGGAACCCTGCACTAATAGTAAGCAAAAAAGATACCATACTGCCACAGTTTCCGTATTCGCCAGCCCAAACTGATCCGCCAGCCCAAACTGATCATCTTAAACAACTTTAATAAAAAAAATAAAAAATATGACCACCCCCTACAAGAAAGCCTTCAATGATCAACTAAAGAGGCTATGCTTGCACCAACCAAGCTGCAATCCTATACATACACCGCATAAATTCACCATGCACGAACTGACAGACATAAAACAATCGAAGTACAAATCAATCGAGCCAAAAAATGACACGGACCAAATCAAATGCGCGAGCGCCAGCGCCACGGGTTCCAACACCAAAAAAAAAAAAAAACGTACCGACACAAGGACTGTACCGCGCGGAAGCTGCGCGCAATCTCTGTCGGCCACCACAAGCAGTCCAGCGGCGGAACTGAATCGGACCAACTCCGCCCCGCGAAAAACAAACTCGACGGCGACGACGACGACGGCCGATTCAGCCGCTACTTCCGATTTCGCGTCCGGAAATGCTCCGGCGAGCTCAGCCTCGGCATCAACGACGGCTCCGCCGCGCGCCGCCGGATGAAACCAATCTCCCTCCCCCCTTCGCGAGCTTCGAGCGATCACCACTGCCGAAGTCCCGGCGATCCCCCAAATCTTCCCAACGTTGACAGGCGAAAATGAGAAGAAAGCTGCACACCTTTTCAATCCCCTCCCCTTTTTCTTTTTTCTTTTTTAATTTCGGTCGCAGAAAAAATCGTATGCGTAACTGGAGATTGAACACGAAGACGAAGGAGAAGAAGAAAATAACAATAACGATAATAATAATAACAATAATATCAGAAAATAAAATAAAATAAAAAGGTGAAATCGGAGATCTTGTCCGTTTTCACGGAGGCAACTTCGGTGAAGGCTGAGCTGAAGAGGTACTGGGTCCCGCCAAGAAATAATCTTTTTTTTCTTGTGGAAACTCATTTGTAATAGCAAAATTACACCACCACAATTTCCCCGAAAGAAGGCTTTATTTTAATTTTCCAAAATCACAAAGGGATGAATATATTAGAAGTCTTTAAATTTGTCATCAAAATATAATCGAGTTCTTCTGAAACTTTTAAAAAGTGCAACTAAGTCTTAAAATTTATTACAAAATACAATTGAATCTTAAAATTTTGAAAAAGTACAATTAAATTCTAAAACTTGTCAAATTAGTCCGATCAAATCTTTCCGATGACTACATTTTTCTTAAATTTTAGGTCTGGATTGCACTTTTGCGATAAGTTTTGAGACTTAGTTTCTCTTTTCGAACAATGATCGTCTTTTACTCGTTCGCTTTTTTCACATACATATACATACTATCGTAATTTATCATTATTTTTTTTCTATCGAGAAGCATTCTTTTTTTACGTTTTTCCAAGTTTTGGATGGAAAACAAAGCGAGAGCGGAAATATTGGAATTATCGGCGATATATCGAGCAGAGAGTCTATTAGATCGCGAGGGCGGCTATGCTTGCGTCACCGCAGACGGCACGCACGTTCGGTCAACCGCGATTGGGCATCTGCTGATTGGCGGATGTCCGTTTACTTGAAAAAGAATAAGAGCCCGAGAATTATTCGAATATATTACCAAAAGGAAAGAAAGAATTTTTGGGGCGGATTTTGACTTTTGAGTTGCGCAAAAAGTAGGTGAGAAGGAAAATGATCTGAGAAGAACGTGCAAATAATCATCAATTTAAAAAAAAAATTAATATTATCAGATGACTAATCCGAATTAGCTAACCAATCATGGAATTAGCTATATAATGGTCGAGAAGCTTTCTTTGCGTGTAAAATAACAAAATTGAGACGTTGGGATGGATTTGCCCAACCGGACATCGGTATAATATACATGCTTATGCGTATACATATAATAAACAAGTCGAGATAATTTATCGTATTTTATGAAAATATTATCGTTCTGGAGACTGTGTTGATCGTGAAACTAGCCAGCCATAGAGCATCGAGTTTCATAAGTTCTGTTAGTTTCCTAAAAGAAAAGAAAAACGTATCGGTAGTATTTCGCGTTTGGTTTGGTAAACGTATGATACGATGCTCTCGGGAGATCGCGTGTATCTTTGGTAATACGGAGTTCTAGAAAGATGATCCAAATGATGGTAGGGATCTTGGTCCTTCGTGACTATCGTTTTACGACAGCCGGGTGTCCAATTTGACTTGGCACAATTGGCTTTGCTTCCAAGTTAAATGCACGACCTAATTTTTGATATACATCACTAGAAAAAAACACTTCGTGGTTATCAACACTTACGGCTATCGATTTCTCTTGTAATTTTTATGAGTTGAAAATTTAATTTTTTGTATGGCGATAAGGAAATTAAAATGTAAAAACAAGGGTCATCTCAATCGAATAACAATTAACATGGCGTCAAAGTTATTTTTTTTAATTAATAGATCTGTTGAATCGCGTATTTTATTTTATATTAATATTAGGTAATGGGATTGGAAATTTCAATGCGACAACCCATAATCTACGAACCATAGTTGACTTTTTATATGGCATGCTACGGCCAACGAAACAAATGGAGAGTAAAAACGAAAAAATTAGGCGACGTTAGAGATGACGTATTTTGAAAACATCTAAAACTTTCTTTAAAATAGATTAACATTAATATGATTGCATGCTATTTTTGTAGCCAATATTGACAAGGAGCACTCCGTGTTGATTCAATCAACTCATTGCAATTGAATAACATCGTTATGATTTCCTCCGGGCAACAACCAAGAATACTCAACAATTAATGCAAATCTCATTTTATCTAATTGGATTTCGATACGATCCGGATATGATTGAGTTTTTTTTTGTAAATTGCGAGTCAATTAAATACCCTTTCAGACAATAAAGTAACAATGGCTCATATCATAAAACTTGAACTTCTTGGTGATCAATTAAACATCTGTTAAATTATTATAGCACGTGTTGTGGCACGCCTTAATCTAGTCAATCTTTTCATTGATCCATCAAATTCTCGTTGCTCGCCGAGAGTAATATATTGATCGCGCCCTCGCGTCTATGGGCGGAGCCCAATTGAACATACACGAACGGAATGATTTGCTCGCAATCCGTTCCCAAAAATGAACGGACAAGACGTAATTTCGTCACCGGCGAAAAATGTGCAAGTATAGATTGCCGCTGACAGTGGAAACATTTTCGCTAACTATTCTTCTCGACGATACAGACAATTATCTTTGGAAAAAATAATCATACGGATCATCGATTTTTCTGCTAAATAAACTGACCCTTTTCAAACTTTGTCTTTCCTCCGCGTAATTGGTGCTACTGCCAACTCACGTACCCTTTCGAGCTATTTATGTACGAATTTATGAATTTTTTTTAAAAAAAAAGGGAAGACAGAAATTGCCGGTGGGGCCCGCTCCACTCACGAAGCGACAGCTTCAAGGCCTTTTGTCCGAGATTGATCGGACACGTCCGCGTTTTCGATTGGCCAAGCCCCTAAAATCTCGTCCCCGTCAATTCTCGTGAAAAGATTTTTCTGGGAATCTCCTCATTTTTATTTTTATTATTTTTTTATCATTTTATTTATTTAATATTTCACATTCCTCTTTGGTATTTCCTATTGAGAAAAAAAAAAATACATTGCCATCCCCTGTTTCGCAAGAAAGCGGGGGGTGGGGGGGTGGCAGGCATATCGCACCTCCGCCAATCCATGTGTTTCGACGCTTTGGAATCTCCTTTTGCTGCCCAACTTTTCCCTTTCCGTTCAAATCACACATTTTTATCCTTTGGCCCTAAGTTTTTTTTTTTATCGAAAGAATCATATCCATACAATTCTCGCGACTTAGCTTGCGAGTACAATGGCAAAGCATCGACACAAAGTAGACTTCAAAGATCGGGAGGGGTAATAGAGTTTAAAATTCTGTGGCAGGCCATTTTTTCTTTGAGCCTTCGCTATACAGTCTGCCACTTTGTTGGACTCTCTATTACAAAATGCCAACTTAATATAAGTAAAATTATCCAACAGATCTTTTGGCCCTAAGTTTGAATGAGGCAATTCACATTGCGAGAGTTATTCCTCCCTCGTCGCTTCGAGGATCGCATTTTTGTTAAGTGTCACGTCTCGTGACGACTGATAGATGGGTTGGTGCCATCGATCTGACGGAACTATTCTATAATGCGAATGATTCAGAGGGAATTCATCGTATCGATGGAGATAGATTGAGATGTTGTACGATATATGATTTTGATGCACCTAGGGGATCGGTGGACCTGTTATGTGACTAGATGAACCGACGGACTTGAAATCAACGATCTCGAATTGAGCTCAAATTTGATTGGCTAAAGCGAAATGACGTGTTGATCAATACACACTGCCGTTGGCTGTGACTAACGATGGATTTTTGCGATTCGAGATCGCTTAAATGGGTTTTTCTATTATTTTAGTATTTTTTATGGGTTAATTTAGTAAAGGGTAGTTTCGTAAATTTGCGTTTCGATATTTATTAATCCTAGTAGGGTTAGGTTTGGGGATATATAAGCTTGTTTTAGGGTTTCGTTTTAGCAAACTTTTGAATATTGTGATTGTTAATCGATTAAGAGAACAATTTGATCCTCGTTATTGTTTCGATTTTTCTATTTAGCTTAATTTCTTTCACGCTTCGGTATCAGATTTCTTTGTCGGGTAAAAGTAAATGAGAACGAGAAAAACTATAGTGGCCTAATTACCAGCAGCATGCCCGATGGCTGGATTGAGGAGAAGATTTTCCTGATTTTAGTCATATATATCGCTTGGAAAAGTGTGTCAACGAGAAATACCTTCATTATATATAAAAAAAAGTATCCTAAGCATGGATTGCTGTTAATAGTGACGTATTTTTCACTAATTCCCAATTTTTTAAGCGATAAAAACGATTGAAATTAGGAAGATAATCTTTCAATGATTGGAATGATTCTCTACGAACCAAACGGAAATGAACTCGCATGCGTCGGTGGGTCAACCCGGCAAAGCCACGCTCGTGTTGGACCTAATTTTGTTCAAGATGAAAACGATCAACTATCGATAAGGTCACATACCAATTTTTCGAGGCTGGTCCTAGCCTCGGTCAAACCAAAACACAACAAATGACGAAGTTCACATTTATATGCCTCATCAACATCGCTCCTACAAATGACAATTTTGCACATTCAGGAAATGAAATTTGGTCAACAAGAAGTAAGATCGCGCCAATGGGCTTTTCGTGCGTTCGTTGTTTGGGCCACTTCGGCCTCCTCTCTTCCTTTCTCATTGCCGTTCCTGAGCTACGTCCATGGCGTCCTCTAACGACCGCTACCTCGACTTTTGCATTCTTGCATGTTCTTTTCCCCCTTTTGCCGTTCTTGTTATGTTTTCTTTTCATTCTTGTATGTTGCTGGGTAACATGGTGTTGCCTACTGACCTCACGAATCATGTAAAAAGCAATCAATCTCGTGCAAGAGAACGAAAGAACCATGCTTTTATTGAAATTAACAGCTGCTACATCGAGACTGCCTTCACAGCCTAAGTCTCAGGCTTATTCAAGATGTCTTGTTTCGAAAGACCAGTTCTCTGCTCGGTAAACAGGGCACTTTTTTGAGGCATTTTGATGTATGAAAATTTCTCCTTTCTGCCATCCGTGAGTCTATGGAAGAGTTGGTGCAGTCACTCACATTGCTTAAGAAGGCTTTCGGGATACGTGCTGATGCCCCTGGCCAGCAAAACATGGTTGCAGGAAAATGTCTCCCCTGTTTGGAATAGCTCTAGAAAAATGGGTCTAGACTGCGTGCAATGTTATGCAATATACGAGGCTGCAGAACTCTTTGAAGAAGCACCAAGAATTTTGGAAAAGGAATGTGGACCATATCACCCTGACATTTTAGGTGTGTGCAGCAATTTGGCTGGCACTTATGATGCAATGGGCATGTATGACTATTTTTTTTTTTTTGGTAATCCAGGGAACCCCGCACGGCCGATAGCCCGGAGGTAAACCCTGGAGGCGACATGTGCTAGCCACCACACACGTGCCACCGGGTAAGTCACCCTGCGGCGCTTGGGATTCGAACACTCAATCTTTTGCGAGAGGAAGAGTGCCCGCACCGTCGACGCCACCCAGGCAGGTGGTGGCATGTACGACTATTTGTTTTTAGCTTTTCCAATGATTCTGACCATCTAATTTGATTTTCCGCGATCTTGTCTCCATAGCATCAGTCCTTTCTGGGCCAAACCTCATGGTTTTATCGTCATCTCCAAGTCCTCTGATAGCTTAAGTTTGAATATTCTTTGATTCACTCATTGGCTTTTCATTCGTGCTGCTGCCAGTTTTTTTGCGGATGGAATCACGCCGGCAGAGAATCAGGTCCCCAAGACCGTTTAATTCATTGTTGTATGACTAAAAGTCTTTTTCTACGAGTAGTTCCCCGCTTCTTATTAACCTCAGTAACAGTATGCACAGGTTGGACAATGCGATTGAAATTTTGGAGAATGTTTTTGCCATTAGACAGGACAAACTTCGGACAGCAGCTGTGGATGGCGGGAAGCAAAGGTTGGCTGAGTTGTTGAAAGAAGCTGGAAGGGATTGAACAAGGAAGTCCATGCCTCTGGGAACTCTACTTGATACTCACTCTCGCATCTTAGAAGATGGTGGCATCAAGATACTGTGATCTCGACGATGTACATACTTTCACAGGCATGAAGCCACTTTAAGAGAGGAAGTACATAAGCAACGTGTTTCTGTTGAACAATCTTTATAGCAAAACAAACATAAAAATTAGAAAGCCACACCCTTCTGGATATGTAGCTTGGTGTGGAATATTGGGCACGTATATGCTTTGGTTTTATACGTCATTTTTAAAGCAACCCTTGTATTATTTTCCATGTGAATATTACATGACATGTGCTCCGACAAAAGTTACTTTTTATTTAGTAATTAATGACCAGAAAGAAGGAAAGAAAAAGCAAGATGTTTTGCACTCTTTTCTTCGCTTCTTTCGAACTAGCATTGCAGATTGGTACAGGTGGGTCGGACATGGAACCATTGAGGATGCGTGAAGCAATCCATGAATTGGCTGCATCTGTGAAATGTATGCCGTCCCAGCTAATTCGATTTTGAGGGTCGCCACAAGCATCTCCATAAATAGTGGTTCCACTCACTTGTGCTGACAGTCCACACATCATGAATGTCGGCATGAAGGTACCACAGCAGTAGTTTAGTGGATCAACAAAACCTGTCGGCAGATTTCATCAATGGTTAGAACACAATCTACACGCCTCGGTAGTATTAATTTAACGAACCATTAGGCAAAGAGGACCTCCTGTTATTGCAGATTGCCTAGTTTCTCTCTACGTTTACCTCGTAGATCTTCTCATTAAGTGTAGCCTGAGAGAGTTAATACCCTTTGATATGCAGATGATTACCTTGATTTTTAGCATCACTTATCAGTGACAGCTTGGCTGAATATATGTCGACGTATGTGAATGCAGCCATGGAGAGGTTTTTTCTTAGCTGGTGCACCCTTTCTTTAAGCTGCTGATTGAATTCTTGAACTACATTGTTTTGATAAGCAACGCAACCATTCTGGTCAAGGGTGCCATTTCTAAATTTAAATGGTAGAGCCATGAAAGGCAAGCATCCAATTGGACCAGTGCTATGTATCCAGAAAGCTCTCGCTCCTTTGCCATAGAGTTGCTGAAATTAAATGACGGAAATACCTTAAGGAAAGCAGTATAAAAAATAGCAAGTTTGGTGCATTAATGTTGGGCTCTTTATGGATCTCAGATATTCTACGACTGCCCATAACTTACTTGTATTGCTGCATCAAACCCGTTGGGGATGCCGGGAATTGCAGCGACCACTTGATCTACTTTCATGTTCTGAAAGCCAAATGTAAGATCGTTTTGTCCTATATCAAATGTGTAGAGAGCCTTCGAGAAATCATCAGGATGCGGAAGAGACATGCTGCTGCACTTTTTGATCATTACTGAATTTAAAGCCTTTTTTTTTTAAGTCGTCAGCCTTTACAAAATTATTCAGCTTTGTGCACAAAGAAACTGAAGCAAATGCGATAATGGGGACTCTTGATTGGATTAAGTGGTATATGCGGATTACTTGATTGATGTGCCATATTTCTGGCTAATGAACTGCAGAAAGTTGAAGCAGGATATAATGGCTCACAAGTATCACTCAAAGTCTTAGAGAGTTCTGTTGTGCGCGATTTGAACTGTTTGAATTGGGAGATCTGAATCCCAAGATCAAAAGGGCTGAAAGGACCAGGTAGAATGGAAGAGCCGCCGGTGGCGAAGTTTGCGCCGCTTCGAAAGTTTTTTCCTATGGAATCCAAGTATGCGCTCACGTATGGTAGCCCTAGTTTCTCAGCTGCAGAAAGTCAGAGCAAACTGATTATGCCTCAAGTATTTTACGAACGTTAACCTCTAATAAGCTTTATCGAGGCATCTTTATATCTAGACGGTGAACTTTTAGTAATCAAAACTGTTTGTCCTGACTGGAGAAATTAGCCACTAAGTTTCCCTCAGTGCATGCTCACGGGTTCCATATTCTGTTTTAAAAAAACCGATGACTCAAATCTTTCAAATAGTCCATTAAAAGTCTCACTTATGAAATCGAGGATGACATGCCCATTGGATAATCTCTTGGTAGGATGGCCCAGGTTTGTTTCGCCATAGGGAGGTGGAAATTTCAGTAAGTGCAGCGGAGCGGCCTCCAATGTCCTAGTTTGAATCCCTGAAGTTGTAGATAGCGGGAAAGTTGCAGCTAGACGAACTGCCAGACACCAAATGCCTTTGGGTCAGTGCTAATCCCAGTACCAGCAGTCCCAAAATGCTGAGCATTTTTACAAATGCCGTCCTTCTTTCTAACAGAAACAAAAGTAAGTAATATTTACGCTATTCTTGTGGAGATGTGTCCAGTGGCTTTTCCAAGACCTATTTTATAGTCTGCTAAACGCACATGGCGACAGACGAATAAAGGGCGGCTGGGAATTCACATAAAATAAGATGATTGGGTTCATGGAATCGTCTATAGTTTCATGCCTTCGGACATTGGATAGGACAGGTTAAATATTCCATCCCACAACTTGAGGACTCCTGAAAATTACAAAACTGAAAGGGAACGAATAGGATTTTAGAGATAGGAAAAAGCATGAAATCTTCTAATTGCAAGCTTGGACTTGGGTCAACATCTTTCTTGATGCTTCGTCTCATGCTTGCATAGTTATAATCGACGAAGCAAAGTTGTGGTCTTAATGAGAAGAGGAACACATGGTCGGAAAGTAGACACTTCTGTGTTCTTTGCCTCGACATTGCATCAGCTTTTTTCTTTACAGCTGGCGAAACTCATAAACATTTACCTAAGTATCCCAAGAAGAAGAAAAAAAAGTGGAACAACATATTTAGCCAAGGATAGGTATCAAATGATATTGATGGCAGATCAATTACCTCAGCACATTGATCTGTCTGATAATGACAACTTAAACAGGGGCATATTCACTCATTTCTAGGATAGGCAAAGATGCTCTCTTTTAACCTACCGGCTCCTTTATCTGTTTAGATGAGATGACATCTTTATCATGGTTCATATTTTTCTTAAAATGTGCCTTACACATCAGGTAAACTGGCAATCCTCAGTGATCTGTCTGCCTATGAAATGAATTCTGATTTAAGTGGGGGTGGGGGATGAACAGATGGCACATGGTTTTTCAAATGGTTTTGTGCTTCCCTCTGGGTCTCTTGAACATGGAAGTTTAGATTGGGATGGTTTTCAACTTATGTATTGGCTTTCCATTTCAAGTTCTCCTAGTGTTTCTTTATCCCTTCGTAGTTATGGTATCTAGTTGGCAGTAGAGTTAGATCTCCAAGTGCTTTGAGTTCTTTGTTCTATGATTTAGTTATCTTTGGCTCGAGTGGATCCTTCTTGTTTACATCTCTAACAATTTGCACCGGTTGGACGAGGGGATTGAAATTCTGGGGTATATTGTCGTCATTAGAGAGGAGACACTTGGGACAGCAAACCCTGATGCGGATTGAACAAAATGGGAAGGGATTGGAGCAGAAAGTCCAAACTCTGGGAACTTTACTCACAGTAACTCTTGCATCAAGGTACTGTAATTCTGATGATGTATATATCGTTTGTGGCCATGAAGTGAAGTTGAGAGTAGAAATGCATAAGGCTGTTTGTTTGTGTTGGAAGAATTCTTTAAGCAGAAGCACAGGAAAGCCACGCCATGCTGGAATTCTAGCTTATTGGTGTTCGTTATTGAAAGCACGATTAAGGTTTGATTTTGTAAGTCATTTTGGAAATAAAGAACAGTCACATTTTTGTCCTCTCCTGTTGGTTTCAAAGGGAAAATATTCACCTAAATGATTATTCCATTCCCAGTAACTATCGACCTATGTTAACCTTTGTGGATGGGAGACTCAATGTCATTATTTTCTGGAGAGCAGATGAAAGAACTACGAAGTCCAAAATTCACCTTTATGAGTGGTTTCAAATTGTCTTCCTCCAGCTTCATGATCTACTTAGATCTAGTATCTAATGAAGCAGAAGCTGCAAATTTAGCATGGTATGTCTGAAATCTGTTTTTTGAGTGCGCCCAAAAATTGGTCTGAATTTCCAGTATGGATGTCAAACTAGAAGCAAATGGTAGAACTTTCCTAGTGAAAAGTCCACGCTTATGTTATTTCCTTTGTGAATGTTACAGGACGTGCTCTGAGTCCGACCGGAGTAATGATTAAGTTAGACTGAATGATCAGATATCAGAAAAAGAAAAGGAGAATTTTGGTGCCGACATCTTCAATCTTGACGTGGTAAGTTATGGACAAGCATTGGGAATTGATACAGGTGCATCAGACATGGAACCATTGAGGATGCGTGAAGCAATCCATGAATTGGCTGCATCCGTAAAATGCATGCTGTCCCAGCTAATTTGATTCTGAGGATCGCCACCAGCATGTCCATGAATGGTGGTTCCATTCACCTGTACCGACATTCCACACTTCACGAATGTTGGCACAAAGCTACCACAGCAAAAGTTTAGTGGATCCACAAAACCTGCCACCAGATTTCACCAACTATATTAGCACAAATTTTAGACATCACAGTGGTACTAGTCTAATGAAACAATAGGCTAATGGACCACCTGTTATTGTGGGCTTGCCTAAGTACACTTATGCAGAAGATTACCTTGATTTTTAGCATCGCTGATCAGCGATAGCTTGGCTGAATATACGTCAACGTATGTGAATGCAGCCATAGAGAGATTATTTCTTAGCTGGTTCACCCTTTTTTTAAGCTGCTGGTTAAAGTTTTGAGCTACATTGTTTTTGTAAGCAACGCAGCCATTCTGATCAATGGTGCCATTATATGGTAGAGTCATGAAAGGCAAGCATCCGAGTGGACCGACGTTATGTATCCAGAAAGATCTTGCTTCTTCGCCATAGAGTTCCTGAAATTAAACAGCAGAAGTATCTCTAGGAAAACAGCAACAAAGAGCAAGTTTGGGTGCTTATGGCAAGCTCTTCAAATGGATCTCAGATCTTGTATGACTTTCCATAACTTACTTGTACTGCTGCATCAAAACCGTTGAGGATGCCAGGAATCGCTGCGACGATTTGGTCAACTGTCATGTTATAAAAACCTACTGCAAGATCATTATGTCCGATATCAAATGTGTAGAGGGCCTTTGAGAAGTCATCAGGATGTGGAAGTGAATATCTGCTGCACTTTTCCATCATTCCTGAGTTTAACGCCATTGGTTGATATGTTTTCAGTCCTTACAAACCTATTCAGCTTTGGATGCAAGGACATTGAAGGAAGTGCAGTTCCGGAGATTCTCAATTGGATTAAGAAGCATGTGTCAGATACAAGGTGACTTTACTGACCGGAATCACTCAAGTTCTTGTAGAGTTCTGTTGTGCATGATTTGAACTGTCTGAATTGAGAGATCTGAATACCAAGATCAAAAGGGCTAATGGGACCGGGTAGAATGCCAGAGCCTCCGGTAGCGAAGTTTGCATCATGTCGAAAGTTTGTTCCTAAGGAGTCCAAGTATGCATTCAAGTATGGTAGTCCTAGTTTCTCAGCTGTGGATAGTTGGAGAACACATTTTGCCTCGGAGATTTGCCACAAATGTCTACCAATAACGACCCTTAGACAAAGAAGCTTTTTATTTTGCCGTATTAAGACACAAAAGTTGAAGTGATTGAAGACAGTCGAGTTCTGATTCTAAAATCATCACCAAGCTAGTGATTATATCTAGAAGCTGCTTCACATAAGTTTAAATGAACTAACTTAACCTTAGAGGCTCGCTAAGATAAAATGTATCATGGACATAAATAGGACTCACTTATGAAATCGAGGATGACATGCCCGTCGGATAATCTCTTGGGAGGATTACCGAGGTTGGTTTTGCTGTAGGGAGGTGGAAATTGACTAAATGCAGCGGAGTGGCCTCCAGTGTCCGAGTTAGAATCCCCGAAGTTGTAGATTGCAGGAAAATTGCAGCTAGATGAACTGCCAGAAACCAAGTCACTTTCTGTCACTGCCAATCCCAAAACCAGCAGTCCCAAGATGCAGAACATCTTTACTGATGTCATGGTTCTTTAACAATCAAAACCAAATGATATTTTGCTGTTGTTGGGCTGCTGTGTTTTATGGCTTTTGGGAGACCTCTTGTATACTCTGCTAAGAGCAGATGGCAGGTCACGTTGGTTGTAATGTGCAGGTAAATGTCTACAGTTTCATGTTACTTGACATCGGATGGGACAAATTAAAATTGTCCCATCCCAACTTTGAGGAAAACCAGCAACCTTTTTAATTGTAAGTAGGTGCTTTAGATCAGTTGCTTTCTTAGTCCTCTTGTCTTATGCTTGCATAGTAATGATCGACGAAGCAAAGTTAGTTGTGGTCTTAATCAGAAAAAAGAGAGAAAACAATTGGTAGGCAAAACCTGAATTAATCGAATGATAGTGATGGCAGATCAATTATATTAATGCATATTGTTAAAATATATCTCCGGTTTGATTCCAGATTAAACCCGACCCGATGAAGATATGGGGACATTTGACCATATGAAAGTCAAAATTAACTTAGCATTGAAATCGGCGTAAGAATTGACAGTCATGCTGCAAGAGAATCTGCAAGAGAAGTATGAAAAAAAGCCATTAGACTCCGTTCGTTTCACAGAAAATAACTTTCAGAAAAATATTTTAGGGTTTTCTGGTATTCGTTTCACAGAAAATAAATTAGCTATGAAAAACATTTTCCCTCAATGAACAAAACACCTTTAAAAGTAAGGAAAATGTTTTCCACTTTTTTGAAAAGAGGAAAACATTTCCCCCCTCCTTCTTTTATCATTCATTATAATTATTTTTATTCTCTTTCTTTAATTCTAATTTTTTTATTATCTTTTTTTTCTTTTTCTTTCTCTTTTCTATCTTCTTCTCTGGTCGATCGCCAGCCATAGCGACAGCCAACGATTAGCCACAGGTGAACTCGAGCCTCACCACAGGCCAACAAGGCTCGAGCTCACCAGATCCTGACGTGGTTGAGCCTTGCTTCATTCAGCAAGGCCGAACTGGATGAGCTAGGCCTTGCCGGCCGCCATGGCTGGTGACCGGCTGAGGAAGAAGAAGAAGGAAAAAGAAAAGAAAAATAAAAATATAACATATTTTTAAAAAATAAATACAAAAAATTATTAAAAGTAGTGCAAGGAGGAAAATCTTTTCTATACCAAATAACGGAAAATATTTTTCAAGACTTTTTCAGATTTCAGACGAACACCAGAAAATTGTGCCATTTTTCAAGAAAATGATTTCCTGGAAAACACTTTTCAGAAACGTAATATTTTTCGCGAAACAAACGGAGCTTAAATTGGATTTATTTTCTTCTGCATGTTCAAGTTCAAAGCCGGACAACAATTGAAGGAAAAGTCTACCGTTGTGGTTGGGGTCAGAGAAAGACTCATGCAGTAATGGGCCATGTGAAGCTCTCTTGTCCTTTCTTGTTAGTTGCCACCCATCTCTTCTTTGTCATATCCAATCTCTTGAACGTTTTTGGAGGTGTGATTTCCAAATGCTTTTGTTGTATAGCGTGGGAGCCTTAAGTGAACAGGTGCAAATCGTTGACAAATGTATTGTTTCCATCTTGGCAAAAGTCACGTTGGCGTGTCGACTGGAAACAACCTCAATCCGACTTTGTAAAGCTGATTTAGAATGCCATCTAACACTTAAAAGAGGAAAAAAAAAGTTGGTCAACCTAGGCCAAAAGCCCATCTAAAGTATCACCCATGAGTGTTAAATGAGTCGTAAATAGGTTTACAACTTATTTAGACCCAACCCATTTCGATAACTCTCTCGTCATTTGTTCTGGCATTCACGTATTCCGCACTTTCATTTCAGTTTGGGTATGAATTTTTCTAGATTAAGTTAACTATGAAAGTATTTTAGCAATATCGATCGTGTTGGGTATGAGTTGAGTACGGTCGGGAATTAGTCACTAAATATTTATCAAATGGAAATGAATCAAAATGGATTAAATGGATTTATTTGGGTCGGATTATTTTTGACCCGACTCACCTATTTGACAGGTCTAGTATCATCCCATTTCTTAAAGTCATGAGGAGGGTCTCCCCTTCTAAGGCGGTGGGAAGTAACGAACGGCATCTTCCCAATTGCTTGATGCATGGACCATTTCCTGTGACTAGCTAGGGTTTAAGCAGGCACTGCCCATTCTTCAATGCCTCTTCAGCTGCTCAATAATCCATCTCACAATCAAAAATTGACTGTAAGACTTCTTTGCCTTTTTCTGAAAGGCTCAGCTCAAAGAAGGTGCCCACCTAATTAAGAAGAATGGCCAAAGCCATTGATAAGAGTCGGTGACGAACATAAATGGTCCATCTTTACTGCTCTGAATTCTGTGGACCATGTGTCATGTTGACATTTGATTTAATTTTGTCTAAGTTGGCAGCAAAAATTAAGGGTACCGCATTTATTGCTCTGTTCTAATAAATTGTTACAAAAAATGGCGATTTTTGTGCACCAAAAGTTAGAGCCCCTAGGACAAAGGGAACTTTCTTATGGTTTCTTCTTGTAATTGGGACTTGTTGAGCGCTGGTTTTCATGCTAAATTGAATCAATTTTTTGGTGCCAGAAATTTTTTTTTAAGTTGACATTTTTTTATTTAAAAAGTCCTACCCAAGTCCTTTGAATTAGATGAATGGGAGTTGCACTAGTGAAATAAATTGGAGCAAAACTTAATTTTGATAATATATTAGAAAGTTATCGCAAACTCAAAAGCATAAACTTAAGGGAGACCACTTTTTTATAAGAAGCGTATGAATCCCGTCAATAAGCGATGTAAGATACTTCAACCTTTTTTATTTTTTCTTTAATTTACAGATGGTGTTAATTTATTTGGAAGGGTGTTTTTTTAACCGAAATTAAGATTAAATTATCAGATCATTTGGAGAACCTATGAGTAACACTACACCTATACCTATTGAAACTAGTCTACATGACCGTGAAACATCAGTCTATATGGATGCTTATTAAATACGGCTCATATGTTTAAATACTAAGTGAAAGTATACCACATTGCTTAATAAAGTTAATCTTATGAACCTAATTTTAATATCCCTAACAAATCTCAAAAACATCCAAGCCAAAGATAACGCACCAACTTGTGAAAATGGGGTTGGTTGATCCTAGTAAACACATTAACACGGCTGGCTTTGATAGCACGATGAACTTCTTGTTACTCATTACTAATTAAAAGTTGATAGAGGACTAATCTTCTAAAAAAAACTTAATTGCTTGGTTTAATTAAAATTTTATGTGCCAAACTACCCTCTTTCTTCCTTCTTCTTTGATGAGTCAGAAGATAATTTGGCTGCTTATACCTAAATTCTGCCACTCTAATGCTCTCTCTCTTTGGTCGAGGACTCAAGGCCCCAAGGAGTCAAGCCACGTTTTGTTGTCACCGTCATTTTCTCATCATATTGCCTTTGCTCCTTTGCTTCCCCATTTTCTCTATTTCCCTTCGTCTTCCTTGTTTACATGTTTCCATCTTCAAGCCCATTTATCAGTTGGAGCAACTTTCTAGTGGCAGCTGGTCATACTGTCTTGACCTTTTCTTTTAGCTGCTCAAAATCAAGAAAGTCATAAATAACTGTGTGTGTGAGAGATAGGGAGAGAGCAAAAATGGCAAGGACAAAAACCACAAAGGGGAGAGAGAATGAGCAGAAGAAAGGGCTGTGGACAGAGGAAGAAGACAAGATTCTCATCGACCACGTCGAGGCCCAGGGAAAAGGAAAATGGAACACCATTGCTAAGCGGACAGGTTCAGCAAATAATTATTGATACGGTCAAAATCTCACGTGCATTTAAGTTTTGGGGGAGTGCACTCTTGAGTGGCTCCTCCCCTCCTGTTCCTCCTCCTCTAACTATGGTGAACTTTCTGATTTGCAGAGTTGAGAAGGAGTGGGAAGAGTTGCAGGTTGAGGTGGATGAATTATCTGAGCCCAGATGTGAAGCGAGGTAGTTTCTCTGAGGATGAAGAAGACCTCATCATTAGACTCCACAAGCTCCTTGGCAACAGGTTCTATTTTAATCTATAAATTTTCCTTGTAGTAATGTCATATGTTAGCCTTTATATTATGCAACAAATGAGATGGTATAGCTGAATTCTAGTATATTGTTCTGTCCTTAAAAGATGCTAATTGCTGGAATGTTTTAGCAGGTGTTGGCGAGTGTCACAAAACTGTTGAAAAATTACCGATAACCTTTTTCTCGTGTGTCTTGTTGGTAACTTACCAACACCTTCATTCAGTTACCAACTTTATTATAGTTTGCAAATTAGCATTTTTTTACTAACTCATTACTTTTTATTTGCATTACTTAGTAACGCCACGAATTTATTAATTTTTATATAAAGTTACCAACCTAAATTAGAGTGAATTCTTGATTTTTGTCAGATTAGCTTACCAACAGTTTTTGTGTTATCAATTCTCATTTGAGTTACTTATCGTTATTTCTTTTAAAAGTTGAAGGCGTTAGTTAGAAAGACAAAAGTTGGTTAAAGATAAGAAATATTTGTAATTCGCAATTCGTCTTAAAAGAACTGGTAATTTCATAAAAGTGTCGATAAATTTTTAGTAATTTAACTGAAAAAGCAGGTTACCGGTAACTTTTTTTTACTAGCAATTCTTCGACACTTACCAGCTCTTTCAAATGATTTACTAGCATAGAAAAAAATCGACTTTTTGGGATTATTATGTTAAAATTGAACCACATGACCAATGTATGTTTCTTTTAGATTTTATAATGCGAAATCTTTGCATCATCAATTTGTTTTGACTTATAATCAGACAAGAAAAATCATGTATCTACCTATGTATCGTTCCCCAAATGTCGTGTGGCAGATGAACATGATTCTTTCCTTTGTTTCCTTCTTTAAGGTGGTCTTTGATTGCGGGGAGAGTGCCGGGTCGAACCGACAATCAAGTGAAGAATTACTGGAACACACATTTGAGCAAAAAGCTAGGCGTCAAAACGCGGCGCGCTCGGTCTAGCACATCGGCAAGTTTCCAATGTCCATGTTCCACTTCGTCTCCCGACGGGGCCTCCGAGAGAGGCTCCGACAAGAAACCGGGCGAGGACCCGAGACCGGATGGTGCGAAATGGGATACTAGAGAACCAACCTATGGAGACCAATCGACGAGCCACTTTTGGGATTTTGAGAGCGAGCTCGGTGAGCTTGGGATGATGGAGTTCTTGCAGGGGCAGCCTCACGATCTATCTTGGCTTAATTCGTGAGCGACCTCTCGGCGGACCGTCCCATTCCCTGTCCCCATTTCATAGTGCAAAAAATAGGTAGATCTATCATATATCAAAAGGCCTAAAGAATGCCCTGCTCACCGAGCAGAGAATTAGAGTCTTTTATAACAAGACATCTTGAATAAGCTTTGAGACATGGGCTGTGAAGACAGTCTCAATGCAGCAGCTGTTGATTTTTCAGTCAAAGCATGCTTCTGTCGATTTCATGTGCGAGATTTGATTGCTTATATTCTACACGGTAACATGCAAGAATGACATGCAAGAAAAAAAATGACAAAAAAAAAACATACGAGGATGGCAACAAGAAAAACAACATAGAAGAATGCAAAAATTGAGGTTGAGGTAGCAGGAGTAAGCCATGGACGTGGCTCAAGAACGGTAATGACAAATGAAAGGTCGAAGAAGTCACAAAGGCTCCACATATAGCACAGGAATCTTTCGCGCGGAGGTCTCTGCTTAGCATTTCTTAGATCATATACGCTAACAACACCATTGCGCAGCGGCTACTGAGTTGCGGATGTCTGTTCTGAGATCAGTGTTGAGCTATTGTATCACAAGCCATTGCCACGTCACAAGTGCTACTGAATGTGTCAGAGATTATAATCACTGGCAGTTTGGAGACGAAAAGTAATCACAGAGAGGCTTCATCTATTTAACGCGAGCGATACCATCAAAACCATTTAGCAGACAAATGTACGTAATCAAGCAGCTTGAGAGCGAGATCAGTCATACCGTATCATCCACTCGATGTTCATCTTCTGACCTCTGTTAAGCTAAAAGTTCGCTGTGTGCCTGTGCATATGCTAGTTTACTTTGATTCAATCCTTAGAGCATTTCGATAAGCTGACTTCGCCGAGCATAAGCTAACCCTTGAGTTGAACAAGTCATGATAATTGATCCCATTCGTTAGAGCCAGAGTTAAATGTGATCGGGGCAATTTTGGTGGATGGCACTTTGCGAATTCCATACTGCAGATCGTTGAGGATGCCAGTTTACCTGATGTCTAGGACACATTTTAAGAAAAACATGAAGCATGATACGGATTTCATCTAATCTGAATAGAAAATGAAGCCTGCAGAGATCAAGAGAGAGCGTCTTTGGCCTGCCCAAGAAATGAGTGAATACTGTATGCCCTTTGGGTAATTGATCTGCCATCACTGTCATTCCGTTAACTCAGGTTTCTCCTACCAATTGTTTTCTTTCTTTCTTTCTTTTTCTAATTAAGACAACAACTAACTTTGCTTCATCGATCATAACTATGCAAGCATAAGACAAGAGGACTACAAAAGTAACTGATCCTACGTTCCTACTTAAAAAGTTACTGCTTTTCCTCAAAGTTATGCAATGGAACAATTCTGATTTGTGCCATCCAATGTCAAGTGACATGAAACTAGAGACAATTAGCTGAATCCAATCATTACAGCCTACGTGAACTCCGACCTGCCCCTTTTTGCTCGTCCCCATTTGCTCTTAGCAGAATATAAAAGAGGTCTTCAAAAAGCGTTAATGCACACCAACCCTAGAACAGAAAAATATCATTTGGTTTTGATTGTAAAAGAACCACGGCATCGGTAAAAATATTCTGCATTTTGGGACTGCTGGTTTTGGGATTGGCAATGACAGAAAGTGACTTGGTTTCTGGCAGTTCATCTTGCTGCGATTTTCCTGCTATATACAACTTTGGGGATTCAAACTCAGACACTGGAGACCACTCCGCTGCATTTAGACAATTTCCACCTCCCTATGGAAAAACCAACCTCGGCAATCCTCCCAAGAGATTATCAGATGGGCATTTCATCCTTGATTTCATAAGTGAGTCCTTCTATTTGACTCCAAGATACATTTTATCTTATTAAGCCTCTGAGAATAATTTAGTTTGTTAAAACTCATGTGAACCAGCTTCTAGAAAAAATCACTAGCTTAGGGATGATTTCAGAATCAGAACTTACAGTCTATAATCACTTCAACTTCTTTGTCTAAATATGGCAAAAATAAAATGCTTCCTTGTCTAAGGTTTGTTATTGGTTAACAATTGTGACAAGTCTCCGAGGCAAAATGTTTTCTATAACTATCTGCAGCTGAAAAACTAGGACTACCATACTTGAGTGCATGCCTGGACTCCATAGGAACAAAATTTCAACATGGTGCAAACTTTGCTACCGGAGGCTCTGCCATTCTACCGGGTCCATTTAGCCCTTTTGATCTTGGTATTCAGATAACTCAATTCTGACAGTTCAAATCACTCACAGCAGAACTCTACAAGAACTTGAGAGATTCCAGTGAGTAAAGTCACCTTGTATCTGACACATGCTTCTTAATCCAATTAAGAGTCTCCAGAACTGCACTTCCTTCAGTGTTCTTGCATCCAAAGCTGAATAGTTTTGTAAAGACTGACAACATGTTGACCAAGGGCGTTTAACTCAGGGACGATCAAAAAGTGCAGCAGAATTTCACTTCCCCGTCCTGATGACTTCTCAAAGGCGCTCTAAACATTTGATATCGGACAAAACGATCTTGCATTCGGTCTTCAGAACATGACAGTTGACCAAATTATCGCAGCAATTCCTGGCATCCTCAATGGTTTTGATGCAGCAGTACAAGTAAGTTATGGGAAGTCATAGAAGATCTTAGATCCATTTGAAGAGCTTGCCATAAATACACAAAACTTGCTGTCACTGTTTTCTTAGAGATACTTCCACCGTTTAATTTCAGGAGCTCTATGGCGAAGGAGCGAGATCTTTTTGGATACATAACGCTGGTCCAGTTGGATGCTTGCCTTTCATGGCTCTACCGTGTAATGGCACCCTTGACCAGAATGGCTGCGTTGCTTACCAAAACAATGTAGTTCAAGAATTTAACTAGCAGCTTAAAGAAAGGGTGAACCAGCTAAGAAATAATCTCTTTATGGCTGCATTCACATACGTCAACGTATATTCAGCCAAGCTATTGCTGATCAGTGATGCTAAAAATCAAGGTAATCTTCTGCACGTCAAAGGTACTAGCTCTCTCAGGCTACACTTGATGAAAGAAACTACAGAAAAACGTTTAGCAAAACTAAGAGATCCCGCTAAAACAGGTGGTCCGTTTTGCCTAATGTTTCGTTAGATTAATACCACAGTTGTGCCTAAATTTTGTACTGATAGTTGATGAAATCTGGTAGCAGGTTTTGTTGATCCACTAAACTACTGCTGTGGTAGCTTCATGCCAACATTTGTGAGATGTGGAATGTCGGTACAACTAAATGGAACCACCATTCATGGAGATGCTTGTGGCGACCCTCAGGATCGAATTAGCTGGGATGGCATACATTTCACGGATGCAGCCAATTCATGGGTTGCTTCATGCATCCTCAATGGTTCCATGTCTGATCCACCTGTACCAATTTCCAATGCTTGTCCATAACTTACCACATCAAGATTGAAGATTTCGGCAACAAGAATCTTCTTCTTCTTTTTCTAATATCTGATCATTCAGTCTACCTAAAACATTACTCCGGTCGGACTCGGAGCACATGTCCCGTAACATTCACAAAGGAAATAATACAAGCGTGGACTTTTCACTAGGAAGGTTCTACTATTTGCTTCTAGTTTGAGTTCAATACGGGAAGTTCAGATCGGTTTTTGGGCCTTAATCAAGAAACAAAATTTCAGATATCTCATGCTGAATTTGCATCCACTTCTTCATTGGATGCAAAATCCAAGTTGATCATGAAGCTGTAGGAAGACAATTTGAAACAACCTGTAAAGGTGAATTTAAAACATCTATAGTTCTTTCATCACTCTTGAGAAAATAATATTGTGTCTATAATCCACAAAGGTTAAGACAGGTCAATAGCTTACTGGCCATGGGATAGCCATTTAGCACCTATTTGCCCTTTGCAACCAACAAAGAGGACAAAACTGTGAACCTTCTTTATTTCCTTCAAAATGACGTACAGAAACAAACCTTATTTTTGCTCCCATAAGCTAGAATTCCAGTATGGCGTTGCTTTTTCTGTTGCTCTTCATTTTGCTTTAAGCATTCTTTTAGCACAAACAAATAGCGCTATGCTTTTCCTCTCTCAACTTCAGTTCATGCCCACGGAAATTATGTACATCATCAGAATTACAGTACCCTGATGCCACTATCTTCTGAGATTCAAGAGTCAGTGTCGAAAAGTTCCCAGAGGCCTGGACTTCCTGCTCCAATCCCTTCCAGCTTCTTTCAATTTTCATCAGGGTTTGCCGTCCCAAGTGTCTCGATCTAATGGCATCAATATTCTCCAAATTTCAATTTCCTCGTCCAACCTGTGCAAATTGTTAGAGATGTAAATAAAAAGTAAGGAACCACTTGAGCTAACAATAACTAAATCATAGAACAAGGAAATTAACACTCTTGAAGATAACTCTACTGCCGACTGGATTCCAGAAGTACGAAGGGAAAAACAAACACCAGCTGAACTTGAAATGAAAAGCCAATGCATAAGTTGAAAATCATCCTGATCGAAACTGCCATGTTCAAGAGACCAGGAGGTGACAATACATGTGTCATCTGTCCATCCCCCACCCCCACCTAAATCATTACTCATTTCATAGGCAGACAAACGGATAACTGGGGATTGCCAGTTTACCTGGTGTGTAAGGCACATTTTTAAGGAAAATATGAACCATCATATAGATTTCATCTAACTTGAACAGATAAAGAAGCCTGTAGGTTAAGAGAGAGCATCTTTGCCAACCCTAGAAATGAGTGAATATACCCATGTTTAAGTTGTCATTATCAGACAGATCAATGTGCCGAGGTAATTGATCTGTCGTCAACATCATCTGATACCCATTCTTGGCTAGCTATGTTGTTCCCTCTTTTCTTTTTTCTTTTTTTATACTTAGGTCAATGTTTATAAGTTTCACTAGCTGTAATTTTTATTGATGTACTAGATTAGAAAAATCTGATGCAATGGAAAGGGAAAGAACACAGATGTTTCACCACCCGACCAATTCATCCTCTTCTAATTAGGACCGCAACTTTGCTTCGTCGATTATTACTATGCAAGCATGAGATAAATCATCAAGAAAGATGTTGATTCCAAGTCCAAGCTAGCAATTAGAAGATTTGATGCTTTGTCCTATCACTAAAATCTTTTTCATTCCCTTTCAGTTTTGTAATTTTCAGGAGTCCTCAAGTTGTGGTATGCAACATTCTAACCAGTCCTATCCAATGCCAAGTGACATGAAACTAGAGACATTTCTGGGAATCCAATCTTCCATTTTATGTGAACTTCGAGCTGCCCTTTTTTCGCTTGTCACCATCTGCTCTTAGCAGAGTAGAAAAGCAGTCTTTGAAAAGCCACAAGACACGGCTAACCATGAACAGCTAGATATCATTTACTTCTTGAGTTAGAAAGTACAATGGCATTAGTAAAAATGCTCAGCATTTTGGTTCTGCTGGTTTTGGGATTGGCAATGACACGAAGGGATTTGGTGTCTGGCAGTTCATCTAGCTGCAATTTTCCAGCTATCTACAGCTTTGGGCATTCAAACTTGGACACTGGAGGCCGCTCTGCTGCACTTACACAAATTCCACCTCCCTATGGCGAAACCAACCTTGGCAATCCTCCTAAGAGATTATCCAACGGGCATGTCATCCTTGATTTCATAAGTGAGATTTCCAGTGGACAATTTGAACTTTGAGTCATCAGTTTCTTTTGAGTAGAAAATGGATTAAAGGGAAATTTCCTGATTAATTTCACCAGTCAGGATGAACAGTTTTAATGACTGGAAGTTCATTGTCTTGACAAAAAGATGCCTTGATAAAGTTTATTAGAGTTTAACATTTGTGAAGTATCTGAGGCATAATCGATTTTCTCTGACTTTATGCAGCTGAGAAACTAGGACTACCATACGTGAGTGCATACTTGGACTCCATAGGAACAAACTTTCGACGCAGCGCTAACTTCGCCATTGGAGGCTCTTCCATTTTACCTGGTCCTTTCAGCCCTTTTGATCTTGGCATTCAGATCTCTCAATTCAAACAGTTCAAATCACGCACAACAGAACTCTATGAGAATTTGAGTGATTCTGGTGAGCCCTTTTATCCTTCAACTTTCTGCAGCTCATTAGCCAGAATTATGGCACATCTAACAAATAATCCACATATGCCTCTTAATCCAATTAAGAGTCCTGTTAATCGCAGTCCCTTCCATTTCTTTGTGCACAAAGCTGAATAATTTTGTAAAGACTGATGACATACAAAAAAATGGCATTAAATTCAGGGATTATCGAAAACTGCAGCAGCATGTCCCTTCCGCATCTTGATGATTTCTCAAAGGCCCTCCACACATTTGATATAGGACAGAACGATCTTACATTTGGATTTCAGAATGACTGTAGACCAAATTGTCGCTGCAATTCCCGGCATCCTCGATGGTTTTGATGCAGCAGTACAGGTAAGTTATGGGCATTCATAGAAGATCTGAGAACCATAAAGAGCTTAACATAAATACACAGAACTTGCTGATTTTTTACACTGTTTTCCTAAAGGTATTTCTGTCATTTAATTTCAGCAACTATATGGCGAAGGAGCAAGAGCTTTTTGGATACATAACACTGGGCCAATCGGATGCTTGCCTTTCATGGGTCTGCCATTTAAATTTAGAAATGGCACCCTTGACCAGAATGGCTGCGTCGCTTACCAAAACAATGTAGTTCAAGAATTCAATCAGCAGCTTAAAGAAAGGGTAAACCAGCTAAGAAACAATCTCTCTGTGGCTGCAATCACATACGTCGATGTATATTCAGCCAAGACATCGCTGATAAGTGATGCTAAAAATCAAGGTAATCTTCCACATATCAAAGGGTACTAGCTCTCTCAGGCTACACTTAATGAGAAAATCTATGAGGTAAATGTAGGGAAAAACTAGGCAATCCGCAATAACGGGAGGTCATTTTTGCCTATTAATATTAAGACTACTGAGGTGTGTAAATCGTGTTCTAATGGTTGATGAAATCTGGTGGCAGGTTTTGTTGATCCACTCAACTACTGTTGTGGTACCTTCGTGCCAACATTCGCGATGTGTGGACTGTCTGCACAAGTAAATGGAACTGCCATTCATGGAGATGCTTGTGGCGATCCTCAGGACCAAATTAGCTGGGACGGCATACATTTCATGGATGCAACCAATTCATGGATCGCTTCACGCATCCTCAATGGTCCCATGTCTGACCCACCTGTACCAGTCTCCAATGCTTGTCCGTAACTTACAGTGTCAAGATTGAAGAAGTCAGATCCAAAAGAAGCAAAGAAAAGAGCACGAACAATCGTCCCTTTCCTTTTCTAATCTCTGCTCGTAAGTTACTAAATAAAACGTCACCCCTGTGGGAGCACATTTCATGTAATGTTCACATGGAAAATAATCCAGGCGTTGCTTTCAAAAGAACCAGCATGTGGACTTTGTCGCTATGAAAGTTCTAGCGCTTGCTTCTTGTCTGAGCTCAATACTGGAGGTTCAGACCAAGTTTTGGGCCTTATTCACGCAACAGATTTGAGACATCTCATGCTAAATTTCCAATAACCTTGGTAGATCATGAAGCTGTAGCAAGACAATTTGTAACAATCTGTATAGGTCATATTCTTCTTTTTTCATAAGATACAAATTTATTATTAAGAGAGGCATATCCAAGAAAAGGGAAAAGAGAACAGCAAGACAAAACTAATTAAAAGACATTAGAATGTGAAGCCCATAAACACTTAAAATTAGCTAGAAAGGAGGCGAATTGCTGGTGTCTGTCATCAGAGGTGAATATAGGACGATTTTTTACTGGCGATGGAATAGCCATTTAAGTACCGGTTTGCCCTTTCCAACAAACAAGAGAGAATGAAATCCTGACCATTCTTTATTTGCTAACAAGCAAATATCAACGATTCCTTGAAAATGATGTATAAAATCAAACCTTATACATGCCCAATATCCCACACCAAGCTAAATATCCAGAAGGGCGGTGGCTTTCTTATTATCTCTTTATTTTGCTTTAAAAACTCTTCAACGAAAGTAGACAGCCTATGCATTTCCTCTCTCGACTTTGCTTCATGCCTATGAAAGAATTTACATCGTCAAAATCACAGTACCTTTATGCCACCATCTTCTAAGACACAAGAGTTAGTATCAACTATCAAGTAAAGTGCCCAAAGGCCTGGACTTCCTGCTCCAATCCCTTCCAGCTTCTTTCAACAACTCAGCCAACCTTTGCTTCTCGGCGTCCACATCAGAGTTTGCTGTCCCAAGTTTATCCTGTCTAATGGCGACAACATTCTCCAAAATTTCAATTGCATCATCCAACCTGTGCAGATTGTTAGTGAGGTAAGCATGCAGTGGAGAACTACTCTATAGAAAGAATAAATCATAGAGCAATGAATTAAATGCTCTTGGGGACCTAATTCTATTGCCGACTAGATTCCATAATATAAAAACTAGCAGCGGTACAAATGAAATGGCAATAAGTCAATTAAAAAACATTCAATCCTAATTTAAGCTATCATTTCCAAGGTGCTTCGTCGAGATGATAAAACCATTTGAGAAAAGACATGCCATCTGCTTCATCCCCCACCCCCTTAAACCAAAAAACCAAAAAAAAAAAAAGGAAAAAAGAGCCAGAAGAGGAGGAGGAAATACAAATCACATCTCATTTCAAATTAATGACAGACAGACAGCAAGTTCTGCAACCAATAAAATCTGCAATGTTCATGTATGAAAAAATGTATTTCTTGTGATTGTCCCCTAGTCCTACTGATACAATTGATTGGACCTAGAAAGGACAGATGTTGTGGAGACAAGATCACAGAAAAAAAAAAATTAGATAGCCAGAATCATGAGAAACGCTAAAAACAAATAGTCATACCTGCCCATTGCGTCGTATGTGCCAGCCAAATTGCTGCAGACACCTAATGTGTCAGGGTCATATGGTCCATATTCCTTTTCCAAAATACTTCTTGCTTCTTCAAAGAGGTCTGCAGCCTCGTTTATTGCCAAACATTGCACACAGGCTAGACCCATTTGGTTTAGGGCAATTCCAAACAAGGGAGATTTTTTCTCTGCACTGACCCGGAATTTTGAAACAGCAGAATTTAAGGAGGTGTAAGAATCAGAATATTTTCCCATCATATAATATATAACTCCAATCTGTGCCTCGACTCCTGCAACCATGTGTTGCTGGCCTGGGGCATCAGCATGTATCTTCAAAGCCTTCTTAAGCAATGTGAGTGCCAGCTCCAACTCATTCATAGACTCATAGATGGCAGAAAGGTCAATGAAGCCACCAGCAATCTCTTCAGATGGGATCATTGGATTAGGCCTTCTGTAAATATGAAGTGCATTCTTGCAGTAGGATTTGGATTCCTTGAACTTCCCAATCTTGTGGTACAAGTTCGCCAAACGCACGTAAATTGAAGCAACTTTCGGATGATTCTCGCCTTTGGTCGACTTGAAGACTTTAATTGCTTTCTGGTATGCAAAAACAGCCTCATCATACTTAGCAAGTGATAGGTATGCATCTCCGATACTGCAGTCTATTGAAGCCACATCCAATTCTTGTCCATGCGATGCCATGGCCATGCTTGCTAAAACATAATGCTCCAGTGCAGACTCATGTTCACCTTTTGAGTCACAGATAAGTCCCATCAGTCTCCTATCAGCCGCTTCTGCAAGGAAAGCAGTAGAACCTTTTCCCTTGTGAATGTCCAGAGCCATTTGGCAAAGCTTCTCAGCCTCATCAAATTGCAATGCCTGGACATAAGCCTCGGCCATATAACGGCATGTCTCGCCAACTCTGGGGTCTGTCTCTCCCAAAACTTGCTTTTGGATCTCCAAGCCAGCCGTATATAACAGTAATGAGTTCTCCATCTGACCGATCATTGCATATGTATCACCTAACTGCATGCAGCCAGCAAATTTAGCAACCGCGTGGTTTTCACCATCCTCTAAAGCTGGAATTCCAATTGAGCGCTCAAGAACTGGAATTGCTTCACTATACTGACCTAAGTCACAGTATATTGCAGCCAAAACATGCAAACACATAACCAACCCTAAACTAGGTTTTTCATTGACTCGTTGCTCATATGAGCTCACAGCTCGAAGAGCCAATTCAAGAGCTCTCTGGGGATTAGCCCCACTAGCAATCATATCTCTTATTCTTTTGAGTAAATAGGGTCCAATCTCTGCATCATCAAGTCCCACATCAAGAGTATTTTCTATACTGCTATACTTTTCCCCAAGTAAACCAAGATATCTCTGTTTTCTCCTAAGATTTTTCCTTTTTGCACGCTTTTCATTCTTTTTGCCAGCAGGAGGTCTCTCGTGGGGCACTTTGCGCATAGAACTTGCTTCCGATGATTGCTCCTCTTTAACTGCAGATTGGTATCTACCTCCCATTTCGATCTTCTCATCGGTTAGATCAATGCCTTTAATTGGATAGTGGTCACAATCTTTATCCTCTAGTCTTCTCTCTGGCACCACATCCGTCATCATCTCCATCACACCAAAGTCTCCGACAAGATGGCCCAACTCTGAATCAAGTCTGGATTCCTCACCATATGAGAGAATACTAGACCTGGAGGGAGATTGATCGGAGCTCTGCATCTCAAACACATTGTTATATAACTGCTCGATGGAGGTATCTACCACACGATTGATGAAAAGATCAATGGAATCACTTCGAGGACTGTGCGGACTTAGTGGACTTCTTGGAGACCTCAACTGGGTGTAGCTTTCCTTGTAAGATGAATTATTTCCACTGGATTCATCTGTTATGCTGTGCACATTCCCAACTTCAGTGGCTAATCCAGGCATTTTGCTGAACATGAATCGATCCGCTTAGTAAACTTAAATAGCTTCGGAAAGGATGTTGGAGGAATAAGGAACATGTCTATTTAGCAAAGAAAGATTTTAGGCAGCCGTTCTCCCAAAGCTTAAATTACTGCAAATTGGGCTGAGAGTGAATATCAAGCATCACCACAGATACCTCTTTTGTGCAAGTTAGACCTTACATCTAAAACACAAGAATTAAAAGTAGTCACGTCAAACAATCAAACGGCGGCTGCATAGCTACAGAAGAAAGGGTCACGAAAGAATCGGACGAGGAGCATCGAGAGTCCAATCATGACTTGAAATCTCATCCCCTGTCGTGCGACCACTAACAAACATAAGCCAAGTGCATTCCTCTACAAAAAGCACGAGCCAGGTATGACCAGGAACTCGAACTAGAGGTTCACTCCACTCGCACAACCCATCAACACGCTCGAAGCTCATTCCAAAGCATGCGAATAACCCAGGAACAGAGAAGCAAATGTTACAGGAGCAAAAACATCAACCCATCGAAGAATCAAGCACGTGGGTAAGGCCTGGCGGCGCTTCCGGGTGAAACCAGCAAGGAAGGAGAGACAAAACGAGGGGCGGGGCGCGTACCTTCGCAGTAGATAAGCGGCGGCGGCGGCGAGGGAGGAGGAGGAGGAGTAGAGGCCGAGACTCCGCGGAGGACTTCCTACAGACAGCACACACCGCGAGTTCAGACGAAGCGGGAAGACGATGGAGAGATGATGGTGGGGGGGGAGGGATCGAGCACAAGGCAATGCAGAAGAGATGAAGAGAGCGAGGCAGCGAATGGAGAAGAAGAAGAAGAAGAAGAAGAAGGGTGAGGTAGAAGAGGATTGCAGAGGCGTGAAGTTGCGGTTGCAGAGAGAGTCTGAATGTTGAAGCAAACGAGGAATGGAGGAAAGAGACACCTCTCGTTCCTCTCTCTCTCTCTCTCTCTGGTGTTTTTTCAGCTGGGACGTCGCAGGCTGGCGCGGTTAACGGCTTTTCGAAGCCAGCGGACAGCTCGTGCGTCCATGTACATGCCACGTGGGACAAGCGACGTTCCAATTCCAGCGGGAGGAAAGTGAGAGAAGAGAAAAGGAAAAAGTTAATAAATATTAACGTAGGCCTTAGGCAATTTGGCTTCGGAAAAGACCACTAGAATAAAGGGCAGAATGACCGCATAGCTTAAAGGAGAACCTTTCTTTTTGGATTCGCGGGAATCGCGCATTGTCTTATCCACTTTGACTAATGCAGTACTTCTCGTGTGTGATAAATTAAGTAACTTTATCATGATAAGTTTTTAAAAGACAAAGTGGTGCAAATAAAGAAAATAAATACGAACTTGTGCAAACTCTTTGAACACGTTATCGAAATCCAATACAGGTTGAAGTTTTAAATTGATCCGGGTGATAGAGTACATGACCGTATCTAGTTACATATTCATTTTTGAAATGAGATATAAGATGTATAAATCCGACGGAGTTCTCATCCAATTATACCACGTCGTGTGCTTGTCGCGCTATGCCAGAAAAATGTATCGACGACCAAATACGATCTTCAATCCTATCTTAGCCTGTTAGGAGATGACTACTTGGTTATCGAAACATGCTTAGATCTTGATAACGAGTGTCCCGGAGTCGGAGCAATATATTCTCTTGCCAAAGAGAAAAAAGGGAAAAAAAAAAAAAAAAGGCCACGTGGATCCCCGTCTCATCTTCATCGGGAACAAAGCCTAGGGCTACCCAAAATGTTTTGTGGGCTTTTTCGACTGAGCTGGACCCGTGGGCCCAGAGAAAGCGAAGACAGCCATTCGGCCCACTTGTGAGCTGGATCTTACCCGGGCGCGAATTAGGATGGAGCCCAAAAAATATATATATATAAAAATCTTTCGATTGCAATTTCAGACTTTATTTGTTTCGCGAAAAATAAATAATTTCGAAATTATTTTTTTCTAAAAATAATTATTTGTATCGCTTGAAATAATTAACTAATGAAAAATATTATTATAATCAATAATAATCTATGTTTATACATTCTCATTGATAATATAAAATGTTTTTCATTCACTTATTTCTGTAAGCGATATAAATGAACATTTTTATAAAAAAATTTTCTATTAATTCATTTTCTGCGAAATATACAGGGCTTTAAATTGGCCCGAAATAAAAACATTGCGTTTAGCCGTTTAATAATTACTATAAATCTTGATTTGGTGATGCGATATTGACGTGCTTAAAGCGTTCACGTCATAAACCCAAAACGCATTAGCCGAACTGTGATAGAGGTGAGATTTCGCGCCTCAAGAAGCGTGAGATCTAGGGTTCGATTCCTTTTCGATGTGCTTCCCTCGAACCAAGTCTCGCGAGGAAGCAATATCTTGTGAATCCTCTAGTTCCGACTTAGATGGGCCACCTTTGACTAGATCGATCGAGGATGCGGACATAGTCTCATGCTCGAAAACAAAGTTGGATAACACTCAACGATAACATTATAATCTACGAGTTATAAATAATTCAAATGTAATCCATCCATAAAATCTTTGATGTGTGCGGTAACCACTTATCAACGTCAACATATGATGTTGTGACATGAATTAATACCTAAAATTGATCCGACATGCTTCTTGTTATGCTTGGCACACCACTGAGAACATCTCAGCTTTAAGGTAATTATATAGAATTGGTTCGCAATTTTTTTTTGCGATCAAGTCATTGAACCCATTCTTTTTATATTTTCGCTATCGCTTTACTTAAAATTACTCAATCTATGTCATCGAGCCCATTCGTTTGGCGTTGTTACTAAGTTTGTCAATTTTACAGCATCTGACTGCTAAATTTTTGTGAATTTTGGCATGTGGTGCATATTTATCAAATTACTAATAATCACTGATTCTTTCTTTTCAAGTAAAATGAGAATTGATAGAGCAGGGTGGACTTATCGCGTGAAGGGCTATACATTGTAGACTAACATGGACCGCCTGGAGCGCAGCTACGGCAGCTCCTGAAATCAGGGAAGGATGTGCATAATTGATCCATTTGGTCCGCAAAGAATAAACTCACAGAGAACAATCATTCGAACCCATGCCCGATCCGATCGGATTTTTGTAGTTCCTTTTTTTCGATATTTTAAAAAAGGGATATATATACTAAAAGTTCTAAAATTTATTACGAAAGTACAATTGAGTCTTAAAACTTGCAAAAAGTGCAATTAAGACATAAGACTTATCAACTTAGTTCAATTGAGTCCTAAAGTTAACACCGTCAATTTTTCTAACCGAAAATGCTGACGTGGCATGTTTAAATCAATTTTTCTTGCCTATATGGCATTTATTATTATTTTTCATTCAAATCATATTTAAATTAAATAAAAAAACTAAAATTTTATTTAAAAAACAACAAAGAAAAAAACATAGAAAGAAAGAGGAGGCCTCACCGCTGTCGCTGCCGCCCATTGCTGCTATCGCCCATCGCTGGAGTTGCCAGCGACCTTTGCCGGCCCTGGGCAAGGGCGGTCGGCGCTCGTCATCCTCGGGTAAGGCCTCGCTGGCCCCAGGCGAGGGCCGACGAAGCTCGCTAGGCCTCACCGAGGGCCGGCAAGGCCTCGCTTAGCCCTGGTAAGGGCCGGCGGCGCCTAGATCTGAAGAGCTGCGTTGGCCCCATGCGAGGGCGGACTCGTCCAGATCTAGCTCCGTGCGAGGGCTGGCAAGGCGTCGCCCAAATCTGGACGAGCCTTGCGGGCCCCAGACGAGGGCCAACGTAGGCCGACCACCCTCACCTAAGGCCGGCAATGGGTGGCGACGGCAGGCTCGAGCGATGGGCAGCGACAGCGGCATCCTATCGGCGAGGCCTCCCTTCTTTTTTTCCATTATTATTTTTTAAAATAAAAATTTAACTTTCTTTACTTTTTTAATCTAATTTAAATAATAATAATAACAATAATAATAATAATAATAATAATAATAATAATAATAATAAACGCCATGTAAAAGAGAGAAATTGATTTAAATATGTCACGTTAACATTTTCCGTTAGAAAAATTGACGGTGTTAACTTTAGAACTCAATTGAATCAAGTTGACAAATTTTAGAATTTGATTGCACTTTTTGGAAGTTTTAAGACTCAATTGCACTTTGGTGACAAGTTTTAGGACTTCTAGTGCATACATCCATTTAAAAAAAGTGGTATGGTGTCTAAATCGAAAGTTGGCACATCTCGTCCTAGAACCAAACCGACTGTTTCGGTCCGATTCTTGGGTAGGTATAGAAATCGACAATGATATCTTTTTTCTTCTTCTTTCCAATACCATGTAAGACTACAAGTGTTGTTGCGTTGTCTAAACTTTTACTCTCTAGTGTTTTGGATCTTCAATCAATGGAAATTTTAGTGGAAATAAGCTGCTACAGGAGTCATAAAATATGATCAATATCATTAACTTGCTAATAAAAAAAGTATTAGTTCGGTCCGAGTGATTCGGTCCATACCTGAAATCGAGAACCGGATCGACAATCAACGATTTTGAATTTTAGAAATAGGGAATTGCCCAAAGCCGGCCGATTCTGTCCAATTCGGGGACTTACCCTAAATGAAAGAAGCAGCGTCTCTTCTTCAATCATCATCCGCGGCGAAGTGTCAAAATTATAAAGATTCGGCCAAGATCGGGAGGTCGGAAAGTGTGGTCCACAGAGGAAATGGGGAGGAAAGGACAAATTCCACTAACTCCTTCCTGTTTTTCTTTTGAACAGCGACCGTCCTTTTACACGTTATCTTTTCGTGCTTTGTTCCCCCAAATCCGTGCACTTCTAATTTATTTAATCGAATCCCTTTTCCTTTGGTAAATTTTCTAATCAAGTCCCCACGTCATCGGATTCGACCGAAATAAACCTTGCCAATGCGAGGCTCGATAAAATCTGGATTTCATCTACTTCATAAAACGTTGTCTACGTCGACATGAGTCCATGAGAGCACCACCCGTATATTTTGCTCGCGTCATATTTCGGCATCGTGCGATGGCTAAGTCAGTTAAATTTGATCAGAAATTAGTATCGAAAAGACATGATTAAATAATTTCGTGAAAGTAAACAGACTTGATTAGACAAATTAAGTACGTAGCCTTAGTTAAAAGAAGGATTAATACCACGAAAAATCCCAAACTGATAACATATGATAAATTTATCCCAAACTAATTTTTTGATCACAAAAAAGTCTCAAACTGATGCATCTGTGAAAAATTTACCCACCATTAATTTCTGTTAAATTTTACCGTCAAATTGTTGGGTTGGATGACATGTAACTGTTGACGGGTATATCAATTTGGAGTTTTACCTCTCTATTTGTTACAAATTTATTAACTTGTGATTTTTCGTGATATTATAAATTTGTCACAGGTATACCAGATTGGGGCTTTTAGTGATCAAAAAATTAGTTTAGAGTAAATTTATCACGAGTATATCAGTTTAGGGTTTTTTGTGATAAAAAAATTAGTTCAAAGTAAATTTAACCAGTTTCGGATTTTTCGGAGTATTAATCCTTAAACGAAATGTGAACGTACGGATAAGAAAAGTAAAAGCTTTTCGCTTTGCACTTCATTTATTTGTTCGATGTGGTGTTTACGAAAATTCTTAACAAATAAAATGGTGATTAAGCAGAGAAACTTAAAAAGCTCTGTTTTGGTTAGTGAAATCTTTTGAAGATGTTTCTTTTCAATTATTCCAAAGGTCGCCATTCCCCGAAAAAGCGTGGCGTCTTTGGACACCCAAAAGCCACTAAGGAAGGACGAATCAGAATTTGCGAAGGCCATCATTGCAGAGCAAAATAATCACACACGGGTTTTATTTCCCCGCGTGGTGACCGGAACGAGACACGGCCGTTAATTTCCAACGAGAATGGTCGCGCTCTTTGACGAATGTGGAGAACACCCCGAAGTGACCCGAGTCGATACGAAGTTCGTATACATAAATTCGATAGCAGTTTCGCTAGAATGGTACGGTGGCAATTCGAACAGGATTCGAATCGCGTGACAAGGATCGAGATTGGTAAGATTAAAAAGTAAGAAGCGCAAGTATTGAAAATTGAAATGCTGATGATAAACCGAGAAAATCATAATTTTTTTGTGATGATGATAGTGTCTTTACAAATATCACATATGGCTTTAGATAGTTTATTACTGCTCGTAACTAATTAATACTAATGATGATTATAATCACGTCTCCATAACTTTAGGCTTCGTGATCGCAACCTTGCCTATATGTGGTCCCAATTCCTTAAGTGCCAACCATCAATGGGCGTCTTTGTCTTGCATCGTTGTCTTTACTTTGTCTCCTTTCTTCATTTTCTTGAAATAAGTGCTTTACCCAATTTAATAAGTGTTGATCATCGACCGATCGCCATTGTAATGTCGATAGTTGTACGTCTCGGTAATTGCTAATCACCATGTCATCGACAAGTATTTTTATTATCGGTAACTTATCAATAACCAAATCGAACTCAACATCGACTCATCGAGCTCTGTACTAACTCGAATCGATGCCGTGTCGATTACAAAGATTCAGTCCTTTTTTGTTGTAAACATTAGTATAATTACGAAACCCATTTGAATCAAGTTTTCCTCCACTAATAATTTCCAAATTAATCGAACCTTTTTCTTATCTTTGGTAACTTAAATCTTTCCTTATTTCAAAAGATTTCGAATACTTTCCTTTCCAAAAAGAGAGTGGGGATGCAACTTTGCTTGCTAAACCCAGAAAAGGGGAAATGATTAAGCGTCATGAAGTCATGCTACATGCTACCACGTGCCAAAGCCGGCGCGTCTCACTTCCTCGTCACGAGCAAGCGAAAAAGAAGTTGCTCCTCTCTTCCCTTGCGACTCTTCTTCGCCTGTATATATATCGAACGTCTCTCCCTCAGTACTTCACCGGCGTCTCGTGCAATTTGCATTCTTCTTCCGATACCGAAATCTCTCTTCGACTCGCTTCGAACCACCCCGTGGACCGCGAGGATCGGTCGGCTCGGAAATGGCGATGAAGCGCGCCGGTGTGTCTGCCATCAGGGCTCTGTGCTCGTCCCCGAATTTGACCCGGCACGTCCATGTGAGTGGCCCGTACGTTAGTCAGCGCGTCATCCGAGTTGAATTTTAAGCTTGATCATGACCTGCTGCATGCATAGTCCGCGCGATCGCGGGCTTTCGCGCGATTGTTTTGTGGCTTTTGAGCGTGCTCTGGTTCTCGTGCTGCTGGAAATTCGAACTTATGCCTTCTCCGCTTCGACATTTTCTTCTTCGCTGACTGCACACGTGTTTTCTGTGGTCGCTTTCATCAGTCTCCTGCTGGAAGCAAGAAGATCGTGGGTGTGTTCTACAAGGGCAATGAGTACGCTGAGCTGAATCCCAATTTCGTGGGCACTGTCGAGAGAGGTTTGGGCATACGCGACTGGCTGGAATCGCAAGGCCATCAGTACATAGTCACAGATGACAAGGAGGGACCAGACTGCGGTGAGTACGTCGTAGAAAGGACAGTCTTTCTCCGTAGATTTGCTGTGCAGGAACCTTTGGTTTTGGCAGATCTTTGCTTGACCGTTACAGTATTGGTTTCCGTAACTTGTCATCAGAAACTTCATGTTTTATGTTTGCTTCGCTTCTCACTTCTCAATTCAATCGTCGCAGAACTTGAGAAGCATCTTCCCGATCTTCATGTCCTCATATCGACCCCCTTTCACCCTGCCTATGTCACCGCGGAAAGAATGAAGAAGGCGAAGAATTTGCAGCTTCTTCTCACTGCTGGGATCGGTTCCGACCACATCGATTTGAAGGCTGCAGCTGAAGCAGGGCTGACGGTTGCGGAAGTCACCGGAAGCAACGTTGTTTCGGTTGCGGAGGATGAGCTCATGAGAATCCTCATCCTGGTAAGGAACTTTTTGCCTGGACATCATCAGGTCATCGAGGGCGGCTGGAATGTGGCTGGCATAGCATACAGAGCTTACGATCTTGAAGGAAAAACTGTCGGGACTGTCGGCGCCGGACGAATTGGCAAGCTTTTGCTGCAGAGATTGAAGCCTTTCAACTGCAATCTCCTCTATCACGACCGCTTGAAGATGGACCCAGAACTGGAGAAGCAGACTGGTGCCAAATTCGAGGAGGACCTCGATGCGATGCTTCCGAAATGCGACGTAATTGTGTTCAACATGCCTCTGACTGAGAAAACAAGGTAAAAAATCACTTGATGGAATGAAGTTTATGGCGTTTGGTCTGCTTCAGGTTCTCAGTTTTCTTGCAATATGTGAGGTCTGAAGTTCCTTGTGGAATGTTGCGAGCATTATGTGATGAAGGCCATGGTATATGTTGCAGAGGAATGCTTGATAGAGAGAGGATTTCCAAGCTGAAGAAAGGTGTCCTTATCGTCAACAATGCTAGAGGAGCACTCGTGGATACACAAGCTGTTGCCGACGCCTGCGCCAGCGGACACATCGGAGGTAAACCATATCCGGAAGATCGGTTATAATCAGTTATGATCTGTTGTAATTTCCTAATTATGTTCGATTTTCATCTGTCGATCTTTCAGGTTATAGTGGGGATGTTTGGTTCCCACAACCAGCACCCAAGGACCACCCCTGGCGGTACATGCCGAACCAGGCCATGACGCCTCATATTTCCGGCACAACTATAGACGCGCAGGTATGTATATTTCCGAAACTCCTCGCCTACCGAGTCGCCTTTTAATCACGTTATGACTTTCGAATCTGGTTTTGGGTGCAGCTGCGATACGCAGCCGGGACCAAAGACATGCTGGACAGGTACTTCAAGGGACAGGAATTCCCTGTCCAGAATTACATCGTCAAGGAGGGCGTGCTGGCCCCTCAGTACCGCTGATTTCCCGCCGCCTCCTCGGCTCGTGCAGTTCCCGTGTGTGTTCGAGTTTTCGTGACCGTCGAGCTTGCTACAATAACTTGCGGGATCTCAAATAAGTGTAATAATGCTGCTCTTTCAATGTTTTTCTTGAAGTGTTTCTTTAGCTTGTGCTTGTATTGAAGATTTGATGAAGTGTGTTTTTAAGAATGGAGCTGTACTCTTCGTGCAAATTATCTCCTGTTGTTTTTGTTTTACAACCCACGTTTGTTTCGGCTTATCATAGTCCAAAAGATGGCATGATAGACCACGACGGTCCAAGATGCACTCCGCGGAAAATGGATAAAACTCGTATCCTAATGTACTGATCAATGATTATAGTCGACGATCATCGTTTTATCACCGGACATAATTATCAATTTTCGTTCCTCCTTGCGTCACGCTACTATACTACACGTCACACGTGCAGAACATGACTTCAACCTTTGGTTACCGTGTTAGGAAATTGAGTACTAGTTATCGAAATATGCCTGAATTTTGATGACCGAGTGTCCTCGCAAGGAACCGATTGCCTCATTTACCTATAAAAAAAGAAAAAGAGAATGAACGCAAAAAGTAAATCAAGTTAGACGCAAATCTTGCACGTTTCGTTTTTCACGATTTAAGGTAGCGCTCGATCTTGAAGTCGAAATATATACTGGTTGTGACATGAATATCTATAATTTCATGCAAAAATGCTTCTTGTTATGCTTGGCGTCGCTGAGAACATTTCAACTTTAAGGTGATTATGGAATTGGTTCTCCGACTTACTTATTTTTGCTATTCGGCCTCTTAACCCTTTGTATTTAAATTTTTGCTATAGATGCACTTTAAATTACTCAATCCATGTCATCGAGCCCATTCGTCTCCGACATTGTTGCGAAATTTTTTATTTTTGACATGTGCTGCAAATTTATCAATTTACTAATAAGCCCTAATTATAATTTTTTTCAAGGTTAATTTTACAAGAAATCCCAAACTAGTATAACTGTGATAAATTTACTCCAAATTAATTTTTTGATCACCAAAAATCTCAAATTAATATACCTGTGATAAATTTGCTTCAAATCATTTTTTTGATCATCAAAAAGCTTTTATAGTTTAACCTTTTTTTTAAAAGTAAAAGGAGAATTGTTAGAGGAGGATGGACATATGACGTAAACAACAGTCAATCACACTACACAGACCACCTGAATAGACAGCTGCAAATGCCTCCTAAATTCGGGGCATCACGTACATCCAAACCCATTTTTCAACATCCTAAAAAAAAATACAAAAGATCTAGCAATCGAATATACCGATTTTCAAAGCATATTTGGCGCATCGAATATTTATTATTTTTTCTAGAAAAATTAAAATTCCGGGATATTGAAATCCCTGGGGGATCAAATGATTTTTCTTTTTCTTTTTGGGCGAAAGTCAAACGATTTCCAACAGTGCATCATGTGATTCTTATCCGCAGGAAGAGGAAAAGGATTGAGATTGTCCAAGTGCACCGGGCCTATCGTGTTGTGTTAGCGTGCGTGTCAACCATCAGCGAAAGGGACAGCTCATCTGATCTGATCGTCACTCGGGACAGGTCATTCGATTTTGCTTCGTGTCCTAATTATTTGGCGCCGGTCAAAAGATTAGAAGGGGTCAGCCGAAGGAATGAATGCACCAAAAGGGTGAGCCGGGCACCAGCAATTTCCTTCCTCTTCTTTTGTAAGAAAACAACGAATTTCCCTTTTCGTTTCTATATTTTCTCGCATTTCCTAATCGAATTTCCTTACTTTTAATTTTTCCAACTGAATCCTTTATACTTATGTGGAACTTTCTGATCAAATCTCTACCACATCAGAGTCGGCCAAGCCTTAGCTGACGCTGCGCTTTATGTGACGTGGGTAAGATTGTGCCGATGCTAAAGTCTGGATTGTCCAAATTCATCCGTGTCATACCATGATACGATCTACACCGGTTGAATAATTCCATGCACGTCCACATGGACATACGTGCCCGCATGGTGTTTTGGTGTCGACGTTAGTTGAATTTGATCGGATTTGGTGTCAAAGGTACTTGACTAGACAAATTACATACATAGGTTTAATTAAGAAAGCGCGAAGGTACATAAAGGAAAAGTAGATTTTTTTTCGTTTTCTTTTACTTTTAGTCATTTGATGTTCTTTTTTTCTGAAATTTTTTCATTAAGTAAGATAGTGCCAAAACAAAGAAACTTAATGCTCTCTTTTTGGTGCATGAAAACTTCTCAAAATGTTCTTCTTCTTCTTCTTCTTTTTCCTATAGAGAGTAAAAACAGCATGGAAATCGTTATTGCTTCTGGGGTTACAAAGGGTCAAAGACGATGAGGAGTTCCAAAACGGGCACGATGTTCGGATAAGCACGGCCGCTTTGGACACCGAAAAGCCAGTAAGGAAGGACGAGTTAGACTTCGCAGGGCCGCTTTGGGACCCCTGGAAAGGCAAGCAAGGAAGGAGGAATCAGCATTTGCTACGGCAATTATGGGATGCAATTATGACACGCGAACGTGAATTGCTAGACCGCGAAACGGCATCGGGTTTTTTGTCTAAGCGACTTTTCTAAGCTCCATGATGGAGCTCCCGGGTCTCCCATGGCCTATGCCCCAATCTGGTCCTTATAGAGAGTTACCCGACCTTGACCCGGACCATATCTAGGATGGCGACGGTCAGGAACGACGACGAGGCAGCAACCCATCGCGATTTGCAGATTTTTTTTTTCAAAAGCGCGGCCTAAGAAGGAAAATGGTAATTTATTTAAATAAACAGGGTCGTGAGAATGTAAATTGATATGCACTGAGGAATCTTGAAATCTTTTGAGTTATATGTTGTAAATGTGAGAACGATACTTAGCATCGAGCGCATATTCCCATGCCCGATTGCTTCTTGTAATCAGATCACCCGCTTGAAAGAAAAATGGGTAGTCTTTGAATTTTGGCCTGCCTAATGTATAATGCAGTTCCTGAACTTTTAATTTATTCAATGTGGTCCCTAAATTTTTTGTACATCTTCAATATAATCTTTCAACTATATGACAATATTTAATGTTGTCATTCCATTAATTCAAAATCAAGAACAATATTGAATATTTTTATTGAATAAATTAAAAGTTTTTGAATCACATCGAACATTAGGTTAAAGTTCGGGGACAACATTTCACATCAGCTCAAAATTCATGGACCGTTTCTGTCATTTTTCTCGTAAAAAAATTGGAAAGGAAAAAAAAAGGGGGGGTTTCGAATTTTCAATTGTAACGTCACCGCCACGTGTCGAAATTGACAGCCCTCATCAACGCCTTCGGACCGGAAGGGAATCGCACACTCACTCGCGGGAGCCAAACGGTGCGCGGCAGGCGCGAAGCCAGAGTTCCTCGCAAGCAAGCGAAGGAGAAGTTAACCTCTCTTCTATCCCTTGCGCGAACTCTTCCTCGCCTATATATATCGACCCGTCTCTCTCTCTCTCCCTCACTCGGTACTTCACTGAGAGTTTTTCTTGCACTTCTCATTCTTCTCCCGGTGCCGAATCCCTCTCTTTGTAAATCCTTTCGAGCTCGTGAGACCGCGGGAAATCGCGCTCGGCTCGGAGATGGCGATGAAGCTCGCTGGTGTGTCCGCCATGAGTGCTCTACGTTCGTCTCCGAATTTCGCCAGACACGCCCATGTGAGTGACCCGTTACTCATCGCCTCGTCGGACTTGAATTTTTGGGCTCGGTCATGACCTGCTGCTGTTGTGGTCCGCGGGATCGCGAGCTTTCGCGTGATTATTTACGGGTTTTTTTGCTGGTACTCTGGTTCTGCTGCGTCTGTTTTTGATGGGTCGTGCGTTCTGCGGATGCTCTTTAGGCTTATCGGTGTTTTATGGGTCGGAGCACGCGATTTGGATTAATTGATTGATGCAGCAGCATGTGATGCGACTGAGTTGAGTAGCAGGACGGTGGCTCGCTTGATCGGAATTCAGAGGGTCGTCTTGAAGTTGGGTCCTGGGGATTCGATTAGTCAGGCTTCATTCAGTCGAAAAAATTGCGAGTGCCGATGCTAATTCGGCGCTGTGAGTCATGCATGGCGATGATGACGAGTGTCTGACAGGCTGACAGTTGGCCTTTTGGGCTGTTTTGGGTCTTTGTCGGCTTGGTAATTAGGAGGGGGAAAGCGGGAGCTTTTTTTTTTTTTTTTTTTGGTGTGTTGGAATGGTGGAAGCTCTGTGATATGTCTAGGTTGTCAACATGGTGCGCATAATTATGATCATCTTAAAGGGTTCGAACAGAGATACAGTCAAAGTCAAACCTCTTGATGAATTGTAGTTTGTTATGTTAGAAGAAGTGCATGCTTAGTATGCCACAAGGCTACAGGAGGTATAGTGGGAAACGAGAGATGCACAGACAATTAGTTTTAATGAGTTCTCCTGCTGCTTCTCATAAATAAAAATCTTCCGGTAATTGTGCGGTTGATGTCGGTTTTAGCATTGATAAGAGACCATCTGTAGCAGCTGGTTTTTCCTGGTTTGCAAGTGATGCGGACAAATGGTTCGAATTAACTTGCGCTTGGTACTTTCGTTTTTTACCATTCGAAAAACACAGATAATGTGTTCTCAATCAAATATTTGTACCAAAGCAAAGAGGTTTATGATCAAGAAACTTGTACACAATGCATGTGCCTTTGTACCGAAATTTAATCTGCCAAGGTTGACAGCATCAGACACTAACGGATGTTTCTTCCATCGCAAATGCTCATCCTGACACCTGCAATTTCCCTGAAATTGCTTTTTCTTTATAAGATTTATTACTTTGCTTGACTATGGGGATTACACAGAAAGCTCATGTGAAATGTTTCTCCATTTTATCTTGATAGGGGGTTACTGTTCACTTATTGGACTGTTTGGTTTCTTAGGGTAGTTCTCGTTTCAAGTGATAATGTTTTCAGTTGGTAATGGAGATTCGTGTCTCTGGAATTTTGAAGTGATGCCTTCTATGCTTCAAATCTTCGTTTTCGGCTTTAAAATTTTCTTCTTTTCTGACTGCATATGTGTTTTCTGCGGTCACTTTTATCAGTCTACTGCTGGAAGCAAAAAGATTGTGGGTGTGTTCTACAAGGCCAATGAATATGCTGAGTTGAATCCCAATTTCGTGGGCTGTGTCGAGAGAGGTTTGGGCATACGCGACTGGCTGGAATCACAAGGCCATCAGTACATAGTCACAGATGACAAGGAGGGACCGGACTGCGGTGAGTACATTTTAGAAATGACACTGGCTTTCTATATAGAAATGCTCCGCAGGAACCTTTGGCTTTAGCTGATACCTGCCATTTCATTATTCTCGATGATTATTAATTTGGTTGTCGCCTGACTGTTATTGTATTGCTTTCTATAACTTGTTATTATTTCATGTTTATGTTTGCATTGATTCTCACTTCTCAATTTTGTCATCACAGAACTTGAAAAGCATATTCCCGATCTTCATGTCCTCATATCGACCCCCTTTCACCCTGCCTATGTTACTGCGGAAAGAATCAAGAGGGCGAAGAATTTGCAGCTTCTTCTCACTGCTGGGATTGGTTCCGACCACATTGATTTGAAGGCTGCAGCTGAAGCAGGGTTGACGGTTGCGGAAGTCACCGGAAGCAATGTTGTTTCGGTTGCAGAGGATGAGCTCATGAGAATCCTCATCCTGGTAAGGAACTTTTTGCCTGGACATCATCAGGTCATTAAAGGGGACTGGAATGTGGCTGGTATAGCATACAGAGCTTATGATCTTGAAGGCAAAACTGTCGGGACTGTTGGTGCTGGGCGAATTGGCAAGCTTTTGCTACAGAGATTGAAGCCTTTTAACTGCAATCTCCTCTATCATGACCGCTTGAAAATGGACCCAGAAATGGAGAAGCAGACTGGTGCCAAATTTGAGGAGGACCTTGATGTGATGCTTCAGAAATGTGACATAATTGTGGTCAACACCCCTCTAACTGAGAAAACAAGGTAGAAATCATTTTAATTGAACCAATAGCGTTTACATTCCCAAAGAAGTTTATGGTGTAAGTATGCTTCTTGTTCATAGTTTTTCTTGCAATATGTAAGGTTTTAAAAGTTCATTAGAAGTATATATTGAGAAATTTCCTAAAAAGAAAAGGCTTTTTGAGAAAGAGTAAACTGTTGCAAGCATTATGTGATAAAGGCCATGGTATATGTTTTAGAGGAATGTTTGACAAAGAGAGGATTTCCAAGTTGAAGAAGGGTGTCCTTATCGTCAACAATGCTAGAGGAGCAATCATGGATACACAAGCAGTTGCTGATGCTTGCTCCAGTGGACATATCGGAGGTGAATTATAGCCAGGAAATCAGTTATGGTCATATTTTTTCTCTCTTTTTTCTTTCCAAATCTCTAATTATGTTTGATTTTCATCCGTCTGTCTTTCAGGTTATAGTGGGGATGTTTGGTTCCCGCAACCAGCACCCAAGGACCACCCCTGGCGTTACATGCCGAACCAGGCCATGACACCCCATATTTCCGGCACAACTATAGATGCGCAGGTACTATACATTTCCGTGCTCCTTGCCACTCATTTTCAATAATAACTTCTTGACTCCCTTTTTTAATCATGTTCTGACTTTCAAATTTCGTTTTGGTGCAGTTGCGATACGCAGCGGGAACCAAAGACATGCTGGACAGGTATTTCAGGGGAGAGGAATTCCCTCTCCAGAATTACATTGTCAGGGAGGGCGAACTGGCCCCTCAGTACCGGTGATTTCCCAGCTCCTCGGCTCCTGCAGTTTCCATATTCAAGTTTTCGCATTGTCGAGCTTATATCAAGTTGCGGGATCTTGAATTAGTCTAACGATGCTGCTCTTACAACTCGCATCTGAAACTGTGTCTTCAGCTTGTGCTGTATGGAAAGATGATGCAGGAGCTTCAATAAGTGTAATAATGCTGGTCTTACAATGCATGTCCTGAGCTGTGTCTTGTGCTCTATAGTAGATCCATGAGGTCTCTGTTTGAGAATGGAACTTTACTCTTCGTGCAAATTAACTCCCGTAGTTTTCTTTTACACCAACGTTTGTTTCCGCATGGTCCAAGATGCACTCCACGAGGAACGGATACGACTCATGTCCTAATAATGTACTAATTACAGTCCCTCATTGTCTACTCTGGAGAAATTTTACAACTCATGCAAAACTTAATAAATACACTCGTATGGGAAATAACCTTTCATTAGGGATAGGCTACTGATCACATTTAAATCTCACTAATTATAGATAAATCCATGAGCAATTGTTATATAAATTTCGACTTACATGGATGAGTTACTGACCATCCGTATATTCTAATTTTTCTATATGAAAATTACCAACTACTATTTAGACATTCTTTTAATATGAAAAGTGACTATCAACTAAATATTATTAGTTGAAAGTTAATTATATATAAAAAGTTATTTTTCACTATCATATGCGTAAGCTTGCTTTTTCTAGTATGTCAATCATGACGAAAAGTTACTTCCCATGTGATGACTTACTAATCTGTATTAGTAGTTAAATAATAATAATTGAAAGTTATTTTTGACTATCGACAGAACCGTTTAGAAAAATCACAAATTACCCATATGCGCAAGCTTGCTTTTTTCTGTATGTCAATCATAATGAAAAAGTTACTTCCCTTGCGACGATTTACTACTTTGTTCGAAAGATTACTGGCTGCGCAAACAAATTATTAATTACTAATGCACTAAACTACTTTTCTCTCCGGATATTTATAACCACCTGAACAATTTACATGGTTGCTTACCTTTCAAATTTGAAAAGTTACTTAGTGTGACTGCTTGATGTATTAAGATTTCTTCTGTCTAAAATGCTGCTAATTACTTTGAAAAATCACTTATCCTATAAAAATATTTACTTATTAATAATTGGTGAATACGTGGTTGGTAACTGCTAGGGTTTTGCTCCAGTAGCTACCCTTCCTATTTGAGAATGGGAGGTAGAGAGTTTGATTCTCCACCTTCTTAGGAAGTTAGGGGTGATGACGTGTAATTTCAAATGTGAGTTTCAATTCCCATGCCTTACAAGAAGCAGGACAAAAGTTTGAAAGTGAATTAAGAGTTAGAGTAGGACATGACTAAAAAAAAAAAAGAATACATGGTTGGTAATTTTTTGTAGGTAATCTTCTGCACGGGAAAGTAATTATGTTCCATATCTAAATTTACTGGCGTGTATGAAAAGGGAGCGTGCCGGTGATTTTTACGGTATAAAGGGCAACTTTCAATTCACGTTAACAAGAACTCGTGTTTTTTTAGAAATAAATCGTGGAGAAAAATTAGAAAATGTCCAGAAAAAAAAGATCGGAGGAAGAAATGATGAGCCGAGCATTTCCTCAGCCGTCCGATGGCCCGCTCGCGTACGGCGGAGATGCGTCCAGAAAACGAGGGACACCAAGGGCCGGGAGCGAAGTAAGAAACCCTCCTTTTCGCGTCGTTCGACGTCTGCTTTTGACGGTCCCTCGTTTCTTCACGCCACCAAAGATTCTCAATTCGATCGTCGCTGTTCGCAACCGGAATACAACAATTTGGAGATCGCAATCGCTGTCGTGCCAACCTCGTCAATCAACGTAGACACTGAGGTGAATTCCTGCACGCCATTTTCGTTGAAATTTATCCTCGTCGTCTTATGTTGTTGGATGCTTTCACTGAGGATGTGGTCTCTTCTTCTTTGTTTTCCGTTATTTTTTTTCTGGATGAATTGTGAGAAGAAAGAGAGCTTGTGGGTCGTCGTTTTTTTCTCTTTGTGCTTAGAGATTTCTGATCGTCTTTTGATGGTCTTCGTGCTAATCGTGTGTTGGTGAATGGCTCATTTTGATCTGACAATTGGGTGATGCTGCTGCTGTTAATATCTGATTTTTTTGAAGGAATGCTGGTAACTTTTAGAGGTAGTGTTGATGTGGATTCTGGGTCAGTTTAGTAGTGCGAGCTTGATAATATGTTATCTGGAATGATTGCGTTTTACGGGTGCAAAGTTGTGTGATTTTGCGTGTATGTGGTTACTTCGGATCTTCCTGCTAATCGGGTATATGTTACCTGAAATCAGCAATGTTCTTGTCATAATTGATGCGGGTTTTCATTGAGTGGATAAAATTAAGGCGCAATTGGTGGTTTGAAGTGTCTGCAACCCTTTTTTTGGCGGGGGCACGTAGGTCGTCCGTGGTTGCTGTTAGTTCGATTAGGGTAGAGCCAAAATAGGTGAAGGATTCAGTTGACGGCGGACCTTGATTAACTCTAATTTTGTTTAGATGGCTGAAGCAAAGCCTGCAATGAGGAAACCAGTGTTCACCAAGGTAGATCAGTTGCGTCCTGGAACTAGTGGCCACACTCTCACAGTGAAGGTCGTGAGTTCGAAGATGGTAATGCAGAAGGGCCGTCCTGATGGGTTGCAAGTGCGTCAAACGAGGATCGCCGAATGCTTGATTGGGGATGAGACGGGCATTATTGTATTTACAGCTAGAAATGAGCAAGGTAGCATTCTTTCTTTTCATTAATTGCATTGCATGGTGAATAGACGAAACAGTTTGTCTTTAGTGATAGGAAATTGGAGGATATACAGATTGATTCTTCATAGCAGAGTCGGTGACGAAAATTAAATTGAAGGTCTTTGTTTGTAATTTTCCATTCTGAGGCCTCTAACTGTTGGACTTCCGCAATTTTTCTACAAGCCATGTGGCTCATCTTGTGGATTTCGAGTCTTCTTAAGCAGTTAAGCTCAGCATATTTATCGAATTTAAATCAGAAGTAAAATGCTTCTGACCCAAATTTCACCAACACTCATAACTTTGTTATATATTCGAGTCCAATTGCTTCTGCAGTCAGGCTTCTTACTGTTTTGCTGATATTATCAGCTGCAACTGTAGTATGGCTGTACTATTTGAAATATCGGTGCACATTTTACTGCAGTTGACTTGATGAAGCCCAACACGATTGTAATCCTGCGGAATGCCAAAATTGACATGTTTAAGGGATCTATGAGGCTTGCTGTGGACAAGTGGGGACGTATTGAAGTGACCGAAACTGAACTGGCCGATTTTGCTGTCAAAGAAGATAACAACCTATCACTTGTCGAGTATGAGTTGGTCAATGTTGTCGAAGAGTGATGGTAGGAAGCTTGCTTACGTCCCGATGGGAATATAGACAGATTGAGAAAGGAATTCAATTAGCGGTTCGAGAGATGGTGAAAAAGTGAAGTGGTACAAGGATTTCCTAGTCAACTATGAGTCTTCGTTACTGAAAGAAATCATAGATCAGCCGATGCAGATATAACATCAAAAGTGGTTCTTACCCTTGCTTGGGCTCATTTAAATCCTGCTGAGGGAGCTGTCTAGATCAGTTTGGTGTGGCATACTACCGGCAATAACTGCAGATGGATGTTTAGCAACTAATCTGGATACATCTTATGAGAGAGCCAGGATGCATCTATTGTAATAGAATGGTGGATATGGACACCATGCTTCATGCAACTCCATTTGCGTTTTATGACCATCTTCCTGTTGCATTTGTGTTTGTAATTGTACTATCTACTTTTATAGTCTGTTGTCGAGCTGCCCTTTTTATTTTTCTTTTTGACTGTTGAGTTGTCTTCTTCAGATTTTGCTTTGAGTTTGCAAGTTCCCGAGAACGGGGAAATTACAGGACAGAAGTAAATATGAAATTCTCGACGGAGAAATGTTAGGATGCTTGGGGGCTTTCAGATTGGTTGCCCCAATGGAAAGAGAGACGGTCCTATCGGTAAGTATGCACAAGTTCCTTTCTTTCTGAAGGGAGTTTAAGAAACTTCTTCAGAACAAGGTAGTCATTTGTGCTTAAGCTTGTCCATTTCGGCGCTTAACCGGGTCGGGTTGGGAATGTGCATGAGTTGACAGAGGATTTTGTTGTGTTTGTGTTTGGGAAATTAATGATCTTTATGTTCCAACTGCTTAATGAGCTGTCATGATCGCTCGGCATTAGTAATGTGGTTCGTAGCATCCATAGTCAACTAAGTATGATCGTGCACATGCAAAATCAAGAGGCTTTGACCGAGGATGTCTCCCTTTGTTCTTTGGGTAAGGTTGAAAGCACATTTGACTGATATCATCAACTGAAGTTACGGAATTGGGTGGTCGGGTGACCAAAGTATGGAAGATACAAGGCGGGCAAGTATATGGAGAAATACTTGCTTCGACTCGGATCAATTGGATTGGGTTCATTGTAGCTAATGATCATGCGGACTTCACATGCAGAGCGCGATTTAGACAACAATTTTTGTATACGCGGTTGCCTTGGATACGGTAAACCTGCTTCTCTGTCTGGAATCAATAGAAAGCGGCATTGATCCCTGTTTTTTAAGGATGCGCATGGCAATGATTTTGTGCTCGAAAACTTATTCTTTTCAGAAATGATTCTTTTTTATTCCGTACCTGGGAATAATTTCTAAGCATTTGAAGATGTTTGGCAACTGTTCAAAATTTTTATTCTTAGAATAGAAAAAAAACAGAAATGTGTTTGGTAACTATACAAAATTTCTTTTTATTAATAATATTTTGAATTTTTTAACATTTCTTTTTTTTTCCTTTTTTATTCTTTTCCTTCCCTTCCTTGGCTATGACCAGCGAGGGCGTCGCGGCCCTCACTGGTCGCGACAGCGAGGTCAGCCTCGCCTTGGCTAGGTGAGGCCTCGCCGTCGCGGCCGCAAGTTGCCCTCGCCCAAGCGGCGAGGGAGACCCTCGGTGGCCTTGGCATGTGGCCGATCGCCGATGGCCGGCAGCAGGTGGCCTGTAGCAAGCCAGACAGAAGAAAAACAACAAACCAAAAAGGAAGAAGAATCAGAAATGGAAAAATTATTCCTAAAATTAAGAAGTTACTTTTTTTTATTTCTTGATTCTGTTCCAAAACTAATTCTGGGAATAATTTTTTGTAAATTTATGTCCGGTAATAAAAAAATTTAACAAACTAATTTCTGTTTTCAAATTAATTTTAAAAATAAAAAAATAGAAATTTTTACTATTTGAAAACTTGTAAAACGGGCCATAAGTGTAACATGTGCGAATGGGCATGTAAACTATGATGGGATGAGAATGTTGACCCGCCCACGAGTTGGGTCGTAATCGAGACACTGTGAGCGGTGACCCACGTGAAAAACGATGCCAAAAAGCACGATCCACAAATGCTGGAGGAGAGACGTAAGAAGTGCTGTTTAGAGGTGACTTTTGATTTCCACGTTTTGCTGATATATGACCATATGATCTTTAACATGTGGGGACAGACTTTTACCAAGAATTGCCAAGTTGATTGTGAGGTAAAGGGGAATGTTCGGATTTGTCGCGGTAAAATTTGTGTGTGGGTGAAACCGTGCTCTCTTGTCGGGTATGAGAGGCTTGTACATCTAGCGCATGTAAACAAGGACCTCACCAATTATGTATTCATACTCTGACCTGTTCGATAATGGGGTGTGAAGTGAAACGCTGCGAAGAACCGCTCGATCCATAAGCGCCTCTCCGTCATTGTTGCACAAAATCAAATTATCAATTTTGCACCAGCTCTCGAGCCACATCCAGATCATGGGCGCACGTGGCTCGTGTACGTGGGTTGTCTTACGGGCGTGGGACGGAGGGATTGTCACGGCGCATGCGTGAAACAAGGAGATACCGTGATTAAAAGGAATCAAAGAAAAATAAAAAGAAAGGGGCAAAAGCCACAATAAAAAAAAATCTAAACTATATCAATTGTGACACATTTACCCTAAACTTATTTCTGCGATACAAAAAATCTCAAATTTTTACCTATCCGACACTTTTACCTTCCATCAAAATTCCGTCAATAAGAACAGCTAAAAATCCGCTTACATAGACACCGAAAATCAAATAATATTGATATGACGCTTTTTGATGTCACAAAAAAAATTCAGAATAAATGTATGGTGCAGTTGACATGAGTTAAGACATTTTCTGTGGCTATTTTTCGTGGGGGGGAATGAGATTGAGCCCCAGCAGCAAGATTCGAGGACATTCGGTTGACGTGCATAACGGGACACGCACATGCGTTGCGATGCGTGGTGCCAGAATCGCGGGATGTCCCCGTCGGCGCCATCTTCTCTCCTTCTTCGCTCCCCAATCCAAAATTAAAATATAAAAGGGTAAGTGCACGAACCCAAGCAACGCAAGCAAACCTTTATTCTCTTCTCCCCCCTTTTTTCACACGCTCTCCCTCTCCCTCTCCTTCCACCTTGCTGCGCAACTGCGTGACGCCATCGCTCTTCTCCGCCTTCCCCCCCCCCCCACCCACCGCCGGCTGGCTCCCGCCAATTCCGGCAATAGATTCTCCGGTTGCTCCGCCGCCGCCTCCGCCTCCGCGTCTCGCTCGATTCGCTTTTCTCCGTCTCGCTCTCCGCCGTCGCTATTGCGGCAGAGAGGGATAGAGAGATAGAAGGAGAAGAGAGACAATGGGAGCTTACTGCAACGACGGCCTCTCCCTGTCGCCCGCCTACAGCTTCGCCTCCGCTCAGGACTTCCGGCTCTCCAAGCACGTCCACGACAACGTCCACGGCAACATCTACCTCGATCCTGTAACTCTCTCTCTCTCTCTCTCTCTCTCTCTCTCTCTCTCTCTCTCTCTCTCTAGCCGATTGCTGTTTGCAAGTGCGCGCGCGCGTGAGCTCGCGCCTCCGCTGTCGTTTGGTCGATCGGACGGGACGTGGAAGTCCGAACCGCGTGCGAGTGAGTGGATGTGGATTGGCGAATCGGTGCTGGCGCCGTCGGATTGTGGAGTTGCGTGCCGAGAGAGTTGTTTCTGCGCGGAGAAGAGTCCGCAAAGTCGATTGCGCTGGCGTGCGAGTATGTACTGCGGAGCTGGAGACTGCGATGGATGATCGGAGTGTAGTTAGCGAAGCCGAAGTGAATATTTGCTTTCTCTGTACTGGATATAAGTTGGTCCGTATGACGTCGGCGTGCCTTTACTTCTCTTTCTTCATTTGCAAAAGGTTGCATGACTTACCATGTCTACTTGTCCTCGTGTAATTATTTATGCCTATGATAGCCTGTTCGATGTGCTTTTCCGCGAGTTTCCTTTTATATTTCTCACATGGATTGCATGTGCTGTAGTTAAGTACTTGTTCGATTGAAGAAGGTGATGCGACATCATTTGATGCCTTCTCTGTTGTGTCTCAACTTGCAGCTTGCGTTGAAGTTCATCGATACCGAACAGTTTCAGAGGCAAGTTAGTGTCATATTTGTGGAAGCCTCTATTGATTGCCAAGTTACCCTGTGCTTAACGATTCTGTTTTTCTCCATTTTTTACAGGCTTCGTGAACTGAAACAGCTTGGTGAGTTCAATGTTTAATTGTGGAGCCTACTTTATTCTGAATTTATATTTATCCATGCTTTGCTACAATAAATAGTGTCTCGATTTCTCCTGGCTTCCTGAAACAGTCCTTGGTTCCTTCTTTTGGCTAAGAAAAGTTAAGCCTACATTCATCACCTGCATAAAGAACCACTGGATGAGTTTTGACCTATTTGTTGATGTCCGTTGATCATTTGAAATCCTGGTGTTGTGGTGCTGCTTTCACTAGAGAAAAAACCAAGCTGCACACTACACTCTTTGGTAGTACTCTGGAGGAAACACAGATGAGTTCCATGCGCTTCCGAGAATAATTATTAGTCCTACACGGGTCTAATAATTAGATACTCCATTCCAACCGAATGGTTTCCTGACTCGTACTAGAATTGCTTATTGACAGCAAGTTAATTCATTAGTTTTAGAGCTTTAGCACCTTCCAGTAGTCATGAGTCAATTCCCATCATTTGTTCAGCTTCAGCTGTCTGAAATATGTTAAGGAATCACATCTCTTCTGGAAATCCTAGCTTTCCAAATAAATCCCCATATCTTAACGTTTGGGAATTCTGCCTCTATGGATGCCGCATAATCTCAGGTATGACGCACATGGTGTATCCTGGGGCTGTGCATTCCAGGTTTGAACATTCTCTGGGGGTGTATTGGCTTGCAGGTGAAGCTGTTCAAAAGCTAAAAAATTATCAAGTATGATGGTGTTATCTTTGATTCGTTGATACTCAATACTCATACTTTAATAGAATAACGGAATTGGATTTGCTTATCTTGTTCAGGGCTTGGAGCTCGGTATTGATCGCTTAGACATTCAAACAGTTAAAATTGCTGGTAATTGCTGTCTTGTGCCCAAATTAACTGGACAACTAATCTATTATGTTATTCATCTGTTCACTCAACTTGTAGGACTTCTTCATGATGTGGGCCATGGTCCTTTCAGTCACTTATTTGAACGCGAGTTCCTTCCCTTGGTTCTTAGAGATTCCAACTGGTAATTTGCATTTTTAGTAGAATGCATTTATGTCCATTCTCCTGGATTTTTTATTAGATTTCATATTTACTAATTTCTGAGTTCCAGTTATACCAACTAATGTAAATATTTCAGTGCTTGAGCATGAACTTTTCCTCTGTTCCTTCTTTTTTTTTTGGTCAACTTGCTTTGTCGTTCAATTACTATCTAGGATATTTAGCGCTGTTTTTTCCGTCCAGTTTTCCAGTTTCTTGATGCCATGCGCTAGTTTCCTAGATTCTTGGCTGGTACATAAATGAAAGTTGTAGTTTGCACCATTTTGCTGGCAGGGAGATTTTGGAACTTCTTTAGATGACTCTAAATTAATCTACATGTCCTCTAATGTTGGCAAATTATTCCGAGGCAATAGCTTTTACATCTTTTGGTTTCCGAGAATTAGCATGATTTTGTTTTTCTTGCTTCAATTACTTCTTTGTCATAAATTGTTCTCTAATTTCTCTTGGCAAATAACAAAGAGTTAAAAGATGCATGTTGTTATGCATTTATTTTTGCAGTTTCTGCAGAGTACTTGTTATCATTTTAATGTGATCTTACTTTCTAGGCATCATGAGGAAATGTCAGTGAAGATTGTTGACCATATTGTTGACGAGCATAACATCGACATTGACCCTGAAATGGTTAAGAATGTTAAGGTATGTTGCTTTTATTGGAGGCATCTATCTTACGACATCTTTGTCTGGTGCATTGCACTATAATGTTATCTCTTTATGGATCTGCTTTAAAATTTCATTCAGAAGGTTTGGACAAAATGAGACAAGAATCTTGTGCAAAATATCTTCTGATTTGTTGGTGACTTGAGTTCTGTTCTGGAGATAAAGATTTCACAAAGCAAAATGGAACAAGAATCCTGTGCTAAATGTCTTCTGATTTGTTGGTGACTTGAGTTCTGGTCTAGAGATAAATATTTCACAGATTAGCTTGATGGTTGCATGTTTGCAAGTCCTCGCAGCTGATTATCTATATACTTTTGTACTGTGAATACAACCTTACTGAACATACATGGATATCTTACTTCTCACGCATTGTATACAGGTGACTGCAGCACATTTGTGCTTTCTTTATTGATGTCTTTCTGTAGTGCACATAAATTGCCGATGTAAGGTTCTGTTGAGCATTTATTTGCCTTTTACTGCAGGAGATGATACTTGCCAGCTCAGAGCATTCACTACCCAAGGTGACATTTTGTTTGGCCTTCGGCATTTGGGCAGATTCCTAACACATTATTGTCGTACAATTTTCATTTTCACGTGCCTATAGATATTTTGACTGATAACATTGCAAACTGTAAATGCAGGGCAAGAAGGAGAAGCTTTTTCTGTATGATATTGTTGCAAATGGTAGAAATGGGATCGACGTGGACAAGTAAGATCCCTTATGATCTGCAAGAACTTTTACTTGATTGAATCGTTTGTTGAATATTTTGTTTCTATATTGGAGTTACATGCATTTGCAGGTTCGATTACATTGCAAGAGACTGCCGAGCTTGTGGTCTAGGATGCAACTTTCAGTTTCAGAGGTATCTGTTGAATCCTATTACTAATCGGCATTCTTATAAGCAGAATTGCAGAGTATATCTTCTCAATTTCAAACTTTTTTATCAGGTTGATGGAGTCAATGCGGGTCTTGGGTGATGAGATTTGCTACCGCGCCAAGGATTGTAAGTATTTTTGTCCAGCTCTCTGTTATATCATTACATTTTATGCTTAGCTCTGTTAGATCTTATGATCATTGGAAAATTTGTTAGATCTTACCATCCACAAGATGTTTGCAACTCGTGCTGATCTCTACCGAACAGTCTACACACACCCAAAAGTAAAGGTATGTGCTAACGTGGATTCTTTCAATTGATAGAGCCCTCTCTCTCTCTCTCTCTCTCTCTCTCTCTCTCTCTCTCTCTCTCTCTCTCTCTCTCTCTGCCAGCTTCTTGAGTTGATACGTTTCCATCTTGATATCTTTGCAGGCAGTAGAGCTTATGTTGGTAGATGCTTTGGTGAAGGCAAATGATTATCTACATATATCATCTTGCATTCATGATCCTTGTGAATATTGGAAGGTCTTCTTGAGTTTTCGATTCGTTTCCGATTGATACATAGTCGATTGCCAGCATTTAGAAGATGCATTTTTCTTTTGCAGTTAGACGACACTATAATAAAAACTATTGAGACGGCTCCAGACTCAGAGCTTAATGAATCTAGGGATTTGATGCTGCGGATCCGTCGGAGGAATTTGTACCAGGTAGGTACTCTAGTTGATTGATTCTTGTACTCTGCGCCAAATCTAGATAGACAATCATGTCCGAGTGGCCAATCTGCTCTCCTGCTTTTGCCTGTGAAATTGTCATATTTGAGTATTGATTTCTCTGTGGCAGTTTTGCAATGAATATGCTGTTCCAAAGGACAAATTGGAGCACTTTAGGGACGTGACTGCACAGGATATTGCTTGTTCTCAGGTCTTGTTCAGATTTAACTGGGTGATTGGTGACATATGGGAATGAGCTCATTTCTGTTGGCAACCCCAAGCGAGCAATATAGTGAAGTTTAACTAGTTCAATTTAACAGAAAAATACTGGAGTAACCCTAAAAGAAGAGGATATCGCTGTAAGCAATGTTAGGATTGACTTGACACGTGGAAGGGATAATCCTCTCGAAAGGTACCTGAAGAGCTTTGTTGAAAAGTGTATTGCATTTTTTTTTTACATATTATATGCAAGACTTACCGACTTCTCATTTTGCTGCCTTTGTGCATGTGTTCCTTCCAGCATCAACTTTTTCAAGGTACTAGTAAAGCTTCACTATGCTGAATTTCAGTTCTCTTATCTTTTCAGTCTATGCAATAATCTGTTTGCATTGAAAGGACTTGATACATGTAGAATGCTATACACTTTAATCAGAAGAAAATTTGGGTAGGTGATTGTTTATCCTTAACATAGACTAATGGCATGCATGAAGAGATATGTCGAGCAGCATGATAATATTTGCATATAAAGAATTAATTTCACCATCCATGAAGAGTTATTTTGGTTTGCAACGGTGTATTATCTTCTTCTTGACTGCCAAATTCACGACTTCTACCAGAGCAGAGAGATTTAGTCTAACTTACATGATTTGCCTGAACCAACAACACAACCAAAGGGCAAAAGGATTTGTGTTTCTTGTTTGCTGTAGAGAGAACCTTAACATGATGGAGTTCCTGAGATCTTTTGTTGAAATTGAGGTAGTTGCTAAGAGTTTTATGTTTCTCCAAAGCAGTGCGGCCCCAGAAATTTGATACCCGCTAATGCAAGATTATAAATTGATCATTCTCACAATTTTCAAGTGATCCTTCCTAAATGCCTCAAGTGGCAAAAGGTTCCAGGCTTGACATTGACTTTTCACATTAGAAAGGAGAAATTAAGGGCGTCTCTTGATGCGGGGTCTGCTGAATTTTATCCACTTCTAATGCATTACCGATCAAATAAAAAGTTTTCTAGAATAATTGGCACAGTAGCATTTCTAATTAGTAGTAGCATTTTGAGGCTATGAGCTAAACATAGGATGCATGGCTGACCATGTTCAGTTGGCACTAGCATGGATGTGGTTGCCCAATTTGAAGGCTTCGTAAATTTCTTCTTTTGTACATGAACTTATGATTTGAGTTTCTCAGGATTACGAGAGTGAGGAGAAATTCACCATACCAGATGATCGCATTAGTCACTTGCTACCAACATCCTACCAGGACATGATCGTGAGAGTTTATGCCAAAAAGCCTGAGCTGGTAGGTGAACTCACCTGTAGCGCTTAAATTGCTAAGCTGTTTCTCATGAATTTCATCCTTCATGACTTTGCTTGTTTGCCCACCCTGTTTACAGGTCGGAGCAATTTCCGATGCCTTCGAGAACTTTCAGTTGAAGACCTATGGAATCAAAGCGCAGGTACACTCGACACCGGAGAAAAAGAAGCAACGCATATCATGAGGCCTCAAAGTGAGGATGGTAACATCTCTAATCTAGCTTTTAGAGAATCACTTGAAGAATGAAGATAGGATATACAACAGAACATCTATTTCCAGACTCTACCTTTAAGGCTCGTCCCAGTATATGGTAATACCATGCATCCTTCTCGTCTGTCTACTCCATTTGCTTAGTCCAATTCTTTGGATCTAGAATGAAAATGTACAGGTGGTTGTCCTCTCCCAAAATCTGTCTGTCCTTACGGCCTCTACTTACGTTGAAATAACCGTTTCTTCTCGTCTTCTATTGGCCGAAACATTGGTTATAGTAGCCTCTTGTTTTTTTTGTGCGTGCTGTGCCTAAAAATTGAATATTGCAGTTGATGAAGTGAAAACTTGGGGTAGATTTTACCGTCCCTCTCTGCTTCCGCCTCTGTAGTGTATATTCGTATCTGGCTGTATTGTACATGCATTTATGTCGGATCAAGCTGGATTATTACGCTCGCCCTTTCCCCTGAGCAACCGAAAATGGAAAGAGCCGGAGGACAGGAACCAAAATTGACTGTTTGATTTTAAAATATCCTTTTCAGTTTTCACTTCTATTGGAATTGTTTACGGCTTTCTTGCGCTCTATTTTAAGACCATGGTTCCGTCCCAAATGAATGAAAAAATTTCACCCCACCCAAACTCCAGATACCTTCTTCACATTTTAAAACCCATAATTATTATCCCCCTTTTTACGATGGGCTTTAAGTTTCATCTCTTGCCCACACATTATATATCAAATTGCCGTTTGGATTCCAAATTGCCCCCACCCTAATAAAACCCAATTCCAACCTACGCTCTCTATTCTCACCTAAGAGGCTCGCTTAGTTCAATGCTCACCGCCACATGTCCCCTCTCCGCCGGGCGCATCGCCGTTGCTCCTTTGGAAGCCATGGTGGACCTAATTTTTTAGGCCACCGATGATCGCTATGTCAGCTCGAGGCCAGATCAAGCTGTGCTACATAGTTTGCGGGGCTCAGTAGCCTGTCATAGAGGCTTGTAACCAGCCAGGGGCCAAGGCCGAGCTAGCATGGCCTTGTTAAATAGAGACAGGGATGCTTATAGAGGGGCGCGGGCACCAGGCAAGGGTGTCTTCGAGGGCGTTGAGCCGAGGGTGTCTCTCAATTGTCGTTATGTTGCACTGCTGTGCGAGGAGAGAGAAAGGGCAGGGAAAGAGAGTCGTGGACAAGGGGTTTGGGTGTAGGTTTTCGGGGTATATGCCGGCAAGTGCGTCTATTTAGGTTGGGAAATTGCAAATTGTGTGTTTTGAAATGTGAGAGGGTATCCAATAGGAAAAGCAAAGAATGATTTTATTAATTATTAGTATGACGAAAACATGCATGCGCACACTTACACACTTAGAGACCGTGACAATCATCTTACCACTGCTCTTGTTGGAGTTGGAGGGGGATCGACAACCTTTCACCACTGCGTCCGAGAGGACTAGTGATGACGGTGCCTTTGTCCCTGCACTTTTTAGTTCTTTTACTTTTACAAGGTTCCTCGTGTTTCTGTTCATTTTGTGTGTGTATATATATATTTTGTTGATGTTTCATATCCCAAATTTGCCCAATTAACATTGCGAAAACGGCTAGAACTCGAAGACGAGAAGAGTTGAGTTGATGAGTATGGACATGTTGTGTTGGGCTAACAGAATGTTTGCTGTCGGGCTGAGCTACTCAGCCCGAGCTGGGCCTTGTCGCACAATCAGATTTCTATCACTTTGGCCCAAGTCCATAATGAGGTTGAGTTGGAAAGATACATTGAGAATTGGGAACATGCGCAACTTTGAAAGATAACATGTTAGGCCAACCACATCGTTACCTCCTCCATTTGAAAAGCCCACCGACAAATTGTCAAAGCATTAAAGAGCAAAATGCGAACATGAGCCTTGGTTCACTTTTCGAGTTGGAAAGAGAGGAACAGCTAAGAAGCAACGAACCCGACAGGTCACCAGCACCAGGTTCCGAAAAGAGTCAAAAACCTCTAACATCTACTCACTGCTACGACAAGTTCTTTTTCCTAAACTCAGCCCTAGCTTAATGCAGAAAAATGGGAAGTGGCTATAAACATAAGACAAGTGCCCAGATTTTTTAGACAGAAATCAGCAGTTGAAGGGTATTGTGGACTCGGGGGTAATGTTCCTGGATTACACTCTATCTGATCCATTAGAAACAGAGAGCTGGATTTGAGAAGCCTTCGGGTCGACCTTCTCATCTCTCGGCGGCGTCGGCGTGGACCTGAAGTAGCAACCGTAGAGGATGAGCTGCGCCGCACCAGAGAGCGCCCCAAGACCATTGCTAATCTGCAGGAGGGTTGTTCCCAAGTTATTCGTGTATGTGGCTTTTTCTTTACGTTTCTCATGCTTCTTGACTTTGAAAGTGAAAGGGGTTGAAAATTCATTCAAGTTTTGTTTCAATTACCAGAATGAAGACGTCGAGCTTGATGAGGGCATATGCAGTCCACACGCAGCCATTGAGAAAGTTGGCTAGCGAGAGATAGAAGGGCATGTACTCCACACTCTTTGTGGTGATCACTTTTTTCTGCAGTAGACAAAGGTAAAAGAAAGAGGCAAAATTAGACAATGAAAGGATCAGCATTTGCCGGAACTGATAAAATATGGTTTTGGTTTACAACGAGGGAAGGGGGATGGATGTGTACGTACCATGATGGTAAGAGGTGAGCTGTACATTATGATGTTGAACACGTCGCAGATAATTCCAAAGGCGAGAATTCTTCTCTTGTGGTCGTGAAAAACCAGTAGGAACACCAGTGACACCACGGCAATGAAGACAACTTCCCCGCAGAGACAATAGACCACCTTTTTCTGCAAAAAAGAAGAAGTGAGCATTAGCTGTCGATCGTAATGTTCTGAAATTTGTCAAAGTGCCTAGGACGGAATGAGTGTTTGTACAATCCAAAATTTGGAAATTGGAGTGTCTAGAAAACGGTATTAGACTTAAGGTTCATCGACCGAAAACTAAGATATGTGACACATTCGAGTTTGATGGATGAGTGTTATATCGATAGGACAGGAAATAATCACCGATCTTTGACTAGAAAAACTTTACAAGAGCAGCAAACTAAATAAATGCCAAATTCAGGAAAAAAAGAAGAAGAGAGAACAAGACTAACTACGGTGCATCTATGATTATTGTATACCAACGATGTCCTATTTGAATAAATTTGAATCAGTGACAGAATGCATCCAATCATTGTACGGAACTTTGAAATGCATAACTGGAACTTTTATCACTTTGTTCCAGTAGAATTCCATTCAGATAGCACGGTATAAGTAGAAAAGATATCGGTAAAACAGTTTTGAAAGTAAATCTCGAAGAACCTAGACAAAGAAAAAATGAATGGATAAAGCTCAAATACATAACGAGCACATACCCTTCCCTTGTTTGGAGCATAGAAAAAGAAAATGCATATGTAGATGAGCTCTATCACGAGCCCAACGCCATTGATGGTGACGACAAGGATGCTGTCAGGACTGACAAAGGGCAAGCCATAGATAATCCAGAAGATGCAGTTCAACACGGTAGCAAGGTAAGGATACACTTGAAATTCCTCCACCGACTTGTTCTTTATGATTCTATAAAACGTCGGACTGCAAAGCAAACCAACAGATATGGAAACCTTAGTAATTGAGAGCACTGTACAGGTGACATCGATGCATTACTTAACCTAGAAAAACATCTAAGGGTTCTCTCTAGCAAGTCCAAATTCGAGTACACTAGAGTGGTCCCGAAGATACAGTAATTTTGGGTCACCGCTATAATTGTAAAGCTACAACCCTAGTTTTATCCCGAGTCATTTGACCGAGTGACATAATATATTAACTTAAAATAGATTTTTTTTTTTTTCTTTTTTGGCATCACAAATAAGAACGAAGTAACACTTTATGATTTTTTTTTTCCTTGTGATGCGCCACGCTCACAAATTGAGATAGCCCTGCCTCTATAAAGCACTCTAATTTACATTGCTAACTAAGCCGGATGGCATAATATCGCATGTTAAAAGGAATTAAATAGCAACGATCTACGTGATCCCCATGAGGCCCAAAACAACAAAAAAAATTAGCAAGAGGGTGAGCTGAAGTTTACCATGGCGAGAGGAAAAGGCCGAACGATATGACGTTCCCTGCCCACCGAAACAGCAAAGAAACCAGTCAATAAAGCTCTCTCCGAGAGAGAAATCATCAGGAATGAAAAACCGCACGAATTCCATCGATCACAAAAGTCGAAACGCATCGTACCAATTAACGTTTTCGGAAATCTAAGTTGTTTCATGCCTAAAGCGGAGTGGTCCTCGAAAGTTTGCTTTCTACACGTATCTACCCGATTCGCATGAAGTTTTGATTGTTTTCCCTTTATTATCGCGCCTCCAAATCTGGCATTTCATCTCTATCGAGAAGCAGAAAACAACAGTACGCATGACGATGGTGGCCTGAAATCCAGTCCCAACCAAACGATCCAGGATAAACACGCACAAAAAAGGAAAAAAAAAAACCGCGAATCTAGCGAGACGATCATCGCATTGCTCTCTCCGATCAAGCATTTATGGCGCTCGCCTCTTATCCAACGCCATGCACGACGGATCGTTTCGGAAACAGGCTTGGCTTAGCTTAGCTTAGCTTAGCTGGCTAGCTACCGAGCGAGCTCATCGCATTCTCTTCAGGAACAGTTAGAAAAAAAAAAAAAAGCGAACAGCACAAAAAGCAGCGGACACGATCGCCGTAGCTTAAAACATCCAACAGCAGCGCGAAAGAAGAACGCGATCTCGTCGGGAAATCGCGCGCGCGCCAGCCAGACGCCGAGCTCGCCATCGGCGGTCGCGAGAACCTGAAGGGGAACGCCGGACGGCGAGGACGATCGACGGAACGGGAGAGGGAAGCGGTTACCGATAATGCCGACCACGTTCCGAGCCGCTTCAGCCGACACCATCTCTTCGCCGGAGCCGAGAGCGCAGCTTCCTCTTCCCCGAGCTAGAGAGAGAAAGGGAGAGGCTGCGGGGGGAGCGGAGGAGAGAGAAACGCCTCTCGGCGCTGCGACTCTGGTGGTGATGATCTGATCGGTGCAAGCTGCGTGCAGTGCAGTGCAGTGCGAGCTAGTGCGTGTGTGTGTATACGTATATATATATAGATACGTACACAAGAGAGAGAAAGCGGAGGAGAGAGAGAGAGATGGGGTTTTCAGTTGGGAGGGTGAAATCCGACGGGAGCGAAAAGAGGGGGTGCGAATCTCCTCCCTCGTAACCAACTCCCCGCGTCAAAAAAAAAAATATCTTATCCAAACATCCCCTTCGTTATCTACAAAAAAAAAATATTCATGAAAAGAACACGAATTAGAGAGGAAAAATATATATAAAAAAAAACGTTTGATCAATTAAAACTGATTTGCGTGTTTAAGCTCCTGCTTCTTAAAACGCGAGCCCCCCTTCTTCCTCGCTCCGTCCCATTCAGTTATTAATCCTGATCCGAATCCTAATCCTGATCCAAATCCGCTGACCCGTATTTGGATTTTTCGGAAACCTTATCCGAATCGCCCGCCCGAATTTTGACTCGGACCTCACCGGGTGTCGGAGCGTAGGAGGGCTAGAGATGGTAGGATCCATCGATTACATACATATAGCTAGCTACCATTGTACGCAGCGGGGATTGATTCTTGAGAATTACGCCGACATTCAGATCTCGAGCTGCATTGCTCTCTTTTTTTTCCTTTTTCGAAACACACCTCGCGCCGTGATATTAGTAGCTTGATTTGCAGCATATGTCTAACCGGTCGTCTCGACATCGAGGGATGCCGGATCCGTAGAGAAAAGCCGCAAGGATCGATCGTGCATTCGATGTTGCTCCTATGTGCGATGCTGTCGCGATTAGAAGCGCCGAGTTTCTAAGGGAGGTTGCACGTGGGCCGTGCACCGAATCTATCGGACCCAACATCGATTGGATTTCATTTTGCTCGTCGTGGATCGGGGCTCAAGCGCGACTTCCATAACGCCAATTCCATGCACGCACAATACTTGGCGAATCGATCGTCGCTAACCGCGTGTTTCAGCCGGTTACGAAATCAGAATCTTCATCTCTGACGAGACTCACGTGATTTTTTTTTTTAAAAAAAATTCCGGAAGGAGGAGGGTCCAGAAGAAAAAAGGTAAAAAAAAAAAAGAAGAAGAAGTTTGATGCTTTATTTTTCTCTCACCTGCCCGCGAAGGCGAAAACAACGTGAGCAAACATTCGAGAGGGAGCATGCACACCGTCCAGTTGAGTGCCTCGTGAGGAGAGTGACGCGGCAAAACTGGCCGTTACGGGGAGCTGGGGTTGGGCCGGCTGACCATCTACCCCCGCCCTTTCACTTAATTACGGTTCGTGCCACCCGCCCCCGATTTTGCTGCGACGACGACGACGACGATAAACGCGACACGACGTAGTAACATCGCTAGGAGCATGACTCCAGATCGAGTACTTTAAGTGGAATCCACGTCATGCTATGGCGTTGGATCCTTAATTATATGTGGACGTATGTTGAGATGTCAGAATCACCAACGTAAGTTTGCTGATTTTAAGAGTGACTTTTCTACCTTGGCTTGGATGCATTAATTGTTTTTATTTTTTAAAATTTTTGGGTCGATTTGATGTTTAGAGTCTCGACCTTGGCGACACTGCTCGTCCATCATGTGACCAGGCTTGGAGTCACATAGACAGTGATTCTAGGGCAGTCGCGTAGTGTGGGGCCGGTCCTATTTCGAACTTTTTTGAGATAGACATGTATAGATAAGCAGTCGCTTTGAGAATGGTCAGAGCCGGTTCACTTGGATTAAGCTCCCAAAAGAAGTATTGCGAGCAAATATAAGAATAGGTATCGACTCAACATGTATGTCACTCAATATCGTTTTTCTCGTCCGTGTTGGATTTCGAGATGTTACAATATCTCCTAGTTAAAAAAAATGATGTCCTAGTTAATGTCAACCCGCACTGCCCAAGGAGACTCCCCTTCTGAGGTGATGAAGAGACTAGAGTTCGTCTAGACATGTCCATTGGTCAGGTCTTTTGATGTTGCCGATTAGCCAATGAACTTCTTCGGCATGGCAGGCCGGGGCATTTCTTGAGATGGTATGCCGCTGCCTAATCGATCGTTTATATAGAAATTGAAATTACACGATAAGTGTGCTCCAATCATTGTCGCCGGTCTCTTGTTTTGACGATAATCATGAAAGATTCATTGAATATTTGATGTGTCATGTCCCGTCATTCGAAGTATTTTCATCGCATCACATCCTTTGCTCCGTTGGTAGAGTCTTACTCGATGTATGCCGGCAGGAAGGTTTATATGCATTAACGAAGGCATGCGAGGCAAAAAGTCGAATCAAATGTATGAAAATTGAATAATAAAAAAAAGCAATTAAAAAAAATAAATATACAAAAAAATTCAAAAATTTAATTAGTCGAATCAAGTGGGCTTTTAAGGGTTGTTTATTAAAAAAATTCACAGGCTATTATTCATCACGGGATGGAGTACGGCTTCCAATTTGTCCTCAATTAAATATACAAAAATTATAACGCTAATATATTATTGGGCCTCGTCACATTTTTTTTTATTTCATGCTTATTTTATTCGCCCTTAAGTGGATTCGATTTAGGAAAATGATACAAATAATCCCTAAACTTTGATCCAATGAGTAATGTGGTCCCTGAACTTTGAAAATATTCAATATGGTCCCTGAATTATAACCCAACTTGCAATGTGGTCCCTGAACTTTTAATTTGTTCAATGTCATCTCTAAACTTTTGAACCATGTTCAATTTATTCTCTGAACTATATTTAACATTTTCTTATAGTTCAAAGATGATATTTAACATGTACCAAAAGTCCAGGGACCGCAGTAAACATTAAGTTACAGTTCAGGGACTACATTGAATAAATTAAAAGTTCACGGACCACATTGCACATTGAACCGAAGTTGAAGGACTGGTTGTGTCATTATCCACATCGGTAATTTTCGGCCAAAATTAATCAGATAGATTCAATTGATAAAACAGGAAAATGTTGATGACTCAATTGGCATAATTGAAAGGTTTAAACTAAATTAATACAAATACAATAGTTTTAGGACCTTTTTTTGGTAATTTTCCCTGGGCAAGTAGTCCTTTTAAGAATAGCCGGGGCCGATTCACATGCATTAAGCTCCTAAAAGAACTATTGTGAATAATTATAAGAATAAGTGTCGACTCGACATATATGTTACTCTCTGTTAGTTCCACGGAAAAAGAATGACTCAAAAAATATTTTCCTAAATATAATCGTTTATATTGATTGAAATAATTAATTAATGAAAAATACTTTTATTATCGACAATATGTTGAGCCTATACATTTTCTAGACAACGAAAATATTTTTCTTTTATTATTTCTTTTAATATCAGTTCTCTCGTTCACGTATAATTTCGAAATGTTATAGACTCTCGTACTTAAAAGATGATGTCCTCATTGATGTTGACCATAGGATTTCGGCATGTCACATCTCTTGACGCACCGGTCCCGCCAAAAAACTCACCGATATTCAAAATCTTAAAGGGGCATGGACAAGAGTTATTGAGGGCGGCGAGTTCTCATGCAAACCCCCCAAGGCTTGTCTAGGCTGTCCATTAAGGTAGCAAATAATAACCATTCTATTCCGGAATGAGTTCCTGAACCAGAAATAGATTTTTCTATTTTTGATTCTTGGATGAGCTTCTGATAAAAGAAACTCGTTTGATAATGATAAAAAAATTTTATTTCTGGAACATAAACCTGCTTGATAACAATACAAAATTTATATTTCCCGAAATAAAAACCCGTTTGATAAACAACACAAAATTCTATTTACAAGAACAAAAATCTATTTTTTTAGAAATGGAATAAAAATAATTAGAAAATCCAAAAAATTCCTCAAAATCTCAAAAAAATTCAAAAATTCCAAAAAAATTCAAAAATTCTAGAAAAATTCATCACAATTTCCAAAAACTAAAAAATTCAGATTTTAGGAAAATAGGAAATTTGATGAATTTTTAAAAAAAAAAAATCAAAAAATTAAAATTTTCAAAATTTCATAGAACGGCTTAAAATACCTGTGGCCACCCACTTTCAGTGAAATTTAAATTTTTTTAGTTGCCCAAAAAAAATAAAAAAATAAAAAATTTCAAAACTTTACATAATAGTTTAGAATACATGTGGCCACACACTTTGAGTGAAATTTAAATTTTTTAAGGAGCCCAAAAAAAATTCAAAAACTCAAAAATTTCAAAACTTCACAAAATAGCTTAGAATACATGTGGCCACCCACTATGAGTGAAATTTTAATTTTTTGAAATGAAAAAAAATAAAAAAAATCAAACACTCCAAAACTTCGCAGAATAACTTAGAATATCTGTGGCTACCCATTTTGAGTGAAATTTAAATTTTTTTAGGTGCCGAAAAACTAAAAATATAAAAAAATTTAAAAATTTAAAACTTCATAGATGACTTAGAATGCCTCTAGCCACCCACTTTAAAGGAAATTTAATTTTCTTTAGGTGCTCAAATGGCATTTTTGATTTTTTATGGGCACTTTTGATTTTTTAATTTTTTTCGACACCTAAAAAAAATTAAATTTCACTCAAAGTGGATGGCCACATGTATTCTAAATCATTTTATGAAGTTTTGAAACTTTTGATTTTTTGCTTTTTTTTTCTTTTTCTTGGCACCTAAAAAAATAAAATTTCATCCAAAGTTAGTGGCCATAGGTATTTTAAGCCATTTTGTGAAGTTTTGAAATTTTTGTTTTTTTGCTTATTTTTATTTTTTTTCGGCACCTAAAAAAAATTAAATTTAGCTCAAAGTGGGTGGTTACAGGTATTCTAAGCAATTCTGTGAAGTTTTGAAATTTTTTTTTTATTATTTTTTTCGGGGACTAAAAAAATTTAAATTTTGCTCAAAGTGGATGGACGCATGTATTCTAAGCCATTATGTGAAGTTTTAAAATTTTTAATTTTTTGCTTTTTTTTTTTATCTTTTTAGGCACCTAAAAAAATAAAAATTGCGCTAAAAGTGGTGGCCACATGTATTTTAAGCCATTATGAAGTTTTGAAATTTTTGCTTTTTTGCTTAGTTTTATTTTTTTGACATCTAAAAAAAAATTAAATTTCACTCAAAGTGGGTGGCCACAGGTATTCTAAACCATTTTGTGAAGTTTTGAAATTTTTTATTTTTATATTTTTTTCGGCACCTAAAAAAATTTAAATTTCGCTTAAAGTGAATGGCCACAGATATTCTAAGCCATTCTGTAAATTTTTTAAATTTTTGATTTTTTACTTTTTTTTATTTTTATTTTTCTAGGCACCTAAAAAAAATAAAATTTTGGTCAAAGTGGGTAGCCACATGTATTTTAGGCCATTCTGCAAAGTTTTGAAATTTTTATTTTTTTGCTTATTTTTATTTTTTTTGACATCTAAAAAAATTAAATTTTGCTCAAAGTAGGTCGCCACAAGTATTCTAAGCCATCATGTGAAGTTTTAAAATTTTTTATTTTTTTCTTTTTTAAATTTTTTTCGGCACCTAAAAAAATTAAATTTCGCTCAAATTGGGTGGCCATAGGTATTTTAAGATATTCTGTGAAATTTTTAAAATTTAGATTTTTTTTTTTTTTTTTTTTTGCATCTAAAAAAATTAAATTTCGCTCAAAGTTGGTGGCCATAAGTATTCTAAGCCATTTTGTGAAATTTTGAATTTTTTTTTTCGGCACCTAAAAAAATTTAAATTTCACTCAAAGTGGGTAACCACAGATTCTAAACCATTATGTGAAGTTTTGAAATTTTTGATTTTTTGCTTTTTTTCCCACCTCAAAGATCGTGACTTCCATATAAACATGTGTTTTGAAGAAAGAGTTCTCTGAGAAATGATTCTCATTTTTGTTTAAGAAATGAAAAATCAACCTTTTTTTTTGTTCTGATTTCTGGTTCTGAACTGGTTCTAAAACAAAAACTTGTCCCAAAAATAGAAAAATGAAATTGCGTTACCAAACGGGTTTCTAGTCCAAAACTGATTTCGGGAATAAAAAATCAGTTATGGACAGAACCAAAATGGTTATCATGCGATACCTAATTGATCGGGTCTATCGATGTTGCCGATTAGCTGATGAACATCTTTGGCATGGCGGGCCAATGCTTTTTGAGAAGGTATTCCACTGCCCAATCGATCGTTTATATAAAAGCCCAGTAGGGATGCGTCCGGTTGGAGATAAGGCCCATCTAACGCTTTGCGACATTCCGCTTTAGCTTTGGGAATGGCCTCAAGGACCACGTCTTTGCCGATTTCCAATCGCCATTTGTGCGCAGCTACTTTCTGATAGTCTCAACACACGGACGAATTTGACGGGCCAATAAGGGTAAGGGGTCCCCTTATTAATTTGATCCCGAACGACCCTCTTAAGTGAAATTCTCGTGATTGATCATTCTTCACAAATTCAACAAAGGTGTAAATCGGACCGTACATGTCAATCGTAGAAAACAAAACGAATCGTGGCTTGGCTAGTTGAAGTACCAAAAACCTAGCCTCATGCACAACATCCCCCCCTCCCCTTCCCCTTCTCTCTCTTCCCTTGGGTCAACTCTCTCTCTCTCTCTCTCCATAGCAGCGAGGTTGCAAGCGCCATGGGGAAACTCGGATCAGGACCCCCCACTACTGCCGTCCGGCGACAAGGGTTGTGGCAGCAGAGCGAGGAATTGGTGTTTGGACTTTGTTAAAAAATAGGCTGTGACAATAAGAGGGCGGTCATTTTTTGAAAAAAGAAAATAACAATTTCGAGAATGGAAGTTCGATTATATTGAGCCGAGGGGAACAAATCCGTAATTTTGAAAATAAACGCGTGCTTTGGATATTGGGGTGAAGATTAGTTGCCTTTTATGTATGTTTTTTTTCTAAATAATAATAGAGGATGTGCTCATGATAGCCGAGCTAGCTAGCCTTATCCTAGGTGTATCTTATTCCTCTTTCCCCCCACTGGCCTGGCCACATCCACATGTGAAACTACATGATTTTGCAATGAACGAAACATGGATTGATCACATGCTATATGGTCACCCGCCCCAATTCCTTCCTAGGGAGAGAGAGAGAGAGATTTTGAGGGCAAAAGACATTGGGATTGCTACATGTACATGGACATGACAGCTGACAGGTGGTCACTGTACTTGGCCACATTTGGTGGGAAGGAAAGGAGGGGTAGGAATTAGCCAAAAGCACACCACTACCTTATGGCTTATGCCCCCGCTTTATCATATCACTGGCCTTTTATCAGCCATACAACACATCACAACATGTAGCTTTCCAATCTCACTACTCACCACATCACGTCCCAAAAGCTAAGTTGTTCCTCTCCTTCTTCTTCTTCTTCAGGTGCTTCCTCCTTTTCCGTCTTAGCTTTCCACTTTCACTGTCGACTCCTCTCTTTCTCTCTCTCTCTTGCCCCCACCTTTAGCTAAAGCTCAAAACTTGCTAGAAAGGAAAAAGCAAAGAAAAATCTACAAGCCTTTTTTCCAGTCAAAAGCACCACCATTTGGGTATCCTAACTTAGCTGTGAAGGAATACGTATATTAAATTCATTAATTTGATGTTATTTTTGGGTGTGAGAGAGATGCAAATGGGGGAGTGACGTGTTTGATTGCAAGTGGACGGCTCATTTTACTACTATCCCTTTTCTAAACGTGGGATTCGTGCCTCCCTGTGCTTTTTAGTGATTCCAATCTTTGCCGAGGTGTCCAAACCTATGCATCCCAATTGGAAGTGCTTAGCTTTTGTGGGTTATGATCTTAAGTCATGAAGGGGGATGTGAAGAAAATATGCGCATAACCATGTACGTCAATACAACATTACTAGTCATACATGTCCTAAAAGTGGCAACTGATTTGACACCGCACATACTTTATATATTCGCTCACAAGAAAATCCCCTTGGACAAAAAAAATCTCGGCCCATAAACTACCTTATCGCCTCGAAAAGAAGGCGAGATGCGAACCGAAATCTCATTGAGTGGCCTAAGCACAGAATCATCTGCACCCAGTTATGATGAAAACCGTACCTCAACATCGTGTGTGTTTTATTCACACACATGAACTTGTTCCAACTTAATTAAGTCATTCGTTTGTTATTAGCGTCGATCGCAGAGTTCTTTTTACTACTATTTCTTTTTCTAAAAGTGGGATTTGCGCCTCCTTATGCCTCCAAATGCTTTTTAATGACTCCAGTCTTTGCTGAGGTGTCCAAACCTATGCATCCTATTTGGAGGTGCTTAGCTTTGCGGGTTATGATCTAGGTGATGAAGGGGGCCGTGAAGAAAATATGCGCATAACCATGTACGTCGATACAACATTACTAGTCATACACGTCCTAAAAACGGCAATTGTTTTGACTAACACCGCACATACTTTATATATTTGCCCATGAGAAAACCCCTTCGGACGGATAAATATCGGTCCATAAAGTACCTGATTGTCTAGTAAAGAAGGTAAGACGCGAGCCGAAATCTCCCCGAGTGGCCTAAGCATAGAATCATTTGCACCCGATGATGATAAAAATCGTACCTCCACAACTGCATTTTTTTAATTCACACGCGAGAACCTGTTTCGACCCTATCGAATCATACGTACATTATTATCGTCGATCGCACGATTTATCTTATCCGAGATCATGGGCATTTCATATTCTCCAAAACCCACTAGCCACAGAGCATGTTGGGTGGAGAATCTGCACAAATCTGCAACTTACTTACATAACTTTAATCGAAGCACTTTATGGTTGACACTAATGAAACCCCCCACAAATTCAAAAGCAATGCGTTCTCTACACTCACTGGCCAGGAGGAAATGGTGCTCATCACCAAAGATTATAATAAAGAAGATGGAAGGTTGATAGCTAAAACCCTTTTAGAAGCTTCTAACGAGGTTTTTTGTTATCCCTTTGGGAAAGGGAGGTGTGTCCCCTTTTTTCATTTCATGATTTGCTCTATATAGCTCTAGCCCATTATTTTATGTGGAGTGAGCTTTGATAGGTTGGATTTATTTAAACCAAAGTACTGCCACTTTGCAAGTTCTTTTCATCGCTAAGCAAGCGGCCAACACATGATGAGTGGCGGAAATAGGCATAGCTATGTTATTTGTGCCGCGAGAAACAGAACGACCTGACACTTTGGTAAACAAAACAAGAAATCAAATTGAACATAGGACTCAAGCAGTTCAGTTGATGTGACCTATATTCACACAGATTTCTTGTCAATAAAATAATAAAACAGAGGTTATAACTGTACTCCAACAAGTCATCCCGTTGAATCTCACAATTCAACTTTGATAATTATTTATGAAATAATCTCTCGATCTCACGAAAGAATACACAAAATCTTTACAACAAGATTTTCACGCTTTTTACATGAGATGTAATTACAATGTGGAGTCGAGTGCCCTTTTTTAATAGCATTCATTAGTCTTTCCAAACCGCGTACATACATGTATAAAGCTCAATGCTCCAAATTACACTGCCTTGATCTTTCGTGCTTTTCGACTAGTCCAAAAAAAAAATTTCCAAGTCAAACCCATATATCAGAATAATTTGAGGACCCAATTGAATTAAAATGAATTATACCGGCATCAGACATAAGAGAAATTTCGATTCCTTGGGCCCCATAGCGACACGACTCTCATTTTTTTTTTGTGTGAATGTAAGTATTATAAGTCATATGAAGTACAACAGCTTAAGGGCATCCCCCAGCATTACAAAAAGTGCTAATAATTTAAAAAGATGAAGGTAGGAAGTCTCCATATAGTAGCTAATACAATATTTATCTGAGAAGGTCTAATTAGTAGAACCATTGAACATTGATCTATCTTGTGTGCAGTACACTGCTCAAATTATTCTTCTGCTATTCTTTTTTGGGTAATAAACCAATGATTTCGTCTTATTTATTGTTTGTCTACCATATGAATTTCTCTTTATTTTATTTATTAATTTGCGTGAACAACTCCCGCTGCTTTCGCAGCCGCTCCAATCGCCAATCATCTCTTCCTTTGGTGACATCTTATTCACAGGTCAAGATTCCAAATCTTCAAATCGCGCAACAGCTGTGTCGACTCGAATTGTTTTATTCTATTTTCTTGCTTTTTTTAAAAAAATATCTTAGCTTTTTTTTTTAAATGAATTTTGTTCATGTGAACGTCCACAAGATTGTCGGGTTATTATTGCTTGTAGTTGGAGCGCTAAAGCTGAAAAAGACAATTCCAGATGGTTTTGGATTTTCTTGCACTGATCTGTAACCCAGAAAAAAAAACACGAAATGATTGAGTGGGATCATATATATAATTTATAACGGTTTAAAGGTGTTCTCCTTTTAATTAAAAAAATTAAAAGGTACTTAAACTCTGTTTATTTCACGAGAAATGAATGATTTGAAAAATATTTTTCTAAAAATGATCACTTATGACAGCATTTTCATCTTCTCGAAAATATTTAGACATAAGTTATTGTCGATAATAAAAATATTTTTTATTGACTAATTATTTTAAGCGGTCACTTGATCGTTTTTTTAAATATTTATTTATTTATTTATTTATTTATTTTTACGAAATAAATGGAGCCTTAGTTGATATAGTTAGTGTGTTAATGATAGACCTGTCAAATGGTGTGAGTCGGATCGGGTTTAGGTCGGGTCATAAATGATCCGACTCAAATTGACCCATTTATGCGTAATGTAATTTTCTTGACCCATACCCGATTCGATCCATACCCAACACATACCTGACCAAACCCATATTGCTAAAACACTTCTATATTTAATTAAATCTAGGAAAATTCATATCCAAACTAAGATGAGAATATGAAGTGAGTGAGCGTAAGATTGAGTGAGGGTAAAAGAAATGAGTTGAGTTTTAAATCAGTTGTAAACTCATTTATGACCTATTTACGATCCATTTAATACTAATGTTAGACTTCTACCCATTTATGACCCATTTACTAAATATAACTAACTCATTTACTAATATATGAATTAAGAAATGGATTTATGACCCATTTTGATAGATATAGTTAATAATAATATATTGTGATTCCCTAGCTCGGCTGTCTCACATTAGGCGCAGGCGATGGGGTAGGAAAATGGATGGACCGTGGATTCGTGCATAAGGGCACCACCTTTATGGCTTTATTTTATTAGCAAGTAAATATATATGGTTATGTTTCTAATTTTTGATACGGTGAATAAAAGGGTTTTTTTAAATGACCAAAAGCAATAAAAGGGGTTTTAATTTTTTAAAGATTTTTTTTGGTTGATTATTTTTTTAATTTTTAAAGGTTGACTTTTGTATTTATGGGAAAGTCTACCTCAAAAACAACTACATTTTTAACTCCTTTAGACAATCTGAAGCAATTGGGAGTTTCTCTTGTTCTTCATTTGTTTCACGAAAAATACATAATTTGAAACATAATTTTCTAAAAACAATTATTTGTATCTTTCAAAAAACGAAAAATATTTTCATTTCCACGAAAGTGTTTAGATGTAAATTATTGGTGATAATGAAATATTTTTCATTGACTAATTATTTCAATTAGATACAATCAATCATTTTTAGGAAAATATTTTTCAAATCTTTCATTTTTCATGAAATAGAGAGAGCACTAATCTAAAAATCAAGTGGGGTTGAAACTTGAACATGAATGTGACATGCTTATTAGCCGTGTCAACTGGGTTTTTGCTTTGGACTAGAATCAAGAGTCAAGACACATCCTATTTAAATGAACTAAGCAACATTCTGCATTTTAGTTGATTGAATTTTCCTTAAATAGCAGTGACATGGCGCTCATGTGATTTAAGTGGAATAAGAACAAAATTATTTTTTATGGAAAATTATCTTACGATTGACGAAGGGTAAATGCTTCACACGGGTACAAGTTCAAGTTTTTTTGTGTTATAAGAAAAAGTTTAGGGTGAGTGTAACAGTGCACGTAATTTGGAACTTCCAATGTCCCAAAAATATTTAAGAATAAATATGTCATATTGGACATAATTTGAATTTTTTGATAACTCTTTCTTTCTTAATATTTATGAAAATTGAATATTTTCTTACTGAGTAACGCTCGTTAACATAATTTTTAAAGTAAAATTCAAACCCATCGACTTCATTTTACATTCGAGTACACTATATCGCTATCAAACATCGAAGCACGGATGACCTTCCCTTTCTTTTCAATTTGAACCTCCACGTTTCTGATTATGTTCCATGGGAAGGGAATCGTGATATTCTCGATAGTTGTCAAAGTGAAGATAAACCCGATTCGATATGAACTTTCGAAATGAAGTGAATTGATTTAATCATGATAAAATACATTGGATTGTGATCCTTGCAATGCAACCCCATTGACCTTTCGTATTTTCTTTTCTTCGTATTACTTTATTTATTTATTTATTTATTTTCACCAGTACTCGAAGAGTTGACCAAAAGTCGATCCAACAGAGCTCCGACCGCGGAGCATGGGCCCTCTCCTGTTCCTATTTCACGGTCATGGGTGGCGCAAACTTCTCCGCCCCCCATCTGCGACCGTTCGTCGGTGAGAGTTTGGATGCGAATCCAACGGCCCGTGATCGTCAGCCCTGCCGATCAATCTTCGGCTTCAATATTGCTTAACGAAACCCCCGAGGCACAATTACATAATGCACCCGGAGCAAATTGACCAAACACCCTCCACTGAAAAAACAAAACGAAAAGAAAATGGTTATTTTTTTTTATTGTCAGAATTGGATTTTTAATAGGAGAATATACAAATAGGACAAAAAAACGGTTATCAAAAAAAAAATAGGACAAAAAAACAAAATAGATTCCGATAAACTTCGAGATTATGGAGTTAGAAATGAATTTAACCAATTCTTTGTGAGATAATCCATGATCTACGGGAAGCCGGGCCTCTGAGTTCGTGGTATGGGATTATCAATCAAGAATGTAATTTGGATATTTACCAAGTATCGTACCCGACAAATAAGTTATCAATTGAGCTATCGGTATCAACATTTGAACGTAATAAAAGTGATCATAGAAAAATTAGCAGAAGAGCTATATATCTAAACCTCTCGGTCAGGGTTACCTCTAGTGATTAAACTAAATGCTGTAAGAATTTAGTAGAAATTTCATTGCGTGTCAAATAACTCAAAAAAAAATACGAAAATTACGTTGGGCATTTAACTTGATTGCTACATTGGACTGGACATCTTACTTTCACGACCTTCCCCTCATCCTCCTCCACTTTTCTCGCTTCCAATTGGTTCTCCTTTCTCCTATTTCCTAGTGCAAAACCACACACATCTAATTACTATGGGATCTAACATTAAGTAATTTGCATTAATAATTCAAAGGTCACTTTTTAGTTTGCAATATATAGATTCAGTGCGCATGAAGATGAATTTAGCTTGTCTTATTTTGTTTTTCATAGCCATAACGTAGAGCATTAGAAACTTTGAGTTCCATTGTATTAAAAACCTTAAATTTTTAAAATTTATGGTCATTTATAATTTCAATGTTTAAATAATTCTTATAATTTAATTAACGATTTTAGCGGAAAAGGAATTTCTGTATATTTTAGTATAAATAATACTAATGATACATGAGCCTATTTATAGGCTATTCTAGATAATTATCTAAAGTAGTAAAATATTATAATATCAAATGCAATCAATTAAAATCTATCAAGAAATATAATTATATCTTTAACATCCCCTCAAATTCAAGGTGATGTAGAAGAAGTCAATTGAAATTTGGAGAAAAAATCTTAAAAACATCCAAGTGAATATGCCTTGGTGAAAACATTAGATGAACCAATGAAGTTGGACAAGACAAACGGTACCACGAAGCATGTGAGAGCGTATGAAATGATAATTTATTTTAATATACTTGGTTCGCTCATAGAAAACAATATTATGTACTATTTTGACAGAACTCCAGTTATTGCAATAAATGACCGCTCCACCGTTATGACGGACTCCTATGTCTCATCACAAAATCGCAATAAATGATCGTTCCACCATTATGACGGACTCCTCTGTCTTCTAACAATCATTGCAACCATAGCAATTCTGATGTTGCATCAAAAGAAGCACGATATTGCTATTGAGTGACAATAGTTTGTGTCTTACTCTGCCCTGAAATAAGGGAACTAAGAAGAAATAGTAGCATGTAGCAGAGCAACGATCCTAGTCAACATCATAATAAGCCATCAACTCTAAGTTTGAGTTTGTAGAATAGTGAAGACCAGGAAATAAAGTCTCCTTGACGTAGCAAAGAATTCAAAAAAAGGCAGCAAAATGAGTCATTTGCAGTGTAGCCATGAACTGACTTATGATGTGAACAATATAAGCGATGTCATGTTGAGTAACAGTGATGTATACAAAATTGTCAACCAGTCGTCGATAAAGTGTATGATTTAGAAGAGGAGTCATATCTTTATCATAAAATTTGGCATTAGTCTTGATAGAAGTTGTAGCAATCTCATCATTCGTAAGTACGGCCTGAGAAAGAAGATCAATGACATATTTTGCTTTAAAAATTAGTAGCCAGAAGAATCTGAAGCAACCTCCAAGCCTAGAAAATAACTAAGTCGTCTGAGATCTTTCATTTCAAACAGTTGACTCAAATACTGTTGTAGTTTTGTAATGCCGTTATAATCATCGCCATTGATAATCATGTCATCTGCATATAAGAGAAACAGAATTTACCCACGAGATGTTCGTCGAATAAAGAGAGCATTTTTACACGGACTAGATGTAAATCCAAAGCATTCCGTGATGGAGCTAAACTTGGAATACTATTCACGAGGAGCCTGTTTCAATCTATATAATACTTGGCATAGTCTGACACACTTTATTAAGATTCTGAGTGTATCCGGGAAGAGGCTCCATATATACTTAGAAAAAGAAGTGAAAAAGAAAATCGGAGATTCAGCTAAAAAAAAAAAGGAAAAAAAGGCGCAACAAGGGCATTTTGGGCAATTCGCCTGGAGAGCTTCTCCGATAAAACCCGCTCATCTCAGCTCTTTAAACTTTAGTTGCGAGAAAAGAAACGCCTGAGAAACTCCTCCGTCTTCCGCCCCTCGAAACTCCGGCGACTGCGTAACTCCGCCGCTCCGCCGGACGAACCGTCTTGCTCCGATCGATCGATCGGTTCCCCATGGAGGTCTCGTGCTTGTGACCTCCTCCGCCTCCGTCGCCGCTGGAGTCTCGGGATTTCGGGAGGGGAGGAGCTGGGAAAGGCCGTCGTAGGGAGTGGCTTGATGGGATTTTGCATATGCCCGTTGGATACTCCGGCGAGGTTGCTCTGGAGCACCAGCTTCTTCCGCCACAAGCTCATGCTCTTCTAATTTCCGCGACACCCCTAGCTCGTGTTTACTACTAGTACTGCTATCTATAGTACGGCCGCGCGCGGCTAAGCGGTCTCGTGTCACGCCGGAGGATCGGCTCTCCGGAGATTTTGCGACGCGGGCGAAAGCATAGAGAGATCGAGAGAATGAATTCTATGGAGTCCGGACGATTTCTCTTTGATCAATCCGCGTGCCAGGGCAACATGCTGTTCCTTGGGAGCAGAGATTCGCTTTTTGGAGGTGATCATCCCCTTTCTCTTTATCTCTCTCTCTCTCTCTGCGCGAGTATATATTGGTTGTAGCTGAGTTGGCTGACTGTTGATATTACCTGAACGGAGCGAGTGATTTGATATGCAGACGAAAACTGATCTAATTTGCTTAGCCCGGCGTTGATAAGCTGTCATGATATTTTGAGCTGTTCTTATAGTCTGCTTGGACTGTGTTGGTGGGATTGGAATTCAATGAATCTCAAAGACATCAAATCCAATGATTTCGGGTGGAAGGTTTTGAATTTTTGTCATTTGAATTTTCGTCATACTCTTTCCGGAAACCGGGCAAGATGGAGAATTCAATCATTTGAGTTCATACAAAATGCCAAATTACATGAACTGTGAAACTCAAAAGTTGAAATTTTTTTTTCCTTCCCCTGCATCAGCGCCTAATTCTGAAAAAAATCGAGCGTTGACAAGTGTTTAGGGATGGATTTTTTTTTTATTTTATTTTGCTAGGAGGGGGATCAGCTATGGGAATTGAGGAGGCTACGAAGAGGCGATCAATTTTCAGCTATCCTGATGAACTTTTCAACGGGGAATATTACGATGACCAGTCACCGGAGAAGAAGCGCCGCCTCACTCCGGAGCAGGTCCGTAATTCATCAACTTGGAACAGGCTCTGATCTGTTGGAATCTATTTATGAAGTATCAAGAAACAAGCTACATCTTGATTCCCAATCTTGTTCGCCCTGAGCTTTCCTTCTTTAAGTGTTGTAGAGCCAACCGATTAATTTGGACTTACTGATTTGTGGGGTCACATCCTCAGGTTGGTTGCTTGTGATATGTATAAGGATCAAATACTGAACCTCTGAAATTTTTCGTTCTTGTTAGAGCGTATGCTCATCCTCTGCACTAAAAACGACTCTTTTCTGCAACCAAGCAATATATATGTCTTCTTAGCTAAGTAGAGCTGTAGCATTGATAAAGAAGAGGATTGAGATCTCCTCATATTTTCTTTTCCCCGTTGTATTGAGCTGTCAGATTTAGGATTTTGTAATTGGCAAGTAACTATAGCGTCAAGTCTTATGATTTTGACTTTTGACAGAGATTAATTGAAAATCTTTTGTCTTAATATTAAGGTGCATCTGTTGGAGAAGAGCTTTGAAGCAGAGAACAAATTAGAACCGGAGAAAAAGACCCAGCTGGCAAAGAAGCTGGGCATGCAGCCAAGGCAGGTGGCTGTGTGGTTCCAGAACCGTCGAGCCCGGTGGAAGACGAAGCAGCATGAGAGGGACTATGATGTCCTCAAGTCGTCTTATGACTCTTTGCTCTCGAATTATGACTCCATCAAGAAAGAGAATGAGAAGCTCAAATCTGAGGTACGCTTGGTTCAGAGAAACTACACATGGTTGACTTGGCTTAACCCTCATTATCAAACGCCTGCTGCTATATCAGACTTTTGTTCTTTTTTTTTTCTAACCGTGAGAGCAAAAGTAAGGCAAATGATTCTTGAATTTGCTTGTTCAAGATCATGTACATCTCTTGTAGATGTTAGTCAAGGAGAGAATGAAAAGATTAAGGAATAAATCATGGATCGCACAGCTTTTTTTGGGCCTTTTTGGCATCAGGATGCCATCATATTCTTCACGCCACCGAGGGTTCTACTATTTGAGACCAATTTGTAGTGGGTTACACCCGTTTGATTCGATCGCTATGGCAAAAGATGCATTCCAAACAGAGCATCTGTTCTTAAGCCTCCACCTTGATCAGAAAAGACAGTTTCTAAAGTCGCTAAAAGAATATGCCTTGCAATGGCGGGCTTTCTTCTGTTTTAACATTGACAATTTTGACACGAGGACAATAAGATAAATCCCACGACTGTCTCTTAATTGCCCATTACAAATACTGTATGCGCTTTGCAGGTCAATTCCCTGAACGAGAAGCTGTCAGCCAAAGATGTTGCCGGAGCACTGGCCTCGGGTCAAAGTTCCCATGCACTTCATGAGGAGGAAACCCGAGATTCATCCCTTGGGTTTGTGGTGAAGGTGGAGGACCGCCTGAGTTCCGGGAGTGGTGGGAGTGCCGTGGTGGATGAGGACGGGCCGCAGCTTGTGGACAGCGGCCATTCGTATTTTCATTGCAATGACTGCCCGGGATGCTTGGTGGCCATCGATGTGGTGCAGTCAGAGGAGGATGATGGAAGCGATGATGGTCGGGTTTATTGCTCGGGGATTTTCGCCGCAGCTGAAGAGCCGCATCAAGAGGGAGGCGAGCCTTTGGGATGGTGGGCATGGCCCTAGTTTTAGTTTTCGCCTGTGTCTTAAGGATCTGCGTTCTCGTAAATGGTTCAAGTCACCATGTACTCATCATACTATGCAATGTAAACTTTGCCGGTATAGCTGGGATCCTGAAAACGGAACTTTGGACATGAATAAAACTGAAATGTTTGGTCAAATGCTCTTGATCTTGACTATCTACGTTTCGTCCTTGAAGCAAATAACAAGATCTATACAGAAGCCCGCCAGAAAGAGATTCAACCATCGATACCTATTGCATTTAATCCGCGAATAAACTCTTAACGGCGCCACCCATTTTGCGTAAAGAGAGTCTGGCAATCAGACACGTGATCATTGGCGTGCGCTGCAATTTCTATCCAAGGCAAGACAGGAATCTTGGGAGCTGCTGAAGTAGACTGGGAACAATGGGAATTATAAAGGGGCAATTATTGATGCAATTGTCGCATTGGATCAAGCATACTGTAAGAGAAATGGAAGTGGGAAGCCTGTGCCATGTGATTGTTGCTTCAGATGTGGAGCTGGTTCCACGTGGAATCATATCTGCCACATAAGCTCTCTCTTGCCCATGTGAGCCAGCCAACTTCTTCTTCACAATTCCCAATTTCAAGAGCAAATGCAGGAGGTGCTTGCGCAGTATGTATGGACATGCATATGCAAATATGACTCCCTGAAACCATTTCATATGCCAAATTCTAGACACACAGCCTTTGCAATCATCAAACTGTTCATGAATCTGAACCATCATGAATTAACCACAGAAAAATCTCCTGGTGATATTCCCATTATGGATCTAAACAATTTGGAGACCCAGCTCAGCCAGTCTTCCTTCTTCTTATCCTTTGAGTGGGTCATGACACCATGGTGGCTCCCAAAATGAACAGTCTTGAGCTACCATTCCAAATCAAGAATAAAGTCAGAAAGATGTAACATCCCAATCCCCCTCCTTTGAGATGGTGATGGAAGTACAAATCGAGAGAGAGAAAGGAGTGGGAAAGAACATATTCTTGTAAAGATGTATAGTTTTTGTTTCTAACAAAGCTAAAGTGGCTTGTGGTGTGTGATTTCTAAATTCCCAGTATGAATTTGTCACATGAACTCTTTATTTTTACACACTTAATATGCGAAAAAATCATTATCTTAAGCAAGATCAAGTCATTCACATGTCATAAACAATAATATATATCAAATTTGTGTCTGCCTCGGTTTTGAAATTGACATTAGCAAATGTTATTATTAAATAAAGGTCAAATTGGTAGATTAAGGCTCCCATCTTCCTCAATGCCTCAATGGATTTAAATGCGGCATCACTGTGTTCTAGTCATTTGTGGCAGGTGCGAAGCCACTCTTCAGTGGTTTGACAGTTTTTAGTGGCTCGAATTGTTTTTGTTTTAAATTATATCTTGACTTGACATAAAAGTCAAAGCACCATGAATTTGGGTTTGGATCGATCACTGTAAGAGATTTGTGGGTCTCCAAAAAAGTAGTAGAAAGATAAACATCGGATACCCAATAGTATCAAGGACGAGAACTATCAAATTTGGATACAAAAGTCAGTTGGAATGACATCGTGGAGGCAAACATTGTTACGAGTGACCCCTTCCACAGGGGCCGAACCTTCCAAAAAGAGCTCTCGGATGAATGTCCACTCAAGATGGTAATGACGTGCGGGTGGTCTAACTTATATAATAAATCACTTCATAGGAATTCTCTCTCATCGAATGGTGGATTTCAAGTCGAGGTTTCACTAAAAATCCCAATTTAAAGTACCGACACCTGTCGGTTTCACTCTAGAACACGATCGATCGAGTCGTTGCAATCAATGCGATATATGCTTTTTTGTTTCTTCCCTTAGCTGCCTTGTGTGTTTGAAAAATCTTGAGAGCATCTAATATTCCTATTTCTTCAAGACAAAAAGAGAAAGTGGAGAAGGAGCGTGGCGGACCAAGCAAATCAATTTTGATCCTCTCCCTGTTTGAAGTTTGAACGTTGAATAAAGAGTTCACTGTGGGAATCATTTCGTCCACGTGATCGGGCTCGATTTGTTCAGGGGCTTTTCCACCGATTCTCGGCCCAAGCCCACATCGACGGGATCGACCCCGACTTCGAAAGAATGGGCCGGCTCGTCGGCCCATCGCGCGAGAGCCCACGAGAGCGAGAACGCCATTTCTGGAAACGCCAGCGTTTCTGAGCACCTTTTGTACCCACCGTGGAGTTTCTCGAACGCTGAACTCTTGTGATGCAAGACTGGTTTCACAAAGCAAAACGCGAACGACCCATCTTTTAACATGGAAGAAAATGATTGAAACCGTAAACGAAAGAGCGGATCTACGCTAATGACGGAAAACCATGTTCTTAGTCCGGGTCAAAAAGCTTGATTAAAGCGCCCAAAGAAGAAAGAAAAGGAGAAAAGAGAGAGAAGGCAAACAGGGGAAAACAGAGGAGCGTGACGAATCGAACGTGCCATCCCTTCTTCTTTTTTTTTTTTGTGGCTCCTGAGGATGGACATGGGTAATCAAAGCTTGCTACGAAGCGTCCCCAAGACAAGAAGACGAGCAAGTTGCATCGTTGTTGGCACCGACACAGGATCCCAAGTCCCCCATGTGGTGGGTGTCGCGGAGCCAGCCGGGAACAGACCTTGGGATTATTGGATCCTGCTGCTCTCCATGATTGATCGGCATGTTGGCCCCCTTCGACCTTCTGACATCTTGGGCCAAAAAAAATGGTAGCATTCTCTTCATACCTAGCAACTGGCAAGCGATCGAACCACTTGGCATAGTGGCCTATCGGTAAAGATATCGAATAGTTCGAGTCATGTCGTGACCGAACCTCTGGCCATTGTGCCTCGGGGCGTGGCTTCTGGCAGGCTGGTGAGAGGCCGCATTGACTTGGGTAGGTATGGCTGAAACTGAATATTCTGTAGCGGGTGCGGGATCCTCGTGGTGGCGGTTAGAGAGGTAGTTGCATCGGTCGCCCCTTATATAGTCTAATTCGATGAATATAGTTCGCTTAGTTTGAATTTGACATAGGGTCCTTGCGTTCCACAGATCGAAAGAATCGGCGCTAGTTCCCTCTCTCTCTCGACTTACTCCGTGTCAGGTTGTGTAATGTCATGTACGGTGGAGTAAAGCTGACACATTAACTGATAATGATAATAAAAATTTGGGTTAATACCACGAAAAACCTTAAATTGGTACACTTGTGATAATTTTACCCCGAATTATTTTTTTTGGTAAAAAAAATAGTTTGGGTAAATTTGTCATAAATGTACCAGTTTGGAATTTTCCATGATATTAACCCTAAAAGTCTTTAGTGTTTGATGAAGGTCATGTCTTGATTGCTTGGAAGACTTGCCTACTAAGAAAGGAAAGTGACATATTGTGCAACGAGACCCTTAAATTTTTAATTTATTCAATATGATCTCTAAACTTTTGGTAGTTGTTTAATTTAGTTTTCATACTATATGAAAATGTTCAATATTACTTTTGATCTTGAATTAATTGAAGGATAATATTAAACATTTTTATATGGTCGATAGATTACATCGAACAAATTAAAGTTCATAAATCACGTTGCACGTTGGGTTAAAGTTAATGGATCATATTACACGTTGGGGTAAAGTTGAGAGACCGTTTATATCATTATCCGGCAGAGAACACCCATGCACGTGCCCAAAACAATGTGCATGTTTTTTCTCATTTGTCCCTATTGTTAACAGACGAAATGACATAAATAATTGTTCCCAAATTGTGTACGACTTAATTTGACCATGTGAGATTCTACAAGGTTTGAACGGCATCCCACGACTATCATTTTTTTTTTATCGCTTCTGGAATCAAACATTTAATAAAACGCGAACTTTGCCGGTCGCATACTGCCGAATAGAAAATACAAAAGCCGAGTATTGTTAACTTTTTTTCGGCACCGGGAAATTCTAATATTACTTACTCACGACGGGCTATCGCGTTAATAGAAGAGGTAACACGTAAGTTAATTTGAGTTTCAAGGCGACACGAACTTGAATGTCAATAGTGTCATCGGAATTCAATTTTAATCGTGTTAAGAGTACACCGAAGCTTCGTCGCCGGCGAGAGCTCCTAATCTACGACCGACTACCTACTTCTTTTTTCCGGCGGTTGGTGTACTTCGATAGGAGCCCCTAATTTTACAGGAAAAATGACAATCTTAGTGAATCGATAGCAAAAGTTCACTAAACTTCATTAACCACCCACATAATCTACAGTTTATTACTAAGCTACTCAGGATAGCATTACACTTTTGACAAAAAAAATGGAAAGAAGTAATGTTATACTAATTTGTAGTTGGACCGCGTCATTTTTCTCTTGTATTTTTCGCGAAAATGAATGAAATGTTACTTTGACAAAAAAAGAAAAGGTAACGTTACGCCAATTCTAAATGAATCTAGTCATGGAATCGAACGTACTTTCATGAATTATTAACTTTCTCCGAGGGTACACTTTACGGCTCTATTTATAGACTACCTCGACGAGAGCCTAAGCGACCGAATCATTAAGCATTTAATTTTCCAAGTTATTAGGGCAAGCCGTAATATAATAATAAAATAATGTAAAGATAATCCCGGCCGGGTATCGAACTCAAGCAGGACCTAATTACAAATCGGACGGCTGCAATTGACGATTAACTACATTTTATTAAAAAAAAAATGGGATTAGTTAGCGATTACCATCGCGTCAACCTCCTGCCCGAATTAATTAATTCCTAATCACCATCGCATGATAAGGCATCATTTCGGAGACTTCGTTTTCTTGGTGTTGGAGCGTCAGTTCGAAAACCAGAAGAAGTTTGAGCACAAGCGGACAAGACAACCATCATCCCAAATTCAAAATATATCGAGAAAATGACATAACTGGTCTCTAAAATTTGGATAAATATGTAATTCATTTCTTGAATTTTAATTTGTTTAATACGATCTGTGAACTTTAACTCAATAAGCAATGTCATAGCGAAATTTTTAATTTGCTCAATGTGATCCATAAACTACTGTAAATGTTCAAGCTGAATTTGAATTAATGAAAGGATAACACTGAATATATTTATATAATTAAGAATTAGATTGAATATTTACTAAAAGTCCAGGGACCATGCTGAGCAAATTAAAAGTTCAGAGAAGATATTACATATTGACTAAAGTTCAGGGACGAACATTACACGTTGAGCCAGTGCTTAGGGACCATTCGTGCAATCATCCTAGAAATATTTGTTCCTTTCGATTATTATTATTATTATTATTTTCAGGAAATGGAAATTAAAAAGAAGGAAACTAAAATGGCATCTCCCGTGATTAGGCAAGGGGATCGAGGGCATTTAATGATATTTATATATTTTTTTTCGACGGGAGCGGACAAAATGGCCGGGAAAAGGAAAGCAAAATTTAATTCGGAAAACAATAATAAAAAAAAATCGGCCAAATTTAAAGCGGTCACATGGTAATATGATATTACTAATATCCCGTGCTTGCCGGCCCGGGTCTGGACCCAGATACGACGCCGTCTTCGCGTAGTCTCCGCCTCTCTCTCCTCTCTCCTCTCCCTTCTCTCTCTTCTCTCTCGTCAGTGCTCTTATTTGCAGAGCGACGGAGGAGAGACTGTGAAGGACGGCCTCGTCGCGGTTCCTCCCGATCGATCGCGCCTCCCCCTTCGAGTTCCTCTCCGGTAACTCTCCCTCTCTCTGTCGCTCGCTCGCTCGCACGCTCGCTCGCCGGCCGGCCGTGGTCGCGGAAATGGCGGCGTCGGCGCTTTTCGTCTCGGCGAGCGATGCGGTTCCTCTGTGTGTGTTGGAGTGAAGTCGAGTCGAGGGCGGCGGGAGTCGCGGAATCGGGCTTTGAATGAGCAGGTCGAGCGGAGGGCAGGAGATCTGTAATGCAAGTTGCTCGAGAGATCTTGCTTCGGCGGTCCTTCTGCGGAAGGAATTGATGCGAGTGCCCCCCCCCCTTTTTTTTTCTTTTTTTCTTTTTTGCTGTGGTTGCGTGCTTCGGAGGTGGTGTATAGATCTCGGTAGGTCGTTCGCTCGAGGCGATGCGATTGATTTGTTTTGCGTGGGGAAATCTGGCGCGGTGCTTTGCTTTGCTGTGTTCGCAGCATGATTTTGGCGGAGCGGAAGTGGGATTTGCATCGGGGTTCGTTATTCGCATTGGTGTGGCGGTAGATGTTGTTGCTCTCGTTAGGTCGTTGAAGATGGTAATCGGACGATTGCGGTGCTGATTTTTCCATGTGTTCGCGTTATCGTACGGGGCTGACGGAAGCTTTTTCTGTCTCTTTTGGATGTTATCGCTTTTCAATCCGTTTGGTAAGTACGGTGCACCCATGGCTACAGATTGTGATGTTGCCGAGGCTTGCTAGAAACCTTTATTGCCTGCTTCGTTGTCCTTCGAAAGGTACATCCATGTCGTGAACTTCGGAATCATGAAGGGGAAGTTAATGGTATTCCATGGGAGCGGGTTAATTGTGAAATGGGGTCGTTCTTAGTCTCCACTGAAGTAGTGGTTATTGGCCGTCGATGGATTCCCAGCTAGACTTTTGAGTACGACGATTTTTAGAGAACAGTACTTATGACGATTGTGTTTAGATAATGACAGCAGAATACACACCATAGAATCCAATTCATCAGGTTGAATTTAGCAATGCCCGCTTCCGATTTTGATCGCTGTCCTGGAGTGGAGATTTTTTTTCTCTCAACGGTGGAGTGAATCTATTGTAGAAATGGCCTTCGGAGTCGTAAGTCAAGGAAAAATTGTTACGTGAAGACATACATTTACGAATGCATTTGCACTTTTGTTATATTCAAAGAATCTGTGTTTGTATGTTCTGGATGAGCTTCCTCCTTTATCATGTTTGATCACTAGCATAGCTTATATTGCCAGAGTATATTGAACATGCGGTTGTCTTGCCTAACTTTATTTTGTTATTCTGGTCAATGTCAGTTCTATTTCGAGTTCAGCCCGTATTTGAAGGGTGATGTCACAAAAAGCTCTCAGAGATCTGAATGCGCTACCTGGATCTGAGAGAAAGATTGAGAGTGCCAACAAAGGGAATCTAATGAAACCTATATCTGAGATTGCTAATGAGAATACTGGAGAATGGCACAGAAAGAATGATGTTCCTTTGGTTTCTGCGCCTGCTAGTGAAAATGGAGCTGCAAAATCTGGAAATGAGGCTGGAATTGTTGAAATAGAATATATTGACTCCGAGGACTTGAATGGTCTTGAAGATGTTGATATGACTCTTAAGGTACGAGAGCTTCACCTTTTCCTGTTGGGATCTGCTTCACTTCACATTGTGATTAAGGCGTAATGTCATAGAGACTCAATTTTTCCTCTTTGACAGCACGGTCTTACGAGGGTTTATTTTTAGCTAATGCACTTTGTAACTCTTGCATCTGGCAGACAATTTTGACTGGACTAGATTCTAAAGACTGGGTTCTGGTGTGTGAGACGCTGAACAATGTACGAAGGTTGTCTTTATTTCACAAGGAGGCAATGCTTGAAATGATGTAAGTAGTTCATGTCTATGTGATGGTCTCTTTAGAAGCCTTGGATTTCACTTTCTTTTCTTCTTTTTCCCCCCACTGTGTTGCGGACCTGAACACTACATTCATTTTCTGCTTTGTTTGCTATTAGAGTTATTTGACCGCCATATTGGGCTAGTCATTCACCTGCTGGTCTACTGCACAGGGGTGACGTGATTACGCTTTTAGTAAAGTCCCTGAAAAATCCCAGAAGTGCACTCTGTAAAACTGCAATCATGACATCAGCAGATATGTTCCGTGCCTATAACGATCAACTGATTGATTATTTGGATCCTATGGTACGATGCATTATTTGTTTTTGGTGGCTCAATTTGCTTACCTTTTGTTCCACTAGTCAATGCATTCTTATTCTTCCACTTATCTTGTTATTCATCTGTGCAGCTGGTACAACTTCTTCTTAAGGCTTCACAAGATAAAAAATTTGTATGCGAGGCAGCTGAGAGAGCTTTAATATCAATGACCACGTGGGTTTCCCCTTCCTTATTACTACCAAAGTTGCAACCTTACCTTAAAAACAGAAATCCTCGTATTCGAGCAAAGGCCTCGATGTGCTTCAGCAGGAGTGTTCCACGACTGGTAAATCAGCTACCTCCTTTTTCCATATGCTTCGATAACATATCTACTTTGGACTTTTGAGCAGTGTACTGGTCTCTTTCCAGTGTCCCAAAGATATACTCCACTTTTGTCTCCTTTGAATATGTTTTGCTACTACTACATTTAATTCATCATTGGAGATATCTGAAAAATGAGAATGGACGCTATTTTGGAAGTTTGAACTCACATGGCTTTCTGTTAGTTCATTTCTTCCAGTATGGACAGTCAGATTTCAAAATCTAACATCTTCATACATTCAGTATTTGCTGTTTCTATTGTTACTCCAGTTAGTCGTACCTCTTCCTCTCTTAGAGAAGTTGATTTGTTACCATGGATGTTTTGGCTAGATTTTTTCTGTATTGTTCATCAATGTACCAGGCCACTGTCCTTATCTTGATAGCAAATTTTGGAACTGAAACAAGGCATGTTATGCAGAAGTGAATATGTGATTTGGTTTGAGATGGTCAATTATTTTTTTGGAAATAAACGTGATGTTATTAGGAACATGCAGGCTGATTTTGTTTGGGTTGTTTTATCCAGAAGTTTTTCGTCAGTAAGTTTTTGGAATGGTAAATAAAGGGCGGTGCTACCGTGATGCGTGTGAGATCTTTCAAAATATATAGCTCAGTCTACCCCATTGTTATGCATCTTTCTAGCTTTACTCTTTTTAATGTTGGGTTATCTTATGATGCGGTTACTAATACGAACAGGGAATGGAAGGAATAAAAGCGTATGGAATTGACAATTTGATCCAAACTGCTGCTTCCCAACTCAGTGACCAGCTTCCTGAGTCCAGGGAGGCTGCTCGAACACTCCTTTTGGAGTTACAATCTGTCTACGAGAGATCACTTCAGTTCACACCGTCAACGACGGTACCCGATTCTCCAGAGATGGGCTCATGGGAGCACTTCTGTCAATCAAAGCTCTCTCCTATCAATGCACAAGCTGTGCTTCGCGTGACCAACATTACTCGAGAGCCTCTCGTGATTGGTTCCTAGCACAAGGCTGGAACACATGCTTTCCAGCGGTAGCAAAGATTTCACGGGTTTGCGCACGAGCTTTTAGAAAGCAGAATCTACATTCATCATATTTCTTCATTGCAATTTCTTTCGATCTCCTTAGTCTGGTTTGGATTGATTCTTGTAAATGCAACGAGACAATGAGGTGCTTGGAAGTGCATGTAGTGAGTTCCTAGTTTAGATTACTTTTAAAAATTCATTCGGTACTGTCTGTCGCTTTTCCTACTAAAGGCGTCGGTTTCATGGATGTATAGGGTGAGGATCTTTCCTGGAAAACCTTAGCTGTTGCCGCCATACCTTCTTCCAATATAGTTTTGGTTTGTGAAGATTGTTTAACGTGATGTAAAGGGAGGGCACTGTCCATTATATTTCTTTTAGATAGCGCATTTGAATCTGTGTTTCTCTTTTGGCACTTAAAAACCAATTGGAAATCCATTTTGTTCCGTGTTAAATGTTTTGTTACAGGATGATGTGATGATGTAGTGTTCTCGATGTTAAAAGGAAAAGTGAGAAAGAAAGTCATTTTTGGCGACCATGGGCGCGGATCGTAATCTTCGTGGCACGTTGACTGACCACAGCTACAGGAAATCGGGTCTCGGATGCGCCTTTTTGACGACCAGGAGTTTGGCATTGCCTGCTAAGAGGTAAAAAAGCAATGCATGCATGAAAAAGTAAAGCAAAAGCATGTGGTTTTCCTCCATATTCCCAGCTTCACATGTAATCACAAGGAAAAAAGTTGAAAACGCTTTTCCAAAGTTTAAAAGGAGATAGGTCAAAAATCGGAGTGACATTATCTATTGCTGTTTGGAAAAGGGTGTGTCTAGCCTCTATCAATTCAATCAATCCCTTGAATCATTAATTTTTGTTTAGTCAGTGTTGTTCATTCTACCTATACATCATCGTGATCTAGGGAGAAATCAGGCTCGTCTGGCTTGAAAAGCTTGGGCATCTTCAAGCTGGAGGCGGCGGGATCAACTATCTGAACCCTCTGATGGACTCCTCTCCTCGTATTCGCAGCGAATTTTGAGGCCAAGACGGTGGCTCCGAGGTGTTGGGTATGGGCATTCTCGGTCGTGTCCTCGTAAGCGCCGCTCGCTGTGCTGTCGTAATCACCGTCCTGGCCTTCCATTGACATATAGTAGAAGCTCTCTTGCATGGCCAACTCCTTCACTAATCTTCTCTTTACGTGCCTTCTCCAAGCAGCTTGTATGAAGCAAGCACCCCAAGTCCTCCATTGGTGAGAGTAGTACCTGAAGGCGTGCTGAAGTTTCTTGCTGTGGAGACGCTTGAACTGATTAGCCACGTACTTGAGGTCTTCCGCTCCGAGCGCAAAACCTTCGACTTCAGAGAGTGCTCGCACGGTCCGAGTCGAAGAAGGAAGGTTTAGGCTCGGGTTCGGCATTAAGGCCCATGTAAGCAATTCCTCGCCACAGAAGTCGCCGGGTCTAAGCGTGATTGAGTTGAAGAAGCCAGATCTCCCTCCGTTGGTGGTGGAGCTCTCCAAGTGTCCTCTAATGATGAACAGCATCTCATTTACTGGATCTCCTTCTCGCATGGTGTAGGTGCCTTGGGTACTCAACGATGAGACTAGGCGTTCACATATGGCGTCGAGAAGCTGATCATCCATTTGTGCGAAAAATGGGACCTGCACATTAAAATCATATACAAATTGAGGAATTCATCAATAGACAATAGATTGGCTACCCACTCGCATCTGTTTGAGGTGGCAGTTTTCATAACTAATTAGTTGTTCCACAAATTTACAGAGGAAGGTTTCTATAAAAGCTTCTGATCGTAATTCCAAGTAAATGGGTAAATAATCCTCTTTGTTGCAACCAATTACAAGGAAGACCGATCCTTGTCATCCCATGGAACAACCATGACTAGGGTGTAAGTGCATTACCCCTTTTTTTGCACAAAACCTGGCTAGGATTGAAAATAAGATAGATAGATAGATCACCGGATCTTGTCAGAGTTAATTAGACTGGCGGCACTGTGAAGTAAGTTAAGCCTTAAGATACTAGCCGAGAACAATGGCACGCACCTCTCGTTTACTAAGCATGGTATACTACTTAAACTACAGATGATAGAGGCAGACATACACGGCGAACAAGGTCAAGGCAGAGATGCCGTTGTATTTCACGGCGGAGATCCAGGGGCAATAATTGCAGAATAGACTCTTCTTTAACTCCTCTCGTGGCCAGCCATTTATATTGAATGAATTGGCGAACGCGTTCCTGCAGGTCTTCAGGCAATTGGCGGTGTCTCATCCACTCTTCCATATCTCTTCGTTTGACCCTCCATTCTTCGACTCTTACCGTCATAGATTGCAGATACGTCTTTCAAAACAAGAAAAAGGCAGAAATCTCACCATCAGATTCTACCGTTATCATATATAGCACTTCTAAATTAAGCTTCTCATACATGAATCTTTTAAATACATAAACGCAGGATGCTGCTGCCGTTACAAATAATTACAGAGCAACAGCAGCAGTAGCGACAATCTACAGGACAATTCTTTTTCAAAAATTAATCAGATAAGTTAGACTATACTAAGAATTGTCTATATGATGTGTGCGTGTTTGTGTGTGTGTGTGTGTGTGGGAGAGAGAGAGAGAGAGAGAGAGAGAGAGAGAGTATACTAAGTATTACCTGCATATTTCCAATTAAGAGTGAGAATAATATTAGCCCAGCGATGCATATAAAAATGGCGAACAATGTCTCGCCAAGATAGATGCTGGTGTCCAGATTCTGTCCATATGAACTGCAGCATAGAATAAGGTCGTACTTAAACAAACAAGTAACTTTTCGTTAAATAAATGGAGTTGATGATGGTTCATTTTTAGAGAAGAATATGAAGAACAAAAATGCATTTGGGCCACCAACTCGACATGTGTTTCCATTATCTATACAATGAGTTTAATGGGTAATTCACCTCTCTAGGTAACCCACCCAATGTGAATTTCATTAAATATACTTGTGCATGTTTTGCTTGTGCTAGCAGAGCAACATATCTAGTGATTGTGAACACTCAAAATTTTGGCATATGCCACTTAAGATGCATAAATATGTATAATCTTACATTCTCCGTTATTTGTAGGAATCAAAACTTTGAAAATACGGCAGGAAATATAACTACTGGAGCAAAGGAAAGTCTGATCCAACAAAATAACTATACCTCAAGTTTTGTAAACCCCACCAGAGACAGTAAAGGTACTTCTGAATAAAAGGTGAAGAAGCAACTTCATTAGTAAATGCATCTGCAAACATCCCAAACTTGAATTTGATGTCTGCGTTCCCAGGATCACAGTTGGAGAGCACATGAGTCACATTCAACCAATACTGGCGCTCAGGTTGCTGTGAACTACTACAATCCAGAAAACTTGGAAGGCAAGCTATGATCTGTTCCTTGTCACACTCTGTTTTCCAGCATTTAAACTGGCGTCCAATGGATAGAACATACCAGCTGGCTCCAATCACCTGTGTAATGAATATAGAAAATCAATAGATCAGAAGTGTTGAAGTTGCAGTCTCCGATTTACTGCAACTGCCAAAATGAAGATATAGTGAGGCTAAGAGTAAGTGAAGGGCAAAGCGAATTCACAAGTAATGAACTTACATGGCTTGCGAGCATGTAAAGAATCAAATTGTATGCAGCCCCTGCCCAAGCAGTCTTAGCAAAGACCCCAGTAGTCTTCACAATCCGTTGATTCAACGGGAAAATGAGAAACAATCGCGGAACATATTGGATAAGAACTATTAGAGATAGCGTGTTGTTAGCATGGTCGGCCCTTGAAGATTTCGTTGCTGGAATTACTAACCAGTTCACAATCTGCAAGGCCAAAAAATCTGAACTATGAGCAGGAGGGATAAAATCGTGACTATGACAGGAATATTGTATGGGTATACTTAATGATTCGAATTTCAAGAATGGAGGACTGTTAGAGCAACATTGCAGTCTTCTGCTGATCTATAAATGGTTGAACTAACATGCGCATCTTGAAAGTCTGTTATTGTACTACACTTCAAAAGCATAAGTATTACAACAAGTTCCTTTATTCCGATGATGGAAGGAACCCTGCCCCAATCTGTCCATTTAACATGAATCTGCCACGTTGAATAGAAAACATACTGATGAATCATAACTACTACGTGCTCTCGATATATGAAAATCAACCGTGTTCTTATCTTCATGAAGTACATATACCGTCTCGGTGACAAGTGTCTCACCGAATGCATTAACGTTTTCAACTTATAATTGTCCAATGGTTAGCAGAATTACCCTGAGTCAGAATGTTTAATTCAAAACATCAGGAAATCAATACAAGAAACAGATTCTCAATCCATGGTAATACACAGAGGACAAGTTGATGATCATCGAGAATTTTAGTGAATAAATATGTTTACAGCAAAATTTGGTGCATGTCCCCCAAAAATATAAAATGACTTTCATCCTTCGACACCGGTGAGGCTCGTAACCTTACAAGCTACTGTAGTCACAATCACATCAAGGAACAACAGAATTGCTCTCTCTTAGAAAACTTGTACATCAAGGCCCTTAAAATTTTGCCTTTGGAACAATTTGACCTCCTCAACCTTCTATTGCAAGATCATCCCTGCAACTTCAGCTTTCGAATAATTATGTGATCACCCACCTGAATCATCATCATCCAAGTAGAAGACTGTCTGAAGATTATAACAGAAGGACCCTTTAATTGCATCCAGAACTACGTTAGGAGAACGGGTCTCCACCATTTATAAGCTTATCCTTCGCCACGAAACCCCAAGTACGTATTCGCAGAGACATTCCCAGCAAATAGTAACGACTCGTAATTAAGCTTACATGAAGAAACTTCACAGCGAGAATGCACGAGAACAATGGACTTGCCTGAGGCAGGGGAAGTGTGGCGGCAAGATCAATCAAGAAATCAGCCTTCAAATACCTCATCGCGATCTCCCTCGGATCCATGACGAGGTCGCCCCTGCCGAAAACCCTAGAGCTCGGCGCGACGAAGGCGGTCCTGAACTTCATGATCATGTGCAGCAGGTAGAAAAGGTCGGCGACCGTGCGTAAGACGGTGACCGTGACCTTGAGGGAGGTGTCGGTCTCGAGGCACACGGGGCCGCCGACGGAGGGGAGGTAGAAGTAGAGAGGGTCGATGAAGAGGGCGATGAGGCAGGTGACGAGGAAGACATGGTTCCAGTGCGTCACGATCTCGCCGTCCGGCTCGAGGATGTGGTGGCGCCATAGGAGGTAATAGGAGGAGGAGGAGGAGGCGGCGGCGGAGGAGGGAGGGCGGCGGTGGCGGTGGAAGTGGCGGAATTTGGAGGTGGAGGAGTGTATGATTCTATTCATCTCCCATGGCGGAGTCCAGGCTTGGTGGAGTCCGCGGAGGCGAGCGCCTGCGGGCGCGCGAGCGAGAGAGAAATAGGAGATGGCGGCCGCGGCGGCTCCGATTGACGATCAGGCGGCGGAGATTGGATATGTTCAGGGCGGAAGGGATCGGGGAGGGGGCGGAGGATCGCGGCGGCGAGCGGTGGTCCGTCGTTCGATTTCGCGAGAGGCTGAGAGAGAGAGAGAGAGAGAGGCGGGGAGGGGGGGATGAGGTGTGTTGCGTGGTTATAGTCGAGATTTTCGCGGGAAAACTGAAGAAAATGCATGGACCTCGGAGAGACGGGGGCTTAGGTGTCATTTCCGCAAATCACAAGGGCAATAACGGAAATGCAATTAGATGGAAATGACAATCTTTATATATATAGAAAATGATCCAATGAACTTTGGCCCAATGTGCAATATGGTCCATGACCTTTAATCCAATTTGCAATGTGATTCTTAAATTTTTAATTTGTTTAGTATGACCCGTGAGCTTTTGATACATATTCAATGTAATTCTTGAACCATATGAAAATGTTCAATGTAAATACATTGAACATTTTCATATGGTTCAAAGACTAAATTGAACACGTACCAAAAATTCAGGGACGATATTATACGAATTAAAAGTTCGTGGACTACATTAAATATTATACTAAAGTTCAATAAACACTACATTAAAAGTTCATGGACTACATTGCATATTGAGTCAAAGTGTAGAAATTATTTATGTCGTTTTATATATAAATATATATATCATGTGGATAAAAAAAAACATCCGAAACTTTAGGAGTTTTATAGAGCATTCTTGTTCGGAGACTACAAGGCAATCCATAATCTTGGGCTAAGATAACCTTGTTTTGTGGGCACCATACTTGTCTCGCGCACCCATGACCTTCTCCATAGTACAAATGAAGGAATATCGAAACACATAGAATAGGAAGAGGCGGCACTATTGATCGGACACTAGGGGTGTCAAAACCAAACCGAAAAATCAAACCGAGATACAAACCGAACCGAATCGAAAATTTCGTGCATTTCGGTTCGGTTTCGATTTCTGTTCGAATCATCAAAATAAATCAATTTTTCTTTTCGGTTCAATTTATTTCGGTTTGGTTCGGATCGGTTCAGATCCAATCGAACTAAAATAAAAACTTCGGTTTATGGCTATTTTTCCCTCTCTCTCCCCTTCTCTCTCCTCTCTCCTCTCTCTCTTTGCTTAATGAACTTGAAACCGAAAATCAATCCGAACCAAACCGAATCAAATTGAATTTTCGATTCGGTTTAAGGGGGCACCCTTAATGGTTCGGTTCGGTTCGGTTTTCTCGAAAAACCAAACCGAACTGAACCATTTGCACCCTTATCGGACACTGATTAAATTGATTTAATATACCGAAATAAGAAATTTTTTTGACATAGGCGCTCGTATTGATAATGACGTTTTCAATAATTAGTAAACAAAAAAGAATAAAGGTAGCCTGGGAAAAACATGGCAAAAAGAAAGAATGGTACCATGAAAAGCACTTGGACCACTCAAATAGAAAGTCGAAAGAAACGTCGTTCTCTTAATTTAACAAAAAAAGGAAATACAAATCGTAAAATTCAGAGGGTTGAGTTAGCTTCGCGATATCTTTCTTGTTAAGAATTTTATTTTATTTGGATCGGGCGAATTTTATTTTATTTCAATTCCGTATGTATTCGAGTAATGGGAATTCTAATGAGGACATATGTTATGGCCCTTTGCGAAATTGGGCCGTTCCATCCAAAGCCCAAATGACGAGAGGCCGAGGAGCTTCCGTAGTCAGACAGCCGAACTCCAATTAATGGGCCCTAAATCAAAATTTAGTGATTATTGTATCTAATTTTTTAGGCCCAATTCCAAAAAAGGCACAAACTTTACATCGAGTTGACAATTCTAACCAGAATTGTTTTTTGATCTCATAAGAAATTATAAATTTTCACTTAAATCTCAAATATGGCCCGAATAATTTGAGAATTTCACATCATGGGGTTATATTTGGGACTCGAGTAAAAGTTGATGCTTTTTATTGAGACAAAAAAAAAGTTCGGGTCAGAACTGTCACTCAAGGTAAAGTTAATGTTTTTTTTAGTCAACCGGGTTTTTTTTTATGGTGAATAGAGAGGCGAATTAATGGGTCTAAACCAAAATCTAGCGAATCTTATATCCAATTCTTTTTATAGTGAATATAGGCGAATTAATGGGCCTAAATCGAAATCTACTTAATATCATATCTAATTTTATTTTAATAGTGAATATAGGCGAATTGATGGGCCTAAATCAGAATACTTTGTTCTAATGGGCCTACATGACAATGCGAGACTAATTCCAGTTGTGTAGACTATCAATTTCACTTCCAAAATATGAGAGAATTAAATTTAAGATTAATTAATATTTCTTTTTTCTTGTTTTTCGTCACCTCAGTCCTTGTCAATTTTCAATTTTCATACACTATACAGCTGCAAAAAAAAATAATAAAAAAGAAGAAAAATAAGGATCTTGAGGTTTGGGTTCTTGGCACATGCTTGATGCCAAGTACTTGATATCTATATAAAACTGACCTTTCTTTTTGTTAATAATATCATATAATATGAAGATTTTGTTTTATTTAGTTGTTCTTTAGATGTATGGTCGGACACTAGGGTAGGAAAAAAATTAAAAAAATTGGAAGAGTCAACGATAGATTTTTTTTTTAATTAGGATTTACACAATTATTGGCTCTCGATTGTTGGCAGAAATCCCAAAATTCAGTTGGGTTTTTTTTTTGGAGGGGATCGAGGATCTGGACAGCTAGAATTGCCCGAGATCTGGGGTGCACTGTTTCATGAGCCTCATATGTGTAGCAGAAGAAGCGAATGAGATCTCTGGTAATGCATTAAACAATAATAATAATAATAGTTAATCAAGAATAGCTGCTTAGCGTAATAGAAAAGTCTAATGATACTTTGAGTTTTGAGATTGGACTGAATTTTAAAATGCTCGGATATGTTGCATTAGTAAGTTGGGCTAGTGCTTGTGGCCATCATGATATGGAACTTTGGCTATTCTATTTTGTGCCGACTCCATAATCCGATCTTAATACACCTAGCACCAAGCACGACGCTTTTATGCAATCCACGACCTATAAATGCATACATATCTTCAGCATTGTCGGCATCATAAGGAAAAATCGAAAACCCAGGAAAATTCATCCCATAATAATTTCTAGAGACATGCCATAGATTCATTTCATATTAATGTCGAGGCGGAATTCTACATGCCGAGAGTCGATGAAAACATGGATGTTCGTGATAACTCTTTTCAATACATGAGTTTTGATTTTTCAAATGTCTTTATAACTTTGTACCGATAACTTTTAGAAAATATTCTGTCTTTTGATTTGATACTTTTAGGTTTTTTCGGTCAATTCCATGTGCTTTTAACTTGTCTAATCGAGCCCACTTATTTTCACATATTTCCTAATCAGGTCTTTTCGACATCAAAATGACCAAATCCAGTTGACATGCCCATCCTACAACGCCGGAGTATAATGTGTATGGAATATGACAAATGTGGGCGTCTACAAGGACACCACCATGGAAAAATTTAGCCAATATGAACAACGTTGGAGTATGATGTAATAGAATTAGGCCACTGTGGATGCCGACGTGGACGTGTATGTTGGACATTCATATAACACTTTGCATGCTCTACTGGCTATATTTAGTTAGGTTTCGTGCCAGATGAACTCGATTAGGTAAGATATTTGTGAAATTATAAAAACTTATAAAGACTTGATCAGACAAACTAATAGTATCGGGACTCGATTAGAAAAGGCGTGAAAGTATAGGGATGAAAATGTAGAATTCAGCCTAATTTTTCATTTTCAGATAAATAAACATGGAAATGGATGAAATAAATTGATTGGTTTGTTGTATGTTGTACCTGCCAAATAAGAAATATTAAGAGCTTGGTCTAATATCTTGGAGTTCAAAGTTGGAGTCTAAATTTTTGCATTTACTTTGCATTGAATGGGAGTCCATCTGCTGCCAACGAAGAACCATGCTGAACCCACCTCTCATTTGAGCGCCCATCATTTGATAGGACATGGACTGTATAAGACAATCACGAATCATCAAATATCAGGATTCTTGCACATAGGATCTTGTCCATGAATACTGCCAAGGCACTCGTCAAAATATCAAGTATCCCCCCGGGATAAGATCGAAGCGCGGAAATGGTAATTGAAAATGCCGAACAAGGGACCCTATGGGCGATGGTCGGAACCGAAGGAAAGCTCGATCTCACTGTCCCCGTGCCTTCCTTCGTGCGTTGGCGGGGAGCGAAAGGCTCACCGGGCCTGCATATGTGCACATTTTACACACAAGCGTGGGATCTGGCGTTTGGATGCGTTGAAGGGAAGCCCAGAAGGAAGAGAAGGCAAGGAGATACGTGCAAAGAATCGAAGTAGCCTTCCCTTTTCTGCAATCATGAGGGGGGGGGGGCAGCACGGCAGCAAGCGAAAGGGATCGCATTGATCCAAACTCGACCACAGAGATTCTCAGAAACCACTAGAGAACAGCCAGAAAACTTCAAAAAAAAAAAAAGCGGAAGCAGGAAAAGGACAAGGGAGGAAAGAAAGGAGCCAAGGGAGGGGAAAGTGTCCAGTCGCCCTCACGCCCCCGCACCAAAGCATCCACCCACAGTGCCTGTGATTGCATTGGCTGCTTCTCCCTTTGGCTCCTCTCGACACATGGCGCGCTCCTGGCCACGTTCGTCGACGTCGGCGGCAGATGATTAGAAAATTCTCCATACTTTATTGAAACTATGCATATCTTGATCCATCGTAATTGGATGTTGTTATTGACCCGATCTCGCGGATGCGTGCGCGTGCTACGCTTCCTTGTCTTCAATTGCACTTGAGTAAGGGAACTAACATTGGAAAAAATGGTACTCTTTTAATTAGATCTACTCCGCTCAGGTGTAGCTACTTTACTTGACTATTGATGGTTGTTCTTGTTTTATTGAGGGAAAATTTCAAATGAGATACTGAAATGCCATCATTTTCTCAAATAAAGATATGAAGTGGACTTTATTTCAAATAAGAGTATAGAGTGATTAAATCGTCTTAAAATATTTTTAACAAACGCATTTTTATTCCAGAATGTAAAAATCGTTCCAGAATGCATTCCGGAAATTTTTTAACAAACGCCATTCTATTTCGAAATGCATTATGGAACGGAATTTTTATTCCGAAATACATTTCACGATCACTCTTAGGGTCTAAGCTGCAATTGATAAGCATCCAGCCACAGTGCCCGTGATTGCAATGGCTGCTGCTTCCTTTGGTTTCTCTTGACACTTGGCGCACTCCTCTCCACGTTCGTACTTCGCAGACGTCATCACAAATAATTAGAAAATTCTCTTCATGTTCTTGAATTGTGCATGCCTTGATTCATCGTAATCGAATGTCGTTATTGACCCGATCGAGCCGATGTGCGCGCACGCTCTATGCTTCCTTGTCTTCAATTGCATTTGAGTAAGGGAACTAACGTTAGAAAAAAACCACTCTTTTAATTAGATCTACTCCACTTTGGTGGTGTTACTTCAATTGGTGATTGATGGTTGTTCTAAGTTTTGTTAATTATGTGCACGGCCGTTGATTCATCAACATAAATCGACGTTGAAACAACCAATCGACTTTTTGAAAAAAGCACGTTCTGTATTTAATCTGAACTTGTGACCAGATTAGACATTAAAGATGGCCGATCGCACAGATAATATTTTACATTCATTTGTGCAATGTGGTAGAACCAATTCTATCAATCATACTAGGTTCGGGACACATATTTCTGGGTAGTTTAGGTCTAAGTCGCAATTGATAATCAATTGCAATACGATGAAGTTGTAGTCTTTTATGATGTATGGCTAAGTGACTTTTGCCGCCCAAGGACTCCCCTTTTCTAAAGATCTTTTATGTGTCCGAAAAGATTGAACTTGTATTTACTACAGTTATCGTACTAATTCAAAACATGGACTAAATTGGTACGCATGCAAAGATTGAAATGTCTCAATCTCTCGGATGCTGCTGCATGCGTCTTTAATCACATCACGAGACGGCCATTAGAGGGAAGGCAAATCCAATGGTCCGCATTTAACAATGTGGAGAATTGATCGCGCGTCGTGCGCCTAAAATTCGCATAAGGATTTTTCTTTGACAAATGACCCCAACCAATTAAGGAGACTCTACGGTTTCCAATGCGTCGACTATTCTCATATCATCATGCGCGATCCTCACTTTGAAAATCGAATTATTTCGAATTGAACATACTCAACAAGCACACTCATTAACAAGACCCTTCTCGCCTAAACACAAAACGAATAATAATAAAAACAAAGAGACCCTTCTCGTAAACATGGCTACCTCTTTTGACAATCCCGACTCAATTCCCTAGTGTTGGATCCAATGCCTTGAATCCGAGAATCTGCCACTTTTTCGATCTTGATCTCAAGAAAGTATCTGATTCTCATTAACTTGGAAACCAAAATTAGAGAGAGTTCTGCTCAAAGTCCAAAACGAAGCAAATTTTTCTCACCTGCATACAATCTCCAGAACATGTCAAAAGCGACCCAACTTTTTTTCCAATTAGACTAATCAAACCAGGTTGAATCGGATCCATCCTTTTGCTCCAGTGGGATATTATGCTCTCCCAAGAGAATATCTCGCGTGGAAAAACACACCCGGCCCGAAATCAATCTTTCGTGCAATTCATGCATTCCCCCTTTTGGTCATCCATTATTCTGGATTTCTTTCCGCAGAAAGTTTGATTGAGGTTCGAGAGCGAAATGCCTGCGGAGAAGGCGTCAGCAAGCCACTCGGCCTCGCGCAGCCGAAGGGGTCAAAGTCAAAAGGCTGTGAAATTGGCCACGATCATATTCTCGGATCAACGTCACGTGTTTGAATGCGCTTCAAAGGTTTGGTCAGAAAAGTTTGCTAAGCTCGCAAGTTGGCATATGATTTCGGATCGTATGTGTGTTAGAAGTATGTGGTGATTCGGATACAAGAAAGATATTTTATGTACAGAATGATTGAATGATTTGCGGAAGCCACCAACCAAGCCACCAACCACCCTGCGAGCCACGGCTTTTGCTCACTTCTCTTCGAAGTGAGTGGCCAACAACGTTGCCATTATCTCCACGCTATCCTTTCAATTTCTTTTTCTTTTTCAATCTTTGAATTCCCCTAAATCCATGTTTGTTTTGATTCTCTTCCCCGATTGTGTAATGCGAGGTCAGCTGAATTCGAATCCGTTCTTGTTATTTGTTATTGTTATTGGTGATTTCGATCCTCTCATCCTTCGAAAGAGCGAGTCCGATGTATTTTCTTTAGGGGTGTGCATTGGTCATGGTTTACTGCGGGAATCGGACCGGACCGGCCGATTTTGGATGGTTCTCGTGGGAATCGATCCGGTTCCCGATTTCAGATTTTTGGAATTGGGAATAACTTGTCTAGTTCTCGGTTCCCTTGGAGTCTATTACCTTTTTTTATTTAGCAAGGGCAAAAAGGTAGTAATTTCTCTTTACCAAAAAAAAAAAAAAGGTAGTAATTTCTTCTTTTAGTATTAACTTCCTTGTGATTACTAATTTCATTATACACTAAAATAACTTTTAATATATTTAGAAACTCTTGAGAAAGAAAATAAATAATTTTTTAAAAAAATAACACCACTGATTCATGAGACAACTTGGAAACTTTGATCGGGATCGGCCAATTTGGTTCTAGGGTAGATAGGGTCGATTCCCGGTTCCACAGACTCGGAACTGACCATGTTCAATTCAGTTCCCGGTTCTAGAATGGAAACCAACCCACCCTAGAGCCAACCACTCCTAATTTTCCCGTCGCTGGTCGGGTGCTTTAATGTGGGGCGCAAGACGTGGCTTTTCTATGGATATAAAAAACGAGGGGAAATCTTTGTCCAATTAACAAAACAACGCTGATGTCGAATCGTTGCCCGCATTCTTGCTTATAGAGGTCATCATGCCGAATTCAGAGTGTATTATCGTCCATGACACGATCGGAACTCATCCAAATTTTGTCCGACAATCGCACTATTAACAATTGAATTCATGACTAAGCAAATTTTGTACCTTTATCGAAGTAGGCAGTTTCGTATCGAATGATACTTTGAGTTTTGAGATTGGACTGAATTTTAAAATGCTCGGATATGTTGCATTAGTAAGTTGGGCTAGTGCTTGTGGCCATTATGATATGGAACTTTGGCTATTCTTTTTTGTGCCGACTTCATAATCCGATCTTAATACACCTAGCACCTAGCACGACGCTTTTATGCAATCCACGACCTATAAATGCATACATATCTTCGGCATTGTCGGCATCATAAGGAAAAATAAAAAAACCCAGGACAATTCATCCCATAATAATTTCTAGAGACATGCCATAGATTCATTTCATATTAATGTCGAGGCGGGATTCTACATGCCGAGAGTCGATGAAAACATGGATGTTTGTGATAACTCTTTTCAATACGCGAGTTTTGATTTTTCAAATATCTTTATAACTTTGTACCGATAACTTTTAGAAAATATTCTGTCTTTTGATTTGGTACTTTTAGGTTTTTTCAGTCAATTCCATGTGCTTTTAATTTGTCTAATCGAACCCACTTATTTTCACATATTTCCTATTCAGGTCTTTCCGACATCAAAATGACCAAATCCAGTTGACATGCCCATCCTACAACGTCAGAGTATAATGTGTATGGAATATGACAAATGTGGGCGTCTACAATGACACCACCATGGAAAAATTTAGCCAATATGAACAACGTCGGAGTATGATGTAAATAGAATTAGGCCACTGTGGATGCCGACGTGGACGTGTATGTTGGACATTCATATAACAGTTTGAATGCTCTACTGACTATATTTAGTCAGGTTTCGTGCCAGATGAACTCGATTAGGATATTTGTGAAATTATAAAAACTTATAAAGACTTGATCAAACAAACTAAAAGTATCGGGACTCGATTAGAAAAGGCGTGAAAGTATAGGGATGAAAATGTAGAATTCAGCCTAATTTTTCATTTTCAGATAAATCAACATGGAAATGGATGAAATAAATTGATTGGTTTGTTGTGTGTTGTACCTGCCAAATAAGAAATATTAAGAGCTTGGTCTAATATCTTGGAGTTGAAAGTTGGAGTCTACATTATTGCATTTACTTTGCATTGAATGGGAGTCCATCTGCCGCCAACAAAGAACCATGCCGAACCCTCTCATTTGAGCACCCATCATTTGATAGGACATGGACTGTATAAGACAATCATGAATCATCAAATATCAAATATCAGGATTCTTGCACATTGGATCTTGTCCATGATTACTGCCAAGGCACTCGTCAAAATATCAAATATCACCCTGGGATAAGATTAAAGAGCGGAAATGGTCCTCGTTTGGGTTCTAGCTTGTATTGGTGTTGTGAAAAGTTATATACATACTTACCTTACAAAAAAAAAAAGAGCGGAAATGGTAATTGAAAATGCCGAACAAGGGACCCTATGGGCGATGGTTGGAACCGAAGGAAAGCTCGATCTCACTGTCCCCGTGCCTTCTTTCATGCGTTGGCGCGGAGCGAAAGGCTCACCGGGCCGGCATATGTGCACATTTTACACACAAGCGCGGGGTCTGGCATTTGGATGCGTTGCAGGAAGCCCAGAAGGAAGAGAAGGAAAGGAGATACGTGCAAAGGATCGAAGTAGCCTTCGCTTTTATGCATTCATAAGGGGGGGCAGCACGGCAATCGAAAGGGACGCATTGATCCAAACTCGAACACAGAGATTCTTAGAAACCACTAGAGAACAGCCAGAAAACTTGAAAAAATAAAAAAGCGAAAGCAGGTAAAGGACAAGGGCGGAAAGAAAGGAGCCAAAGCAGGGGAAAGTGTCCAGTCGCCCTCACGCCCCCACACCAAAGCATCCACCAACAGTGCCTGTGATTGCAATGGCTGCTTCTCCCTTTGGCTCCTCTCGACACCTGGCGCGCTCCTCGCCACGTTCGTCGACATCGACGACAGATGATTAGAAAATTCTCCATACTTTATTGAAACTATGCATTTCTTGATTCATCGTAATTGGATGTTGCTATTGACCCGATTTAGCGGGATGCGTGCGCGTGCTATGCTTCCTTGTCTTCAATTGCATTTGAGTAAGGGAACTAACATTGGAAAAAATGGTGCTCTTTGAATTAGATCTACTCCGCTTTGGTGTAGCTACTTTACTTGATGATTGATGGTTGTTCTCATTTTATTAAGGGAAAATTTCAAATGAGATACTGAAATGCCATTATTTTCTCAAATAAAAATTTGAAGTGAACTTTATTTCAAATAAAAATATAGAGTGACTAAATCGTCTTAAATAAGGGTTTTGGTTGGCCGGCCAACATGTAACTGTTCAGACTATCGGAGAATGGGTTATTTACTCAAAAACATTCTAAGTATATTTTTTAAATTTTTTGATTTTTTTTGCTTTCCTTTTTTTTTTTTTCCTCTTCCCTCCCCCAGTCATCACCATGCCTCAAGTGAGGGCCGCCCTCACCAAATCTGGCGAGGGCGAGGGTTGCCTCACTTGGGCTGGGGACGCCGGCGAAGGCGGCCTCCATTGGCCAACAACGAGGACCAGCGAAGGGAAGAGGGAAAAAGAAAAAAGAAAGAGAAAAGGAAAAGAAAAAAAAGAAAAAGGAAAGAAATTCAAAAAAGTAAATGACGAAAATGCGGTCGGGGAAGTCAGGCCTTGCTTTAAGACTAATATAAGCACTTTGGGCCCTTATTTGAGAAAATGAAGATACTTAAAGTTATTATTTGGAATTTTTCCTTTTATTAATTTTGTGCATTGCCATTGATCTATTGATATAAATCGACGTTAAAACAATCTTCCGATGATAAAATAATTACATGTCATACATCGATTTTATTAAAAACGGCATGTACTGTGTTTAATATGAACTCGTTACCGAATAGGACATTATGGACGGCCGATCGAATGTATTATATTTCACATTCATATGTGCAATGTGGTAGAACCAATTCTATCAATCTTCCTATGTTCGGGACAAATATTACTGGGTAATTTAGGGTGTGAATGATAAATATTTTACTTCAGAAATCAAATTCTTGCCAGAAATTGATTTCTGAAGGAAAAATATGTTTGGTAAAAGATGACTAATTTTGCTCCGGAAATTGATTTTTGAAACAGAAATCTGTTTTGATTTGTTGATTTTTCTTGCACCTAAAAAAATTTAAATTTTACTCAAAGTGGGTAGCCACAGGTATTATAAGCCATTCTGTAAAGTTTTGAAATTTTTGATTTTTTAATTTTTTTGGGCACCTAAAAAAATTTAAATTTCACTCAAAGTGGGCGGCCACAGGAATTCTAAGCTATTTTATGAAGTTTTGAATTTATTTTTTTATTTTTTTACTTTTTTGGGCTCCTCAAAATATTTAAATTTTACTCAAAGTGGATGACCACAGTATTTTAAGTTATACTCTAAAGTTTAGAAATTTTTTATTTTTTTTGGGCACCTCAAAAAATTTAAATTTCACTCAAAATGGGTGGCCATAGGTATTTTAAGCCATTTTGTGAAGTTTTGAAAATTTTATTTTTTTAGTATTTTTCTTTTTTTTGGGCACCTCAAAAAATTTTAATTTTACTCAAAGTGGGTGGCCATAGGTATTCTAAGCCATTTTGTGAAGTTTAGAAATTTTTTATTTTTTTGGGCACCTCAAAAAATTTAAATTTCACTCAAAATAGGTGGCCACAGGTATTTTAAGCCATTTTGTGAAGTTTTGAAAATTTTTATTTTTTTACTAATTTTCTTTTTTTTGGCACCTCAAAAAATTTAAATTTCACTCAAAGTAGGTGGCCATAGGTATTTTAAGCCATTTTGTGAAGTTTTGAAATTTTTGATTTTTTTGGGGCTCCTCAAAAAATTTAAATTTCACTCAAAGTGGGTGGTCACTTGTGTTTTAAGCTATTCTGTGAAGTTTTGAAATTTTTTACTTTTTTATTTTAAAAAAATTCACCAAATTTCATATTTTCTCGAAATCTAACTCTTTTTAAGCCATTTTTTGGAAATTTTTATGAATTTTTCTATAATTTTTCAATTTTTATACATTTTCTGAAAAAAAAATTGTGAGAAAATAGAAGAATGCATTCTAGAATCAAGAAGCTACAAAAGTAGCTTCTCTTTTGCTTGCAAAAAGCTCATTTCGGAATCAAGAATGCATTCTGGAATCAATTATTTTTAGGGCACGCATGGAATCCATTCTGGAGTGGAAATCCTGCTCCAGAATGCATTCCGGAACAGAAATGCGTTTGTTCAAAAATTTCCAGAATGCATTTTGGAGCAATTTTTGCATTTTGGAATAAAAATGCGTTTGTTAAAAATACTCGATTCCAAAATGTATTCTTGATTCCAGAATAAGTTTTGGGTAAAAAAAAGATAAGCTACTTTTTGTAGCTTCTCTCTTCCAGAATGCTTTCTCTATATTTTCTCTATTTTTCTCACTAATTTATTTTTTCAGAAAATGCATAAAAATTAAAAAATTCCAGAAAAATTCATAAAAATTTCCAGAAAATAAAAAAAGGTCAGATTTCAAGAAAATAGGAAATTTGGTAATTTTTTTTAAAAATATAAAAAATAAAAAATTTCAAAACTTCACAGAATGGCTTAGAATACTTTTGGGTACCCACTTTGAGTAAAATTTAATTTTTTTGAGGTGCCCAAAAAAATCAAAAAAAAAAAAAATTAAAACTTCACAAAATGGCTTAGAATACCTTTGGATACCTATTTTGAGTGAAATTTAATTTTTTTGAGGTGCCAAAAAAAATTAAAAATTTCAAAACTTTACAAAATAGCTTACAATACCTTTGTACACCTACTTTGAGTGAAATTTATTTTTTTTTATGTGCCCAAAAAAATAAAAAATATATAATTAGATTTCTGTTCCAGAAATCAATTTCTGGAGCAGAATTGGTCATGTTTTATCAAACATATTTTTCTTCCAAATATCAATTTCTGGTAAGAATTTGATTTTTGGAGTAAAATAGTTACCATTTAGGCCCTTAATAAACGCATTTTTATTTCAAAATGCAAAAATCGCTCCAGAATGCATTTTGGAAATTTTTTAACAAACGCCATTCTGTTTCGAAATGCATTCCGAAACAGAATTTTTATTCCGGAATGCATTCCAGGTGCAACCTTAGGGCGTGCATGGAATCCATTCTGAAATAGAAATTCTGTTTCAGAATGGATTCCGGAATAGAAATGCGTTTATTAAAAAATTTCCGAATTGCATTCTGGAGCAATTTTCATATTTTGGAATAAAAATGCGTTTGTTAAAAATACTTGATTCCAGAATGCATTCTTGATTCTAGAATGCATTTTTTTATTTCAGAATGAGTTTTGGGCAAGAAAAAGAGAAGTTACTTTTTGTAATTTCTTTCTTCTAGAATGCATTCTCCCTATTTTCTCTCTTTTTCTCACTAATTTTTTTTTCAAAAAATGCATAAAAATTGAAAATTTCCAGAAAAATTCATAAAAATTTCCAGAAAATAAAAAAAAGTCAAGATTTCGGGAAAATAGGAAATTTGATGAATGTTTTTTCAAAAATATAAAAAAATAAAAAATTTCAAAATTTCACAAAATTGCTTAGAATATCTTTGGTACCTACTTTGAGTGAAATTTAATTTTTTTATGTGCCCAAAAAAATAAAAAAAAATAAAAAATTTTAAAACTTCACAAAATGACTTAGAATACCTTTAGGTACCCGCTTTGAGTGAAATTTAATTTTTTTGAGGTGTCCAAAAAAATAAAAAATTTAAAAAATTTAAAAAATTTACAAAATGGCTTAAAATACCTTTGAGACTTTGAGTGAAATTTAATTTTTTTTGAGGTGCCCAAAAACAATAAAAAGAATGAAAAATCTCAAAACTTCACAAAATGGCTTAGAATACCTTTGGGCACTCATTTTGAGTGAAATTTATCTTTTTTGAGGTGCCCAAAAAAATAAAAAAATAAAAAACTTCAAAACTTCACAAAATGGTTTAGAATACCTTTGGGCATCCACTTTGAGTGAAATTTATTTTTTTTGAGGTGCCCAAAAAAATCAAAAAATAAAAATAGATTTATGTTTGAGAAATTAATTTCTGAAGCAGAATTAATAATGTTTTATCAAACAGATTTCTCTTCTAGAAATCAATTTCTGGTAAGAATTTGATTTATAGAGCAGAATGGCTATCATTTGCACCCTTAGGGTCTAAGTTGCAATTGATAAGCATCTAGCCACAGTGATTGCAATGGCTGTTGTGTTGCTTCCTTCGGTTTCTCTTGACATTTGGCGCACTCCTCTCCACGTTCGTACTTCGCAGACGTCATCACAAATAATTAGAAAGTTCTCTGCATTTCCTTGAATTGTGCATGTCTTGATTCATCGTAATTGAATGTTGTTATTGACCCGATCGAGCCGATATGCGCGCACGCTCTATGCTTCCTTGTCTTCAATTGCATTTGAGCAAGGGAACTAACATTAGAAACCACCACTCTTTTAATCAGATCTACTCCACTTTGGTGGTGCTACTTCAATTGGTGATTGATGGTTGTTCTAAGTTTTGTTAATTATGTGCACAGCCATTGATTCATCAACATAAATCGACGTTGAAACAACCTATCGACTTATTGAAAAAAGCGCGTTCTGTATTTAATCTGAACTCGTGACCAAATTAGACATTAAAGATGGCCGATCGCACGGATAATATTTTACATTCATTTGTGCAATGTGGTAGAACCAATTCTATCAATCATACTAGTTTCGGGACACATATTTATGAGTAGTTTAGGTCTAAGTCGCAATTGATAATCAATTGTAGTACGATGAAGTTGTAGTCTTTTATGATGTATGGCTAAGTGACTTTTGCCGCCCAAGGACTCCCCTTTTATAAAGATCTTTTATGTGTTCGAAAAGACTGAACTTGTATTTACTACAGTTATCGTACTAATTCGAAACATGGACTAAATTGGTACGCATGCAGAGATTGAAATGTCTCAATCTCTCGGACGCTGCCGCATGTGTCTTTAATCACATCACGAGACGGCCATTAGAGGGAAGACAAATCCAACGGTCCGCATTTAACAACGTGGAGAATTGATCGCGCATCGTGCGCCTAAAATTCGCATAAGGATTTTTCTTTGACGAATGACCCCAACCAATTAAGGAGACTCTACGGTTTCCAATGCGTCGACTATTCTCGTATCATCATGCGCGATCATCACTTTGAAAATCGAATTATTTCGAATTGAACATACTCAACAAGCACACTCATTAACAAGACCCTTCTCGCCTAAACACAAAACGAATAATAATAAAAACAAAGAGACCCTTCTTGTAAACATGGCTACCTCTTTTGACAATCCCGACTCAATTCCCTAGTGTTGGATCCGATGCCTTGAATCCGAGAATCTGCCTCTTTTTCGATCTGCATCTCAAGATAGTATCTGATTCTCAATGACTTGGAAACCAAAATTAGAGAGAGATCTGCTCAAAGTCCAAAACGAAGCAAATTTTTCTCACCTCCATACAATCTCCAGAGCATGTCAAAAGTGACCCAACTTTTTTTTCCAATTAGACTAATCAAACCAGGTTGAATCGGATCCATCCTTTTGCTCCATTGGGATATTATGCTCTCCCAGGAGAATATCTCGCGTGGAAAAACACTCCCGGCCCGAAATCAATCTTTCGTGCAATTCATGCATTCCCCCTTTTGGTCATCCATTATTCTGGATTTCTTTCCGCAGAAAGTTTGATTGAGGTTCGAGAGCGAAATGCCTGTGGAGAAGGCGGCAGCAAGCCACTCGGCCTCGCGCAGCCGAAGGGGTCAAAGTCAAAAGGCTGTGAAATTGGCCATGATCATATTCTCGGATCAACGTCACGTGTTTGAATGCGCTTCGAAGGTTTGGTCAGAAAAGTTTGCTAAGCTCGCAAGTTGGCATATGATTTCGGATCGTCGCAATGTGTGTTAGAAGTATGTGGTGATTCGGATACAAGAATGATATTTTATGTACAGAATGATTGAATGATTTGCAGAAGCCACCAACCACCCTGCGAGCCACGGCTTTGCTCACTTCTCTTCGAAGTGAGTGGCCAACAATGTTGCCATTATCTCGACGCTATCCTTTCAATTTCTTTTTCTTTTTCAATCTTTGAATACCCCAAAATCCATGTTTGTTTTGATTCTCTTCCCTGATTGTGTAATGCGAGGTCAGCTGAATTCGAATCCGTTCTTGTTATTGGTGATTTCGATCGTATCATCCTTCGAAAGAGCACGCCCGATGTATTTTCTTTAGGGGTGTGCATTGGTCGCGGTCTAATCCGGGAATCGGACCGGACCGGCCGATTTTGGCCGATTTTGGATGGTTCTCGTGGGAATCGATCCGGTTCCTGGTTTCAAATTTTTGGAATTGGGAATAATTGGTCTAGTTCTTGATTCCCTTGGAGTTTTTTATTTAGCAAGGGCAAAAAGGTAGTAATTTCTTTTTTAGTATTAACTTCCTTGAGATTAGTAATTTCATTGTACACTAAAATAACTTTTAATATATTTAGAAACTCTTGAGAAAGAAGATAAATAATTTTTCAAAAAATAACACCATCGATTCAGGAGACAACTTGGAAACTTTGATTGGGATTGGCCAATTTGGTTCTAGGGTAGATAGGGTCGATTCCCGGTTACACAGACTCGGAAACGACCATGTCCAATTCAGTTCCCGGTTCTAGAATGGAAATCAAACCATGCTAGAGCTAACCACTCCTAATTTCCCCATTGCCGTCGGGCGCATTAATGCGGGGCACGAGACATGGCTTTTCTATGGATATAAAAAAAGAGGGGAAATCTTTGTCCAATTAACAAAACAACGCTGATGTCAAATCGTTGCCTGCATTCTTGCTTATAGAGATCATCATGCCGAATTCAGAGTGTATTATCGTCCATGACACGATCGGAACTCATCCAAATTTTGTCCGACAATCGCTCTATTAACAATTGAATTCATGACTAAGCAAATTTTGTACCTTTATCGAAGTGGGCAGTTTCGTATCGAATGAGAGAAGTTGCTTCGTACCTCCAGAATGGCCTCCGTGCTGGATGTGCACTATAAGAATTCATCTGTCTTGTTTAGTGCACGCTCTTCTCCTCTTTCTCAAGAGTTAGTGGGTGCTCTCGCTCTTTTACTCTCGTTTTTTTTTTTTCAAATGGATCCTGCGCGCGCACGTGAGCTCAGTTCACATGTATCGTTGGATGAGACGGGGTCGGCGTAGAACCGATCTAATCGAACCGTACGATGTGAATTTGAGTCTACGTGCATCTGGTGCAGGTGACATCTGGCCATCGTTCTTGTTTGATAGGGCAGTCCGAGTGGGAGAAGATAACACATCCACGTAAGATGAACCAGTCATCAAGTCCAAAAGATATTCTCTCTAGAATCTCACCTACAGAACAAATGCCAACAGTGTTTAAAAAACCGCCTGCAAGGAAAAACAGTGGAAAGAGAATAGAACCCAAGTCCACCACATACATTATTGACACAATCATCATATACAAACATCTCTCTCTCCCTGTCTCTCTCTCCTAATTGTTTTAGTAGCCATACCAATCACCAACTACCCCTCCTCGTTTATCACATTACTTGCACTGTTCTCCATATTTGGTTGTGGCGTTTCGTGTTTGCTTTTCGCTTGTCTGCATTGGTGGGTAGTGATGCGCGCTTGTCCAAGCAAATAAAGCAGACGTTTCTATATGTTTTTGGGCAAGTGTTTGTTAAGTCTCCCTTCGCTGCTCCAACTGGGGAAGGTAGTTTAGCCCCATCTGGGCCTACTTGTTTCCCTCCCTTCGGAGCCGAGACTCAGCTCGTCGAAAATGAGTCTTTGAGCGGTTCTGACACGAGCCCAGATGGATCTTGAAGGCGTGATCAGCAACAACCCGATAAAGGTGCGACATGTGGCATTTCGGCAGCCGCCAATTCACCTTCGTGAAAGTTTCCAGCTTCGTTGTTCTTTCCTTTTGTCTTGCTCAATGCTCATTTTGCTTGGTGAATTTGTTCTTCACTGCTGTTGCAGAGGGATTCATGGAAGACGGTGTTGACTCTGGCTTACCAGAGCTTAGGCGTTGTGTATGGAGACTTGAGCACCTCCCCATTGTACGTGTACAAGAGCACCTTTGCAGAGGACATACACCACTCAGAGACCAATGAGGAAATTTATGGGGTCTTGTCCTTTGTGTTCTGGACATTGACATTAGTACCATTGGTGAAATATGTATTCATTGTGCTTAGAGCTGATGATAATGGTGAAGGTGGGACTTTTGCCCTGTACTCGCTGTTGTGTCGACATGCCCGGATTAATTCGCTGCCGAATTGCCAGCTCGCTGATGAGGAATTATTCGAGTACAAGAATGATGGGTCTGGGAAGGGGAATATTGGGTCTGGGAAGGGGAATATTGGGTCTAGCTTGAAATCAACTCTGGAGAAGCACAAAGTGTTGCAGAGGGTGTTGCTGGTGTTGGCTTTGATTGGGACGTGCATGGTGATTGGAGATGGTGTCCTGACTCCCGCAATTTCTGGTACAGAAATTGCAAAAAAGTCTCTGGGACACTAGTGTTTAGAAGAATATATTTTCTCCGCAATATAAAATTTGAGAGGTCAATGACTTCGATTTCTGGTGATGCTTGCAGTTTTCTCTGCCGTGTCGGGGTTGGAGCTCTCCGTCATATCTAGGGAGCAACACAGATGTAAGTCTCCATGACTGACTTTGTCCAATTTGGATTGCAGTTGCCACTAGTCCTTGAATATATGTCATCAATGAACAATCACAAGGTGTTCTTCTATCAGGCGGATATTTTGGTCTGCAACATAGAATTTTACCTTGTTGTAAAGAGTCACATAATCCATTCCGATTCTGCGTGGAAATTACTCAACTTGGGATTCCGTTTAAAGATGCATTTTTGGGAATAATTGCAGGCTATCATGAATACGGACTGTTTGATAATTAGAGATATAAAGTTTCTGTCTGTTTTAGTTGCCTGAAACATCTTTTTTCCGGAGTTCATTGGGCATCTTATCTTGCTTGTGCTGTGAAGTTTCATTGCGAATGCATTTGAGTTTTTAGTCCTTTGAAGTCTCTTTTCCCACTGTTTAGCACGCCCAGAGCTTCAAATAGTTTAAACTGGCGTGAAACTTTAATCCCTGTTCAACATGATGACGCGAGATCAATGGACAAGCAGAGATTACCTAACTGAAATGAACTCATGCATTATTGTTGTTCCTTAAGAGAAACGGCCCTGCTTTAATAAAGTCAAATCGCCATCAACTTTTTAAAATTTACATCGGATGGGAAGTGCTGATGCCACCGGTCTTCTTATCATATAAAGCAGGAAAAGATGTGGTTAAGAAAATGAACTTGCCACTAATAAAAAGATCATCCAGTGCCTTTTAGAAAGTCTGGTCGGGGGTAGTAATTAAGCAGTGAAAAGAACAGTGAAGACTGGATAAGATCTGATAATTAAAAAAATCATTAAGATTAGTCTAGACTACTTATTTTTCGGATTGGATGATCTGATTCAGATTTTGGCCTCATTAGACTGGTTGACGTAATAGTTGAACCTGCGGATGGAGTTCCCCATGAAGCACACATAATCATGAGCATGGATTCAGCAAATTTGACCTGCTTTTTCACTCTCCAGAACACCACAGTGGATCTAATACAAGAATGAGCTTATCATCATCATTCCTTATACAACTTCGACCATAGTTGTCACATCAGGAAGTTCGGTCATTGAGGCTTGCTTTCGAGGACATATTAAGTTATCTAAATGGCCACTGATGTTCCACTTTCGTCTTTTTTGCTATCATGGGCATGGCCAGCTTGTTTGCCACTATAACCATTTCGGTTTTTTGGCTTTCCTTCCCGTCTCTCTTTAGATGGTCCTTCCGTTAGTGCAATCCTTTTCTGCAGGTGGGCCCAAACATATTTTGTCAGCTATACTGCATAATTCCATGCAATAAAGTGCGAAGAAAACCCAGGTCCACTTAATTTAGGGAAGACGAAGATGCCAAATGTGCCTTCAATTTTGAGTTTTTCGTTTGAGTTCAGCAACTGCTGTGTCTTCCATGAATCATGATGCTTGGAATAAGTACAATAGAGCCTCACTTCCTACTTTGCTGAACTGAAGATTTCAGAAACTTTGACAATGCTCTTTTCAGCTCACTGTTAATTCAGCACTGTGCTTGAGTTTTAAACCTCTCTACAATATACTAGATAAAGCAGTCTGATGAACAATCTCAATTAGTTTTCTTGATACTTCCCTATGTTAGAATCCTGTCATGCATAGAGAGGTGACGAACGTGGTTCTTCGAGACAAGTCCGTCTTTACCTCCAATCGCTCAGTTATAGGAGAACTTTATGGCTGCCAAAACTTCCCTGAAGGTCACGTTGCTTCACCAATCCAAATCATTTGGTCAACTTAGCTTCAAACTTTTTGATGGATTCATTCCCGTAAATCATATTGGTATCTTGTCAAATTTACAAATCCTATTTTTTGGAATACATGATATACAACTATGATGAAACATCCTTAACCAAAAAAAAAACTATGATGAAACATGATAACAGCCTGCACTTTGCCACTTTCAATCTAATGAATGTTTTCCGGAATCACTCCATAATTGACTATCATAGGGCAATGGGTGTTGGCAAACCCTCCTTGGCCATTCATTACCATAGGACTAGCATGATATCGTTAAAACAGATATTTCAGGGCTATTCATTTCCTCATCTTCAAGTGCTTGCAGACCATTCAGGCTCAGTAATTCTGCTTTCTCAATTTTGCAGATGTTGAAGTCCCAGTAGCCTGTGCCATACTTGTGTTTTTGTTTGCTCTGCAACATTATGGGACCCATCGAGTCGGTTTCCTTTTTGCACCTGTGGTGATTACATGGCTTTTCTGTATCAGTGCCATTGGTGTATATAACATCTTCCACTGGAATCCCCATGTCTACCAAGCACTCTCTCCGTATTACATGTACAAGTTTTTGAAGAAGACACAGAGGGGAGGTTGGATGTCCTTGGGAGGAATTCTACTGTGCATTACAGGTACAAGAGTATGTACTTGAGCTGCATCCTCTCTTGTCAACTCAATTTGGTGCTACATATTCCCCTTACACTGCTTGTTTCTGTATCGCAGGCTCGGAAGCTATGTTTGCTGATCTAGGTCATTTCTCCCAGTTGTCGATCAAGGTATTGGAGATATGTTACCTGTTTCACTGGACATTGGCTCTGGCTTTATTTTCACCATGAAAGGGAATCTATTTTGGGTTGATAGATACTCCCTTGGTGCTTTTTTTTGTTTTGGTCAAGCTCCCCTGGTGCTTAATAGGACCATAATTGCATGAACCTCAAGTCTTCTAGACAAGTGCTTCAATCCATATCTATCCTTACCAGTAGAGTACAATCTAGAGGCTATGCAGTCCCTTTAGATATGATCAATGAGGTTGTACTGCTTCTTAAGCTACGGTGGATAAGTAAGGTTAGCAGCCTCTTGCCCTTGCCTAACTAGAAAGCTTTAGCTGTCTTCCCCATGCAATATCATTAGGGGGAATTTGGTCAGTTCTTTCGGCTTATTATCGGGGGAATGTCTTGGAAACATGGATAAAGGAACCACATTTGTTGTCACTACAAAACCACTCCAAAAAATCCAATTGAGCAATTTTAGGAACACACTTAAAAGTTCATATTACTAATCAAAGATATTGTTGATGCAGATCGCTTTTACCTGTGTGGTTTATCCATCCTTAATCTTGGCATACATGGGACAAGCTGCTTATCTGTCCCAGCATCATGTTTTGGATAGTCATTACCACATTGGATTCTATGTGTCAGTACCAGGTACGTCACAAAAGCGTCATCATCTGAGCGAGTCCTCTGATTATTGATTTGAGCTATTATCTTTCCATTTCAGAGAAGATAAGGTGGCCCGTGCTGGTGATAGCAATACTAGCGGCAGTAGTTGGAAGTCAAGCGATCATCACCGGGACCTTCTCGATAATAAAGCAGTGTTCTGCTCTGGGTTGCTTTCCAAGAGTCAAGATAGTACATACGTCGTCCAAGATACACGGCCAGATTTATATTCCAGAGATCAACTGGACTCTGATGCTTCTCTGCTTGGCCGTGACTGTTGGTTTTAGGGACACCAAGCGGATGGGAAATGCAGCAGGTATTGTTTTGTACCATTTGCAAAGCACCATCTGATTTTTTATTTTTTTTTGGATGAACACTTTATTTTGCATTTCCAGTTTGACCTCTCCTTTTGTCCACTTTATGAGAATTTGAGAAACAACCTGCTTCTGGTGCAAATCAGGGTCATCTCATTCCAATATATTGCCGCCATCTTCAAGCGCAAATTCAATTGGTTTACCATAAATTTTGTTTCATTTTTTCTTACATTAACATGCTGAATCTCTTCTTTATCTGAATAGGTTTGGCAGTTATTACTGTCATGCTCGTGACTACCTGCCTGATGTCTCTGGTTATAGTCCTGTGCTGGCACAAGAGCATTCTATTTGCTCTTTGCTTCATTTTCTTCTTTGGCTCGATTGAAGCGCTGTACTTCTCCGCATCCCTCATCAAGTTTCTCGAAGGAGCATGGGTCCCCATTGCCCTCTCGTTCATATTTATGATCATCATGTATGTGTGGCATTACGGGACGCTCAAAAAGTACGAGTTCGATGTCCAAAATAAGGTTTCCATGCACTGGCTCCTTAGTCTTGGTCCCAGTCTAGGGATTGTGAGAGTTCGGGGGATTGGACTGATACACACAGAACTTGTTTCAGGAATCCCAGCTATCTTCTCCCACTTTGTCACCAACCTTCCGGCTTTCCACCAGGTTGTAGTCTTTCTCTGCATCAAATCCGTCCCAGTCCCGCATGTCAGGCCCAAGGAAAGGTTCTTGGTGGGAAGAGTAGGCCCCAAGGAGTACCGGGTATATAGGTGCATAGCTCGGTATGGATATCGTGACATTCACAAGGATGACATGGAGTTTGAGAAGGATCTCTTCTGTAGCATCGCAGAACTAGTTCGGTCAGAGAGGCCGGAATGCACCACCAGGATGGAGGATTTGGAAGACGAGAAAATGACAGTTGTCGGGACGTCTTCTTCCAATCTGGACGGGGTAAGATTGTGCGAAGACGATGCGGGGTCCTCTCGAAAGGAAGGCGCCTCATCAGAAGTAGTAGAGGTAATCTCTCCGCAGAAGCTGAGGAAGAGAGTGAGGTTCCTAGTGCCGGAGAGTCCGAGGATGGACCAGGAAGCGCGTGAAGAGCTGAAAGAACTGATGGAAGCAAGGGAGGCAGGGATGGCATTCATCATGGGGCACGCATATGTGAGGACAAAGAGAGGGTCAAGTTTTATGAAGAAGGTAGTTATCAATCTGGGGTACGACTTCTTGAGGAGGAACTCTAGAGGGCCTACTTATGCTCTGAGCATTCCTCATGCATCAAGCTTAGAGGTTGGGATGGTTTATGAGGTCTGATGCTGCTGCTGCTGTATTATAGAAATGCAGTTTTTGACTTGCCATGTATATGTCAGAAATAGAGCTATCAAATGATGTTGTTTTGTCCTAAAATAGGATTTGCGGGCGTGTTTGAGCAAGGCATATCTGTGTGATTCTAATGATCCACACCTCCTTGTTATTATCTTACCTTCGACCAACCCTTTTTGACCAACTTTCATGTTCCAGGGTCATTTTTTTTTGCCTATATTTCCTTTCAAATGTGTTGCTTCGATGACTCCCGAGTCCATAGCAGATCGAATCTAAGAAAAGAGACTTACCGGTTTCTATCAAGAAGACGATGTCAGCTTTCATCCCAAGAAAAACCAAAGATTGCAGCTTCGGTCACTTAACAGTACTTAGCAAAAAGATGCCCTTGACTCACGTTTACACTTGATTATCAGAAGTGATAATGCTCCATTAGATCATGGAAAAAAGGTGTATCGGACATTTAAGTTGAAGATCTCTTGGTGGCATTGCAGGTGAATTGGGCCTTTAAATTTACACAGCTTGTGAAGGCTTTCATTCGTTTTCTTGAAAGATCTTGATCAGCCCAAGGGACCTCTAAATTTGAACCTGATTGATAATTCTTAATCAAATCCAGATTCTAAATTGTTAAATGGGAAAAGATCGGGCTTCTTTCTTTAAGGTCAGGCATTCACATAAGTGCATCCCGACCATTTAATCTAGTGGATCCATTTGCTTCATACATTGAGACCATTTTACACGAGACCCACATATGATCAAATGACTTAGATGGACTCGAGGAACATGCAGTAGGTTCATGCGATAATCTTTCCTTTCAACAAATCAGTTAGGTCGCAACTTTATGTGTTTATGATACACTTATTATAAACTACCATCGTGATGACTTTAGATCTCTAATATTTGAGATTCTAAATGTGCATAAGAAGTTTTCTTGGACTGAGCCTAAACCGAGAGAAAGGCTACTAGCACTAGCAGCCATGACAATGGTCTCCCTTGGGGTCACAATTATAGTGGGGACTATAGACATCTGACTTATGACAAGATCAGTGTCGATAAAGAAATGTTAACATCAGTAGAGGGTATTACATCATTGTAAATGGAACAGCATCACTGACTACTATTCATATTGTGCTTAGCAGCCAGGAAAAAAACAACAATGTTACCAAACTATCTCCATCAGCGATGCCAAGCAAAAGGCGAAATTCATAAAACGGAGGAAGACCCAACATTTCACGAGACATTTATGCTTAGAACACTCAAATAGCTGAATTTAGACTTCACTAGCATGGTTAGAAACGAGTTCTAGCTAAAGCATTGGAAGGGAATTGAAGGTCGATTGAATCTACGGTCTGTTAGCTTTGCCAGTGGAAGTAAGAAACGAAGGCAAATTGCGATAATTCCTTTGAATCTAGGGAGTACAATGAAAAAATGGAGAGGTTAAAATGAGAAAAACTGCAAAATTGAAGGGGCAACGCAATCATCTTTCTCAGACATCTTCTCCCACACACTTGCTTCTGCATAAAGTAAATGGGTGTGGCAAATCTAGGCTTGCATAAACGTTTAACAAAGTGTAAGTACCCATTAAATGACCTGATAAAGCAAATTGGCATAAGCAAATTTATGAGACAAGAACCAAGTACACGATTCCTCCTTGCAGGCTTTTTCCCTTTGCTTGTGGTTCTGTCCTTGAAGGCAAGCCTTCCCATTTTGTTCACAATATATATAAAGACTTACCCTCCACAGTCACCGCCACCACCATTCTTCCTTTGTCCCTTCTGCACTCTCTCTCTCTCTCTTAAAAGAGGATTCTGCTTATCAATGTGCAAGTGAGAGAGAAAGTGGGGCACATTATCCCTGTGGGTCAGTTCTTGAAATGGGGTGCTTGAATCTTCATCTTTGAGCATTCTGTCCAATGTTTCTGGTGAAAAACAGCAATGAGCAGAAACTGGGTTGTCTTTGTCCTCATCCTAGTGATTCTCTGTGGAGGCTTCTCATCAGCTTCAGCTACTCCTGCAAGTATGTCTCATCTCTCTCTCTCTCTCTCTCTCTCTCTCTCTCTCTCTCGTTTGTGAGTCCTCTTCAATTTCATCGGGTGTCTCATCTTTTTCTTGAACAAACTAATTTTGGGTTGGAAATGTGTGGAATATCGGCATTGTAGAAATTCTGGGTAGTGCTGTGTCCAATGTAGTATCTGCTCTTGTGAAATGGCTGTGGTCGCTGCAACAATCCACTTCCAAACCAAGTAAGATTCTTGATTGAGCTTACACATGCGTCTCTGCACTTCTTTTCTTTCCTTTAAATGAAATGTTGGTCTCAAATGAGCCAATGAGAGGTGATTAGTGGAGACATGCTGGTTAATAACTTTGGCATGATTTGGTTTCCTCCAGCTGTACCTAGCCGTTCAATGATGAAATTCGAAAGTGGATACACCGTGGAGACAGTTTTTGATGGTAGCAAGCTCGGAATTGAACCGCATTCGGTTGAGGTCTCTCCTGGTGGGGAGCTTATGGTGCTGGACTCTGCGAATAGTAACCTCTACAGAATGTCATTCCCTTTGTCCCGTTGTAAGCTCACATCTCCCTTATAATAATTTGACTTTCGTCTCTGCAATGCTCTAATGACATTCGGTTGCTATTCGGGAGTTCGATTTGATGTTCTGCTTGGTTCGTTAGTTAGTTCAACTATCTGTCAGCATTTTCCTCCGGGAAAGTTGAAATTCTGCCCTCCTCATGCTAGGACTTGACTGACTACGAACACTCTTGTCCTGTAAATTCTAAACTGTTGAGGTTTGCACTGTGCCGTTCTTTTTAAAAATCTAAATGTATAATGTGCTTCTGCATCACTGAAAATTTTGCTTTTACCGCGCTGTTGGATTTGTGCTGTAACTTTTTGATTTCTGGTTATATTTTTGCTGGTTTTTGGAGTTTTTGCTTTTTCGTACCCCTAGATTTAGATCATATAAGCAGCAGAGAAAGCTAGTTAGTTACTTTTCCTGTAGCCCTTGGGCTCCTTTATTCTTTTCTTCTTCACTTAAGCTGCTTCATGCTTTTACTAGACCATGTTTCTAACTTGTTCAAATACCCAAAGTGTCAAATTTGCAACCCTCTTGAAGCTTTGAAATATGTGCTCTAGTTAATATGACGGAATTTGACCGCTTTACCAATTTAATATGCGAAATTGGTTCAGTGAAAACAATACAACTATACAATAAATCTTGGACAAAAACAGCTGTGGTTACCTGAGATTACTCTAATTACATATGCAAACGAGCTGTTGAGAAAAAATCTCTCGTCTGTAAGCCAATAGAGATCTAAATGCAGCATCATATGCATCTCCATGACGTGTTTGAGGCATTCTATTTATGCATTGGTACGAATCAATTTACTGCAGATCCTTTATCCGTTAATGCAAATCAATGAACTGCAGATAGCAGGCCCAAGCTCATTGCTGGCTCACCCGAGGGGTATTCCGGGCATGTAGATGGGAAGACTAAAGAAGCAAGGATGAGCCATCCTAAGGGGCTTACTGTTGATAATAGAGGGAATATTTACATTGCCGACACAATGAACATGGCCATCAGAAAGATCAGTGACACAGGTATAGTACAAACTAGTGAATACCTTCAGTGTTTTCATCGCATTAGTCCAGGTGGAGATATGACACGGTCATTGGTGACGCTAATAATTACTGAAAGCATTTTTCTTGAATAGGCATGTCAACCATAGCTGGTGGGAAATGGGGTCGAGGAGGAGGTCATATTGACGGTCCAAGCGAGGAAGCGAAGTTTTCAGATGATTTTGATGTCGTTTATGTTGGTAGTAGCTGTTCTCTTCTGATAGTAGACAGAGGTAACCAGGCAATTCGGGAAATACAACTTCACGATGATGATTGTTCACATGCGTCCAATGGGAGCTTTCATTTAGGTACAAATGCAACTATTGAACTCTCAATGCGATTCTCCTGCTTTCTTTAAATTAGGAATTTTTAATTTACTTTTGCTTGTAATTACAGGAATAGCCGTACTAGTTGCGGCTGGCTTTTTTGGTTATATGTTGGCACTGCTGCAGCAAAGAGTGAAGGCCATGTTTTCTTCCCAGAGTGTATGTGACCTCACTTTTTGAAATTTATTGAAACCTAAGAATGTGAAAACAAGCAATTTGTAATAGATGTGTGGAGTGAAAATAAGTATCTTCCTCATGTTCTCTCATGAACTAGACCTGTTAATTTGGAGGTCTTTTCTTTGCCTTTCTGTTGATAGCATTTCTCCAACAGATTTAGCTGAAATGCTAACTTTCGCTAGGTCTTTTCTTTGATGATTATCAACTTGGCTTATTCTTGAGAATCAATCTATGCCTATAAGCAAGTCTGTGAATTGATGCTCTCGTGTAAAGACAATTAGTATGTTCCTGAGCTTCCCTATGGCTAAAATCCAACAAGTACCAGTTACTCATTTCTTCTTCTACTGCAGGATCTAAGACCTCCAATGAAGAAAGTTTCGCCTGTGCCACCATATCAAAGGCCTCCTAAATCGGTTAGACCCCCTCTAATACCGCCGGAGGACGGATCTGAAGTACCAGAAGAAGAGGGTTTATTTTCTTCGATTGGGAGGCTTGTGGTCAACTCTGGCTCATCCATGGCCGAAATTTTTTCTGGTTCTAAAAGGAAACCCCAGCACTTTGATCTCCGTCAGCAGCAGCAGCAGCAGCTATATAATGAACACGCCAATTCATGGCCGATGCAGGAGAGCTTTGCGATTCCAGATGGAGATGAGCCTCCGCCACCATTAGAGAGCAGAACTCCGAACCCAAAGAGGACCTACCCGTTCATGAGCAAAGAAATTGAGAAGAGTCAACACTTCAGGCAAAGCCAGGGTCACTACGGCAGGTGGGTTGGGGATTACTCCCAGCCGCAGCAGCAGCAGCAGCAGCCAAGGCAAATGCAGCACCACCAACAGCACCACCACCGGCATTACTCACCCAAACCAAACACATACTATGAGAGGAGCTGCGAGACGAACGAGATAGTCTTCGGGGCGGTCCAAGAACAAGATGGCCGGCGTGAAGCCATGGTGATCAAGGCCGTTGACTACGCAGATCCCAGGTTTGACCACCGCAACATTCGGCCTCGAATCAACTACATGGGTTACTCTCATGGATACTGAGGACCGGATCTCACGATTCTACATGAATGGTAGATACACAAGTTTGTTATGTTTTTCCGTCGTCTTCGCTTCTTTTTCTCTTTTTACCTTTCTGATAAGTAAGTTTGTTATGTGAAGCATGAAACATGATGGTAGAATCACGCTGTGGATATGTGAGCTAGGCTTTAGCATCCCATCTCTTTCTTTTTACCTTTTCTTCTCCGGTGAGGAATGTATCTGAGATGACGTGAGTGAAAGTAACCTATTGATTCCCCTGCATTTTTCTTTTTGACCAGCAAAGTTTGAAGAGAATCGCATCAGTCGTAATTATCAAAAAGCAAAACAACATCAGATCTACTCTCAATCGCTAAAGTCATTCCGTGGTCTGTTTCTTCGGTTATTAGATTGCGCTTGTGATATCCTATGTTGTACAGTCTCTAATTGTATCTGTGTCGAGCCGAAAATCCTAAAAGGACAACTGCCTGAAGACTAGCGGTGGCAGTAGTAGCAACAAGCAGCACGACAACGACGACGAGAATGGTGAAAAGAATGCTACAGACTACTTCATTTATCAGTACAAAACACAATCCTACCCCCCCAACCCTAACCATTTGAAGCGAATTTCAGTCTCATCTCAATCTCCAATCCCAACTCGTCAAATAATTGGTGAATGAACATAGCGAGAGTTGGTCTACTGTTTTCAGAGTCTAGTGAGTAGTTTTTCCTCCTCTGCTACTTCATCTCGAAAATCCTTCTCGAAAATCCTACTTGGTGATTTCATCTTTCCTGAAGTTGCCATTTTCTGTTTTAGCACAAGATAACTTCATTAGGCAAGAATCAGAAAAGAAACGACTCATTCCATCACAATCCTAAAATAAAATTTCCATGCTTAAAAGCATAGCACGTTTGGACCACATGCTCGGGGCGGCCCTGGCTCGTGTCCTACCCTGTCTATGAAGCTACTCGGGCATTTCATGGGCTCGGGATTTACACGTATAAACTGGTTTTCTCGTCGGCTTAAATTGAAAAAAGAAAACCCCGGAACATGGCAATGTCACAAGTGGTGTAGTGGTGTAGCTACCGCATTCCATACGAGTGTGCGCCAAGCAGTACCCTTACCTAGCCTCTTAGATAGTCATCTTCTACTGATCTGCTGGACCAATTAATTCCAAATTGTTGTTTTGTTGCAGGACCATAACAAGGACCACTCGGTACTGATCTGAACTGAAGCCGACCCGAAAATTGCGAGGGTCACGGCACAGTTGTGGCCCAGGGAAGAACAAAACAATGGGGGCATTGAGAGACGGAATTTGGCTGGACTTTCTTGGAATTGTGGAAGTGGGGCGGCCCTATGGACCGGGACTGTGAGTATCATCATGACTGGTTGCTGTCTTTCACAACATCTATAGAAATATGAAACGTACAGACCCTTGGCTTTACGGTCAACGGATAAGATTCACTCTTTTCATTTGGTTGTCATGGTTGGGGATCCGTTCCCCCAAAGATCCTTAAAAAGTCTCTTGGAAGTAATAATTCCTCCGGTCTTATCTGACTAAACACGCCGGTAACGTACTAAATGCAGCTCAACTCGTCCTCGATCAAATTTCGCGTTCTCGATCCAGTAGAACAGCCATCCTCATCAAGACTGTAAGATTATCGAAGAATCATTTCCTCACTGCCAAATAGCGAGAGGCCAGGGGCAAGCCAACCCGAGAATCCAACCAAATACCTCGGACTTCTCGAACCCCGAAAGAGGAGATGTTTCGCCAACTCTGTAAATCCTTTATTAGGATCTTGGATGCTCGGTACATTCTTAGAGCTTCCTTCATAAGTGTAGCTCATCCAATATGATCACATTTGGGCCCACCTTGGATCGTCTGATCATGCCTGGACTGTAAACGTATGGCGAAACGTCAGTGCGACCATATAGTGTCAAAACATTAGCAAATGCATGAAGAACTATAGTATTAAATTGTCAAGCCGAGCAACACGCAGCTTACTTGATCGACTTTAAACTGGTCTGGATTGACTTTCGCTTTTTGATTATTATTTGTAATTTAAACTTTGCAACTCACCCACTTTAATTTCTTCGATCCTGAATGTCCCAAAACTTTCAACGCATCAAATGATAATGCGTAAAGCGCTCTTCATTCGACGATGTTGCTCGAAAATCACGTTAGATGATGAGGAACTTAAACTTTGCAACTCACCCATTTTAATTTTTTCGATTTCGAATGTCCCAAAATTTTCACCACATTGAATGATAACACGTAAAGCGCCCTTCATTCGATGATGTCACTCGGAAATCACGTTAGATGACGAGTAACTGAAACTTTGCAACTCACCCATTTTTATTTTTTCAATCCCAAATGTCCCGAAACTTTCGAGGCATCGAATGAAAACACACATAAAGCATCTTTCATTTGACGATGTCGCTCGAAAACTACGCTAAATGACGAGGAACCGGAACCGGAAGCACCTTCCAAGCATATGAAGAGAATAGTCTTTCAAGAGAACGGTCCGTACGGTCACCAGGGGTTGTTTTGGGTGGATCCCGGTAAAAATTGCCGAACTGTACAATCCCAACTGCGACCGTCGAAGCAGAGATGGAAAGGACATGCCCCCCTCATTCCTTGAAGATCTACAAACTTAGGGCCCGTTTGGTTCAGCATTTGGAAGGGGCTTTCGGCCTCGAAAGCCCCTTCACCAAATGCTGAACCGTTTGGTTCAGCTTTTCGGACTCGAAAAGCTCAAAGTCAGCATTTGAAATGCTGTGGAATGCCGAAAGCCCAAAGCTGGTCCGGACCAGCTTTGGGCTTTCGGCATTTCACAAATGCTCAAGCCTATTTTTTCCTTCCCAAATTACCCTCGCTCAAATTTTAATATTCCGATTTTGCCCATACTGTTCATCTACTGTTCATCTTCTTCAGAGGGTGGCCGGCGAAGGGCCGACGAGGGCGGCGAGGGGCCGGCGAGGCCAGATCTGGGCGGCGGGAGGCCGGCGAGGGGCCGGCGAGGTCGCCCGACCAGGGCGACGGCCGCCTGGGGTCGGGCGACCGCCCAGGCGCCGTCGCCTGGGTCGTGTTACCCCAGGCGGCCGTCGCCTGAGGTCGCGCGACCCAGGCGACGGCGCCTGGGCGGTCGCCCGACCCCAGGCGGCCGTCGCCTGGGTCGCGCGACCCAGGCGACGGCGCCTGGGCGGTCGCCCGACCCCAGGCGGCCGTCGCCCTGGTCGGGCGACCTCGCCGGCCTCCCGCTGCCCAGATCTGGCCTCGCCGGCCCTTCGCCGGCCCCTCGCCGCCCTCGCCGGCCGCTCGCCGGCCCTTCGCCGGCCCCTCGCCGCCCCCTCGCCGGCCACCCTTTGAAGAAGATGAACAGTAGATGAACAGTAGGGGCAAAATCGGAATATTAAAAATAAAAGTTGTCAAAGCCCTTTGCAAAAAAAAATTTCTCAAACACTACTTAGGCTAAAGTAACTTTACAAATTTTTTTTTACCAAACGCCACTTACATTTTTCCAAGTGACTTTCACCTAAAGGTATTTGCATTCCCCCAAATGGCATTTGAAAAGCCGAACCAAACGGGCCCTTAAAATCATAGAGAAATAGAGATCATGTGAGAATACCCATTTGTTCGAGAGATTCGATGGTTAAAGATCTTATATCGATGGTCAATAGTATCGTTTAGTGTAATTTTTTCCTTTTTTACATTAGCGGATTTTTCTTTCGAAAAAGATAACAATTGAATCGATCGGAAGTTTTACTCAATTAAAACTTATTGCTCCGGGTAAACGGTGAAACATATCCCTACATCCATTGAGAGCAACTCGAAATTGCCGTCAAAACATCCGGCCTAATCGACCTTTTTAACATCTTCTTTGTCTTTTATTCATTTTTTTTTGGTAAGGGTCTTTTATTCTTTTTATACGCAAAAAGGTAAAGAGGAGTGACCAAAGCTAACGACCTCCCTTGTAGATTTCAGCATAACTATTTGCTTGCTCTTTATAATGTGAACAATTAGGTTTTGCGTAATTCATCGTTGCGCCGTGAATGTCAATTAAGACCCGGAAACCGTGAGTATCATGCGATCTATACCGATTCATCGATTAGATAACGACACGCTAGCTCTCTCCGCAAACAACGTAAACAAATCATCTTATCCCATCTCCATTACGTTCGACCGGATACAATTCGACCGGATACAATTTTATAGACAGGGGAAAACAAGCGTATCAAGGCCATCAATACCTTTTCCTTTGGAGCCACGAGCACCATTTCTTATTTGAATCTGGTGGAGTCATCGCAGATGGTGGGGGTGGGTGGACACAGAACAAGACAAGGACACGAGCATCACACCGACCAACCAGCTCAGACAAATGCTCGAGGCCATGCAGCGGGCGCCAATAAACAAATCTCATTTTAACTTACTCTATGTCATAGGCAATATCCTTAAAGAACAAGACAACCCCCTCTTGTTATTTCTTCTCGTATGACAATTTCCAAGTCCCAACCATCTCACCTGCTGAATCAAATCTTGAACTACACGATAAGCACTCCTTTTCAAACGCGTTTGAAGTTAAGCCCATCCCATCATCACTGTGCAGAGAAACAAGAAACCAGTTCCTCGAGGGGGGTGGTTTTTAGTTAACAAAGGGCTGATTTCAACATGCTCACATGGGGTTGAGCATATGACAGACCCCACATCTTTTGCAAACTACCAGCGACTTCTTAAATGTAATACCAGTCAATTATTGCATAAACATAAAAATACTTTCCCCAAAAAATGCTTCCATGGAACCCACCACAACCAATGCACAGCATCCGAATCCTTCTTAGCTCATACATTGTTGAGACTTGGATAAATATTGCAGAGTGAAGGAAGGAACCAGGAACCCTAGATAGGCAATAGATACCGAGATTAAACATATACCCCAATTGGGTAGAAGAGTGCCTCTTTTCCTACGAAAGAAATATTCGGTGGTCGGAGTTTAATGGATGCGTGAACAAACAAGATAGGACAGGGGAGAGTGCATTGGCTGGCTTTCTATATTCTCCCAGAAAAGAATGTTTCGGCGTGCCTAACAGTGAGAAGAAAGCGAGGTTTGTACTCACACGATCGATCGAAGCACTTCCTCATTCCAAAGCACAACTTTGCGACTCTTGAGACAACTGAAGGTGACTCCATGTGCCGAATGAAAAGGCAGAGTACAAACACCTTGATTTTCCATTACGCAACTTCAGATTCCCAAACTCCATTTTTAAAGAGACATATTTGCAAGTCATGGAGAGGGAAACTTCTCTTGCGATTCAATGTTCATTATAGATTTGACACTCCAACTAGAATAATAAGAAGCCTTTTGACCACTTAAACAAGAAAATATTTGGAGACTCTCCCCACTAAATCCTTCTCGGAAGAATAAGAGGAGAGACTGGGCTTAAACGCAGAAAACCCAGAATATTATGTGCGGCACAGCTAACTCATTCAATTTCTCAATTAACATTCGCAAGGATTGCAAGTGAAATGCCACGGAATTGCATCACAAGATACTTTCAAAGAAATGAATCATCAAGCATCACAAAAAAAGCAATGCATCACATGTTCAATCTCAGTTCTAAGCCACTAAAAGTCCATTTTCATAGAGGAAGGCATGTCCATCTGGTCATCTGAAGATCTAGAGAATTTGCTCTTTTTGGACCAGAGCCAAATTTTGGAAACAGAATAGCTCTCACCTCTAGCCACGCTTTTCATGTTCTTCTCCTCCATATCCACATTAACAGAGAAATCGCCGTTAGGTTGTCCCCCTTCTGCGATTTTGGCAACATTGCCGTGACAATCATGATGCAAAGAGACCCGCAGTTCAGAATCACCGAGCACATATTGATACGAACCCATTGAATAACATCGCCGCGCATCTAAATTGCTGCTACTTGTCTCTCCAACTCCTTCGTCCCTTGCGTCATTGTTCATCCTTCTGAATTTACCAAGTCTCACTGGTACAACACCCTTTTCCACGACAATTTCTTCGATATCTGCTGCTTTATGATTTGTAGCCAATCCATTTTCTCCATTACCAAGATACCCATCTTCTTCTCTCGGATCATCGTAGTCGAAAATCGGGTTTTCAATGGAGAACCCCGGAGCGAAAAGGGTCCCTCTACAAAGAGGGCATGTCGAGTTCGACAAGAGCCAGGTATCAATGCAACCGAGATGGAAAGCATGGCTACACGTCGGCAGCAACCTCAACTTATCCTTCTCAGTGAATTCACAGAGGCAGACGGCGCAATCAAACGGCTCTTTCAGACCCACAATCTCCTTGAACTGGAAAACAGGAAGAGCATCTATAAAAGCCTGATCTAAACCGGAGTCATGGAGATGGAAAAGCTGCTGCAACTGTCTCTGCAGAGCGTCGGAGCCCGAAATCTCCGGATATCTATTGGATTGAGAGGACGCCGACGAAGATGGGTGCTTTATAAGAAATCTCACAAGCAGGTGGAGGAGGCCAGAAATGAAGAACAACACAGCCAAAATTATGATTATGAAAAGAACTGCAGGACTAATCCTAGCACCAGAAGATGTTGGTGGTGATGGTGGCACTGACGACGACGACGACGGTGATGACGATGAAGAGCTTGCATCTCTGTGGAAAGCACCGATATAAGGAGACGAAGGTGAAAAGGGAGGTGGGTGAGTTGAAAGAAACCCATCTTTTTGCTTGACTTGGTGCTGATTCAAGTACATGTTCACATGGGCACTCTCAAGATACAGCGTAAAGCCTTTAACTCCTGACATAACATATCACGGATCTCGTTTCACACCCGAAGACACCGGATTCATCTACTTCCGCAAGATGAAAGCGAAACCCACGCTACTCAAACCCGAGACACCGCTATGTTTCAGCGTCCCCCATATGCTCTCGCCACCAAGATTCGAGGAGAAACGGACGCCCTTCGAAACCAAGCTCCCAGTTCTTGCATAGCACGCAGCGAGACTCTTTGGTCACTGATTTTTCAGACACTGATTACAGAGATGCCAAAACACGGCGAGACGAAGAGCAACTTACCAAAACTTCGATTCCATGAGGACACCCACCATCGGGCGCACACCCAGAGACGCTCTTCCCACACGCTGCACTAGAGGGAAAACCCAAAAGACAAAAGACGACCCTCCTTCTCCTTTTTGTTGGGGAAGTGGCTGTGCTCATTCAAATCTGCGTTGGCTCAGCTCGTGAACAGGAAAGTGAAGAAAACGGGTTGGGACAGAGAGAGAGAGAGAGAGAGAGATCCCTCAGGATTCTCGTCTCCCTCTAGAAGCGTGCGCTAGTGGGCAAGAAAAGAGTGTGCTCTCTCTCTCTCTCTCTCTAGACCTGTCGTTGATGGTGGTGGTGGAGCGGGAGGGAACTGGTGGTGTGACACGGCGAGAGGAGGGGGGAGAGATCAAAAGCAACCAAAGAAAAGTGAGGAGAGGGGTTAAAGCGATGCCAAAAAGAACCTAGAGGCACGTCGGTCCTTTCGCAGATGCTACCACCACCACCGCCCAGCGTGGCGTCAGTGACCAAACAAACGCCTTGCCTTCCCTCTCTTTCGCCGGATCATAGCCTCTTTCTATTCCTAAGGTAACAGAAGTTAATGAATGAAATGAACATACCAAGACGTCACGTCTTGTATAGCTCGTGGGGAAACCCACTAGTTTCGGTGCAACAAATTCATTCTGACGTAATGCCTCGCCCATCTCGAAATTTTCCTATACCTATCTCGACATGTGGTTATTCAATCCTGATCCGGGCGACTAATTCCATCTAGTTTAGGTATCGGAAATTTCGTGTTTGAATCATGACATCTCACGTTAGAGTGATTCTAGAGGTTAGACTGGCTTGCCAATATCTGGATAGAGCTATATCTGATTCCTGCGGAAGCGTTTGCTTGTTCAAAAATAGTAAGCTTAAAAGATTACTATTTAAAGTCATTAAGCCGTTGCAATTTTTCTACCAAAACAAATTGATTAATGGTCCAAAGCTAATTTAGGATTGATTACAATTTATAATCGGCCTAGGTCAACTCAAAACCCGATGGGTTTGAGGCTCATCAAGGAATCGAACCCGACCCGTTCGGTTCCCAAATTCCGCACCCACGAGTCTATTTGATTCTTTCGAGAATCGGCCTTGAACCGGAGCGGCGAGACCAGTTCCGGATTGAACGGGGATCGTTGCGCACCCTGACTTTCCTCGCCGAGAGAGACAGAAAAAGGAGACGGGGCGGGGAAGGGGGGGGCGGCGCGTGGGGGGCACGCGGGGAAGACGGCGCGTGGGGGTGGGAGGCGGTCAACCATGAGTGACAAAGTGACAAATGCGGGTTACGAGGTGGGCCTGGGCCTTCTTTTCAAAAAAAAGTCGTCGCGCGCCACTTCGAGTCGAGCCTGTGACGAGCGAGCGAGCGTGGGAGAGAGAGAGATTCCGCGCTTCGGGATGCACGAAAGCTGGGACACGTGGCGTCTCATGATTGCTTGGAGGGGTGAGCCCCCTTCGGAAAAGTGTATTTTAGGCTTGATTGAGCTTAAGGAAATAAAGGTAAAGACAAAACCGGCGCTGTTACCGTGGAGATGAGCCCACGAGATGAGACCTCCTTCGATTTTGTTTTTTTTTGGGGGGGTCTTCTTAATTTAATCGAAAGTCTAGTAATTACAATATCTATTTTTTTTTATCATGACTCTTTTTTTTTTTCTCGTTACACTTGGATGTAGTGCTTGAAAAGTGTCCTTCGGAGCCGCAAGTCTTGTGGCAGGTGGCACGGAAAACGACATAAATAATTTTTAAATTTCGACTCAAAATATAATATGGTCCCTAAATTTTTAATTTGCTCACTGTAACTTAATATGTAATATGATCCTTGAAATTTTCGTAAATGTTTAATTTAATCCTCGAACTATATGAAAATGTTAGTATTATCCCTAAACTTGAATTGATGGAAAGACAATGAATTAAAAGTTCGACAATCACATTGAATAAATTTAAGATTGAGGACCATATTACATATTTGCCAAAATTTTAAGATTGTTTATGTCATTATCCCTAAATATGGAAGGGATCGAGTTTTCTTTCTCCTTTGTCAATGGCACGAGCCTAACGGGCTAATCATTTGGAGACTCGTGGAGAACTCTACAAGCCCCTGGTCCATACGTTCGACCCACGCTGGTGATCTCCCCTCAGAGCGGTCTGTAACTTGTTGATGAGATTCGAGCGAGCGACTTTCAGTTCTTATGTAAGAAATGCCCCGTTGCTCAAGCCAACAAAGCCAGACTTTGGGGATTCTTTTTCTCGCCGCGCGGAGTAAGTTCGATATCTTTTACCTATTTCGTTTACTACAAAACTAAAATGAAGTCGAAAAGCGAAATACAAAAAAGCTAGTATGGGCACCCAATGCCTAAAGTGGCATTAATTAACCCCCCCCCCCCCGATTAGTAGACCATTACGTTATTTAATTCATTAATTTTTGGGTACCATGCTTAAGGGGGAATTTAATTGGAGCGGTGGGGGCCCGCGTAGAAGTAGGTCAGGGATACCTATGTATATGCCATGCCAAAGACGATTAAATAAAAATTAGGGTTATTATTACAAAAAATTCTAAACTAATATATCCGTAACAAGTTTGCCTCAAATTAATTTTTTGATTACCAAAAATCCCAAACTGATACATTCATGACAAATTTATCTTTCGTTAGTTTCTGTTAAATTTTACTATCGAATTACTTAGTTAAATGACGCACGACAGTCGACGATTATATCAGTTTGAAGTTTTACTCTCCGTTTGTCCCATGTGTACTAGTTTGTGATTTTTTTTTTGTATTAATTCAATTTAATTGAGGATAGATTTGTCACAAATATACCGATTTGGGGTTTTTGATGGTCAAACAATTAATTTATAGTAAATTTATCATAAGTTTACCAGTTTTGGATTTTTCGTGATATTAACCTTAAAAATTAACCAACCTTAATGACATTTTTTTTCCATTTTTGGCTAGAAGATTGAAGTGAGAAGGAATCTTAACACAAACAGTCCCTGAATTTTGGCTCAATATGTAATATGACCCCAAAATTCTTAATTTGTTCGAAGTAATCCTCGAATTTTAGCTAAATATTCAATATGGTCCCTAAAATTTTACTTTATTCGCGCGGTCCCTGGTTTTTTCTTACAAGTTCAATGTAATCGTTCTGTTAATCTATGTTCAAAGATTATATGGAACGTTTTCATACAGTTCATGAACTAATAAAACGCGTGCCAAAAGTTCAGGGGCGATAACGGATAAACGTTCAGGGTTTATATTGAACAAATTAAAATTTTAAGGATCACATTGCACATTAACTTAAATTTCGGGGATTATCCGCGTCATTTTCCAAGCGAGAGACAGCCGCTCCTCCATTGGAGGCAAAGATAGAGTCTGCGAGTGCTGGGGTTTTAATCTGTGCTTAGAAGGGAATCATTAGGTCGGAAGAGGGACTAAAAGCGACAATCATTTGCGAGCTGTACCGCCCGTTAGGTGAGCCACGACCCGATTCAAAAACCACTCCTTGGTTGCCTCCGCGCTTTGTCTCTTACCTAATCATTTTGCTCCCGGTTCGGCTTGGCCCCGAACCACGTTTGATGACGACAGCACGATGGCGATCTTACATGAGCTGGCTCGGGTATTTTTGTCTTTTCAAATTCATCATGCGGCGTTTATTTTTGGGCCGACGAAAATGCGCACTATACATGTGTCGTCGTCGTCGTCTGTCTTCCTTCCTTTTTGCCTTTTCGGGTTTTGCCAACGGGGGAGGTCGTTCATGAGAGGTTTGATTTCTTGCTCCCGCTTGATTGCGGACGAGTCGTTTACTGGCTAGGGTGGGCGAATGTGGAAGGAATGATTATTGGGAGGAAGATGAAGAGGGTCTGATGTTAGTGCTCATCTTCGCGTGGGTTGGGTTTCGCCGTCCAGTGTCCTATGAGCAACGAAAAGTTGAGTGACAAATTTAGAAAAGTTTAAACTAGTTTGTCTTCAAATATTAAGAGCAATGAAAAAGTGAGTTGAGGAAAATTAATGGAAAACAGTTAATCGAATTGAAGTACGAGTACACAATCAAGCAAATTGAGAAGAAAAAGTTACACGTAATGGTGCCTTAATAACGATTACACAAAAATTACACTAAACAAAACGTTTAATAAGTACGGTACCTTGGCATCGCGTCCCCCGCTGTCATTCAGACGATACAGGGTCATCGTTGTCCTCATGTTCAGGTGAGGCGCGATGCTCTGGAATCAATTCTTGTAAAAACCAATCATCGCCTTACCGTGGTCATTTCTAAATTTTATCGTGAACAAGCTGCGTGCATGTGTTGTCTTTCAAGATCCGCTGGCTAGTACTGGTCGCGGGCTCCGATGATGTCATGGATGTTGGCGGGGTTCGTAAGTCGCGAATCGTGGTGGCAAAAAATCGGAAAACTGGTGGCTGTCCTCTTCCACCGTTTCGGGAAGTCACGAGCCGGTGGTGGCCCGTCGGGCGAGTTTGGGTCGCCGGATTAGTGACCCGCGTGATTGAATTTTTGGACCCCGGGCTAGACTCGGCCCAGGCCCAAAATGGGACACAGCCCGCGAACGGGCCGTGCTGTGCCAGGACCGGCATGGTCCGTTGGCCAGTCCTAATAAGGTCTCACTCAGCCAAAAGTAGGTGACTGGCATCATAGCCGGTACTCACTCCTAAGGGAGTGACAAAGAGTCTTTGTCAAAGATAGCTTGGAACTTTCACCAGACAAAGAAAACAAAAATAGCAATCTCCCCCGTTTAGGAACAGATTGAAGATGCCAATTAAAACCGTAAGATCGAGGCAAATGAAGTGCGAAAATGAAAGAAGTCGACTAACATTAGAAGTATCTTAATGGTTTAGTTATCGAATTCTTCAGTTGAGACAGGCAAAAATTTCTGATGTAGAAGAGAGCTCATCAATGGACAGGATGAGCTTGCACTGGGACAAGATCAGGAAAACCTCCCTAAGCCCGTCGTTTAGTCGGGTGTGGCCGAGCCGAGCGGAGATTAAGATTGGGCCAGCAGTTCGGTATCGAAAGCGGGTCGACACCAAACTACAAACTGCTCGAGCTTGGCAGAGCTACTGATCCAATGTGCCTGTGAAACGAGCCGGGCCCGTTAGTATGTTGGGTATGTCCATGATGATAAGGTTCGATTTCACGTAATGTCTCGTGTCAGTACAAAGAAATGAAATGGAATTCTTCGAAGAAGTGTATCAGTATCAGCACTGGAGTGCATGATGCAGCATTCTAGGGACATGAAAGCAGTGTTTACTGCTTAATTATTGATCAAAAAGCCAGAGTCATACTTCAAACTGGCTAGAAATTTTACTGTCTCCTTCGCCTGATTCCTATTACCACATAATTGCAAATTCTATCAGGATTCATTTGTCCTCCCTATGACCGTGTACCTTTGGCAAGAGGGAAGGTTTGAGCCACATCAGGGTTCATATGCTAGAGACCTGTCTTCCTCCTCTTTTATCGTGGCGATCATGGAAGAGACCTGGGCCATGCTCGGCCTGGCCTCTGGCGAGCGGTTGACGCATTTGACGGCCACCTGGAGCAAGTTCACCATCCGCTCCTCGCTCACTCCTTCCGAGATCAGGGACTTGTCGAACACCTCCACGGTCCACTCCTCCTGAACAACAGAGACGACCCACTTGGGCAAGTCGAATCCGTTGTTGTTGTGGACCATCTTCCCGGTCAGCAGCTCGAGGAGGATCACACCGAAACTGTACACGTCCGAACCAAAGGCCCTCGACGCGCTCGAATTGGATTTCTCGTCGGGTTTGAACGGGAGGGTGATCGATGGAGTCAGGTCTTGCTGATCGCACAGCACCATTAGACCATACTCACTGATGCAGGGCTCCATGTCCTTCGTAAGCAGGATGTTGGAAGATTTCAGATTGCCATGAGCAATGTCAACGTCACGAAGCTCTCGATGCATGGTGGCGAGACCCTCGGCGATGCTGGCTGCAAAGTTCAGTCTTCTGCCCCACTCGAATGCTTTTCCCATTTGGGTTCCTGAAATTAACAAGTGTATGATCAGATTTAGCCAATGATGTTCATTATATTACTATCCAAATTCTCAAGAGGCCTTGCAAATGATTAAGAGCCCATTTTGTGCTCAATTTTCTATGACAAACTTTCGTCACGGCTAAATTGTTCGGATATGACACACTATTACCATGTGGATCTGAGAGCGTCTGTGTATTTACGATGAACCATGCAGGAGCCTCCTTGTGGTTATCAACTTAAACTGGGTCGATAAGATTTTGGTTACTATGTACCATCATCATATCACAAGGAGGCCTCTAAGCAAAGGACTTTCTTCAATTTTGCTCATTTTAATTAGTCAGACACTGTTTTATATAGCAGCAATTACTTGTTAATGAGGTTGAAACATCAGTGTAGACATGTTCAAGCTGCATTACAGAGAGAGAGAGAGAGAGAGAGATCACAGGTTACCATGAAGGAGCCTGAAGAGGCTTCCATTTTGCTGAAATTCGTAGACCAGAAGCTTCTCTTGCTTGGAGGAGTAGAAGGCGACGACCGAGAGCACATTCGGATGCTTCACTTGGTCTATCCTCTGCATCCTCTTCTTGAAGTCCTCACTCGAGATTGCCCAATCCTTGATCCTCTTCACAGCGTACATTGCCCCGTTTTCGCATATGACCTTATAGAGGTTCCCGTGCTCTCCTCTCCTGAGCAATTCAGCCGGAGCCTGAAGTAGTTCTTCGAACCTCAGCCCGTTCACAGTTGGGCTTGTGACAACCACGAGCGAAGACGAGACCATTCCACTCTCAACTGAGTTAGCCGAAACTTCTGATCTATTTAGTGGAGCACTAGTTTTGTGTTCACTTGATGGAACAGTAGCTTTGTTCCCGCTTCCGTCCATCGCTAATACCACGTTTTCTGTGTCATCCTCGTCCATCTTCCTCTTTTTCTTGCAGAGCTTGAAGACAACTACGCCCACAAGAACCGAACCTAGTATTGCATAGCCCGAGTACATAAGTTCCTGCTCGGTCGAGATGCCTTTCCCTTTATCTCGTGGACAGCTATTCTGGAGCGGATTTCCACACAGCAAAGGGTTGCCCATAAAGCTACTAGAGTTGAAATAACCGTCGACATCCGGGATTCGGCCACTGAAGTTGTTGAAGGAGACATTGAAGTCATCGAAGTTGTAGAAGTTGAACACAGGAATCTTCCCGCTCAGCTGATTTTCCTGAGCCAGGAAAGTCTGAAGCCCCGAAATCCTGGACAAATTCGGCAGGGTGCCAGAAAAATTATTGTACGAAACATTAAGAGCTTTGAGATTATCCATCGAAGCTAGAGAGTCGGCAAGTTTCCCCTCGAACTTGTTCCCACCGATTTGCAAGTGAGTGAGCTGCCTGCAAACTGAGATCTTGGCGGGCAATCCACCGCCGAGGTAGTTCCCATTGAGAATGAGGCGAGCGAGAGAATTCGCGATGGCAGGCACATTGCAAAGAGAACCCATATCGAGGCTCCCCGAAAGATTGAGCCTTTCAAGATGCAATCTCGTCACGGAAGCATTTTCCACGTTACAAACTATACCGTTCCAGCTGTCGATGCAGGGGTCGGACTCTTGCTCCCATCTGAGATCAGTGGCAAGCTTGGTATCGCCGTTCGAGAGGTTTCCTAGGAAGCTGATTAGCGAACTCCTGACCTCTGCTTCGATCGCTGAACCCGTCGGATCCAGGAGGCAAAAGAAAGGTACCATCAACACCCAGACCAGAGTTTGCTTCATTTTTCGGACAGTTCAGGGTCGCACACTCGGGAGTTCTTCCGCATTGAGAGATCTTAATATGAGGATGTCATTGTGGAATTGGGAGAAGATTCCAATGCTCATGTTAATTGCCAGTATCTTTTAGTGGCCTAAATTACTTCTGATTCCACAATGTAAGATTTGTATTCTTGTGGATGCCGCTGCTCGGTGTGAGAGTTGACAAGGAAGACGAGGAAGTAACCAATTGGTTTCTTCAACAAGAGGCCGGCCTCTAGAAACGGTTTGACAGTGACATGCCATTTCGCCTGCACAAGAAGGTCTGACCCAGACCCACTGATTCCAGAACATGTACAATCGTATTCGGGCGCGACTACTTTGGGTTGGTCGAGTGATAAAACAACGGAACCTCAAAATAACATGACCTCTCGGATCGATTCATAGATGATCCAACCGCTCGGGGCCATGCTACAAAGAAGTAAATCAAATTCATTAATCTTGGTGTGCATAGTCTACCGGATCGCATATGTGGACCGAATTTGAATTCGTTGGCAGGACACTGACCACTTCACCAAGGGGAAAAAAGAATGACTTTATAAATCTAATAATGCGTTAACTAAAGTATGCTTAACAAGTGTCTCGAGACATTCGTGAACATAACTATGTAAAAATAATGAATTTGAGAGAATTTGCAAGTGCCTCGCGACATCGTTGAACGAAAAAGTTCACCGACCCCTGATGAATTGACGTGTGGATACGATGCCAACTTCAAGATCTCTATCAACAAAACAAAGACAAGGGAAGGAAAAACCAAGAGAAAAAGTCGTCCACGGACAGATTCACCCTTCTATTTACACGAGACAAAACGGCACCAACCCCAAAGGAAAACAGGAATCCAACAAAGAGTTTAACCCAAAGTGAAAGGAACGACACAAATATTTAATGAATCTTGATTCGATATGTAATTTGATTTCTGAATTTTTATGGTAATTGGGGCAAAGAGTTAGTGATTTGCAGATTTTTGGCTGCAGTAGTAGGCGGTGCCGACCATGAGAGTGACGGTGACGCCTTGCACCATGAGAGCGACGGTGACCCCTTGGGCAGCGACCCGAGCCCTCATCAGCTTCTGCCCCAGGTGCGAGTCCCCTTGCTCATCAGCTTCTGCCCCAGGTGCGAGTCCCCTTGCTGGAAAGTCTATCAGCCCCGCTGCCAGCACACCCGCCGTGACGAACGCGTCTGCGTTGCGCAATTTGCAAATGTCAGGTTTTACAGTAAACAATACTGGGGTCACGTTCAGATGGGGCTACGATGTCGAGGGTAGCAAATCGCCCGACAGATTGATTGCGAACGATGAACAACGTTCATGTCGGACGGACCGTGTTCACCAACCGATTAGAGCTAGCCCGTCCTGTCACTTATTGTGCTGATTCCATGACTGTTCATCAGCAATACCCGTGCGTATATGATCTAGAGTCAATGTCATGTTCACGATAAAGACTTGTATAGCAAACGATTTGATAGAAATGTCAACGTATAAACAGAGCTGTGCACGCTGAAGATGGGGGGTGATTACCGATGGGAACGAGGGGATTCTGGGCGCGCGCCGTCTCTGGTCAAAGAGCTTCTCGTCGACTTCGGAATCGGCGGTACCTTGCATATCTTTTCTCCGCAGCGGTGATCTGGTGCACCAGTACCACACCCACCTCTCCTGTCAAGCGTTCTTGTTTAGAGCTTGTTTAGCCGAACCGGAAGGGAGATTAAACACCCGCAAAACTTCTCCGCCCAACTCTCTCTGTGCGTGCGCATGCGTGATCAAAGCTAGTCTAGAGCTTGTTTAGCCGAACCAAAGCGGCGGCGGTTGTCTGCATTCGACGGCGAGTTACTGGTCTCCGACACCTTTCTTCACGTATTGTGTGTCATCTCGAGATGATGCCAAGTTTCAAAACGCCCTTCAGACGCCTTAGATGCAAGGACATCAGTCTCTTCACAAGGACCCTTTACAGTAATAACCATTCCTGCAACCACCATCCTCCGCCCACCGCCGACAGCTAACTACCATTTCCGCTGCCGCTGCCACTGCCTTCATGGACTGAGCAACTCCAATGCCACCGGCCCTGCGCGACCACGGCCAGCTGGCACAAGCACCCTTGACAACCACCACCACCACCATTCGCGCCGCTGTGGCCGCTGCCGAACTACCATCACCACCAATACACAACCGCAGCTCGCCGCCATCACTCAGCCATAACACCACGAATGGTCATCGTCGCTTGTTCGTACCACCAGGTCTTGGCCTGAGGTTTAAGGTCGTCTCGCAACCTCAGATCTCAGGGTGTGAGGTTGTGTAAGGTGGTGGGAGGTAGGGAGTCGAAGGCGGCGACGACGTGGTGATTTTATCGTTGACTCATAATCGACAAAATCGTTGACCAAAAATAAGTACAAATAAATAAACGACAAAATCATTTAATGTGTTTTGTCTTAATAAAAAAGCGGTTATTCTTAGTAAATGTGCATCAATATCATTTTTATTGAACAACGTTTGTCATGTTCCAACGGCTAATCAAAATCGTTTCATAATAAATTTAACTCACAACTCTATAGTTAACGTACATATTATCAACTAATTAAATTAAACAAAAGGAACGCATTTTTAGTGTTAAAAATGTATAAATATTAGAAAGTCGACGAACATATAATTCGTATTGAATCATGTATATATTTAAAGGACGAGATAAAAAAAAGTTATTTTACAAATATAAACAACCATCTCTTGTTGCACTTAAAATATCAATCTTAAAAAGATTAATTTAATAATATCACATAATAAGATCCAGTCAATATATTAATAATATATTGTGAGAACTTATAACCTCTAAAAACACCCGCATGAGAACTGTCATTGTAATCAAATGTTATTTAAACAAGTCAACGCGATTCCACGGTCCAAATATCATTTTAATAACTTCATAGCCAAATAAATTTGTTATGAAAAAAAATCATTTTTCTAGAGATTTCACCCACGGTCCTTTTGACCATCATCAACACAACTATGACTACCACGAGAGAGCAAAATTTTACATGAAATTGTATAAAAACGATAGAAAGAAATACAAAATCCTTAAAAAAATGCTTTTAAAATAATTTATAACCAATACAACTAAAGATTAATTTCGTAAATCAATCTTAGTAATATTAACCTCAATTTTACTATAAGATTACTATAAGATGAAGACCCTCTCTCTCTCTCCTCCGTCTGAATCAATCTTCTTCTATCCGCCACCATCTCTCTCGCTCGCTCGCTCGATCGCATCTCGCCGCCATTTCGCATTCTCCATCGCTGCCCTCTCGAATTCTCTCTCTCGCGAGATCTCACGGCGGCGGCGGCGGCGGCAGAGATCCTCCGGCCGAAATGACCGGCGTCTAGGGTTTCGGATTGGCCTCGCGCCGCCGCTCTTCGAGGTTGTTCCGATCTCGCCGATTTCCCCGTTTCTCGATCGACTCCGAGGAGCTTCGATTTCGCCTCGGGGGATTGCGCGGTTTACGAGGCGCTCCGATTCCGGGAAGGGAGGGAGAACCGCGATGTCGCAGGGGTATGCGATCGAGCTCTACTTCGATCCGGCGCTCGAGAACCAGGTGCTCAAGGCCTGGAACGTGCTCGCCCGCCGCCAAATCAGCACCCAGCTCATCGAGATCGAGGCTCGCCCCCACATCACCCTCTTCTCCACCCCCTTCGTCGAGCCCTCGAAGCTCGAGGGCGTGGTCCGGGGCTTTGCGGCGCGGCAGGAGCCCGTCCCCCTCTCCTTCTTCGCGGTCGGGAGCTTCCCCGTCGACAACAACGTCCTCTTCCTCGCGCCAAAGGCGAACATGTCCCTCCTCCAGCTGCATTCGCAGCTGTGCGACGCGATGAAGAAGGAGGGCGTCGAGGTTGGGGAGGAGTACCGCCCCGAGTCGTGGACCCCGTACTGCACGGTGGCGCAGGACGTGCCGAAGACGCGGATGGCCGAGGGGTTCTGCGTGTTGAGGGACTTGAAGTTGCCGGTCGCCGGGTATGGAGTGGATATTGGGTTAGTGGAGTTTTCGCCCGTTAGGGAGCTGTTCTCGTTTGTGCTAGGTAACACTGTAGAAGCATGAGATTTTGAGGATACTCTTCTGTGATCAGTTGATATGAAGATTGAATCGCATGTTCTCGTCTGAACATGGTGCATTTATTTAATATTGGGTTTAAAAACTCATGTTGGTGGAGGTACTAAGAGAATATCCTCTCTGCAATTTTTCATGCTTTTGAAGATTGGTGGCAGCTGAGCACATATAAGTAGCCATATTTTGTGATTGAAGATTCGTTTGCGTATGCTGAAGATGTCAATGTGACTACATTAGGTAATTGTACAGGCAATACTCTTGATGATAAATTCTTGTGATCTGACTAATATCACTCAGTGCTCCCCCAATCAGCGGTTTTGACCCTCTTGCATGAATCCACAGAATCTCAGTACAACCTTTACGATATAAATACCTTATGCAGGTTGACAATATGGATCTATCAAACTTATCGTCTCCTGTTAGGTGCTCGCGATATATCCCAAACTGGGTAAAATCCACTAACACCATGAATGTAACTTCTGCAAGAAATTTGTTTGTCTGAGTAGATGTTTTGGTGGCTCTTTTAGTATGTGGTTGGCCAAAGACGTTTCTGGCCCTTGATCCGAGGTATCATACTGACTTAAGCTACTCTAGACACGCCTTTCTTAATACTATAACGTGCCTTCAATATACTTTTTGCATGCCATATTTCCCCCCTTCACTCACCTGCATGGCTTTTACCTTTATATCCTGATGGTGAAGTCTCAGGTTGCGTATCTGTAATTGTTCAGCAATGATATTCCAATTCCATCCTTCCATTGCTTTGCGCACACTGACTTTGAAGGTTATATATCTTGGCTGTGGGCCTCTTGTTCAATTGACCGCATCTTGTGGTTTCTATTGCTTTTGCTTCCACTGTATTTCATTTGGTTTTGAGGTGGAGATGCTGTATTGCACAATTAAGTTCGCTTCAATTTTTCTCGCGTTTAGTTGGTGAATATTGTCTGAAGCTGGTTACAAAATGGTCATCCTCCTTGTATACCGCTTCATGACAATCAGCACTTTCATCAAAGTTCTGGCTTAATATTGGCCCTTGGCACGACTTGCTCCTTTAATTAGACTTATTGCCTATATTTGTGTCTTGGATCCTCTGTTCATGGTGGGAACTTGGAATGCTCTGTTCTTTACGTGGAAATCTAGATTTCTATATACAGGTCTCTGTGTTGTGAATGTTCTGTTCACATAGATGAGAATTTTCCTTAAGGATTCGACCATTAGCTGTGCGTTCTCTAGGGAGCACGCTATGGAGGCAGGTCCTACTCCTTGATGACAAATCTTGTGTAATCCTGGCTTGGAGTTGCTCCCGTGACTTGCACAAGCATGTCTAGCTGTCATATGCTTTTTCTTTTTGACTAGTATGAGGACTAGTTTAAAGAATTTTTGGGCCTAGCATCAAACTAGCCACTTGATAAAATGGCATCTAAAAAGTGGCCTGCCGCTTTCTATCAGCCATCCTTGCATGCCTGTCGTAGGCTAATTGTGTTATTTTATGAGAGCCACATTCTTATGGAAGGAAAAAGGAAAACCAAACATCCCTTGAAACAATTTGTTTGCTGTTTTCTTCATCTTTGCCAGACTTATCTTTCGGCTTTTGCTTAATAGTTTTGTCTGCCTAGTGGATTTCTATTTTTGCATACATTGCATCACATGGTCTACTCTTGTGTATTTTGCAAGGGTTAATACCATGAAAAACTCTATAACGGTACACCTATGATAAATTTACCAAAAACTAATTTTTTGATCATAAAAAATCCCAAACTGGTATAATTGCTACAAATTTATCATTCATTAATTTCCGTTAAATTGTATCGTCAAATTGCTGAGTTGAATGACACATAACAGTTAACAGGTTTACCGGTTTGGGGTTTTACCTTTCGTATGTCACAGGTGTACTAGTTTATAGTTTTTCGTGGTATTAATCAAATTTAATGGAAATTAGCGGGGGTAAATTTGTCATAAATGTACTGATTTAGGGTTTTTGGTTCTCAAAATATTAGTTTTGGGTAATTTGTCACACGTGTACTAGTTTGGGATTTTTAGCGGTCAAAAAATTAGTTTGGAGCATATTTGTCACAAGTGCACAGGTTTGGGGTATTTTGTGGTGTTAACCCATTTTGCGAATTGGCTGCAATGCCCACCTTCCAATGTGCATCTAGAAAGCCTTCATTTTTTCCATCAGGTATGATATATGCAGTCCTAACATGTGGGACTTTGTAGTCTTCAATTGTTACTTCTCATATTCAAGTCACTATGTCGATCAAATGACCTGGTTCTTTAGCACCATCTGCTGCTATATACTCTTGTTCATGAAATGGAGTTTGAGAAAGTTCTAAACAACATTATAGTTTGGTGTTCACAACTCCTGCTGTTGCAACTGTTATGTTCCATGTTGATACGAGTGACACTTTAAATTGAGCTGCTGAATTTGTGCCGGTAGAAAGTGTGGATGCATTACATTTATGCTGGCTGCAGGAGTTGTGCTTGTAGTATATCTGTTCTTCAGTGTGGTTACCTGCAAAGCATACTGAAAGCCCATTTAATGATCAGTATGTTTTGTTCGGAAGATTTGGAGATATGAGAAGCCATGCCAACTCTGAAATCATGGTTGGAGTTACTGTATAGGATGTATGCTCTCTGATATCTTGTGATGGCTCATTGCATGCAACTTCCCTCTACTTTTTGTGTCCAGACTTGCGAACAATTCGTTGCTGTTGTCTTCAAATTTTACTTTCTACTGATCCCCAAGAAAAAATGGTTGCCTCATTCTCAGTCGGCAGCTGCAGTGGAAACTTTAGATGTCTAATTCTCATTTTCACTTGGGGTCCTTCTATTAGAAAAGCCGATTGATTTGTTAAGGATAGCACCAACACGACTGAGTTGTTGTTATGTAGCACGCCCGCATCAAACGCAACTCTCGAGAACCTTCAATGGAATCTAAATAAAGGATTACTTTATGGCTTGTTAGTAGACATAGTTATTACTATTGTGATGTTTTGATTTTCATGCATCGATTACACATAACACATAACACGAAGAGAATAATAAATTAAAAATCACGAATTCATTTTAAATAGGTATTTAACCGATGCTATAAGGACAATTGTTAATATTATTTTTTAAAATGCGGAAAAAATTAGAAACACGTAAAACAAAGAGAGATGGGAAAAAGGAGGTCACAACAACACTTGATTTTGACGACAAAAGTTCACTTCGCGACGCCATGGTGGTGATGACCACCTAATAGTCCATGGACATTATCGATTGCTCTATTTAGCGCTTAGGCATTGCTGATGTGATAATTACCCTGTATTTTTATTTGTGATTACATATTTAAATACTAAACTAAACATTCATTTAATAATTTAAATTTTTGGAATAGTTTACAGCAGTTCCGCAAAATATTATATTCTATTAAAGTAATAGGTTCTACATTCTATCACAATAGAAGATCTCGAATTCAAATATTTTCAGCCCATTTATTTTCCTAATTAAATATGTCAATGCTTAATACTAGATAAAATCTTACAATTTGCATGTTTATCAAAAGGATTTACATAATTAAAAAAATATATAGTTTAGGGATCTAATTAACAAAAGAAAAGTTGAAATATAATACATAATTTCCAAGACCAAGGATAAGTATACAATCTTCTTCTTTTTAACAAAAAAATTGATGGGGTACAAGGGGATTGTTTGTGCACGGCAATAAAAACTTTTAAAAAAAAGCAAAAAGAATGTTTTTAACTTGAAATGTTTATAAAAAATTAAGGTGCGATTTTACATGTCAAATTTCTTTCTTCAAACGATTGTGGTTTGTTACATTTATCAAGGTAAAAAGTTCACGGGACAGGGACCTTTAGATCATGGAATTAACCTTTTATAGGTTCTGATTGTTTGCAAAAAAATGAATAATTTATAATTTAAAAAATGATCATTCATCCCTTGCAAAAATGAATAAATGAAATTTTTTTAATAATTTATCGATAAAAAATTTTTTTAATTAATTACTTTTAACGATATGAATTTTAAGAAAATATTTTTTAAAATCATTCGTTTTTAGCGAAAAAAATAAATCATTATTTCCCATATTTATTCATCTGTTCGCAAGAACAAAAGGCGACCTGAAGAACTGCACAGCGTTGCCCAAAGCAAGCCGAGCTCGACTGCTACGACGGCCTGAACCGGTACAGAAGCCGCCGTCGCCGTTCCTTACCGCCGCTCGGTCCGAGTTCTCCCTAATCGCTCGCTCCGTACCTGCTCCTTTCTTCGTCGAGATTTCTCTCCTTTTTGTCTATTTTTGCTAGGGCTTCTGATGCACCCGCTGAGATCAAAGGTGTCTGTATTGCTGTTCTTATTTGTTACAAGTTACCACTGCACGATCACGAGTTTGTCTTTGGCTCGCGCAGTTGCCGCCGGAGTTGAAGCTTTTCGCGCCGGGCGATGTCGAAGCAGGAAGACGAGGGCACATTTTACGTTGTGAAGAAGGGGGATCTAATTGGCATCTACAGGAACCTGAGCGATTGCCAAGCTCAAGCTGGGTCTTCTGTAAATTTCTTCTCAATGCTAACTCCCCGTTGCCTGTGTATAGTCTTGTGGTGAAGTTCATCACTTTAGAGTTTTATTCATGTAATAAGCTTTATATATATATAATCAGACACCCATTTGAATTTAAGCCCTTTAAACAAGGAAAACTGCCCTTGATGCATGCACTTAAGGGATGAATAGTTTCAGCTGAATTCCATTTGATGCCGCATTACTTGTATGTTCCTCGAGCATAGAGTGCCTCCTGTGTGATCTCCTTCATTTAGCAGTCATATGGTGTACACCAACCGGTGGTGGTGGTCCGTTGATAAAAATTCACCAGAAACACTTTGGCACATTAACCCCTGCATCTCCGGGGTTGTAGTTTATTGTGTTATAATTTGTGCTGGCCACAACTATTGGTTGTTGGGGTGCATATTGTAATAAGTCATGCTTGATCTTAGGTTGAAGATGCAGTATAATTGAACAATATGTCCTCGATTTGGTTCCAGTTCTGGAATTCTTCGCTTGGTTTTAAGATATTGTGAGCTTGCTACTGAGGTGTCTTTAATCCTGCTGGGCATTCTCCTCTATGGTGGTCAGACAATCAACCTCTCTTTGACTTTGCTTTGCCATCTGCAAGACTTCATCCTGCTCCGGTTTTTTTATTGTATTCTCGCGAGAGCATAATCTCTCACGGTTGCCCTGCCTCAAAGATACATGGAATGATCAATTTCTTGTGTTGTGGCGTAAAAATGGTTTTGCACATTATTTAAACTGAGATCTTTTCCTCCTCCTTGTAGGTACATTCTCCATCTGTGAGTGTGTATAAGGGCCATGGTCTGGCAGAGGAGGCGGAGGAATATCTCAGGTCACATGGTCTTAAGAATGCTTCTTATACTATTAATGCCTCCAACTTGAAAAAAGATATTTTCGGTGGACTTGTTCCTTGCCCATTTCAGGTTAGATAGCAAAAATTATCAATGCTTCTTCATAATTTGAAGTGCTTCATTGTGGGGACGATATCTTTTGATTAGTCTAATTGGTAGAGGTGTCAAATTTCAGTTAAATTTTGGTTGGCTGTTGTTAATGAGTTAAATTAGGATGCCACTTGTCTGTCATTCACTTCTCTTTCTGACTTATTCATCTTCAGGCTCTCCCATGATGGAGAGAAGCTTTTATTTGGTTGATTAGGTTAGGTGATTGCTTTTAGCCTTAGTAGTATCTTAATCCGAGTCTGAGATCTAAATTGCCTGGTACAATTGACAGACTATGATACTGAGAAATCTCTTCCTTTTGTGTTTTTTGAAGATGTGAATTCATGAATGCTCAATACTAGTAGGGAGCACTATTTGTTAGCTCGCTGAAAGGAGATATGATGGAATCTTACTGTTTATTCTTCCATTATTTCCTTCAGCAACCTGCCTTTATGAGAGGAGCATCATCTGACAAGGCACTGCCTACAAAGAGATCAGTGGAAGCGCTTCAGTGGGACCATAAGGTGAGTTAAAATGTTTAACAAAAATTTGTTTGAGACTTTTCAGTCGGTGTCTAGAAATTTTGATGTTTGGTTCCACATGGAGTTGCAGTAGTTTAGAGCAATTACTAAAATTTCGAGCCTATTGGATGGACAATAATTATTTGAGATGCTGGATATTTTATAAGAACACATTGCTTGACAGTTAACAGATGGAGCGGAAGCCAGGCAGGAATATTGGGACTGATACTCAAATTATCGTCCCTACTTCCTAGAGTTGATCCCTAATCTCATCTCTTGAGCGCTGCATATCATTAACAATGGAACAAGCTTCCTTACCATTCTTGTTGGCATTATTCTTTTTTATAAGAGCCTGGTTGATAAGCCTTATGCATGGTGTTTCTGGATTTTTTGTAAGGGTACATGATGCATGTTGTTTTGGAGTTTATACTTCCCATTTAGTTTGTCAGTAAAAGTGGGGAGCTCAACATTCTTGTCCTGATCCTCACTGTTCGGCTTGATCGTATGCTTAGTAGCTTGGTTGATCTATATCTTATTTGTCTAACAGCAGGCGGTGGGACCAACTTCAGCTTTGATCAATTATCAGAGCAAACATTTGAAGTTAAATGATGGTGCTGCAAGTCAGCCAGCATCTTCCAATTGTGTAGGTTACAGACTGAAAAACATTTCTATTTTGCATATCTTATCATCATATGTTAACTTTTTAAAGCCAGGTTGGTGAAAGTGTCGCTGTTGTTTTGGGATTAATTGTTCCTTGATCTGCAAATGTAAATAAGTTCTAATTAAGAAAATTTTCCGTTTCATCTAGCCATTTTAGAATTAAATCTTAACTTTAATATGTATTCTGTGTTGTTTTTATATCTATTCATGTGTTTTTAAAGCATTTCTATTTGCTGTATGTTTGCCTCGTGGTATATAATTTATCTCTCTCCCCTCTCTGCTCTTCCCAAGCAGAGTTCTTGCTCACTAGAATTTGATGGAGCTTCAAGAGGAAACCCTGGACCGGCTGGTGCAGGAGCTATCCTGCGTGCTGATGATGGGAGTTTGGTATGCAACCACTTGGATTGCCCTATCTTATATGCCTTACTTTTAAAATTACTACTCTGGACCCTGAGTTTTTGGTAGGTTTGGCGGGTGCGTCAAGGTGTGGGAATCGCAACTAATAACGTCGCTGAATATCGGGCTTTAATTTTGGGATTGGGACAAGCTTTACAGAAAGGGTTTAAGAAAATTCAAGTCCGTGGGGATTCAATGCTTGTCTGTATGCAGGTTTGTCATTTTATTGGATGTCCCCTCATCCTTTACCTATATACTGTGGTGTTTATATTTTAATTTTTCTTCAATAATTTTTTTCTTCTGGGTTACTCATATGATCTTTTTCTTTGGGAGAAGTGTAATTGTATTCCATTTCTTTTGAATTGTTATGATATCATCTCTTAGAATACTTTCTCTGTGTGCTGAGACTTTGGACCATTGAGCAGTGAGTTCCTGAAGTACCTTGTATATCAAATATGCTTGAGCAACTACTGGGCATGTGGGTGAACATGCTTGATGCTTGTTAGTCAAGTTGCTTATAAATTTGTTTACACAACGGCAATCTCTCTTGGCAGTCTTGCTCAGGCACTTTGGATGCTTGGCTTCTCTTGCTTGCTATTCCATTGAGTTGTGTATCTTATTCCTCTGCTCTCTCCTTAAAGAAATGCCTATGCAACAGGTTCAGGGAAAATGGAAACTAAAGAACCAGAATATGGCCAACTTGTGTAAGGTGGCCAAAGAGCTCAAGGACAGGTTTACCACTTTTGAGATTGATCACGTTCGTAGGGTACAAACACTAATCTTTCCCCTCACGTTGAATGTCATCTCCACTCTAGGATTTTCTGCACGGACAACCTTTCTTGGATTTTAATTGTGAAAAAGCTCTCTTTCCCATTTTCTAGGAATTCAACTCCGAAGCCGATGCTCAGGCAAATCTAGCTATTTCTCTCATGGGTGCGGCTTTCTTCTCTCTGAGATTATGATGACTCCGGTTCCCTGGGCATCAGATATCGATCTTCATGGTAACTTTAATTGTTTTTTCTGTTGATGTGCAGATGGTCAAGTCGAAGTGGATTGTGGCCGGAAATAGCTTGACCATGGAGCCATCACCTGCTTCCTGTTTGTTGCCCTTAGATTGTTGTGGAAAGAATGGGACTTGCATTGCTACAAGAAAAAAACTGCATCAACTGTGTTGGCGGAAAGAGTAATGACATGTAAATTATGCAAACTGCCAATTTCCTCCGAGACGATGGCGTCGTTGTTCTTATGTTCAAGGCTATGTTGATAGGTAATGAAAAACTCAGTTGTTGATTTCCTGAAGTGGATAATCATGTTGGACCAGTTAAAAAGTGCATGATGGAGGCGATAAGTAGTGTTTCGCATGCTTCAGTTGTTATTATGTTATTCTCTTTTTTTCGTGAAACGAATCTGTTTGTTTCACTGAATATGTTTTGCCGCTGGAAATTATTCTTCAGGAAATTCGATTTGGAAGGAAGTTCCTTTTTCTGGTCTTTGTTTGCGCCGAAACTAGTTGAGAAAATTTGTTTGTGTCACTTGAAAACAAGTGAATCCACTGGAGGACGGTTATATCCTTAAAAAAATGACATGTAAAGACTAACAAATTAGAATTTGATGTATTTTTTTTTGTTTATTCTGTAATCCATTGAAATAATAAGATTCGCAAAAGAATTAGGAAAGATATGGAGTCATATTTGTAAAATATACAATATATATTGGTGTTTTTCGGTTCGGAATGTCGAAAAACACGAGCAAAGCATATTGCGATGGACGAGTTTATAAAAGAAAAAATAAATGAGACGTATGGGGAAAAAATTAATGAGAGATACGAAATAAAACATGCAAAAATTCAGGAAAAATGATTTCTTTCTCGTTAGAAGAAGTAAGTTATTCTTTCAATCTAGACTCGTTATTTCAGCCAATGTAGAACATCTTTTGTTGATCGATTAATTTTTCATCGTTCAAATACTAGAAAATTCGAAAATAAATCGAGTTTTTCATGGAACAAAATGACCGAACATACTCTTAAAATTGGCGAGAGGTTTTGTAACGACAATATGAGTTTTTGTTCTGTCGCGCCAAGAAAGCGCAGCGCTCTCTCTGTCTCTCTGTCTCTCTGTGACATTTTGTCGAACAGTTAGAAACCAAACAACAATGGCGGCTTCTTGGCTTTCCACAGCGTCCATCCTGGACTACAGATGTCTCCCGCCTCCATGTGCTTCCACTCTTCGTTCGAAATCCAGCTCCGCTACCTCCAAAACCTCGCTTTTCGCGGCGACAAACAGAGGGCGCCCGCATTCCTTCGCGTCAATCACGCACGCGTCCGACCCCAAGAGAACTTCTCCCTCGAACACCCGGCGGCAAGGCGTCTGGGAAGACCCCGACGACGGAAGTGGCAGTGATTACGACGACGACGAAGAAGGAGACGAGAGCGACTGGGAACAGGACGGGGACGACGCCGTGGGTCTTGCTTCCGGTGTTGGCATGTCTTCGCGGGACAAGTACGAGGAGGAATTGGTGAAAGGTATGAGGGGTTCTCTCCGCTTTTTCTTTTTCTCTTTTTTTTTCCCCGGTTTCTTCGTCTTCTCGGTGAGGACCCGTTGATCATTTTTCGTGTTTAATTTGCTGTTGCAGAGGTCGAACAGCTCTTAGGACCAGAGGAAAGTGCTGTTCTGCGAGACAATCCCACTCCTAATTTGGCAAAAATATCGACGGTAAAAATTGTACACTCGGGTTTGAGTTCTTTTGATCAACAGTTGATCTCTTTGGCACTGCATTGACTTTTTGAGCTTTTTGAATTCTCTTGGTTTAAGTTTTACATCTTCCTGTCTTAATCCGGTACAATCGACATATCGGGCTATGTCTTACCTAGTTTTCATTTCATGTTCTCAGTCAAAATGGAACCCCCTCCATACTCTCGCGCTAGCCGGACAGATACCTTTCATGGACAAGCTGCTTGAAAATGGTCTTGATATTGATGCTGTCGATGAGGCAAGTTTTAGGATCTCCCCGGCTCGTTTCCTCCACTTTCTTTTTATCCCTCAGATTGACACTCGACGGTTTACGTCCGCAGTATGGTCTTACTGCCCTGCACAAGGCAATAATTGGCAAAAAGGAGGCTGTTATTAGTCATCTGCTGAGGAAAGGTGCCGATCCTCATGTTAGAGATCGGGTACGCAACTTCATTTCATTGTTCTGGATCTCTCTAGCAATTTCAGGACTTTTACTCATGTGTTCTGATGCAACAGCGGTCTTACTTATTGATATTGTGGTAGGATGGTGCTACCCCGCTTCATTATGCTGTTCAGGTAAGTGCCATGCAAACTGTGAAGCTGCTCGTCAAGTACAAGGTTGATGTTAATGTTGCAGATAATGTGAGTATGGCTTACCTTTCTTTTGTGTACTCATTCCTCTTCTTGGTGAATATGAATCTTTATGAGTCCTTATGACGCTACGTTTTATGTCATTTTACAGGAAGGATGGACTCCGCTGCACATCTCTATGCAGAGTAGAAATAGAGATATTGCGAAAATTTTGTTGGTCAATGGAGCTGATAAAACCAGAACAACTAAGGTATCTTGACAAATTCTTCGACAATATGTAGATGAATTAGTGACTTACCAAAAGGTTGCCTTGTTTATGGGTCTACTTTAATACTTTAAGTTCATTCTTGCGGCTTCAAGCCTGTGATGTCTTTGACCATGCATAAATTGTTGATGAATAAAAGAAGAAGACTATCTGATAGCTTTACTTCTTACTGTCAGTGGCTGTTCATAATTGATTTTGGTTACCTGCCAAGAGTTGAAGATTAAATCTGTTCTATCTCCTTTTGTAATATAGTTCTTGGCTAATTTGTTTCAGGATGGAAAAACACCTCTAGATTTAAGTCTGTGTTATGGCAAAGACTTCAAGTCATATGATCTCGCCAAGTTGTTGAAGCTTGTACCGGCTAATCAAGATTTTTGATGGTTAATGGGAGTTGAAGGTAAGCCACAAGCATTCATCTGGTGTGGTAATTTTTTGAGAATTTTGCATTTTTCTCTGTGCTGTACTGGGAATAGCATCATCTTGGATTTCATCTCAGATTGGATTGGGTTCTATGAATCACATTCCAAGGGCAAGGGCCGATATAGGATTGGCTTCTGGGCATCATGCACTGATAAAGATCTAAAATGGGAAGCATGTGAAAGATGATACTTTGTGGACAATGAGATGCATCAGAGGGAATGTGGGTCTTTAACTTGGACCTATTCCTACCTATGGATGCGAAGCGGTACTGATTCTGAACATTTGCTGCTCCTACATTGGATGAGTAATACATGGGACCGCTGGTTTTGAAACTTAGGAAGCTGATGTATAACCAGTCTTTATCTGTTCTACATATAGTCTTGGGCTACAATGTGGGGTGCAATCAAAGGATAGCTATCATCTATTCAAGCTGAACTGAATATGAGATTCTCCAGGGTTAAAATTTGTGTTCATCTTTGGCAAAATTTTGGTTCGCAGGTATAATTTACACTTGTTCTTCTCTTTCTTCATTTTCCTCCTTGTCACTTGGACTTGGTGTGTTAAATGCTGATTTGTGAATGGAACTCCTAAGCTCTCGCCATGATAATCTCATAACAATGTTAACATAGTTATGCTTGACATTTCATGGTCGTGCAACTTACATTTCTAGGAAGGCATTTTGCAATCTTTGATGATCTTTCTGCAAACAATTAGTGTTTCCTTCAAATAGTCAAATTATGGTAGCAAATGCAGGGTGCAGCATATGATATACAACGCATAGTGTTGGGTATAATTTTGATGCACATGAGGGACGACCCTTGTGAACAAATTGAGACTTGTTTGTACCGACAATATAGTTCTATTGGTTTAGTCGTATTCGCGCAAAATAGAGACAACATAATTTGACAAGCAGAAAGGATTATGTGAGTTTTTTGAAAGATCAAATAGATAGGCCAGCTGACGATTTGGAGGATATTTACGGTAGGTTTTTATTTATTTTTCCCCAAATTAAGGAGAGCCTTTTGATTATTTCATCTGTGTGATCATTGTTGATCTTTGAAGATCGAGGTGGGAGATGATTAAATTAGAATTTGCAGTTATCCTGTCTAGTCGGTCTGGTCTGTTGGCGGCTCAACGTGGCTCTTTGATGAGAGTTTGCCATGTGAATCCAGTGCCCCCTAGTACCACATCGTCCACAGATCATGCAAGTCGCCACTTTTTATTGTGATGCGAAAAATCTGAAGAAAGTCTCTTTGGACATATACAATAAAATTTGAATGATATGGTAAAAATTGGGCATCCCCTGTTAAGGATGACATGCACAAGTGAAAAACTTTTCTAAGTTTCTTTATATCCTTTTGCCCTGAGTCGATTATGGCCTAATACCCAAAAAAAATCTTAAATTTTAGCTTTTATCTCAAATTTACTTTTTATCTCATAAAAAACCTCTAGTTTTAGATCATGTCTCAATTTTACTATGAACTTTTTTTGTTCCATAAAAAATCCTCAACTTTAGGCCCTGAGTCGATTATGGTCTAATATCCAAGAAAAACTTTAAATTTTAGCTTTTATCCCAAATTTACTTTTTGTCTGATAGAAAACCTCTACCTTTAGATCATGTCTCAATTCTACTATGAATTTTTTTTATCTCATAAAAAACCCTCAACTTTAGTCCCTGAGTCGATTATGGCCAAAAAATTCTCCAAGTTACTTTATACCCTTTTGCCCTGAGTCGATTATGGCCTAATTCCCAAAAAAAAACCTTAAATTTTAGTTTTTGTCCCAAATTTACTTTTTGTCTCATAAAAACCTCTAGTTGTAGATCATATCTCAATTTTACTATAAACTTTTTTTTGCCCCATAAAAAATCATCAACTTTAGATATTGTCCTAATTTTACCTCATACTTTTTTTTGTCCTATAAAAAATTCCTAACTTTTTGTCTTGTCCCAGACCATAAAATTTTACCTAAATCACAAATCTGCCTTCATTAACCATTCGTCCAAAATTTATTGTTAACAACAAAGAGATAGAAAACTCCAAAGCACGAGCTATTTGAGCGTCTCAAGCGCAAGCTCTCCAATCGCGAGAGAAAGTACAGGAGATCAAAGATCGAATGCAAAACCAGTAAGGGCAATTTTGATGGAGGGTTAATAGAAAGCAGATGTGAGACTCATGTAAAAGTTTGTGATCTTTTATAAAACAAAAAAAAATTAGACTTAAATTGAAACTGGACCTAAAGCTGAAATTTTTTATGAGACAAAAGAAATTTTGGGTAGAATTAGTACTGAACCTAAAGTTGAGGGGTTTTTATTAGAAAAAAAAATTTTAGGGTAAAATTGGAACTAGACTTAAAGTTGGGGGTTTTTTATGGGACAAACGATAGTTTAAGGTAGAATTGAGATATGATCTAAAGTTGAAGGTTTTTTTACGAGACAAAAGATAAAATTGGGATAAAAATTAAAGTTGAAGGTTTTTTAGGATATTAGGCGCGTGTGATTACTGATCTAAATTCTCTTACCACTTTGCCCCTGTTCTCCAGCCCCGAATCATCTGGGTCGGGTATTCGGATACAGAGCGAAACACGCAGAGCTTCAGAAGATAACGCTCGCGCTTCGGCGAAGTCCGGAGATAAATTTTCTTGCTTGCTGAGTTCTCTGTGTCGATCAACGATGGCCAGCGTCTCGGCATTCGTCGCTTACCACTCCATTGTCAACCCCGCAGTATCTCCAAGAAAACCCAGATTGCTTTTTGGCCTCCGCGCGCGGAGCCTTCAGTTCCAAGCTCAAGCGCGAAAGAAGGTCGCTTCTGCGGGCCGCTGGTCGTCGAGCGAGCGACATCGGAGCCGCCGGATGAGGATAGTGAGGTCGTCGGAGGAAGAGGAAGCTCCGGTCGCGGAGGCACCGGTCGAAGAAGATGCTGCTTCCGCTTCTTCTTCTTCTTCAGCAGCTGCTGAACAACAGACGGTCTCGGTCCCGGTCTCGCCCTCCGACACTCTGACCATGTTCTTTCAGGTGCACCGACGGGGACCCATTTGGTTCCTGATGTGAATTTGCTTGTGCTCAGTTAGTGTTTGTGGTTGGTTCTTTGTCTGTGTTGTCCAAGTGGTTCATGAGTTTGCAATTTGTTTGCGAGTGTGGTTGTGGGGGTTGTGCACCCTTCCCTTTCTCTTGCAGCAAGTGGATGGTGGGTTGTTGAGTTGCTATCTGCATTGTTCTGTTGAGGTAGATCATTGATAGTTGAGTGCTGGCACTTTCATTTTGTTTTCAAGGCGTTTGTATAGCGCTGGGGTTAACTGTAGATGTCATAGAATGCCTTATATTTCAGGAATTGAGAAAAGAAAAGAAAAGAAAAGAAACAAATAAAGAGCAGGCCTTTCTCTAAGACTGAAAAGAATGAGGTTTTGAAATTTTTATAATAGAAGAAGCATTTCGTTAACGAGTCCCAGCAATCAAAGGGGAAGCATGTTGATCTATTTCCTTTCTTTGGATTCGAAGGGCCTTGCCCTTTATTCTGTTCAAGGGGATCAATGATAAAGAAAGGGATCGGGGAGCTTTATGATCAAACAAAGAGGCCTCTTTCTATAGGTTAAACAATCAATGGTATTTCGCTGAGCAGTTCTTATGTGATATCGATCCTTAAACTCTTGTTATGACAGCATGTTGAGCCTCCACTGTTCATTTAAAAAGTTGATGTTTTCTAATATTTACCTTCTTATTTCTGTAGGCAGAGGGTACAATGAGCGAATCAGCCATCCCAGCGGTGACAACTGCGTTGGAGGTAGACCCATTTGTTTTAACTTCCATTTGTGTTTGCCTCATCTCAGGTTGGAAATACTCTTAGTGTGCTATGACGGTCAATTACCTCCGTCTTTTGACAGCGAAGTTGACAAGTTGCTATTAGTAATACGAGTAACCAGGCATCAGGCAGCCACGTTCACTGTGAAAGACGAGATCTTATTGACTGCCTGGGGTGGAATATCCAAGTCCGATTTACAGCTTGCATTGCTATATTGTGGAAGCAAGTTGAATTTGCTCGTTAAACACTTACAAACTTCTTATACTTATTTCCAAGTGCGAGGAAGCCGCTCTGTGGCTCGACCTCATTTTCCTTTTGTTTTTCCTTGGTCTTTTGCCACGGACTTCTACAGATTCCTTATTTCTATTGCATTTAAGGAATTGTTTTTTTCTCGGTTGACTGGGCCAGAAATATTTCTTAGTAATATGGTTTTATACCTAGTGTCTCTCCTGTGATTTCACTTGTAGGAAGTCTGAAATGAAGCACACTGCTCTTAAACTTTGACAGGTAGTGTAGTGTACTCAAACTATTATTGTGCTTTAACACGTCCAATTTCTTTTCTCCTCTAGCGAGCTGAGGGCATTGCAACTTTGAAGGTTCAAGTTCTCGAAGGCATTGCCAGTGTTGAGGTTCGCTTTCCATTTGGTTTGGACCTTTTACTGTATTTCAACTCATTTGCATTAGTGACCCCAAGCAAGCATATATAGTGCTGGATTTATCCTGCAATACCTCAAAGCCATGGAGGATTTGTCCTTTGGGAAGGATTGCCCTAGGATAAAAATTTAGCAGGCCCCAATTAATACGGAGCTCTATCTTATCTGTGACTGGATAAGGTTTAATTGTTAAGGAGCAAGGGCCAACCCTGGCCTGTCTCCACATTCTTCATGTCAACAGTTTTCTACCACAATCTTTCCAAGTTTGCTCACTCGCATGCTTCTCATTTATCTTTGTTGGACATTGGACTGCTATGAAGCTTGCATTCTTTTTGGCATGAGTAATGTTGTGGCGCTCATGTTTGACAATTCCGTCCTTTCTGCTTAGTTGACGAAACAGACAACTATACAAGCCACAGGGGTGGCTTCCAGTTTGGTCGAGACCATACAAGGCGCGGGATTCAAGTTACAAACATTGAATTTGAGCTTCGAAGAGGAAGAGGAGGTCCTCGTCTAGATCTTTGAACTCTGAACCATTAGGCATATCTTTCGAGTTCTGCTGAGATGCCCGGCCCCCTGATGTGCCTCTTCTGAAATTGACAGGTGTGGTTATCGTTTTAAAGTGTTGGCGAATTCAGATCTTAAAAGAGCTGTTCTCTAACATGGCCAATTACTGTCATTATGTCGGTTCACATGCATTGAATTCGCGATTGTCATTATACCGATGTGAACTTGAGCATGATGCATTTGCTTGGCATGAACTTCAATGGTCAAGATTACGGATCTATCGCCGCATAGGATTGCTTTACGCATCCTCTTTTATACACAAACAAGCAAGAGGAGTTCGCATGACATGAGAAAGTGAAAGCATTAAAACTTTTTGCCTTATTTTTTTCAGTTCCTTCCTCAAAAGGAAAAAAAATTTGGACTCCTTAACTGCGCATTATCTGTCATTGTACTTGGGAATCTTATCTTGAATGATGTCAATCACGTTTTGCAATTTCGAAGTAACACATTACAAAAGTGTTATAGAGGAGGCCACGGGCATTTTTTATTTAACTTTGAAAATACTACTTAAGAAAATGTAAATATCTTTAAGTGAAAGCCCATTGAAAAAAGGCAAATGGTGTTAGATAAAAATATTTTGTAAAGCTACTTTGGCTAAAATATAGTGTTTGGTGAATTTATTTTGCAAATGGACTTTGAGAATTATTTTATTTATTAAAAAAAAACAAAACCTACCTAATGCCGGAGCCGATCGCCGGTTGCCGGAGCTGGCCGTCAGCTGCTGTCGCTCGAGGTTGGGCGACCCCGGCGAGCCAAATCCGCCGCCGCCTGGGTCGCGCGACCTCAAGCGGCCGCCGCTCGAGGTCGCGCGACCCAGGCGACAGTTGCCTGAGGTCGCGCGACCCAGGCAGCCATCGCCTAGGTCGTGCGACCCCTGTCGAGGGTCGCCTGGCCCGAGCGACCGCCGGCGGCGGCGGATCTGGCTCGCCGGGGGTCGCTCGAGGCCAAGCGACCTCGCCGGCCCTTCTCCCTCTCCGGCCATCGTCGCCGGCCACCGTCGCCAGCCCTTCTGGTGAAGAAGATGACACCTTAAAAAAAAAAAAGAGAGAGAGAATGAACAGTAGCATTCGTGGAATGCTAGCATTTGGCCAATGCTAAGCCAAATGCTAAACCAAACACCTCAGTATTTTGAGAAGGGACTTTCGAGGTCCAAAGCCCCTTCCCAAAGTTGAACCAAACAGGCCCTACGTCTCTGCCACATGCAACCACTTAAAGTATTAGCAATCCTAAGTTGCAACACGACCGGTGAAGTTAATCAAGTCCTAACCTTAAACCCTACTTTGCGTGAACTGGATATTATTCGTAATACCTAACTGTTCATCATGCATTATCACGTATTCGTGCCTTTCTGCGTTCGGATTACAAATTAGCTAATTATCAACCTTGGATATGATTACCGCCTCTTCAAGTCATGCTCGAGCCGGATCGAGATTGATGACAATATGTGTGTCATCACAAAATGGTGCCTTCTTCAACACGAAAGAATGCCCCCGACAAACTAGATCAATGTAGAATAATCGGGTCGAGGTCCTTTTCCGTGATATTCGCATGCAAAGGGGCAATACGAAAACGGGTTAATCATCCAGTCAAATCGATTTCGATTAATTCTCTAGTAGGCTCTGTCAAAATACACACGAGTGTTGGGTCTCAAATGATCTTAATTAACAAATCAAAGAACGCAACTTTACCTAGGAGCAAGAACCTAAAATTGAGGAAGTGGCGGTGCGTTCGATTCTGTACAGAAACTAGGTCAGACTGTGTGAGATGCCAGCTAATGCTGTGACCAGATTGTGCTGGCATGCTCTTAATTTCTTTCACGTGAGATTGCTCAATACGAGGGTTTTCTCTGATTTTTAGAATCCTAGGTGGGTTTCGCACGTAGCATGCACCAAGGCGCATAGGACTAGTTATGGCCACGGTTCGAAACTGGCGATTCCGGTTCGTGGCCATGTATGAAGCAGAACTAGAACCGGCGGTTTCGGGCCGGTTCCGATTTTGGTTCGAGGGGGGAGGAGGAGAAAAGGGGAGGAGGCGCAGGGTAGCGAGGGGGGAGGAGGAGGGGGCGTCGGCGTTGGCGGCCGCGGCCATGGGCGGGGGCGACGGCGGCAACGGCAATGGGAGTCAGATCTGGGAAGATGGAGGGCGGGCGGAGGAGAAAAGGGGAGGACCGGCACAAAGGAGAGGGGGAAGGAGGGACCGACCATGACAAGGACCTTGCTGTCGATCCGCGAGAGGAGCTCGAAGGCGAGGCCCAAGACGCAGGGAGTGCCGTACAGGGTCAACACGGTGGCAAGGGGCTAGTTGGTGAGGGAGCTGAAGAGGACGAAGACGGCGTGGACCCCCGGCAGGTTCAACGAAGGAGGGAAGGGTGGGAGGACTAAGAGGGCATGAAAAGGAGGGAGGCGAAGGGGGCGGCGGCAACAAAGAGGGGGTGAGAGTGATGGAGAGGGATGTGGACGGAGGAGGAGAGGGTGGAGGCGTGGAGCGAAAGACTGATGGGAGAGTACAGAGGAGGGCGTGGAGTACCGGAGGAGGTGGGCGTGGGTGGGGGTGGGGCCCTGCTGCACTGCAGGTGTTGGGTTTTTTTTTTTTTTTTGGAACTGGGCTCATAGGCAATGGGCTAGTTTCAGTTCTGAACCGCAGGCTCGGTCAACGGGCTAGGCCCGAATTTGACCGGGCTGATTTCGGGTCGAAATCGGCCCGTGGCCATAACTACGTAAGACTGATCATACCATTTGTTTAAGTTCGTACTGCGTAAAAACCTGCAGATAAGATCTTCCTTGGTTGGACCCTGCACGATTAAATTGACTACTCATGCGGTCATGCATGCAAAATGTTGACTTTGAGGATTAGTCTCATTGCTTCGACTTGCCACTGACTAAAAACTACACTAATTTCAAGACCCACGTATTACTGCAATTAAACAAATCCGCCGAGCCCCGGAATTTTCGAACCCAGATGCAGCAAGTTGGCACAGGTTGATTCTAACTCACCATGCTTTTATCTGGGGTAGATGTGATCTGTAGTGCATTGCAGGTGCACCCATGGAAACCTGTAAGTTACCCTTTCTCGACCAAATTTTTACTTTTTATAGTGAATTTGTCATCCGGTATTGCTCATCGTCGACAAGAGCTCAAAGAAAACAACCCCTCTGCACACACACACTTTTTTGGCTGCGTATGACAACTATTCTGTATCCAGAAACAGATTCTAATAAAAAATAATTATTTTTTATTCTATGTCCCTGAGCATTTGAAGGCATTTGGTAACAGTCTAAAATTTCTATTCCTGAAATAGTAAAAGAACAGAAATGCATTTGGTAACGGTATAAATTTTCTTTTTATTAATAATATTTTAAATATTTTAATATTTCTTTCTTTTTTTTTTCTTCTCCTCCTTCTTGACCATGGCCAGTAAAATATTTTTTAATTAATAATACTTTTATTAAAGACGTTTTTTTTATTTTTTTTTGCCATGGACGGTGAAAAATTTCTTTATTAATAATACTTTCATTAAAAAATAATTTTTTTTATTATTTTTGGCCATGGCTAGTAATTTTTTTTATTAATAATATATTTTTTATTTTTTTTGGCCATGGCCGATAAAATATTTTTTTTATAAATATTTTTTTATTTTTTTCCATGGCCTGATCGTCGGCCATGACTGATAAAATATTTTTTTAATTAATAATATTTTTTATTAAAATATTTTTTCCTTTTTTTCCCATGGCATGGCCGGTAAAATATTTTTTTATTAACATTTTTTATTAATAATATTTTTATTAGTTTTTTTCTTTTTTTTGCCATGGCCTAGTTGCAGGCCATGGCCAGTAAAATATTTTTTTCCTTTTTTTTGCCATGGCCGTAAAATATTTTTTTATTAACATTTTTTATTAATAATATTTTTTCCTTTTTTTTGCCATGGCCTGTCATCGGCCATGGCTGGTAAAATATTTTTTTATTAACATTTTTTTTATTAATAATATATTTTATTAAAATAATTTTTTCTTTTTTTTTGCCATATCGCCGGCCATGGTTGATAAAATATTTTTTTATTAATAATATCTTTTTTTCATGGCCTAGTCGCTGGCCATGGCTGGTAAAATAATTTTTTTTGTTCATGGCCGGTAAAATATTTTATTATTAATAATATTTTTTTATTAAAATATTTTAATCTCGCTTGATACGCTGAGGGTGGCCCTCGCGCCGGACATTAGAATCTACATTAAAAATCAAGAAAAAGAAGAAAAAAAAATTGATTCTCATTTTTGTTCCCAGAATCAACAAGCTATCTTTTTTTTTGTTGATTCTGCTCCAAAACTAATTCTGGGCACAAATTTGCAAAAAATTGTGCCCAGAATCAAAAAATTTAACAAACGGATTTTTATTCGAAAACTGATTCTGTGAACAAAATAACAGAAATTTTCACTATTTGGCCAGTTGCCAAACAGATCCTCTGTCTCTGAAATGGCTTTCAAGGATTTCGTCTTCCTGCTCCTGGCTTTGCATAAGTCGAGAGTAGCTAGTTAGCTAAACCAAGTCGTCCTTACATCTATATTCTATTTTTGTTACATCGAATTCAATCCTGCTTAGTTAACTCCTTCCCTTTCCTTCTTTTTCTATGATCGATTGCAGTAATAACATGTAGTTTATGTCGTTCATGAATACAAGATCAACCAGACCGTTTCATCAAATTTTTCGGATACTTAAGGAGTGGTCACGGAGCATGAGCATTGAGCTCGATACTAAAAGGCTTGAAGTAAAAGCTTAGTTAATTGTTCTTTCGTATCTTAGGCAGAAAGGATTTGTGCTCAATTATATCTAGAATTTGGGTAACATCTTCGGCCATCACTGAAATCACGGTTGTGCTCGGAGCACCAACCGGTCCTTTCCTTATTAAAATTGTCTCATCTTAGCATGGGCATACCAATTAAACAAGTCCTGGTCCACGGTCACAAGCGGCGCTAGCCAACGATCAAGGCAACGGATAGAGTTTTTCGACAGTGTTATTGTAAAAATTACCAGAATAAAGACAGTAAAGAGTCCTCGGGGTAACGACGCTCTTTGTAATTTGATGCAGAGTTCAACCAAGGCTGCAGCGTACGCACCAGGGAAACCTCCCGGGGCAGTTTACCCGCCAGAGAAGGCTCCGATTGCACAACCTCCTGTAAAGCTCTATGGTAAGTAATAGCATCAATTCATCCCTTGCCCTCAAAACTTTCTACGTTCGTCCACGGAAAATAACAGTGTGCACAAGTAGTGCCGTGATGATGCGACACATTTGCATTAGAAATAGGAATCACCATATGTTCCCTCGTTCTCAGTTCTTTTTCCATTTTTCTCTGTAATTAAATCCTGTCTAATTTCCCCCAAAAAACACAGGATGTGTGGTGCCGTGTGAGGAGCTCTGCAAGAAGGCCCGGAAGAAGAGGCCGTGCATGAAGGCGTGCACGACATGCTGCAAGAAGTGCAACAAGTGCGTGCCTCTAGGTTATTCGAAGTGCCCTGGCTGGGACTTTGTTTACATCCACGGAGTGCGTACTGCTTGCCCTTGAGATCTGCAAAAATGTGATTAGCCATTGCTTCATGTTGGTCGGATGTGGTTGTGTTTACTTCATATATTGTTTGTACTGGTACTTTGGGTTGCTTTGATCATGTAATAAAGTGCAAAGTTTCATTTGTCAAATGAAAGTCTTTAGACTTTGGGGAAGCAAAAGCATACACAGTCTTTAACTCCTCAAAATGCTTGTAACTGAACTTATGATTTCAACCAGCTTCTCCATCTGTAATGTGTCGGTCACGGTTAATGAAATCTTTACGCATATCATTATATTAACAGCGTCAGCACTACTGAAAGAGAGTTCCTTTATTCACCGTGGACCTAATGAAATCTCCACACTTGTACAGAAATATAAGCAATGACTTACAAAATCCCGAGGGTGTAAAGAACAGAATAGAACTCATTCAGTAAGCCTTAAGATCGGCAGTTCATAGTTTAACAATCAGCCTTCCCATATGTGATGATTGACCCCCGCTCTAGATCCAATAAACCGTCGAATTCAACGAATCCCGAGTCCGAATCTCTTGAACTTCACTAGATCCATTTGAATGCATGCAATTGATGTATGTGATGATGGTCTCCTTCCCTGAGTTTTAGAATCTTAGGTCTGCTTCGCAAGTAGCATGAAGGCACATAGTACCGATCATACCATTCATTTATGCCGTGTTACGTAAAAACTTGCAGATAAGATCTTTTCTTGGTTAGACCCTCCACGATGAAAATAATTGCTCATGCATATGCACGCAATATGTATTGTTGACTCTCAGGATTAGTCCAAATTGATCAACATGCAACTGCTAACAAGTTCACTCGAAATGAATAAAATCTGCACCGCTTTCAAGACCATGTATGACTGCAATTAAACAAATCCATCGAGCCCAGAGTGCCCGAACTCAGATGCATCAAATTGGCACAGGTTGATTCTAACTCATCATATGTTTATCTGGGGTAGATGTGATCTTTAGTGTAAGTTACCGCTTCTTGACCAAAATTGTCACTATTTATAGCAAATTTTTCGGCCGATTTCACGGTCATCTTTGCATATACATGCTTTCTGTCTCTGAAATGGCTTTCAAGGCTTTCCTCTTCCTATTCCTGACGTTACTCTTGTTCACAAATCTCTTGCATATGCTGAGAGTGGCTACTTAGCTGAACTAAGTCATTTCTACTTTGAGATTCTATTGTAAATGCGTTCTTTTTTCAATGAATCAATTGCAATAATCACATGTAGTGTATGTCATTCATAAATAAAAAATCAACCAGGCGATTTCATCAAACTTCTCAGGTACTTTCTTAGAGATCTTTTTTATGGCCAAAACCTATAGTAGAAGCTTGGTTAGTTGTCCTTTCATATCTTTAGGCAGAAAGGATTTGTGCACAATTACTTCTAGCATTTAGGTAACATCTTCGTCATTGCTAAAATCACAACTATTCTCAGAGCACCAACTAGTCCTTTCCTTATTACGATCACCTCATCTTATCACGGGCGTACCAATTGAACAAGTCGTAGTCCACTGTCATGTGGCACTACCTACAATATGATATAACGGATAGAGTTTTTTGACAGTGTTATTGCTTAAATCACGTGTGCACGACATACCAGAATAAAGAAAGCAAGAGTCCTCAGGGTAACATTCATTGTAATTTGACGCAAGAGTTCAACCAAGGCTCCAGCTCACGCACCACAGAAACCTTCCATGGCAGTTTACCCGCCAGAGAGGGCTCTATGGTAAACAATAGAATCGATTCATCCCTTGCCCTAGAAAAAAAATGAAAAGAAAAGAACAGTTTCCACAAGTAGTGCCGCGATGATGAGACAAATTTGCGGTTGAAATGGGAATCACTATCTGTTCCCTCGTTCTCAGTTCTGTCTTTTTTTCCTCTCTTGTACTGTAATAGAATACTGGCTCGAAAAACACAGGATGCGTGGTGACGTGCAAGGAGCGGTGCAAGGCACACCGGAAGATGAGGCCGTGCATGGCATGCTGCAGGCAGTGCCACGGTTGGGTGCCTCCGGGGACTTTGGGAACGAGGAGATTTGCCCCGGCTGGAAGTATGTTCTCGTCCATACAGAGCCTTATGTTTGCCCTTTAAATCTGGAAAAGAACATGTTATTGGCCTTTGCTTCATGTTGTCGGGATGTGGTTGGTTTACTTCTAATGTTGTATAGTGTTTGGTGCTGTGAGTTACTTTGGTCATGAAATAAGATCCATATGGGATGATGAAGGCATAGTTTCAGTCGTCAAAGAACAGGCTTTCGTCTTTGGGAAAGCAAAAGCCTACACAAAGTCTTTTTAACTCCTCAAAATGATCAAACTAACTTGTAATTGAACATGAGACTTCAATAAGCTTCTCCGTCTGCGAATACATTTTCCTCACAAGCAACGGCGATTGTAAGTCCATCTAGAATGTGTTAGTCAGGATAAAGAAAATCTCTGCAGAAATCATTAGATCGACAGCGTCAGCGCTAGCGAAAGAGTTTATTTCTTCACAGTGGACCCAATGAAATCTCCACACTTAATATAGAGATATAAGCATATGACTTATAACATCCAATAATCCTTAAGATCTGCAGTTCACAGTTTAACGATCAGCCTTCTCATATGTGACGTTGGAGACCCGCTCTAGATCCTTATAAACCATCAAATTTGACGAATTCCAAGCTTGAATCTCTAGAACTCCACTAGATTCAGTTGAATGCATGCACTCGATGCATGTGGTAATTGTACAATGGAAGGAGATCTGATCCTCCACGAATGGTCCAAAAGACAAGTCAAGTCGAGAGGTCGACGATGATCCTGGAGATCCAGCAGCGTCTGGGGATTTAGCTTTGTCCTAGATGACCTCCCCTTCTTTTGGCCAGGATTGAATATGAATGCATGTCCAATAGCTATGGTGATTAAAAATGAATTCAATAATTTTTTGCGTGTGCAGTCTTAACCATTAATGAAAGAGGACGACTCTAACACTGTAGATTCATAAATTGCTCTCTCGCGATTGACGAGAAGTTCACGATAGAAGGAAGAAGTTATTATTAAAGAGAGTGGAAGAGAGTTTGCATACTCCTATCTGTTGACACCAATAATTAATTAAGTCGTCGATGGTAAAAATTAAATTAAATTAGGGGTTATACAAAGCGACAAAATACATAAGGATTGTCGAAGGGTGACGCAAGCCATAAAAAGTTGATTGCGGCAGCATATAGCTGGCAACCACTAAAATATCCTTCCGGGAAATTTAAGAATCTGAAATTGAAAAGATGGGAATCGTAGAGTAGATAAGTGCCGCCCGAGTTTTCATACTGTAGATTGTCAATGAAAATTGTTAAGAGAAGACCAAGCCATCAAACTTGTTGATAAGAAAAGAGGCATGTGGTTCTATGGGCACTTAGTGATGGTTTGACACGGAAGGACATATGTTAAAATAGAAAAGAGATCAATGACAATAATCTCATAGGAAAGGATAGTTGTTATGACAAAGAAGAGATTGATGATGGTTATCTCATAGGAAGGACAAGTGTTAGAATAGAAAAGAGATCAATCACGGTTATCTCATAAAAAAGGACAGATGTCAAGACAAAGAAGAAATCGACGACGATTACCAAACACCAAAGGACAGGTGTCAAAGCAAAGACGAGGTCAAATAAAATAGTTATTGACAGATGTCAGAAAGATGAAGGAAAAGAAAAAGATCGATGGCAATTAATGGACAAATGTCATAAAAAAAAAAACGGCGAAGATAAGATCAACAGTAGTTATTGGATATGATCTGGCAGATGGCATATTAGAAAAAAACGTTTATCATGCTCACAGTATAAATACCATCCGATATCCCGAAAATGGCCCCTCCGCGAACACACAAGCAAAATATCATCTTTCAATTATCTTTACTTCCGTACACATACTGTACTTTCAATTCCCTTACCTATAGCCGTTTACATTTCAAGCGTGGTCTTTCTCTCTCTTTCCCATTTCTTCCATCGAGCTCGACAACATCCAAGCGATCTTGATTGAAAGAACTACTCTCACAAATATGAACCATACCGTGTCTCGCCCTCTCTCTCCAACCCCGTCAACGAATCCAAGTATCTGCCTCTAGACCCACGAGTGGTTCCCGCCTGTCCGCGCCCTCGTTGGTCTCTCCGTCTCTCGCCACACCCGCTTCTCCTACGCCAAGTCCTCTGCCGTCCACTCCTCCACCTCCCATCCCAATCCCTCTTCCACTAATTGGCAATGGCCCCCTCGCCGCCTCTAGTGGCCTTGAGACGGCCACGGAAGCCTTGGTTTCCCCTAAATCGCCTTCGGTGAGAAGGACCCGAGAGACTCTGGTTTTTTGCATTTCCCTTCGATTTTGGGTATTTCGTTGGTAAAAGCCACTTCATGGCAATGCTTCATCCTCAAAGCCCTATCCCTAACGACGCTCGTACACCCAGCAAACACTCTCGGAATGGTCAAATCTGCCTTGAATAGCCTCAACCTCATCTTGCTTTGTTCTGTTCGGTTTTGATTAGGCGGGACGCACAGTGGGTCGCACCACGAAAATGGCATTCGAGAAGGCCTAAGACCAAGCTCAGATGAACATGGAAGACTCAAGAGAGAGGTCTCGTACTTAGAGAACAGATAGCTTGTGAGATGAAAGTGTGTTCTTCGTGTGTATGTCTATGGAGGGACGGTATGAGCGCATCTGCGAGAATGCAAGGGAGATGGCCAGGCGCTGATTGCCGTGGTTGTGGTGCGGCTCGTAGGTCTGGGCGGTGATGGGTGAGCGTAGGTGACCATGTAGTCGAGTAGTCCGTGCACATAAACAGTATGAAGTAGTGAAGGTGCGGAAGGGAGAAAAGGGAAGAAATGATGTGTAGGGAGGGGAGAGGGAAATGTACACATGAAAATGCCAAGTGGATTAATTTTTTTTTTGTGCCAACTTTATAAAATTTTAATTACGAATGCCACATACTTATTTTGGTTGGGCATTCTGGCGAAAATTTTGCCGTACACAATTTTTGGCACTTCTAATATCATTCTTTCCTCGGGCATGTGACTTGCTCCTTGAAATCCAACCTACAAATTGGCGAATGCACATGCAGAGAGAAGTTTCCAGGCCCATGTCTCACTTGGAAATTGAATCTAGCCGATCTTTCTTGCTCCTAGCACATCGACCATCTTCCCCGCAAAGAAAAAGACAAATGGCAAACACCTAAAAACGCACATTGGCCATCTCAGGGAGACAATGCATATGACATCACATGTGGAGGGAGACAGATTGAAGAGTAGAACAAGAGAATCCCTCCCCCGGCTACTGCTCAAATCTCAGTTCTGTTTCCGGGGCAGGTAGCCTGGCATCATTAGCCCTGTGGGGTCTCTCTAGATCAACCCTAGTGTTAATATAATACCATTTGTCAAGAACCCAAATCTGACTTGCTGGAAATAGAAAAAACCAATGCTCAGGGATAAAGGACTCTTCACCCCTTTCTTTCTAAACAGGCACTGTTGTGCAGCCCCCCCTGTATTCTAATAAATCTGGAGTTAGACCCGTCAGCAAAGGCTTGCTATTCGGAAAAGAATCATAAATATACTATCCCGTCATTAATATTCACCGCAGAGGGAGGAAGGAAGAGTGTGAAAGGGACTTCAGGTCACGGATAACACCACTGGCATCGGTGTCGTCCATCTTCACTTCCATTACCAAACTTCGACTCTGTGAAAACATGATTAAAGAAATGCAGCGTTTCCCCCGTATAAAGAAAGGAAGAGAGAGGGAGAGAGAGAGGGATCGAAGCTGTCACTATATCCGACATCACCTTACTATCTTGCAAAAAGAGCAGCTGTCAAAGACAATCGCTGCATGCAATTACCGAAGGAGGAGAGACCTCCTCGTGTACGCTGTACAGGAATATGAATAAAAAACCTGTGTAGAGCTAGAATACTGTAGATAGATAATAGAGACAGATCTCGGGACATGTGGGGTCTAATCTATAGTCAGATTTCTGACATCAAAGGCCATAACTAATGTACTCTGCTCCCAGCTGTCCTACACTTTGACTGAACCCGCCCACGCCACCTCCTCTCGTAATATCTCACTCTCAGTCTGTCTCCCTCTCTCTGCGAGTTTTGCTCTATTTAAAGCTGGCAATACAGTCGCTCCCTTCCTCCATTAATCATCCAAAAGAGAAGCTCTTTGATCTCATCTCTTTGAAGTTACAGTTTCTTTTGTTGCCATTCCCCATGGCCGTCAAAGCCGTGCTCTTCTTGTTGGCCACTTTCCTCCTGATAACCACAAGGGTACTCTCTCTCTCTCTCTCTCTCTCTCTCTCTCTCTCTCTCTCTCTCTCTCTCTCTCTCTCACCTCCTACTTGAGGGTGGGCGTGCCTTCTCTGTGGTCTAAATCGTTGTCTTCTTTTGACAGGTTTCATCCAGTGATGAGGATCCCAGGATGAAGGTAACGTGTAGTATCCTGTGAAATGTGTATAAAGCTCATTCTATGCGCATCAATCTTTGGCGCCTTGGAGAAGTAGGAATACAGTGCTGGGTTGTTCAGCAAAAACTGGGCTTCATTTGTTTGTTTTCACCTTCTAGTACAATGCTCGCATTTACTGGACTACTAAGCAAAAATATATGCCGCACTTCACAAGTGGTCTTTTTAGTACTTCCTAATTTTAAGTCACCTAAGTTCTACAAAGAGAGACAATAGTAAAGTCTAGTAGTGTTCACAAAGAGACAAGATTAGTCAACCACGTCTCTGCATTGACTGCAAGAAAAATCCAAGCCTCTAGTCAACGTGTCAGATGAACCATACCCTTGTCCTCAATTATAGTGGCCCTTTTGTATTTCCTGTTGAATCACGTTAATGTTGCTTGATTAAATGTAACTTGATGACCTTTTTTGCAAAGTAGAGATTGAACGTACAAGTTCGTTGCAGGCTCCGACTCCACCGTATGCCCAAGTCCCAGTGCCAGCTCCTGCTAAGGCCAAGGTGCCAGCCAAACCACCAACCCCATCTCCTCCAACGAAGGTGACACCACCACCAGCGAAGCCTCCCACATACGCACCGCTGCCTCCAGTGAAGTCCACAGCAGGTACCCATCTTCCCCTCCTGACGTTCCCATGATCATTTTTTGTTCTTTCCATTTCCTCTTTCGCTTAGCCATTTCACCGAACACATGGCGGCTGTCCCCGCAGACTGCGTCCCGCTCTGCGACCAGAGGTGCAAGCTCCACTCCAGGAAGAGGCTGTGCATGCGGGCGTGCATGACGTGCTGCGACCGGTGCAAGTGCGTGCCTCCGGGGACGTACGGGAACCAAGCGATGTGCGGCAAGTGCTACACCGACATGACCACCCACGGCAACAGAGCCAAGTGCCCGTGAGGTGCTCGATACTTTTCCTCAGCCAACATCACGACTCGTAATAAAGTTTCGGAAACAGGGGTTGGGACAAACCAATGGTTTTCCCGCTTGAGAAATTTTGCTCAACTTTTGCTGCTGCCAAGAGGCTTTGCCCGTGTCAATCTGCCATCTGGTTTCGTTCACGTTCTATATAATTCACCAAATCTTTCGTCTCCTTTACCCCCATTGAAGCGGGTTTCACAGCATAACTTCTGGGAGAAAACGTACTGAATATTTAGAATTTTCAAGTCTAGGAAAATACGTGATCGGCTTATTCAATCTAAACTATAAAGTTCGATTGTCGAATAATGTTAATGCTTTCATGTTACGAACTCGATAATCAAATCATTATCCATAGTGATAAATTATTAGTTGTGAGCAAAGGTGAATTTACGACAAGTACAAGCGTGACCGATTGTTTCCAGTGACTAAGGTACATCGCCACGTATGACCGAAAAACAAGAGGTGCATCGCAACGAATTTCAAGAAAATTACGGCCTAATGCAAGACCAGTCCCCTTGTCTAATGGGTCATTCATGTTAGTTTTTGTCTACTAATTCCATGAGTCTCATAAGAAAACACTGACCAAATCACTGCAGCCCAACTTCACTTGTCGTGTCCCATATCGGCTGTGAAGGAACCACGTAATGCCGAGAGGAACTAGCGCAGGACACGCAACAAGCGCGTCAGGCTGCTAGAATTCGAATGCTGTCGTGGGGATGTGTTCTCCGAGACGCATCGGCTGCCCTCTCTCGATTCTGACGAGGGCGGGCGGGGTCGCCCTTATTTGAAACTATTTTAGTTATTTCATGCTTTTATTTGAAAAAATGAGAATACTTTATATCCGTATTTGACACAAAATTATTTAAGAAAATAAGATCACTTCTTCGGGTCTTTATTTAGAATTTTCCCTTTAATTTATATCAATTACGAAACCCCCTGAAACCTCACAAAATTCATGAATATTAAGACACGAAATAATAGCTCATCTTTTTCATAGTTTTTTTATTTTAATTTTCAAAAATATTATTTTTCATTCTCAAAAATTAGGATAAGTGGGGCGATGTACAGCTGGATTAATTAATTTATTTCCGCCATAAATGTGTAATCAGACAAGAAAATTATTTTCCCCGATGTACGGAGGGCATCGTTTAATCAAAACCCAGGATTTTATTACGGAACAACTGTCTCCGTGCATTGAAACCAGCAACGGGGTGTCCGCGTTTTCTTGTATTTTCTTTTTCTTTTCTTATTTTTTTATTTTCCCATAAAAAAAAAAAGAAAATATACGGGAACGATATTTGCATAGATGAGCTGTGAAATTGGAGGCACGCGTGGGACCGTCGAGCACATGAACATGTAACACTAATGTGTCGTTTCTTTGACAGATCAATGCCACTAGAAACTTAGCGAAAAAACCCAAAAATAATTTCGGGTGTTTGCGTGGCCTCGGCTCTCCACAACCCGAAGTTTGACATCATGTAAATCCGGAACCAAAAGAAAGAAAAAGGAAAAAGAAAAGCAGCAAAATCAAAAAAAAGAATCACTTTTCACCGATGATCAAACGGGCCGTGTTGGAAAAGTTAAACGGGCGAGTTCAAATGGCATTCTTACTCGGAAATCCCCAAACCCCAAATGTATATGTCCAAAATTTACGTTGTAGGGGGGCTCGCCCGGCTTACTAATTTTTCGTCGCCATTTAAGTCCCAATCATATTTTTTGTCGCCCGCATTTAGGATTTATTTAGGAGTACTGTGCTTTATTTAGTTTGTCGAATTATTATTATTGTTATTATTATTATTATTAATTTCTCGTGATTTCTTGGCACCGGATTATTCGGCTAATCAAAACCGTACACAATGTTGCGCTGGGTGGGGCGATGTTACCTTCGGAGAGCTGCGTTACGGAGATAGATCTGGCATGTGAGCCACCAAATATGCGCCAAAAACTCATATGCTTTTTCCCCTTTTTGCCCCGTTCTCAGGGAAAAAGGACAGTATTTTAAATAAAACATGTTTAAAAAAACTCTTTAAATATGCAATTGAAATCCTAAAACTTGCAAAAACTGTAATCAAGTCCTAAAACTTATCAAATTTGATTTAAATGAGTCCTAAAGTTAACTTCATCGTATTTATGAACATAAAATAATGACGTCGCTTATTTTAATATTTTATCTCTCATGCGCAGTGATGACATGGCTAAAACGACGTCGTTTTGACCAAAATTTGATTTTAAATACTACTTTTTATTTAAATAAAATTTAAAAATGACCTAAAAAAAAAAGAGAGGAGGACAAGCGGGGAGGGAGGGCTTCCCTCCCCCTGCCGGCGCCGGTGCCAAGTTGGGTTGGCGGGGATCGCAAGACGGCAGGCGGGGATCGTCGGGCCTTGGCTAGGGTCTAATGACCCTTGCCAATGGCTAGTGAGGGCCTGCGGGCCCTCGTGCAAATTTGGGTGAGGGGTTGCGATCCTCCCCTAGACCTGGTCAAGGGTTGCAAGCCCTCACCTAGACTTGGTCGAGGGCCGCTAGTGGTAGCCGACCCCCATGAGTGGTAGCCCTCCCCCATATTGGGTGAGGGTTGGCCACCACTAACGACCCTAGCTCGATTTTGGGGAGGGCCCATAGGCCCTCGCCTACTGTTGATGAGGGTTGTTGACCATAGTTGGGGCCTGGTAACCCCTGCCACCCTTGCCAACCCTTCCTGGCGATGGTGGGCGACGGCAAGGAGAGCAAGCCCTCCTTTCCCCGCCTGTCATCCTTCTTCCTTTTTTTTTAGTTTATTTTTTTAATTTAATTTAGATATATTTAAATATTAAAATAATGATAAAAAAAAGTCACGTCATCGCCACATGGGATAAAAAACTAATAAAAAAGCTACGTTGGCATTTTCTATTAGTCAAATTGGACGATATTAATTTTAAAACTCGATTGAATTAATTTAACGAGTTTTATGACTCGATTGCACATTTTGAAAGTTTTATGACTCAATTGCATTTTGATGACAAGTTTTACAATTTCTAGTGAACATATCCCTATCTAACAATAGACCGAATATATCTCAATAGCTATTGTCAACACTCTAAGATTTTGGGCAGAAAAAACGATAGAAAACAAATGAGAGAGCATTAGGCTCCTAATAATATCGTCTTGCATCGCTTAATCACGGGTTTTATGCGCTCTTTATATGCATGTAATTTTCCTTCACCTATAAACTCAAGTTTTATACGCTCGTTTATAAAAAGTACTTGTTAATCATTCCCAAAAGAAGAAAGGTAGATGCTCACTAGAAGTATTAAAACTTATCGTCAAAGTACGATTAATTCCTAAAACTTGCAAATAGTGCAATCAAATCCTAAAACTAGTCAAATTGATGTCACCAAGTTCTAAAGTTAACACCGTTAATTTGTTTAATGGAAAATGCTGACGTGATATTTTAAAATCAATTTCTCGCCACTACGTGGTATTTATTATTATTTTTATTTAAATATTATCTAAATTAGATTTAAAAAATTAAAAAAGCTAAAATTTTATTTAAAAAAACAATAATGGAAAAAAAAGAAGAGGAGGGCTCGCCGGTAGGGTGGCGGCGGCGGTGCTGCCCATCGCTGGGCCGCCCGTCGGTCGGATTCGCCTAGATCTGGGCAAGCTTTGCTTGGGCTTAGCAAGGGTCATTGGCGAGCGCTAGTCGCCCCCCCACTCCGGCAATGGGCGACAACGGCAGTGCCCGACGAGAAGGACTCCCCTCTCTTTTTTTTTTTATTGTTGTTTTTGTAAATAAATATTTAGCTTTCTTTAGTTTTTTATTTAATTTAAATAATATTTGAATGAGAAAATAATAATAAATGCCACATAGGAGAGAGAATTCGATTTATACATGCCATGTCAGCATTTTCCGTTAGACAATTTGACGGTATTAACTTCAGGATTCGATTGAACCAACTTGATAAGTTTTAAGACTTGATTGCACTTTTTACAAGATGTAAGACTATATTGCATTTTGATAATAGGTCTTAAGACTTTTATTGAAATGGGCTTGACCGACATATCTACAATGATTTTAGGCAACAAGATACGAAAGGAAATATCTACTCATGAGCGAAATCGGTGATCCTTGACCAGCTTTTCAAATAAAAATATTTTATTTTGTTTGTCATATTTCTCATCATAATGGTTGGGTTTATTAGTTAATTAAGGGGGCGGGATTAGACTAAATATTCATTAATCACATTCAAATGTACCTGCACGCTCTCCCGCCAATTTAGGCTCCTCCGTATCGCGCGCGTTCTCATCCAGCTGGCGTTTTACTTTATTCTTCGTTCCCCCTGCGGTTCCAGTAAGCTCTGCTTTTCACGAACCCCCCCAGCTGCATCGCCCAGTGCCGCCGTAGCCCCCCACGCGCCGCCCCCCCGCAGCCAACGTCACCCAACATGAGAAGCCAATCAAAATAATTAGAAATTAAAACAAAAAAAAAACACTCCGCCTGAGAAACGTTCTTGTGAGCTCATTTTAATGTGCATGTGCTAAATGAAATTAGATTAATTAAACTTCAAGCGAAATTTACTAAGTTCAATTAATTTCGATTTGCGTGAGTCGAATGTAGATGATTCGATGCACGAGAAGAGCTTCTATCAAATTTGCTTAGGAGCGTTCTCCTTTTTCGATTTTGTGATTTCGATGCGCGGAGGAACTTTTTGAACATGACTTTTCGATGATGACTTTGGCTTGGAAAAGGAAAAATTGCAATTCTTGAAGAATATTTTCAAGCATTTTACATCACCGTCACAAGGCTTTTTAACCGACCATCCCTTCCATATTTCAAAACGCGTCAGCTTTAGGACATTGATCCACTAACATCTGTAAGCATTAAGTGAATATTTTAGGAGCATTTTTCGAATAAATTTTTCAACAAACTCGCAGCTACAATATGACCACATGAGTCGGAGTTGAAATTGAGTTATATGGGCTGCATCGCCCAGTGACCAAATGGCTCGATTTTAGAATGTTTCTATTGTTATCATATCATACCATGTAGTTTTACGTAAAATGCATCGTAATTAAGCACTAAACTTCGTGAAGCGTTCTCCAATACGAATTGTGTTTTTCCCTTCCTTCTATAGCATCATGGTGCGTTTGGTAAGGCGGAACGAAATGAAAATGATTATAAATATGTATTCATATGGTATAAAATTACAGTGAAATGCAGAACCGAAAGCAAAAACAAAAGGTTTCACTGTACAAATAATGCTGTACCCTACTCACATCACAAAGGAATTTCTCCGCGTAATAAAAATGATTATCAAGAGTGGGGGGGCCCGCTGTCCAGCACCGCACACCGTGATTGGCGGTGCACCGACCGCCACGTGCACGCCCTCCCCCACGTTAGCAAAACCCACTCCCCAAGTGCGCGGCTCTCACTCCTCCCATCTCCCTCTTGTCTTCTTGCCGCTCCATTGTCTCACCCCCACGAAGCCGAAGCTCTAGCGACAATGTCGCCGCCGCCGCCGCCCCGCCCGGCCCTCCTCCGCATTGCGCCGCTCCTCCTCGCCGTCCTCCTCGTCTCCTCCGCCGGCCCCGCCTCCTCCCGCCTCACCGCCGACTTCTACGCCAAGTCCTGCCCGGGCTTCCGCCAGATCATCCAGGACACCGTCACCGCCAAGCAGATCTCCACCCCCACCACCGCCGCCGCCACTCTCCGTGTCCTCTTCCACGACTGCTTCGCCACCGGCTGCGACGCCTCCATCCTCCTCTCCGCCGCGCCCCTCGCCCCGCCCCCCGAGCGCGACGCCGACATCAACCTCTCCCTCCCCGGCGACGCCTTCGACCTCGTCGTCCGCGCCAAGACCGCCCTCGAGCTCGCCTGCCCCGGCACCGTGTCCTGCTCCGACATCCTCGTCGTCGCCGCGCGCGACCTCGTCACCATGCTGGGGGGCCCCTACTACGACGTCGCCCTCGGCCGCCGCGACAGCCGGATCTCCCGCGCCTCCCTCGTCGCCGGCCTCCTCCCGCGGCCCAACATGACCGTGTCGGACCTCCTCTCCCTCTTCGCCTCCCGCGGGTTCTCCGCCCAGGAGATGGTGGCCCTCGCCGGCGCCCACACCGTCGGCCTCTCCCACTGCAAGGAGTTCAGCTCCGGGATCTACGGCTTCAGCAAGTCCTCCGCGTTCGACCCGAGCTACAACCCGAGGTTCGCCCAGGGGCTGCAGAAGGCCTGCGCCAGCTACGGCAAGGACCCCACGCTGTCGGTGTTCAACGACGTGATGACCCCCAACAAGTTCGACAACATGTACTACCAGAACCTGCCCAAGGGGCTGGGCGTGCTGGCGTCGGATCGGGGGCTGTATGGCGACCCCAGGACGAAGCCGTTCGTGGAGATGTACGCCAAGGATCAGGACAGGTTCTTCAGGGACTTCGCGAGGGCGATCCAGAAGCTGAGCCTCTACGGGGTCCAAACCGGGAGGAGAGGCGAGATCAGGCGAAGGTGTGATGCTGTCAACTAGATCTTTCCTCCTTTCTTGATCACACTGTCTATTCTTGTTTTCTTTTGATGGGTACGATCGAGAAACGGGAGAAGCATGCAGTGGAATGGGATTTTTGTTTTTGCAATTCAATTATTTTTCGAAAGGCAATATGTATACACGGTGTTTGTACTGGAGTTAAAAGGCATTATAGATGATATGATTATTCACTTTTTCGCATTTTCGAAGGCTGTTGGGTTCTTGATGTCTTTGCTGGGGCAATGCAATGCTTCTGGGTTTTGTTGTTTGTTGTTGTTCTTGAGAACCAGAGCTCAGCTCAGCTCCTCCTGTTCTTCTTCTTCTTCTTCTTCTTCATCTTCTTGCCAGAAAGGAAAGATCGTCCCCTGTTTCCGCTTGCCCTTTTTTCTTCTTTAAGAAAAAAGTTATTTGCAGTGGAAAATTAGTGAGTGGAGGAACAGTACTTTTCTGGCAAGTGGGGAGCGCTCTCTCCCCTGTTTTTCTTTGCTGGTGCAGTAGTGGAAAGTGCTTTTGTTATGGATCAGATGATTGGAAGATACCGATAGACATTACATCTTCGCTTTATTCCTCTCTCCATCTTTTTCACTTTGGCAGAATAATAGTTTACTAGCCTTAATGGGTACACATCTGCATCTTGTTTCTAGTGAAGAATCCACAGAAAAACCCAGAACATATCCAACGTATTTATCTCGAACTTTGTTTCTGACGTCAAAACCCTCAAACAATATCTGTGATTTATTTACTCTAAAAATTTTTCTTGTGACAAAATAAAATTTCAAACTTGTACCCATGTGTATATGATTTTTCAGCTCCTCCTGTTCTTCTTCTTCTTGCCAAAGGGGAACGATCGTCCTCCGCTTCCGCTTGCCCTGTTTCTCTTTTCCACGAAAAAGTCATTTTGCAGTGGCAAATTAGTGAGTGTAGGAACCGGCCTTTCACGGTGAGATTAGGCTGAGATAGTTTGAACCGGGAAGTGGAAAGTGCTTTGCCATGTATGTATTTGATGATTGGAAGATGGACATCACACTTTCGCTTTATTTTTCTTTTTATTTTAACGTATTCAATCTTTCTTTTTTGTTTTCATTTTGGCTGAATAATTTGCTTGCTGGCCGGCCCACAAAAAACCACAAACTATAACGCCGTGATACATTTATCATGAAGTTTTTGTTTTTGTACCATTAAAAATCTCAAGCTATGCTCATCGTGATATATTTATCTTTAAATTTTAATTGTGATGTAAAAAACTCCAAATTGTAGTGTGCGACACATGTTAGATAATTTTTCAATCAAAATAATATTGTTTTTATTTTATTTAAGTTACATCGTGTCTAAAATTATTTTCTTTCTGGCATCCATGTAGTCAACGGTTCTCATCGATAGAATTCAGATGGAAGATAAATGCGTTATACATGTACAAGTTTGGGATTTTCGATGCCACAGAAAAAAAATTTAGGGTAAATATGTCACATTTGATATATAATTTAGAAATTTTGGTAACTTTTGCCCTTATTTCTAATGCTATCAAAGCTAAGAAGGCTCTAAATGGACTCGATTAAGCATTTTCCTAGGAACCCATTGGCTTAACTACGAACTATAGTCGTTCTTACAGCTTACTCAAATTCAATTCAAAGCAACTTATTCATTATGTAGGCAGATAAAGAATTTTTGGGGTTTAGGGCACGGTCATCTCCTCTCTCGCATGCTTTTTACATGCGAGCTAATATTATTCAACATCTGCCGATTAATTTTTCGAATTTAATTTTCCGAAATGATCACTTTTTTACAACTTCATCGGTATTGTTTTAGTTAGGTCAATCTGTTCTGCCAGCCGCGCAAAAGCCTACAGAGTAGATTTCTGGGGGTAGACATTAATTACCGACAGGTAGATTCAGTGTTGGCGGGGGTTAGAGAAAGAGCCGCAACCTTTGAGAGTTAGGGAGGAGCGCTTTTCGGTCCAATCTGGTCCAACTCAAAGAATTAAAAATCAGATCGAGAGAATTGATTCTTAGTTTCTAGAATTGGAGACCAGACTGATTAGTTTTGGGACAATGAATTGGATTGAACCGATGGTCCGATCTGATTTCAATAGGATCAATCACTTATTGATAAAGGTAAGATGAAATTGGAGAAATTAGATTAGATTTTATATTTTTTAAAAAAATTTAAAAAATAAATAAATATATACATGAAAAAATTATAAAAATATATATATTTATCGGTCAAGTTCCTACTCTAGAACCGGAAACCGGACTACCTGAAAACCGGTTTCACTTTTAGGAACCGGAAACCGGATCGATATTCTCAAGAACTGGACCAAATCGATTCGATCCGATCCCGATTTGGACGGTCCATCTTGCTCATCTCTACCAAAAGTGCCTTCCAACACATCACGGCCCTCGTTTCTTCCTTCTTCCTTTAGCTTGGAAAGGATTCAAATTCAACGCCCGCATCATGTCTCCTCACGCGGAAGATCGAAAAGTTCTCAGCAACAAATAATGGGAAAGTTATTGCGAGACGCAATTGCATGCCAGTGCACGGGACCAAATAAATTCATCAGCAGATCATTCACGATTCGTCACCATCTAACATGAGATCCCCCCACCCCACCCCCAAAAACAATCTAGCAATTCAAATGGATCGAAGCACTATAGTCGGCGCATCAGAACATTACTTTGTAACAAATATGAGCTTGCATAATTAGACAATTTAAAGAGTAGGGTTAATCCTGAAAACTGCAGTAAATCATCTTGAGTTCATGCAAAAATTCTGTCCTGAATTTTTAAGCCAACTGTTGAAGGACCTGCAGAAACTGCACAGGAATAATGACATCCATTGCAAATGTTTGAGTACTTGCAAACCATGGGCTTTCGGATTTTGAGAACGAAAAAACCCTTTTGCTTTAATAAGCAAAGTTCAATCTTCAAAGCATACTGATTTAAAAGAAGGATTCAATCCTCGAAGCGATGTCAACCTTATGTCCAGCCAAATGCATATTGTCAACTGATTTAATCTGATCCAGTGATGCGATCAGTTGCAGCCAATTGATCATCAGTCAGACCGTTAACCCAACAGCATTTAGCTCGTCATGATCCACGATGATATGAAGTGATCCTCAATAACCAAAGAGTATGTCTACGCGGCGCTATGTGGTGCTTCAAAGTTCACCACAAACCAAATTTGAGAGTGGAGACCAGAAAAAGTCTTCAACCAGATTTTAGTGTGTTAAGAAAATTGTGGGAGGAAACCAAAGCTCCATTTTCAGATAACAAGTGTGACAGTAGGCTAGCATACAAAATATACAATGGAGGGCTTAAAAACTGCTGCTCCTTTTCGTTCTCAGTAGTATGTCCATTTTCTTCTACCAAGGGTTTGAAATCAGGTTGAGATCTCACAACAAGTCAACTACATGGCATAGCATCACATATTTGCAGTCGATTCCTTGATTTCCTCCAACGAAATGGCCTGCACAGAAGGAAAGAATAGCATCTGAAAGTTAGAATGTCCTCAATATTTCTATCCATCCACTCTCATACGAGCTCACGATACCAAGCTAATTTATCAACTGATTCAAAACACGTGCTTAGTAACATAGATAATTCACCTGATCTTGGCCAGCAAAATCATTCTCTGGAGTGAGGAAGAGCATACAGTGGCACTCTTTCCTGCCAGAGTAACCAGCAAGATTATAAATTTTGAGCAGAGAGAAAACCATGACCTATTTCAGGGGAAAAGCCACATGGATAATCTCATGCGCCATCAAAGAAACCTAGTGAAAACGTTCATCTCTCTCCTACTACAATGGACACCGGGTCCACAGAGACCAACTTAAGTGAGGTATGCAAATTCTGGGGGATTTATCCTCCCCCCCCCCCCAAAAGAAAAAAATTACAAAAAAGGTATATGATTGCTAATTAATTTGGATTGTTCTATAACACGATGATAGTCTAAATAGTCCAGGAAACAAAAAATTCTTATAAGGGAATAAATCCAATGCTGGTCAAGGTTATAAAGTCAATTCACATCACCGTTACAAATCTAAATTAATCCTATTAAGTTTATACCTACTGTAAGGCAGCACAAGTATACATTATATTCTCAAACAAATGAAGGAAAAAAAACCATTCTACCATCATAGTCAATTAACACTGTCAGCAATCAATTGACAACTCCCATTCTCAACCAGCTTGGTTTTACAACAGAAGAGGAAGATTTATCTAGATAAACATAACCAGAAAAACGTTGCAAACTTTCACACCATTAATATATAGTAAATCGGTCAATAGCATTAAAATATACTCTACCTCTCCCTCATTGGAACACAAGGACAATTCCAAAAACCTTGCGCTACCTCTGCCGCTTTGTCATCATAATGCCTGTGGTTCAGCGAGTTGAACCTTAAATTATAACACCGACTATGTATATCTCTTCATATACATTTCCAATGGATGTTGAAGTGATAAAACAATCTAAACAAGAAGGCAAGGTTGTTTCGCATGTATTTACCTACATGGGCAAAGCGGTGCACCTAATGTGTCTTTATGGTCAGCCAGTCCCTGTTGAAATTCCAATAAGAGTTAGCTATGCATAGATTCTGCATTATCAAACGAGCACTTGAAAGCCCTAAACAAACTCATAATGTAGGAAGTAATAGATGATAGTCATAGAATTAGGGATTTCTGTGCACATTGTTTCATCTCTGATGTTAGATCCACAATCTTTTAATCAAACATTTCCCCCCATAGTTGAGCTCCGATTTCTTTATCTCAAGAAGTAATTAACTGATGCAAAGAAGAAATTTATTAATTAACTTGGAAAAGCAACTTCAGATTTTTAAAAGGAATATAAATAATCAGATTTCAAAGAGTTGGGTTTGAGTGGTGACACTACATTCCAAGTAGATAATTTACTCTTTAGTAAAGAAGAGCGCATGATGCTGTACCCGTCATAGTTACTGCATCTCTAAATGGTAAACTTCCATCTATCAAGATCTTCAATTTTGTATTCAGTAGCAGATGCTCATATTGAATTATACACTACATAGAAGCCTATCTATTACTCAAGCCGAGTTCCAATTGAAGCTCAAATTGGCCATGACACATGTTAAAACTACAAAATTCTTTGTTTTCGTTTGAGATAATAGGCAAAACAAACTCGTAGCAATTACAGAGCACGTGATGAACTTTAATAAATCGGTGAAATTGAAGAACTCATTCATACAGTAGGATGCAGCAGATGAAAGCATCACACAATTGAATTCCACAGAGGTGTTTCACTAATCTGAGCTCACATGGAGTGACAAGCTGTCAGAAGAAGACTAGGACCTAGTTAAGTCCTGATATCAATGCACAAACGGTAGTTTGGCACTGGCAATGATGGACAAATGGTGTACGGCACCACTTGGCACTTTCATTTTTCTTGTTTTGGGAGAGTAATCAGAAGGTGACTACAATGAAGGCCTAGACATAGCATAACAGGTATATTACAGACAGATGAAAACACCGATCGACCCACTAGGAGAATACACAGACGAAAGCTTTTCAGAATTCAAACCCAAATGAAGGGGTAAAGAAAAAGAAAATGCACTTGAATCATAAAAACCAGTCGCATACATAGGTTCTACATACCTTAATAACAACAGAAGTCACACCCTTATCAACGCAGAAATATGTTCCCGATCGACGCGCATACTGCTCTGAGAACTTTCTCATTATCTCAACAGACTTCTCTGTTGGCTCCACTGGAAAACAACCCATAAAAATTTTGTTAGGTGCGAAGTGAAGTGGAAGAAGGAACAAACCAAATGGGGAAAAGCAGCAACTTTTTGAGTTTTGACTATTCAAGCCAAGACATGCGCATTGGTCAGGAGTTACTACGAGGGAACGAGAATCGATTAGTCACAGCAATTACTCATAAAAATTAAGAGTAAAAGGTGGGCTCATGTTTTGATCCGGATTAGAGCTCTCTCTCTCTATCACTCTCTCACCCCCGTGACTCTCCTCTCCTTTCCCCCAATTTCTACTGATTAAAATTTCAACAAGAGAATCGAAAATCGGATGTAAGAAACGCTCGTCAGCCACACCCCGCAAGAGTCCACATGGATAAACAAAGGCAATTCAATCCTAGATAGAAAATTGCATTGGCTAACGTGTTTCACAATCCTGACCAAATTTCATCTTCACAAAGCTACAAATGGAACAACCGCAAAATTGAGAGCAAACCTCTCCCAACCCCACCTAAAACTATCATTGCAATCACATTTTATAACCGCGATCACGTTGCACAGTTACAGAGCTACACGCGGAACTACAAAATCGATCAGCTCACACATCAACGAAGAAGGAAAAAGAAAAAAAGCACTTCAAATCCTCGGGTCACAAGGCCAACGCACCAGAGAAAAGCGAAGCGCAAAGCGCGTATGCCCTAATCGCAAAGCGAAAGAGAGCGAAACTACGGGAGCTCATCTTCCATGGATAGCGAACACGGCGGCATTACGGCGACGCAGAAACCAAGCCGCGTCAAGCGAACCGCCAAAAAAAGAAGAAAAAAGGAAAAAAAAACCCGACGCTCCGAGCACAAAATCGGGCAATTTACTCTCCCCCTCTTCCGATACCAACTACTGCGTAAACAAGAGAACGAAGAGAAACGGCCAGCGAGGCCCGTACCTTTGGCTCGAACGACGGGGCCGGGGCGGCAGCGGCGGAGACGCGGCGGCGCGAGGGACGGCAAGCCGACGGCGAGAGAACAAGCTTGAAGAGCCATGTATGGCGGGCACCGATTTTCTGCAACCCGAAGCGGTGGCGAAGGAGGTGGAAATGAGAACCGGTTGCTCGGAGAAGAAGAAGAAGAAGTTTGTATATATGTTTGCATTTTCGTTCCGTCCTCTTTATTTTTATTTAGTTTTTTTTATTTGCCCTTTTTCTTCCCGGCGATATTAAATAACTAATAATTGCTTTATTCGACATTTATCTGTGAAATTTCCTTCGGGGAGGGCATGCTCGCCACACGTTGCGAAGAAATATCGAGCGAGTGAGGAATTGCGCAAAAAGCCAAGCAAATATCTTTGCAAACCCCCGAGCTCCGAACTCGACCAATGAAATCGATTCTCATATTCGAATCGAAAAGTCATCTTTTTTTTTTTTTTAAAAAAGGGCTTCGCGAGATCGAGGAACGGACCACGTGCGCGGATCAGATGCGTGACACGGCCCCGATCCCCGGCCTTTACTAATCATGAACCGCCGTATGCGGGGCCCGTGATCATTTCTTTTATACCGGTTTCAAGATGAGTTTTATTGGAGAAAATAGCGCATTAGGTGCACGACATTAAGTAAAACACTATAATAGCTTGCACCGAACCGAACCGGGAATGTAGGGGCTAGATGGGGTCTCTCCGAGCCCCGATCCGGGGGCTATCCGACTCCGGCCCTACCCTCGAGACCCTCTCTTCCGGATCTTGGCTTAGCTGTCCGCCATGGCGGCCTCTGAAATCGTGCCGAGTTCGTCTTTGAGAAGGTGGTGAAGTTGCAGCTTCGGATATACATATATAAACATTCGAGCGCATCAACCGTTCAAGCATCTTGGCGGAAGCGACTTCTAGTTATAACTACTACTCGAGCTGGACCGGAGTCGGAAGCCGCCGCAACTTGCTCTTGATCAATAACCCCTCCGAACAAAAATAAGGAATCAGAAAATAAGAAAAAGGGGGTTAAAAAAAACATGAAAAAATATAATGAGAAATTATGGGGTTTTGCTGCTATGGAAAACGGGAGTTGGGTAGCTTTTGAATGGCTAGTAGCCAATCGATGAAGGGGCGATGGTTTGGTGCGTGCGCCAAGGACTACTACTTTGATGGTTTGGTGCGTGCGCCAAGGACTACTACTTTGACGGATGGGAAATTCGAACGTTGAAGGCCGATTTTCCCGCGAAAACCGATGGTGTTTTTGGGTGCGTTCTTCCTCAATCTCACAGAACCATCCGCGCGTTCCGATCGTCGCCCCTGTACTTTCCATCTTCGGTGTCGGCCTTTGTCATCTGTCGCCCTTGTCAAGGTCCTAACGTTCATGTCTGGAAAAAGCTCTCTTCATTTCTCGTAGCTTTTTTGATCGAGCGATCAAGTTGCGAAAAGATTGAAGGCAAAACGTCAATCAAGGATTTTTTGTAAGACTATTTATGAGCTGAATCCAACAGAAATCTTGTGCGGCACTTGATCGGAGTGCCTCTTCTCTTTTCCTGTAGCTGGGTTCTCAAAGAGTCAAGGGAGCCCAATTTTAGTGCCATCCCACGAATAGTAATTACCAAAAATAAAAAATCCTAAGCTTATTGTACGGCGGCCAATTCAGTTTCGGACCTTTCAATTTGGCCAATTCAATTCTATACCTTTTAATAATTTGCCAATGAATAGACCCGTTAAATGAATAGGTCGAGTTGAAAATGGTCCGTTCCAAATTGATCCATTTTCATGTAATATAAATCTAGTGACTCATACCCGACCCGACCTATATTGCTAAAACATTTTTATATTTAATCTAGTCTAGGAAAACATATCTAAATTTTGATGAGAGCACATAGGGAGCGAGTGCAAGAGAGAATAAAGGCAAGAGACAGTCATAAAAGTGTGTGGGGTCTAAATGAGCTGTGTACCTATTTAACACAAATATAATGTAGGGCTTTGCTATTTTAAATCCATTTATGATTTTCTTACAGAATATAACTAACTCATATAATAATTTAGCCCATTAAATATGGGTTAGAAAATGGTTCTATGACCCATCTTGACAAGATTACTAATGAAGTCTTTCCGGTCAATTTTGACCGCAGTTTGATGACATGGACGCCAGTTGTCCCATGTTAATATGGACAATTTTTGCAATTTTTTTATAATTTTTTTATTCCGCAATTGCCGGCATAGAGTTAGCCGATGCTTATTTCTCAAATATCGTCATTATTTTTCTCTTTCTTTCTTTTTTAAAAGGAAAAAGAAAAGAAAAGAAAAGAAAATTTTAAAAAAGAAAGAAAGAGAAAAATAATAAAAAAATTCAGAAAAATTACAAAAATTGTCCATGTCAACGCCGTCCGTCTTATGCATCCTTATCACGTAGGACGCCCGGCATCCAAGTGATTAATTTTTGGCCAAAATTAGTTGAAAGGAATACATTGGCAAATTGTTAAAAAGTTAAGGATTAAATTGGCTAATTTAAAAGATTTATGACTGAATTAATATAATATATTTAGAATGCTTTTGATTATTTCCTTCCCATAAAAGGCTAGGTGATTTCGTGTCCATCATTGCCAAACTTCGTTTAGTACTATCAATTGCTATTTGTGACAAACCGAGCAAAAAAAGAAAAAAAAAACAAGAGTCGAACGGCAAGAAGGAAATTTGGTTTTGAGCGAACGTTATGGGCTCATTCTATCTAATTTTCTTCTAAGGCAAAATAACATTCAAATCACACGTTGCACTCAGGAAAACCCGAATGCATGAAAATGTAAACTTGTCAAATGGGTGGGTCGGGTTAAAAATAGTCCAGCCCAAATAGATACATCTAACCTGTTTTGACCCATTTCCATGTAATGCAAATCTAATGACCCATACCCATAACCATGCCCAATCCAATTCATACCATACACATATCTAACCCGACTCTCGTACACAAACTGAGATGAAAATACTAAGTGAGTAAGCGTGAAATTGAGTGAGGGCGAGAATGAGTTGAGTTTAAATGAGTTGAAAACCCAATTATGACTCATTTACTACCCATTTAACAACCATATTATGTTTATGTCCATTTATGACCAATTTACTCAATATAATTAACCTATTTATGACCCACTTACTAATATACGAGTTAAGAAATGGGTTTATGATCTATTTTAACATGTCTATGAAAATAATGAAATTCTCTTCTAGTCTTATGAATTGGTAAAATCGCAAGCCAAATTGTGGGGTGAGTGTAGGGGTGTGCAAAAAAATCGAAAACTGCCCGGACTGCCCAGGATCGCCGAGTACTGGATCGATTCCCTTAGGAACCATCGGTCCGATTCTCAGTTCCAATTTTTGAAAATCGATGGGTACTGATTTGGTTCCCGATTCCAGGTATAAAACCACCTACCTGCCCACCCGGACCGGATTGGTAATATAATAATAAATACAATATATATTTTTAATTTTTTTAAAAAGAAAAATCCTAAACCCCTAACTAAACCTAACTCGCTCGATGCTCAAAATCTCATACTGAGCTGAGAAACACCTTCTTTTACTTTTGCCTCACGCTCACTCTCTTACTATTCTCAGTCGATGCTCACCTCACCGTCTTCGATTTTCCATCTCTATCTCCGTCTCTGTCTCTATCTTTCCGTCTCCGTCCTTGGCTAGTGGGACGGTTCCATGGATCCACTTGGGAACCAGACGGCACCTACGGTCCAGTTTTCGAGTGGATTCATGGAACCAACGGGCGATTTCCGTTTCCAATTTTTCAGAACCTGTTTTTAGTGGGCGGTTCCCAATTATAGGGTGAGAACTGCCCACTCGGACCATGCTCATCTCTAGGTGAGTGGCCCAAATATGAAGTTGTTTAAATTTAGTAACGAAAGGAATTGAACCTGTATTATATGTCTAATATCCACACACATAAACTCATTGGTTATCCACCAAACCGACCCCATTCCTACCCTGACAATTTTTTTTTGTTGCATTGTTTGCACACAAAAGTGCGTGCATTTCTTAATATATGATATATATGTTACACTTAGATATTTGTCATTTGTAATCATGATATTGCAAAACAAGATATATGTCTAATTGGGACCTATAGAATCTGAAAGGAAAATTAACTTTAGTCCCAAACTAATCCACCAAACGAAAGACACACGAGCTCATCAGAAAATCTCTTCTTCCACTTATGTTTAGGGCATAGCCGCCTGCTCCATAAATTTAACGCTGTAAAGTCCTCTGAATACTCCTCAGATCTCGAATTATAGGGATCGAATCCGATCATTCATCAGTGATTCCTTATTTTCATTGGCCCGCGCCTCATTTGATGCATGAAATTAAGGATGTATTGCGTGAGCTTGCGACTTACCAACCTAAAGTGGGCTTCCTATTGTCAACGGCGGTCGATAATCGCTCTCTTTTCTCAATAATCAGGTATGGCCTTTTTCTTTTCCCATCTCATTCACACCCAGATCTTGTCTGGACAAAGAGGAAACGATAACGCAAAGCATGAAGAGAGAAGGTTGCTTTACACAATCCATTCAAGAGCAGACACACACAAATGATCTCTCCTAGCAGACAGATCCTTGAGCTAACATACACTGATACTTTCTTACGGCAAACCCTAAAGCCCTCCACCAGGAGGGGGAAGAAATGATAAGAAAAAGAGAACACACATGGTAGTTTAGGTCAAACTGAGCAGAAAGAAAGCCCCATGCACATACATCTGTAGCTACTCTAAAGGGCATGTACATGTTTGCAGACAGTGATTGATGAAAGTTACAGATCTATCAACACAAGTGATAACAGTCGGACCATGACGCTTGATTCCCCAGAAAAGAGAGAGAGAGAGAGAGAGAGAGAGAGAGAGAGAGAGCAGAGAAATGAAGCAGTTCTCGAGAGCACCCCTTCCCTTGTAGACGGTGAGGGTCGGTTTTTCGTTCAAAAGCTCTTGACGCCCTTCCTCTTTACCGAGTGCTTAGCTTTTGACCTCCCTTTTTGCGTTTCCCTTCATTTGACCCCTCTCTCCTTTGTCGCTGCTGGTAATGATGGTGGTGATGATTTCGTGGAAGACTCTGGTTGTGGGTCGTGAAACATATAAGGAAGCTTCAAGAAAACAATCATGATGATGGGGTTGGAGGAGAAAGAGGGCAAGCGGGGACATGATGATGCTTCGGCGTTGAAAGATAGGGAAAAAGCAAGACAATACGTTCAAGTTTTCTGTGCCTCTCTCTCTGATCTTTCTCTCTCACTGAGAGAGAAAGATCAGAGAGATCACTCTCATGGAGCCAAGGCCCCGGCTTAGCTTAGCTTTATAGACAAATTTTGAGGGGTGTTTCTTGGTGGCTTGACCCCCCCTTGCACCGCAAAAAAGTCTCTGCCGCATCTCTACCGTTCGATGCAAGTGATGCGGTGTGAATTGTCAGATGACAGATTCATCCTCACCGTCCAAATTTTTTTACCGCTTTGCTAGAGATAAGAGTTTCGTTTTTCTTTTTTTTGCGCTGATAGATTTCTTGAAAGTGTTGATCAGCGCAGAGAAATTGTTGATTAAAACGTTACCGATTGTCTGACTTTTCGGTAACATTTGAATAATTTACCAACTCTTTGATGAAAATACTAACTCTTTATTGCATTTTATAAATTACCACCGTTTGATGACATTATCATCCAAATGTTTGACTCTGATTTAGGTTACTCACTAATGATTATTTAATTTTTTTTTTCAAATTTCAGTTACCTACTTTTATTTGTCTCTCATCCAAAATCATAAATTTAATACTTCTTATATGAATTTATCAACATTTATTTGCGTGACTTACCGGTTTTTTTCGCGTTAGGTTATCAATAAGTTTTTCACCAACCATTATATAAAACTACCAACTTTATTCCCAATTAAGTAACCCAAAAAAAAGTTGGTGAATTTAATAAAATCAAATAAACGTAGGTAACGATCTCAAATAAATGCTGTACCGATAATTAGTTGATAATTTGATTGAAAAAAATCGATATATCACTTTAAATTAAATGTACTAATTTCATATAAAGTTGGTAAATGTGAGGTATCACTAAGAAAGATAAATAAAATTTATTAAAGATGAGAAAAGTGAGTAACTAAAAGAAACATAAACTTTGTAATTAACTCAAATGAGAGCTGATAATGCAAAACTAGTTGGTAGTTAATCAGAAAAAAGTTGGCAAGTCACTCTTGATAATTTCCAAAAAAAAAGGCGTTAGTAAGAAATGCAAATAAAAGTTTGTAAAACGTAACAAAAATTGTCAAATTTTAAAAAATCAAATAAATGTCGGCAAGTCACTTTAATGACAGTTGATCATCCAATACTATGTGGTGTAAATGTAATGAATTACTAACCAAGGCAAATAAAATTTGTAAGAAATATAGTTTGGAAAATTAAAAAAATTTAAATGTTGGTAAATAACGCAAACAAGAGAATAAGTTGGTAATTTAATTTGACAAAAGTTGGTAAGTCACTCAAATTTTAGAGTTGTGATTTCATATAAGAGTTTGTAGATTTGAAGTGTTGGTAAGTTATGCAAACAAAAGTTAGTAAATTTGTACAAAAATTACTATTTTGCAAATTTTTAATAAGTTGATAATTTTATAAAAGTGTCAGTGAGCTTCTTACAAGTTACTTGAAAATAAAGACACCGATGATATTTCCACCAACAATTTTTTTGCACTTACAAGCACTTATTGGAATTTGCTGGTATGAAAAAAACCTTATAAACAATGGAATTTTGCATCTTGATAGGATCATTTAGGCTGCTATCCACATAATTGATAATTATTCATGTGATTTTTACATTATGCAACATGTGTGAATCTAACATATCGCAAGTTACTCTCTCTCTCTCTCTCTCTCTCTCTCTCTCTCTCTCTCTCTCTCTCTCTCTCTCTCTCTCTCTCCAATAGCTTCAATGGATTGCTCTTCCGCCAGCCTTAGTTGTTCATTAATACGCTCGCCATCGCTATCGTTGCTATTGTCCCCAATACTATCAGATATCACTATCATCATGACAACTGTCTCCAACATCGTTAGATATAACGATTGTCATTTCGCAGTCTCACTTTCAGATATTACCATCATGGTTAATCACAGTTTTGACCTCACTTTTGGATTTATGCATCTATCATCACCACCATCAATCGGGGTTTGGGTTCTCACCATCAATTAGGATCTAGATAGATTCAGGGGGTCTCCAATGGAGGTGAGCTCGTTCATATGGCAAGGAGCTTGAGAACGTTGGAGGAGCTCAACTTGATTCAATTGAACTAGGTAGGCGGTCCGTGATCTTACGATGGCGGTGCTCAAAATGGAGTCGATGGCGGCAGCTGGATGGCGGTTAATGGAGAGGCGAAGCTAAGTCTAGTAGAGAGGAGAGAGAGGTTGAAGAAATTATTGAGATGATAAGTTAGTAAGTACTCGTATACGAGCTGGTTTATGTCCATGACTTTAGCAGGATGTCGAAGGCTGTTGTCCACTTGGGTGGTAGTCGTTTTCACGTGCTTTTGATGTCACCACGCAACGACAGTTCATCTCTGTCCCCAGTAGCTTCAGCTGATTGCCTCCATGCCGCCGTAGTTGTCCTCGACTCTTGCCATTTGTAACCACCGTCTCCACCACCATCAGTACCACCGTCACCAGTTTCGCAGTCTCGCTTTCAGTTCCGTACGTCAACCTCTACATGTTTCTTTATCACAACCACCGCCGATCACATGTCATCCCTGTTAAATTTGATCTAGATCTCGTGAAGGGGCTTCGACAAAGCTGAGCTCCATCACACGGCCAAGAGCCAGAGCTCGTAGGAGGAGCTTGACTCCATTCGATTGAACTTGATAGGGTGCATGTGATGCATGAAAACAGAGGTCTATGGCGGCATCTGGTGGATGTGTCGCACGAAGGTGACACAAACTCAAGTAGGAAGGAGAGAGGCGTTTAAAGAAATTATCTGGGGTTGGTTCGACGGGATATGTGAAAATCTAGTTTACCTTAATCTTAAAATCATGAATCTCGCACAATCCAAAGCTGAATTTTCTGGGACAATTTCTTCAAATGTTCATGGCAGATTACCTCCGAAAAGCAAAACTAGTCTCCAGTCAAAAGTCGAACTAGGTTGTCCCCTTACATCATCTATGACGTAACTTGAACCGATGACAGCTACATGGTCCGCGTGGAAGAAGCAGCAGAACCAAGTATCGATGCCCATAAAATCAGTGCACTTAATAAAGCCGCTAATCAAGGAGTCTTTCCCCTCCTCCTGACGATATTTTCCATGGACAGTTTTGACAAAACACTCGACCAAGTTGAAATTTTTGTCTCCCTCTTGGAATTCATTGATCACATTACTGATACAGCACTGGTAGGTCACGAGATGCAACATAAATTCAAAGAATAAATTAAGGCTTTCCGATCTAATCACGCCTTAATCCCAGACGAATAAGTGTACTATTTCACCACCCATTATTATGTCTATAATGGAATGCCATTAGGTAATAAACGTTCATGAGGGTGTTCCAACGCAAATAAGTCCTGCGAGTTTTTCGTTCTTCTTTTGCCTATCTCTATCCGTGATCGTGTCGGGATATGTTTCAATGGAGTATTACATGATTCAATTCTCAAAAGAAGATAAAAGCATCCGATGCAGTTCGGTCATTCGGGTTTCTTGTTGACTACGATGCAAACTGAACAGAACGCCAAATACACTGTAGCAAACCTCAAATGAAGTTTCCCACTTGCATTAACAAGGAATTTTCAGTTCCTTTCGATCAAGTTGAATCAGTTTTTCCAGTAGTTGCAGTTTCCACAATTGAAATAGCAACATTGCAGAAACCAGAGAAGGCAATCTAGGAATCAGAGAGAGATACTAGGGCTCCAAAAGTAACAAAATGACATCAAGTTTCACCATCCAGGAGCAAGTTTACGAAATATCTCAACTTTAAAACGAGTACATTAAAACGAACGAAAGTACAGATGGTCGTTGCGGGAATCCTCTTTATGCCTTGTTATCCATCGTACGATGTGTTTTTATTTTCAATATGATGGAGTAATGACGATATATTTTGCAGGGTAAACAATTGATCAATTTTATTTCATTGACAATAGTATGAAGAGAGTCGGGGTTACAACGAGGCATTTAAGTTCATCTTACTTTACAGTAGATTATGCTTCAAATTTTTAATGCCTCCGACGTACACATGAAGAATCATCAATCATCCGATGAAATCGAACTTGTTCCTGCACATTGAAGAATAAGAATTAATGGCGGGAAAAAAAATCAACTGCAAAACATCAATTGGGGAAAGTGATCAGTCAAATTCCCGCAAAGCCCTTTTCTTCCCTCTTTATGCTAGTCATTTCGGAAATTGGTAAGACAGTAAGGGGATGACAGGACGTTTTGGTCTTAATAACAATTTACCACCACTCGGCCAAACCCTTGCCTTATGACCAAAACTTGATACCACTGTAATGTTGGAATGAACACTATCCCTTCAGACTGACAAAGCGTGGTATGTATGATTACACTAAAACTTACAACTTGGGGTGCAGATACTGCTCCACAGTCAGAGGTTTTGGACCACCGAACCAATTAATCAAAAATATGTTCCTGATTTCTAATTTGTAGACCTGGAAATCGTGATCCTTTGGCCAGCCTGTAAACCAACCATAAAGTTCAACATCAGAGGATAATATTGTTAGCAACAGATATCATCAAAGTTGCGTGGATGTATATAATTCATCAAAACCAAGGGCCAAATAGCCACTAGAAAAATGCGAGTTACTCCAGTTACCCTTCATCTCTGGATGCTTTGAGAACAAGGCAATTTTAGCATATTCTGCTTCTTCAGACTTTGGGTTGACTAGCTTCAGCTGAAAAACATAAAGAAAAATTCCCACCGATTAGCTGATAATTTTGCTTGTCAGTACATGTAAGAAACCTAAATAGCTCTACTCAGACAGAATTCATGAAAGGTGCAAACAGGCCGTTAGAGGACAAACGTTACTCTTGTGCAAGCAGGTTCTCGAGATATCCAGCTACAGGTCCAACATTGCACTTGTTAGTCATAATTCAAGTCTCTCTTAATTATACTTCTTGGGAAGAAGTATAATGTAAAAGATTCTTACATGGAGATTCATGGCCAACAAATATGTTTCTACGTGGGCCATTATATACATAACAGATGCCAGTTAGTGAATAAAGCAAGTAAAACATGACTTTCGTGGAAGGACACACAAAAGCCATGTGGAGTAAATCGGTGCGGACGGAATAAGCTAGAAACAGGACTTAGCGTCATAACGGTTGGCCAATTGAGGACTTAGGTTTTATTTGGATCAATTTTTAAGGTTTTAAAGAAGCCCCAATCTAATCTCGTGCTCCTCGTTGGCAGCGGAATTCATCTGTCAGAGATCCAACATGGCCTCCACGTGGCATATTTCGAGGCCTGCATATGGCTTTTTTAAGAGTTTAAGACACTAAAATAAACGCTAATCAACCAGTGGGCAAAATCTTACGTCGTTTCTCTGCACTTATCTCATCTAATGTCTCACCACTTCAGCCGAAGAACAAACATTCAGATAATTCACAAACTTCCACAGCAACTGGATCACAAAATCAACTAAAGTAAATGTAACGCACCTCTCCAGTTAGCGTGATCTTCGCACAAGTGGGATTCATGGGGTCTCTCTTTCCACAGGTCCCAATAGGGTACTCGCTAACTGTAAACGAAGCCCTCGGGTCTTTCACCGCATTCTTCGCGGTCGGATCGAGAGGTGTCAAGTAAAAGTACGGGATGCCCTTTCCTTCGTTAGGTAGACCGTCGCTAAACGAAACCACGTTCCTGGGCAACAGAGGCATGAATAAGCAGGATGGCCAAAACGAATTCTCATCAACCGAGGCATGGATGAGCAGAATTGCAAGATTGTAATCTGGACAAGCGAAAAGTACCCGAATGGCGCTCCCCCCAATTCGCTGGAGATCGTGCTGTGCAATCAAAGCAGCAAATTAGCTTCGATCAACAGCAACAGATCACAGACAAAATTAAAAGCATAAACGACCACCGCCCAGTATGTCAATCAATAAACAGAGGAATCATGAATCAAATAATTGCAACATCACAACGGATCAAACCCCGGCCAATCCGATATTTTCTTGCCGCCCCGCCCCGGCATTTTCAATAAAGTCAACTAATTCCCGCTCTTCATCGCGCCTTCGACATCCGAAAACTTCAGACTAAAGAAGCAAACTTTGTCATCAAATTCACATGCCACGGACAGAACACTCCTCCCCTCTCTAACGGGAGATTACAGATTAGAAATTGGACAGCTGAGCCTTATGGGGTTACGCATACAAGAACGACGAATCATTCGCATCTGATCACTTTCGCTTTTGCATAATCACGAGCTCACGCATCAGAAGATTGACAAAAGCCATTTCTGCAAGATCAACCGATAAAAGAGCGACACTTGGGATTCTAACAGGACGAAACAATGGAAAAGACGGAACAGACGAGGAACGAGGAACCGAGGAGCAGATGCTTTACTTCAGGACGCCCCATGAATTCTGGGCGACGAGCCACCGGGCCGAGGCGGCGGCGTCCTTCGGGTCGGGTTTCGCGGCGGAGAGCGGCCGGGCCTGTTCGGACAGTGGAAACCCCGCGACGAAGAAGAACAAGAAGATCGAACATGGGACCCGAGACCGGCCTTTGACTTCCATGCTTCCTTCTCCTCCTCAAAACAACCGCCGAGGTATGTATATATATATATTATCTATTTATGTAGATACGGAAAATAATAATTTATTTATATCCGTACGCATATATATACGGAAAGTAAGTATTTGTAGATATAATTCCGTATAAGTAAATAATTGATTTATCGTCGTAAATGCATGGATTTGTAGATATATGTTTGGGGAAAAGATGGCATGCTATGCCCTCTTGTATTGGTTATTGAAGAAAAAAAAGTTACAAATTCATAAGGAGTTCCTTTTTTCTTTTTTTGGTCGAATGGATTCGAGGAGTTCCGAAATCCATTTCTCTTGTTAGTAAATGTGATCTCACACGATTTGTCGTGCTCCTAATTGGCCAACTAAATTAGTTAGTGTCTCAAAGTGAATCTCGAGGGAGCTGATTGATTGTTATGCAGATGCAAATATCATTTGTGATTATTTTAGAGTCTTCATTAATCTATTGGGGGTCGGTGCCAGATTAAACTAAGGCCCTTGGGCTTGTACTTTTTTTCTCTTTTAAGGGAAACTTCTCACATAATTTGTGAGTTATTTTTTTATTTCCTAACATGCATTTGCTTATCTATGTATTTAGGGTAAT